>OW804100.1:9918645-11204600 GCA_942159475.1 Sthenelais limicola | reverse complement strand
TGCATCAGCCCATGTATGCAGGCTCTAGTGGCAGCCTCTCCTACCAGGTTAGGAAGAGAGCAGAGTGGCGCAGTGGAAGCGTGCTGGGCCCATAACCCAGAGGTCCGTGGATCGAAACCACGCTCTGCTAGCATGTATTTTTTACTGGCATCCAAAAGTCACTTCAGGACTACCCATGCCTTCTTTTGATTTGGTCATTCCAACTGGTGGGCCTGCTTCACAGGGAAATCTCTCAACTGACCAGGCAACTGCTAGTGGAGAGCACTGGGGGTGTTGGTGGTTCAATGGGAGAACCCTACATGTGACCAGACAACCCAGAATAAAAGGCTCATATATGTTACTTCTATGCTCAGTGCCTGCTCTCTTGCCCTGCAGGTGTGTAAGGAAGAGGTGGCTGCTGGAGCCAGTTATTTCCTCAGCACACTTGTACACTGTACTTCTCCTAATACTTTTACTACCTTCTCCCACTGCCACTAATCATGTTTCTACTACTTTTCCTACTACAGTAAAAAAAAACAAGTACTTCATCCAGTATGAAAAGTAGTAGAAAGAAGGAAGTGTACTTAACATAATACGAAAAGTAGTATCTCTAGGGTAGTAGGAGCAAAGGTTGAAGGATGAAAAGTAGTAAAAGTAGTAGAGGAAGAACTAGTAGTTGATATACATATTAGTAGTAGGAGTAGTAGGAGAAAGATAGTGGAAGTATGTGTAGTAGGAGAAGTTAAGTTGTAGAGGAATGAAAAGTAGAGAATGTAGTAAGATGGAAGGGAATGTAGTAGAAGGGGTAGTGAAAGTAGAAGGTAATCAAAAGTATGCGTAGTAGGATGAGTTGCAGAAGAATGGTTGGTTGAAGTAGGAGTAGCAGGAAAAGGTAGTAGAAGTAGGGATAGTAGGCAGAAAGTAGCAGAATTAGTACTTAGTAACTTTGATGCAGTAGGAGAAGTAGGAGTTGTTGGCATGGATCTAGTAGGAGTAGTAGATGACAGAAGTAGGAGTGGATGTGGAATGATCAGTAATAAAAGTAGAAGTGGATGTAAAAGGAAGAGTAGTACAAAGTGAGTAGATGGAATAGGAAGTATGTGTGGATGTAATGGGAAAAGTAGGAGACATGGTAGGAGGCAGTAGAAGTGGAGTGGAAGTAGTAGAATTATGAGTAGTAGGAGAACGTAGTAGAACGTGAATAGTAGGAAAAGTCAGTAGCTCAGTGCTCAGTGCCTGCTCTGTTACCCTGCAGGTGTGTAAGGGAGAGGTGGGTACTGGGCCCAGTTATTTCCTCAGCACACCAGTCAAGTCACTTCAAGGCCGTCTGGCTTTAGTCATTGCATCAGCCCATGTATGCAGGCTCTAGTGGCAGCCTCTCCTACCAGGTTAGGAAGAGAGCAGAGTGGCGCAGTGGAAGCGTGCTGGGCCCATAACCCAGAGGTCCGTGGATCGAAACCACGCTCTGCTAGCATGTATTTTTTACTGGCATCCAAAAGTCACTTCAGGACTACCCATGCCTTCTTTTGATTTGGTCATTCCAACTGGTGGGCCTGCTTCACAGGGAAATCTCTCAACTGACCAGGCAACTGCTAGTGGAGAGCACTGGGGGCATTGGTGGTTCAATGGGAGAACCCTACACGTGACCAGACAACCCAGAATAAAAGGCTCATATGCCAAAGTGTCATGCTACCTTACTTCTATGCTCAGTGCCTGCTCTCTTGCCCTGCAGATGTGTAAGGAAGAGGTGGCTGCTGAAGCCAGTTATTTCTTCAGCACACATGTACACTGTACTTCTCCTACTACTTTTACTACCTTCTCCCACTGCCACTAATCATGTTTCTACTACTTTTCCTACTACAGTAGAAAAACAAGTATTTCATCCAGTATGAAAAGTAGTAGAAGGAAGGAAGTGTACTTGACATAGTACGAAAAGTAGTAGCTCTAGGGTAGTAGGAGCAAAGGTTGAAGAATGAAAAGTAGTAAAAGCAGTAGAGGAAGAACTAGTAGTTGATATACATATTAGTAGTAAGAGTAGTAGGATAAGGGTTGTGGAAATTTATGTAGTAGGAGTAATTAAGTTGTAGAGGAATGAAAAGTAGGAGAATGTAGTAAGAAGGAAGGGAATGTAGTAGAAGGGGTAGTGAAAGTACAAGTTAATCAAAAGTATGTGAGGTAGGATGAGTTGTAGAAGAATGGTTGGTTGAAGTAGGAATAGAAGGTGGTAGAAGTAGAGATAGTAGGGAGAAAGTAGCAGAATTAGTACTTAGTTACTTTGATGCAGTAGGAGAAGTAGGAGTTGTTGGCATGGATCTAGTAGGAGTAGTAGATGACAAAAGTAGGAGTGGATGTGGAATGATCAGTAATAAAAGTAGAAGTGGATGTAAAAGGAAGAGTAGTACAAAGTGAGTAGATGGAATAGGAAGTATGTGTGGATGTAATGGGAAAAGTAGGAGACATGGTAGGAGGCAGTAGAAGTGGAGTGGAAGTAGTAGAATTATGAGTAGTAAGAGAACGTAGTAGAACGTGAATAGTAGGAAAAGTCGGTAGCTCAGTGCTCAGTGCCTGCTCTGTTACCCTGCAGGTGTGTAAGGGAGAGGTGGGTACTGGGCCCAGTTATTTCCTCAGCACACCAGTCTAGAAAGTATCCGCGCGAGAATTTGTGTTGTGTAGGTGTATGGTAACTGCTTGGCTGGTTAGTTTAGTAGAATATTTTCCGGCCGCTGTATTTGTTATATCGTTGGTAATAATGAAAGCTTTTAAAATTATGGTTTCGGCGACTGCAGAGCCGGGGGACCCGGCTAAACTTGGCCACTGGGAACGAGTTGACTCGGTGTTTTGCTTGGTCTGCAGGCGTCTTTATGGCAATGCCATAAAACCCCTGCAGATTTTAGACTTCAGGAGAAGAATCGATATTTCGTTACCTTTTTAATGGAATGATCGCGGAGTTTCTACATGGAATATGACAGCAATACATGCACGTGATAATCCTAGGCTAGTTGTTTGTTGTTAGTTGCAAAGACGGAAGTGTCTGACCGGAAGGAGCGTGCTCAATACACTATGAGAAGCCTTACGTATCATTTCCCATACATTTCAGTCATGTGGCCCAACTTTCACGGTCAGTCGATCGGCCGATATGCAGTCCCCATTCACGCTAGTGTTAACGTAAGTTTACACCAAGATTGTAATTTATCTGTGCGCATTTCGGTTAAATCGACTTTACTAATAGCTAGGTGTATTAATATGCTGGCGATTCATTGTAGTGGATGCCTAAGTTTGTAGGAAAATAAGTGCGAGAAACCTTTTGCAGACCCAGGGGCCCATCTCTTATAATCGTTGTACAGTTATGGCGTGGCGTTCGCAATGTTTAGGTGAATAGCATTTGCTTATTGAAATAAGCGTTTTGCCACCGTTCGTCAAGTCACTTCAAGGCCATCTGGCTTTAGTCATTGCATCAGCCCATGTATGCAGGCTCCAGTGGCAGCCTCTTCTACCAGGTTAGGAAGGGAGCAGAGTGGCGCAGTGGAAGCGTGCTGGGCCCATAACCCAGAGGTCCGTGGATCGAAACCACGCTCTGCTAGCATGTATTTTTTACTGGCATCCAAAAGTCACTTCAGGACTACCCATGCCTTCTTTTGATTTGGTCATTCCAACTGGTGGGCCTGCTTCACAGGGAAACCTCTCAACTGACCAGGCAACTGCTAGTGGAGAGCACTGGGGGCATTGGTGGTACAATGGGAGAACCCTACACGTGACCAGACAACCCAGAATAAAAGGCTCATATGCCAAAGTGTCATGCTACCTTACTTCTATGCTCAGTGCCTGCTCTCTCGCCCTGCAGATGTGTAAGGAAGACGTGGCTGCTGAAGCCAGTTATTTCTTCAGCACACATGTACACTGTACTTCTCCTACTACTTTTACTACCTTCTCCCACTGCCACTAATCATGTTTCTACTACTTTTCCTACTACAGTAGAAAAACAAGTATTTCATCCAGTATGAAAAGTAGTAGAAGGAAGGAAGTGTACTTGACATAGTACGAAAAGTAGTAGCTCTAGGGTAGTAGGAGCAAAGAAGAGAACGCTGCAGGCATTTGTGGTTCACAGGGAGAACCCTCAGCTGACCAGAAAAAGTCTCTTATGCCAATGGGTCATGTGCATGCTCAGTGCCTGCTCTCTTGCCCTGCAGGTGTGTAAGGACGAGGTAGCTGCTGGAGCCAGTTATTACCTCAGCACACTTGTACACTTAACTTCTTCTATTACATTTACTACCTTCTCCCACTGCTACTAATCATTCTTCTACTACTTTTCCTATTGCAGTTGAAGAATAGGGGATGTCATAGAAAAAGTAGTAGTGGATATAATAGAAGTAGGCGTAGTATGAGTGGGTAGTAGAAGTATGTGTAGTAGAAGACTTAATAGGAGTGTATGTGTTAGGACAAGCTGTAAGTGAATGAATAGTAGGAGAATGTAGTAGAAAGGAGTAAATTTAGTAGATGGTCATTCCAACTGCCTGGTCTGCTTCACATTGTGACCAATAAAGGTTTAAGTTCACTTCCTCCTCCTCCACCCCCATCTCATCTTCCCATCAATTACCAACCCATGCATTAACAAAGCTGGAATGAACATAGTTTGTGCATATGCTATATACCTAACCTTGAGTGTTACCCATACGTTCTCGTCCAATGACTATCCACTCTATGCGTCTGACACCTTCCTATACCTATCCACTATGCCACCGTCTTCCATTATGCCTACCTGTATGCAGTAGTATACTTACAGAGATATCAGTGACAGAAGGGAGCATAGATCTGGGAGGACTGCGTGTAATATATACTTTACCATGTCAGGCTATATATACTGGACAAGTTTCTGTGGGGATGAAACTCCCTACGATCTCTTCTGGGTGAGACAAGCTCATTTTTCTGAGAGGAAATAACTTGTTTGTGATAGAAAAAAATAATTCTAAACATTTTGCAATTGGAACATATCAGCACGGCTATATATAGGGGCACCGAGCATAGAGATGTCGTGGAGGAGTGTACAGGGAAATATTCCTTGTTAATCACTGCCTTGGGGGGGGCTATAACCAGCAAGCCAGTAATTAAAAGGATTAATAATCTGCATTTCGGTACTGCTAGTGCACTGTTTGTATCCACACGTTTATTCCTAATACAAGGAATGAACGCAAATCTGCCTTTGATTTTGCGAACCTCTGTCTCGAGTTTGTTATATATATATATTATTTGGCCTTTAATTGTATATATATGACGAAATTTTGGAGTTTTGGAATCTATTGTTTTTAGATTTCTGCAACCCCCAGACTTTTGCGACCTCAAAAAAATAGAGTTCAACATACAGGTTCTTTTAACCAAAGCAAATATATGTAGATCATAGTATTCATCATTTTCTATTCATCAATTTACCAGATTTTACTAAATTTGTAGAGCTGCCGGTTATACATGTTCCTGGCCCAGATGATTATTATTATAACACCAAAAATAAGTAAGACGTCTATATGGTCATAAGTAATTCAATTCATTTCAATTCAACACTCATTCCCTGCCCCAGCTATCATGAATTACCACTATAGCCACCCCACCCCCCTACGTTCCACTTCCAAAGTGATTCACATAACATACATGTCTACTGATTAGAATCTCGTATGTACATCGTGTGATTCGTAATTCACTGGTAATTAAATTCATTGTATCTGAATCCATTCCCCTACTTTTGCTTTGAAACAAATTTGTCTAATTTAAGACGTATGTACACAATTTAATAAGGTGGAATGAAAACATATCAAGTTTCTCCTATAATGTGGTGAACTTTGTCAACAAAGGTTTGCCCCATTAAACATGATTGATGGCCAGAGTAAAGAACATGTGATAGCTGAGTACTCTTAGTAAATAGCTAGGCCGAGGCCTTTTTATTCACCAGGAGACATCTTACATGTTTATCATCCAGCTTGAATTGGTTGTTTATAATTGGCTATGATTACCGTACCTCCAGGATGTGGGTAAAGAGTAGGGGGCGGAGCACTTACGTAATACCTATGGCTTAGCATGTATTTAAGTAGACTTGCACAGTACTGGGTAGCTAAGTATAATTAGCGATTTTAGTAATGAGGTAATATGATAAATGGGTGATAATTAATAATCAATATGAATATAAATGAGGTTACACAATGTTACGTAATGTTACATAACAATACACATTTCGCATTACCTTGAATCATTCACTAGCTATGCAACATTGGGGTCTTACCCTCTCTACCCCCATTCTATATTGGTCTCCACCGATCATTTGGGTTTAAATATATGGAACCAATTGATTACCACAAAATCCTTTTAACATCTTTATCTAATCAGGAATATTACAGCAGTCTCACTATATTACAAGTGGTTTTCGTCGTGCCCCTGACATAGACATACTACAATCATGATATATGAATTATTTTTTTTTTATGACAATGATCATTATTATACTACCGTACTAATTTATGTATCATTACATTTTGTTTGTATCTATGATTTATTTCAGAACGCACAATTGTCGGTGAACACAAGTAACCCGGACTTCACACTATGTTTTCAGAGGACGGTTGTGACGTGGCCTCCCATCGTTATCTTCTTTCTCTATTTCCCAATTAAATGCTATCTCCTCCACCAAAAGTCACCACAATGTGCACTCTTCTCATTCAGCAAGTTGAATCTTTTGAAAACAGTAGGTTTTGTACCGCCTTAATTTCAATTTCATAATAATGATTTTGATTTTGGTTTGGTTTGTATTTCTTGTGTGTGTGGGGGGGGGGGCATGCGACATAATTCTAACATTACTTTGACATGAATCAAAATTGTTGTTTACAATTTCAGATCGCAGCTTTGATACAAATTATAACCTTATTCATTATGATATTCTCAATTGGGAGAAATCTTCCGAGTGGATATTACGTTACACCAGCAGATTATGTAGCTTCAATCGTACGCTTTATCACAATGGTAAGTAAGGAATAAACAAGGGATTTAGCTTTTGAAAGCCACTGAATCTCAATCAAATTTAGAAATAAAATTGTTTACGTCTTCATAATAAAACATTATTCATTCGAAATACTAATGTATTGCTTAGATATGATCTATATGTATGGTGGTGTTTTCTCATATATTCTGTTCTGTATGTCTGTATATGTTCTGTATGTCATTTATTGGATTTAATATTCTGTATGTCATTTATTGGATTTAATATTCACCTGACCAAAAGTGCTAATTTGAAATGGACACATAAACAATATAGGTCATTTCTGAAAGAACAATTACAAGGGTCATTCAGTTGAAAAACAATTCCAACATACATGTAACAATAAGTGTCTACACCAGATCTGCCAGGAGGCCCTTAAATGATAAGAAAAATCAAAACAAGTTACTTTTAAGAATAGTACGTATAAAGATATCTAGAGTATTCAGTAATAATAGAGTAAATGCAGCCTTTAATTCGTATCCTAAGGAATAAGTAAATATAACTTTAAAGATGTGAGTATTTCAGTTGTTCATTTCGATGTAAGTGATCATAATTGAAATAAATGGATGGAATCATATATCTCCTCCCCTAACGTCATAGATAATGATATAATTCTTCCACCAACAACATAAATATGGGCATTAGGAGTACATGGGTGGATTGAGGAATGGCAATTAAAGTTTCAGTTTCCTTCCAAGTGTCTTTAATCCGTTGACTGGAAATGCAGCACCTTCAGGAGTTCTACCCTATCTAATAACGCATTTTGGACCTGTGGAAAGCTGAAGGTTCGGTGGATGCATGCTTGCAGTTGGGACTACAACCGATGCATACGCTGAACCTGAAGCCTTCAACTGGTTCAAAATCGCTTTGGAATCGTTTTGGCAAGGTTCTCTGAAAATAGTACCCTTTAACATCCGTATACCTTCTTCTCTATAATAATCTTTTTTTTCTATAATAATCTTTGATAAACTTGTTTTTGCAAGGCAGGTAGTCCTAAGTTTGCTGTGTAAGATGCTGCAATTTTAGTCAGATGCATGCCAGCACAATCGTAAACTCTACATATTACCATGTTGCGATTATTTGCTTTTACCTATGATTAGGCATAGTGATCACCCGTCAGTGCTGCGAGCAGGCACCCCCTACTAATGTCGCCACCTACACCCCCTGAGGGGCCCGTTGCTCCGTTTCTCGCTAACTATTTTCCCATACACTTTCAATGGGGAAATAGTTAGCGAGAAACGGAGCAACGGGCCCCTGCCTCCATAATATTATAGGTTCAATTCCCTGCACACAACCCACATTCCTAACTTTCCCTAGTCTATATATATAGCTCTACAGGTAGGTCAAGGTAGGTCTATCACAGCCTGGAATGAAAAAACTAGTGTGGACTGACGGCAAAAATAGTTAGCCAATAGGAATGTGGAGTCAATGATCACATGATACAGACTGTGATAGACCCTATGTAGCTCTATGCGGGCATGGGTCTATGTATAGACTACACTTTCCCCTCCTCCACCTCCTCACCCCTCCTCCACCTCCTCATCCCTCCTTTCTCTTCGACCCTCCGATCTCTTCTTAGTGCATACCGGGGTCCATTTATTTTTAAAAAAATATACTAATTATTAGTTACGTGACGGTAACTTAATACATGTTACATTGATTGATTCTGTAATTATTGTTTTTTCCAATAAAAGAATTAACTCACTCTGTTTGCTCACTGGGGGTTGGAACATCAGGCCATCGTTACAACCATGTTCTGTATTTTGTAAATGACTTCAAATATTCTGTGCTTAAGATAAGATAAGATAAGATAAGAAGTTGTTTATTGTCTTGAAACAAAGGTACCGAGGGGTACAGTTGAATGAAGTAGTTAAATAAGACAATAGGTCGACATACCTATATGATGCTACAAGGCATCATTTCTCCCGGCTGTTACCCGAATTTTGAATAGGTAGAGAACTAATATAACTAAATAACTAATGACTTAGGAGGATACAAATGAGAAGACCAGTAATGGTAGTTAGTCTAAGAGAATCGAGCAGTACAGCACGACAGTTTTCCAACATAGACAATTTTTTTTTTTTTTTTTTTTTTTTTACAACATAGGGTATCTAATCGAACAGTACAGATCGATTTCTACAGACTCAGACCACAAATCAGAATGATGTGGAGAGTAAATGTAAGGCACGTTGTAATAAGGTACATTATTACAGGTTAATTGTGTAGAGGTTTTATGAAACCTGCTTCTACCCTACTCATTGATAAGCATGTCTACTCCATATTTTACATCGAAATATCATTAGTTGGGGTTTTCAATTCAGTACTGTCTGCTTGTATCTGACTCCCCCCTCCCCCCTCCCCCCTCCCCCCTCCCCCCTCCCCCCTCCCCCCTCCCCCCTCCCCCCTCCCCCCTCCCCCCTCCCCCCTCCCCCCTCCCCCCTCCCCCCTCCCCCCTCCCAGAGGGAGAATATTCCCAGATTCCTCAGTCTATGACGGCGGTCCTTATCAGCATCAGTCCATCTTGAGCAGTTTTCTAGACCCATGTCATTTGTTAATAATGTGTTAATTAATCCTCCTGTTAGCTTACCCTCCCTTAAGTGCCCAAATAGAATCTACATTGGAATATCACCTAGGGCAGATCGAGCGATACAATTCCCTGATTAGAATCCTTGAACGAACTTGAATATAATAGAATGTAATAAAGCTTATAAATTCAATTAATCAATCAACTCAACTAGTAATTGTTTATTTATATCCTACCTGGGGCCCGTTGCTCCGTTTTCTCGCTAACTATTTCTCCATTGGAAATGTATGGGGAAATAGTTAGCGAGAAAACGTGTCCGTTGCTCCGTTTCTCGATGGGGAAATAGTTAGCGTGAAAACGGAGCAACGGGCCCCAGTGACGTCCCACAAAAACATTTAACCTGTATAACATGTATACAGTATAATAATTATGACTACATTAATTATTCACTTATTTTTATTTGCAGGGGTTTGTGTTATTCGTCATACGAGCAGAGCACATGAAAGGAGAAATAACATCAGGATTACTCTCTTTTCTTTGGTTATTGACGTTAATCTGCGATATTGTGCAAGTTCGCTCTAATTCTTTACGTCAAAACACTTTGGTGTGTATTTGAATTGTTGTCATTTTAAACGTTCAAAACTTTGAAACTGTACATGTATTACAACTGTACATGTACGATTTTTCTTTGCTCCGTTTGATTCATATGTTATTGAGTGCCATAAACGATTTGCAATGAATGGTTCGCACAAGCAGTGCCTTGGTTAGCCAACAAAACTCCCCCAATATACATGGTAACTGAGTGAAAGGTTGTGTACATAGCTATGCTTTGGTTAGCACTGCTTTGATACAGGGTCATAGGTATCGAATGAAACCGTAAACATCTCTGCCCTAGAATAAACTTCAACTTGAATCCTCGTCTCTTTTTATCTTGTCATAATTAGAGTATCAGGAAAAAATGGAAATGTTGGTAACTGAAAACTTCATAGCTAGAAGAACATACGAATCACACGTTTGATTAACTTTTAACCTTTGCAATTCTTTTATAGGATGCACCAACACAGACATACTTTGTAACCTTCATCATATCTTTTATATGCGATATTATACAATTTCTGGCAATACTGTTTCCGGATATTAAAAGACCAAAATCAAGCGTCGAACTTGAAGAGAAAGTTCCCTTGCTTGCAGAAGAACTATTGCACAATAGAAAGTTAGATGGTGACAACAATCTTGTCAACGATAATGCGGTAGGTTTTCATGTCTTTTTATCATTTATCTTCATGAATAGTATTATTTAACAATGTGATGCTCCAAATGTGTAAATGCCCACGTCAGTGTCAAAGGTTCAGTTCAGAACAAAGGTTGCTTTAATGAGTCAATAAAACACTACTAAATAACTAAATAATTTGCACACTGATTGTGCATACAGATTTCACCATAACGATTACCAATCGTGGTAAATCCCTTCACATTCTTTCGTGTGGGCCGAAAATAGTATCTAAATCTAATTTCTGATAGAAGAATCTGAGAAATGCAGCTACAGGCTAAAACCTCCTTGCTCACCTGTAATAGGTGTCTCATTTCTTCCAGAAGCCAAGTAGGATAGAGAGCGCATCCTTCCTGGCAAAATTAACTTTTCAATGGTTAACACCAGAAATGATCCGTACATACAGAAAGAGCGCAGTTTTTGAAGATCTAAGAGAAATTAGAAAAGGCGATGAGGTCAAGTTCCTGTTAAAGAAATTCTTTAGACTTTATCACAAGGAACCAGGTGCAAAAGGGTGAGCATTATATCTTGTAGTTATTTCCGTTACCTGTATAATTATAAAACCTTGTATAATCCACCTGTGGCATTTGAAACCAATCCATATTAAGTATAGCAAGAATAATGATAATGATGATAAAGTACACACGGGATTTGCTAGTGGGTTGGTGGGGCCCACACCTTCATCTCTCCTCCTCTCTTCCACCATCTTTCTCCCTCCAGGCCCTACCTTTATTACCATTCATGCCTCAAATAGAACCCTTTGAACATGCTCTTTTTGTATGTGAGTAAAGGCGGCAGAAGCAATGCGAGATAGATACCGTGCTCAAGACCAAGGCAAAGGGGAGGAAGAGATGGTAGAGGAGTGGGATGTGACGGAGGAGGAGATGACGGAGGAGGATGAGAAAGTAGAAGAGTTGGGGGAGGAGGAGGGGAGGGGGAGGTGGTGGGAGGTGGGAGGAGATGATGGGAGGGGGTGCAGGCAGAGAAGGGGGTTGGGGGAGGGGCAGGCAGGCAGAGAAGAAGAATATTGAGGCAGAGGACCCGATATATGGGGTCCAGGAGGAGGTGTTTATAATATTATAGAGAGAGACAAAGATAGAGTAAAAAGAATTAGAGAAAAAGACAGGGAGAGAGATGGAGATGGAACAGAGAAATAGGGTAGAGAGATGAGAGACAGAACGTGCGTAATTGTGAAGAAAAGAACAGTAATGAAGAGAGGATAGCCCTGTTAAAACTTCCACGTTTTCAACACAAATTCTGAAGACACAATTGTTAACAGTAAAACATTAACCATTAACAATAATGAAGAGACAGAAAGAATGGTGATTGTAATAAAAGACATGGAGAGAGGAAGTGACTGTGCGAAATATAGAGAGACAGGGAATGTGAACAAATGGAATAAACACATGCAAAAAGTAGATGTATACAAAGAGAGGGGCAGGCAAGGAGATAGAGAAAAAGAGATAGAGACAGGGACAGGAAGGGATACAGAGATAGAGAGACACTGAGGGGAGAGTCTCAGAAAGACTGGCAGGTAGACGGAGAATGTTAGAGACAGAGAGACGGACAGGGAGGGAGAACGTGTGTCAGCGAAGGAGGTGCAGACACTTGATGAAAGCATTTGAGGGGGTAGTCGCATTAACATTTACAATTTGTCTTCATTATTCCTTTTTGTGCTTTTCATACATATTCCAGGCTGTGATATGCAAATAGCCTCGCTGTGACATGACTGTGTTTTCATCATATTATAACTCAAAAGCTATTAAGGAAGTTCTATGGTTTTCATATTGAGGACCTGAGGCTTGGTTTCAGGTTTTCGAGTAAACCCGTTTTCAACCCTTTTCTCGCCAAAATTGCTCATAAAACATAGTGAAATATATGGAAAGCCATTTATACATGTTATGAATTAACCCCAAACCGGGAGAATTAGTAGGCTAACCCGGCAAATGACTGACGAATTCACCATTGAAAATGCATGCGAACTGGGGAATTTCGTTCCGGGTTAGCTGAGAATTAGAAACCAAATCGGAAACTTGCTAAAATACCCAAATTGTACTTTTTAATATTTAGCTAGTCTTCCCTTTCTATCAATTCTACTTAGAATTCATCAATTCCTGACTGGGGCATAGCTTTGGTTAATTCACTCCGAGTTGACATCTAATTCCCTAGGCACCCTTTTACTTTGGAAAAACACTAGGCCTACCTAGTAGGCACATTCCGGATTGGCCGCCGAGCTGGGCCAATTTTCCCGAAATAGGATGCCAGTTCACTGAGAAAAAGGCTAATCGGGAATATGGTTAGGTAGATTAGGAAAAGTATTACTAAAATTCTGAACATTTTGGGTTATATGTATAAATGGCTTTCCATAGTAATAACATGGCACTATGCCAAAGTATGTCCACCTCTAAAATCGCTGCCATCCGTCCAGCAGTTTTGGAGGAGTTAAGATTATCACACATTTTGAGTTAGAGTAATAATATATACATATAATAATAATTATTTGCAGGCCATTACGCGAGAGCATTAACCGAGAGCACATACCGCTATGGAGAGCACTACTTCAATGCATTGGCTGGGACTTCTTTGTAGCTATTGTCCTAAGGGTTGTTGCCATTCCAGTCCAGTTTACCAATCCACAACTTTTGGGGTAGGTAATAAATAATCATGTTTACATATATTCAGCAGCAATGGTAAACCTAATATAACATGAAACTTTAAACCCAATAATTGAGGAGTGTTGAACATTATATTATGGAGATATATTACACCCTCCCTCCCGACCATCCCCCTGTAAACGTGTAGTGCAAATAAACCCTATTCATCACCCCTCTCTCTTTCCCTTACCCGCCCCCCACTTCCCATGTCCTCTTCCCTCTTCTTCTCCTGTGTTGGTATTCATTCCTATTTCACTAGATCCAGGCAGGCCTAAACAATAGCCAAGATTCGGAATGGGACATGCTGACTGGTAGACTGGGGCCAGAGTAGAGGAGGATGGGTAATTTTGACCGGAAGAGGGGTCAAGCCACCTGTGTTTACATTATGAGGGTGCAGGTTTCAATGGACCTAGAGAGGGCCCTTTATTAAATGTAATTTTAGAGACAGAAAAACATTTAATATTGCCACAAAACTTTAGGATATATGAGACAACACCATGCGCTATCTTCATCTTTCTTAATGTTCCTTTAATAGTTATGGGAAACAAATAACAGAACAAATGTTGTGTCTAGGTGCAGGTTGAGTGCATGATGCATGCACCTGCACTGTGTTTGAGCGGGGGTGTACCAACAGCTGTGGTCAGTGCCCCACCCACTTTCAGATAGGCCCCCGGTGCCTGTCTGAAATCAGTGCCAGATGTGGTATTTCGACCTAAAGACAGCGTTTCGGTTCTTGCCGATTAGAATATTGAAGTATTAAAATATTGGAGCTATCTTACATGTTGTAACGCAACATGAAACATCCCCACATCAGTTCAAGGAATAAAAGGTCTCAGAGAAAGGTTATGTTCTGGACATCCTAGACTTGAAAACCAAATGTCGCCCTCTTGGGCAATTGCTATGTGATCAGGAATTTATTAAAACATCAGGTTGATTTCTCATGAGTTATATATTTGGAACACTCTACGTCATGCAAATTTCTACAGAAACTCCCATTCCATATGAAACTTGATCAAAATAAAGCCAGCAGGCAGAGCAACACTATTTAGATGCCCTAGGGAGGTAATGTCATGACGGGAATTGACGAGGGATTTATTTTACAGATTGCTAATAGCATTTATCGAGAGTGGTGATATATATGTGTGGAAAGGCATTGGGTTGGCTGGCTTGATGATAGTAGCCAGTTTCGCTACCGCGGTCCTCGTACACAACAGCACTTTTCATGCCTTCATTACGGGCATGAAGGCTAGGTCCATTGTTAATGGAATAGTCTACCGCAAAGTAAGCACCTTTGATGAATCACTTTTTTAATAGATAGCTGGACAGTAACTATCACCAGTTAGTCAGCGCTTGACTCATTTTATTCATAAGTTCATGATTTCGATTCATCACAGCTTGAAATCATCTTTATAGATTAGTATCTAGTATAGAATTATACATTGATAATAAATAATCTCAAAACGCTAAATTCTTCTATGTTTTATATGTTCTTTATGCCGAATCTTATCCTAATTTCTATCCATAAATTGACTGTAGTTAGGTGCCTAGAGAGGCATTCACTTAAAATGTGTGCAAAAGTTTAGTTTTTGGTATCAAATGTTGGAGGGACTATCATTGTAGGGGGTTGACCCACCTTTCAATAATTAACTAAAATTAAAACTTTTGAAATAATAGATCTGAACATAATTGATGTAATTCTCTTTGGAAAGAGATGAATCGACATCTCATAAATATGCCAGTATCGCACTTCATTTCGAAATAAAACCAAAGATCTTTAAACACCAACACAATATTCGCCCCAATTTAAAATGGAATTTTACCCAATCTTCTTCACAGTCTCTCAAACTTTCGAGTACAGCAAGAACACGGACAACCATGGGTCAAATTGTGAACTTAATGTCAGTTGATGCGCAAAGGATCCAAGATATGTTTGGGCTCTCTACATTATTATGGTCGGTGCCCACCCGCATCATCGTCTGCATATACTTTTTATGGTTAGAGGTTGGACCTTCATGTCTTGCTGGTCTGGGCGTCATGCTAATAATTGTGCCTTTGAATACAATTTATTTCGCCAATAAAACTTTCAATTTGCAGGTAAGGCCCGAAATATAATACGTGTGTTTCCGATTAAAAGAACCTGAAACTGGGTAGGGAGGGTGGCAGGTCCTTTTATCTTTCATCAAAACTATATAAAACTAAAAGAACGACTATATTAAACTAAAAGAACAGGGTTGTTTTGTATTTATGGTATCTGGGATTTTCACATGTGCACATGTTTATGTGCTGAATAATGAATGGAAGGGATGAGGCAGCATGGATTGACCACGATAATTTCACGAGGAATGAGTGAAATTATCAAAGTGATCCATCCTTGCCGATCGATTCATTATTCAGGATATATACATGTACAAATGTGTAAATCTCAGACCCTTAAGTTGTAATGTATAGCCAACTTTAAAGTCCTGGTCATAATTCTTCTTTTAAACATTTGTTTATTCAGGTAGATATTAATCAAAAGTATTCTCGTTCTGATGAACGGTTTTCGTTGTGCCCCATTTACACAAGTCTACGTACATATACAGCAAAGAAAAAAGATTTATATTATATAAATTCAATTTAATCAATCTCTATATCTGGTGGTTGGGTGACGATTAGGATGAGTTGGCGAATGATGATGGGTTGAATGATCTGTAAACTTATGTGGTGTGAGGGATAGATGAGTGGTATGTGTATAATGCATGCTTTCAGCACCCTACCATTGGATTGTCTAGAATAACTCACGCCATAAATTCACTTTCAAGCCCTAAAAGTGGGATATAGAAAAGTATAATAATATTATAGATATTAGAGAAAGACTTGAACTTGGTTCCTTCTCTTTATGTGAAGTCCTTTGAACTGGCTTGTTTTTTTAAAATTCAAGTATCCCATTATTTATCTTAAGGAAATACAAATGGAAGAGAAGGACCAGCGATTTAGAGTCCTCAATGAAATCCTTGTGGGAATGAAAGTAAGTTATTTTCAGTCGTGAAATATTTGCTGAATCAGATTATGAGATCAACTTGATACCGCTCTGAATAATTATTATGGATAATAACATCTACATTTAAGGTGTTGAAACTATATGCATGGGAGTACACATTTGATACAAAGATCACTGCCACAAGGAAGAAAGAATTGAAGACCATACTGTGGATAAACCTTATCAATGCAGTGGGAGCGGCGTCCTGGTTATTATCGACTTATTTGGTGAGAGGAACCTTTAGGATTGTGTTTACTATTATAAAAACTATTCGAATTATTAGAAATGTTATTAGATGTGGGACACAACACCAATTTGTTGATAAAATAATATGTGATCCTTTTAAATATTTGATCAATTTGAAATCAAGGTTATACAACTAGAATCCTTTATGATATATTGGAGGTTTTTTTATTCATTTATTAAAGTTGGGACTGTACATAAATTGTTCAAGGATTTTGATATTAACTATAACGTGATCATTAAAAAGACTATAACGTAATCCTTCTCAATGTTAATTAATTAAGACTCTGTAGATTATTTTGTTTTATTTCACGTCCTTTGGTTTCTTTCGAGCCCTGTACTATAACGAGAATCTTTGTGTCTGTTTTATTCTACAGATTTCACTAGCAATCTTTACAGCATACCTACTTGTAGACCCTAACAATGTACTAACTGCCAGTACCACCTTTGTTACCATATCACTCATCAACATCCTTAGCTGGCCATTCTCGGTTCTGCAATTGTGTGTGGCAAATACAACTCAGGTAAGATTTACACTAGTCTTGAAGCGCGTACAATGTGATTGGGCTTAGGGCTGTGGGACTCTTCTTTAGCCATTAATGGAAAAATGCATTAATTTTATCCCACAGTAAGTGGCCATTGACTGGGCTCAGACGTTTTGTGAATTAATTATGTATTATTAATATTAATTAATTATTGATATTAATTAACAATACGTAGTTCTATTCTGCATTGAAGGTATAAGTGATATATTTATTGGAAAGAGTGTAAGGAAATGTATGTACATATGAAATTAATATTACTATGAATAATATCCTTTGTTTCCATTCTTCAAAGTAAAATGAATTTTGCTTACAGCATACTCACTTGTAGACCCTAACAATGTACTAACTGCCAGTAATGTATTTGTATTTGTAATGTACTAACTGCCAGTAATGTATCGAATGAATACTAACTGCCAGTACCACCTTCGTTACCATATCACTCATCAACAGAATAGAATATGTAGGGTTCATCATAGAACCCTTGTCCGGGGTGGTAGTAGTGCAGCTTCTTTTACCGAATAATAAGTTCTTTAGCTCCCTCTTCTCCAACTCTCTCTCCCTCTTTATCTGATATCTTCAACAGTGGACTACGAGTGCAATATTTAATTCTAGCCATATGTTCAGGTAGGCGTTATTATCTACCTATTGGAGGCTAGTTCAACTTGGTGACATCCAGGATCGTTTTGAATAACCTTCCACACTTTTACTCTGAACTATTCCCTTCGTTATTTACATCTTACCTTTATAATAGTCAAACAGTGTAACTCAATTGCCATATATATATATGCACTAGTTACACTCTTTGTATATATATATAACCACTCTGTATCTCTTCTCATAGCCTTAGTCTCTATTCTGTAACCTGCAACACTTAAGTAAATTGAAATCGAGGGCCGGAACAGGAAGACCTGTAATAAAGATGTTCTCTACACATTTGTCAAAACCAAGACCAGTGACGAATACAAAATATTTGGATTAAAGGCAACACAGGCTGCCACTTTATTTAAGAATAAAATAAAGTAGCAGCATTATACATGTTTTCCGAATGCAATTTGGCAAATTATTGATTTAAAATAATCAGGACTGGAAATATTTTCTACATTTAACATTTAAGCTGGGAAACCTGCTTTAGGTTTTACACCTACACTTATGCCCCTAGAAATGCCGAAAATATAATTATCATAGTATGACACACATCTTGATGTTTCATTCATGCCAAGTTTCATATTATTCATATTTTGCAGGGATTGGTGTCATTAAGAAGGATTTCAGCTTTTCTAGAACTTGATGAACTAGACAGCGAGGGACCGAATATTGATAACACCCTTACTGGTAAATAATGCTCTAATGTACCTACAATCTCATTAATAGTCAACTCATATCGATATCAACTAGTTTACAGTTTAATGAAATATTGTGAATTCACCTTAAATTACATTTTAACTATTTCACAGTTTCAAACTATTAACCTTAATCAATCATGTAAATTGTATACATGAGGGTAGTGAACAATTTAATCAAGTATAGGATTAATGACCGACATTAAGGGGCTGCTGGTGCACTGTTGGGTGTGTACTTATGCACAAACAGTGCACCAGCAGGCCCAAATGGGGGCCACTAATCCTTTTAATCTCTGCCTTAGATTATAGCCCCAAGACTGTCAAGGCAGTGATTAATAAACTATAATACATCGCTCATATAACTTCCAGACACTAGAATTGAGGTAAAGAGAGGCAGCTATTCCTGGGGTCGGGACGAGCCATGTATTCTAAAGGAGTGAGTATGAAAAAGCCCAATTTGACGATCATTATGATTATCAGATATAAGGCACAGGCTCATTTTTCGATTTGTTCATAATGTTCATTAATTTATGATTATGGTTAAATCAGATACAGTTTTTAAGTCTCGGTATGTATACATGTAATCGATAATCAATCTACATTTACATTTATATTAATCTATTTTTATGGGTTTTCAATTGAATCTATTGAAGCATTGTACATAGATGCTATTCCATATCAATAGATCAACTTTACCAGGAGAAATGTGTAAAATAAAGTACAAGCTTTAGGCAAGGAATGAACCACAAGTCCAGAAGGACGAGCAGTGCATTCTCCTGCCAGAGATGAGTTCTCCAATTTTAGAAGGATAATCACTTTTTTTTATTCTCTCGATCAATTACAGCATAAATCTAACTGTGCCAACCGGTAATTTGGTTGCCATTGTGGGAGCAGTAGGCAGTGGGAAATCTTCGTTGATAAGTTCTCTCCTTGGTGACACTTTTCAACAGGCCGGCAAAACAAAACTGAGGGTAAGTTCTAACTGTTTAGATTTATTTTTATGAATACGGTTTGTATAAATACTACCAATTAGAACATCCTACATACATTCACAAGGTTTACATGACCTGCACTAAGTCTATTTCACTATCACTCTGTTAATAGGGTTTAACTTTAAAGTCATATCCTGACATATTTCTCATACTTTGTTTCTCTTTTCAATAGGGTCCACTTGCATATGTTCCACAGCAAGCCTGGATTCTTCATGACTCTCTCAGAGATAACATCACATTAGGCAAACCTTTCATTGTGGGGAAGTATGAGAAGGTGTTGAAAGCCTGTGCTCTAGAAGAGGACCTTGCCATATTGCCTGACGGTGACTACACCGAGATTGGAGAAAAGGTAAACTCCTCTAAACAACATTAGTGGAGCAGCAATGGGCCCAGAAAATTGATGTACATTGAATAAAATAATAAATACCATGGGTCACAAAAGATATTAGTAGTGTATAGCTTTTGAATTCACCATTTATAGGGGAACATAAACGTACGCTATACACTACTGATATTAGCACAAAAGGTCTGGAACATTAAGTGGTCTCAGAGCATATATATAAGCAGGTGAATCTTCACCGTTCATATTGGCGACCAAGCCATAGCAACGCCTCCTGGGAAACACGCCTCCCTTAGTCCCCTTTATGACGCCCTCCCGATGTTTACATCGCACGTCACAATCACATGAGTTCCACGCCCTCCTCTTACCTTCCACTCCTTAACGCCCACTTGCCTGAGCTGCACATACAAAATTTTTCACCAAACTTTGCAGGTACCTTGCAAACCATTAGTTGCTACATATGGCTACTAGCATAAGCCCAATCTGTTGGCATTTGATGTATCACTGGAAATGGAAATTTGGTGCAAACGATACATCTGAGTAAAATTAAATTTAACTAAAAGATCCTCTTAAACCTAATTTCCACATCAACGTGACCTCATGATGCAATATCCTTATGCCCATATATTAGATTAGATTAGATTAGAAAACTTTTTATTGGGCATCCGAGGATGCTGTTGAAGGAAGGGGAGATCTCTCCAGCATATGGGAGGTTTTCCGCCCCTTCAGGTATTACAGTTTTCTTTGTAGAGTAACAATATATCCTAGCACTGCCCGGCTCAATGAGAGAAAGCTTACTTAAAATAAACAAACATAACCCTAATCTACTTGACTATGATGCCTCAAATAACACAACAATTACTTTCATAACATGAAATTGCAGGGAAAAGTCCTATGGGAAAGAATTCTAAGGGAGAAGGTCCAGGGTCCAGGGGAGGAAAGACCTAGAACAAGCTGGACCAACTTGCAAATTCTTGGAAAGTGACAGACCATTTCCTTCCCAGTTTACATACTGTAGGCCCATTTCCTAAACTCATGTGCAGATACATGTGTATGTAATGGGCCTAAGAACCTTACATCACAAGTTGTAGACTATAGTAGGCAAATAGGCTGTTCTAGCTGCTTTGTGTCAGTTGTGCATCCTTAAGGCTGCTCCAAAAGCTGGCTTCCACCCACTGAGGTCTTGATACAAAACAAGGTAACAGTATAGCAGAGACTGAGGGGGTTACTTTGCTTTAAACACTGCCTTGACAGTCTAGAGGCTATAACCAGCTAAGGCGGAACCAAAATAATTAATAACCTCAATTTTGGACTTGGGCTTCACCTCAGGATTATGCCCCCAAATGTACATCAGCAGCCCCTCAAAATTGGTTGATAAGCCTCTAATAAATAATAGCAATATTGATCGTTTTAATGCATTGAATTTCATAAACATTTTCACATGGCTTGCAGCATCTGATACACACTTAGAGAGCTAACTTTACTTAGAGAGCTAACTTTACATGAGATTTGGTAACCATTTCAGGGAATCAATTTATCAGGGGGACAGAAGCAGAGGGTCTCTCTTGCCCGGGCATTGTACCAAGATGCAGACCTCTATCTACTGGACGACCCATTATCTGCTGTTGATGCTCATGTTGGAAAACATATCTTTGATCATGTCATTGGCCCTAAAGGGGTCCTCAGGAAAAAAGTGATTCATTCATCATTATAAAGATATTCGTTTTCACTATTGTAAAGAATGTATATAACATTGATATATAGTTCATATATATGGTATAGATCTATATGACATTCATCAAAATGCTATATTTCCCCATGATCCATTGGAAATATATGATTTAAACTACATCAATCCAAGTATTGCCAACAGGCCTCTTTTGGGAAATTACAATTGCAGCTGTTGATCTGTTTCCAGACAAGGCTGTTTGTTACCCATGGTATTCCCTACCTCCCTCACTGTGATATGATCTATGTGCTAAAGGATGGCCAGATTAATGATGTTGGCACATATGATGAACTTTTGACCCGTGGAAGAGCTTTTGGGGACCTTATAAGGAACTACTTGGAAAATGAAGCCAGTGAAGACTCTGATCATGAAGGTAACCTTTATTAGTTAGTGTCATGATTTGTGCACAATGTTACAAATCATTTATCTGACCTAGAACAATAGTTTTCAGACCAATCTTTAAATAACAGACACAACCTATTCTATTTTAAACACAGCTGCATGCTGCTGTAGATGTTGTTTGTTTGTATGAATCTCACCTCATGGTACCCAGGGGTTTGGGGTACGGAGTTCGACAAACTGCTCCTTTTAACTCTATTTCAAACTCATCTCACAGCCATAATCAGATAGATCTATAATTCTATTACAAAAACACCATTTTATTGAAGTCTGAAGTTGGTTGATGGTGTTGTGAGATGTGATATGCTTCAGCCTTTGCCTATGTCTTTGACATAACCAATCGATATATTGTTAAATTGTATTAATTAACATTACATTTAATGTATATAGAGGTGTCCACAACATTTTAATTCCAATTAACAGACATACCTAACTTTAGGAGCACTTTTCCTGAATTAATCAAAGTGAAATTTATATATTTTATTTATTTTTTATAGTATTCAAAGATGAGCTTGCATCATACATCTCAGGAACCGATACAGAAGGATATGCAACCTCAACAAATAGTATATCTGAAAAGCGAAGGGTTAGAAGAAGGAGGAGGCAATCTAAGTAAGTTTTAGGTGATTTTTCTCTAATTGTTTAGCTCTTTTTTTCTGATCTGCGCAACGTTTCTCAGCCTTGAGTTTCCGCTTTAACCGGACAGCAAACTAATTTAAAGTGAAATAAAATGTCATTTAATATTCAGACTTTCATTGAATGATGGAAATGATAGTGTGTGGGACTTGAGTAATTAATTATGCTAAATTGTGTTGGAAGTTAATTTCAAATATATTTTCTTTAATACAGTCCATCACATACAAATTCAACAAAAGAGGAGTCTCTTCAAGTTGTATCCAAACTAATAACAGAAGAAAAGGAGGGTGAAGGAAATGTAAGCTAAGAAATCTTATAAAACGTCGAGATCACATTGGATCATAAAAATCCTGAATGCCTAACTATACTTATCTTCCACTCATAATGTGGTTTTAGGCATATACCATGCGCTGATATTGAACATGTGACATCACAATGAGTGTGATAATACGGATTTTTATAAATCGCCTCGGTTTCTTCCCGGCCCCAATAGACACCAATGGAAGTGCCAAACCTCATAAATTAATCCTTTAATATTCGTAATAGTCCCCTTTATATATATGGTCCCACATCCCAATAAATCAACCAACATGTAAAGTTTGGCTCAATCCCATAAGGAGATAACACAAGACAACATAAAACTGCCACTACTATGATATTTATCGATATCAAGGAGGCTAGATGTAGTTATGTGACTAATTTTATGTAACTTAAGTGTAACACCTGATGTAAACACAGGAAATCAGTCTTCACAGATCTACAGATTAATATGGATAGAGGCACTTCTACTTTA
This sequence comes from Sthenelais limicola, assembly GCA_942159475.1. Lineage (NCBI taxonomy): Eukaryota > Metazoa > Annelida > Polychaeta > Phyllodocida > Sigalionidae > Sthenelais > Sthenelais limicola. Next base: position 11,181,122 of record OW804100.1, on the reverse strand, counting down.
GAGACCCCTGTATCTAGTACAGGTTTCAGTCATGCACTAGTGTGCTGATATAAACCCCCACCTCCCCCATAACCACCCCTCCCACACTTACTAGCAGAATATTACTAGCCTCCTAATAAGAGAATATACCCGGTAAAGCAACCAAAGATCACTCAGTCTCCAAGGTGGTCACCTAAGCGGGACTCTGTATTGGTTTATGTAAATTTTAGCTGTCAGTAATCTTGTAAAATATTTATAGATTCGGCCAAACCTCATTATTTGCTTCTAGGTCAGTTCAAATGTGATAACATCTTACATGTCTGCATGTGGTTACTCAGTGGGTGCCCTTGTTATTATTACACACATAATCTACATTGTATTCCAAGTGAGTGAGCGTAATTACTTTTATTCTACCACCATCTACTAATATCTACAGTATAACAATGAGATCACAACTATGACAAGCAACAGTATAAGCAATGATATCATTAAGATTTTGAACAGAATTGCAACCCAGATCTTTCTCTGGCATATTCATATAACTATTGTTTGCCTCAGATATTGACAAATTTGTGGTTGAGTGACTGGGCCGACGATAGGCCTACAAATGGTACATATGACAGGGAGCAATCATTGTATAGACTGACCATATATGGTGTACTGGGTATTGGACAAAGTAAGTTGTTTGTTATATTAAGATATGTAAAATATTGTAATATACATATATGTGTGTACACATGTGTGAGATGTTAGTATTACACACTACATGATAAGATGATAAGATTAGATTATATATTCATGGGTTCATTTATATTTAGTACTAGCAAAGTACCCGTCCTCCGGACGGTCACTCTCTCTCCCCACACTTCCCCCTCTCCCTCTTTTCCCTCCCCCTCTTCTGTCTTTCATACCTGTTTTTCCCTCCCAACCCCATCTCCGATTTCCTCCCGCCCTTCTGCCTCCCCCATCTCCCTCCCTCTTCCTCATTATTATTATTATTATTATAGAACTTTTATTTCTCATTAAACATACAGATTTTTCTTTTTGAACTGGCATCCTATTTCAGGAGAACTGGTCCAGCTCGGCGGCCAACCCGGAATGAATTAACCCTAAATTGGGAGAGCTAGTAGGCTAACCAGGAAAATGAATGACGAATTAACCATTGAAAATGCATGCGAACTGGGGAAAAATTTTCCGGGTTAGCAAAGAACTGGCAAAAGAGAAATAGTGCTTCTCCGAAGTAGCAGGGTGTCTAGAGAATTAGATCTCAGCTCGGAGTGAATTAACAAAAGCTATGCCCCAATCAGGAATTGATGAAGTCTAAGTAGGAATGACGGAAAGGGAAGATTAGCTAAATATCAAAAAGCACAATTTGGGAATTTTAGGAATTTTCCGATTTCGTGCCTAATTCTCGGCTAACCCGGAACAAAATTCCCCAGTTCTCATGCATTGTCAATGGTGAAATCGTCAGTCATTTTCCGGGTTAGCTTACTAATTTTCCCGATTTGGGGTTAAGTTATAACATGTATAAATGGCTTTCCAAAGAAAAGTGTAGTGCTTATATAGGGCGTAGAATAACCAATCACAACCGCCCCTACCCGACTTTCCCCCGACTTTTCAACTAAATTGCCTCCAGATTGGTCATACTCTTCCTGTATTTCTCCAGCCCTCTCCGCAGCGATTGAAGCAATAGCAGTTGGTATTGGTTGTTATACAGCATCCAAGACCCTTCATAACTCGTTACTGAAGAGAATCCTCCGGGCTCCAATGTCATTCTTTGATACTACACCTCTTGGTCGTATTATGAACAGATTCTCTAGGGTAATACTTTAGAACTACCCACATATATACACTCCCCGTATACTCCTCAAAAGTGGCATTGTAAACAATAAGATTAATTATTATTATTTCAGCATATACCATCTAAAAGTGACCAGAGTAAAATCTCAGATGAATTTGGATACTCCTCTTGGTGTAGAACTTTCTCCTAATATCAATTGTTATATCTGAGTTGAGAGCCACGTGCATTTTACCTTTGATTGTTTAAACCTGACATATCTTTACAACCATAAATTGAGCCACAGCCACTGTGGAAAAATAGAATCCGACGATTTGCCACTCCTAAACGTGTTATATAACTGCGCCGATCATTTGACGGCGGCACTTTTTTATCTTTTCCTAGTTTTTCATTTATAAAATCTGTCATAATGAAAGTGCTTGGGTGTATGCATGATTTTTTTATTTTGTTCGCAGGATGTTGACATCATAGACGCAAACCTTCCACTCTACATCCGCCAGTTTCTGTTTGCGGTATCACCTATCATCATTACAGTTATACTTATCACCATAACAACACCGATCTTTGTCGCAGTCCTTGTTCCTCTGGCTATAGTATACATCATTATATATGTAAGTGCTTTATTCCATTTATTCTCAGATACTAGACAGGTGGGTTGGTGGGTCGGTAACATTCAAGAGGTGCAGGGTTATTGTCTCCTAGTGGGAGTGATTGTTTATGGTTAAGGGGGTAGTCCATTCCTAGGACAGGTATGGGTTTTAATCCATTCTTGTATTCAGTTTATAAGGTGAGTATCAGGCGACAGAATAGACGATATAGCTTAGGCATTTCATCTCCCTTATAGATGATATAGCTTAGTAGGCTCGGGCTCAAGAATTAATGTAGGCCAACGACAATGAGGGGGAAAATGCCCACCCATGGGTCCTACTGTCACGTTCAGGGTTCTGACATATAAATCAGGTTTCAGATAGTGGCACGGTTTCATTGTATCATGTCCATCCATTTATTTTTATTTTCCATCATTTATTTTTCTTAATATGAGTGTAAAATCACTGGAGATCGGTTCAAGGATGCAAAGTAATTGACTAAAGAAGTTTTCAGATATTATTGTCTTTGTACGCACCCTATTAAACAGAGGCTCAGAGAGAAGCCAAGTTAATGTTTGATGAATAATTATAAAGAATGAATATTGGCTATATCCACAATGAGTGGTAATGTTACGTGGGGATAGTAGAATTCCTGGTGGTAGGAATCCTAGCAGGTCGTTATCCTCTGTCATGAACATTCTAAAGATAACCAGATGTATTAGAATATTCCTAGATTAAAACGCACATAACTTAATTACAATAGTTTTCCCACTTTACGCATAGTCAAGTTTTTCCCCATTATCATATATCATTGTTTCGTTCAGAGGACTTATGTGAAAAGTGTAAGACAGTGGAAAAGGATAGATTCGGTCAGGAGGTCCCCTATCTATGTGCATTTTGACGAGAGTATAACTGGTGCCAGCTCAGTGAGGGCTTATGGAAGACAACGAGACTTCATTGACAAATGTGACCAGCTCATCGATGAAAGTCAGAGACCTTGGTTCTTAATTATTGCTGCATATAGGTGAGTTGATGAATCTTTAAGTACATGGCCACCACACTTTGATTATCATTACTTTGACTTTAGTTTTTTTTCTGGGTGCATACCATTACTTTCTTTATATTAAACGCGTCTGGTTGTGGGTAAGCCCTAGCGTCCGATATGGGGTGGGCCCTGGCATCTGAACTCTTGGCCCTAGCGGCCGAGATTTCTGGGCCCATGTGTATAATGTATTGCATTTCTTGCTTCAAAGTTGACGCAGTTTGAATGCATTCATAATATTATCTGCATTTGTACATCAATACTCTACATGCATGTTTCCAGATGGATCGGCGTTACAATGGAATCTGTAGGGAGCAGCATTGTATTCTTCGCCTCTTTATTTGCTGTGCTAGAAAGGAATAATATAACTCCAGGAGCTGCTGGACTCTCTGTGTCCTATGCCTTACAAGTGAGAGGGCCTGTATAAATCATGAATGGAGTACACTTCTTTAGAAGAACATGATGAAATCCTAAGATAGTATATAACAAGGGTTGTGTATCCATCCTCTGTCCCCCAATGGAGAGAGAGATTAATTAGTTTGATGTCATGCTGGATGCTGAAGTGGCACGTGCTTCTTAAAGAGAATATTCTAGGTTTTTTCTATTAGTAATAAACGAAGTTGAGAGTCGGAATCTTGGTCATCAGTATTTTTTCTATTACTCTTCAAATTCAAAGATTTTCAAAGATTAAGTATAAATGCATGTTGAATCCTTAACTTAATAAACTTCCTCTTAAATTTATAGATGACTGTTTATCTTAATACCTTCATAAGAGTTGGCTGTGAGTTAGAAACATACATTGTCTCAGTGGAAAGGGTAGATGAGTACCTATCAATTGACAGTGAGGTATGACATACACTATGGCGAGTATAAAGTTGACTTTATTTTATTTTTTTTCATGTTGTTTGAGCATAGAATTCTAATAACATTTTCAATTTATCAGAACTTTTTGGTTAAGTGTTCTGCTGTTACAAATAGGAATATCATAAAGGGTAAGATAAAATATGGTAATACAAGCTGAATGTATTCTCTATCAAACAAATGTAAGAAGATCAATTATTTCTGTGATTCATCACATGGAAATATAAATATTGGTGCTTGAAAAATAATAGAATGAATAATTTAAACTATTACAGTAACCGTGTGGGTTACTTGGGTTAGAATGATTATGATAGGAAGACAATTAGAAAAAAAATTGACGTGGCTTTCTTAGAGAAGATGTAGGCTCATTTGAATTCAGAATCTTTTACATTCATATCATGTGTGGTATGAGTGTGACCTGTAAAATATTTCTCTTCTATGCCATAGAGAGGAAGAAAATTTAAGAATAACATTTCATGTATATATTGACATTATTCCAGGCCGACCTGAGGATTGTGGAGAAGAGGCCACCAAGTAACTGGCCAGAACATGGCGCTATCCAGTTGTCTAATTACAGCACTAGGTACAGAGCTGGTCTCGACTTGGTACTCAAAGAAATTAGCTGCTTCATCAAGCCTGAGGAGAAGGTAGGACTTACTAAAGCAGGGGATTTGTGTGAAGGGAATTATCACAGGTTTAATCTCATCCTTAGCCCTAAAACATCCTTGCCAGCCCTTTGGGGCTGCACTGGTGGGGCCGTTTCGTCCAGAAGCATAACTGCGAGATTTGATGGGAATTAGGGGAATTATTAGGCTATTTATTTGTATAAATATGGATTGTTTTTTTCATTTTCAATGACACTGCCCACCACCCGCCCTCCTACCTTAAAATACATTTGTAGTGAACCACAGATTTGTGCCATAAAGAGTCCAATGTCGCGAAAAGATAACCAGAAGAAAGGTAGCCTATTCATTTGCACTGAGTTTTATTTAAATCAGAGTATCACAGCTTTATATGCGACAACAAGTGGTAGTGCTTGATTTGAACAACAGAAGAATCTTGGTCCCTTTGCAGGGCAGTTGTATGCCCTGCCTACCGTCCACAGGAGGGTGTCTTCAGTGACGATGTCTGTGTAGTTGTACGTCGCCCCCTGTTGGAATTGGTCGGAAGTTTGTATCTGGCTCTAGTAGAGGCGCCCGTTCTGCTGCCGACCCACTACACATTTGTTTTAGTGTCTAATACACTGTCCATGCAGCTTCGCCCCCTGTGTGAGCATGCATGGACAAACAGCACTATATAGAGCAGCAGTAGTGGCAAACCCAAATGTAGTGGTGGTGCCTATATATGTGTACTATGGTGTGGGAATAGGGCAACGTTCAAAAGTTGCGCGAAGATTTCTGATGGCTAAACCTGACTCTAGCATCGTTTGTGTGCATTAATGATGCATCAATTCCTGACACTAGACTTAAGATGTGATTACGGTGGATAGAATTGCTGATTTCTATACAGTGATGTTGAAAAATGGGCAATAAATGGCGGTTTTCTCTCTATTGCGTTAACCACTGTATCGGGTATGACGTTCTTGGTGCCGAGGAAGTTAGCCTGTCAGCTTTTTCACGGAAAAAGCGGTAGTCACGTCTTGTCAAGCAATGTAACAATACTAGTGCGGGGGGTGGGGGAACTATTACCACCTTATATATTTTAAAAGTTGACCTGATGAAGAGCACGACAGCTCGAAAGTTAGTGAAAGAATAAAAAACCCACTAAACCATTTACTTTGGGAATTATTCATCACCACCAAAGAAACTAAAACGAAAATCCCCACTATAAAGTGACAACCTTCTCCTCGCTATATTTTAACAGTTAAATGAGGCTTACCTTCTGTTAAAGACTTTTACACTTAACAGAAACTGTTCCACCAACACAAACTTGGCCCTTTGAAACAGTATTCTTTTCCTCAGGTTTGACTCATTTCCTTTACTTCAGATTGGCATTGTTGGACGTACAGGGGCGGGTAAATCTTCTCTGTCGATGGCCCTTTTCAGAATAATAGAAGCTGCAGAAGGTGCGATATACATAGATGGGAGACAAGTAGACATGATGGGTTTACATGATCTCAGAGAGCGCATTTCAATCATTCCTCAGGTAATGCGTTCTGTTGGAAGCACATGTATATTATAATGATGCATGTGTTAATGTCAGTACACTTATAGAAATTAAGAGCTTTTCATGTAACGGCCCTCTTTCCAATAATGGCTTGATGGATGAGGAAGTATATGTATGTAGGATTCAGAGATTCAGTGGAATTCTAACAAAGTTCTATTAAAAGCATTTGACCTCTCAGTATTCTAAGACTTTGGACATTACTGGATTTGGCATATTTCAAGGCCTCAACCCTCAAAATACCTCTAAAGGCCCTAATCCACTAAGCCGATTCTCACGCGATTTTGCTCCAAGAACCCTTTTTAATACTAATTTCCGTGAGAATCGCATGAGAATCGCCTTAGTGGATAAGGCCCTTACTACTTAAGTCTAACACTTTATTAAATACTTGGTCAGTTATCACAGTCCCGTTCGGGGGTGCCTTTGAACAGCGTTTCATAATCGCACATGTGTGTCGGTATATGGTTGTCGTGGCAACACGTGACCGAAATGATACAACTTTGTTGGTTTAAGAAGTTGCACTGGTGTATCAGCACCAAAGGTTTACATTGTTACGATAATACCACAAACAATACAGCATTGATAAGGTCTCGTCACGGTTCTCCCTGTATCTCAATCCGACTACAAACCACCATCATTCCATTCCGTATAATAATGAGCGCCATATCTAAAACTTGCACACTTGGACTATGCATATGTCTGATGATATTTCACTTGGACACTTGGACTATGCATATGTCTGATGATATTTCACTTGGACACTTGGACTATGCATATATGTCTGATGATATTTCACTTCGACACTTGGACTATGCATATGTCTGATGATATTTCACTTCGACACTTGGACTATGCATATGTCTGATGATATTTCACTTCGACACTTGGACTATGCATATGTCTGATGATATTTCACTTTAGGTTAGTGGGATCCTGGGATCAATGTGGGGCCAGATTTAACTATATATTGCGCGTACATAGCAAGTGAGTAGTATACGGAAATGTCACACATCATAAGGTTATATCATACTACTACATATATGCAATATACATGCACTGCTGTTTAACATTCAGGACCCAGTTGTATTTTCTGGAACACTTAGAAGTAACCTCGACCCCTTCGAGAAGTACAGCGACGCAGATATATGGGAGGCCTTGGAGAATGCGCACTTAAGGTCCTTTGTGCAGGACAGTAAAGAAGGTCTCTGCTATGAATGTGGAGACAATGGCGAGGCACTGAGGTAGGTACATCGGTCAGGCTGTCCACATCATACACATACTCATACTCTTACATTCATCTACAATCCATAATATACAACTTGAAAAGCCTCCGGGCGTTATCTGGAAGACCTAGTTTTAACCAGAAGTTTGACTACATATCTATTCACTCATTGTGTCATGTCTTCAGCGAAATAAACTATTTAATAATTGTTTTATGAGCCTAGTCGGCAGGATATGTTGAATAAAACCTTTTAAAAACAAAAACAAAAATAATTGTTTTATCTTAAATTTACCTTGCTCTGAAAAATGGGGATTTACTACTACTACTGCCCCCAAGATCGAAATTAAGCAAGAAAAAAGGCTAATGATAATACTCCAAAACTGTGTCTAAAATATTGATAAGACGCACCATTACATAACAATATCTATTTCCATAGATTCCAAATTAGGCATTGTATGTTTTTCAGTGACCAAGAATTACATTTCAGCTCTAAAGTTATTGCACAGTCAGGTTCAGAAGGCAGTTGTGGTCACCTAAGTTTCAGGGAGTCATTAACACTTTAGCCTTAGTCTTAGCCTTGCGGTTAAGCTTATCGCTGGATGTGGAATCGAGGAATGTGGGTGTCTGGACCTAACTGTGCAGTTCCCCTGGATATGCCCTTTATGGTTGTCATGATGGTTATGATCTATTAATTCTTATGAATGATAAACCTCTTTTAATGTCACCCCTTATAACGTCACGTTTTCCCAAAGTAACCTATGTAGTTGCCACAATTTCACCTTCCGCTAAATTGGACATACTCAAACTTGTGTTAATCATCTATCAATTGTTAACCCCACTTAATATATTTTCTCAGGGCACATCGAAAACCACTCGCTAAGAGTGAACGTGCATACAATTTTTAAGTTAAAGTAATTGTTTTTACAGTATTGGACAGCGTCAATTGCTTTGTCTTGCAAGGGCTTTACTGAGGAGAAATAAGATCCTCGTACTAGATGAGGCCACAGCAGCAGTGGACTTTGAGACCGATGCTTTGATTCAAATAACAATTCAAAACAAATTTAGTAATTGCACCATCCTTACCGTCGCCCACCGACTTCACACAGTCATGCACTATGACAGGTCAGTTGCACTTATTGTAAAAGTTCATGTCGGATAGGCCTCCTATACTAGTTCACAAGGGTCAGTGAGTCATTCACAAGGACCAGCTTCAATCGCAAGAATATCAAAATAATTTGATGTTTCTGCAATTCAATCGCTGGCTGCTAGCATTGGCGAGTGTTTGTCATCAACTGGAGGGTTAGATTAACGTATAACAGATATTTTCGGAGGACAAAACCTTTCACCCTTTTCTTCATGACCTATGGGTCACAACAGCAGTAAGATTCATAATATGTACATAACCGTGTTGTTAAATGCCTATGTTTGTTCCTGAAAAGAAAATGAAAGGTATAACACGGATCAGAGATCTAAATAAGAAAAACGAAATTGGCACTGCCTCCAAGCTATTTTATGTGCACATCACGCTTTAAATTAATTTAAAGCTAAGGTATTAGGAGTACTGTGGTAGGTTATACCATTAGAAATCTTTTGAAATATTCTTGACACAGTTTAAATTACTAAACACAAATAATCTCTTTCAGGATTATGGTCTTGGGAAATGGAGAAATCCTCGAGTTTGACACCCCAAGCAAACTGCTCTCCAACAAGACTACATCATTCTATAAAATGGCCAAAGATGCCGGGTTGGTCTGAGACTGATAACTAGTTCTGCCCAGCTGGAGAATTATATATTTATATGTATGCGTTTTCAATCATTTGCACATATCTTCAAAATGAAATCACAGGGTAGGATTGTGCATTTGTACATGGTGAAACGTAAAAAAAGTAAACAGAGACGATGTAAACACTATCCTTTAAGACTATATCATAACTGGTGTTTGAAAAAGGAATATCGGTAGAAGGAGGATCCCTATTTCACCAAGATTTCAAGCCCTTGTAAATAGTTTCAGGCTAACTACCTGTTGGTGCTTCCCGGGAACCCAGCTGGCATGGTTATGTGTGACCGGGGTTCAGCAGGAGATGTGTATTGGTGTTTAAGGTGACTCTTAGGATCGCTTTAGTGTATTGACTCCTGTATTTTGATATTTCCTTGTATATTGTAGTTTAATGTGAGCTTGCTGTACCAGACACCCAGTCGGAATCGGGTCGCTGGGTTTAGGAGCCACAGAAACTGGTAACTTGGGGCTAGTGCTGGACTACTGCTAGTTTTCTGGCACTTGCCCTGGGTTTGGTGTTAATACGGTAATAAAGAGAGACACTAGCAGGGACTGTATGATCTGGATCTGGGTTTTGTGTTTTGTGTTTATTAGGATCACAAGCTGGAATAAAGCAAGATTCACTGCAATTTGGTGCCCTGACCAGGATTTTGTATTTATTAGGATCATGAGCTAGAATAAAGAGCAATTCACTACAATTATATAGAATCTGTGATGGAGTCTGCAGCTAAAAATGTAGGGCATTTCAAAACCACCTCACAGAGAAAAAATATCACGGTTGAGTGCCTCTATGCCATAGAACTGACATGTGAAACCCCAGTTTTGTGGAGAAAAAATGTTGTGGTGCAAGAAATTATTTCGCGGAATTTGCAGTATTTTAGCACGTGAAAAGTTTTAGCTGCATGGTTGTGTTTATCTTTCAATAGCCACATGTTACCCCTATGGCGGCCTACAGATTAATGGTCAATGGTGGGCTTCCCATTGGTCAGCCTACACCTGCCAATCACAGGTCGGGCTAATGAGTCTCCCCCTCATTAGCCCCTATATAAGAGGCTACCTAGGCCTCCCCTCTTCGGTTTCCATCTAGGTTATATACCATAATTAAAGGTAGAGCATACATGTCACGTGGATATACAAAGTTTCTTGAATACTTTTTATTGTATTATTTGATAAGTATTAGATTAATCTCAGGTTTCCTCCAATACAACACAGTGAATAAAGGACGGCCTTAGAAAGTCTATAACTGTAATTGGAAATGGGAGCTTCAGAAGTTTCATCCCACAAACCCAAGATACCCATTCTTTGTTCAATTTTCTGGTCCCACATGAAACTTTCATGTATTCTTTGACGATATGTTCGTTTGTAAATTATACTTTTTTCAAAATCTGTCATTCTCCAAACTTCTTTAAATGTGATTTCTTATATATATGCGCAAAGTGGTGTATTTCTGTTATGTAGTATAACTGTATATAATATAATGTAAAAAGCGCCGTGTCTAGCGATATGCATTTCCTCCATACATGTTTACTAATATAATGTGCTCACGACAAGCAGAGTAAAAATAAATCCGCAATTGTTATAACTTGGTTTATAACTTTGTAGAAATATATAGAATATTGGAGACTGACTGATGGACTGACTTCTTTTATTGTTCTATGACATACATGAATTGTTGAATGGTCGTGGTTAACAGTGATAGGCTTATATAAACTCTGAGGTTATATCATCCTCTATGGTTGTCATGATGGTTATTAGACTTGCACAGTACTGCGATCAATTAATTAAATGATGAGCAATTCGAGTAATTAGGGTTAATGATAATTTAGACTATTAATAATAATGTAGTGTCTGTGTAACTTAGGCGACTATGGTTGGAGACTTAATGCTATGACAAACACAAGACCCAAGTATAATCATCGCTAACTCAAAGCTTTTTATTTCCTAGAAATAGCCCAAGAAGGCGGCGGTGGGGGAGGATGGGTCGTCACAACAGGCAACTCAACCTCTAGTTAGGGTTCTGTTCCGAAGCCCTAGTCTATAACTCCTCAACATAGCAATAGCTACATGGTAGAATGAAGCAATACAAATACAATAAAACATGAAAAAGAATAAATTCGTACATGGTGGTAAACTGTGCCCTCTGGTGTCAAAAGGAATATAATGTATAAGAAGGTAAACCTAGGCTAAGTACATGCCTATTTATTTTATTTTCACAAGGTATATTTTGTATTTAAAAGCATTTATTCAGGAACAATAGTACAGCAAGATAATTGCTTTCCTGAATTGAACTGGGCGTTCAAATTTATTTAATTAAAGAAAACTATGCACAAACAATATTTTGTACTATCAAAATAAAGCTCATCAAGAAATAGGTTTCCCCTGTGAGAGAGACGCCAGGATTTCCTCCAGCATAGATTTGGCACTGGTGAACTTGCGATCTGATGTCTTTGAAAGCAGCTGAAGTTGGATTTGGGTCAAAAGATATGTAGATCTTTGTAATAGTTTTGCATCCAAGTGTACGGGGTCCGATATGTTCTGAGGCAACTTGATTAATTTGCGGTCCTGAAAAAAGAACTTATCGACTTAGCAGCCTTTTAAAGTATTCTGAGAACAGTGATATCACCATAGAACACATATCTTCTTTTGTTGTCAAATTCAATGGTTGAAATATTTAATAAAATTTGAAACCATTTTCGAAAAGATATTGTGGGACTTTTAAACCTCATCTGGATATGTTCAATGTCATTTTATTAGCAAGAGGAACGTAGACAAACGTTTGTCCAGACACACAAGGCAGTGTTTTGCGATGGGCGTAAGCTATTATAAGGCCATTGTCACAAAGTCCAATAACTGAATTATCTAGAATTTGTGATGATGCTCTTAACTTAATGTCACTGACCAAAACTGCCAACCGATGGATACCAATAAGAATCAACTGGTGGATATCAATATACGAGAAGGAAACTAAGTATCGTCACACGTTCCGTCAGTAACTTACCTTGAGCTGCAATTTCAACAGCTGATTCACACATTCTTGGTGGTCGTCCCAGTCTTGACCAGAGCTGACCACCACACGTTTGAGCTCCTCCAGTACCACCTAGGACACAATCACGGCATTTTGCATTTATAATACCACGGGATAAATCAGTCATGAAACTTTAAGACTAAAAATTTAAATGATTATTTCATAATCAGTGGAGTCTTCTTAGACCAAATCTAATGACAATGACTCTTTCGGTTACAAAGAATACTATATTTGGTTACCTCATAGGGATAGACCCAGACTCTCTCTGCTATTGTGATATATTGGAATAGTATAAGCATGTAATTACCTCCTCAAGGGGTGTAAGCACTAGAAGTAGCGAGTCTTGAAGTTTCAACCTGGTGATCAGATGTAGAATCTCCAAGATGAGTTGTTTAACCGAAAGGTAACAACTATTTATGGCCTGAAATATGCGCAAGTTATACTCATTAGGTAACATTTCATTTCTCTCAAAGCCATGAATCCATGAAATATTCGTATGTAATACTCATTGACATTAGGTAAAATTTTGAAATCTCATGAAACTTTCAAAACTCAGGGGCGAATCCACAGATTTTATATAGTTTGACTACAAGGACCATTGACCTAAAGAAGTTATGCGCGGTAATATAAGGTGTAGTCAATTTAATATGGTAAATAACTCAGTTATGTTCATTTTGTCCAAGATTTGTATTGATTTGGAGTTAACCTCCAAAAAGGAAATTTGTATGAATGCATTTTATTTCTCGTCACAGAATGACATTAGAAATGTGCTGGTAAGAACAGCATAAGGTGCTATCTCATAGAACCACATGTAACTCACATCAGAATCGACAATATGCTGTATGTTCAAAAGAACATCGACTGGAGTGATGGCTTCAAGATGGCGTTGATGGTCGGTAAACACAAATTTATTCTCGTGATAAAACTCAAAGGTACACTGTAGAAATAGAACAAAAGAGGGGAGTGAGTAACACGGAACATAACTTAAGTCTCCCTCCACAGCCTCTACCTCTTTCCTGTTTGTACAAGTTGAGTAAAAACATGAGTAGCAAATAGCAAATATCACATCAATAACCATGATCGGCAATCTCTGAGAATGCTACATATTAGGGGCGCACCTAAAGAGCGGCCCGGTGGAACTAAAGAGCGGTCCGATCCGGTGGAACTAAAGAGCGATCCAGTGAAATCGCAGCTTTAGACAAAACATTTTAATGCAACAATTGTTTTAATGTTTAACAAAATTTGGCCAATCGGATTTTTTTTAAAAATTTGGTTGTTGGTGGGATTTGGGGGAGATTTAACAAGAGTACTGATAAGTAGAGAATTAATTATTATCCCTGTAACGATGTATTGCGCCCCACCCCCCACCCCACCCCCATCACCATTAGAAAAAATATATAATTGTATTAAAAAATCGTCGAACTAAACTAACCTTTGCTTTCATTGAAAGTCATAAATATTTCAAGTAACGGTAAATACAAATATCAAGGCAAGTTTCAACGGTCACCTACCTTAGTAATATTTTTTATAATGGTTGCTTGACAGCGGGTCGCTGGTTTTAATTTTTTCACGCCATGAACAGTTAGTACCAATTGCGTGAAATAGTCAGAAAGGTCCCCCTACAAATATATGAAAAACTAACTACTGTAACTAACATGTAATAGATTTGTAATTACCCGGGGAACAAAACAGAAGCTGCAGCCTGTGGACAAACTAGGAATGTAGAAATAATCAGAAAGATTTAACTAGAGCGTGCGCAGCTTGGCGCCGATAAACCACAGTGCGCATGTATACCATGTACATTACATAGCAAGTGAGTAGTGTAGGGAAATGTCACACGTCATATGGCCCTATCATACAAGATGTACATTTTGTAATATTCGGCTGAATAAACCAAACAAAAAAAGAAAAGGAAAAAGGAGAAACCTGCTTCTGGAAATAACAAATGAAATGCATTTCCACTTCTAGATTACATACAAAATGAGAGGACAGTCGACTTGTGGGATGAAATTAAGAAATGTACATGGTGTTATCTTTTACCAACTGTAGTGTGTTTGCATGTAGAGCGGTTAAGACGCTTAAGCACAGATCTCAATATTCTTTTTAAAAGTTCCCACAAACGTTTATTTTGATATTCATGACTGGATGTGTTTACCAGAGAAAGGCTAATTATTGTTCCATTCCACTCAATGAAAGGAATATTACCTGCATTTTGGCTAATTGTTGAATACTGGACTTTTCACTTTGGCTTGTCTTCCCCGATGGTTCTGTCAAGGAATCGATCGAATCTTGATACTGAAAGACATACATGGAAGATGTAATGGAATTACTGAAGAAGGCAATTTCTGGAAAATGATGTCATATTGTATGTTTGTAGTACACATGGCGTTCAAATACCAAGTTTCTAAACTAATGATAAGTTTATTAATATAAGAAGAACAAGGAATCATATCTAGATTCACCTTGGGAAGGTATTCTTCAATGGATACTTTGATTGCGTGGAGCTTCGTATGGACATTCTCAATATTCTGCCATGCATCGTCCGACATCAAACCTTCATATGTCTGACGAATAACTTGACATTGAATGTCGGACAGAACATCTTTACAAGGGGTGCAATGGCGAAGGTACACACAAGTAGCTGGTTCCTTGTCTGGACACTGAAAATTCAGAGTCATTATTCTTGAAATAAGTAAGTGTAAAACAACTATAGACATTGAAATAAGAGTATAACGAAAATTCAGAGCAATATCTCGATTGGGATGTAAGACCAAACTTATATATAAAAAAGCCAACTAACTAATATAACTAAACATGTAATAGATTTGTAATTACCCGGAGAACTTACTTGATGTAAGACAAACTTATGTACACTTCACCAATGTCTGCGACAGGCTACCGTAATTACCAAGTCAAGAAACTAATCGGAATAATGAAGTACGGTTAATGCTCACCCCGATTACTTTAATTATAGCCCATTTAGCTTTAGCATCTTCTGAGTTGTCTACATAAACTATCATATCAAACAGGGAACAGTAAGAACAGATGGCAGCACCACAAACGCAACAGAAATGTCGTGGTAACAGCAGTTTAAATGCACAGGAACACTGACGACAACTTGGTACCAGATTCTCGTACTGAAATCGATCAAGAAAGTAAGATTTTAAATAGAGGTTTCTTTAGAAAACGATGCCTATCATATAATATTAATTAAAAATAGCAAAATGATAACAATGAAAAAAATGACATAACAATGTAATAAATAGATGGCATAAAAACAGGAGACAATTCCTATATTAAGTTACCACATAATTTGGTGCACGTTTCCAAGTGGGTCTCTGAATAAGCCCTTTTAAGTTACTTGCAGCTTTTGTCAGGGCAGATCTTTCATAAGACAATAAGAAGCCGTCAGTTAGACGAAGACATGCTTGTAGCGCTTGAGCCCTGAACATTATAAAACATACAAAGATTTCTATTAAAATAAATAAACGAGAAATCAATATATGAACACTAGTAATAAAAAGTACTCGACTTCCTTGTGGATTCACTTCACGAGTTTCACCGATCATTGACTACGTAATATGGAAACTTCCCATGTGCTAACATTGATACTTGCAGTACCATAACAGTACTCACAGTTGTACTCACAGAAGTGCTCCTGAAAGGAGTACTGATAGTAGTACGAGCTGATCGGAGTTACATCCTGCTATAGTAATATACATGTACTCATAGTAGCACACAGCATTGATAGTACGTCTCCATAACAAACTGTGATAAGCTTAAGTGGCAACTATAAATGTGTTAGTTCTGTGAGTGGCATCTACCTACGCTGTATATGGGTGGTCCTGCAGGTACTACTATGGGTATATCGTGCCTAGATCGGTATAGTTCAGGTGGATCCATACATGTCCATACCACATACGAAGTAATAATAAAACAAAAGCTCAGTGTACGCCATTTCTCACAAGAGTGGTTATACATACCTGGATTTGAGTTTAGGTTTCAGGTCGACTTTACCATCAACCCTATCTCCATGCATATTAGAATCATGTTGATGCTTGTGCCATCGAAATCCATTGAATTCATCAAGCAAATTACGACACGCGCCTAAGGACTGTGGGTCATCAAAACATTCAATGCATACCTGGGGAGGATTTTAACAGACTCATTACTTTAAGACCATGGACATTTTCCCCTCTCATTTAATATTCCCCCTCTCTCTGATACCACCCCATTTCCCTTTCCTATCTCTATACATTACCTAATGCTGCATAAAGTTGTACTGAGTGTTATATAAACGCTTCTTAATATTTATTTCCCTGTGTCCTCTTGCACGACATAGTATATCTTTATGTTGCTGGTGTTGCATGAGATAATTTATGGCGTGCTCCTGAGCACGTCAGATACTTATTCTTATTTTACTACTAAATCCAATACGTTACAATACGATACAATAGGAGGTAATGAGCCTATATAAGTAAACCTCGTGCAACGGGCCCTGACGAAGGCAAAATAGACAAAATGTATAGGATTATCCCTTAATCCCTTAAATATGATAAATGCAAACCAATCCGAGGGTAATGTGTGACAATCTGTCTTCATCCCAAAATAATGAAAGATAATGAAGCTATGAATGGCAACCACAAACCTTATATAATCGCCCGCTAGGGTCTGGGCGGGCTAGTATATTCAGACGGCGTTTATTGGAACTACAAGCACTACAAAACAGCTTTCCACATCTGCCAAATAAGCAAGGAGCAAATGAAGGGAATTCATTAAACATTCACATATATTTCATTAATGTTCACATTAATAGGTAATTAGATCTATTCAGAGAATATACCGTCACGATGGCAGGTAAAATCGATAATTTGGTTTTAATCACAATAAAACGAATAAACTAAGACATATCACTTTGCGCCTCAGTAATCTATATCAATTCCAATAGAATGAATTACAGGTGAAATTATATTCCACTTCACTCAAACAAGTAAACACATCTAACCCTTCCTGCATTGACTCTCCTTTTCATAGTATTACTTTTACTAAACAAACAAAATAATTATGAGTTAATATACCAATTCCCTGCAGAAGGCAGAAATACATAGGACTTGACATCCCCCACTGCCATATATGTTCATTACAAAACAAACCCTATACATCTGGGGTTTTCCACCTAATATTATATATGACCTATATATTAGGTATGAACATGTGATCATACTCTCGGCAGCCATGTTCCCAATGTAAAAATATTTTCAAGTAAAAGGATAGAGGGAGAAGGGTGGGAAAACCCTGACACGTAATTTAGAAATTGCTTCAATGACTCACCTACGACAGTGATGGTGTCTTCCAATGATAGAGAACTTTCTCTTGCATTTTAGATTCATGCATTGTGCTGAAGCACTCAGCGATAGCCAATGGTCCTTTCTGATGCCTTCAATAACCATATAAATCAAATGAGGTTGTGCGGTCTAGAGAAGCTTTTTTAAATGAAAATATCTGATTTTAACTAGTGATTCCCATTAGGGATTATCTTCGGCTATGGTTAACCCTTGAAATGTTGATATGGCTCGGAATACAATATTGTACCCACCGTCATAGTCATTAATGACTCCTTGTTTGTGTTCTAGCAGGAGCCCATCCAGATCCATCCACCCCGAATCTCTTCTGTCTAATGATTCCGACTGCATGCTGGAATGTTTAGGCGCCCTGAACTCACTGGAAAGATCGATCCATCTCGAATATCTTTGGTCAGATCCACCAGACTGCATACCAGGCTGCAAGCTAGGGTGAAAGTACGATCTTCGTGAATGAAATGGTTCCCCAGGATGATTTGTTTGACCAAGTTATTGGTATATGAAGTACATTACGATACGTGGATCGTGAAGAAATGTGCACTCATTTCATTAATTGAATACCAGAAGCATGAACATAAGAGATCCAACATAAACTAAATTATGGAATATATCATAGTTACAACAACATTACGGCTACGCTGATACGCAAAGCCGCGAAAGCATAAGGGATAATAGCCATCAAAACACCACTTGGCGATAGAATCAACAGACTTTCTCATCAACATACCACCCGCAATGTAACATCACATATATTGTCACAACTCAATCTATTATATCTTAAAGAATATCAAGGATATCTTGTGATTCCGAAAACTATAATTAATAACAAATCATAACTGAGGAGGGGAGGAGGTGTTGGTCTAGGAAAAGGGGGGGAAGTGAGATCCCTGCTGGCCACCTGGACGACCCAGCTAGTACTATATAACGTAGCCCGCTTAGCTCTCCTAGGAACAGAACATGAATCCCCATCGGTTTAGTTTCTGTTACCCTTAGTTATTATTATATCACCGCACTAAATAATATCTGAATATCTATCGATTTTGAGGTATATTAATATAGGTTAATACTCCCAGTTTTAGGACAACATCAATCTATATCTTCTGCAGTACGTGTTCTATGGGAAAGAGTCCCCTCTGTCTGACCATCACTTAGTGGACTTTCAGAAACAATTTCTCCTGTGTAGAGCAGTTCCTCGTCCATTCATGTATGAGGGCGACTGAGGACGATGCCAGAGCCCAGGCCATCATGGGGATGAGAGAGCCAATGCTCTGTAAGAAACTTGGTGCAGCAAAATATAAGAAGTCGATGAAGGAGATAGAGGGGCCACTGCTTATACCACCTTGTAGGCAAAAGCCGACCAAAATTCCTACGTGGCAGATTATCTCTTAGATACCAAGACAAGAGGCTGGGGGAAGCATCTCCCTGTGATAAAGCGTGTGTGTGGGGGGGGGGGGGCGGGTTGGGATGGGGTCCCAGCACAAGAATGTCCTGGACTTTCAGAAATGGGCCAAAGGTGGGAACATTATGGGCTTGGTCTGGGGAAAAGTGTGCGAGGCAAAGGCAAAGTGTGCGAGGTAAAGCCTACGAGGCAAAGCGAGGAACGGTGGCGGGACATAAGTTGTGCAAGCACCATGAATCGCACATATGTGCCCTCTATATATTAGTAGATATATATAAATGGAAATTGAATATGTATTGAATAAGCTGGGGGTCTCACATGGACTCAATTGAATTTGTTTTGTGTGGCTTGCCAACTGTTGCACACCACACTAGGTGAGCTTGCAGTAGTATAAAAAATGACGAAATATCGTACAGGCTACTGTAACTTGTAAGATAAATTTTGAATTTCTGTTAAACCTCACCCAAGCCCAACTATTTTTATTTTGTTTGAAAATATTTTATTTTATTTTCGGGACTTTCTCGGGATCTTCTCATGCTACACAAATCACAAAAATCAAGTTACAAATATAAGAAGATTTACAAATACGTACTCATACACCCTGTCCAGCCTCTGAAGAACCTAAACCCCAATGCTAACCTATACCAGTACTCTTTGAAGTCTAGAGGTATGTGGCACCAGAGTAGGTCTATCGTCACAATTTGATGGGAATGAGGGGAAGTCTTAGGCTATTTACTTTAAAAATATAGATTGTTTTTGTACATTGACATTGCCCACCATCCCGCCCACCAACCTCCAACCTCCAAAATCGTTTAATTTGAGTGTTAAGTCAACGTGCAAAACAATCGCCGATGTTTTGCACATCATATGGTAGGGCCATGGTGAGAGAGGCCATGGTGAGAGAGTGAGAAACCATCTCTGAAGTTACCCGACGTTTACATGAGTATGGCTGAGTGCGAGGAGTAATGTTTAAGCCTTGGAAAACGGTAGACATGCATTGGGAAATCCGGGTATGTGCATTACGAGTACAATATAGACACTAAGAACCCAGACGTTTTGCTTCTCAAAAATGTTAAGGATGACAAATCCGTACTTGGTTTGTCCCGGGGACTGCGAAAACATAGGAAGTTGGGTGATCGAGGCGACTTTTCTAGACTCATTTGTAGCCTCCGATTCTCGGTGGCGCGGCCTGGTGTCAAAGGGGAGAATTACGCATTCCCTAATTGGTCTGCCACTTGCGCCGATGCTTCCAGAAAAGTGACCCGCACAAGAATAGAAAAGCTTAAGAACGTTTTGCATGGTTAGTTTACTAAGATTATGTTTGTTATCATCCCCCCTCCTCCCCACCCCTCCCTCCCACCTAGTGTCCCATACCACCCACCGCCTCTGGCGTCGTGCGTATGGGACGAATATGGCTATGACTGTGTGCAGCGGGAGTAAGGGTTGTGTGCAAAAGGCGGTCAAATTTGAAAGGTGAATATGAATAGGACCAAAAGAATTGCTGATCCTGATGTTTGTGTACCGTAAATGTATGTATTCCTCCAATCAAAAGATGATTATATGATTATAGCTTTCGATTAAAACCATTTAAACTGCCGTACGTAGTGTGGAAGTTTGATAACAGGTCGAGATATACAGCATAGGTATTACTGGGAAAGGACCGGGAGAACATGCGACGGCTTCAATTTTTAGTTCCGTGGCGATCCGCCTCTTCTCAGAGGGCGGGGTAGTTGCGATTGGTCCAGAAGAGTAGGCGGCTGCTAGTCGGCGCTCTGCGAATGTAATTTAGATCGTTTTTCTTAGCACACAGTGAAACATTATTATGGATATTTTGTTTTTCAAATTGCCAGCCTTCCCCGTCCCCCAGCACCCAGTGCAAACCCCCCCCCCCCCTCCGTCCCCGCCTCCGTCCCGTCCAGGCCGTGTTGAGTGACAGCTCTACACGGCCCAACAAGTAGAGGATGAAAAAAAAAATCGGCCGAGGCCGAGGAACGAACCTGCGACCTGCTGTTCCCAAGGCAGACAGCTAACCGACTGGGCCATGAGACTGACTGATGGCAGTATGGCTGAACTTTGCTACTCATATGAGTAGGACCAACGCATGCATAGCGGCGGAAAGTGGCCGAAATAGCTTATTCTAGGGTGGTGTGGAGAAGGGACCTACATTAGGATTAGGAGAATAGTCGGGGGGAGTGGATGGGGGGAATGGAATTGTTCGTCACATGGGTTTTTTAAAAGTTAGATGCAATATACCGGCAAGCTCTCTCCTATGTTGCCCCAACCGGGAACGGTAGGTGCGACTGCACCAAATCTCAAGGGAGTTACCGAGACGGCAACATAGGTGCCGCCACTGAGGTCGCTAGAAGTCTAGGTTCTACAGAGGCTGGACAGAGTTGTACTTTTACTTTACTCTTATCAACCATGCAATGTGTGGAAATCATGTATTTTAGCGTTAAATGTGACTTGCATAAAAAAATCATTTTTACTCCATATATAGGCCTATAGGGCCTACTTAATATAATTTGAAAGACTTTCCTTACCTGACATCTTCCTTCCCCAACAAATTAAATTAAAGAGATACAGGCCCACTTTGCATAATTCCCGTGAGTGAATGCTTTCAGCTTTCTACAAAATGATATCAAATTGCTCCCAAAATTAATATAAGGCACCATTTCATTGCTAGTTTTTTATTAAATTCCGGAGGGCATACCCCCGCCCCCCCCCCCTAGTGTCCAAAGGCCAGGGCCCAAACGTCCAAAGGCCAGGGCCCAAACGTCCAAAGGCCAGGGCCCAAACGTCCAAGGCCCAGCGGGGCCCAAACGTCCAAGGCCCAGCGGGGCCCAAACGTCCAAGGCCCAGCGGGGCCCAAAAGTCTTTTAGCTCGAGCCCAAACGTCCAAGGCTGGGGCCCAATGACCCGGGCCCAATGACCCGGGCCCAATGATCCCGGGGCCCAAACGTCTGGATACCGTACGTAGGCCTACTTATCGTACGCGTCGTTCCCAGTACCGTGGTCTCGGGCACAGGCTACGCCCGCCTCCGGTAACACAATAAATGGGCCACATGCGCTGCATGAGTGTTCCTACCTAACTTTTGTAATGGCAAGTTGAGCTAGATAATATTTTGGAGAGAAAATACTCATATTAACTAGATTGTTCAACTTGTTAACAGAACTGTCTTACCTTATGGCTCGATCTAGGGTCTAGAAGAGCAATATTTATAACTGGTTTCCATGTCAATTGTCATGCGGAAGTTTAGACCACCGTTGTTTACTGTGAGTGACCTTCACCTTCCACGGGGCGTGTATCATTAGTTTAAACTGTATCCGCGTGGTGGCTTTGGGTATTTCCCGCGTTACGTAGAGTCATAGAGCGTATAATAGGCCTTACCCAAAATTTCCTGTTATTTGCCCTTATAAATAATGAAGAAAAATACACTATGGTCAATCTATAGACTTACTGATAGGACTACGATAGGCAATGCGGATAGATATATCCTGGGGCCTGTTGCACGACTTATCCTTATTTTGCAGGTGCGTTAACATAAGGATATATCACTATGCGAGCTCTTTCTGAGGTTTTATATTCATCATTTCTGTATATAAATACCCCAGAGTTATATACCTGTGATCATTAGGTCGGGAAAATATTATTTTCCCTAATGAAGGATATGGTTACCTCCGGAAATATCTAGTGATCATGTCCCACTATTTTATTGTGTAAAAATATTAATATTTCCTCCAATTAAGTCCTTTTTCCATAATCAGTAATAACAAAATCCCTCCAAAATCGTTAGATATACTCTATTCCTATAGCCTAGCATAGCAAATGCCAACAGATAACAGTGAACAGAGGCTCCGAGGTTTGGTACATTTCACCAACCACGGCAGCCATCATACTTTTATCTGGGTCAAACCTATGACGCTTCACTTCACCGCGCGCTATCCCACGGTAGCGTTGCGACAAATTGGTGACCGGCGCATGCTAGGCAAAAGATAACGATACATTTAATTTTATCACGCCCGCAGGCCTGACGCAACCGGCGGTAGGGACGTGCATCCTTTGACATCATCTGCACCTGCAAATAGCGTCCTTAGATAAATATTTTGAACTTCCCAATTATTAATTACAAGTCATTCTAACCAACTTTAACTTTTCTTATCTTTAATTTAGCATACATTTAATTATGTAACTATTATGTTATCTTACTCAAGTAATTAAGCTGCTGGTTTAATTCAATTTCATTTGTTTAATTCAATTTAATTCAATTTAGTTATTGATTCAGTTTAATTTAATTAATTCAATTAAATTTTGTTTCAATCTAATTTTAATTCGGCTTGATTCAATTTTATTGATTAAATGTAATTTCACTTATCTTTCCATTTTTAATTACATAACATTGCATAATAAATTTGATTATGCCGATTTTCATAACTTTTATTATATTTTATTACGTAACATTACAGGGCAGTGTTGCCACTGTATTTTTCATAATTTTAGTCATTAATTATTTCTAATTGCATAATTATTACACAAGGTTACACAGTACTGTGACTGCATTGATAAGATAAGATAAGATAAGAAAATCTTTTATTTGTCCTAGTAGTGGTAAGATACAGTTGAAAAATGACAAATGGGTTGACATGTCTATATGAAACTAGGTAGTTCCATTTCTACCGACTGTTACCTTTAATTTGGAAAATAAAATAATAAATCGCTTAAGGCTGGAATGAAAATTAAAATAAAATAAAACAAAATAAATACCTGGTAGGATAAAGCTAGTTATAAGGATTAAGTCTGTTATCGATAATATACCATATCGGATGTAGTTGTCTAAGACTATGATATTACCATATAGAGTAGAATAATCGATAATATACTTTTATCGCATCTTTGTTTTGACAGTGCTTGTGGTAATAGGTGAGTATTTACAGGGGTTTTTAACAGAGCTATTTTTTGAATGTTTTACATTAAAGCTCGTTAAATCACAGTAGATAAGTATATCTAAGAGACAAACTACTAGAGTTTGTGAATGCAAAATACAGAGCATCCTTACATAATCCTGGATTTGTATGCACGGTACAGTGCACCATTACATGGACGTAAGAAAGATAAAACCAATCTTTGATACTCACAGTCCCTATTTCAATTAGAAATTTTCATTGTATAATCACTTACATAAGATTGTGTAACATCATGTAATATATTTTTATTACTTCTTATCCGGGTACAGGTGACTGTTACAATATGTCACCTCAATATTCATGTTTTCTCTTACATTATCTTACATAATGCATACACCTATTACATAAAGGTATATCACTTTTAAGACTTATGCCACAATCAGTGTAATTTGATTAATATCTCATCGGCAGAGCGATGTATAGTAATTGGGGGATAATATGTTATAACTCATTGTGTCATAATGTATTAATGGTGCCGTGTCACGGTGCCTTGGGACAGTAAGGTACCAGCATTCTGTGTTTCCAGTACAGTACTGTTAAATCACGGAACTGCAGTTATTCAGATTTACTGTGTAGATGTAACCTTGTATTAATCTCCACGCATAAGGAATAAAACGATGTCACAAAAACGAACTAAAAAGATATATATATTCAATTTTTATTCAGAAGACATTTGACATAGTTTAGTGCTCTTGAAATGGTCTTGACCTACTAGGTCAGGCTGCCCAGTAAGATGTGGGTATTTCGGACAAATTCCTGGCGTCAGTTAGACTAAGAGTGGAATAGACTCCCAGAATTTCATTCTAGCCGCAGCATAAGAGTTTCTGACAGAACTGTTCTTATCCAAGTAAAGATAATTTTGTTTTGCTGTTGAGTAGTTGGGCCACACAGGCTCTAGTGATTCTCCATTAGGGTTCCTGCAAAAGAAGCACAGATAAGTTTTCTTTTAGTAGAGATATGCAATGTTAGGAAAACTGATGAGGTAGTTGAGCCATACTAATCATGACGTTTATAATAGACTAGCAAAGTACCCGTCCTTCTCTCCCTGCACCTTTCCCTGCCCCTCCCTCCTTTTCTTTCTTCACTTTCCCCCTCTGGCCTCCATTACGCCCCTCTTTTTCTCTTCCCTTCCCCTTCTTCTCTCTCTCCCCCTCCCCATCTTCCTCACTCCCCTGTACACTCTCTCCCTTCCTCTCCCTTCCTCTCCCCTTCTCTCCCCTCTCTCCTACACTCTCTCTCTCTCCCCTCTTTCCCCTCTCCCTCTTCTCTGTGTCTCATACCCCGCCCCTCTTTTTCTCTTCCCTTCCCCTTCTTCTGTCTCTCCGTCTCCCAACTCTCTTCTTCTCCCTCCCTTCCCCCTTCCCTCTCCCATGAGTTATCTAAAGCATGACGTCATTTTGTTTACTTTCAAGAGGCAGTCATGTGATCAGTCTGTTGTCTATACAAAAGGCTCTCCCAACAGGCTTCCCTAAATTTCCCAGGCTAAAAATAGTTGTTCAGAACACAACTAAAACACTAAAAAATGCTTCAGAATCACATTTCCACCCCAGATACCTTCACAAACGACATACGTTGTCCCCCGGAGAGGGTGGACGGAACTGTACAGACCAGAAAAACGGTTGGTAACAGAATAGATTCCAAGAACATGTCAGACAAAGAAACCCTTCTTCACATATATTATACGGATACTATTCACTAGAACTACCAAGAGGAACTACAGAAAACCAAATGTGCAAAGGGATATGCTCCAAAATGTTGTAGCATTTGCCCAAACATTTTTCATCAGGAATCAATAAAAAAATAGATGTATCCATTTTTTTAACAGATTTTGTGATGAAAAAGGTGAAGATGTCTTAAGGTTTTTGTCCTGGTGTATTTTATTTTACAGGTTTTATGACAAAATGACATGTTGTCTTCATGGACAAACAATTTCCCAAAGATTCTAATCAGCTTTATATAATCTTATAAATGATGAGATTTCTAAAATTATTCCCGTCACAATATGAATTTTTCATTCTAAGAACAAATATTTCAATCCAAACCTTGAGATCTTGATCTCATTCTGTAGACTTACTTCGAGAAATTTGAAGTAGGAAGTTTGATAAAAGTGCTAATTCATTCTGGATAGTGGATGGTAAGTTTGAACCTGTCTTATCAGATACAAAAAGTGTATTTCAGTTGTTATTGTAAATCTTTATTGTATACATTACCAAAATTTGAAGTATTATTATGTGGCAAAGAGGCAGATGCTGATCCCTCCACAAGGAAAGGGGTCACACCTGTAAATCAGAAACTTTAATCACAATAAATGTGAATCTATCAATGACTTACCCATTTTTAGCAAAGTTGCAGAAGTAGTTTATGAGTGTCCTGCTCATTTCACGATCTACATCATTATATTGCTTTTTTCTGTCGGCAAGAGCTAGCAATGGGATACCTGAGCCTGTGATGCAGTCCTCGCCGTGGTCTGCTCCTACGAAAGGCTTATTTTGAGAGTGGGAGATACGGTATCCATACACACCCAGATAAACACCCTCTGCTACAGCATCTGAATAATATTAATAGTATACTACATCCTATAGCACCCATACACACCAATACACGCCAAGAAACTGTCAGCCTCTGGTACACATCATCAGTTATAGATCAATCTTTATATTTGTAACCTTATAAATATGTTTCCCAAAAATATAATGTGTATATTAATGAGAGACCTGAATTGCTTTGTTTGTGTGTAACCAGTGAGTTTCCCATGCTATAGCACTCAGCTCCTCGTCATTACACAGTTCAGATGTGGAATTTTTCTTTTTTCCAAGTTGATAAATACTAAGATGGCTAACACAGACCGTCACTGCCTCGTGCCATCCTGTGGTATGTGTTTTCTCTCTCAATTGTTATATTAAGTAATCCTCAATGAAAGCTAAGATTAACTTTATATGTATTAATTGAGCAGCAGCTCACTGCACAGCAGCACCAACCATCCACAAAGTTATGTGATGTGTCCTCTTGATGAGGATTTAGCAGCCATTGCATAATCTACTGCATTCTTCTTAGCAGCACTACTTAACATGTTACTGCATGTTGATAATCCAAGTATGGTAGGTAGGCACATTGTTAATCTCAATACTAAAAGTTTGTTGGTTTTGTTGCTGAAGTTAAATAAAATGTTGCATTAACAAGCAATATACCTACCAGCATGTTTGTCAATGTATGCCTGAACTGGGGCAGTAAACCCGCTGTCTGAAAAAAAATCTACCACAGCTTCTTCAATTCTATCTTCAATCTCCACATAAACTTCCTCTGCTTTTTTAGCGAATTCCTCAGCATTCTTGATATCTACAAGGGTTTGGTCGGCAAGAAAAGAATTAACAGCTTTCCGAAAGTCCTCCCTAGTTTTCATTGGGTTGTCCCCAAGGAGATATGTAGTACCCATTGCCGCCTCATGACTGGTGTAAGTGTATATTGTGTTAGTTTTGAAGAAGTCTCCCTTCATGTAGGATGTGTGGGAATCTTGGGTGAAGAGTTCACCATCCACAGAAGGTTTGGGAGCTACAGTAAACTTCCCTAGTTCCTCCACCGGTATCTTCATCAGGGCATCGTAAACATCAGCACTAGAGGCATCATCTGCTAATCCTTTAATGCAAATAAAAATATGTATTAATGCCATCTTAATTAAGGAAAATGTTGAACTAACATTATCAGCTAACATTCTCAAATGTTCTACTTCTTCCATTCCTTATCTAAACATCTTATAGACGTTTGACCAGAGGTTTTTTTGAGGATTTGGAGTGTAACCATATGGCTAGGGTAACTGAATCTAAATACAATAATTATAATGTTTTTTCTGATAATTTTATTTTGACTAGATTCAAGAAGTCATCTTGGTGAGGTTTTTCACTTGCCCCCAGTATACAGTTACAGTAGTTGATGTTTCATACATTATTTAATTCTTGTAAAAAGATGTGACAACAGCAAGATATTAAGAACTCCTATCCCATCAATCAAACAAGGAGTGAATATAGACAAAAACATTGGTAGTAATGTCTGAGAATGTGTGTTTAAATCATACACACAGAAATGCTTATGGGTGTAAACCTATAGATGTCTTAAAGTTAAATGCCAGTGTTTAATCAAAAAAAAAATGAATCATGGAATTTTTTAAAAACTTTGGATTTAGAAAGAACATGGTTGTGGGAACCCAGAAAGCCCCACAAAACCATGTCATTGGATTTGGACTAGTTTTTATTTCAGGGACCGCTGAAATTTACTACTGTTCACTATAGAAGCCTATGGGAAAAACGGGTATTTTCTGCATTTTCCCCAATAGTAGACGATTGAATCATACGATCTTTAAAATCTACATATACATAGTTGTTAGATGTTATTTTACCCTCCCAATTAAAAAAAAATAAGGGGTCATTGAACTAAAAAAAAGTTATTTAGCTGAACTTGTATCATGATGAGTTTCCCCCATTGAAATCAATAGTGATTGGAAGTAAACTTCACTCATCCCTAAAACACAAAATAATATGATAACATCCTGCTTTTGGGCTTTTTGTAATCCCCCAACCATGTTCTTTCTCAAGACCAAGTTTGAACAAAATATTTTGACTTCTATTGTTTCATGCATTAGTTCCTTGAATTGCCGCCTGCTGCAGAGCTGACGACACTGGCATTTACCTTTAGTTAACCACCCCTGAACTAAGATATAAATGTAATATACATTTATATACAGACAACTTAATTCTTTTTTGATCTGTTCAATGTCTCAGAGATACTTCTTGACTGCACAAGCAAATAACCTTAATTCACCGACCCCATACCCCATCCCCCATATACCATCCCAACTCAAAACTGTGAACAACTTACTCTCATATTTTTCAGTCTTCAATATCCCGACCCAGCTATACACATAAAATGAATAACATTTTCTAATAATAAGAATAAGAAATATCTAAAATATGTTTCTTACCTAAAGTTGTAGCAATAGATTTAGAGAATTCTCTATTCTTGTTTGCAGTTGTCATCACCCCCATTGTTGTACCTACACCACTCTGGTGTATGGAGCGGTGGAACAATCCCTGGCTGGGTGACATTACATGATGGTAGCACACACTCATACTGCCTGAAAAATTTACACTTGTCACTTTTTATATTATACTAGCAAAGTACCCGTCCTCTGGACGGTCACCCTCTCTCCCCACAGTTCTCCCTCTCCCTCTTTTCCTTCCCCCTCTTCTTTGACTTTCATACCTGTTTTTCTCTCCCAACCCCATCTCTAATTTCCCACGCCCCTATCCCTCCCCTCTTCCTCATTCTCCCCCTCCCTGCTTTCTCTCCCTCCCCTCTCTTCCTTCCCCAACATCCTCACTCTCTTGGTATGATGTAATATCATGTTATCAACCCCGAGAGAGAATTAGAAGGCTATTTGTTGACCGACTGAATAGAAAGCTTTTTATATATAAAATAAAACCATTCTCTCCTTCCTCTCTTTCAACCGCCTTCTACTTTCTCTCCCCCTCCCCTTCTCCTATTCTCTTCTTCACTCCTCACTCATCTGCATGTAGGACGGTCACACTCTCCCAATACATCCCCCTCTCCCTCTATTCCCTCCCCCTCTTCTCTGTCTTTCATACCTGTTTTTCTCTTCACTCTCCCACTCCTTTGCATGTGGGTCAGATTTTAAGAAAAATGTACAATTCACTTTCACCAATCCTCTCAGATAACCCAAATTTCAGACGAAAATAAAGTTCAAAATACATTTCCATCTAAACAAACAGAACATACTCAAATTTACATAGTATTGGCCAAATTGCAGCCTAATTGAGCAGAATTTATCAAATGTGGACAGCTGCCAATTGTGCATTTTCTGAAAATATGATCCATGTATTTAGGTCCCCCTGGACGTAGGTTGTGGGAAATGACGTAGTATCTCACAGGGGCTTTCCCAGGCTATAAATAGAGTGTGGTTATCCCGATTTAAAAAAGGCTTCAAAATCACATTTCCACCCCAAATACCTTCACAAACGACATACGACGACATCCAGAGAGGGGGGAGAGACCTCTAAAGATGAGTAAAGTGGTTTGTAAAACAAAATATTCCGAGAACATTCTGGACAAAGAAAACCTTCTTTCTACCATTTCTTTTCTACCTCCTTTCCTAGAAATCGCTCTAGCTTTATATTACATGGATTCATCTTAAGCTACCCAGCCAATTTCATAGGAACACTCTCTTTTTTTATATTCTTCATTTCTACTCCAATCTACATATACTGTGACTTTAGAAAGAACCATATTGATATTGAGAAGAGTGTATGAAAATAAATAACCAATGAAAACAATATGTCTGAATACTAAACAATTCTGATCATAATTATTATTGTATATGTAAATCTAACCAGCACCCATTAGCGTAATGATGTGGCAAGAAAGGTTTCTGTGCCTGTCCAGAATGTAGGAATGTATCGCTAGATGTATTCAGATGAATTAAGCTGCCTTTGTCTCATAGATTTACCTGCACTTTGTCCGAAAATGGTAACATTGTTTGGGTCACCACCAAATTTACTGATGTGTTCCTGAACCCACTTGAGGCCTTCAATCTGATCCCACAAACCAAAGTTTCCTTTACACATCTCATCTCCAGTAGAGAAAAAACCTGAAACCGATTTTGAAAAATAAAGATAGACTCAAGTCTGGGATGATTCACTTACTGCGATGACACATGTATTATCAAATGTTGGACAGCCTGGTCAGCAGTATGACTTCATATCTTGTCAAAATGAGCATTGTGTGAAAAGGTTAACAGAAAAATTAGGTAAATTGTAAAAACCAGATAGACATGATGATGAATGATCTACTATAATGTATTCATAAGGAGCACAATAAAAGATCAATTATTCAATCAATCAAAATCAAAGTTTCTGGAAATGATACAAACCCAATATGCCAAGGCGATAATTAATGGAGACGAATACAACATCATGTAACCCAGGGTACGCCTGTCCAGGGAAGCACTCAGCGCCCATAACTGAGAATGCTCCGCCATGTATCCACACCATTACTGGTAACTTGTCTAGATGACAGAAAATTCTCATGAAATAATCTAAACTTCAAAAAGGGGAGATTCTTTCCACAATTTGAGCCTGGGATAATTATGGATTGAATAGGATAAACATTATTTGGGTGTTACATTATTTCTTTGTTGGTGTATATTATATATATGTTGCTTTGGGATTCCAGATGGTGTAGTGGTGGGAACTAACTATTAAAGTCTCTAATTAAGTGAAAATGCAGCTTTATAAACAGTGCCATTGTCTTACCTTCTTTTTTGTTGTAGCTGGGAGTGTACACATTTAGAAAAAGACAATCTTCACTTGTAGCTGAAATTGTTGGCATGCCAGCACCTTCAAGCCATGGATTAATTCCTTCCATCATCTGGCAACTTCCTGGACCTAAAACATAGCAACATTAGACTTTTACAAAGTAGAAGATAGACCTTGAAGTTAACCAGAAATAACAAGCAGAAATTAACAGAAATAATAATGCATAACAATCATTCTTCAGGTCATAGAGCTCAATTATGGTTAATAACTGTGAACCCACATTAGTACACTCGCTTTGGGGCAATGGTATTGCCAGAATCCATCAAGTAAATTCTTTCCTGCTCTCCCCAAAGCATACCCTGGGCTTGTTTCCTTGTCTCCGGCACATGGTTTTGAGTTGAAACATAATTCCTCACCATCACCATCACCAGTTATATTGGCGACAGAGCCATAGCAATGCCTCCTGGGAACCACGCCCCCCCCCCTTGGTCCCATTTATGATGCCCTCCCAAGGTTTACATTGTACGTCATAGTCCTATGTGTTCCAGACCCACCTCATCCCTTCCACTCTCTAACGCCCACTTGCCCGAGCTGCACGAAAAAGTTTTTCTTTTCTTTTATTGTATGTATATATATGTATTATGGTGAATAAAACCTCCTGCTGTAGGTTTCAAGGCAATTCCCTCTCTTGACTTCTTCCTTCCATCACTAACAGGCATCTGAGCCACATACTATGAAGGTAAAAACACTGAAATAATTATGTGGTGTTCAGTATCAATACATGATTATATGACAAAGTATGATGGCGTAATATTATAACCCGGAACATATCTAGGCAACTAATAATTAAATGGTAACTTCACTAATTTTTGGAGTATCAACAATTTTTTTTTCACTTTTATAATGCTCTTTTCCCCTTGTGTACATCCCTGATATTTTTCTAATTTTTAAAAAATTTTTACATGTGATGTGTCACAGGAAAATGAGTCCACGAAATCGTACTTCCTTAAGAAAAGTGCTAAGACAATTCGTAAGGCAATTCTGGTATGTGTGGGCAAATTTGTTAAGAATTCATCCATGAATTGTCACAAGACCCCAATTCTTACAAATTGTGAGTTCTTGAATGTGTGGGCCCGGCATAAGAAAGTTACCAGAAGGCTCAATGTCCTCAAAGTTTGTTCTTTTCCATTTCAATCAAAATTCTTGGTAAGCCTTTGGGCAGATCTGGGTTTAACATGTTGGTCAATGTGTTCAATTGTACAATTATTTGAAACAATTTTTACCATGACTTGTTTAGCTCATACATTTCAATGAAGTGTAATGAACAAAAACACAATCTATTTATTTGCCATTGTTGCCTTCCAAGGCATCCTTTGGGAAAACCCGTCACAAATAAGAAAAATATTTTACCAAATTGAGTTGCTTCCCTCTGTCCCTTCCACATCTTCTTGGGTACAGTCTTCTTCAAGCGGAGATCTCCCACAGGTGCTTCAGCAAAGGGGATGCCCAGGTAAGTGTAGACTGGCCTCTTTCTATCCTCCAGGTAAACTACCTTGCCTTGGAGATAAAGTTCATATTATGTTCAAAGATCACAAAAGAAACAAAAGAAACAGGTTTTTCATGATCTCCCTGTTATGTTTGGAGTATCATATATGGTATTATTGCAAACGAGTTTTATGGTAAGTGGTGAGTGTTTGTAGTGTCAAGGGAAGGAAAAGGGAACAACTGTATAATCATTCTTCAATTCAATTCAATTCAAATATTCTTTATTGCCTGTTTGTTACAGAAACAAGTGGTAGTCCAATTCTGCCGTGCCAGATCTTCCTATGAATGCCACATTCTTGATGTTGGTCTCTCCACATGTGATACAAGTCCTTATTAGAACCATGAGAGTGGATAAACCCTCCCCTAAGATACTGTCCAGGGAGTGGCAGCTGCTAGTAGGTGCCTTGCGAATGTAATTTAGATGTTTAAGCCGTTTTTTTATTGTTTCTCAGGATAGAGCCTGAGAAACAATTCAATTGCTTCACTGCCAAAAGTGCCAATCACTGATATCAGATCTAATCTGATAGTGTGTGTGAGCTGTGTGTGAGCTCAGATATGACATCAGTTTGCCTGCCTTATCTATTCCACTTTATCAGTCATACATTTCTGCTCCGCCCATGCACCACCCATTTCTCACCTCCACCATACTCCACTCCACTCTGGCACATGCTCCCTGCACCATATTGCCCCCCTCTAGTTATTATCTAATAACCCACACCCCTACCCACTCATGGTTGGGTGCACACTGACATTGTGGCTCTATCCCTCCCTTGCCTTCCAGCTTTGCCCCCCCCCCCCCTCCCTCCCTCCCTTGCTTTTCACCCATTACCCCAATCTCTCTTTCACTCTCTTACTCTTGCTATAGCAGTAGCAATCTGGCTTTGAAATAAAGTGTTCTTTCATTAAATTAGTGTTTAAATTACCTCTGTACTGAATACTTGAAGATCTATAGCAAGGCAACGCTTGAAAAAGAACTAATACATTCAAACAATTTTTCAGTCTAAGCATGACTAAATTGCAGTAACTATAAATTAACATCGGACACAAGTATTTGATCCTGAGAAATCGTTTCCTTTGGAAACGCAGGTATATACATTAAATTGACACTAATTGTAAAGTTAAATGATAAATAGTTGATTATATCATTACTTGACTTAATACTTACCTAACTTAATACTTATTATTATTATTGTTGGCACACATTAAAACATTATATGGATATTTTGTTTCTCAATATTGCCTGCCTTCCCCTCACCCCAAACCATGCAAACCCACCTGCCATCCCGGCCACATAGACTGACGGCGTCTACACAGCCCAACAAGTAAAGAATGAAAAAAACAGCTGTGTGACCCCACCTGAGATTCGAGCTAGCAACCCACCACTCTGTTAGGCAAGTGCTCTAACCGCTAAGCCATGACGGTTGGTTAGGAACGCAAGGCTTAATTCTGCAAGTCATATAAGAGCGGGCAACTGGTGGCTATGGGCGGGAAAGTGGCCCAAATCGTTTATTCTACAGTTGTGCGAACAACGGCCCTAGACTATTAGTAGGCTTATAGGTGGGGGATGCGGAATCCGAGACGGGAATTGTTCGTCACAGGGGTTTTTTTTCAGTTAATGCCAATGAATAGGCAATCCACTACTATCCTTGTCTCAACCCTAAGGGTGGAGTGCGACTGCACAAACTCTCAGGAGAGTTACCTCAACGGGAACTAGGGTGCCACCATTGGGTGTCGCTTTATGCCTAGACATAGCTTGGCAATCATCCAGTATAGGGGTCAGCCCCACCCAGGGTTTATGCTGCAAATACTGCCCATCACAGTATCTGTTATGTGACCAGTAGATTTATGCCACGATAAGTCAGCTTACATCCCCGAATATGCCTTGGTAGATTTACTAGTGGAATCTGCTTATATAATGCCCACATTATGATGCTATTTTGATTGGTTGCTTAAATTTAGTTGCACGAATCAAGGACCTTTTTCAATGAGACTCTAAAGCCTGTTATCCACTTGCTGACAAACGGTGACCGATTGTCGGTCACTAGGGGTGACCAACAATCGGTCAAGTGGATACTGGGTGACTGACAATCGGTCATAGGGTGACGGACAAATGGTCACCCTGTGCATTTCGTCGGTGGCTTGTCGTGACCCCCTCCCGACAATAATGTAAATTTACATTAAATCGGGCTTCCACATACAAGGCAAACGACCGACAAAAGACGACCGACAAAAGGGGCACAGGGGGACCGACAGAGGTGACCGACAATGGCAGGGTACCGATTGTCGGTCCCCGGTATTTACATGCACGACAAAAAGTGACTATTTTGGTCACCGACAATTGGTCACCACAAGAGATTAAATTGTTCTGCAAAGCTGGCTAACTTTTATAAGGATTTGATATTTTAAGATTGTAGTTTGGGGTACTTTTTCCATCATATGGACGAAAATATTGTGAAAATGTTTTAATATTTAGTGTTTTTATGGCCACATAAGAGAATTTCTACAGTAAGTCTATGGGTGCGAGATTTTTTTATTTTTCCTGAATTTTGATGAAGGTTTTAGGCCTACCAAAGTTAATTATTATCTCAGGTACCTCTGGTTGACACATGTGAACATTTTGCAGTACATTAGTACATTTATTTTAAGTTTATTTTTATCATTTCACTTGATTTTTGATTAATTTAGGGACATTTTGGCCATATTTTACTGCCTATTTCGATATGTGGGTGTTTTCATGGTGCTGAATATGCTTATGACCATTTTGGTGAATAGTTTGAAGTAAATTAAATCAATAGAAATGATAAAAACAAATGTATATATATATCGTATTTTTATTCTGATAAGACAGTTACATGTTTCAGAAAGGGATGCCAGCCTCTCGCAATTAAGTTCTTCCTGGGGTATCCCATTCGTTAATACCTGTTACAAATTACTGGTTATTAAATTGTACATTAATCTGTCTGTTCAAAACCGATATAGAGTTAAACACAATGAACAAGAGCCAGCCCTTTACATATCAATCTACAATATTAATAAGGGTGTTGATAAAGCTACAATGATAATTTTAGGATAATCCGACATTTTAGTTGTATTGTTCATAGTTCAATGTTCAAAGTCAATGTCCAGTCGGTTTGAATTCAATTTAAATCACCCTTCTATTTCTAATCATTACTCTGAATTAATGCATGTACAATATTGAATAATCTTTAGGCTTATTTCTACCAAGAAATAGTTTAACACCATGCATATTATCAAATCTTTCTCTAATATTAAGGAATCTAGAGCCCAAGACATGAGGAAAGGTCATGTTTGCATAGGAACAGTAGGACATAAATATATCGGCACAAATATTCCA
This sequence comes from Sthenelais limicola, assembly GCA_942159475.1. Lineage (NCBI taxonomy): Eukaryota > Metazoa > Annelida > Polychaeta > Phyllodocida > Sigalionidae > Sthenelais > Sthenelais limicola. Next base: position 11,144,724 of record OW804100.1, on the reverse strand, counting down.
AAATGATAATTTCCTTGTCTAGATCAGTTTAGATTAGGGATTAATTAAATATTGTGTTTTTCATAATAATGAACATGTATGCATGCATGTGTAGGAAACATTTTTCTTCAGCAGATGTAATATATTTTATTCAAATTCCATAATTAGTACATATTATACAGAAAAAAAACAAAAGTTCAGTTCATATTTTATTCAAATTCCATAATTAGTACATATTATACAGAAAAAAAACAAAAGTTCAGTCAGTCTTTAGGTCAAACGTGACCATTCCAGTGGACGGCACAAGTAGGAAGTGGCGATGCCAGTCTCTGACCACTAGGTGGAGTGGGGGTGCCAGCCAGCGACCCCTGGACATTCACACAATATATATCGATATATACGCAAGCAAATATATATCCAGCCATACACAAAGAACATATATGGAAATATATTAAAACCTATATTCAGGATACTAATTAAAGAAATTTTAAGTTAAATAAGTATGCTACAACGTGATGTATAACATATTGTACGATTGGGAGACTTCTGAAGTCGAAATAATCACCAAAAAATACCAATAAATAATTATTAATCAATAGAAATCATAAATAAATAAATATACAAATCAACGCCAAACTATTCACCATAATCAGGGACTGGGAAACCACTCACAAATCGAAATATTCACTAAAAATGGCAATAATTCTATATAAATCAATTTAAACGATAAAAATAAATGTACAAATATACTCTAAACTTCACAGAAGTGAACGGGAGGCTCATCAAGATCTTAGGTACGTTCAGTTTTGCCCCCGATTGTCGGTGACCCGGTATCCACATGCACGATTGTCGGTCACCTCTGCTGACCGATTGTCGGTGACCACTATTTTGTTGGATGCCTTGTATGTGGAAGACGGGCTTAATTGTCAGGAGGGTGACCGATTGTCGGTCACCTACCAATTTTTTTTCTAACATACATTTATGGTCATACCAAGTGTTGTTATGACCTTGGATACATTTGGGGGATTATGTGAATAGACTAGAATGCATTTGTACCTTTAAATTAATTTTATTTTGTTCATTTCTATCGATTTTTGTATAATTATAGTCATTTTTACTGAATATTTCGATTTATGCATGGTTTGCGAGTATAACATTATACACAAAGAACATGTATGGAACTATATTAAAACCTATATTCAGTATATTTAATTTATCTAAATTTATTCTTTCATTTATTAATGTTGACCGATTGTCGGTCATCTGTGGCCATTTTGTCAGTGGTCATTTTGTTGTACAAGTGGATAACGCATTTTACATGTTGCAAATACCAAGGCACCTGCTTTTGTTGAGTTGGAGGGTTTCAAGATCATAACTGGAGGTAAATAATGATCAAAGAAGGCTTAGAATATGTATATCATGGCATAAAAATAGAACTCAACTTGAGATGGATATGGGGTGACACATTCACAAAATACTTAGGCATCGTTTTCACTTGTTGCTTCGCCACTCAGGAAAGACAGAAAACAACACTCATATGTTTTGTGAATACATCATCCCCCATCCATCTATTATCCATGAATTTATATTTAAAGGTATTAGCTGTAGGAATCCCTAGTTAAAATCACTTACCCTTGACTGATGCATTTGGTGTGAAGTACACCACTGGGGCATCAATGGACTTTCTCCAGTCACGATACATTTCTGTAAAAGGGAGGGATTGCAGCAGACAGTTATACTTGGTTCTACTTACAACCACTTTGAATTAGTGTTCAGGGAAATCTTCAGCTTAAGATTATCAAATTTGATATGGGCACAGAGCTCAATGAAATGTTAAAAACATGCAGATATATAGATGAGATTATCCGACCAATGCTGTAAGCAGGGAGGTAGATTAGAGGCTGTGGTATCAAGCCATTTACTCAACCCTATGAGCAGGGCGGTAGATTATAATAATGTGCCACACATCAAATGAAAGAAAATTTTGTTGTTTTGAGAAACGAGCGCCACCTAGCGGTCATTTTGACAAATGTCCCCCTATTGTATAAATGTACATTTGTATATGCTATTATGAGGGGCTTTACTCCTACACATTTCCGTAAAAATAAATTCTGTTTAAACTTGTGGTGAGTCAAGCCATAGTTGCCAACTCACCTTTACATGTGCGTGTAGCCTACTGTAGGTCTTAGTTTGCAGACAACAGTTGGTTGAGGGATCCAGCAGTGAATGTTTGTTGACCTTGGCCACTCATGTGTATGTTATAGGTGGCTATGGAGATCGCTGAGCAATTCCACCAAGTGGTCGTCATTTGGCCATCCAGGGTTGGAAATTCTTGTTTTTTAAAAATTGCTTCTATTGATTTAATTTTTTCGTGCATAGACTAGACATAGTGCTGCTAGTATAGACGAAATTGGGACAATTGATAATGGATATTGTAGTCAGGGCAGCTTGGTAGACACTGTGATTGGGACTCTGCTGATGGATTATATGAAGGGAACATATTTCTACATAAATAAGGATTTAAATTAGAAACAAATAAACAATATGCACATGTGTTTTTAATTATTGTGTACTTCATAGGTCTCAAGGGTCGTAATGCTTTTTAGTTTGTGGAAATATTCCAACTAGAAGAAAAGTTATAGCCTAGCCAACTAACCATTCAGTAATGGTAATGATAATGGCAGCAGCAAAGGTGACAGGTCATTGACCGTCTGCACATATATATATATATAACCCATTATGTTTGGAATATAATTATATGCACATAACATGCATTCCCCCTCGTTTTCTTTCTAACTTGACTTGAATACTTGTATTAGTTGTTCATGAAGGTAAATGTGAGTTCTGTTTAAGTATTTAAAGGCAAAATTATTAGGAAAAATGTTAAAACAAATAGTTCCCCCCTCCAGACCCCCGTTATTATTTGAGGGGATTAGTGCATGAAGGCATATTTACATGACCTGTGGCGCTGACCCACATGTGTTATGTCTGGACATGCATGCAACTATAGCTAACTATAGTTCTATGGTCATGGTCATGGTCATCTCTCGATATCGACGGAAAAAGAGATAGTGAATGACAAGGGCTATTAGATATGGTTGACAACAGTGTGAAGGATTAGAGATTAGATAGAATATGATTATATATATACGATGGACAACAGTTATATAATATGGTTGTTAATTAGATGCTGTGTATATGTGAGGATATGCGCGTATAAATCCAGTGAGGGACATACCTGCCTTCCGTTGCCTACCAGTTTGTTGTAGCAATAGTGGGGCAGATAAGTGAAACAATCTTTCAAAAAATGGTACATGCAACAAAATTGGTATACATGGCCTTTAGGACCCACTTTTTAAAAAAAGCCCGTTAGCCATCAAAAATTTTTAACTGGCGGCCATTTTTACCAAGATGGCGACTATTTGGTACACTATTTTTGCCATAACATCTGACAGAATTGTCTGATTTGAAAAATCTTGGTGTCAAATTATGCTTTTTACTATGCCAAACAGAAGTGAAACTAAAAATTTCAAGATGGCGGCCATTTTGACCATGAAAACACTATTTTTGGTGGGGCAAATAAGTGAAACAATCTTTCAAAAAATGGTACATGCAACAAAATTGGTATACATGGCTTTTAGGACCCACTTTTAAAAAAAAGCCCATTAGCCATCAACAATTTTTAATTGGCGAACATTTTTTCCAAGATGGCGGCTATTTAGTACACTATTTTTGCCATAACATCTGACAGAATCATCTGATTTTGAAAAATATTGGTGTCAAATTATGCTTTATACTATGCCAAACAGAAGTGAAACTAAAACTTTCAAGATGGCGGCCATTTTGACCATGAAAACACTATTTTTGTCATAGAATCGGTCAGAATAGTCAGACTTGAATGGTCTTGGTGTCAAATTATATGTTTTAGGCTAAACAGAAGTTGAATAGCTACTAAGAATAGTATTTTCATGTATATAATGCTGCCATTAAAAAAATGGCCGCCATATGAAACATGAAAACACATTCTTCCCCATAAAATCATAATAGTCCATTTTCAGTAATCTTGGTGGCAGTATGGTCCAGTGGATTTGCCACACATCACCCTGTTTTGTCCATCCCCAGTCTGCTGGACTGTGGTTCTGGTTGACAAACTATTGATTGGCCAAGTGATTGACTGAGGTCGTGAACAGGAATGTACCTCAGATTCTGTCCTTGACCAAAAGCCATCCACAGTTTCTGCAGACCACACTCCTTCAGTGCAGGTAGAACACTGACTGCTATTACCAGTACATCTGTGTCACTGGCTTTGATCATGAGAACCTTCCTGCTCTGTGATGCCGCATGTCTGGCATGTACAAAAATCTGTGTGTCTGCTTCCTCGTGGGTACAAGCACACAGATCATCCAGATTCAACAGTTGGTTGCTAACAACATCTTCTTCCTTGGTCAAGATAACAGTGTTTGATGTACATATCTCAGCAATCTTGTCAGCCAGGAAGGTAAACAACTCAGTCTTGTTGTCATTGTCTCTTAAAAAGCTCTGCCAGTTGTATGGTATTTTGCCTGTGGCTGTAACTCTCCACCTTTGACCTTGTTTCATTCTTCAGGCTTGAAGGTCTGTACACATCAAAGACAATGTCTGTTCTTTTGTACTTTGAAGCATATGCTTGTATAGTGGGAAGCATATACAATGCAGCATATTCCTTGATTGGGTCATAGAATGTGGACACTTCCTCACTCTGTAGCCTGTTCATGCATTCTTGGAAGCATATTTGCCCCCTCTCATAGTGTGTGGCAATCATTTCAGCAGCACTAGGGTGTGCAATGTTCTTTGTGTCTAGCCTAAGCAGATCCCCTCTCTCTTCCTGGAAAGGATTGCTCATATATCTGTTATCACCTTAGTTGGATTATCTACTTTTTCAAGGAATCTCTTTGAGCTCTTGGTGTCTGCTCATGGTGAGTGCGACATTCAGCTTCTTTGGCTCATACTGAGCAACTACGTGAATTGACTTCAGGGTTGGCTACCATCGACCTTGTCAAGCCTGATGGTTCAGTCAAACCATTGATGATAGCATTTGCTTGCTCATGAGCTTGGTCGATAGCCATTGATGAGAACTCCCATTCTGATTTATGAACAAAAAATTTCCCTTTGTGGAACTCAAGAGCAAGCTCTGGAGGCTTTTGCTCTAGGGTCACCATTATATGTCTTTAGGATGGATTGGAATCCACCATGCAAAGTTAACATTGTTATTGGCAAAATAGTATGGTATCATCCTAAGAAGCTGTATGTTGAAAAATTGAAATGCTGGTTCCATGGAAGGAGGTTGTTGCTGTTGTTGCATATTAGGATATTGATCAATATTGCCCATGGCAGAGGGGGTGGACATACCACACCATCCCTCACATGTTTGCTAACAGCTGCATCTCCTAGCTGTGCAGATATTTCCACTTTGCTTAAAAAATAGTTGAATGTAGGTGAAACTTTGAAGGCTGACCTAACAAGACATGCCAATTGTAATGATGTCTATATGACCTGCTTCATGAATGCCAATAAAATGGGTGGTTAATACTGACATTTATAGTACCATATTTATTATCACCAATAATTTGTTATATAATTCTGCAAGAGATGATGAAAACCTTCATTTAGGAACATTAAGAGCTGGGAATTCAGCTTCGGCATAGTCAAAAACATATATTTTGACACCAAGATTATTGAAAATGGACTATTATGTCAGATTTTATGGGGAAGAACGTGTTTTCATGTGCCTTATTGCAGCCATTTTTTTTAATGGCAGCCCTTTTATATATGAAAATACTATTCTTAGTAGCTATTCAACTTCTGTTAAGTTCAAAACCTATAATCTGACACCAAGATCATTCAACTCTGACTATGTGGTCCGATTCTATGGCAAAAATAGTGTTTTCATGGTCAAAATGGCCGCCATCTTGAAAAATGGCCGCTGTCTTGAAGTTTTTAGATTCTATTCTGTTTGGCTTAGTAAAAAGCATAATTTGACACCAAGATTATTCAAATCGGACTATTCTGTCAGATGTTATGGCAAAAATAGTATTCCAAATGGCCGCCATCTTGGAAAAAATGGCCGCCATTTAAAATTTGTTGATGGCTAACAGGCTTTTTTTTAAAAGTGGGTCCTGAGGAACATTTATGCCAATTTTGTTGCTAGTATCATCATTTGAAAGATTGTTCCACTTATCTGCCCCACTAATACCATGTCTTATGATTATAATGTTTTAGGTGATATTTATGTAACTATTAGATGAAACAGCAATGAATTTATGGTGTCTATTAAACCTTCATGTGAGTGTAGAAGAGTGTTCCATAAAATTTGACACCAAGATGATTAAAATTGTATTATACTGTAAGATTTTATGACGAAAATAGTCTTTTCATGCTCCAAATGGCCGCCGTCTTTAAAAATGGCTGCCATTTTGAAATCTTCAATAGCTATTTTACTTTTGCATATTAATAACCACAATTTGACATCAAGATCATTTCAATCGGACCATTCTTTCAGATGTTAGGGCGAAATTAGTATTTCCATGTTCCAAATAGCCACCATCTTGAAAAAAATGGCCGCTAATTAAAAATTGTTGGTGGCTAATGGACTTTTTTAAAAAAGTGGGTCCTAAGGACCATTTCTACCAATTTTGTTGTATGTTACATGATTTGAAAGATTAAACATGAAAAATGCACTTATCTGCCCCACTACAAGCACACCCAGACCTCCCCGCACCGGACAGACAACCGTCACTCCTCTCATAGCGTCCATGGACTCATGTTGAACATTTTCTTTTCTCATGACTTAATAAAGGCTGGTGTCAGGCCAGCACCCTGTTCGGCCTCACGTGTTATGTCTTCCTTCAATCGTGCCTGAGATTTATATGGTTGTCAATGTAGACAATGTGTTTTCAGAGTTCAAAATATTGAAAAGGGAAAAAAGAACTGGAATACATATCCTGGATAGTGCCTTAATTCCAACTGGCAGTTTCGGACAAAACCTAGATAAAGGATCCTTATCAACCAGAAGCCATGCTAAGAACAAGAGAAATTTAATTCTCAATATTCCAAAATCTGCATTAGGCCTATGTCGTGTACATATGTATGAACCCATTACCATTTTCCTCATTCCTATCTATATGAAAATGCTGTGAGTGGAAAGATGATGGATACTTCAATGCATTGACTAAAGGCATGGTTATCATATCATGGTGAATAAATTTGTTGATAATAGAACTAATATAACTGTAGTTTGGTAAGGATTAAAATAATGTTTCCATTAACATTTGTTAAATGTGTTAAACAATTGTTAAATAAGGTGAGGAAAATCTCACAGACGAGTTCTTTAACTTGTTATTCTATGTTTGCTAATCCCTATGACAATGGGTTACCGGTTATATGTAGTCCAAGATTCCGACAATTCACCATGACAACCATTACCATCCAGGAGATATTGTAGTTAAGGATAACGGTCAGACTTGGTTTCCAGGAGATATCTTAGTTAAGGATAACGAGGAGGCTTGGCATCCAGGAGATATCTTAGTTAAAGATAACAGGGAGGATTGGCATCCAGGCGATATCTTAGTTAAAGATAACAGGGAGGATTGGCATCCAGGCGATATCTTAGTTAAAGATAACAGGGAGGATTGGCATCCAGGAGATATCTTAGTTAAAGATAACAGGGAGGATTGGCATCCAGGCGATATCTTAGTTAAAGATAACAGGGAGGCTTGGCGTCCAGGCGATATCTTAGTTAAAGATAACAGGGAGGATTGGCATCCAGGCGATATCTTAGTTAAAGATAACAGGGAGGATTGGCGTCCAGGCGATATCTTAGTTAAGGATAACGGTCAGGCTTGGCGTCCAGGAGATATCTTAGTTAAGGATAACGGTCAGGCTTGGCATCCAGGAGATATCTTAGTTAAGGATAACAGGGAGGCTTGGCGTCGAGGCGATATCTTAGTTAAGGATAACGGTCAGGCTTGGCGTCCAGGAGATATCTTAGTTAAGGATAACAGAGAGGCTTGGCGTCAAGGCGATATCTTAGTTAAGGATAACGGTCAGGCTTGATGTCCAGGAGATATCTTAGTTAAGGATTACAAGGAGGCTTGGCAAAACATAACATATAATATTATGTGAAAGTGATGGTGGAATTTGTGCTGATACTCTATTGATCTGTTATAGCATTAGAGAAATGCCTACAAGTGTCATGCAGTTTATACATATTGTGTGCATGTGAAGTTCCAGCTGAAAGACTGAAGGTATAAAATATCAGACATAGACAATTACAGTGCATAATGAACTCTACTATTGATATACAAACATTTGGCAGAGCCTTGCTGTATGTGCAGTACACATGTAAATGGTGTTCTTGTAAACCACCTACTGCATGGTGACTTCCAAATAGTATTAGTAATAAATATAATAAAAGTGAATGAGAAATCCACCCTCAGCTTCAAGTAACGGACATAAGTGAAGGAGAATGATTTCCTGCAGTATGTTACCTTCAGCAATACAAATCCCAAATTCTTGATTGTCACAGTTCTTTCGGTGAAGTTCACAGGCTTGTTCGCCTCCCTTGTATTTCATTGCCATACACAACTTATTTGATGAGCCGTGTGTAAGATCTTGGTAGATATCATTGTAACCTGTTCCATCCGCCCACATCCAAGTAGCATTAGCATTTCGGCTCAGCCCTATCCAATATAGTTCGTCCCTTCAATTTGTGAAAAATAGACCTTCTCAGTATTACATGATGTTTACCTTTTCCTGTACCTGTATGTAGACTAGCTATTAGCTCCCTCCTATAGTTATAGTCACATGTAACCATGAACCTAGCACCAACTCAAACATGAACTAACACCAGCATCAATTATCAGATATTCTCAACCCATTTGAATACGATCTCAGCAAATAAAGAATATTTCAATTCGACTCACTATTGATGGGAACGAGTGGTCCGGGCCCCGAGGGTCCTGACATGCCTCCACATAATTAACAGCTTATAAGTGCATCATGTATTAAAAAAAACGTATAGAAGTACTTAACGAATGTCCTAATGTTTACCAACATTGATATCGGCTTGATAATCTTTTCAAATATGATGACATCTAAAAATTCATTCATTTTTTGCGACTTGTGACTCATTTTTCTGTAACACGTCACAAATAAGCCACTATGGTAGATAAAGAATCAGAAGTTTAACAATTTAGCAAAGTGAATTTTGAATTACAAACACCTCGATTATGACAATCAGCTAGACTAGCATCAAGTCCCTCTGCCTATCTTAATGAGCGCACACAGCAAAGGCCTTACTGATCCTCTGCCTTACTGATGCTCTGCCGCTAATTCCTCAGTCGAGGCCGTAGTGACTCTAATACTGTAGTTTTAATTCTTTTTCCTACTTTTGTTAATGAAAAAAAAAGGAATCAGAGACTTATCCAAGTCTAACAATCAGCTGGCAATGTTTCAAAATTGTACTGGTTATTCATCACACAGCTATCATGAACATGTATTCTATCATGTCTATATACTGACTTTAATGTAACCTACGATATGGGTTTGAGCCATTTATCACACAGAGCATCAAACTCCTCCTGCTCGTCAAGTATGGCCAGGTTAAAGCCATTTTCGGTGCATAGAGTAGTGGCCTTTGTGTATATCTTGCGTACATGCTCATCACCATTACCATTATAGCTACCATCATTGCTAACAAGTTCTCTATTGATGGGCTGCATCCGCAGACATCGTCCTGAGGGCAGCTTACAGTGGGTTGGGTCGGTCTGGTCTGATACGGCTAAAAGAAAATGGGATAATCAGAGGTCAACATTTAATGGACCGATTAGATCTATATTATGTAATATATATATATTATATTTCATATTTTTCATAATAAGGTAGCTTGATTTATACCTATTTGTTTTGTTTACTATATTTGTTTAGTATTATAACTTACTGACAAACTTGATTCCTATTCAACTCCTTTCATTTGAATGTATGTTTTCTTACTCACATCTCACACTAGTCTGAATTGTTATTTTCTATGACAATGATATGATAATGATATGTTTAAATGTATGGCCTTTGATTGTAATAAAACAAATATATAATCAAGAGTGCAAGTGAGAAAATCATCTGAATATGAAACTATGGTAATCAATAAAAGACTTAAAATGTTTGAATATAGCAGCTTAAATTCTGCAGATTTTTCCCATGAGTAAGTATTATTATAGTTCTAGAGTTGACTTACATGTAGCAGGTGAACAGTAGATGAGAAGGAGCAGCAGGAGTGGATATGTAGGGGCAACAGTGGGCATGGTGTCACCTGTACCACTACACTGATCTGCTGGGGTGGGGTGGGTTATATACATACAGGTGGGGGAGGGGGGGAGCTGGGGATAGGGGGAAGGGGTGGGGTGGGTTATATCATACAGGTGGGGAGTGGGGAGGAGGTGGGAATCGTGGGAAGGGGACGGGTGGGTTATATACATACCGGTTGGGTGGGTGGAGGAGGTTGGAGAGGGGTTGGAGGTGATGAGCGATTAAAAGAAGGATGTGGGTGTGAGTGTATGAAGACTAGATACTTTCTAAGAAGTTAATGTATTCATTGTTGTAACTGTTACCCAAGAGTAGGGGACTTGATAAACTATTCACGCAGATTGATTAGCTGACTAACACAGACGGTTTTAATCAACAATACCAAATATACTCCTTTCTATATATTATCTAGTAATTTATCCTTTTTTAGCTTAATTAGCTTTCTGATGTCCATGGAGAAAAAGAAGGAAGAGGAGCAGAAGGAAAAGGAAAAGAGGTGGTGGAGGAAGGAGGGTGTGAGGCAATTGGGGGTTGGAATTGAGGTGGTAAGAGGAGAAAGTAAAGATGGTAGAAGCTTGCCAAGAACTTGAGGAAGACAATCAATAACTGCTACACACAACCCTCCTGGTCCTTTTATAAGCTACTCTTGCAGAATGATCTAAGAACGCCCTGGCACCAACATAGAATGATTCTATACACAACATATGGGCTATTTACGTGGGCCTTATTCATGTATATTGGAATGTATTATGGTCAATATATAAATTGATACCACCATTCTGAGTTCTTACAACTCTCTTCTCACAGAATGATTAGCTCACAAAGACCTGAAGTCCATAATATACAGGCAGATTCTATACACAACTCATGTTATATTTACGTTGACCATATCTTACTTCATCCAAGTCCCCACACCTAATTTAACCTCTACACTGTGTGAGTTTATGTGGACACATGCATTTACAGCATTGTACAGACACAAGCATTTAAACCAACTAATTGGTGTGAATTTATGTCTGTCAATTCTAAAGTTGATCAGCATGAAATGTGTATCTTTATTCTTGATGTGATCAGTCATAGATGACCAGTAGTCATACACTATCTATACAAGGTCATTAAGTGTATTTATCACCAGTTCACACTAGATATAATGGTGAACAAGTTAAGGTTTTCCTTCTTGTGAAATGTAATAATGTGACCACTGAATGTGGTTCATACAAGCAAAAAATACAAAGTCAAAGACTGACTGCTGGGTTCTAGGACAAGCGCTGCTCAAACAAGAGCCCGCTCCCCCAACCACCTTGAGCAGACAAGATAGAGTGGGGAGTGATTTCATTTGAAAATACTTTATCATCATTTAGGGGTTAGGAAAACGGCTGTAGTTTTGCGAGTTCTGAACGGATCAGGATAAATAAATATTCTCCATAACGCTGACAGTCTAGCGTTTCTTTTAGTTTACATGATCATGATATTGTATATGTGTACTACCATATGTTGTATATAGCTAGAATACCTACCTATATAGCCAGATACAAACTGCTGTATATATGAAATGTATAAAAATCATTTGCAAGGATGAGGAAATATGGATACAAGCTGACTATTGTCTCTGTACGTTTAGAAAATTTCAAAATTTCAAAGACCCATATCCTTAGGACTTTAAAGCTTATTGATCAAACTAAATATATATCTCATAACCAACCAATCTCACAAAACTCCCCTTAAATGTATCGATAAATAATTAATAGTCAGTAGCCTTCATACCCATCTCATCTCATCATTAAGGAACTCATATAATGTCAAGAACCCTCACCAAGTATACTGTAATCATATAAGAATCTGTATTATATTAGATAATAGATGATTAGCCTAACTCGGTTAGGAATTAATGTTGATCAAATTCTTCCCTGCAACGATTGAATTGTAAAAGCTTTGGATCTTCAGGACATTACGAAAATCCCAATTGATTTGTGAGAGTGTAATCTGTTGGATTTTTTTTCTTTTTGCAAATCGAATTTTATTACTGAGTCATGACACATTTTTCCAGAGTTACATCTAGGATAATAACACTTTATATAGATCTTAAGTTGTGTTTCGGGTGTAGATACATATGTTTTAAGTTAGCACATTTGCACAATAGAATTTACCGAATATATATATTAATTTTTTTACCTTTCCACACTAAATCTATTTGTCACAGGCATTGAAACATCAAAATTATAACTAATAAGTCAAATCACATCAAGGACAATAGTATTAACATTATGACGCTTCTTAAAATAAAAACCTATAATAAAAATAATAGCCTACAGGTTTGTGGTAACTTAATGTTTTGCTCTCTTTCCTTTCCTTTAATCTGTTGTTTTTGCCTGAATAAATAAACCAACGTTGGGGAAAAAAAGATCACTCTATAGCTCAAAGAACTTTTCCATTACTTTTCCTGTCTCATATCATGACCTCAGAGGTGCCAAATAGGGCGGACCTGCCAAGTTCAGGAAATCGAAATGAGGGAGGTTTTGGCAAAACCACTGCTAGGAGGTCCAGGGGCAACCCCCCTCCCCCAAGAAATCCTTTATAGGGGCTACAGAGAAAACATTTTCTAACTGTAATGTGCCTAGAATCAAAAGTTATTCCTATTTCTCTACTGATTACCATTTTCTCATGGAATAATATATTTTAGTGCAAAGGTTTCCCTTTTCCTAACAGTCTGAAGTAATATTTCCCAATAAATGAATGAAAAAGCGTCATGAATCTCATATGTTTAGATTAATTATAGTAAGTATTTTATCTTGCTTAGTCTGTTCTTTATATTTATTTAGCATAGAGTAGGAAGTACATCCTACCAAAAAGAATATCGAAAATATATCAAATTACCTTCACTTTGTTATCTCATATAGGTAATAGTGGCTAAAATGATAGATATTTAGATATGGTATATCTAGTAAGAGTAATTACCGAAAACAATATTAGATGATTCGACTGGGGAATAATGGGGAAAAACATAGCCTAACATGCTCAGTTAATTTTAGGTAATATTACATAGAGTGTACCAAGCGCACCCCTGTAAATATTGGTATATCAGTTTAATCTCTTACGCATTTTATATATAATGCACTGAGTAGGCCCTAACGTTACTTATAAAAATTAAGTACATTCCCTATGATTGTACACGGTAGTTTAAACAAAAAACAAATGCCCACATAGCCTATAACTCATATAATTAGAGACTGTTCATTTTTCACTGGAGGGGGGAGAGGAGAATTTTCAAGGGGGGGATCTTTTTTTGCACAGACTCTGAAGGGGGGGTCACCTGTTTTTGCACAGACTCTGAAGGGGGGTCATCTTTTTTTGCACAGACTCTGAAGGTGGGGGAGGCACCTTTTTTTACACAGACTTAAAGGGGCAGGGGGCATTTTTTGCACCAACTCTGAAGGGCAGCACCATATATATATACTTGCGTAAACCTTGGTGAAACCTGGGTCATGAAAGAAGATTCATGTATCTCAATCATAAAATTCTCTGGTATTTGGACATCTTTATTTTAATTCTATCCATCAAGCAGACTGTTCTCTAAGGCAGTCAGCAAGCATCTGACCTGTAGTGGTCTGGAAGCATGGAAGAGTTGTGGTTTGTAGCACATAGTGTAGCTGGTGGTCTATGATAGATGAGGGGGAAGCATGCAGAAAGAGTGCAAATGTTATTCATCACTTGTGCTATTTCTGGGTCCCTTGCTTGCCTCTTGTTGGTGAAAGACATGGTTGTTGTGTCATCAGAATAGACCATTACTCGTCTATTTATCGAGGTTGGGCTAAAAAGATGGCAGGTTGGCATAAGAATTGCTACCTTTTTGTATATGATATACTTGTCAGTGATATCTGGCCACCCTGCCCATGAGACATACACCCACTCCCCATCATACACAAATCCCCTGCTGCCCCACAAGCATCCAATACCACCAGGGTCTGAATTCTTGAGTCAATTATTGGTAAGGAGCCATTGAATTTGCCACAGTAATCTATCCACCAAAGCATGTCAGATTTCAGGCCGGCCATTAATCTGCAGCTGTGATTAGCCCGCTTGAGGATTCTAATATGGTTATATAAATTTCCATGAAGTAGCATCTGACTGGACCACTCTGTAAGCCCAATGAGAATTGCCTGCAACCTGGTGCAGCTGTCTCTTTGAAAAGCTTTGCCACAGCCACATACTTACTCAACATGACCACTGTGCTGATGACTTTATATAAAGGTAACACCAAGGTTCTGGTTCTGGTGTTTATTTCCATCCCCAGGAAGGTGTTGACCTGGGCAGGGCCAATGATCTTGTTGTAATTAATACTGAGTCCAAGCCACCTACATAACCTCCAAAGGGCATTGACTGTATCCATGTACTACCTTTTTGGTGAATCAAGCACCATAAAGTTGTGGCAATAAGAATGAATTCCACTTTAGCCCATTGATTCCAAGATCGCCACTACTGCTTTAGAGTAGCCATGCCCCAAACATCAAATGACTATTGTACATATAGGTAGGCTCGGAGTATCCTGCGAGTAACTTGAAAGTCCAAGACAGTGACACATCATGGTGCGATCATTATGGGAACTGATCTATAAGGCTGGCAAATACAGTTTAGCTAGCCAGAAGTTTTGTTGGACACCACTTAAAGCCCCCTCCAAAGTTTGGTATGAGAATTGTTGGTTTTTAGTCTATTTGTTGACCACTTGCCCCAACAGCCTACTATAATCATGTATAATTTGTGGCTTGGCCAAATCCGCCTTGGGAACTGTGACCAGAGCAGAACTAATAATCCTGGGAGATTCACACACTATATACCTATTATTTCTAATCTAACACCTATTTTACTCTATCTGAGACCAGCAGGTCTGTGCATGATCTGTAATTTTTTATGAAAGTTGGTTTGGCCTGAACATCTTTGTTCACTATCTTAAATCCATCTTGTATGCTGTTATGCTGTTAAGTAAAATGTCTCCCTCAATGTATAAGGGCAGGAGCAACTCCTCCCTAGCCTCACAACATAACGCTGCCATGATCACTAGTGGTGATTGGGTACACTAGCAGAGCTAGACTTCTTGGTATCCTTTTGCACATGGGAACATTCATACTTGTCCCCAAATCTACAGGTGCCAAACATGGCAAAAGCCCTGTAGAGCTCCACCATATCGCTTCTTTTATACTTGCCCAAGAACTTCTCCTGGGCTTTGTCTTTCTTTGTCCTTGGGATCAGCAAGGCAGATGCATAAGACCCAGGGGCTGTCCCCCACCTGAAGTCAAACTGCACCTGCAGTTCCCTATAAGAATTGTGATATGTGAGGATTAAGGATTAAGGATTATCATCTCCCTTCCATTAATTGTATAACACAATTGGCTCCTAGAATGATGGCAACCTTTTCCCTGACTTTCTGAGCCAGTCTGTTTGCTATGTGCTCTGGCACAAACTTAGATACTTTATTGGCCTTTTTTGCATCCTAGCCTCCCTGATGAGGCTTGGTTGTTGCCATGTCCTTCCTTTTATTTGGCACCAGGGACCCCACCCAGAAAAAAAAGATCGCAAACCAGGTTAGCAAGGGAAATTCAGCAGTTATATTGCAATGACAGCGATGTTTTTATTGTGAGGTGCCCAGAAAAAAACATTGCTGTCATAAGGATGCTGTGATGTATCACAGTCACTCTTTGCTCCAAGAAATGAAAACATTGCAGGCTGTACATCGCAGTATATTGGTTCTGAGGATATTTTTTTTAATAGTTTGAAGTTATATCGGCTTCCTGTGGCTTAGAGAAATACTTATTAACAAAATTTTGCATCAAAACTTCAAATTTAGGCAATAGGGCAGTTCACAAATTGAGAGTGGCGCCATACAGAGACAGTGGAAATGGCCCAAATTAAGAGCTATAGGTGGGCAGGGTCACAGAAGCCTTGTGTCTTAACTATAGGCTTCTAACTTTCTCCTTTTACTCCCAGAATTTGTGTTGTTGTATAATACTGTCTGCTATCCAATATTATTAAATGACATGTTAAGATTGGTCATGCTTGATAACAGGACATTTCATCTGCTAGATTTTAGTATATGGCAACTTTTGTAACAGTGTATCAACAAAAACAAATAAGTGTAAAGCTAGCATAGTGGTATGGGTTGCAGTGGGTCAGCAGCCGTATGGTCAGAGGCATGGTATGGTGCGCACTGGTGATGGAATTTGTGAAGTGGGCTATAGATATCTTAAATTACGTGCTGACAAGTTTCAGCGACCAGAAATAACATTGTCATGTCAATCACAGAAATGGTAAAAGACGACCGCACATCGCCCCTCCTTAGGCATTACAAACGCCCGCCACTATTAAATATAAGTTATGACTCCTCAGGATTACTAAAAACTGTATGCCCTCGAAGATTGAACTGGAAAATTCTGTGATAAAGGTATATTTATGTCTATTTTAGATTGTGTGTGGGAATGATTCCGCTTGCACCTTTGGGAGGGAAATGGCCTTGAAAACCCCTCCCAAAGTTTGCAAGCATTTTTCTGGGTGGCAGGTTTCTGAAATTCAGCTATGTTTTCAGAGAATCATTTTTTCTGGGCAGGCTTTCTATCACAATAATAATCATATGACAAGAATACCTTGAATACGACAAGAATACCCTGGTTGAAAATTGTTTTTTTAAAAGAATGCTCACCTAAAACATATAGGCCTACCATAATAACTAGCAACGAACAACTATAGAAAGGATGAAAGTGTTTATTTTGTATTTATTTCATGTAAAATTTGAAAAAAAAAAAGTTGCGGAGGCCCTTTTGAATTCCGCAAAAAATGCGGAGACTTAGCGGGAAAATAGCGGAAATCCGTTCCGCTATATTACATATGAAACGTAATAGCGGAAATCGGCTAAATCCGCTATTTTTCTACTCCACTATTAGTTATGAAAATTGAAATGGCCCCCTGGCTTGTTCATGGACGGAGATTATTATTTTGCTTGATCGATCTGAGAGTTGGTAGGTTTCAAGGTAATATATAAGCGGTAATATATCTGAGTTTGCCATTAAATTAGACCATTATTTTTTGTACAGTAGGTTATCAAATATTGGTGTAGAAAAGTTGGTGAAAAAACGTCGCACACCCCTATATTTCTTAGTAATGAACATCTCTCTTATTTAATTTGTATATCATCAATTATTTCTATCACCATTCTCTAACTAAATGTTTTCTTGATGTAATAGCCAAGAAAAGTTTTTCTTTCCTGTATTTACACTTTTCAAATCAGGGACAACAAAAAAGTCACAAACTGAATTCCCATATCAATTAGATGAAACATCCTATCATTGACTGTGTCTTTATATATTATTCTCAAATCGTTCTATTTTGTCTGTTATAATATAATCAAATATTAGCTTTTACCCCTGAGTATGATTAGATACCCAGATTTTTGGTAATTATCCACATTTTAAGACTTCAAATTTGACATAGATTTGACACTAAATTTGACATAGATTGAGCGACGTTTTTTCAGAGTGAAAAAACGTCGCCCAATCTATGTCAAATTTAGTCAATTATATAAAGCTTGAATGTTATTTTTCATTTTTTTAATACATGACTGACACCATTTTAGACCATTTTAGTATTATTTATAGAAAATTTGTCATTCATGACAATATCCACTGAAGGATGGGGACGTTTTCCTGCAGTAGAGTAATATATGATGTGTTTCGGGAAAATGAGTCACAAGTAATAAAAGTGGTGTTATTGAAAGTGATTAAATCATTGGATCTCTTTGTTGGAATATTTTCATTTTTGGGGTGCCTTGCGCTAATGATCATAGCAATATCTGTACCAAATTTCAGGACAGTGTATTAAACATATCCTTCAATTCCTAAGATCATCCTTCTTACTACCAGTTTTCTTGCATACCTTGTCATGTATATATTTAGATCAAAATGTTATTAAACAGGTGAATGACATCATATTGAAATTTGTGTGGAAGAACAGTTCTAATAGAATCAGTGCTGACTTTTTAACGCAATGTATAGAAAAGGGAGGCATGGGCCTAAGACTGCTAGGGGAGGTGTGCGAGACAAATAGAGTCAAATGGGTGGAAAGAATCCTCTATTCGGGTAGAAACAATTGGTTCGATGTAGTGGAAGCCTTCCACGGTAGACCTAAAGAAGAAATATTTCTAGCAAGATTCAAACCTAGCTACCACCTTAATGTCTTCTATCAAAAGCTTTTTAAAACGTGGAATGATTGTTATTATAAGAATTCACCATCGACTGTAAACCAGATCAGAAAAGAGAGGTTGTGGACCAACAAGAGTATCAAACATAAAGGTAACTTGTTAAGGTGGCAGCACTGGATAGACCAGGGCATAATTGTAGTGGGTGATATCGTGAATGAAGATGGCTCTATCATGTCGGCTAAGAATTTTATGGAGGCTTTTAACTTTAGACCATCCTGTTATGAACTAAAAGCGTTGAGGAATGCCATTCCAAAGGAATGGAAAAGTAAGCTGAAGGAGGAGGAACCTCACCTATGTAACGGTTCTATTGATTTTAAAATCGGGGAAAAAATGTTAAGATTAAAAGACTGCCCGTCGAAAGTTATATATCAACTGTTAATCGAAAAAAGAAAGCCCAAATGGGAGAAGTTCCTTAAATGGAAGGGGCTATTAAATTTAAATGAAGATCAGTTCGAAGGAATTAGGTGGAACAAAATTTTTACTATACCATATGAAAGTACTACAGAGACAAGATTGCAGGTTCTGCAGATAAGCTTCTAAAAGATATCGATGTCGATGTTAAAGATCAACCACACTGTAATCAATGTCCTGAGGTTGACACTATCACTCATTTCTTTGTAAATTGCATTAAAACAAAAAGAATCTGGATATCAATCCTTGAATGGATAACAGAGCTTGAATATATTAATAAAAAAACAAGCGGCGAAAAAATTGTATGTAGCACAAGGAATAGAGTTATTCTAGACCCTAGAGAAATCCTCTTTGGGATAGAAGAAATAAACCCACAGTCGAAAATAATTAACTGGATCTTCCTCCAGATCAAAGCATACATACACAGACAGAAACTATTCCACAATGGCGATATGAGCATGCTAATGGTTATGTACGAATTGAGAATGAGAGCCACGCTGGTAAGAATAAACATAGGTGAAAGTGAGAAAAAAAGAGAGGAAAGAAAAACATGGATACGTCTCCTGGATGATATCACAGAGTGTATAGACAAACTGAAAAGGTAAAACCCGGCTTGTCAAAATTAGAGTAATAAAAAGCTCCTATAATAAATTTTCTAGCAAGGGTTACCCAGGTATAATCTCCTATTGGGGAGAAATGATTCCTTTCGTTAATTTTATCCTAGATGTAACATGCGCCAACTGTTAATGTGTAAGAAATAAAACGACGTCGCAAAAACAAAAAAAAAAAAGATCATCCTATGGAGTATATTTTTTAGCTACTTTACTGGTAATTTCCCATTCAGAAATATTGCAAACTTTTTTTAAATCAGGAAAGATATTTTGCGATTATTTTGTCAAGTAATTCTTAAAGCTAACCATATTTAAACATTAGGTGGAAAATAATTTAATTTGGCTAATATTTGGAAAAATATGTGAAAAAACGTCGCCAGGTGCATGGCGACGTTTTTTCCACTGATTATCATGATTTCTCCTGATTGTAGGGAATATAAGTATCTTCCAATGGTGGTAGGCTATATGTATGTCTCCATACCTATGGTTATGAAATCAAACTATTTATAGAAAATTTATTTAATAGATATAAAAAGCTCAGCCATTTTGTCTGGCGACGTTTTTTCACCCCAATTTAGCCATTTTCTTATAGATTGAGTTGGGAGCATAAATTCTGCCAATATATTTAACCTTAATATATCATTTTGTTTGGTTGTCATGCCCTATTCTAAACCATGAATTTTATTCATGTAGTCCTATATCAATTCAATTGGATTTTTTTTCTACAATACGGTACCGGTAACTATAAGTTAGGTACGGTAGTGATTATTTGGGTATTTCTCCTGATTAGATTGTACATAATTAATAAAATATACATTATAGATACACAAAAGTGTATATCTTATTGACGCTTATGTAAAGACGGATAGCCTACATCTGGTCAATCCATTTGTCTTTCGATCAGAATATTGACCAATATGTGGAAAAAATGGGGGGGTTGCACCACTTTCGTGAGAATGGGTCATATATATAAAAATATATAAAAAATTGGGGGTGGGTAGGATTACCGTCGGACGGTGACCCTCCCGTCCATATTTAAAATTTTATATATTAGTCAGGTAGATTGGTGCAAGAATTGTTCAAATTGGTATGAAAGCATGAAATTTGGTACAGTGATAGATTTTGGTATGCTGATTAATTTTGGATATTGACCCATTCTGAAATATTGTTTTCTTGGGTTCTGTTGCCATGGTAACATTTTTTCAGTGAAATATTGGCCATTCCCTGGAAATACTGAATTCTAACCAATAATTTGATATGGTATACCCACATAAAGTAGTCTATGGAATAGTTCTCTAATTTTTCTAACTATTTCAGCTAATTATATGGTTGCTAGGCTATGTATGGTTGCTAAGCAACTGATAATATACTGAAATTTCTCCAAAATGGCTCATGTTATGTATATTTTATGGGGTAAGGCAATTATTTATGTTCTAAAATATAACATTTATTTAATGATAACATTTTCAGTGATATGCTTCAGCTTTTAGAATTTCCAAGATGGCTGCCAAATGGTTCTAAGATCCAAAATGGCTGATCAAAAGACCCTTCGGGCCCACTTCCTAGTTGACTTGACTTTAGTTTGCAAGCTCATTCATTGTTCATATCAGTATGTACTTCAACCAATTCTGAACATTAGAATAGATCTGAGAACCTGAAATTTGGCATAGAGATACATTTTAATATGATAATTAATTTTTTATATTGACCCATTCTGAAAAGAATTATTCTCTTGGCTTCTGTTGCCATGGTAACATATTTTTAACTAAAATTTCATCAATTTTCCTGAAAAACTGATTTCTAACAGATAATCATTACCAATATACAAAAAAAAAAGTTATGCAATAGTTCTCTAAATTAGGTAACTATTTCAGGCAATTCCATGGTTGCTAGGCTATTTATGGTTGCTAAGCAACTGAAAATATGCTGAAATTGATCTGAAATGACCCATTTAAAGCATATTTTCTGGGTAAAATCTATTTTTAATGTACTAAAATGTCATATTTCTTTGATAATCACAATTTCCATGATATGCATCAACATTTAGAATTTCCAAGATGGCTGCCAAATGGTTCTAAAGTCCAAAATGGCAGATCGAAAGACCATTTTTGCCTATTTCCTAGACATGAGCATGTTCATGGTACATTCAATTCAACACATTCTGACCATTGAAGTGACTCTCTTTCCTGTTCTGGACTAGATTCATAAGTAACATCAGTTACAAAAGCTCCTATTTTCAAAGCAAATTGGAGAGCTAAAAGTAAAAAAGGATCATGATTGGACTATGGCGCTTTGTTTTAGTTGTTGGGGGCATTTTCAAAGCAGTCCTTGAATACTCCCCAATGTGTGTTATTAACTATCTTAGCCACTTTAAAATAGATCTGAGAAGCTGAATTTTGGTACATAAATTATATTAAAATAAATTATGGCATATATTATATGAACTTTTTTCTCTCTTGATATAGCTATAAGAGGATATGTTTTGGTTGCAGTTTTGAGGCTATTGCAGGTCTAGCATAGGCTATTGCTAGGTAACCATATATCAAACTGGAACTGGGAACTGGGGGAATAACCAGCTGCCTTCCACTGGAGTGTAGGAGCAGTGTTCTCTAATGAGTTGCACATGCACACAGAGTAGTTAACTCCACACTCCCTGATTACCAAATATGTAATGTGGCCTATCCATACTATATTAATTGTGGATTTATGACAATGGACCTGTACACAAATCCTTGAAAGACTTTTTACTTGCTGCATGTACAGGGCTCTAACTTTCACCTTCAGGGGGAAGGGGAGGGAGGGCAGAAAGGGGGAGATGGGGAAGGAGGGGGGGAAGGAGTGTGAGGGAGACACTATTTGTTTATTTCCCCATCCCTGGAGTCTATATTAATAATTGCTAGCTGTGATAGTTACTATTAAATTCCATTTCATTTGATGGGTAGGGGACAGAGAATATGTCATAATTTAAAAAGATGTGCATACTGACACATTTTTAGCTGCAAGTCGGCATGGTGTTGAGGTCACCTCCTTGTACAGGTATGCTCAAAATCCAATATGGCTGCCACCAGGAAGCAAAATGTCTGATTTTAGCTCCTTAGCTCTAGACGGCCGGCATCTATCCACCTATGTTTACATAGCTTCGCTTTATACTTACGCCCGCCTAGAGGATCTATGTTTCTTTCCCATAAAACTGCGCTATTGTTACTCTCTATCGACATCAGTGATAGTAATCTACAACTTGGACAGAAGGAATTGCTTCATATGGCCCTATTTTAAAAACGAACAAAAATTGTGGTTACCGCATTACATACCGTGTCATGGGGGCTCACGAATAGTACCGATGACCCGTCCGATCGCGCTCCACACTCACTCACCCACTACTGCTACCAGCGGACATGACCAATGCTTGTCAACAGAAGAATCAACAGCTTTGTGGGGGAGGGGGGTGGGTGGAGGCTAGACGGTCAAGTAGACTATAGAGAGAGGTGACAATAATCTAACTAAACTAACCAGCCAAGCAGTTACCATACAAAAATTCTCGTGCAGATACTCCCCTGGATCTTGAAAAGGACCTAAATGAAAGCATCTCACAGAGCAAGCACATTTGATTTATTTGCTTTTGTAAACATCAACCATATAACGTTGTTCTTTAGGATGAGCCCATACTGTGACAACTAGAAGGAAGAGTAAATATTGAAGCTAAAATTCCATTTTAGTCAATATAGAGTAAGGTTGGTGGGGAGTCTGTTACTCCTGGGATCTAGCTGCACATGGTGGGTTCTCCATGTCCAACAGGGCATAGCAGATCAGTTACAATGAAATAAGTAATTAGTTGCTGGCCTCTATAAGTGGCAAAATAAAAAGATGGTATTTGATGTTACTAACAATGATTGATCTTCAGAACGTATGATGACGTATATATATGTGTAGTGAACCGCAGATTCGTGGGCGCGAGGTTACGAAATTCCGTAAAGAATCACGAATACGAGGAGATTCGTTTGAACCTGGTTTATTTCCCAAAGGTATACAGTTACAAAGGTTTTGTTACTGAAGCAAGGGTGCTTAATTTGAACAACAGAAGTATCTCGGTCCGCGGCGCGGCTCGAGTCCGTAGTGTTAAGCGAAGCCTGGATCCCCTTGCGGAGGTAGTAGTATCCTCCGCCTACCGTCCGTCGGAGGGTGTCTGCAGTGTCGTCTGCACGGTGGTCGTATGTCGCCCCCTGACGGAACTGGCCGGAACTGGTGGTAGTCGTCTCCGGCGCTGGTAGAAGTGCCCCCGCTGTCGTAGCCTGGATGGTGATTGGCGATAGTCGACAGCCTCGCTGTATTCCGGGTGGCGGACCCACTACACTGCCCCCTCACTAGTTGGAGTTGAAGGGGTCCACGATAACTAGTTATGTAGGGTCCGCCGTGGCACTAAGGAGATCCTCGTGGCTCCAGATCCTCGTGTGCAGCGGGGCAAATGTTATGCCACTCCGCCGCACGGATCCTAGAGCCAGGCTTGCACTCGCCCCCAAGGTTCGTAGCCTTCATAGGCCTAAAGAGGCCACCGGACATGCCTGTCCGTCCCAGTCTCGCAGCGCGGTACAACTGGAAGCGTACATTCGAAGCAATAAAAAATTTTCGTGCACGAGCTTTATTAATAAAAGCGAGGCTAGTGAGCCATACTAGCCTTGCGGATAAAAAACCACCACCTGCGAGGAGGAGAGCCCCCCCCTCGCTGTGAGATGAACCCACACGAGACAGCCGCCTCGGGGGATCGCAGTGCTGATCCCAATCCCTATGGGGGGGGGAGTTCTAGACGAACTCCCCTGCCTCCTTCGCCTCAGCGTCCCCCTCCGTTTTGGAGATGCCGTGAAGCGAGAGATTCCCAATAAGGGCTTCATCGAACGGGTCGAAACGCGAATCTGGGACGACAACTACGTTGCCTTCTTGTCCCAGATCGTCATATATTAACGCCGTTTCGGAGTCCGACTCCTGCAGCAGCTCGTGCTCTTCCCCGTCCGATATTTCTACCGACTTGTCAGAGCCCGAGCCTGCTGCCGCCAGATGGTCCACGGGAGTGGTACCTTCGTCCGTGCGAGGCCATGGTAGCGCGATCGCATCACCATTTCCCTCGACCCCTTCCACACTCGTACCCGTGGGCGCGGTGACGGGAAGACTGAACGTATCCAACGAAGGTAGCGCCTCGTCCAACTTTGGGGAGGCCTCACCGCTCGGAGGCGGTGCCGGCCGTGCCACCAAAGTTTTGTCCTCTATAAAGGAGAGGCGCTTGGTCGCCGAGGAGACGTCCCCTCGGGGTGGTCTGTACGAACGGGGCGTGGAGGAAGCAGCCGGAGTTACCTCGACCGAATCCTCTGCTTCCGCGGATTGGCTAGCCGAGGGCATGTTAGGCCCCCACTTAGCTGCTGACATCCGCGGAGCTAATCCCGTGCCCGTACACACGCTCTGATTCTCACGTTGCCGAGTTAAGTCAGTAACGCCGATGAGCGTGCCACCCGTATCCATAGGGATCCCCGCGGGGTCCACTACCTGGATGGAGGGAGGTTCTATCCCGTGGGATAGTGGAAAGGCCGGCCGGCGCGAATTGAGAGCCTCAACTCGCAGCCGACTCTCTGTCTCACGGAGCTCTTGAATCTCCTGATTCAGCTTGGCCTGCTGCCGTTCAGCTTCCTCCTTCTCCTCTTCCTCGCGGAAGAATGCCATGTCGTGGGCCGACTGCTCCTTGTCTAGCAGACGTTGTCGCTCGAAAGCTTCCCGCTTGGCCGTCTCAGCTAGACGAACGGCTTCCTCCTGTTGGAGCCGTTGCTGTTCTGCTTGCCGCAGAGCAGCCTCCTCCTGCCGGAGTCGCTGCTCTTCGGCCTCCCGTAGAGCAGCCTCCTCCCGTTGGAGTCGTAGGTCTTCCGCCTGTCGCAGAGTTTCCTCTTCCCGGAGTTTCCTCTCCAAGGCCTCTTTGACCAGGCGTGTCTCGGCTAGAGTCGTCTCCCGTTGGACACGGAGCCGCTCTGCCTCAACCCGACCCTGCTCGAAACGACGCTGTGCCGCCGCCTTCTCCTCCTTTCGAGCAGTTGACCCCTCGTGCGGGTCTACCTCCATCTCTGTCTCCGTACCACAGAGAGGGGTCGCGTTAGCGAGCGTTGATGCCCCCGCGGTAGAGGACACCTTCGTATTCGCGACGCGGGTGGGCGCGCGGGCTTGAGCATGGGTGGGAGTGCCCCGACCTACACCTCCGAAAAGAGGTTTGGCGGTCTGACGATCACCCGGACCGAAACCCGGAGGAATGGTCGGCTCCGCGCGCAAAGCTCGATTGAACTTTTCGCGGACCTCCAACTTCCTCTGTTCCAGGCGCAGAATCGGATTCTGCACCGGAGGAGCCGTCTCTACCCTTGGTGGTGGGGGAGACGCGGGTTGCATAGCCCGTTGCGCGGCCTGTGCCCGCAGCAGAGTGACCTCCGCATGCAGCTCCTGGTTCTCCCGGCGAAGTCCGTTGACTTGCGTATCGAGAAGGTTTACCCTCTCGACCAGGAGTTCCTGCTCGTTGAGGGACCTGTTAAGGTCCTCCATGAGCTGCGCGATTTCCGCTTGGCTATCAACCAAACGGTCCACGTTATCGAGAGGCCTGTAGGTCTCTGCGATATCGACACAGAAGCCTTCCAGCGACTCTTGTAGAGCCAGCCGGAGGACCGCTGCGCGATCGGCCACCACCTTTCGGGTACGGGCGATGCCCGCCCGGTCGACTTCGGGTGGGGGTGCCCTTGCGGCAGCCGTAGGTCGTGACGGACCCGGCTGAGGGTCCGGCACGGTGGCACTAGGTGCTCTACCTTCCGCGGCTGCGGGTGCGGGACGACGCGACTTCTGTAGGACCGTAAGTCCTGTAGGCGCGGGCAAGTTGGGGAATTCCTTCTCCTTTGTGGACGGAATTTTATATCCGTCCAGCCAAGCGTTCCTGTCGGGAATCGGCGCGTCCACGAGTTTCGGACGTTTCTCGGGCCGCTTTTCCGTGTCGGAACGGTCCGATTTGTCCGACTTATCGGAACCCTTCTTCTTCCTCTTCGTCTTCCCCGTTCGTTTAGGCTTGGTAATGTCCTTTTCCAACGGGTACTTGGAGGTGAAGTTTTGTTCCTTTGCGTTCCTCAGAATGGCTTCCGAGGTTGCAGAGGCAAGGTGGAGCGTGCTTTTGTATCCCCACTGTGGGAGATACGAAACGCCCACACGCTCAAGAACCGGCATAATTTTATCGACAGCCTTTTTACGGGCCATCTTATGCGGCTCCTTTGACCCGTGGGCCACGATGTCGGAGCGACGGTCCCCGGTTACGGGACAATACCCAATCGGACACCGCCAAACCGGTGTCACGGGGGTATGCACTTCACACAGGTGTCTGGTGAAGAGAAGCCGCGACTTAAATATCTGCGGCTTACCGACAAGCGCCTCCGTTCTGCAGAGCAGGAACGGGCACCGCGAACCCTCTTCGTAGAGGAGCATAGCCATTTGAAGCTTACGGTCGGCTTCAAACGAGTACGCTAGATCTGCCGTTCGCAAGACCTTACGGGGGTTAGTACAGGTTTCAAAGAACCGTTTGTACTCCTCCACGGAGACCGCTTTGTGGTACTCCGGGTAGTCGGGGAAACGATCGACCTCCGATGGGTCACGGACCGCCTCCTTACGCTCTCGCTCGTTCGCGGGGAGTAGAGAAAGAACCGGCTTCTTTCCATCCCCCCACTTGAGCTTCTTCGCCGCGGCGTTGAGAGCTTTGTGCCGGCGGTACTTGCCGGCAGCCGCATCGGGGTCTTTTAGGCCATCCGACGGGCTCGCGTCTGAGTCATCCGAGTGACTTGCCGGACCTTCCACCTCACGTTTGAGGCGGCGGTCGCGCTCACGACGAACACGCCGTTTGCGATTGGCTGCAGTCTCCTCGAAGGATTCTGCGGCCGAGTGTCCGCTGTCATCGCTCATGATGAGCGTGACTGCGGAATGCTACCCTACGGTAGAAGGGGGCTCGTCTCAGAGACAGTCCCCACTCGTTTCTTTTCCGTCCGCCTCGTCTCGTCCCCGAACACGAAGTCCGTACCCTGTAATACAAAGTGGAACACTCAATTCACGGGTCACAATGAAATCTCGCACCCGAACGACCTAACCAGTAGTCCGCCGAGATAGAGGGGTACGGCAAACCACGAGTGTTTGCCGAAGTTAATTACCTCTCTCTTAGACTCGGGGCTCTTATATAGGGGGTCCTCCGAATGAAACAACTCAATCGCACCCGAGGTGTTGACATCGCTCGCGAACTCCCAGGAGCCGTGTCCAACCGTTCCGGTTGCGTAGTTGACACCACTCGCGAAAGTTCGCGCGCTAGGGCGGCCCCACGAGCCACCTGCGCCATAGGGAGCGACACTACTCACGAAAAGCGTTATCCGGCAGCATTCGTGTATTCATCCGTGCCCAGCATTTTATTAACAATGTAGCCGGTACCCGTACGAAAACACGAAACTGAACCAGACACGCCCCACCTGGCGACAGAAAAGTCAGCAACCGAAACCACCGGCAGTGCAGAAAGGTCACCTTCACGCACATGGCAGCCTTCGAGTTGACAATTGAAACCCTCAGATTTAAACAACGAAACAGCTTTCCCCCGGGAATCAAAAGTTCCCATCTACTATTTCATCGCTTTACCACGGCAACATTTAGCGAACATCAAGGATAGTTCTCAACGATCCAATTCCATATCGGAAAGAGTTTCATTGAGATGGTCGGCATTGGCACCAGCCTCCTCTTGTTCTCACGATGCACATGGCGTAATGTCTTAGCACGCTATATGGAAGCGGCCAGAACTCAACAATCGTAATTCATCAATGGTAACATAATGACATGTTTTCATTTTCAATATCACAATGATCCAACAATGAAAGTTAACGTTTGCTGCTACTTACAGTGAACTGGATTTCTCCTTGCTCTGTGTAAAAAGCCAAAAATGCGGTTGATGTGAGCCACTTACGTGTGGCCACCAACTCGCTTCTCGCTTGACTGACTGTCTTGGAGGCAGATGCTCTAAGATCAGTCATGTGATCAACAGATCGCCTGAAGGTGGCGCCCTGGTCGGGTCCAGCCTCCATGAACATTGCTACCCGTAAACCGGATAACTTCCGTATAGTTGATCTATACGAATGTTGTACGTATGTAAATACGTGGTCTTTAACCACGGTTAGTAACACCTTCGTGTTAAATATGTTAATCTGTAGCCCTAGACGGGCCGCTCCAAGGTACTATGGCAGTTTTTTTTATGATCAGGGAAACATACTTGGCTTCAGGTTTCTTACTGTTAGCGAACATGGTTGATTTCAGCCCGATATCGGTACTGTCCACATCATGGATCCATACTAGCAGTTTCCACCCATCCGCCTCGTACAGCTATTGCCGTATAGGGTTGATCGTTACAGAGGCGTCCACTCTCCTAGCGTATTGACCAAAATGACTTCTCGTTGTGTACTTTTTTCTTAACCCATGTCTTCGACAGACACGACCGGGTTAACAGACCTTTTGTGTTCGTCATTTGAAATAGAGGCTCTAACGGCCGCTCCGAGCTATCCGATCCCAAGCCTGACCGGACGCTTGGAGACTCGTTTGCCAATGCCTCGCGTCGCGACATCGGGCGGCCTCGTGGGATTCGGCACCTCCGAGTCCCGTTGTACAAGCTTATCGGGCTTGTCTGCCTTAGGTACCGAGGGTTTCCTACCCTTGTTCTGCTGGTTCGGTAGAGGAGTTAGTCGCTTTGGAGGGGACACGGTCTCCTTCGTACACCCCTTTTTGTGTTTTGGTGGGCGGCCACGCCTGTTCGCGAGACTAACTTTCCGGAGAAGTGTTTTCTCTAACGACTTAGCGAGCTCTTGGCCGGCCACGGCCTTGCCCTTCTCCAGCGACACCACATCTCTACCAGCAGCCACAAGCCTTCTATACTCAGGAGCTTGTTCCAACCCGGTCGTTTTGCGGAGCTCTCCCCTCTTATCAGGGTCAAGAACGGATTTCATCAGATCTCCACTCCACTTGACACCACCGGCCGCGGTATCTACGACATAGGAGTTGCCTCCTAATGCACGGGTTATTTTAAACGGACCATCCCACTTCGCACCATATTTGTTCGCCGCCTTTGGTGGGTAATATCTATATATCCAGTCCCCCACTTCAAATGACCGGTTTGTTGCGGACAAATCAAAATGGCGTTTCTGAGCGATGGCCGTTTTCTTCAACGTACGACGCACATATTCGTGCGACTTCCGTAAATTTTTACGAAGATCCTCGATGAAACCTGAGCCGGAGGGGAAGTCCAGGCCATTTCGAGGTACACCATGAATTAGATCCGCAGGTGTATATGCCTCTGTGCCGAAAACCACGGAATGAGGAGTGCAGCCCGTACTTGCGTTAATCGTATGATTATATGCCGCCGCGATGCATGGGATATAAGTGTCCCAATCATCCGCGCCATAATCCGCATAACACGAGAGCTGTTCCACGAGAACACGATTAAACCTTTCTGCCTGCCCGTTTGCCTGTGGCCTATACGGGAGAGTTGTCTGTTTCTTCGTGTCGTAGAGATTGCAGAGTTCCCGGAATAATTCTCCATCAAACTCTGGGCCCCCATCAGTTTGTATCGCTCGGGGCGCGCCAAACCGCAGGATCCAATTGCGAAATACTGTCCAGGCGACTGTCGCCGCCTTATGGTTCGGTAAGCAGTATGCTTCCGACCACTTTGAAAAGTAATCCACGATGACCAATACACAAGTATTTCCTCTCGTGCTAGTCTTAAAGCCACTAAGGATATCCATCGAGATTCTACTGAACCTCTCTCCCGTGAGCTCTTTTTGCAATGGCGATTTATTGACACCTTTTCGTGTTTTTCGCACATTACATTCGGGGCATAACTGAATCCATCTTTTTATGTCCCCGGACTGAGCCGGCCAGAAGAACCTTCTTCGTAAAGCATCTTTTGTTCTGGCGTGCCCAAAGTGTCCCGCTGAGGCCGGGCCGTGATATCGCCTGAACATAGATAGGCGTTGGTCAAACGGCAACACGATCCTTGCGAAAACATGTCCAGTCGAAGGTTTTCTCCACTTGAAAGTGAGTACCCCTTCTTCTAGACACAAATCCGTCTTGTGACTCCAGATTGTTCTGAATTCATCACTTTCACTAGTCAGATTTGCGGGTTCCCGGTTCTTTTCCAGGAAACCCATGATACGATTGATAGTATCGTCCGTGTGCTGTTGCTCACGGATAGTCTGGTTTACAGATACGAGATTGTCGTCCGTGCCTTTCCCCTCCCCCACGAAACCAGCTATAGCGGCTTCGTGTGCCCCACAATCATCGCAATCTGTACGTTTACAACGACTGTAGGGTCTACGAGAGAGGCCGTCCGCATTTTCATGCTTCTTGCCCGGACGGTGTTGAATAACCCCTTTGTTAGTAACCCCGTACTGCTGTAAGTCCAGCAACCAACGAGCCAGCATATTTTCTGGTTCCTTGAAGGTCATAAGCCACGTAAGAGACGAGTGGTCCGTACGGACTATGAAGTCTGCGCCGTATAAATAATGTTTGAATTTCCGCACATAATATACGACCGCTAGCAGCTCCCTGTACGTAGTACAGTAGTTTTTCTGCGATTTCGAGAGCGAATTACTGGCGTATGCGATCACCCGCTCTTGCTCGTCCTGAACCTGCGATAGGACCGCCCCCATGGCCGTACCACTCGCATCCGTATCCAGAATAAACTGGCCAGACGCTCGTGGATACGCCAAGACGGACGTGGACAGCAAGGCTTTCTTCGTAGCCTCGAATGCATCATCGAGCTCACTATTCCAAGTAAGCTTATACCGTAGTACCTTTTGCCCGGCTGTTGCAGTTTCCTGCAATGGCCGCACGAGATCATTAAAACTCGGAATGAACTGACGGTAATATGAAGCGAAGCCCAGAAATGATCTGATGTCCTTCACTGTCAACGGAATAGGCCAAGTGACAACCGCTCGCGTCTTCTCCGGATCCGCCCGTATCCCCTCCTTAGATACGATGCGACCCAAGTACTGTACCTCTTTACGAAAGAGGCGACACTTTTTCGGCTTCAACTTAAGGCCGTACGCCATCAACCTATCAAACACTAACCCCGTGTTCGTAATCGCATCATGGATAGTTGCACCATAAATGATCACATCGTCTAGATAGACGACGCAGATCTTGCCATTAAGCCCCCGGAGAACCTCCGTCATCATTTTCTGAAACGTGGCCGGGGCGTTGCAAAGACCAAACGGCATCACCTTAAACTGGTACAACCCCGTGGAAGTAGTGAAAGCCGTTTTCTCTTTACTGTCCGGATCCATGGCTATTTGCCAATAGCCACTCTCCAGATCTAGGGTACAAAACCACGCATTGCCACCTAGCGCTTCTAGACAGTCGTCTATCCGCGGTAGTGGGTACGAGTCTTTTCGTGTCACATTGTTCAATCTCCTGAAATCAACGCAAACCCTAGTTGAACCATCCGGTTTCGGAACAAGAACCGTGGGGAAGGCCCACGGGCCGTTTCCCTCCTCGATCTTATCCTCCGCTAGCATTTTACTGACCTGGGAGTCCAGAGCCTCCTGTTTTGCCAAGGGAACTCGACGAAAAGGTAACTTTATAGGCTTAGTGTCACCCGTGTCGATGGAGTGTAGAACCCTGTTCGTAAACCCCAATTGTTCCCCTTGCAATCTGAACACCCGCTTTTTCGCGTATACCAACTCGCGCACCTTTTTCAAGGTTTCAGTATCCGCTACTTCAGCGCCCTCTATGATAGAT
This sequence comes from Sthenelais limicola, assembly GCA_942159475.1. Classification (NCBI taxonomy): domain Eukaryota; kingdom Metazoa; phylum Annelida; class Polychaeta; order Phyllodocida; family Sigalionidae; genus Sthenelais; species Sthenelais limicola. Next base: position 11,112,330 of record OW804100.1, on the reverse strand, counting down.
TCCAGTTCGGGGATGCTAGTAATTGAACAGCTATCGGAGGTCAGCTTTCGCTTACCCCCCGTGCTGGACCCGTTCACGGATTCTGCTCTTGCATCCGCCAGATGCGAATAGTCACCCGTGAAGTTTGCCGCTACCTCATAAGCGGATGCCACGGGCGTCCCGCGTGGCATGACTATTGCAAGTCCCGTTGGATTCATAATAGGAAGCTCGTGGCAGTGAGCAGACGATACATATGTATCGCAACCCTCCACGAGACCGTCTACTTGTAACCCTACATCTGACTCCATGATATAGCCCACGTCGTTCTCGGGTAGGGACACGTCCACAGACGCGACCTTTACCTCGAACGCGGCCAACCGCACATCCTCTCGTAGGAATGCAGTCGATATCGCTCCTTTCCGTCGACAGAATACGTGATTCTTGCCTCCTTCCAAGAGCATCTTCCCAGGCCCCGTCATGCTAGTATCATAGCGCCACATGAAGTCTTGGCCCAGTACGGCCTCCTCCCCGCCGCCTAGACCATCGACTACGAGACAGGCATTCGGATACGAACGCCCTGCGATCTCAAAGTCAAAGACCGCATACCCCATCGTCACTGGAGTACCACCCGCAAGTGGTTTTACCCGAACCCGCGAAGCGAGCAGGTCGGGCTTGCGAGCTAGCGATTCATAGAATTGTTTAGACACTAGTGAGGTAGTTGCACCCGTGTCGTATAAAAATTCTCCTCGCCTAGTACCCACTGTGACGGGTACGTACCATCTATCCACTATCGCTACCACGTCGATAGGAATAGAGAGATCCCGGCTGGCCGCAGAACTAGTCAAATTCTTGACACAGCGTTCCCCACCCACGGTAGAGCTAACCGCGAGCAGCGCCGTGCCAGCGTCAGTATAGCGGCCGTCCAAACACATTCCACGATCGCGTGGAATGGCTCGAACGCTACTAACCGACTCCTTAGACCAAGGTTTCGTGTCTGCGGGCTTTGTCGGGTCCTCACCCTCCATCACCCCAGTTTCCTCCTTGTTTCGTTCTGCCTGCCTACCTGACCTCCCCAGATTGTACGACCCTTCTGGAGGTGTTTTGCCCGAGCGGGCTACGGAAGGGTTCCCCCTCCCGTCACGAGTTCCGTCGAACTTGCGGGTCTCGTCACCGCTTCCTTGCGAGACCCACGTCAATTTCCCTTAGTTGATTTATCTTCCCGGGAATTTGAGTCGTCACCATTTTCTTTCGCGACGAATGCGCGAAACTTTTTCAGGTATTGACAACTGGCTTGCAGGTGGGTAGTTTTCCCACAAAGCCAACAAGCTGGCTCTGGACGAGTCGCTTTCGTGTCCTTCTTCCTGTAGTCAGTTTTCGTGACTATCTTCTTGGAAGATTTGGACAAAGTCTTGGTTTTATCCCAAGCCTTTTTGGTGCTACTGTCTGACTTTTTACTGTCATCCTTTCGCACGTCCTTCCGCATAGCCTGGAAGGCCGCGAAATCGGCTATTAACTCCGATTCCGAATCAGAATCCGGGACTTCGGTCCCTGTAGACGCCCCCGAAGTCTCGTCCGCTGACGAGTCAGAGTCGGACTGCGCTTCTGCTTCCGCAGCCGCGTAAGAAGCCTTCCGCTCCTTGTCCTTTCTCTGTCCGTAGAACTTATATCCCCTAGCTTTAAATTTAGAGGACTGTCCCGGCGTGGAACCCAAGACGCGCTGATATGCTTCTGGGCCACCTGCTCGCACGAAATCTGTTGCGAGATCTACGCAATCTTGCATAGACTTTGGGCGATTAGTTTGCACCCACATGCCCAGAAATTTGTCTTCTAAGCCCGTGCAGAAGATTCGGATAGACTCCTTCTTCATATGTTCAAGGTATTGTCCCTCGTACGCACGTTTGCACAAGGTCAGCAGAGCCTCACCATAGTGTTGAAGTGATTCGCCAGGTTGTTGAACACGCTTGCGGTATTCCTCCTGGCGTTGTTCTTCGGTCTTTGTGTCCAATATGACACGAAGCCTCGTCACAACGTCACTTAACGTTAGGGACCTAGAATTTCCCCAAGTAGACTGGTTCACATGTCGTGAAGTCGCCATAATGAGTTCGCGCATCAGCGTTTCCTCCTGCCAACCGCAAAGTTCGGCATAGTTTATCGCAGATGCGAGATACTCTTCCCAATCCTCCCCATTGCGAAAAGGTTTGAGATTTTTAGGTTTAGGATTTTCTCCCTTGCCCGTTGATCCGTATAAACGAACTTCCGCAGGGCGGTCTTCGTTATACACAACACTAGCTTCCATTTCGGGCATCATCGAACGCCTACACTTAGTAGTGGCCGTTGGTCCCGTCGAACGGTAGTCTGGTTCGTGACCAGTTGACAAACCCTGTTTGGCCTGTACATCGTTGTCCAACAATGGAATCGAAACATTAGTCAACGAGTAGTTGAGGCCATTGTCCGAAGGAGACGACTCTACGAAGTCGACTCTTCTTCCTGCAGTCTTAAAACCTGCCGGAGTGCTAGGCAAGCCCTGGGCTCGCATTTCCGTGCTGTCCGTATTCTGCGAAGGCTGTTGCACTCGCGGATCCGGGCTACCTTGAGGCAGAATCGCAGGATATCTCCGATCCAACATATCGATCAGATATTGAGGGCAAACCGCATGTTCGTGTAGACCACGATACAGCCGCTGCACACGCTTCAACGGAAGTTGTTCGTGCATTACCCACAGTAAGTCGAGTGTTCCTCGAATTTCACCTTCAACGATTTCAACTGGTGGTTCTCCCGTCTTGTCGTAAGAACAAAGAACGGTAGTCAACTGGTCCATCATGACCTTCGCGTCATCGCTCTGTCCCAGCGGGACTGCTGTATTGACGGTTTCCGGCGGCTTAACATCGGAAAGCTCCGACCCATCCGCCTCGCCTGTTTCGACGCTGAAACCCGCACGCTCTACGAGCTTGCGAAGATTGTCATCGTTGTAACACGAGCGCAACCCTAAAACAATAGCTATTAGTTTCTCAACCAAGCTTTGTGTGTCCGGATTAACAATCAATCCGTCGGCACGCATATTGTCTATGTGTGCAACTACTTGCTCTAGTTGAGCAAATGAGTCGTTCGCAAAATCTTGCGCATCGCCCTGACGTCTCGTTAACATCTGAGCGAGAACCTCGCATGCTCGCTGCTCGGCTTCAGCCTTGGCCACGGCCTTGGCTGCTTCCTCGTCGCCAGGAGTCATCGTCTGACTCTCAGCATCGGGGATCCTTTCGGGAACTTCCCTACTCGGCCCTAGGCTCACGGCACCAATGTAGTGAACCGCAGATTCGTGGGCGCGAGGTTACGAAATTCCGTAAAGAATCACGAATACGAGGAGATTCGTTTGAACCTGGTTTATTTCCCAAAGGTATACAGTTACAAAGGTTTTGTTACTGAAGCAAGGGTGCTTAATTTGAACAACAGAAGTATCTCGGTCCGCGGCGCGGCTCGAGTCCGTAGTGTTAAGCGAAGCCTGGATCCCCTTGCGGAGGTAGTAGTATCCTCCGCCTACCGTCCGTCGGAGGGTGTCTGCAGTGTCGTCTGCACGGTGGTCGTATGTCGCCCCCTGACGGAACTGGCCGGAACTGGTGGTAGTCGTCTCCGGCGCTGGTAGAAGTGCCCCCGCTGTCGTAGCCTGGATGGTGATTGGCGATAGTCGACAGCCTCGCTGTATTCCGGGTGGCGGACCCACTACATATGTATAGGCTCATAACTAAACCGGAAGATGACAGCTAACCCCATGTGATACCCTAACCTGGATTGGGTCACGAGACTTTCCCGGCGCCACTTTTGAATTCTCTGTTCGACTGGCAAGTTCGACAGGAATTTTTTCCTCATGCCACTCCTGCCTGACAGTCAGTATTTCACAGTCTCAGGACTGTGGATATTGTTCAGACCTGAAGGTTTGTTTTGAATCAGGAAAACCATACAAATAAATTAAAATCCACCATTTTGCACACATGTACAGGGATCGTAGTAAGGGCTTTGTACTCGTAAATAACAAGTTCATTTTGCTGTGGACGAGTACCATTGCTGGTGCACTCGTCCACAATTACGAGTACCAACACAGGGCAAGATAAAAGATTGTGACTGGCCCAAACTTGACTGATTTATTTCCATTATATCTCAATGCCATCAACATAAGATTGATACATTAATTTTTGAAATACAGGTTGCATGGAGAAAACCACTCATCTCTTCCATCAGTATCATTTTCAAACATACAAAGAGTACATGACATGAGGAGGAGAAATAAGTTTTTGTTTGCAAATACTAAATGCAAATTATGTTTTCATCATGAGATCTATGTAACAACAAAAGTTTAGGTTTGTAACCTCTAAAGTTGTTATTTTCACTTCTACAAGTCAGCTAATTTGATCAATTTTGGATAGGTTGTGGACGAGTACCTCCACCAGTCCACTCGTCCACAATACGAGTACTGACCCAAGGCTTACTACGACCCCTGCATGTATGTTGGGACCTCAACATTGCCTTGAGCCTCCCTTCCTCTATGCATTCTCAGAGTGCAACACACTATTTACAATGTTAAGAGGTGTTATGTCATAACCCAAGAGTTTCCCAGGGGGTCAGTCATGGTCAGTGGGTTGTTTTGCTGCATATTTAGGGCCTAAAATTATTTTTGTTTCCAGTGACCTCATGGAAGAAATTTGGGTTGGTTGGTCAGGAATCCATTTTTATTTTTTTTTATTTTATTTTTGGTAGCAGTGATTGAGACTTATCATATATATCAAACCTTGCCATGGTGTTAAAAGAGTCATTGCCACATGTGCCAGAATGAATTTGATCAAATTTTAAGAGATTTATTTAAATTGATAATTAATTCCATTTAATTGGTGCTAATTAATGCCCTAAAAAATGCTTCAGTCAGTTGCAATATTTTCAGGTGAGTCAGGGATTGAACATAAAGTTAATTCTATTTTAGGCCTAGTGGTAGTAGCCAACCATAGTCCAACCCTGCCGACCTCCAAAGACATACACCAGCACACACCATGTACATTTGATTCAAGGTTCTTGTAGGTGCCGTCATGTCATGTCATTATCTGTATACCCACAGGAAGTATGGGAATTTCAAGTACCAAGAACTTTTTTCTAGTCGGAGTAGAGGTACATATGAGGACATTTTCTGAAACAGTTTTAATGTTCTTTCCAATGGTGGTAATATCTTGGCCTTGTGGGGGGTACTTTTGGAGATGAAAATGCGTCGGAAATGTATGTTCTTCTGACCTGTATACCATATGTGCTGCCAGTCATTTTAAAGAATTCTGTTCCCAGAATTTGATTCCACTTGGGTGCTGTCCATCTGGCACACTTTATCTCAAGCACTGCACTGTGTTCATCTACAGTCAGATCTGGTGTGTGGACTCAGTGAATGATGTAGGAAACCTACATCTTCCAACCCAGAATACTTGCTAATCAACATGCTAAATCCAGCTGAAAACAATTTTCTGCCAAACCCAAGATTGCAGACCCCAGTGAATGGGATTGGGAATGAAGTGTCAGACCCAAAGAATTTTATACCATATAGGAGAGATCTAACAGATGTCATCCTGGCATGCTCATTGATTCCTCACTATCTCCTTATACCCTTATGCTCAATCATAACACCATGTTGAATTGCAAATAAATGGTCACCATATATGCACAATACCTATTATTCCCTCTCCATTACCAATCAAATCAATTGGAATTCTATATCAATTCTCCTCAAGTGGTTCCACATGGTGGATTGTACCCATATTTACATTACCATATCCACTAGACTTTAAATCATCACTATTCAGGGAGTTAGACCCGCTGACCCTGCCCCCTTTGTAGACAAATAAAGGATATATGATTGCCTAGGAATTGTATATGCTAGGTGTCTTCAATATTTTGAAAGCAACATTCAATGCAGAAAAATGCCATAGCAACAGTAACCAAGGAACAATATTTGAGTATGGGTCTACTCTTAGAATGACCAAGGTCCTCAGATGTATTTGAACTTAAATTATTTACAACAAATGAACTCACAAACCAAATTCAAGGCAAGAGTGAATCACCAAAATTGTGATTATCAAATAAATGTGTGGGCATGAAAAGTACCAGAAAATATACATAAAATAAGTCATCTCAGATCAATTTCAGAATATTTTCAGTTGCATAGCAACCCAATATGAGCCTAGCAACCATGGAATTGCCTGAAATAGTTACATAAATAAGAAAACTATTGCATAGACTACTTTATACGGGTATATTATCACATATTATTTGTTAGAAATCAGTATTTCCAGGGAATGGCCAAAATGTCACTAAAAATGTTACTATGGAAACAGAAGCCAAGAGAATAACTTTTCAGAATGGGTCTATAGCAAAAATTAATAAGCATAACAAAATCTACCTCTGTACCAAATTTCAGACTCTCAGATCTATTTTGATGTTCAGAATTTGTTGTATTACACATATACCAAGAATTAGCTTGCAAATCAAAGTCAAGTCAACTAGGAAATAGGCAAAAATGGTCTTTCGATCAGCCATTTTGGACTTTAGAACCATTTGGCAGCCATCTTGGAAATTCTAAATGTTGATGCATATCACCAAAATTGTGATTATCAAAGAAATATGACATTTTAGTACATTAAAAATAGATTTTACCCAGAAAATATGCTTTAAATGAGTCATTTCAGATCAATTTCAGCATATTTTCAGTTGCTTAGCAACCATAAATAGCCTAGCAACCATGGAATTGCCTGAAATAGTTACCTAATTTAGAGAACTATTGCATAACTGGGTTTTTTTTGTATATTGGTAATGATTATCTGTTAGAAATCAGTTTTTCCAGGAAAATTGATGAAATTTTAGTTAAAAATATGTTACCATGGCAACAGAAGCCAAGAGAATAATTCTTTTCAGAATGGGTCAATATAAAAAATTAATTATCATATTAAAATGTATCTCTATGCCAAATTTCAGGTTCTCAGATCTATTCTAATGTTCAGAATTGGTTGAAGTACATACTGATATGAACAATGAATGAGCTTGCAAACTAAAGTCAAGTCAACTAGGAAGTGGGCCCGAAGGGTCTTTTGATCAGCCATTTTGGATCTTAGAACCATTTGGCAGCCATCTTGGAAATTCTAAAAGCTGAAGCATATCACTGAAAATGTTATCATTAAATAAATGTTATATTTTAGAACATAAATAATTGCCTTACCCCATAAAATATACATAACATGAGCCATTTTGGAGAAATTTCAGTATATTATCAGTTGCTTAGCAACCATACATAGCCTAGCAACCATATGATTAGCTGAAATAGTTAGAAAAATTAGAGAACTATTCCATAGACTACTTTATGTGGGTATACCATATCAAATTATTGGTTAGAATTCAGTATTTCCAGGGAATGGCCAATATTTCACTGAAAAAATGTTACCATGGCAACAGAACCCAAGAAAACAATATTTCAGAATGGGTCAATATCCAAAATTAATCAGCATACCAAAATCTATCACTGTACCAAATTTCATGCTTTCATACCAATTTGAACAATTCTTGCATTTTTTTGCACCAATCTACCTGACTATATGGACGGGAGGGGGTCACGTCGAGTCGCACCCAACCGTTCAACACCCGATCAACTCGCTCCACGTGGATCGCAATGCCATCTGGTGACTGAAATTGTAGACGTGTATACAGAGCGAAGTTATTCTTGTGGTGGTTTTCTGGATGTAAAAAACCGGGAATCAGGTAAATATATTATATATTCTGGTTCATTGTGACACATATATACAACAGTGTGGTGCTTAAGTATCTATACAGAATGATTTTAGTTGATGGCAACCATTATCCTTTGCAAAAAGCTATGACATCTGTTGAAGTTTGTGAGGGGCTGGTAAGAACTTATATTATCGCTCATCTGGACTTTATATTTCGGTTTCTACCCTAACCCAGCGAGAAACATTGTACCTATTTCAACATATCACGATTGAATCTGTCCTTTTACACTTCAGGAAGGTTTTGGTGTCCTGTCATAAAAGTGGTATATTCCATTCCCCTTTGAGGCCCGACAGAAATTTTAGGCACACAGCTGAGTCTAGAGTAGACTAGACACTAGTGAGAAGTCCCTCCCCTCCCCTCCCCCTCAGAGCCCTGGACATCGGGACGGCTGCATGGGGGCGAGGACGATTACATATGTCATAGGCTACCTCCACCCCCGTCCCTCAGTCCTGTTTTATTTCTTGTCTGGCCCAATGGCCGCAAGAGGCCCACGGACGGATATGTTGACATTTTGTGTGTGAAGTTTATATAATTAATGATAACATCGGTGGCGACCGCATCAGAAATTTTAAACGAGGAACAACTTAAACAAAAATATCATAGCCTTTATTTATGTTATGATTGTTTGTGACCAATGTACCCACTTCACAACAGAGATATGGTGTACTCTATCGTCATGCTATTAGATACAGCTCCCCTAAACCTTTCTATATAACAATGATAATTAATAAACCAGTTTTATTGTTGCTCCCAAAAGGCAAAACAAATTGTGTGTCTATGACTCTAAGCCAAGGGTAACAGTTTGAAGACCTGCTTCTTGATAGATACGTATCGTAGGCCTACCGTAGGTTACATCCATATTTTCGATGTTATTCATATTAGATATATGTGATCTCTTATTTTGACAGGATTCTTGGAGTCCAGGTGGAGGATAATAAGCTTTGAAGATGATTCCCATTGAAGCCCGCCTCTTCTCCATACACAATCACGCCAGTCATGCATTTGAGGTGAATATGAAACAGCACATTTCCTGTCTTATCTATTATGATAATTTTATTTCCGCCAAATAATGTGTGTTAAAATGTACATTAGTAAAGTTCATGGTATGTTTAGTGATAGAGATAATTAAGAGATAAGGTAGGCCTACTGTATATGATATTTTTACAGAAAAGAAATAACATTCTGATACCGTACATGTTAGATCGATTTATAGATCTCCCTACAACCATTCTATGAATATCTAGGGCGTACCCCAGAAGCAAGAATCAAATGTACTATTTAGGTATGACATGTTGGGGCATATTTCATTCAGATAACATAACAGAAATCTGAAGCATATTAAACAATACCTGGTCCACATAATTATGCTCATCATATAAGGAGTTACAGGAATTGGCGCTTGAATGATATTTCATTACACCAGCTGATCTCAGAATTAAACGTTCCACAAAATCATTTACCTTTTTACCCGCGTCGGTGGGTTGTGAATGTACCACACGGAGCTTGTTAATAATATTCAGTTTCTTTCCTGAAGCATGGAGACTCATTGAACATATGAGATCATGTAAGCTTAAATATTCTCTCTTTCTTTAGATTATGTCCGAGTTGCGTCAAAAACAGGAACTCTGCGATATCGTTATCAGCGTGGAGGGACGCAAATTCCACGCTCACAAAGTCGTGCTTGCTGGCTGTTCGCCTTATCTCAGAGCCATGTTCACAAATGGAATGCTTGAAACTGACAAAAATACGGTGGAAATCCACGGCATCGACCCCGGCACTATGGACATGCTTCTGGACTTTGTATATAATGGATCTGTGGAGGTGACCATAGAGAATGTACAGATGTTGTTACAGGGAGCTAGTATGCTTAACCTCATCAGCCTCAGAAATGTTTGCTGCCACTTCCTACAACAACACTTGGATGCTTCAAACTGTTTAGGTTAGCAATGCTCAAATGACTGCACGCTATTGAATGTCATTCACTCACCCACTCATGTCTCTTTCCGTCTCTTCTGTCTGATAGATTTATCTCTTTTCGTGTCTGTCTCTCCACCGGCCTCTATTTCTCAGAGCTGACACCCCATTTTAAACCTTTTTGAATTTTGGAACATTAAATTTGTAGCTTTGCTTTGTGTTCGAAACCAATATTCATAGTATATGTTTTGCTTCGGAATTTGGTAATGTTTGGACATATTAATTGAAGAACTTCCTGAAAATTCCTGACTTTATAGATTTTTCTTCTGTAAGTAGATTCAATAACAATCAACCTGAAGAAATGGTAAGCCGCCCATATATACATGTATTAATCAGGTAAGACTTAGACGAGTTAGTACTTTAGCGTCCAACTTTTAAATTTATTCTGAAATATAAATGAATCCTTGATAAAGGGCAAAGGTTCGCCCGAAACGTCGGAACCCGATAAACCCAACCCCAAAAACTCACAAACCCTTCATGTCCCTCCGTTTTTGTGGCTCAACTCCATACACTATAGGATTTAAAATATGTTTTCTTTTAATTTCAGGGATACAGTCATTTGCAGATATGTTCTCATGCGTTGAATTGGAAGCGGTTGCCCGTAGATACATTTACCAACATTTCCTGGAAGTTATTCAACACGAAGAGTATTTATCTTTGGATGAAGATCGCCTAATAAAATTGCTGCAAAGCGACCAACTTCAGGTATTTGGTTTCAGAATTGAAATAACTTCTCTAGGTTCTTGTCCCACTCACTGTCTACGTTTTGATTTACATATTCCTAAAATGTATCTTCCCCAAAGAAACAAAAATAAAAGAAATATATATATCATTATTGTTTTAATAACATCTATCCAGAAATATGTGCTAGCTATTTATCCACTTGTCAAATGATTCTTTCAAATGCGCTGACAATAAAAAACATACTTATGTTTAAAAATCGGGGGGAACTCCATTCTGTAGTCCTAATACTACCGACTCTATCTAAGTGCTAAACTGTACCCAATCTCTTGTGTAACCAAACCGGAAGAAGAGCTAATAAAGCTGAAATTCACCGAATACTACAAGGTTCCTTTGCGCTTTACATAAGGTCATAGAGTAATGAATGTTCACACATTGATTGACTGCAATGTTTGCAGGTGGCGGGTGAGGAGGAGGTGTTTACTGCTGCTCTGCTGTGGATCAATGCCAACAGACCAGAGAAGACTACAGACAGTGCATGCAGAGTGCTACAAAATATACGCTATGCTCTCCTCGACTCAAACTTCCTCAATAACTCTGTCCTCGCAAGTGAGATCGTTCAGAACTGCGAGAAATGTCAAAGTTTAATTTCAATGGCTACTAAAGCTAAAGAGGACAATAATGTCTTGGCATCGATTGCAAGCCGCGCTCAGCCGCTGGGTATCTTTGTCATGGGAGGAAGGAACGGGGCGCACAGTCAACTGAAGAGTATGGAAAGATATGATTTTCTAAGAGATCAGTGGATACCTATGGTATGTCTTACTGTTCTTGTGAATGTCAAACATTTTGCAGTTCAAAATCCTCCATCAAGAATTGTCTAATACTATTCATACATTGGTTCACCGCGAGATCCATTGGTACTACTATTTATTTATATATGGTCAATCTCATTTTCCTTTCACCTGTCATTGCCTTCCCTTTATTCCTGTATTTGTATAAAAAAGAAAAGAAAAAAAGTTGTTGGTCCCCTGCCATGTTTGGCATGAAGCCAAACAACCAGCCTATGTAAAAGTTTCTTGTAAGAGTATCATTATTTAGGTCTAGTCGCATCCATAAACAATATAAGTTCCTCTTCTATTACAGAGTAACCTGTTAATCGCTCGTACAGCAATAAGTGCTGCTTCTGCAGACGGAGATCTCTACACTATGGGAGGTGAATGTGCTCTGGCTGAACCTCAGGATGACACTATGTATCTACGCAGCCTTGAACGCTATGATCCTGTTATGAAAGAATGGTCTCGACTCGCCGACATGAAAGTTGCACGGTCTTTTCTAGCTGCAGTGGCTGTTGGTGGTTATCTCTATGCCTTAGGTACGATACATTTAGTACATTTTGCTTTATATTTTTGTTAACGTCCTGCTTTGATATTATTGCCAGTGCACAATTTACTCAAATTATAGGGTCTGCTAAGGAAAGGAAATTTGTATCGATAAACTTTTAAAACAATGAATAATTTCTAAGGCCGCATGGTATTGCAATAAAGAATGCTATAATATTAAAACAAAGGATATTTTTAAGGCCGCATATTAAACTTTTTTAGAATTATCTCTGGATAGGTTTGTGAATTCAACAGCTTATACTTGATTGTGATTACTCTGTGATTCAGTGTTGTGGGAAAAAATGTCTAATTTCATCCGTTTTTACTTTGTACATTGACGCATGTAGTATGATAGAAAAGTCTTAAAGGTTCTGTTAACATTATGAGTTTATTTGTAGAATCATAAGTACACTTGTAAACGATTCACTCCTTATCGCACAGGTGGTGAGGATCGGAACAACACGTTTAATATTGTTGAGAGATACGATCCCAAGTCAGACACGTGGATATTTGCTCCAAATATGAGGCAAAAACGAGCAGGAGCTGGCGTTACTGTCTGTGATGGCAAAATTTACATCGCAGGTAAAGTACCTGATATTTATAATGAGCTTAGTGTTGCTAAAATGTCAATGGCTGATCCTTTTACTATTTTCCGCCATCATCCGCATAAAGTATAGGTCCTTCATGACCAGCTTTTTTGCGCTACACGTTATTCTTCAATTGTTTGTCAGTTATCATAATCCCCATGTATACAATACGTTGGATTACTATCGTGTCACAAGAAATAACAGCTTAGATCAATTTTTAGGTTACATCTATATATATATGAAATTTGTCGTGTAAACCAACCGAGTTACATATCATTTATGCATATAGGATAGAACGGACGTAATGCCTTAGCATACGTGGTACCAGGCAAAGTGACATCATGTCTCTAATATTGATAATAATTGTGCCATTCCTATATTAATATATAATCGGTTATAATATGTTCATATATTTATCTTATGCATACCTAAAACAATAAGCATCGTTTCAACTGTTCACATAAGTTTCATATATTTGACTCGGACATGAATGAAACATTTTGTTCAAGTCATGTTTGTCGTACCCATTACTCATTTAAGACTGCTACATTTTAATGTTGCTATTCATTATATATATGTTCGTGTTATGTGAATAATCTTTTGTAGGCGGCCATGACAAGAACTTCCACACGGACCGCGCTAGTATAGAGTGTTATGAGCCTGACATGTGTGAATGGAGCTTTGTCACCGAGATGCAAAACCCACGGTCTGGTCTTGCTCTCGTCGCCATTGATCATTATCTCTATGCCATTGGTGGAAGAACAAGAAATCATCAGTATTTTGATGTTACAGAACAGTAAGTTTTTTTATATATATAAGTCGACTGGTTATCATAAGAAAGGTATGGAATACGAAATTAGGTTAAAACGTTTCAATAAAGTACTTCGGCCCTCCCATGAATCGAACGCTTAAGGATTTAACTCAAACATGATAGGGATTGATTTTTGTATAGATTATGTATCGCATATTACTCTTGAAATTGACATTTAAACAATGAGACTCGGACAGATCTTTTCCTTTTCATCTCTTTTATTTTTTTCCAAGGAGGTATAACTAATATTAACTATCCTGGGTTGCGGACTTGTTGGGTTCATATATAAACAAATCGTTCTCGTTTTCACTTCTGACTTGGATGTTAGTTCGTATTAATCGAGTTTTAATTACTTTAATTACAGATTTAATTTACTTACAAATGAGTGGACGACGCTAAGTCCGATGAACAGTGCCCGAGCCTGGCCTGCTGTGGCTGTAATCGACAAGAAGATTTATGTTATGGGAGGATTCGATGGTACGAATCGTTTACGGAGTGTAGAGGTTTACGAACCTGAGACAGATCAATGGGTTTTTCTACACAACATGAAAGTTAGTCGAGCAGGCTGTGCTGCTGCTGTACTTTGATGTCTGAACTACATGTATCACATTTTCATGCTAAGAATAAGTCAGTTTTTGCTGATATTTTATATATATACATAGGGAGAAATTAAGGTGCTTTAATATAATACTTCTGGGTCTTGTTGTCTGAACAAAGTGTTCGCTGTAAATTTACCTTTTCCATTGCCTACTCATTTATATATACATACATTTAAGTAAGCATGGAAGTTTTAAAACCTATTAGGTTGTTAAACAATTCAGCTAAATTTCGTACGAATTTTGCTTTGGAATTTTTGTTCATTCAACCCTTATTGCAATAATAATTTGTCTCAATTTAAAACTAAACCTTTATATTTCTCCTTGGAAAAGATATGGTCATGCTATCATTATCTGATGTGTTGCTATGCATATAAGCTATGCCACTCTTTATTGTTGCCGTTTATTTTAAATTGTAAATATAAAGCAGCTGTTTATTGTTTTAAAGTCAAACTGCAGGCCTCAATGTATGCTTTTATCAGATTCATAGAGAATAATTGTTACAGAAGAAAGTACTAGCCATAGTGATATTGTATATAGGGCGAAGTCTTTCCTCTTGGATCATTAACCTTTTGTTTTTGAAGATTTATAGTGTAAATGTACAGTGAAAGAAGAGCTTGATAACCATAGATCCTTGAATATCCACAGACTGAATGTTAGGTACTTGCAGAATCCCTCCTCCCTCACCCCGCCCACCCCATTACCATTGTAGTCGGACCATTGCAGTCACTAACATGTCATTTCCCAGATAGGATTAATGTGACTTATCGCTCAAGTTCCTTTCATGTATACTATCCTCAGTATGGTTGAGCCACGCTACAAGACCCGGTCAGATGTGGCAGTCTTACAAGTGTTTCCATGTTGGATGCAGGCTGCAGGGTAGATGTCTCTTATTACATTATTTCCCAGGCCTCTAGGAAATAATGGACAAACAATCTTTGGTGTTGAGGTAGCATCTTCTCTCTCTCTCATCAGTATTTGTAGCATCAGTATCATAAGTATTTTCTCTATATCAGTGTTTTTGTGGGTGCCACTCCACTGATATACAGTATATCGGAACTTCACATTTTTCTTACTGAGCCTGCCACTTGGGCTCATAGGTAACTGTAGCTGTGCCATAGGTCTTTTATCTTGCTCCTAGAACCGTAGAAACAAGGGTTCGGATTTAGATAATTGTGCCATTAAATAGCATTTTATATTACCCTGTCTAGTAGAAGAACATAATTAGTACATGATGCAATTACTGTATCTCGTTAACGATATTTTAATGTTCAGAGGTATCCTAGAATCCTGCATATCTACATTTTGGATTGGGAGGGAATAACCCCAGCAAAGTTATATACATATATATATAATAGGTTTTGGGTAGCTTTTTCTTGCTACGCTTTTACATTTACATTGTATTGATATCATTAGTTAATCCAAACTGCTTGCTAAGTGTGTAGCGAGAGTTTTGGAATCTCACTAATGTTGGTCTAGGACTTCACATGGCTCAACAAAGGCACCTCAATCATACCCTTTTGACTTCTTTCACCTTTAGATTAATTTAGTAATTTGGGTGGTATTTTCAGATATACACCACACCAAACACGAGTACACTTACCGTGTAGTTTTTAGTGGAACATTTTCCATATGCACTTGCCCTTTCTTTCCATTTTCAACTTATGTTAAATCATGACGACGAAGTTTTCTGGGGTGCTATACATCTATAGGTGATGTACATGCGCTATGTCTTCAGGTTCTAAGTCTCATTATCAGGTCTCTCAGTAATATTTGTTCTTTAATATATTACCATGATAAGTATTTTAGTTTGATGACTCTTGAAATGAATCAGCTCTCTTCGTCACTTATGGCACTTTTTGTTATTTGTTGAATTCTTTCGAATTTGTGTTTTGTGATCAGTGTTTTTTAATGTTATCTTGAACGTTTAGATATCTCCACTTTACATTGTCTTCTGGGAATTCCCAGATGTTGAACCTGTCTAGACTATTTATAGATTTATGTCATCTGAAAATGATGTAAATACAATACAACTAAAATATATGTGATTAAGATATTATACACAGGATTAATGTTAGGAGACGTTTTCTACTTCAAGTGTATAATTTATGTTGGTTATCTCGTAAAATCCATGTCTTCCTGAGAGAGAAACTGGTTATTTCTGTTCGTGACAACTCGCCAGTGCGGCCACTGACAAATATTGTATGAAGTACACAATGTCAGCACCCCGCCTGTAGTATTGGGGAAGGTAAACTCCCGGTATTCCTGTTTCTCTCTTCCATAATTAATAGATGTTTCCGAGCTTTTCTAGTAGTATATAACATAGTTAAATCTCAAATTAATACTCTTTACACTCCACTAAACTTTGCTACATTGAGATAAAATCAATTTCCCATGGCCATGTTTTATATAAAGACTGTTTTAATGATGAACTTACTCTCTTCCTCCCTGGTTGTAAATACTGCAGGAGAAATCGTATCTGTCCATCATATTCCATGTATCTCACATTCGCCAGTGTAGACATTATTTTGTAATCTTAAAATGTATGTAAATGATAGTTACTGGCTGGATATTAGGACCCACCTTTTCATAAAGTGGTTCTAGAAATGTTCATGCCTTTTTCATATTCTCTAACATTTGCTAGGACCCTGAGAAATCCTGGAATATTGGCTGGTCTTTGCCAGTTTACATAATTATAGCAATCGTCGTCATGCGGGGTTCGTGAGATAGGTTGTGACTTAGAACATTAGAAATGCCTTCGTTTTTTCTTGCTATTTATTAAATGTGAAAGAAATATCATTGACCAGGCGAAAGAGACTTCAAAAAACGTTTTTCATTATTTGTTTTTCTCTGAGAATAATATAGTCATGACCAATAAAGTAATGAAACAGGGCCCAAATACCTTGCTTTTAGGTCACTTATGTATGTGTAGGGGGGTTAGTTGCTTTATCAATCAAGTTTGCTTTATGAAGTCGTATACACCATCATTGATAATACAGAACGGGTAGAACGTATTGTTGTGACAATCTTTATAGACGGCGGTACCAACGATCCTATAGCTATAGGATCGTTGTGTAGCTATAGGATCGTTGGCGGTACTCTGTGCCGAGAAGAGGTGATTCTTTAAAGTGGTTAACATTTTCGAGTAACTTTAAGTGACCTGGTAATCCATTCCAATTGACACTAGTGGAATTTCATATGCTTTTCTGACCTTTACAGTTTTTTGGGGGGGAGTATTTCTCGCAGGAATAATACCTTTATTTACATAGACCTTTTTAGGGGCAATTTTACATAGGTTGGATAACATCCCGAGGGAAATATTCACTGTTTGTGTTGATATGTACAATTCGGTTTAACGCTATTCTTAGTATTCGATTCTGTATTCTTTGTAGTTTATTCAATAGGGGAGTTGCAAATCCGCCATTTTGAATTTTGATTCGCATGGAATTATGGGAGTAGTAGTACAGTATAAAATCTATAGAAAACATGTCATATTTAGGTTGGAATATTTACCAGTGGTCCAATATCAATATCCATGTGTTTTAGATGTTTCTATAACACACAACTTTATCTTTCCCATCATGCATTTGGTTTCTATAGATCATTTACACAACCTATGATATTGTTGAAAACATTCTTGCAATTTTCCATGAAATTGCTAAATATTTGTACGTCAGATTTGAGCTAAATCTATCCCAGCATGCAGTCATAGACATGCGCAGTGAGACATGCAAATCCACTATTGTGTATTACTTAATGGAGTGAGAGCGAATAGGCTGTAATCAAATGTGATTTAGCTATGGTGACCGTAAATAAGCAAGGTATTTGGGTAATGCTTGATTCATCTTAGCCATTTCTAGTATAATAATGTATCATCTAAAACATATTATGTCCTTGATCCAGTTCTCGATGTATTTATTCCTGGTCCAAATGGCTTGTTCATCCACTACACTTATACATACTATTCACAAAACGATTTTATTTGGAGCATAGGGGCCAATTACTGTATAGTATTTATCTGTTCTATGCAAGGTAAAATAACATTACTTAACAGTTACTGTTTTTTTTTTAAATATTCCATGTCATACAGTGGTTTCTGGAGTATATACATACTGTTTTTCTCTTCATAAAATAGTTCAATACCACTCACTTTTTAAACGGTTTCAGTTCTCACCATGACGACTATTAGTTTGAATTAGTAGGTATATTTATATATATAAGCATTGGCGGTCGAGTGGATAATATGAATATCGTATTTATTTGCAAGGAGTTAAGTGTTGAGAAACATCGGCTCCTATAGTCGACGATCGTGCGATTTTCCTTAATTCGGGGGTCTGATGGTAAGATAGCTGTTTTGTGTGTACTTGCTATTATTCAAGACTTATTTAAAGACATAATACGTGTGAATCTGCTTCAATATCATTATTCACTATGTAAAACTATGTCGACACATGGCCTTTTTCTGAGGGCTTTTGTACAATAAAATTTTGTTCGATACGTAATATCATGCATTATTTGTTTGTCAGAACGCTAACAAGAGTCAGCAGTATCGTTTCTTAACCCATCTATTACTAATGCAATGCCAGACACAGATAAATCAAAACCGATTGAAAAAGTGACAAACAAGCGCACATTTATTGACGCTTATCACAAGACATTCAAACCAAACCAAGATGACATAGAGTAATTGCTCACTGTAAGGCACGTGGTTGGAATCAGTTGTTTGTCTACACAATATACTCCCATTCGTACCATCATTGTGTTCCCTAGAAGACAAGCAAATTAGCTGGAATGTAGACAACTGGGGAGCAACACATACTATCCACACTAAAGCCTCTTAGGTTTATTTTACATGTTCTGTAAGTGCCCGCATTTATAGGCAACGGCCGGCCACACACGATAGCAGTAATGTGAATAGATGCTATCGTCAGCACGTCTAGGCGACGTCTGAATGGCATATAATAGTCAAACTGGCCGCAGTCGATCCAGTAACCCGTTTTATATATTAACATAAATACCTAGGTGCTCGTTCACATCTAGTCAACCTTCACAATATACATGTAATAAGTATGTATGGAATTGCACGACTTAACAGGAAAATTACCTACAGCGGGAAAGAAAATTACCTCCAAAGAGAAAGTTGTGCATCATTCACTGTGTGATTATTATGCGTTTATGAACTGTACTATGAACAATGAAGGAATCACAAAGTAAATGATTCATAAAATATTATGGACTAAGCCTAACATGACTTGTACCAGGCACATACTTATATACAACTGTATACTTCCGAAGGCCAGTATTTCTTTTTATTACATACCACACCAACAGGGCTATTACGATAACCAAAATAAATTTAGACTTTAGATTCCAAAATTCACCATAATTATACGTGTTCCATTAATAAAAACTTTGCCGGGTTTACAACACCAAAAGATAGGCTATCCCTATAATATGTCAAGCCATATATCATAGCTTTTTGGGGGTCGGATCAATGTTAAGGTGCCATTAGTGCAACTGCGAAAACTATCGTCCTAACTACACGTGTTTTGTCAATATAGAATCTAGTGTTGATGAACTTCATATGCGTTGTGATTCAGTTGGTATTCAAGGTATATCATTAACATATGAATCCTCCCCTTTGAAAACCACACGGTATAAACGGTTGGTATTACCAAAAATCACGGAACACACACTGACCTTATAACATTCCTACTTTAAACTTCTAATTCGGATAGGACAAAAATTGCAAACCAAATGTTAATGTGAGATGCAATTTGGAATCGATACTTTCTGGCAAAATGACCAAGTTCGACTAGACGGATGATATAATATAATGTTAGCGATGGTGAATGGCATGTACATCAAGAAAATGTCTGTTATATAAATACTAGTCTCAAGAACACGCCATCAAAATATGATTACATTAATGTGTAACACGAATGTCACAGAAATGACCGATTCCACAATAACAAACGCATTATTATTCTTGATGACATTGCGGCAAGATACCCGGGATAAGTAGGAAATGACGATCTATATGCCAAATATTATGGAGTAAAATGTGTATAACAATGGAATGGCAGAATACCTGTATTTTCACATCCTGGAAAACATTGGGGAAATATGATAAAAATTACATTTGCAATGAACTATCACTCATCTAAATATAAGTTGGAAGAGTAAGGATACGAAATTATTTTTTGGCCAAAATGGAATTAAAATAGTCAAACCCGATATTGCAAAACGGAATACAATGTACTTGCAATGACAATAGACAAAATATGAAATGGAATTCCCTGGACGTTCGATTTCTGAATAAGTTAGTTGGATCAAAAGATCAGTAAAGACAATAATAAGAAAGGCAGGGAATTTGATCATGAAACGTTTTGAGGAAAATGATAATCTTATACCACTACATAAAAACATGTTATATCATAACAATGCCGCAGGGTACAATGAAATGGTGGTCGATGGTGGCGTATTCCTCTAAGTCCCTTGTGTACCTTCTTAAAAGCCATGAGCTGTACATGAATCTTGAGGGTGATGTACTTTGTCTTATCTTGGAACGTGGAAATTAGACCTCGCTCTAATCTGTATAATGTACACGTACAAATAAATAGATTTTTGCAACAGATTTTGATTTGAAGTGAATGGAAACCTGTGCTTTCTTGTTTCTAGGCAATTTTCTTGGCTTTAACTTTGTGGGCGACTCCTGAAAAAAAAAGAACCGATGTTTCATTTAAAGTAGGTATTGAGGTTTGATGTGCAGATTAACATAATGTTGAAGATGATTTGCTTTTTCGTTTTGGGACGGATACTATAGTAAGAATACCACAGTGTGGAGTATGAGGTAATGTTAATGATTTTTATGTTTAAAAAATGATTTTACAGAAAACAGGACCAGTTTCAATACTAGTGGCGTATGAGCCAACAATACGTCACTGGTCGTGAGGGTAGCGTATATCCGATATACACCACTCTCACAGCCAAATCATGGAATAAAAGTGATTTAGAGAAATGTTCTGATTAAGTTGATATTAAAACCTTTACTTACAATAGAACACATACGAATATATGTGTATTGTAGAGAGATAGGTGAGGAACTTACCCCAAAGTCTTTTGTTTAATGCTTCCCCGAACAGATAAAATCCAATGAGAAGAATCCAGCAGGCGACACAGAAAGTTATTCTACCAGGCCAGGGTAAGACAGCTAGGATTGGATAGACCCAGATGTCAGCGTAGAAAGCTATCCAGAATATCCTGAATATAGAAACATGCGTCTAATATTATGTGATGCGGTATTAGAGACAAAATATTACATGGAACGGGCTGTATTTTATGGAGATTGTACACCGTTCATTGTGAATACAAGCTTATCTTGTAAAATCCATTATCTAAAAATGCGCCAACTTATCCATATCCACCATCCATGATTTGCATGGAATTTCAAGATGAATTGAAAAAGGTGATTTGTGCATCATAATATATATAAAATATTTAAACAAACGAACAACTGAACGAAGGGAAAATAACGTTGGTACACTTGTCCATAATAAATCCTAAATAAACCGGTTACATTGGGGTCCTTTATGCAAATGACAGAACCGACAGAAATAAGAAATTGTCTCAATATTGTTTTAAGAGTTCATGCATCGTCCAAAATGGTACTCACCATACTTGATAAATGGCAGCAAATCCCAGACAGAGGGAAAGGCCACTTTTACGGCTAAGGAAACGGTGATTAACGATGTACATCTCAATCAGTAGAAATACGATCACAGTCGTGTGCTGAAAAAAAAATCGCGGAGAACCCTTAACTATATTCCTGTTTACTTTAGAATCTATAAGAGATTCAGAGATTTTGCTCCAAGAAATACGTAAAGGAATAATATAGAGTATCATACAACTACTATAGAGTATCTCCTATGACTTTATCAAAATATAAGTCACTAGTAGGCAACAAAATAGGTGCGGCTGCATTAATCAACTTTTTTCGTTATAAAGATTTAGTTAAGGTAAGGTTTGTCTAGGTAGGGTGGGGCGAGTGAACTCGAAACACACCGATTTGACCTTAAAGTGAGTATTTTACTTGACTCGTGTGCCTACAGAGATTAAAAAATACAATCCATAACATTTGAATTCCAATATGATCAAACTAGGTTTAATAACATATCCAACATAATTAGTAGAATCTACTACCTTCACTACGTTCGGTGACCACTATTTGATAAATATACGAGGGTGTATTTACTTGCACCACCGCCCATTAGATAACTAATAAGAGGAAGACCATGAAGAGCTTACCATCACATGGTTTAACCAGGCAGGGATAATCTTATCTAAGACTTGAGGGAAAACCAGTTCTCGGTCCACCATATACAGACCCCAGAATGTCACCTCAACGAACTGAAAACCAATCGATTCATCGTCAGCCTTAACCCATAACTACATCTATTTACTCGTGTTTCTATTCTGACATATTTGCCTGTGTATCAAGGGATTTTATACTGGAGATATTCTAGATAGGAAATTATATTTTCAATGGCGAAACGTTAAGGACCTGTCCGACCAACTATCAAAATCACATGACACTTTTGGGGCATAGATTTTAAGCATAGTGAACAATAAAATCCCTGGGTTACAAAGGCAAATGTGTGATGGGGAGGGATATTGTCTGAGTTTGTATGTAGTTACCATAACATGATCGAGCCAACGTGGCACTAGTTCCTCGTAGCCGGGAGGTATTACAAGAGATGGTTTGATGAAATAGAGTCCCCAGAATACGGAAACAACCATCTGGACATACATGTGAATTAAACATTAAATGAATGACAAAACTTACCGAATTATATATATTTAAATGAAATATTCAAAGCATAATATAATTTTAACGCAAGTTACGAAAAAGGTCTGTCAAAAATTCGAAGATTCGAAGAGAATTTTTATTTTATATAGTAGACACATTTTATTAAATTTATTCATCAAGTTTGCAGTAGATACTCACACATCCCATTGGGAAAGCAAATCCACATAGAATTGTGTCTCGGAGCTTTTGTAAACTAGAACGTTTCTTTCCATCTTCTTCTTTTGGATCGACCTCCGAACCAAATATATCATTTAGGAAAGATACGGCGAAGTAAACAGTTTGGAGGACCTGAAATAAAACAATTGATCGTAAGCAACGGTTTCCAGCAGTACTTCAGTAATCATCAATGGCAAGTATGGGATTTATATTCTGATGAGCTCTTAATAGTTTGAGAAGTTACATCACGGTCATCGGGCAGATAGAGTTCATAAAATAAGGCAGGCGAATAAGGAATTAAACGTGAAATGATGGAGGGAATCAAAGAGTACACAAAGTGATCCCCAAGCAAGGGACAGTATCAAAGAGTACACAAAGTGATGATCCCCAAGTTAGAGACAGTAATCATTGAACAAGCATGGGGTTGGCACAACATCAAAATATTCGGTCTATTAGTAGGGGAAGCAAGAATACCACTTCATTCAACCAATCTGTATTAATCACATGATAATCCTAGAATAAAGCAGCAGATAAACCATGGAATTCAAATCTAAAATAGGGTCATACTTGATTCCAGAACGTCAGGTATTTGAACTTTCCTGGAAATCCTCTGTATCGAAGCAAATTTTCCCCATTCTCGTCACTCAAGTGTTTAATGTCCCATGCCAGAGCATACATATCAATACCAAATATAACAAGATGGTAAAGCAATGGCAATCCCCATATTTCAAACATGACTTTTGATAACAGTTCCCGGGTAGTGTCCTTGAAATGCCTGTCCTGTATAAAGAACCAGCTACTCTAGCTACCTAAACATGCATGCAGGGGCAGGCACACATACTTTGCATTGCCACACATACGGTATGCAAAAGTTCGACGATATCTGGCTAGCTGCCCGGCTGCGACCAAAACTTTAAATCCAATTAAAGAGTGATTTGTTCGAATTTAATATACACGAAGTCAATATGACACTCCGCACAACATTCGGCGTTTCCAGTTAATTCTAATATGGAGGTCACCAAAAATTAATTTTAGATAAAGCATGCACGTATTACGTAATCATACGTATATATGCCTGATATTATGTATATCTCCGATGGCGTTCCTAGATTTCTATCCACCTAAACATCCACATAAATCAAGCTACATCTTGAGATATTCGTGTCGCAGGATTCTCTTGTTGAAACTCGTCCTCACTATTGAGGTAACGGGCTCAACATACAGAAGAGTTTGGTGCTAACCTAGATCACTCAAGCGGCCCCCCAAACAAGCTAACTGAACTTGTGCCAAGCAGCGGGGATCCAATTTACTATGGAGTATGGTAGTGCATGTAATATTGTTATAACAAGGACCCCCAAAACAGAGGTAATGGTTAATAAATATTCCTCCTACACCAATAACTATTTCTCAAAAAATATGAATATAGGGAAAAAGATGAGTCGAATATAAATATTTATGTAACTTTAATTAAAATACGCTTGTAAGAACTATTCTCGTATAGTTTCAAGAGAATGACAAGGGAGATTCATATACATATAGCTCCTATTCTATCATTAACCGAACAGAACTTTACGAATGCTTCCGGATAATTACTATTGGCAAGGGAACATTATGAACTCTGTGGTAATTAAATTGTATGTCCGAGAATGAAAATAGAAATGCGAGAAATCCAAAGTTTGAATGGCCCCTGCAAACAGAACACAGAGACGTGGCAGTTCATATACTGAAATTATAGTCTAATGCACAATTATGATCAAATTCAGCGCTGGGCCTTTTTAGGCTTCAAGTTAAACGACCTACATATGTTGTCAAGCAACAAGTTTGCATGCGTATACAATTATTAACAGGATGTTTTACCGAAATATTCATATGGAAGTAAAGATGTAAAAAGCAAAAAGTGAATATCTTGAATATGTGAAGATTGTGGTACAATTACCTGACAAAAGAAAGTCAAATATTTGAATTTCCCAGCATATCCTTGATAATAAAGAAAGGTCTCTCCGTTCTTGTCTTGGTAATAAAGAACATCCCATATCAAACTGTAAATATTTATGTAAAAGACGATGGCATGGAAACTGATGTATAGAAGCTTAGTTCTGGTAATGAATGACCAGATATTGCTGGCACGAGCCTCCAAGTTCATATTTCTTGTATCAGATCCTTCCTAAAGAATCAAAGAGCTCTACCGCCAGCCATCTCCACACTACAGAGTGGATACCAGAGCTTCACACACCAGCCAAAAAAGGATCCCTGGCCTCCTGACTCATATAGACAAGCAGACACAGTATATAACACCTAATTGTTAAATGCTTCTGTCAAGCTGCACCGCGCAATGCACCCTGTAATAATATGCTATATGATTATCAATAGGAGCAGCTCTGAGGTCGTTATCATGTCCCAGATCCCAGCCAGTAGCCTGAGCCAGTCCGTAATGATGAGCTATTTTATTCGTTTTTTCTTGTATTGTTGGCAGTGATAACGGAAGTCACTCAATGTGAGAAATAAGCAGGTTGAAAACCTGCATGCCTAATGCTCTTCTACTGAAAACCCGAATAATAATAACAATAACTATCATTTACGGCTGCTTGTTGGCTGGTTCATCACCATGACTAGTGACTTCCATACACTGAGGAAAACATGGTACATTTTTATGGAGGGAAAATAGGGTAATAGCCATCCCATCGATAATTTCATGAAATCATACCGATGTAACATGTGTTAGATGAACAGACTGATCGGCAGACTATACCGTGCAACTAAAAGTGGACTAACTAACTTGCATAACCCCCAAATAACCCCCAAACCAATATTAAATAACCCCCAAACCAATACCAAATCATTGTACCACCTTCACCCCTGAAGAAGAGAGCAAAGCTCTCGAAACGTTGGGTAATCAATAAAACGGAACATCTAAACATTCAAAAAATCATCATCCTTCTGAAGTCTACCAAACATTCTATTTCCACCAGTTAGTAGTGGAAACTCCCCATTCTAACTTGCATAATGTTCTAAGAATTAATATTTGGAATGTTGAACATTCATTCACATCTTATCGCGCCAAACCCAATACCCACTCTGATGCCATGTCATTTGCTTCTAGGAGTTTCTCCGTCACAGATGGATGCAGACACTTATTTAGGGTACGCGTGGTCCATGTTGATATACAATCGTGTTGATTGTTTATATTCCAAATTACAGTTTTAGGTTATAATGATCGGGAGCGAGGAGATACAAGACTGAACTCGAGCTGTGTCTAGATCGTACTGTTTATTAGTTTCTGCATATCTTAGAATCCAACTTAGCGACATGGTAGAATTGAGACATGAGAGAGTAGGTGCTATTGACTTGTTCTCTTAATTCTACAACATATCAATGTCCAATCCCCATCTAAACATATACAATTATTACCCTGCTTTCCCAGATTTTGCTATATCAAGTGTAAAGCATTTTCTTTTTCATGATGCTCCATTTGGCAAACTCTCTACAGGGTCTTGCACAGCAGTATGAGGATGTGGTCCCACTGTCTCCACATTTCAAGCCTACAGTGCTGAGGGTTCATATTATCTAGTCTTGCTTTTGCCTTTCAAGTCGTTCCTTTCTGATGGGTGACTGGCTAACGTATGCACACTGTCGATAGGAGTGGGATGCAAGACTCGAGTGATGGTACGACAGGATTTATGTGCATGTACATAGACCTACACGGCATGGGGGCACACAATTCCACAGCAGATAAGCAGACAATGCAGAACCAGTTTAAGTTTAAGTTTACTCCAATCCGTCCCAATACCATACAAACTTTATATTATATTTGGGCTTTATAACAAAGTGTTATACCTCGTGGTAACATACCCTAAAATTTTATTCCTATACTACTTGTTACCTGTATGATGGCTCAAGACCAACTGATGTTAATCTCTATATTGATTGGGCGCCATCGCCGCCCAATCAGGGAGCACCTGCCTGCGTGCAGGGTGTCCCCCTGGCATATAATGAAGGGTTGTGACCCCCTTCCACTCACTTAAGATCGACAATAAAGCTACGCTACTATACTCTACGCTACAGCTCCTTTTCCTTTGTGTTACACTACGTATAACATATTGGTAGAGAACCATCGATTCTGGTGCCTTTAAATGCACAATTTGAGGCAATCTAAACAGGAGCGTCCAACGGTCCGTATTAAACCATCAGTGGTTACCCACTCTGCAAGCTCAGATTTGCTGATGATGTCGACCTTATGGGAGGAAGCGAGGAAGAGCTCAAGTCAGCAGAAAACTTTGGAATGGAAGTCAGTGCAGGGGGAAAATCCTCATCAACAGCCTGCACAAAGGCAGCAACCAAAATTATACCGAACAGAAAACAACTTGGAAAGGTGTGATGTTTCTAGTACTTGGGGCCCAATATATTACAAAGAATGGCAGCTCAACAAATGGGCTCAAAGTGAAATTCAGCCTGGCCTCGGCTGCCATGGCAAAGCTTATCATCATCTGGAAAAGCAACAAGCTGGACCTAATGCAGAGACTGAGAGATGAAGCCAAATGTTCAAGCACAAATGCTACAGGAAGCTAAGTAAGAATTTAAGACCAGTTAAGTGCTGAAGAGGCCGCTAACACAGCCTGGCTCCACTACGTTTATAAGTGGAATTAGCTGGAATTGCTAGCCATTGAAATACTGCTGTGGACAGCAGAGGACACAGGACAATGGCGATCCCTGACAGCCGTAACAAGCATGGCACCCCATGATTCCAGTCCAGGGGCTAGATAGGGATCGATTACTGTTGTTTAGATAAAAAGCACACACTTGAGTCTTGGATGTGTTTTGTATTCAGATATTCATTTCTCATAAGTGGCCCACATGGTCACATTTCAAGGGCATCCAGGAGTCTTTCTTCTATTACTCAAATACTTGTGGTAGATAATTCAAGTTAGCTTCAACAGCAGTCGGTGGGGATGGACTGTAGCACTTTCTGTCAAGAACTCCACCAGAAAGAGCTCTTGTGATTTGATGGTCTTAATATCCATCCGTGATGTCCCGCATAAGATTTAAAACTTGACAACAGTAGAACCGGCCAGTTTGATCTGGTATCAGACGTTCTCCTTGACTGTGGGTAATGTTCTATTAGATATATAAGTCTTTCATAAAGTGTGTAAGTGGTGCACAATATATCAAAATTGGTCGATAGCTTTTTAGATTTGTTGGTTTCTTGTCTGATTTAAGGAGAACAATGACCTTCCGCTATCCCAATGAAGGATGGTAAGATCATTGTTATCATCCTCGAGCAGTTGTTTGAGTTTTGTCTATTTTCTGCATGATGTTTTTAGGCTTTGGTTTCCCATTGCATAAAATGTGATGTGCTCATTGATTCGAAATGAGTGCAGCTAGTCTGTAGGGTGGTTCCTGAGCTATGTCGTCTGTGAATGGATGGCCAAACCATTC
The DNA here is from genome assembly GCA_942159475.1 of Sthenelais limicola. Classification (NCBI taxonomy): domain Eukaryota; kingdom Metazoa; phylum Annelida; class Polychaeta; order Phyllodocida; family Sigalionidae; genus Sthenelais; species Sthenelais limicola. The sequence continues at coordinate 11,084,065 of OW804100.1, read as the reverse complement.
TGCTACAATGCTGTATATAGATATAGTTTCCTATCATTTCTTCCCAGGCATCATCGTTTGTTCATCACTCAGCCAGTTCTGTAGGGCAGGACTTTTACTTAAAGCATGTGATCGTTTTTGTGTCAAAGCACACCGAAAGAGAACCGGGGAAGAGTAATTCTAGCACTAACGTTCCGAGGAAATTGCTCGCCTCGATATGAATAATTATTAGGGGAAAATGGATGGTAATTCTGTTACAAATAATTTCTTAAATAATCGTTCCACAAAGTTTAAGGGGAGCTTTTTTTCTACAGGACTTTACCCAGATCAGTTGTTATTAGGTCTAAAGGGTTATCATGCAAATCAGAGTATTCTTGCTTTATACATTTGAGAGAAACCATTATATTCCCTGTACATTGGGGAGGAATCACCAGTCAGACCTGCGATGTATGTAGGTCTCTAGTGATGTGCTGCTATGTGAAGTGCTTCCCTAAGACTTGGACAAAACCATCAAACTCTTGGACAGAGATTTGGCAAACTCTCTGCTGGGTCTTGTGCAACATTTAAGTGATTGATTGACTATTGCATCATGGTATACTCCTGAGGGCTTCCAGTGTGTGCTCTGACAGGGATTGCATTCAAATATCTGACAATAATGCACATTAGGTGAGAGCAAAGATCAGCAATATAGATGCTCAAGGTGACTTTACATGATGGGGGAGTCGGACTCTGACCACTGTAAAACAAGACACAGACAGACACAGCGATATGAGCATCACACCATCAAACTATACAGGTACCTCGGAAAAAGTGAAACAAGATACAATTCAATATGGAACGATTGGAGCTCAGACATAACTATAGTCTGGTGATCTGTGTTATCTAATCTACATCTCTCAACAATGAATAATGAAACGACGTCCCAGACAGCGACCCAAGTTTATATTGATGGATGCGAGTGAAGACTGAACATTTGCAATCAGTACAGATAAGGCGTGTCTAGACTAAATGAATTTACAAAGTAGATCCAAGCAAACTATTCAGTATTGCACTACTTAGAATCCCTCACATCATAATTCTATAATGACTTATTCAATTTTTGATAATTTAGAATAAAGGTTCTGAAAAGGAACAAACAGTATAACAATTCGTAGAAGACATTACGGAATCATAATCATTGACTTTGACAACAACTGAAATAGAAACCAACTTGAACAATATTATCTCTGTTGGTATAGAAACATACAACAGATCGGAGAAATCTGGAACTGTTTTCTCATTAAATTATTTGCTACTTTTCTAGTCCTTATGGTTTCACACACAATTATTTGCTGACGCTGAGACTTAGTCTTTATACTTCAATATTGGCAATGATTGGGCTGCTGTCAGGGGCGGCCATATAACGGTGAGGATAATGGGCGATGATCTATAACCTTGAGTCACTAATGCTACAGCGAGGCTACAGGCTATAGCTCGGGTTCACAATGGAATTTACTCGCCTTAGAGACCGGTGAATGTGGCGACTTTTATGGTGATAAATAATATAATACACATCCCAAAACTACCTAGTCAATATTTACATATCCTACATGGCATTTTCCCTCACTTGGCTTAGAATAGTAATTACTGAACCTTGTGCAAAAAGTTTCAGTGCGTCCATAATCAATGGTATAAGAAAACAGATCATGATTTCTTTCAAAGCTAGCTACAATGGCACACAACCCCAAAATTGCAATAACCAATATAAGCCAAAATGTGCCGGGTCAATGACACGCCCCCCTGACACCAGCCCCGGGGTTAGCGAAGACACAGCATCATTCTAGGGCGTGGGAGAGTGGGAGAGAGCGGACTGACATCGCACAGTGCCCGGTCCATTAGTCCGCATTACCCTGGCATCTCACCTCGTTCCAGAAAGTCAAATATTTTCCTCTTCCCGCGAAAGTCCGCGTAACCTTCGATGACACATACAGATCGTCATATTTAAGACTCAAACAATAAACCGCGAGCACGGTGAAATGGTAAAATGTCAATAAGATCTTAGCGTGGTTCCACAGAGCTGTCATGTTGGTGCGCGTGAGAGTCAGTGAGTCGCCTGTGAGGAATGAGAGGAAACCACCCCGCGACAATAATAGGTCACTGGGTCATGACGTCATGACCTAAATACAGTGAGGAGGTTTCCGTGATATGTACTGCATTGACCCTTGTATTTTGAACGTCTGATCTAAGGGCACTGCGATTCAAATATAATAAATGTGCCAGATTTTGGAAAGATCGATGTCAATCGTAAAGTCTAGCATAACAACCGATGCAATGAAGTGTTTCTAGTGTCTTGTCAGCACGACAAGAGTCAGCATGGGCGGATCCAAGGGGGGGGTCAAAGACGTCCTGACCCCCCCTCAAAATTTTCAGAAGTGCCCTTTTGAATAGCCCAAAGTGCCCTTTTCTACAACCCAAAGTGCCCTTTTTCTGTTGTAAGTGTAACAACCAAAAAGTGTCTTTATTACAACCAAAGGTGCCCTTTTTGAAGAGCTAAAAATCTTTTTTAAGAACCAATGGTGCCTTAATTTCTTTTACAACCAAAAGTGTCTTGTGGTAATAGCTGTAAAAGGCCGTTAAAAGAACTTATAAATGCTGTTTCCATGACTCCCTAATAGTGGTGTATGGGGCTCACACATGTTTGTTCTGACATTAATTAGTCCCCCTTATGTTTGCTTTACATTTATACATCATATGGACAATCACTTGGGGGCAGTTGTGAGAAAATTAAAGTATGCTGCCTTACATTTGTCCTATTGTTGGCAGGCCTGCCTGCAGGAAGTACAGACAAACCCCCATTGATCTGGTAATCCAATGTGACATTGGATACATGTGATTTCATCTTTTGAGGGAGATTTTGATTCAATGTCAATTAGTTAAATTTGCCTTTGAGATTTTCCACCTGATTATTTTGTATCTTTAAACACAAATGAAACTGGCTAATTATGATCCAAAAATCCTCCAGAATACACCATTTCACTCCTTCACAGGTTTTACAATTTTGGGGAGCAACATGCCCCCAGACCATACTCCATTCCTACATCACTTGCAACAGTAGCCACAACTGATTTTTAAAAATAATTCTACATCTTACAATTTGTATACATGGTCAACTGCCAGTGTGTGTTGTATGTTTTGTGTTTCTTAGGTTCTTGCAAACTGCATCCCTAGTTTTTGAAATTCAAAATAAATAATAGAAATAAAATTATCACTTTTCGTGTGATTAAATACTGTATTTTGTGCTTCAAAAAGCACCAAATGCCTCCAAATGGCACCTTAAAGTTCAAAATTTCCTGGGGGAGCATGCCCCCAGACCCCCCTAGTCGGTCAGATTTTCAGAAAATGCACATTAGGCAGGTCTACAAATTTGGTAACTTCTGCTAAATTAGACTGACCAAATATGAATAATTGGTATATCAAAGTGACATTTTCTAACAATCTCTCCCTTGCATGCCTTTGTGCCCCTCTGGCTCATTTTTTTTAGATGGACTGATGTGCCCTTTTTTTTCTTTGACCCCCCCTCATTTTAGACCCTAGATCCGCCCCTGGTCAGTCATCTTATCACCCGAGTAAAGAATCAAATGAAATGAGAAAGTGTTTTCAAAAAGGCCTACCATATTCCAAATTGTCAAGTATTTGAATCGTCCTCCATAGCTGTTCCTAACATGAGGCCTTTCGACATATGCTGCATTGTAATAATAGCCATAGGCATACACTATAAAAGCTGCGACATGGAGTAAAAGTGGGACGGTAGACGAAGCCATTGAGTCGATCGGTGGGAGTTGTTGAACTTTAGCCCCAGCTTAGCGTGGCCCCGCGTCTTATCATGTATGTGGTGGCCCTCCGAGTGAACGCTGAGTGACGTAACTCTCAGGTGATGCCACGTGCTTGTTAGTTTACAACTGGCAAGGGCATACCGGGCATAATGAAACCCGACCCCTGTGTGTTTCGTCAGTCAGCTATAGAATATTCTACACGTTCATCAGCGAGAATACCTGTACTCACTCTGTTCGAGATGTGTTGGGAGCGGCGCCCCATAGGGTTATCATTGGCCGCCTTTCATGTTTAGGGCCTATATATAGGCTCTACAGGCCCTACCTCCACAATTAGGCCTAGCTTAGGCCTAGCCTATGGAAAAGAAAGAAAGAATGTGGATGAGCCCCCCCCCCCCCCAACTCCCTCACTCAGGGGTCAAAAGTGTAGGCCTAGGCCTACGCTTTTTACCTTCTCAGTAAAACTTAATGATTCGGGTAGATCTATACCATTCTGTCAATCATCTTCATCCATCATGAATGTGTGAGATCATGTGAGATGGTTGTCGGGTAACAATCAGTGTGAAATCATCTGTCTGATCAGTTCGCCCCGCAGTTCGCATGTTTGCAGAAGGCTTATCTAGGCCTACTCCACCCATTTCCCACCTCCAAACCTCCACCCTGCCGCCACCCTGCCCCTCTCTGGTTATTAGGCCTACATAATAAGGGGTATATATGGGTCCCATTTTTTATGACTGTGTCTGAGTGTCGCACAATAAGAATTTTTTCCATGTCCCATGTCACTTTTTAAAACAATTCAATGATGTCTTGTGTCACTTTTTAAGCAATACATTAATTAATATTAACAGTCGATACAATGTTGTGTGTCGCCTGTTAAATAAATCACTGTGTCTCATGTCGATTTTTAATACATTTCTGAATGTCTCATGTCAAATTTTATCAGCTTTTTGGAAGCTGTGTGTGTCGCACATTAAGGGGACCGTGTCGCCGTGTCGCCCGTGATTTAGCGGCCGTGTCGCGTGTCAATCGTGCCGAATTTTACCCATATGTATCCATATAATAAGACAAACAAGGCCTGCCCTTGCCTTCCAGCTCCCTCCCTCCCTTGCCTTTCACTCATTACCCCCATCTCTCTTTCTCTCTCTCACTCTGAGTGCTGTTTTAGTGCATTCTACTAATTTTAGAGAGATGCACATAGGCCTACAGAATTTCTTACTTTTAATGTCCTGAAAAACCCAAAATCATAATTACTTAATTTAACAGACCTTTTACTGACCTCAGGAACCCTGTAGGCTATATATGACAGTATATGTGATGTGTCACAGAGAAATGAGTCACAAGTCTAAATTTTACAAGAAAGTTACAAACTATTTAGCCTAGCCTAGCTACTACTTTTTTGTTTTAATAACACTTCTTTTTTTATACCAAAGACTTTTTTTTCAACTTTTTTTAACGACCAACTTTTTTTACGACCAACTTTTTTTACGTCCAAATTTTTTTACGACCAACGTTTTCTTCAACCAATATTTTACGACCAACTTTTTTAAGACTAACTTTTTTTCAACTAACATTTTTTTTCTCCAACCAACATCTATCAATATGATTGATACAAAACTGATTCCAGTTTTTAAATCACTGAGCTCCACATGCATTGTACAAACACACATTGAATTTGGAACAAATTTTGCGATTTAATTACAATTTTGACTATATTTAACTGAAAGAAAATCTGTATTTTTGCTAATTCATATATTTCAGAACGCCCTCACAGAAAAACTAGACGGTGAAAACTATATTTTTTTCTTTTATAACAAAGAAGACACTCCCAGGCAGTATATATTACAGTTTCAAAAAAATCTATATCTGGGTTCTTGGTGAGAAATATGAATATGTTTCGAAAAGTCATCATCTTCCATAGGAACCAATAGTAAAAGGGTCAAAATGTTTGCCACCCCATATTTCAAAATCTAGACGGTGAATTGATTTTAAAATTCATATGTGGCCTTGGCCAGGTTGAACATTGTACAGGTTTAAGGCATTAAGAAAGTGAATCGCACATTACATTTAACTAAATGTTGAATAAACTTAAATGAAATGACAAAACAGTATTATGTTATTTATGCAATATTTGTATCACAAAATTTTCACATATAAGTGAAAATGTAAGCATTTTGGTAAATATTCTGCATTTTCAGTTTAAGACTAAATTTCAGTAACTATGACTTGACATCGCGCACAAATAATTGATCCTGAGAAGTCGTTTCCTTTGGAAACGCAGGGTATAAACATTAAGTTAAACTGATTATAAAGTTAAATAGAAAAATAGTTGATTAAATCGCGCACAAATAATTGATCCTGAGAGGTTGTTTCCTTTGGAAACGCAGAATATATACACTAAGTTAAACTGATTATAAAGTTGAATAGAAAAATAGTTGATTAAATCATTGATTAACTTAATAATTAGTAAACTTATAACTTGTTTGTTCCAGCTTTTGAAAAGTACGCCCTTTCCGTGATATTTTCAAGGCATTTTACGCCCACTATTTGTGGCAAAACACGGAAAATCTTATGCTAAAAAAAAGACCCCTTTTTATGATTTCAAGGAGTCTTCCTTAACATGAACGATATCCATTTTACCCCCACTTTTTGTGGCAAAACGCGGAAACCTTTATGCCAAAGAGGCCCTATATGCTATCCTGTGCCTCGATCAATTAAGTTAGTCAAGTACTGCTCTTGCATTAAAAATCCCCTTTTTCAGTATTTCGCAGAGGTATAGCCTATTTTTCAAAACACTTTAAAAAAAGGCTTTAGGCTAATTGCTTCCTCGTATCGAGTAAAAAAAACAATAGGATAGGCCTAGGGATAGTCCTATGCCTATTATGGCCCAAAATAAATAATTAGGCTAGCCTATAGCTAGCCTAATCTTAAATCCAGAAGTAAATCGCCCCAGAATCTACATTTTACTGTGATAAATTAGCTGCTTGTGAGAAATAGTTAACCTCTCTCTATAGTCTATTGGACTGTCTAGCCTCCCGTTCGCCTGTTCGTGAGCCCCCTAGAAATGGTACGGAATTCGGTAACCACATTTTTTGTTTCTTTTTTAAATATGGCCTTATGAAACAATACCTTCCATCCAAGTTGTAGAGTAGTATCACTGATATCGATAGAGAGTGATAATAGCGTAGTTTTACGGGGAAAATACATCGGAAAACGCAGATCCCCTTGGCAGGCGTCTGTATATATGCGAGAGACCCGATTTACGGGCATCGTTCGAAAAGTTCAAGTTGCAAGCTACGCTATGTAAACATAGGCCAATGGATGCCGGCCGTCGAGTGGGAAGGCGTATGGGTGGGGGCTCTGTGGTTATAGGTCCCTGAGCCTGTGAGGAAAAACTGAAACATCAAATCGGTTTGGGGGGTGGTAGGGGATCCATGATTTTCTTCTTTTTTTTAAAGAAATTTTATTTGCGTGACATTTTCGGATGATCCGGTAATCTCATTTAAAGTGCTGTAGGTATGTGTTAGTGAGTAGGGTGTACGGGTGAGTACGTCACTGGGCAAGTCTGGGAAAATGTTAAGTCTAAAATATTTGGGGCCCCAAGAAGCCTAGCAAAGGGCCTATACTATAGGCATAACTATACGGTAGGCCCTACCTCACATAGAAATAGGCCCTGTTTATGATGACCGGTAAGTTTTTCATCGCTACAGTAGGCATATAAAATATAATCGAGGGGATCTGCGTTTTCCAATGTATTTTCCCCGTAAAACTATGCTATAATCACTCTCTATCGATATCAGTGATACTACTCTACAACTTGGATGGAAGGAATTGTTTCATAAGGCCATATTTAAAAAGAAACAAAAAATGTGGTTACTGAATTCTGTACCGTTTCTAGGGGGCTCACGAACATTGCCAATTAACTACCTATCAACACTCTACCGCTACTCTACCTCTACCCATGCAGTTGGTCAGGCTCAGCAGAGCATGACCAACGCTTGTCAACACAACAATCAACAGCTTTGTGTGGGAGTGGGGGGGGAGGAGGCTAGATGGTCCAATAGACTATAGAGAGGTTAACTATTTCTCACAAGCTAATTTATCACAGTAAAATGTAGATTCTGGGGCGATTTACTTCTGGATATGAAATAATGATCATTGAGTGAAAAAAATATATAGCGTAGGTCACCAGGCTATTTTTCATGCTATGGTGGTATAGAGATAGAAATAATAAATCATATTTGAGTAATTTTACTACTTTTGAGTAATTTATTAACATAATTCGTTTAAAATGGTTCTGACTTGAATTCAGACATCAAATTTCACCCAGACATTCCATATATTGTAAGCCAGCATTAAAACATGTTAATTACTATAGCTCATTACTCTTTAATTGACCCCTTTATTGTAATTAGAGCCCTTGTTAAGCCCCATTCATTTGCCCCTAGCCCCTCCTCCTTTCTCTCCCACTCCTGCCCGTCATTGGAATGTGTGGCCATCACTCGAATGTGCCCTGGAGTCTGGTTCCCAGCTCCCATCTTGGGAAGGAAAGCACCTGCTCCAGTGGCCATAGTTGACCTATATGCCCATTCACCTGTTCCCTTATTTAGAGTATGACCCCTGTTCTATTTGCCATACTTGACGGTCGGCATCCATCCACGTTTGTTTACAAAAGCGTACCTTCTTATTGAACGTTTCGAACAATGCCACATAAATCAGGTCCCACGCCTCACAGTACCACTCGCTAAGGGGATTTGTCTTTTTCGCGCTTTCTTACCAGTAAAACCCAGCGATTGTTACTCTCTATCGACATCACTGCTATTAATGGACAACTTTGACTGGGGGGAAGTAATGGATGCGCCTATATTTTCAAAAAACACCAAAACGGCACTTACATTATAATTAGATTTAGTGCTACACGAACACTACCAACCTTGATCATGTGACCCGTCCTACTCCCATCCACCCACGCTCACTGCCTCAGTGTCAGTCAGGCTTGTTGACATCACTCAACAGCTTACTCATTGGGGAACCCCCATCTTCCAGCAGAACTACGAAATGTTGCTGTCATATTCAAGGTAGAACCCTGGCATGAAAAGCTAACGAAATATAGAATCAAATCCTAAAATCTTAATGTCTGCAGGTGGTTTATGGCGATGCCATAACGACGCCTGCAGGCCTCGTCAAGCAAAACACCGAGTCCAGACAACCCTTGTTTCTGCGGCGAAATTTAGCCAGGTCCCCCGGCTATGCAGTCGCCGAAACCATAATTTTTAAAGCTTTGATTATTCCTATTGATATAACAAATAGACTATAGAGAGAGGTGACAATAATCTTACTAAACTAACCAGCCAAGCAGTTACAATACACCAGTTCTCGTGCAGATACTCCCCTGGACGGGAAGCGACGGACCTGCCCTCTGTGAGGGCGGATAAGCCCACTACCAAAATTCCTTACGTCGCCCAATCAACCAGTGTCCACTCCCGATTAATAGACGACTGGGATTTCTGGCCCTGTTTTCAATGTTTTCCCATGTAAGTGGCGACCTGCTGATGGTCTCAAAGGAAACTTGTGTTAGTCTGCCTTTTTGTGGGAGGACTTACACATTATATGGTACACAAAATGCTGTTTTGAAAACATTCATGCACCCTCTACCTGTTGTTACTCACTCCTGCCATGTTTACATAGCTTCAACCACCCCACACAGTACTAGCCACTACCACCATTACATAACACCCACTCACAGGCTTGTTGACAACATGTATTTATAGGGCGGGTAGCGTAGCGTACACAGCATGTTGTGGTGTGTACGTCTACGGTATTTAACACTAAATCAAATGGATATTGTACGTAGGAGGGATAGAGACAGCTAGAGTGGGTGGATGGGTTCTATTTCTGTTGAAATAAGAAACCCCAACACTCTAAAACAGAAAAAATCAGTAAGTAACACCACCCAAAAATACTCGCGGGTAAAATTTCTGGACCCAATAGCCACATTTGCCCTATTTGCCCCTTTATCCCATCCCTTATTAGGAATATGCTCTTCCTCTCCCCCAGTATATATAAGACACTTGTCTTTCCCCTTTCCTCAGAGTTCCCTGGATAAGCTCTCACACACGTTGGATACCCTTTTTACCTCTTATTAGCCCTGGGATTATGTTTGGGCTGGAACTTACCTCTGTGTTTTTGGAAGGATCTGCTATGGCCCAAGGATTATTGTAACCATACAATTGTGAGCATGTGGACTGCTATACTTTGTGTACTCTGATTTGTGCAAAGGAATTGTAACTGCACGGTGGATTACCCTTTGGAATTGTAACTGTCATTGGATCAGATATATGTGTGAATAAAACACCACTAGTCTGTATGCGGGATTAACTCTACTTTATTCCTCGATCTTGTTGCGTCATCGCCCACTACCATTAAGTTGAGCATGAGCCACCTTGGTTTACCTAAGAATTGATCTACGATTACTGGAATTACAATGGCTAATCGACACCCATTAGAAGAGATTAGTGATAACACATCTGACCATGGTGATTATCTTCCCCCTCCCCCTCCTGATGATGAGATAATGCGGCTGTGCCCCTTGCACCCCTACCACCTGAGGACGATGGCTGCCGACTCCCCTTGTCTGACCCCTGGTAACAACAACCCCTCCTCCATCACATCCATCTCCTTGGAACCGTCGAGCTACAGGCAGTTGGCACCTCCGAGTTTGGCCCGGCCGGAAGTCAGGTCTGGGCAAGCGACCGACACGAGAGGCGTGCTTGACCTTGGCCTCAGGATGGGGCCCCTTTCTCTGGACACCCACCCCCCGAGTTCCGCCTGGCGTAGAAGTGCGATGGCAAGAGCTGGCAGCAATGACATCACCAGAGCCAACAATATATATACACATATAATTGTTTTTTCCTAACATCCTGAGTTAGCCCCCTGGAAGCCCCCTAGTGGCAGTATGGGGAACATGCAAAGTTGACTTTGGCTGATGACATTCAGCGTTTTACACAAAAAAACAGGATGGCTTTCCAGGCTAAATTTTTTCATATTACGACTTAATTATGAGAAAAAATGGAAAAAAAATTAAATTCCTGATAAATATTTGATTTGAACAAAAATGGCTTCATAAATCTCAATGAATTTCAATATGGATGCAGCTATCGTAGTTACTAACTCACACACAAAAAAATTTCCGGCTGAATTTTTTTATATGCCTATAATTATGAGAAAAATGGTTATAAATGAGAAAATTCTTGATAAATATTTCATTTATACAAAAATGGCTCCATAAATCTTTATGGAATTTAATATGGATGCTGGTACCAGAGATATTAACTCACACACCAAAAATCAGCATCAATTTTTGAAATTTTTATATCAAGACTTAATTATGAGAGAAATGGTTAAACATAAGAAAATTATTGATAAATATCTTAATGAAATTTAATATTGATATATACATAAACACTACTAACTAGTACATGCATGATGAGCATGATTTTCTGAATTAATTTTGTTAAATTCATACTTCGTCTGCATAATGCTGATATGTAGTGCCGTAGCTTATCCTCACTTTTTATACTACTTACGATTGTTTTAAAATGGATTGTATAGAGCGCGCATGCTGCGCATCCATTTACCGCGCCTTGCGCATGTTACTTCGTATTGTATAATTCCAAGTGTGGCCACGAGATGGCAGTATGAGCTAGTAGACTTCATTATATTCTCCATTACTTCTTTGTACCTCTTGTTATTTAGTTATAACACCTTTTCTTATACGTGATACTATTGTACCTCTTCGGATCTGCATTATGGAATAAATTAGAGTAATTACAATATAGCTTATGCCTTGTTGTGTTTATTTCTCCTCCCCTGCACACACCGAGGGTCATTACAGATATTCCCTGCTTGAATACGCATATACGATTGCAATTATTTCTGCTTGAATACACACACACACACACACACACACATATATATATATATATATATATATATATATATATATATATATATATATATATAATATATATATAAATATATACAGTGCGTGAAAAATGACAAAAGTTGTAACCCGCTACTCACGCTAGGCGTTGATGCGCACCCCGTTACAAGACCTCTACTGAGTCACCTTAAAGGTGCGTCTGAAAAAACGGCCCTATGCAGCTCCTAGTTGAACTAGTCATTCCCATATAAATCTATTAGGTGTGGTTCTCCTAGTGTCTGTTGTCTGAATCAAAATTTATTTCCATCATATTCGCCCAGGGTCTGTTAAATTGCCATGAAAAATAAACATTTTTCACTGTGGGAAGTATAATCACAATTATATTGATGCAAAAACCCCTTTGGTTGATGATGACACTCAATGTATATGAGTTAAAAGGCTGTGCAATGACAAATATTAATGTGAAATGATTGGCATCAGCCAGACCAGCCACGAAAAGTGGACTACATGGTCAACTTTAGAGGTCTCTAACTTTTTTTGATCGGGTGAGATATGATTTTTTTTGTCAATTTGTGGGATATGACTTTGAATAAAAGTGTAGCAATCCTAAACTAATTTGGACTGGACATTTTATTATTCCATTAAACGTCAAAAAAGAACACATTTTCTCATAAGTTCCCATAGTAATTGCCACCATTTTTTTCAAGTGACTCTACCAAAAAAACTAACGTGATAACATTCTTTTTCCTCCTCTTTGTTTCTTCTGTAGTAAGGAACAATCCCTGAAAGTGTTATGGCAATTGGACTGGGAGTTTTTTTTTCATCGAACTGGCCTGTATACCTTTAAAAGGCAGTCACGCCCACTCCCATGCTATATGTACTGATCCATTTCAGGACAAGTCAATCAGATCAGTAGCTATATCAGTGTCATGTTATGGAAACCCAGATTCCCCCCAACCTCTGTTTTTAGTCTTCAATGCAACTTCAGAATCTAGGCAATGAATTTAATACAAAATATTTGGCTTAATTCAATTCAAAGGGTATATGCCTACTGCACCTCTTTTTACTGTGTGGAAGAATTTATGTAGACTCAATCCTGTACTTATTACCATAAATTCAGCACGGCGTGTAAATCTCCAATATTGTAAGGAGTAGACCGGCTGATGCATCCACTGATGAATAAAAGTCTAACAAACAAACAAACAATCATCCTGTCACTCATCTTCTACTATTTACTGTATCCATATACTTTTTTCACTTTTATTTCCCGTTCATATAAAATAGTTGCCCCCTCACAACACTTTTTTTCCAAATGGGTTATAATTGTACATATAATATCTATGCATATCATACAGAATGATATTTTACCAGACTGTATATAGTTCAGAATGCAGTAACACTATGGAGTTCATATATATAGAGAGAGGAATATACTTCTATTTAATTACACTCTGTTTGAGTCCTGTAACAGTGTAAGCAGTAAACATCAAAGCCCGCATCAAAGCGGGCAACGCTAAACCCTACCGGGTGCCGCTGCCTACAAGTCTCAAATAGAGGTATTGCTATATTATATAGCAGGGACTATAATTATACAGCTCCCTGCTATCATCTGTGATCACACCCGCAATGATTCCTAGTTCATGCTGGATCATGTCGTGGTCCCCACCACTAGTATCACGCTTGTGGTGCCATCTAACATACTGTCCTACAAGTAGCCCGCTGGCGTAGTTTCCTTAGCTTTCCTTGAGCTACAATACAGTTTCATTACTAAATGGTGGAACGTCAGAATATAAGATTTCAGTGCCAACGCCTAAGGTTTTATGGAGAAAAATGTTCCTATATTTTCGGTGGGGCATGATATCGTAACTTCTCTAATAGTAGCACAGTTTATATTAAAGTTACAGTTCAAAATACTAGTATTAAGGTATACACCATGTGTTCTCAACCACCACACGGGCCTCCACAATCATACACCCAATAGCAAATCAGCATATATATAGAATCCAAAATAGAAGACACCGATTCTAATAGAGGCTTTACGTTATGTCCATGTTATGTTTAACAAGACAAGGCAATTGGCAAGGCAATTATTAGAGGTTGATTGGCCTGGAAGGGTGTGTGTGTGTGGTGTGGGGAGGGGGGGGGGGGGTGCTATTACACATGAGCTGCTGGCAAGCTGGGGTATATGACATGACATGAACTACATGACGTTATAACAGGTAGGTATAAGGGGGCAGCTATAACTTGTATAAGTGGGAGCTCTCCACTCCCCTCCCTCACAATTTGATTGTTTTTCATTACAAAACTGCAATTAAGTTCTATATCTTCCCTGTGGTATAAAAATGTACATTGGAGTTCAACGATTGGAGGGAATAGCAAACCAGTGCAGTACAGTGCAAACTTGACTTCTAATATTTGCCTCTAATGAATAGACCTATAACGATTCTGTTTTGCTCTTGCATGTAGCTTAAGTTAATAAAGATAGGATTCAGTCATTTTTGTTTAGTCATTATTGTTTGCTAACCATATGTGGGCGTCCATATCAGATTGTGGCTAAATTGGAAACATTTATATAATATCTATCGGTCAAATTTTTGCAAAAAAATCATTTATTTATTATTTATAATGTAAAATATCACACATTCAGTACACATCTGACGAAGTAGATACCAGGTGCACCTTGTATTTTCATGAACCTGTGAGTGGTCTTGGATTTCACAATTGATTGGGATACATACAATAGTTATCGCATGAAGGTTTGATTTTAGCAGTATAGCTTCAATATTACGAAGATAAATTGTAATGCAATAGATGAGGTCTAATAATTAAACATTTTTATTATTATTATTACTTTGAAGGCCAATACATTTAATAATCATTCAATGAATATATCTGAACATATCTGAAATAGTATCAGGTCAAAAGGTTCAGGTCTAAAAATAAAATAAGACGACTGTTGCATCATGCTTATATCAGTCTAATATATCGGCATTAATGCATGACAAGTTTGAGTAAAAGATGGTTTGCCGATAATAATAGGGAGATAGCTGGGAGATCTCTAATTTTATTCAATAATATGTGGGGATACATGTAAGCTACGGGAAACTATATTTAGTAATGGGGGAGGGGTCTAGATAAATAGGCCCAACGATTCTGTTTTTTCTCTTGCATGTAGCCTAAGGATAGGATTCAGTCATTCTTATTAGCTATAGCTTTGATCCGCTATTTTTTAAAAATCAGAATTGTTCTTTTAAAAAAAAAGTTTTTCTTTTTATAACCTATGCCATTATTATGCCTACCCATATATAGTCCCTAATCTTGACCTACTAAAATATTATTCAGTTTGTTACATGATGAATAGCCTATGCATATACAGACTAACATTGGCCTAATTTTATAAGAGAAAGAAACAAATCACATTCCTGAACGTAGGTTCGGCCTAAAAAGAGTTGTCAACCAGTTGGTTTGTTTAGGCTCATGGAGGTCATGTATGCCTAGTCTGATGAGAAGTTCCTTTTTCCACGATTGGGCGATTAATTAGGTCAGTAGGCCTACATTGTATGAATAGCCTAGCTCTGGCCTAACTTAGGGACTGTTCATTTTTAACCACTGGAGGATAGGAGATTTTCAGGGGGCGGGGGGGGGGGGGTAGCACTTTTTTGTGCAGATTCTGAGGGGGGACATCTGAGGGGGGACATCTCTAAGGGGGGGGCACATTTTTTGCGCAGACTTTAAAAGTGTGTGTGTGTGTGGGGGGGGGGGGGGGGGGGGAGAAGGGCATCTTTTTTTGCATAGACTCAGAACTACATTGATGTAGGGGGCAGGATAGTTTGCACAAGGGAGGGGGGAGAAATTTTGCACAAGACTTTAAGGGGGGTCATGCAATTCTGCACAAGAACTTTTCCCAATTCCCCCCCCCCCCGCCCCAAGTTGTTAATTATGAACAGTCCCTTAGCATAGCCTTTATAGGCCTATATGTACAAAGTTAGGCTAGGCTTGTTTGTATGGCCATTCCTCCCAAATTAGGCTATCATGATTTGCAGATCGTAGGAAATTGTGTAGGCCTAGGCCTAATTTACACATAGGCCTAGAGTAAAAATAATAAAGTAGGCCTAGAAATATTAAAGTCCTAGGCCTATATAGGACCTATACATAGACCTAAATATTGTGATGGTATTAAAAGATCTGGGCAATAATTATTAAACATTAAAAAAAATACGGTAGGTACCGGCCTATCTAGGCCTATGGTAGGCCTGCCCATTTCTGATCTCCCGGGTCTAATCTCATACTAGTCATAGAAAAAAAATGTGTCTCCCCTTATGAAGAGCGCGGAGGTTTGCCAAGTTGGCCAATAGGCCTAAGCCTATATAGTCTATAGTAGAGGCCTAGTGGCTGTTGGAGTCAAGTCGTGACAGAGGTCGCTATGGCGGGATTCCCCAACTGGAGTAGGCCTATGCCATTTGTATAAAGTAGCCGAAGCATACAAGTGAGCGCAGACATGTATCGCAACTAAATAGTTACGTAGTCCCTTCACCTATTTTCATTTGCCGCCTAGCCTATATTATTATAATTATAAGGAAAAGTTATAAAAAAAATATTCAAACGCTTATATATAGAAAAAGTATATACTATCTATGGATATAAGTCATTGCATTCGCCTTAACGGGACTAAAAGAATTTTAGTCATAGTTTCTTGACGATAAAAAATAAACAATAAAAGAGCACTTGGGCCGTGCACAAGTCTAGGGACGGGTGCACTGGGATATCCACAGCTTCGCCGCAGCGAATAGCGCGCCAGGCCCATGACGTCATGCACATAGCTTGCTTTGTCGGGAGAATTCCCAGAACGCTTGAAGAAAACCCCTTCTTTTTCTCCAAGGATACTTGGACAATCGGACTAAGAGTTACACTAACGGATAGATTTACATGTTTTCTAGTTAAAGGATGGTGAATTCACACGGTTCACGTCGTACATATCCAGAGATTCCGACGCTAATGTGGTAGAGTCGGGGGATGCCACGTCGAAAAGTCATCCACCCACAGTCCTCGAGAAGTGAGTTCTAGTTACTTGTTTCTTCGTAAAACGCCTTGATTTTATTTCGACAGTGCATGTGGTTGCATGTAAGGTTCATACACTATGCCATAAGTTCACGATTTCAACATAATATTGCATATTTAATGATGTCTTATGTATGTAAGGGGCACGCATATTTGGGGAACTCCTCGGTGGAGACGGGGTTACCCAACGGCTTCGCTGTGGGTTCGTGGAAAATACATCCCCCATGCGACCTGGATAAATAGCTTCAAGTATGTTGCTACGCGGAGGACATCTATTTGTTTATGCGACTTCCATTCTTTTATCATGTTTTATTGAGACATAGACAATGTGCAGTCGATTTAATCTTATCGGGGATGGATTCTTTCGCATTTTCACTCGGTGGCGTCCACGGGATCTCCCCCTGCTGCAAGCTGGCAATGGCGTTCCTACATTTATTGAGTCGGTCCATCTCGTAGTGTGCCCTGCAAATATTTCATTTTCAAAATCATAATTTTCTAATAAATGTATTTGTTATCATCATCCTCTTCTGATAAAGAGCTGTTATGCTGATCGATGTACGCATAATTTTTGGCCACTATTCTTTTTATTTGTAACTTTTGCAACAGGATGTAACCTGCCACCCCCACGTAGAAATAGACTAATCCACTTGGTGTTGCCTCCGCGGGGCTATCTGCATGGGCCTTCCCTGTTCGCGCAAATGTAGGCTAACTGGTTGCTGGTCAATGGTGTATTAGTCATTCCCTCCCATAGCCTCAATCAATAACTAGCGAAGGAAATGACCTTACATAAAGCGGCAATATGTTGCTCCTCCAAATATATACCCCCATGAACTCTGAAAGTATTTTGATGCATTCTTCATCATCAAATTATGTGAATAAATAATTTGTGGAGGGAAGGTAGGGGTGGCTCCCTGGTGATGCTTTCTATCTATGGCTATGATGTCATTGCTTCCCTGGCCGTACCTAATACCTGCATATATAAATAATAAGATAAATATACCCAGTATTTTCACACACAGCCTTTAGTGTCACCATGTTTCGTATCAGTTGTGAAATATGAATACCTCTTTCATTACAATTATCTACAAATCTATTTTGAGATCTGTTCATCTGGGGATTCCCGGACCTGGTTAAAGCCATAAAGGCATGTGATGATGTGTGTTTTTCTGGCACAGTCCATTGATGCTTTCTCAGCCTACTGAGGTCATGCGGTAACCCTATTTTATCTGTAGGGTAATGATTGAGGGTATTGTTGTACCATGGAAACGCGTAGTAGTGCACCATTATAGCTTATTTATTAATTGTTACCATTAACATAGGCCTATAACCCTTCTTCTTTTTTTTTTACCTTATTGAAATATAGTAAGATTGAATAACCTGAAATCTGAGAAAATAGTTGGCCTATCACTAGGCCTACAGTACGGTACTAAAGTATGTGTAATATAATTCAAAATGCATGGTCCCTGTCTCAGAAATCCTTCTGTGATAAAAATGTCAAGTTTAAAGTGTCCCCATTCCTGACTGAGCTAGGTGAATTACTAGTAATAATGGGCCTATTATGAAAATAGATATCCATAATCGTTGTGTCTGCCGAGGTCAGCTAGAAATGACTGCCTCCATATAATCACATTGCCTGGGTGGATCATGTTATAAAGCGGTTGACTCTATGTCATGATGGTTATATCTGCGATCAATAACCTAAATTACATTCTAACACACAGCTTCGATGTAAGTTAGTCCCTTACATCCTGCTTTCTGAAAAAGACATCTCAGATCTTTCTACTCGGTTCTGAAGCCTGGACCAATGACATAGATTCAGTCTGGCTCAGAGCCTATCAGGTCCCTTAGAACTCAGGGAAACTCACAGCAAAATACGACGATAGTGGTCGGGAAAGCCATTAGCATACCGATCGTCTTATCTAATCTGATAGGCTCTGAGCCTGGACGGCATTCTACCAGATATGGAGGGCTCTATAACTATTAGTATTGGAAGAAAGCAAAATTGTCATGAATAGGCTATATAAAATTAAAAGCTACACCTCCCTCTTGTCCCCACTGGCCCAAGCGGAATGCTCGGAGATTATTTTTTTCTGCTCATTTCGTCTCAAAGGATGTTTCCTTTATCAACAAGAATTACTGATATGTATGGTTGAACTAGAATGAATACAATGTTTCCCCAACAATTCTGTGGAAATTCTTCATCAAACAGGATGAAAAGGAAGTCGGAAGACTGTCGCCATGGTAACGTGGCACAGCACAGCTACTACTACCTCCCACGCACAATCAGATCTTTTCCTTTTTCCCCCATCAGAAATATAACGGGGTCATCCATGGAACTTGCCCCAAATTCTAATTTTCTATTTATTTATTTCTTGTATTTTATTCAAGCACGTTTCGCGTTTCCGTTGAGTTCTAGACGGAATGATATCAATGTAGGTCTATACATACGGGACATTCTCCTGTGAGAAAACATTCCTCATTTGAATAATCATCGCACAACAAGGCACAAATTACTGCCAGGTATATATTCTTGTGTCGAACCAGGATGCACTTTTCATGGGTACTTATTCTCTTTGCCTTTTTATGTAGCAGCTATATAGAGCAAGGTGGCCATTTCACCTCTCCTTATGTCGTCGATCTTTTACTTCGAGATCTCTCCTACTTATCATTTATTTTTTAAAACTTCCAATCCAACAGGTTTGTCAGCAGATTCAGAGAAGTATTTTGGATGGCCAAATATGGTAGGGGAATGTCTGAGTTGAGGCGAGCATTTTGATGTCTCGCCACTATTAGTACTCTCTGCTGCTGGGGTAGGGGACAAGGGGAGCTAAGGGCATTCTACATCCAAAGTGCTTAACCCTGGTCAGCAACATACATAAATATTTCTTACGTCACTAGACTTATTTTCATCAAGAAGCAACCGATAAAAAAAGATGGTTGCAGTACCTCTATGTCTGTGAACAACAACATTAAATGTGACTCGAGGCTTAGAGTAAAATGCCTTATTTTACTCTATAAAGCTCAGGTTATCCCCTGCTTGTTTCATGCCTATGGTGAAACATGACATATTGTTGTCGGTTTCGGGATGAATGATCCCTCTTGTTGTTGCAGTTGAACAAGTCGTGTACAATCATGCTCTCTAGATCTAGTCCTCTGTGGTAAATATATCCTAGAGCCTGAAAGCTAGATTTTGTTGTGGTACATTTCAACCAGTGCCCGACACATCGTTCACTTCACTTTACTGAGGGAAGGTCGCTCATTCATGCCCATCGATCCGCCTATGACGTCATGGAGGGTGTCCGTCGTGTTGGCAGGAGGCCAGACTGTACACACTGGGGATTCCGACCCGCTCCAGCTCCGAGTGGTGACTGTGCTGGTATAAAGTGGTTGTTGTTGTTGGTAGTGGTGGTGGTGGCCAGCCCAACTCAGTCCCACTCGCACACTCTTTTCCTAATGGAAAACACGGACTTTCTCTTGGAAAGGGTTGTCACAAACTTTATTGAGGTTTGCCAAACTATTCTAGTTCTGTTTCCAGAGTTCAAATACAAAATCTCGCTTCCCTGGTAAAACCAACGTTGGTAAAACAGATGCCGCTAAACTAAAGCAAGTGCCAAATAAAGAAAATATTTACATTAAACACTAAGTCCAAATCCCATCTCCGTTTCTTAACTAGGGTAGTTATACTATCTTTGCTCATGTACACCAATGCTATGGTGCCATATATTTGATATATATATATGTCATGCCATATTTTCCATCGAATCAAGCATACCAACATTTAAATGTCTAAATGTTTAAATTATATAAAATAGCTAAAGCTTCATTTCAAACATTCATTAAACAATGTACACAATGTTATGCAGTCTCTCTATATAGGATTGTTAGAGCCTAGGTGTGTTGTTGTTGTACTGTTGACATAATTATTGTATTACTACTATGTGGATGTGTGGTTGGTGGGAGGGGGCGGCTGGCCCAGTAGCGACTCGGTTGTTATTGGTACTTGGCCCGTGTGGGGATTTCCACGTGGCTGTACATGCTCATGGTCTGAAACATGTCACCGTTTACCCTCCGTCACAATGGCAGGAAATAACAGACATGAGCTAGATCCATGCACCCAGGTCTGGTTGGATGAGAGCCTCAGTGTGTGTAGTGTAGCAGACCATAATGTATTAATGCTCCTTCGTGTTGGGGTTTGAACGCATGAACAGGCAATACACATCAGGAAATTATATTAAATTAGCTACACTCTATAATAGTGTATACATACATCAAGTTTGCCAATTAAGTCCATGATGGAAATAGTTGGATTTATTTATTTCCATGCTCCCTTTTGCTAGTTTAATTAGGTGCGGTGATTAATCTCCCAAACCCTGAAATGTTCATCTGTAGTCAGCAGCTCGTGGTTCATTATTTCAGGCCCAATATTGGGCTGAGGTAAGGCTTTCATCGTGACATCTCCCTCCTCTGTCCTCCTTTTTGACCTTAGCAATCGCGATTCCCTCTGTTGGTAATCAACAGGAAACCTATACATGTGTATGTCACTTCATAAACTGAAGCAGTTGAGAAAAAGAAATAGTTAACAGTGATCAGTTTACATTTATATATTTATTTCCGGTTCATGTAGAAGATTGCGTTTCCAAGGGAAACGAAGATTGATGTCAGTTAAATATAAAATTCGAGAGGGAGGTATAGTAGGAGGGAGTGGAAGGGGAGACAGAACACATGAAATCCTTATCCCATATATGACTGGTCAGTCCATGTAATTCTGTTGGTCCCTTTAACACTTTGCATATGAGGCATCTTATTTCTCAGCTTGCCACTTTAATTCACACATGGTCTACCCTTTAATTCACACCTAAACGCCATCCCCTCCCCCTCCCAGCCATTACCAGCATGATTCTGATCCCCTCTACTGATATCAGAATCAACAGATTCTTCACACTGATATCCAGGATGGGAGGAGCCAAGATGCTATCAATGATTGACAGATCTCACCCCAATTCAATTAGATTGATGATAACATCAATCTAAAAAGGGTTACCCCCCCCCCTCCCCCATCCCCTGTGTCTTCAATACCACACCTTCCATAACATCGCGCATGATACTCATTGGTATCACGTATGTGGGCTAAATTGATACATTCTGAAAGGAGTGGCAATTCATTACCAACGATATCAGGTGTGTCTTAAGTTCAAATTAGGTTACATTACGTAGCAGCTTCAGAACGACCGTCGACGTCGACTAAGTTCACATGGGTTATTCCAGCGTCCTGTATCTAGTCCACACGGTCATTAGAGCGTAGGGTAGGTCTTTAATTAGTAATCTGAGATTTGAATCCTGGGTAAGTCATTTGGTACTACCAAATCGAATATATATTACATCATACATTACAGTATCTAATTCAAAAAAGTTTTTTGTGAATATGTTAACAGGCATGTTTGTGTTGACCTGACAAAGCATTATAATCGTTCTTACTCAGAACTGGATTTACACTCAGTTGTGATGCCAGCAATATTTCCAATGACTTAGCAGTCTGACGCTGCACACTTCCCAAGCTTGTGTTGGGCAAATATTTGCTTACCCAGCCATATTTACCATTACAAAATTAAGTTAAACCCAACTAGACTTGTTAAGTACGTGCTGTGTAACAACAGTTTTAAATGAAGTGACTGTCAAAGATATGTTACAAGTCTATTATCAGTCAGGTTCAGAAGGCAGTTGTGGTCACCTGAGTTTCAGGGAGTCATTAACACTTAAGCCTTAGTCTTAGCCTTGCGGTTAAGCTTATCGCTGGATGTGGAATCGAGGAATGTGGGGTGTCTGGACCTAACTGTTATCGAATTCTAATATAGATGCAAGATTTATGAGCGCAGATAGTTTCCGTCAGGCACGGTGGACATTTTGTATTAATTATCATGTTTTTAGCGCAGAAGCGTGTCTAGGTGCAATACGCGGGATTGAGTTAGCGGCCTGGTAAAGGAAGTTTTTTCTGCTTGAATTATTTGGCAAGGTATACATTATTGTGCAATTCAGATTCTAATTCTGCTTCATTTGATTACCGGTAGTTTCTTTTCTAAAACATACAGTATCTTTTGTCGGGGGGCAAGGAAAACGAGGGAGTGGCACCTATTCAATGTACGGGAGTTATTATTGGAATTATTCTAGCCTATGTTGGATCTTCATATAAAGTGTTTTATGTTATCCTAGCCCATTTATCATTTTTGATCCACCTTCTAGAAGTGTCTTCTCGCCACTCCTATACATATTGTGATGGTTATTAATGAATGAATTGATATTGCTGGGAAGTACCTTAACAGTTCATCCGGCTATTTTCATTATGCATTTGTAGTATCCATACCCTTTTGTGGGACTGCGCTATTGAAGCTTTCACGGGGATTTGGCAGAATAATCAATGCACAAGGAGCTATTTCTACGGGTTCCAATCTAGTTATCTTAACGTTATGCCTATTGCTCTCTAGTCGCTTAGTCATACATACATGTAATGTTAGGAGCATTGGAAACCATGGAAAGCAGTAGCTGTATTTAGACGGTGGCCTGATTTGGACATCACATGTCATCCTCGCCTTTAAGCATTCTAACTGATAGCACTTACCGACAGTAGTATTTAATTATACAATGCATGTACTCCAATGCAATTATTACTCCCTTTTAAGGATAGGCAACAGTCACTTGGTTATTATAAGCGACCAGGTGTATAGAATAAGCCCTTCCGATGGATGGCGGGTTTATACTCGAGGGATTTCCCCTCTTTTTTTGAGCTCACAAAAGAGGTTACATTTAGGGAGAAATTAATACTTGTACGAGGTCTGGCGTCTGCTCGCCCCCCCCCCCCCCCCCCCCACGCTCTCTCTGGTCTGTCTGTCTACCTCTCTCTCCTCTCTCTCTCTCTCTCTCTCTCTCTCTCTCTCTCTCTCTCTCTCTCTCTCTCTCTCTCTCCCCCCCCTCTCGGATCGATCTCTCCTTCCCACTCCCCCTCTCATTCTAAAGTTCAAGGGTAGGAGATAATTATTTCTATTCCCACATTTTGAAGGATATCTCTTTTCTTTCCCTCGCCCGTGAAGCTATCTGCGTCAATTTGCTGGGGTATAAAATTAGAGGTTATTCAGCCAATGTGTACCAACTTTCTTATCACCTATTCCATGTACTCCCCGACACTTACACCCCTGCTTAAAACTATCTGATGGCAGAAGAGAAAAAAAAACCTACGATACCTACCATCAAACAGTCTGGACTTATTTTGATCTCTGATAAGCCCCTTTCCTCTTGTCTGTGATGAATCGGTTGACAGAAATTTTCACTCTGCGTCTGACATGGGTTAACAGTAGTGAATTTGGAGAGGCCATCATTTTGTCACTCGAGACTGAGCTTTACAGGGCCTGGTTCTTCCAGACTTAGCCCGGGTGTACTCTAAGGAAAGCGTGGCTGAATAAACAGATAAAGCTGGGGATAAAACGAGATAAATTGTCACCTCGGCGGGGAAATATATGGCGCCATTCTCTTTAGTCTAGACGAATGGGTGCTGCTTTTACCTGAGAGTCAGCCTGCTTTATCCTAATGAAATCCATTCTAATAATGAATTTCGTGGAAAAGATCAAGTCATTCAGCTTCAAAGGGGCACACTCATATTAATTATTGTTGTCGCTATACCACGCTCCACCTCTTGAGTTGAGTCTTGTAAAATATGGAATGCTAAAATGTGGCGTTGACGGGTACCTACGAATGGAACGAGATTAAAGGAAGCATCGATGTCTTATTTTTCTGTATGTAGGCGCGGAGGATATACCTACCGTAGGATATAGGGGGTTCAGTGCTCATGTTGCACCACGTTTCTTGAACATATATCAGGCTGTGATTCAATCGTCTAGATGAGAATACAGATGAACTAAATAATATGGTCCCCCCCCCAAGCTACATCACACTAACCTCCAGGGCCCATTACATTTCCTAAAATTTGTCTGGAAATAGATCTGGAAATAGATTCTAGCTAAAGCCTGGCCTCTTTAATGCACCAAATCCTATATATATCACAGCTGTTCCTGACATCTAGCTATTCCTAGGCTACCATTTACATGTCGATTCCCGGAACATACTGCATTATTATAGGGCTGCCTGCAAAACCTCGTAAGTAATTGGCATGCCATAAGACAATTGAAGTCTTTGTATGAAGTATTTCACTGCCCAATGAAAACATGGAATCAACTAGCTTTTTACATGCCAGGACCTTGATTGTTATTGATCCATCCTGTACGTTGTGAGTTGCCGATTGAAGCGGATCATGTGGCGTTTGTTCGTGCTTTTGAATTCTGGAAAATGGCAAACTAAGCATTTTGCCGCCCACTGCTTGATACTGCTTTCAGTTTACTTCTTCCGTTACTGAGGAAGCATATCCTTATTGATTAGTATGCCTTCAGTGTTCACATACTCTGTAACCATAATCAGCCTTGGATTCTAGCATATCATGCATATTCCAGGCTTGACGGAGAGGAGGGTGAAGTTGCATTGAAAACAGATTAAGAAAATATGAGCTTCGCCTGTCTGAAATTTTGGAAAACTAAAAAAATATTTTTCTCATACATTGCTAGATGCAAGGTAGAAAATCCAGTGGTCCTGAAATAAAAACTAATATGGTGACATCCTATGTGGGGGCTTTTTGTTTTCACACAACCAGGTACATTCTCAAGTCAAGTTTAATTTTGTTTCCCCCTTGTGACTAATTTTTTGCATGCATTATTTGTTTGAACTCCCGCCCGGGGCTTCGCGTACGACACTGCTTTATCCCAGTTCAATATATTGTGAATTTAGAGGAGTCCCCTTGATAAGCGGGCTAATTGTACAGTTTGATTTCATTGCGTCATGTTATTTCCGAGTGATGACCCAGCTATAATATTGTCTCTGGCGGCTCAGCGCATCTGTTTCCCCATGAAAAAATGTTTTATCGAGCATTCCATCATCAATAACTTTCACTGTGGTGCTCCCCTGTCCAAACAAGTGTCCATATGGAAACATCTATAATTTATTCTCTTAGTGCAAGGCAGTGTGATGCTCTCCTTGTTTGAGTAGCAGGTTTATTTTTGCTGGGGGTGGGGGTGGGGCACATTTTGATGATATAATAATAAACATTCGAAACCACTTGATACTCTATTTACGTTACTTTATCAAAAATATTCAGGAAAGTGTTGAATGCACACCAAATAAGCGTGAACTAAATAGTCGTAGGCCCTCTGCGCATTTTCTTCTTTTGAGCACTGGATAAAAGCCATTAAAGAATGTATTAAATTGGCTCCGCACATTGGGAAGCCCCTGATATTGGTGCGTATCCCTGTGTCAGCTTGTCCTACCTGTAGGGGTGTGCAGCACGTGACGTGGGGTTATCACGCCTTGTCGAACTGGATTGATCGTGGCATGCATTTGCAATGGGTGGAAGAGGGATGTGTTTGTATGGGAGCCCATACATATGTTATATACACATCTCTGGGTTACCTCCTCCATCTCCTCCTCCATGGATTGTGCTGACGTCATCAGATGAAGTGAAGCAGCTATGAACTGGGAGCTGCCACCATCCAGGCTTTCTTTATCCTGTAAACCACCTCCCTACGATAATAGACTTACCGCCACATAAAAACCACTGCCCTCGTCCCCGGGGCGGGACCTTATTGTTTTCTACTTGAATTCTTACTCAAAGCTTCTTTATTGGAACCTGTGACCTCCAAGGTGTGATTGGAACAAGAGGTATCTTTTATTACATGCTCATCGGTAGGGAATATTCCTTGCAATGTGTTATTTCTGAGAAGCCTAATTATTGGGTCTAGTTGGATCGACCGACATAATGATGTCACTGTACCCGTTCATGTCCAGAATGCGGTGGCGAAAGTATGATTTAACCAAGTCCTTCACATTGATGCCACCTCATTTATTGCCCAATCAGTGTGGTGTACTTGAAAGCCTCTGACGTAATGGTATCATATACAATCGATTCCTTTTACCATTTCCTCCCCGTCTTGATGCGAGTGGGCGTGGACGCTCGGTTGTATGTCTAGTTATACTGAAACGTAGAGATCTAAATAAGACAAATGTTACCTATGCGCTCACCCCTCGACCATTGACCGGACTTAATTTAGAAGAAAGATAAAAAATATATCACAAAGCCCCAAGTTGAAGTAATCTGCTTATATAAATACATAGGATTGTGTCCAGAGGAATCATTACCCCCTGATTCCTGTAAGTGTAAGGTGCGAACAAACAACCGTGCCATTACTTCTCTCCTGGGACTGACATCATTAGGTACGCCGTTCGTTATCCACTACCCGTGATCTTAAAAAATGCTTACTGATGGGGAATTCCTACTCTTGGATCTTAAGATGAGCTAAGTGTGATCAAAATAGACAGGTTGGGTCGTGTGTGGCCGCTGCGCTCAGCATAGATGGAGTGAGGTAGAGGGAATCCTGTTGATGACAGGCGGGAGGGAAATAAGGTTTTGCTGGTGCTGTGAGTAGTAGTTGATGATGTGGGAGGCAGTGCGTCCATACTTCACGGTAAGGCACTGTACTCTTGGGGCTCTCACTACTAGATACCATAGAGGTTTTGCCAACTGCCTCCTCCTCCCTCCTCCTCCTAAAACCTGACCGTCGCCAACAACAAGATGTGAGTGGAGGGGGCGGATGATATTTTGCTTTTGTGGATTAATTCAATATGGGAAATATGTTTGAGAAATGTAGGCGGTGTTTCCTCCAGGATGAAAGAGGCACGTGATAGCTGAGAAAGGTCATTGGCCTGGGTTGGGATTTAGTGCTGTAGAGAGTGTAGTGCTTCCAATACAGCTTAGCCTTCAGCCCCTTTATCATGTATCACACCCCAACACTTGTTGCACACATATATCCCATCTCAAAACGCAAGCCCGGTTCTAGGACAATGCCATAATTACCATATATAATAATAATCTTATATATTATTATAAGATATGAACATGTATGAACTAGAGACGTTGGCCGCCAGCGTGTAGGATATTGTTGTTTGCCTGTATATATTGCCACTCGCCGTGTTTGCTCATAGGATGCACGCCCCCTTGTTGAGCTCATCAGTCTTCCTTACCCGAATATGCCCCCCCCCCCCCCCGCCCCCGCACCCGCTCTATCCTGTACCCAGATGTGCTCTCATTAGCTTTAACAAATAACATTAGCCCCCCTCACCTTGCCCCCTCACCTTGCCCCCTCACATGGCGTTGAGATCAGCAATGATGTCGGTTCCAATGAATTCGGCAAAGACTTACGGCTTATTGCCTTACCTAACTCTATCAGATCATATTTATGCCTGCGATAACAATGATTCCCCAACCAGGCCCCTTGTGGGTAAGCTCAGCTATTCGCTGTATTGTTGTTGTTGAGTCAGTGTAACCCCGGTTATTAAATTTAAGTCCCAAATTGTCAATTTTGCTGCCACAGAGGCCACTGCCGTCCCAGGAATTTCTACCCGGTGTGCTCCAACCAGATAGCTTTATGATAAAAAGACGACATAAACCAAGTGTTTACTCGACATATTTTACTCGTGCTTGGGTATCGAATGAAACTTGATAATATAAGCTAATATAATTGGTTGCGGTTGGTCAGTCCGATATGCAGGGTGGTTTAGACCTGTCTGGTCTCAGAGTCAGAGTGTATTTGTGTGTGTGTGTATTGGGACCCTGGAGACCGGGCCTTGTTGCCGTGGAAACCGCCTTGTCAGCATGTCATGAGTCGATGCAATGATGTGAAGTCGATGTGTGTCCGTGGGGCTCGTTTAATCAGTGTGAGGTGCTTCCACTGCACCCATTTACCATGTGATTTACCATCTGATGACCGTGCCGTTCAAGGTCTCTCATTCTTGTAGTACAGGGCTTGCACTCAATCAGAGGCGCATTGCCCAATACAACAATGATGGGCAATCCTTGGCTTAATAGGTATTTATCTATCCCATGGATGTATTTTTTCTCTTGGAATTTTTTATTTTTCACTTCTTCAAACTTTGCTCAATAATACCAATACATAAGACCAATACACATAGGTACTATAATACTTCAAACAATATTTAAAACCAGTGATTTCCGCCATCAAGAATACCATCTCTGCGAAGCTCTCCCAGCCTCTGCCAGACACAGCAGATATTGATGTGCTATATTTAGACTATGACATCATATGCCAGCGGGTGGCTTGTTGTGTGTGGGTGTTCCCCGGGGCTGCAGGTGGGGATGTCCCGACCAGCTGTTGTTGCCCGCCCGGTTACCTCGGGTCACCTGAGGTAAAGGGGATCCCCTTAGTGCTTAAGCCCTCTTTTGAAGGCATATAAAAGGGGGAAGTAGCTTATAGGCTAACGGCATTCAAAGCATGTGTAACCCATTATATTTTCTCTGACTAATTAATAACCAGTATTTGTTGTCAATAAGATAATTTAGTCACTCTTGCTTTCCCATTTTGCTGTTCTCCAGAACACTGGCACCGGCATTCTCTGAATTTCAAGCTGTGTATGAATACTTGATATACGTTCTAATAGTAGACGTATGCTACAAATCTATATTGGTAAATTCCTTTGAGGTTATAATTATTAATTAATAGATATGTGTGTCTACTCGGTCTTAAGAGTTTAGAGTCGATTTCTTGAACGTCCTCATTGTAACCTCTATTAATTCGCCTAATAACCTGCTCGCGTTACATGGGCCTGCTAGTGATATTTGCCGTGCAATTGATTTCTCATTAATTAGCTCAATTCATTACTTGGTGGTGAGTGATTAATAGTTCCCCTTGTTGTGTGTCTCATCTACGATAGAGTCGTCTGTCGAGGGGCCTGGAGATCCTCCTGTGTCTCGCCCGTCCCTGCCACCACTGACTGAGGGGCGAGCGACTCGTGCTGCCATCGCCACCACCTCCTGCACCACCGCCGCCACCACCACTACCACCACCACGCCCACACGTACAGGACTTGCAAGTCTAGTCTCCTACAAGGGCCGATCTGTAACCATGGCTTCCAGGTCTATAGCGGCAACTACAGGCACCACAGACAAGCTTGCCACCACTCCCACACAAGGTGAGAATGGCCATCTCTAGATGGAGGCAATTAACGGGCCAGCGCCATGATCAGGCTCCTTTTTTATTAACTTTTAAACACCGATGTCATCTCAGACCCAGAATTATCGTAAACACAAGACTGTGGTTCAATATCATTCCCCTCCTCAGCTGTTCTCTTGACTTAAAATATAATCGCTTGACCCTTGTCAAAACAAGATTCAACCCTTGATGATGCCCGTGTGAAAATCGATATTTCCGTTATTTAATTAATTAATAATATATATATATGTATTGGTTTTCAATTTTAGTCAAAATCATAGTAATCGCACAAAAGTGTTCAAAATTGCCTGTTTTCATAACTTCTGCAACCTTACTTTTAGTTGATAAGCCATTTGATACGTTTGGAAATAGACATTTCTTTTCTTTTCCTTTGGAATTTCTTCGACAGAATTGTAGCCTTGTCTAACAGATATCCCTGATAACCCTGTGTAGGGAGGAAACCCTTGGTCAGACAGACGAGGTCAGTATCGAGGGGTAAGCCTGGACAGTCACCATCAGCGGTCAGTATGAGTAAGGAGACTACCCCAACCAAGGACAGTCCTGCTAAGTCCGGCAAGGAGGATGACTTAAAAAGTGCTCCAGAGACAGGAGGCGGAGGGGCAGGAGATGGTGTTCAACGAAACCTTTCGCTCGAAGCATTATTTCAGGTAAATACATGTTTCATTTGGAGGCAAAAGCGACTTATCAAAACAGCGCCACGATGCCCGGGTGATTTTTTATTCAGAGTGCTAGAAATTCTTTACCTTATTAGAAATATATTTCCCCATCATCAAAGGGGCAGATCAATTATATTTATTTGATTTGATGAAATATTAGAAATATATTTCGGGAATAACCCGCAGTCACAGGAATTATCTCCATTTAAGGGAGGTGGACATTTCTTCCTGATATACCAGGAATAAAGTTTCCAATATCTTTTTATTTAACAAAAAATAATAAAGCGAGGTGAGTTGTATATCGAGAGGCCCGGAGTTATGAATGGGTGGTTCAGTTGAGGAAGGAGAAAATACCCTTATGTCACAGTTTTGGTATTAACGAGCTGTCGAGCTGAACTTGCTCTTCGTCAGGTAAATAAAATGGTGTGAAATGGATTGACCTCATTCATGTGCATACCATCTGATGAATTGGTTTAAATAAATTACCTAAATATGGTCCATGGTGTCCCTTTTAATGCGCATAACGACTAAATTCTTTTTATTGTGTACATTTTCAGGTGACACATTCTGAGTTGAAAAACATCCACCGGAGTGAGGACGACCCTGTTTCATATGCGGAGGAATCCAAATCTGGTGTACAACAAAAAGGTCGTGGCGATGGAGAAGGAGCACCTTTGGTTATTGTCAAGGAAATATCACCAGAGGGAGACAATGTGAGAGTGTCTCCTGCCCCAATGCAGACACAGCTCGTGGAGGCTTCCCCTTCCCTCCTGACTACAGCAGAGGTGGTGTTGAACCCAGAAGCTGACGGCACCCTTATTGTGGACGGGACCCACCGAATCTATGTCGAAGTCCCCCAGTCCCCTCCCGAGGCGACGGTGGAGGTGGAAATGATGGGGGATGGGGACATGGGGTCGGCAGGTTACGAAGGGAAACCACCCCAGTCTGTTGTGAAATTACCAGTCAGTGAAAGGGGTATTGAAAAATACCAATTAAAATCGGATTCTTTAGAAAAACAAG
Source organism: Sthenelais limicola (assembly GCA_942159475.1). Lineage (NCBI taxonomy): Eukaryota > Metazoa > Annelida > Polychaeta > Phyllodocida > Sigalionidae > Sthenelais > Sthenelais limicola. The sequence goes on along the minus strand of OW804100.1, from coordinate 11,052,489 downwards.
GACTGAAATTAACCTATACTAAAAAGACTTATGACCAGTATGAACCGAATCCAATAAGCTACGGGACATACAAACCAAGATCTTATAAGGCAACCCATCATGTTCTCGACCCAGTTCTCCAAGAGTCTGGCTCTATACAAGTTGGCCCAAAGAGGAAACACCCGGCCAAGCCTGGAAGGCACATATGCCAATACTGTGGGAGAGGCTGTGCAAAACCTAGCGTACTTCAGAAACACATACGTGCACATACCGGGGAGCGCCCATATCCATGTATTCCATGTGGCTTCTCGTTCAAAACCAAAAGCAATCTTTATAAACATTGCAAGTCTCGCGCCCATGCCATCAAAGCTGGACTCAATCCCAGTGTTGATGATGCGTCTAAGGATTCAAATAAAAGCAGGGATGAAAGCTTTTGTGAAGAGGAACTTGGTGAATCGGATGATATGGGGGAGGGGGAGGGTCTGGAGGAAGGGGGTACTTCTGATTCCTCCATGCGAGATCTCTCATCAAGGTCAACCAGTGTGGAAACTGGAGAAAATTCACAACCTGGTGGAAGCAGCTTTGAATCGAATCAATCATTACACAAAGACGAAGTTATGATCCAGAATTCAGAATCGGGTGATATTGTATTGACTCTTGACGTAGGGCCTCATCGTGGTGAGGAGGAGCGAGACAAAGCTCATGGCTCCCCTAAAACTATGCGCCCTACACGAGTGTATAAAACGGACAAAGAATTTTACGATGTTTACGTGAACAAAAATGAACAAAGAAACAAAACGAGCTCCCCCGAACCGTCTGGTGCTCGTGGAAAAATTGTTATGAACGCACCCAGAAAGCAGGCCACTTCATTAGATGGACTGGCCATCACAAGTACTGTACACAAGGAGGCGGACAACTCTATGAAAGTAACCATCAAATACCCTAAAGTGACAAAACAGCACGCAGTGACGGGTAACAGTATGGACATGCATTATCTGACTGTGGACAAGCCGGATGCCCCTGGTAGCAACTTCCACCGGAGTGCCAGCCTGCCGGATCATCCTCAACATAGGCAGGCTTCCCTCACTCTCTCACAATCACCCAGAGACACCAAAACTGTCACTGCTGAGGCGCTGCGTGAAAAATTGCAGCAGCTCCAGCAGAGGGGCAGTCCTATCCAGAAGGGCAACAGCATGGACTCTAAGAGTTTTACTAAGGAGATGGTTGGCGAGAGGATCAACCAGCTTATATCTGACAACGCTGCTGTGCTGGCTTTACCTATGGCTGATGCCCCTAGACCCAAACGTGTATCAAGGCAAAATAGTGAAGTGAAAGATGCTGTCCCTTCTGGCCCCCAGAGGGGAGTCCTCAGTTCATCGCTGTCACTAGATTCGGCAGCCAACCGTGCTCTGTACAAGGGCCACGGTCGTGCAAAGTCCATGGAGGTGAAAGTTATGGATTCCGGAGCCAAGAATGTAAACCTACTTCCTGGACAAGATCAAGTCCTTTTTTTGTCGCAAGCAGAGCCAACTGATCAGCCACCCGGTAAAACGGACCTGGAGAGCCAATCTAAGCTGGCGGAGCTTGTAGCTGCAGCAAAAACAGCCACGCCAGTGCCTGCGGTATCTCCCAGTACTTCTGTGTCTACTCCTCTGCCTCAGGAATTCAAGATTGAGTTCAAATTGGCTAAAGCTGCCACGACTGATGCCTCGGCTGTGTCGACTCCCAGGCTGCCCACGGCCTCTACTCCAGTCATGGTGCAAAATGTCCAACAACTCATAGCACAACCCAGCGTTGTCCTCCCACCTCAGCCGGGTATGTTGACGAGACAACTGTCTCTGCCTATCACCCAGCAGCAAGGGGGTGCACAAAGTAGCATTATCAGGGACCTGCTCCTGAAAGGGCAGGACGAACAGTGCAATGTGATCGCCACAGCAGATCAAGCTGGTGCTACACAGCAAGCCCCTACCTTCCAAATGGTGGAGTTCAGACCTGACGGTACGACTTCAGTAATCAACGACTTGACCCAAGTGGTGGTGTTGGACAGTAAAGGTACTCCCACCACTGCCTATATGGCCCCCACAACACAGGATCCTGTACCAATGAATGTAGCCCACGATGTAGAAGTGGTGGCCAGTGGCACTATTCCATTTCAACGCACCACCCAACTCAAAAGAACCATGTCTCTCCCCCAAGGAATACCCACGGCTAGTGGGTCATCTTCTCCCTATGGGAATGTAATTTTTGATAACTATAACCCCAATGTGCCACCACGACGGGGGAGACCGAAAGGCAGTAAGAATCGTGTTAGAGAACAACTGAGTTTGAATATTCCTTCATCTTCTGGCTCTATGACGCCTGAGATCTATACATCCTCTATGAAACTTCCCCTCATCAGTAGCTCGGTGACTAGTCAGGTTGTTATTGGATCACCTGTAGTAACACCTTCACGCCCACCCCTCAAACTGACCATTCCACCCCCAGGTGGTAGTTTATCATCCCAGGGCACAGGTTCTACCCTGAGTACAGGAACCCCCTTGGCTTCAGGCAGCATCCTTACACCCAACCCTGACACCCCCAACACTCCGTCTCTTACCAAACTGAAATTGAAAGGCAAACTTCTCATGAAGCGCTCTATGAGCGTGGAGAGAATGCTGTCTCAGGAGCGTGACAAGGCTGGCAGCATGGACGAATCTTTACCCTTGACTCCACTCCAAGGCATCTCATCTCCTGCTATATATTCCCGGCCGGGGTCGTCAGGATCCACCCTCACTCCTTTATCCTATATCACCAGTCCTCTAGTAAGGACTGCCTCTGCAGACGAAGTCTCACCGTTAAAGAAGAGAAGAGCTGCGTTCCAACAAGCCCGCAGCGAGGATAGTTCTATCAGGCGACTTCTGGGACACCAGTCGACTGATTCATCTTTCCAGTCCTTCTCTGCTTCAACAGAAACGCCCCTCATTGACGCCAGTGGCGTACCTCTTGCTACGCCGGTCATCATGGCGTCATCTACTTCAAAACCAGGACTTATTTCCACCCCGTCACAGGACATACCTGACAGAGTAGAGTCGGGCAAAAGGACCACGCCAGCCCTTGTGAGACAGAACAGTGTTTCCACTGCTGTCCGACCTCCAACTAAACTGTCCCCCTTAGCGATGGCCGTCCCGAGCACTCCTACAATTGTTATAAGTAGAGGTACAGCTCCTACTAATCAGTACCAACCTGTAATGGTGCAGGACTTACCATTCATGGCACCATACCTTAAGCTCGGCCGGCAAGACGCACTCAGCCTTCCACAGTCTGTATATCTTTCCCTCAAACTCACTCCCACTGCCAGCTCAATACTTAGCAAGGCTTCGTCTAGTGAAAAGGATGTGACTGCAGTGACTATGTCAACGAAAACTACGCCAACTCTATCAGTTCAGCCATCGTTAACCAGAACGGACAGTGTAGAAGTTGCTAAGCAGGGGAACGATGCTGTGGAACCTATGGAAGTAGAGACAGAAGAAGATGTTATTGTTCTGCCCAGATCTAAAGTGGACTTGACGAAAGCATTATCAACACATAGTAGTGGGGGATCCATAGATAGCACATGCTCTGTTTCTCCTACCAAACCCTTATCTGAGAAGGCTATGTCTCAAGTCTTGTTGATGGGGCACCAATGTCCAATGCTAAGAATGCATACGCACGCAACTTTCTGTACTCTAGCCAAGCCACAACCAATGTATGTACCGCAGGAAACTAGCAAAAAGTTATCTATGTACAGTAACTGGCAATCGGCTCGATACAACCCAAATCCTATGGGTTTAACATCTCGGGAACTCATGTCTTTATATCATCTCCGTCAACACGAAAACGACCCCTACTTCACATCACCCACAATGGGTCCATCCAAGACGGGCGTCCTTACTCATTCCAGCTACTGGAATTATTACAATAAGATGCGCTCTCTCAACAAGTCTGAAGACTATACCAAAGCTGAAGACGAAGTCAGGACTATCAAACAGGTACCCGAAGTGAAAATGGCCACCGGGGTTAAAATAGCAGAAGAACAGGACAAATTAATTCAAGTTACAGCTCCAACTATTGCCATGGAAACCACAGTAATCACTACTCCCGCCACACCCAGACAAAAACAAAGGGAACCGAAAAGACTAAAAATCTTCGCCGGTGGTTACAAAACAAACGAGGAATATGTGTATATTAGAGGACGCGGACGAGGCAAATATGTTTGTGAAGAATGTGGTATCAGATGCAAAAAGCCAAGCATGTTAAGAAAACACATTCGTACTCACACGGATGTCAGACCTTACTTGTGCCAGCATTGTACCTTCTCTTTCAAAACAAAGGGAAACCTTACAAAACACATGAAGTCTAAGGCTCACCAGAAGAAATGCACCGAGTTGGGCATCATACCAGTACCAGTGACTGTGGAGGAGTCTCAGATAGATCCCGAAGCGTTGGCTCTCCAAGCCCAGATGGCTCGCGATGGTCGCACTCCCTCCGAGGATGATGAAGCCATGGATGAGGATGAAGAGGACGATGGAGAGGAGGAGGAGATGGAAGAAGAGGACGACGAAGAGGCTGTTCTGTTGGTTGATGCTGCCACTGGAGAAACTAGAGAAACCATCAGGTCAGTGTATATAACAATTGCCTCCATTTATGGTGGAACTCAATCTATAATGGCCGACAGTTTGGAAACCGTAATTTGTATTAGAATGTGCCGGAAAGGAGAAATATATTAAAACTCAGATTAATGTTTAGTAGGCTCTAAGGAAATGAAGTAATAAAAGTGCAACCACCTGAGTTGTCCTATGGATACTTCAATATCCATCGCTTCAGAGTGTCTACCAGTTGGTAGAATTGTAGCCACACAATGTTTAGTACTGTGCCCTGCTGGTGGTTCACTGTGGTGACATTAGTCTTGTGTATTGCAGGTACCGAGTTGTACAGGAGAACCCAGACGGTCCTCAGTACGTGGCCATACAGGACGGTAACAGCGCCCAGCCCACCCTAGTGAAGATAGAGAGCACTGCCCAGGCCGCCATCATGCAGCATATTAAACAATCAGGGTAAGCCTCCCTCTTAACACTAGCCCGACCACAAGTCGCAAACCCTATTTTCTTTGGAAACAAAAGATTTTAATAATATCATATATATTATATGTTAACATCTCATTTACATAATCATGATCAGACGAAACGAATGGGATACTGACCGTGCACGACAAATGCTACCAACTCATTTACATAATCACATGAGTGCCACGTAAATTCATACTCAAGAATAAGATATTACTCTCGAGAAATACAGTGGCATTACTTTCTTACTTAGTCAAATCATTAGCCTTCTTTCATCACACGGGTGTTACTTCTTTATTTTCTAGGAGACTCAACATTTCCTCTGAAAGCGTTGAAGGCGATCCGGGAGTCCTAGGTCAAGACGATTGGGGTAAATTGATATACAGATTCTTGTCCGTGGCCGCCATCTGGTGGCTACAGATTTATAATTGAATTCGATGCTTGTTTTTCGGTGTCTCTGTAGTTGTGAATTTGAAACTTTTGAGGGACACAAATATTCATTTGCTAATCGTCAAGTTACATGTGAAAGTATTTGTGTTCTAGATTTGGTCATCAGTTGACAATAATGTTCTCTAGTTTTTCAGCATTTGATTATATTGATTACTTTATCCCTGACCGTCTTACAGATAACGACCAGCCACGACCGTCCATTGATAAGGAGATAGCTCACAGTCTGTTGGACCTCTCTAAGGGCAATGAACCCAAGAAGTCGAGTAAAGGAGCAATATCACTGGAGACGCGACGACTCCTCAGACAACATAGCGCTCATGCCGCGGAAGAAGGAAAGAAAGAAATGGAGAGAAAGGAGAAGGAAGATGCAGATGCCAAGAATGATGGTTAGTATAACTTTTAATCGCGTTGAATTACAAGTAGCCTTGTATAGTTACCGATATTATTCGCGAAATATATTCATGATCACTTATAACAATGATTAATAAATTCTTTTGTCCAGCCACTAGTTCTAAAATTTGTACATGAATTGTTCTGTTAGTATTAGGTAAGAACTGTTCATTTTGATTACTGTAGTAGCTAAAGTCTGCACTAATTTTGTTGTTAGTTTTTATTTGTGGTATATTTATATATATCCTGGTATACTAGCTGGTCCTGATATGTTTTATTGGCATTGATTTAAGTATGAACTACTTTTTATTGGTCTTAGCGACGTTTGTTAAATAAATGCAACATTTTACAGGAACAAGATTGGATACATTGATAGGCGCTTTGATATCCCGAACTAAAGGTCCTAATGAGGGTGGCGAGGAAGACGCTACTTCTGTCTCAGAGGTGAGAACTCCGAAGTTATTACATGTAATTAGTAAAGGGAAAAACAAACTATAATCACTTATTATTAAACAAACTATAATCACTTATTATTATTGGAGAATCGGCATAATACTGGGCTTTATCGCCAACGTTTACATATACCATACTCGTAGAGGCGTTTGTGAGTTATATTTCAAATATCTATTTCTCGCAGGTGGGTCGGATCAGTGCACCTTCTCGGGTAAGAATGGCCACAAGCATCTACCAAGGATCCACTGCTAAATCATCGCAGATTCAGGCCACCTCCTCTGATCTCCAACACATCCACAAGCGGAGTCACAACACATACGCCCAGAAAATTGCTGCCTTACAATCGGCCAATGAGAATGACCTCAAGATGACGATGGAACGGTCCAAAACGCAACCCACTGGTTCTGGTTTTGTGCCGCCTGTGTTCCGCACAGAGGACAGAACCGACACCCCGACCACATCCAACACAAGACCAAATAAGACACTACTGAGGAGGCAGACTTCTGTCGGTGGACTCGGAGATGACAAACCTTTAGAACCACCACAGGAGGAGAGCCCTATGAACTTGAGTGTAGATAAAGACGCTGATGCTGGCTCTGAGGCTGTGAATCAGACTGGTGTCGTGCCCACTACTGTTTCCTCATATGTGGAGACATCCAAAGGCCAACAAGCTGTAGAAACAAATACACAACAAGAATCTTTACCGACCCCAGGCAAAAGTATTGAGGCTCCAGCCATTTATAAAGATGGCAAGTATATGTGCCCCATATGTGACAAAATGTTCGCGGAGTATTCACAATATGCTTATCACAAGAACATTCACTACATTGAACGCCCTTTCAGATGTGAAGAGTGTTCTCTGTCATTTAGAACCCCTGCTGCTCTCCAGAAACACATGCGTTCAGAAGTTCACCAAAACAAGCAAAATGTAAACCAACAATTTGGTGTGACCAAAGACAATCCAAGGCCATTCAAATGCGAGGAATGTGATATTGCCTTCCGTATCCATGGACACTTGATGAAGCACATACGATCCAAGAGCCATATACAAGCGCTGGCTAGACTAGGGAAGAGCGTGCCTGAAACAATTACAGTTTCTGCTGACAGTGACTCTGAGATCGTGGAAGAGGAATCAATGGAAGTCGAAGAGGAGGAGACTGACGTTTCTGCCAAAGTATCCAACATCACTAACGCCCTCAAAGACCCTGACAATATACTGAGACCCCGCGAGAGTACACCGCCACCGCGAGGCGTGCCCTCTAGCTCACAGCCTGGCAGCTCGGGGCAGAAAGATGCTGCGGCAGCTGGTCAGGGAACACCCGAGTCGGACCAGTTCCATTATCACAAGCTAAGTGACTACGAGAAAGACTTTAATGCATCCAATGAGAATGTCACAGTGGAGAAGATCAAGATGGAGCTGGATATTGGAACGATATCCTCGTTCGGTACACAGACCGAAGTAGAGACTGAGCGATTCGCTGAGAAGGAAGGTGATGCTGCTGACAAGGCAGCGAGGAATAGAGAAGTCTTCCGTCACCAAGCCAGTAAGTATCTCGTCACTTTTAGATTTTGTGATTTGAAATCACACTAATATATTCAAATTTAGTTTACATTGTTTAAAAACTCATCTGTTATATGATAAACATCTTAATAAGTAGAAGGTCCTGTCGGAAGAACTGTTTCTGACAAGAGACAAGAGACCCATTCTCCATGTAGGCCATAAGTAGGCCTATGTGATATGGAAAATAAAATTTTATATGTAAATAAAAGTACCCGATATACTCTAACGTTCGTGTGCAGTGTGGCCAATGAGATATGGTTGAAGCATTGACTTTGTTTATGTTTTGCCTTTTCTTTTGCCTCTAAACGTCAATTAAATATTATTTATCGTTTTAGGTACGGGTTCAACCGAACAACATCCTCACAAATGTGGTATCTGTGGAAGAACCTTCAAAGCTATTACCACTCTGAAGGTATTTATAATTTATCTGAAAGCACAAAACCTTGAGTATTTGATAAAAAAAAATACGTTAAGAATAGCAGAAGTAACGTAACGAAGTAATGGATGAGTATAATGATACAATGCTTCGATATTCTAAAGCTAGACATAACAGGTAAACCAGAAACACTTCCTTTTACTTTCCCATTGCAAAAGATCTTTTAAGATTGCTCTCTGTCTATGTCTGTATGATATATATTTGTTATTCTGTTTAAAAAGAACTTTTATCAGTTAAGAGTAATATACATAGATTTCACTGACGTCACGGCCCTGGCCATGTTTGGGGTCCAGTTAGACGCCTATGTATGCTGCGATACTTGAAAATGCCGTTTTCTGGCTGTTTTAACTTTTACCAGTTTTCATCTGCCTCAATAATATCTTCTTGATAGGTTAGATAACCTGTCTTTAGTGTAGTATTAGCCAAGTATCCTGTCTTGTGAGGTTTATCAACTTTGTTTTGATACCTTGCCATAGACGGCAAGCGTAGCGATGACCCTGAAAATGGCGGTCACTGTGAAACCGCAGCCTACTGGGTGACGTCATGTGAAATCTATGTATTACTTCATCTTAGCCTTTAATTGTTTTTTAGCCTTTAATTGTGATCACATTTTGTTGTTCTTCTGCAGCAACATCTTGTGACGCACGCTGAGTTGCGACCCTACGTGTGCGAGTATTGCGATGCTGGCTTCACCACGGCACAATCACTCAAGTTCCACCTCCGCACTCACACCCAGGAACGTCCTTACATCTGTGGCCAGTGTGGGGACACGTTCGCCCGCTCTGACCACCTCCGCAACCACATGCATTCCCACGAGGAAGATGGCGATGTCTTCCCTCCTCAACCTCAGGCGCCCTCATCCAAAGCCCCACCAGTCTCCGCGTCGCCTCCAGTGAAAACTACAGCTACTGTGGTTCAGTCGCACCCAGTCCCAGTAGTGGCCAGCGTTTCTGCTGTACCCTCACAGTCCCAGCATACGGTATATCAGACTATTAAACCCAAACCAACTCAAATAAAAATGTTGAGACCAGCCCAAGGCCAGCTCATTAGATCCAGCTCTGCCGACCCACACATTCTCCGAGACATTCAGCCTAGAGCTAACGAACTGCCTGGCAATGTACAAGGTTTAACAGTTGTCAGAGACACGGCTGCAGCCAGAAGATTAGCATTCACATCATCTCTATCTCTGCCCATTCATTCCGGTGCTGTGCAGCTGGTGTCTATGATGCCCGATTCCCCCCAGTTAGTCCCGCAGCCCCTAGGAGTGGTCAGAATGCCACTCTTATCTATGCCTGTGCCCAACTCTACAGGCTTCGCTGGACAGCTTCAGACAGTACTCACTCCAACCTCATCTAACATGCAGACTCTCTTCTTCTCCGGTTCACCTATGATGTTGTCATCCATGCCTATAATACAGCAGGTACAGGCTGCCCCTATGCAGAGTTCCAGCTCGTCTGTAGTTACCACCCCAACCATCACCATTACCACTCCCACCAAGGTCACTGTCAATGCTGAGGATCACGAAGGTGTGATGCGGGAGAACCCAGCAGCTCCTCCCGACCCTGTTCTTATCCCTACAGTGGTCCTGGAGAAGGAAGAAGAAGACGACCTCGACAAGAGCCAGCTTCAGGATAGCGTGGAACAAACTGCCGAGGTAGTCAAGTTTGAAACGGGCGCTGACGGACTATCTACAAAATACGAGCCCGGTGAGATACCAGAATGTGTACTGGAAGAAAATGAGTCTAACTTGGTAATAGAAGAACACCACCAATACGAACACGTGGAACATGATGGCAGGAGTGGCGTGCCTCCTGAGGTCATATCTGACGCGGCCCTGTCAGACACTATACGGCAGAATGCCTCTTCTCCCCTTGGCGAGGGCTGCTTACCATGTGATGGGTCGGACGCGGCGGCCGGGTCCGCTCCCTCTCTACAACCTGAACCAGCCAGCAACAGTGGGGCTACACACCAGGATGCCGGGTCGAGAATGCTGGCCACCAAACTCATTCCAGGGGACGACCTTGCCCAGAATGAGTTAGTCCATCTCATAGAACAACAGGGTCTCAGCTTGGATAAAGTCCAGGTTCTACAAGTAAAAGACAGTGAAGAGAGCACACAATTTGTAATCATTGAGAGCGATGACAATGATAAAGTGGACGCCCATGCCATAGCAGAACTTGTTAATCAACATAAACGGAGCAAAGCGAGTCCTCCGTCTGCGGCCAGTGAAGGTCACTCTGAAATGGAATTCTCTAATCCAGAAGAGAAAATAGAAGCCGGACAATCTGTAATAGAACAGGTCAAACAAAGTAATGGTGAAGGCCAGGTGGAAGAAGTTCAACAACCTCTGGCTTCCACCACTTCCCCGCCCGCTCGCTGCCTGAAAGAACCCTTGAATGCGCGACAACGTGGAATGCTTAAGAGGCAGCACAGTATTGATTTGAGCGATCAATCTACAAACTCCGCTAAACATAGCGAACAAGTCTCTGAGCCGGCAATCAAAGTCCATGTAACAGAAAACTCAGCGGGAGATTGCATTCCACGACCTATCAGTGCAGCCAATTCACAGTGAAGTGTGCGATGATGGCATTATGCTTAACTCAAACCAATGTACATTTTCGCTTTACATGGCGCCTTTTATAAGTTTTATCATATTACTGAAGAGTACTATACCTGAAATGCTTATTTTTATTATGTATATAATTCAATTGTATATATGATGTATGATAACTTGTCTGAAAACGCCTTTGATTATGAATTCGAAGTGCATCAGAATACAGTAAGGGTTACGTGTAATATATACCATTCAGTTACGTTTAATTTCCTGATACCGTTATCTTGTACATAACCGGTGATGTTTTATGTATTTTAAAAGATGGCAATTCATCGTCTCATTTTGTACGTCTACATTTATTCACGTCCCTGGGGCCTATGCCCAGTCAGCATACTCTGGAAATGTGTTTGTGTTAATATATTGTGATCGTCCTATCTGATTGTTCAGATTCCCCTGTTATGACTCAAAAGTCAGAAAGCAGTCTTTCTCGGTAGAAAGCAAAGTCTTTCTCGGTCATTATTTTTGTTGGTTCTCTTGAGAAGCGTGGTATGTAAATATGTTATATCTCATGTGGCCTGATTCCCGCTTTGATAAAAGAAAGACTATGCGCAGAACATGTACATATTTGTGTATTTCTACATATTTCAGTGGCAAAAAAATATTCATAAATTCACAAGTCACGCCCTCATTATATCGAATCTGAGAATTTGTTTCAGCCCATCTTTCCTCACCCTCCTGGTGAGTTTCGCTCTACGGTCGGTCCCCCTTCTTCAAGAAAACGGGTCGATTTGACTGATGCCCTTTTCCCTAGTAGGATATACCGCCTATCACTCCACTCGGATTGTATTTTCTCATCCATTTCCTCGTGTCCATCCCTGTGTGATAAGACTGCGTCCGCTTGGTATCCAATTTTGATTCAGCACAAATACATTGAGTAGTTCTATTTTTTGTACTTAAGTTTGAGTGGATCAACGTCCCTGGCGTATCAAAATGTATGTAAATATACTGACTTATCGCCTAGAACTGGTTCATTTATCCGACAGGGTTTCCTTAGTAGGTATCATCACATTACTTTGTATTCGATATGCAAGCTATGTACATAATTCTAGTAGTGGTTCATTCGTTTTCTCTTATCAGATTTCCCAAATGATTTGTTCATGAAAGAGATTACACCATTCATGATAGAAGTTTCTAATGTTGAAATAATTTCGTCAAACCGTCGCCAGTGACCTGTCGCTATATATAATTGTGCTTAGAACCATGTTAAAGGTATCGTCGTAACGCCCGGGCCTTTAACACAATTGTCTTCACTAAAATACTTCCACCTATTTGTAAGACCGAATAAATAGCTGTAAATAATGCATTTTATGTAAATTGTGTTATGAATTTGGCACAAAGATTTGCTGTGTGTTCTGAACACGAGGGACCAACAAGTTGGGAGCGGGAAATTACTGTTGTCCTCTGCTGGACATAAGATTGGTGTAGCATTTTTGTGCTGAACATATCAAAATATATGTAATGTCAAACATGCGAATAAAACATAATTAAAAATCTTATTCGTTTTCGATTTGCCTTGTTTTGTCTTAACTTCAAGCAGTGTAGCATTGTAAACTCTTTTGGGAATTTAGGTATGTATCCTTCATCAAATATGTAATACCCCAAATCGCTCCTGATACGGTAAGACCAACTATAAGATCTGGGACAAGAAAAGATGGAATGTTTATGTAATTAAATTACGCTTTTAGACTAGTCATAACGTCCTTGGTTATCGGGACAACTTGGTGATTTAGAACACCAATTTCAATTCCTATCTTGAACATCGAGATCGCCTAGCCGTTCACATTTATTCTGCAACAATACATTCGATGTATTTTTGACACGTACAAATACACATAGGTACGACGACCCCCTTGGATCAATCGTTTAAATGAAGGTGCAGACCCACCATGACCCGGAGGCTTCAATTTCTGAGTACCGTAAATTCTTTCAGTGAAGATAGAATTATTGAAGTTGAGGTGAGGGTGTGCATTACTAAACAAATTAGAAAAGGCAATATTTGTCAATCAGATTTATTAGCTTGAGGCTTTGAACAAACATATCAAGTTTACATGATGCATCCTACGAACGGGAGATGATGCAATGATGCTTAGCAGATCCACATAAGATGCCATAACATAATTAAATGTTAAAAAACATGGACCATGGATTAAACGCTTGAAACTATTTCTTATTTTTTTGTTCTCGGTGAACAACTTTGAGATCCAGTATTTACAAATATGAACTATCAATTTTCCTTGTCCTGTTGAGCTTGCGAGCCAGGTATTTGCCTTCCTGTCGAAGCATAGTATTCTCGAACCGTGATTTTCTGAGGAACGATATCTGGAACATAATGAGTAAATGCTTGTCAGATACATGTATCAGTAATCATATTTATGTGGCAAAGTGGTAGGTGCGAAGAAAACTATGTGAATCATTTAAATTGATGTATTTATATTGCTAATATCGATGTTGTCAAGATGGGACTAATCAGAGCGGGGCCGGGTATGCCGTAGTGATGAGTATTGCAATGTAAGGCACCACTTATTTGCAGCTGCCAAATCAAATTTCACTTTCCTCCATAAAGTTCCCTCTACCGTACGAAAATGTTTCGAGCTCCATTCACTATTTATTCTTATGCCCTTAGCAAAGAGCATTGAAATTTGAATAGTTGTTTTGATTCTGAATCACCATAAAGTATCTGATAATGGTTGAAAAAACAAATTCCAATTCACAAGGTACGTGTCCAATATGAATATTTGTATTGTACGGTACCTCGCATACAGCATGGCCGTATACATATACAAATAAAATATTGTTCTAATTTTACGGGTACTGAAAATATTACAAATTGGCTTGATACCCGTAGGGTTCTGATTTGTTTGATTTGTGGAATTTTGAATTAGGTACTAAGTAGGTAAAATCATCCTTGCAAGAAAATGATTAAACCCACACAAAATCCCATTTGTTTGATCGAATATGTACGAGTTTTTAAGTCCAAAATAAATCGATGAAATTGCTATTATTGACAGGCAAAGTAAAGAAAAGTATGGGTACAGTTCCCAAATATATAGATGTACGGTAATTATGGATTTCAAAATAGCCATGTATATTTAACTAACCTGTTAAGAACATAAATGTTTCCTGATTGTTGACAATTTCTGACAAATCTTTGTATTCAACCGATTTATGATCTTTACTCTGTTCCAAAGCCTTGACAGAAAGGTCACGAACGAAGAGTTCCTGTAATTAAAAAAATGAATTATTTACATTTCACGTAGTTTCATGCTATAGTCTACCGATCGCATTTGTAACGTTTGATTTTGTACTGATCCCTATAAGTACATCTATAATATTATAGTTCAACCTCACGGGAAAGCGGAAGCAGTAGGCCTATGTCTATGGACTGGTCTATCTCGTTGAAAAATGTTAGTAATCAAACCTGATTTTATATCAACAGTAGGCCTATATTGTAATATTGATAGCTTTGAGAGTAAGAGTATTATACAAAGTTATAAAGTAGGTAGGCCTATATAAACGTCCCCCTAAATTGCGTCACACATCTGTTGTTACCAAAATTGCCATTAATATTATGAATCCTTATTTCGGGCTTTCTGGTGATTTTTCGTTATTTAATGGCTTTTAAATGTAATGACCAAATACGAAATTCCCTGACTTTTAATGACCATAAAAAGGTAAATCCGATTGTTTAAACTTTAAGTTAAACCTCGACGCTATTAATATTATATTTATACGGTAGTATTAATTCTCAGCCTTCTGGTGTCATTTATCATGTCCATAGCATGAGCATGGGCATGCCATGGATAACTAAACTAATAATGTTAGACCATAGCCTAATAATTATACCTCCCTGGTCTTAATGAGAAAAAAAACAGGTTCAATTGGCATGTCCAATTTTGTCCATTACAACCCGACACCTTCAGGGCCACAACAACATGGCTACATCGCCAAAATACCCAATACCGCAATAAACTAAAGACAAAAGACTGGCAGCGGCTGCATGGAGGTAGTGGAAAATTGAAATGTGTAAGAAAACGACCCGGTGAGGTGCGAACAAAGGCCTTCAAAGGGAAACTAAATATCGGATGAAAAGCAATTACTCACTGTAGCTTTGGCGATACCGAATAAAGACTCTTGACTTATATTTGAAATCTCCGGAGAACTCTTCATAATGGTTTTAATCCTTGATAATGGAAGTAAACAAGTGGTAATATCTGAATCGGCCGCCATTTTCCTTGATTTTAAGTGCCACAGGGATGGTAAATTTTAAGCTAAGATATTTATTAAAGCCTAGAATAAACCTATTATATGGTTTGATATATCCATATATTGGAACTAACTTTGATCATAAAAATGTCAAATCTGAAGGTTAGAATTTGTGGGTTAGAAATTCTCCTGATATTTATTCTCAAATAGTACATACAGTAATCTGACGCCTGAATGTAGTGACGTTTTGGTGATTTCCGGACATGCGCACTAGAAGATCAGCGTAATAACAAAATTTACAGGAAGGCTGGATTCGGTCCTACAAAATGCCGCTTTTTAGTAATGCTACGCCTTTTGACGGCGATATAGGTAAGTCAACCTAATATTTATATTCTTTTCCTTGCCCGAACAATGGAAAATAGTCGATCTCTCTGATAGAATCGGCACACAATATAAATATTTTCCGAGGGATGGTAACAGAAGAAGCCAGCCAGCGACAGCTTACTTGATCCCAACTGGGTTGACCCAGTGAAAATGATTAGTCAATGTCCCGTGACTTATCACTATTATTTGATAATATACTCTGCGTATTCTCCTTCGACTAATCCATCTCTATAATCCATGGAAGAGATATCTTTGTTGTGTTTATTGACGTACTTGCTAATTAAATTATGTAAATATTGTAGGAAATGAGCTCGATGATCCTGACTTGACAGTTGTCTTGTGTTCATTGTTTGGCTGAGTCAGACCCTAAGTTGGGTTCCTGGTTTGATACTAGTTGTAGGTCTACCAGATGACTTATACATCGCCTAAAATAGTACACTTACAGTTAATCGAAGGAGAGGTTCTTGCTTTATTCCAAATTCATTATAAGAATGCTGTGTGACCAAGATCAATATAATGTTTTTTTCCTTATCGCCCTCCCACCCATCAGCATCCTCTATCTGTGATGATATCACCAGTGACCATTGGGGTCCTGTATAGGCCTATATTATATATGATTTTATATCTTTATGATTATCTTCACACAAGGAACGTTAGACTTAACAGATTATTTCATTCTTAATACGTGTGTATTAATATACTATTATCCCGGGCTTGGGCCAAGTTGGGGTAAACTGATATAATCAGGGACAGCTGGGAAGGTATATATCCATCTGATACTTATGTCTTATCACAACTGATACTGATCCATGTGACCAGACAAAGAAATGAATTGATCTTTCCACTAAACCAAGGATCATATGTCTAGGAATTCCTTCCCAAATAGATTGCAGATATGTGACGATATGAATAGCATACACTCAATAGGGAATCCTCCAATACCATATGACGTCGTCGGAACACCCCGGGTTTGTTCACACCACTAGATTACTATGAAGTAGGATTCCTGTTCCTAGTATTATCACCATGAAATAAATTCTATCTTTATTGCTATGTTACATCTTGGCTTTCCAACGTTTTATATCTACCGTACTGCAGGTAATAGCTTAGTTAATGCCTTATGGAACGAGGTTCTAACTCCTTGTTCCATTCACTATTTATTATATACCCTTAGCAAAGAAGATTACTGGTATTGTTAAATAAACCTTTATTTTTTATTCTGATTACTCATACCTATCTCAAAGCTAAAAGAAGTACGAGTTCAAGTTTATGGTACTAGTACAATATGAATATTTTTACCGCCCCCCCCCCCCCCCCCCCCCAGTGGACCTATATTGCACCTCTCGAACAGCATGGGCATAATTCTGATTATAGAATAGAAACTTGGAGTTAAATCAAATGTGTACCGGCCCTGTCAATACATATTATGTCCCCAGATGGCCGAACCAAACTTATGTCTAACCATCTCTTTTATTCTCTATGTCTTCTGAAGTAATTCATTTCTTTTTACAGAAAAGGCAACGAGTGAATTAAATACATCTGAAGATTGGAGTTTGATATTAGATATATGTGATAAAGTTCAAAGGACACCGAATGGGTACGTGGCAATTCCCATTTATGATATTATCTTTTTTATTTTTTGATATTCTTTGATCTATTTATCATTGCTAAATTTGCTTCTTGAGAGGTAAAAATACAAAGTCTTTGTTTTATTCCCTGAATTTAGTTTTTAATAGAACTAAAGTTGATTTAGTTATTATGTATGTGATTGTTCTTTTCTCTTCGTCGTGACATATATATAACAAGTTTCACACTTTATTGCAATCAATGATACGTAAAAACTTGATATTTCTAATCTCTTTTTATCATTTTTTTCAGGCCCAAAGATTGCCTCAAGTCTCTCATTAAACGTCTTAATCATAAAGTCCCCCATGTAGCCATGCAAGCTTTAACCGTAAGTACTTTATCGTAAAACATGTATAATAATATTTTGTATGTTTATATAAGCCAATATACATTAATTTAGTTGGTTCTCGATACATTTTTAATTAATCGTCTTTGAATTACGGAACGCATTATTCAGCTTAACATGCCACTGATCGTTCATTAAAATATAGGTATAAAATTGTGATTAATTATCCAACAACCAGCACCGGGAAATTCGTATAATTAATATGATAATTATCTCATTTCAGCTTCTAGACGCTTGTGTTAGTAACTGCGGTCACACTTTTCATCTAGAAATATCCTCTCGTGATTTTCTATCAGAATGTAGGACGTTAATGTCAAAGGTAAGAGACATGCCTGTGTGATATAATACGTTGGTTCCTTGCCAGCTTCGGTTCTACTCACGAATATACAAACATTGCCATCCCATATTATGTACTTAAAATAATAATACGTGATAAAAGTAACCGTGTTTTCCACATGTGTACATGTTCAAGAATGGGATTATTATGCCTTAATTCGCATATTTTATTTCTAAAAATAGCATGTAAAGATTTCCTTAATCTGATGGATCTACTTTCTGAAAATATTTTTATTGAAATTAAGAAAATATTTATTTAGCAACGTTCTTATGTTCTACGTTTCAGGCTCACCCCCGGGTAGCTCAGAAATTAAGATGTCTTCTAAAGAAATGGGCCGAAAATGAGTTCAAATCAGACCCTGCGCTTAGGTACGTCCCGTTTTGTGTTCCATAATGAATACTGTAATAGTGTCGCTCTTGGATCGGCCCACGATGAATAGACAAAATGAAATGTGATATCAATATTAATCTGATATCAATATTAATCGATATTAAACACCATAAATGAATTACGGTTATCACAGTGTGTGTGTGTGCAACGATACTATCGATTAAAATTAATATTAAATTGGTAAATGTTGATGGTAAATTCATCTAAGCTAACGTAAGTATTGTTTTGTAAAATTTTGATTTGTAATCTGAGAATATCACAAATGTCAAAGACAGAACCATAACATTTCTTTTTTAAAAATACGAGACCCATCCAGTTTGTCACTCGTCATCATCTCTTGTTAACAGGGTTTCGTGTGTAATTACTCCAGCATTCGTGTGAATATCAGATACGAACTTTATGTTTATATCAATACGTTCATTTTTCAGCCTGATCCCTACTCTGTACAGTAGTCTAAAGTCTGAAGGCCTTGACTTTTCACAACCTGATGAAAAGGTAAGCCAGGGATCTTTAGATTTATTCTGTCATCACTTTCATGCCTGTATTTAAATCAAATTACTGATTTGAGAAGATTTTAGATCTAATTAATTGAGAATTATATTGGCATCATTGAAATTATTTTCCTGAATATGACAGTCAATCCTTCATTCAGTATCAATATAGTCGCAGACTCTTGCTTTACAGCCCCGGGCTATCCAAACTTTGCCCAAGGATCCTAATGTTGTCAGTACACAGCAAGAAGAGGATGACATAGCTAAAGGTATGTGATTTGATGACTTTTTTCTCTCAGCCCATAATACTCTCTCTCCTTTTTGTTACTGAGCTTTTTGTTATCATTCATTTAATATTGAAATATCTCATGATCGACAATATCTTATTTCAGCTATCGCTCTATCCCTACAAGAAAATGACAAACAAGGCGGTAAATCGGGCTCTACTGGTGGTGGCAGCCTGTACCCGACATTTAGCAACGCTACTAACTCCTCATCTTCTTCCCCAAGACACAAGGAATTACGCAAGGTTAGACCAGAGAAATTAACCATATCATTCTCAGTACATTGGCTAAGTTCAATCCCAGCTGCCCACCTCCAAGACTAATTGGTTGTGCAAGTGTAGGATGGTTATTCTTTAGTTGTTCCATCCTGGGACTGAAGATTGTTAGCAGTTGATAACTTGGCTTATTAGGTCACTATAGTGAACCTTGATAGGAGCATGTATATTGATGCACGCATCACACGCGGTATCGGGAATATTCACCACGTGCCAGTTTTAGAGACTTTACGATAGTGTCCCTGAGCTTGAATAGCCTCTCTTAGTCGTATACACTATATCTTACTTCTACAAACTTGATAGTAATGTTTTTACAGGATCAGAGTTCTCTTGTTTTGACATCAAGAACATGGGGGGTTTTCACAGAGAACTATAGCATTTAGACCGTAAACGACTGGATAGTTTGAAATATTTACGAAGCGACATGGGATAGATTTAGACTCAACATGCGCGAGGATAGGTATTTCTACTCATTAAGGTAAATCTAGAGTATTGCATCTGAGCAAATCTTGGAGATATGTGTGAATGATTTACAAAGCTGAGCTATTTCTGTATGTCCTTATCACAGCGCCGCAAACACCGTAGGAAAGTGAGTGGCTTTGTCGATTCTTACATCTTCTTATCTTCATTCTTTTCATTTTGAAGGGTTCGTACACCTGAGCCTTGATTTGTAATGATATTTTCTTTTCTTTTCATGTTTCTCTACTAACAAATTTTTAATTTTCGATCGCCCTTTATATCTTATTCACTAAATTCGCAAAATCGTTTTTTCTATACCCATAGGTCAGGTAACATTGGGCCTATTGGTTGATAACATTTGTGGAAAATGTTGTGCAGTCAAATGATTAATGTATTTTAAGCATTTTGATCCATCTGCTTTGTAGTAGATTACGCTTGCGGCTGTGAAATAGTTTATCATCAATGCCAAACCTTGAATTTATTATTATTATTCATGTTCTGTCTCTTCCTTTCTTCTGCCGCGACACGACCGGCCAGAGCGAATTTTACAGAATTCACTCGTTTCATTTTGTTTGGTTTTGCCCTATTTGCCCCGGCTCTAGTTGTACGGACCCTTGCATACATTGGAATCTTTATGTCTTTTCAGTTGTCGTCTGCGTATATTCTATTAGATATTTAATTTTTTTGAGGAACTGGAGAATAATCTCTGAAAACAGACCGCTGGAGTAAAAACGCGAATGTAGAAATATTTATTTATTAGATCATATGAGTAGTCCTCCTAGATCTTGTATAGATGACATAAAAAAGTCATGGTGCTGAAAATTTGATTTGATTTCGAGCTGTAGTTGCAATACCTCGGTTAAAATTATCGTGATTAGACATAGCGATTATTATAAAATATTTTTTGAGATATGAGATAGGCTCGAGAATGACACATGTACTACATTGTTTTTCTATTGAAGACAATAAATTCATTTGTTCTTCTGAAGAAGAAAAGGCTCGCCAGGTATCTTTTTAGTGTATTTCGGTTCGGCTTTTTTTCAGTTCAATATGAGAGAAGGAGTGATTGAACATCATAATATTGGGCCCCAGGTTTTTCTTTTTATGGCCACCTAAGAATCAAATGCACTGATGTTCTTTACGCCCCAAGACACCATGTCGCGAAGGGTATCAAGATGGGCAAACATTTTGTTGTTATTCTCTCCTGAACTGAATGTTTGTCATATTTTATGTAAACACCTTAATTAAGGTTTATGTGATCTAATCAAGAGTTCTTACACGCTTTCTGAGTATAACAGTAACTCACATTGTACTTTTGATTGAACCCACTTCTATGCTCACAACACCTGAATTAATGATAATTAAATATTGAAATGGAATGAAGTATCTCACATTCAACAAGAGGTATGTATCACTGTATGCGATGTTATGGAATTGCATTTCAGTTCAAATACCAGTTTTGACTTGATATCAGATATTAATCTTGTGGATAGGTTGTTTGAATGCAATACTATAGCATTGTTTTTGCCTAATATTTGATATTCTAAATGGAAATGAACTCATGTGTCAGTTTATGAAATTTGCAGATACGTGCCAGGGATGTCGTGTTCTTTCATGATCGGTAAATTCATTTGTGAAATTTGTGATTTCTCTTCAGGTCCGAGCGTTGTATGATTTTGAAGCAGCGGAAGACAACGAACTTACTTTCAAAGCTGGCGATATAATCTGTATAATAGATGATAGGTAAGATACCATGAGATGTATAATATCATTCATGTTATTACTGATCTAAAGTTTGGAGAGAACAAGAAATCTTTCAAACTGTAAATGGCCCCTGTAAGAAAGCTACCTTACTTAGCTACCTTAATTAGTTCTGAGACTTAATTAGCTACGTTAATTGGCTCAGAGATAATGGCTCTAATCAAGCTACAATATATTATACTCAAACTACTTCATCTTGACTCCTTCATTTCTATATCTGTGACAAGTCTTCATGACAAAACACAACGAGAAGTACTGACCTTAGGGTGAATAATTAACCCAATCATTTATACCCAAGACTTTGTTACACCCATCGTACATAGAAATATTGCTCAAGTTTTAACTCTTCTCTGATATAAGTCGCTAACAATATGTTATTTTATTCAGCGATGCCAACTGGTGGAAAGGAACGAACAACCGAGAGGAGGGTCTCTTCCCAGCAAATTTTGTTACTGCAGACCTGACGGCTGAGCTAGAGACTGAAAATAGTAAGTTTTAATACTTTTAACCCATGTGAACGCATTGAAACAATACCTTGTTGCCGAATGCGTACATGCATAAATGACGTTAGTGCTATGACTCATTACGTTTTTCTATTTTCAGAACCCAAATCTGTGAAATTCAATGAAGAGGTAGAGGTCAAAACCATGGAACCAATGCCAGAAGTTCTTGAGATTGATGAGGTAGGTCAATTCCTTGGAGTTACCTTGAAATCTGTTCACAGGATTTTGAATTGGGTGAAACAGGGAGGTTGTATCAGGGAGGTATATACCAAATATACCTCCCTGGTTTTATTTCACCTTTGGATGTGGTCAATACGCACGGCCCATTGACTTAGCCCTGAGACTGCAACTCAGGCCTGAGGCCAATACAACGGCCGTATCGGGCCTCAGGCCCAATACGGAATGAATATAGTTCTCTAACAATAATAGTGTCAGCGCCTATAAATGAGTTGCAACCTTTAAGAAAATGATTGAATATTATTTATTATAGTAATTAATACTGCAAAAAGGTAAGTAAAAGAGCAGTCCAGAATTAAATAATTTTGCATTTTAAAATATAGTCCTCGAGGGTCGGGAAAAACGGTGCGTAGAAATACACAAATGCGTCATGACGCCCTGTGAGATCATGACGGGCGTCATGATGTAAACAAAGACGTCGATGTAAACATACATGTAAACAAAGACGAACGTGATATAATTTTTGGCCTATCTATCATACTCAAGTACATTTTGATGAGTAACGGCGAAATAAATACAAAAAAAATCCGCGGAACATAGCGGGAAATCCGTATCGTCCCTTGGCTTCGGTATCCGACCGCGGGTGCTACGCACCCTTGGTCGGATACCTCCGCCGCGGGACGATACGGCTTCCCGCTATGTTCCTTGGTCATTTTTGTCTTAGTATATACCTCTGCAGGGTGGTATTTGGTGTGCAATACTTGTTACAGTTGCAGCCTTGCCACCTAGCGGATGGCAAACATACACTAACCATAAGAGACCCGGTGTGGAGCGAGCCCACAAGTATGACATCAGGAGAAACCATGATGTCACTGTCACTTGACACCTAGACATGACACGCCCTGCTCTCAAATAAATGACAATCTGTCTACTAGTATTTCAGTCCTAAACTTGGTAGAAAATACACACAAACTTACAAAATGCTAGAGGTGGTGTTCTCACTTTTTATGTTGGGTTCTTTGCAGGCAAAGATAGATGAGGTATTAACTATGATCCAAAATGCTGATCCAACTGGAGAAACCAACCCTGACCCTCCCAATATGGTTGGTCTTGAAGGTACGCTATTATTTTGACAGTTGAATTTGTACATTATTTTCACGTAAAAACTGTACAAATATATAAAGATAATAATACTTACATAATACTACGAAGGTAATGCTATTTACTTGCTTGATAACTGATGTTAGATTTATCTAAATACGTTGATGAAGCTATCAACCACCTGTATGTTCTGTTAATGTATCTAGGATGCTAACCTAAACATCGTATTCCTATTTTAGAACACTGTAAAGCGATGGGACCTCTCATAGATCAAGAACTTGAAAAGATTGACAAGTAAGACTCTTATTTTACGTTGACGACAAAAATATTTATTTTCACGTCATTTTTGTTATTCCATCTAGTTGGTCTATATTCATGTATAAGTGCGTTTGTCATCAATATTTCGATTCCAGATATAAATGATATTCTTGCTCTTATCAGAAAGATAAACCCCTACAATTTAATTGTTGGCTAGGTGCATGAAATATGCATTGAATAATTTTGTCAGTCGTCTTTATCAACTGTGGACCAAAGCGGTTCGCTTACATTGCTAAAACTGACTCTACTTAATGCACTGGCAATACTTGGTAACATGACGCGTGTATTGTCCTGTAGGAAACATGCATCATTAATGGAGATCAACACTCGTGTACTTGAGGCGCTACAACTTTACCATAACCTCATGAAGGAGCTGCCGGCGTATGGCTATGCCACTCTACCTAAAGGTGTACCTATGCCGCCTCCGTATGCTTCATTACCCAACCAGGTGATTATATATGCTGCAGGCTGTCCAACATAGGCACACATGCTGGACTGTATAGGCTTTTTCTCAGAAATGTTCTCAATCAGGGCAATATACCCAATATTTCTTCACGTGATAAAATATCTTTTGAGATGCGCTGTTGGCCTGTGTATATGTGGACTTGTTTTTATGCTTATTTCCGCATATATGGTACTTTTTTCTCTTTTTTTTCATTTTTTTTGTAAAAATTGTTTTATTCCATTTATCCTGCCAACTTGACATACATCTCTAACGCTCTCGCGACGCCTAAATAAACATTCACAAACCAATATTTTGTTTTACCTGAGGCTTTTCCTCACTTTCGTAGTTTTTTTGTTTTTTTCTGACAATTTTCTGACCCTTTTAACTTTCTATATATGGTACTTTTAATTTTCTCGTGGTTTCTGATTCATGTTATTTTCTTTATAAATACAGGTTTTCAATAGTCAGCCACCATTCGTCCAAGGTCAGATGCCTCCCCCAGGTCAAGGTCAATCCCAAGGGCAAATTCCTCCAGTCATGGCTCAAGGTCAAGGCCAGATGCAGGGTATACCTCCAGGCATGAGTGCACCCCCTGGCGGATTGCCCCCTCAGAGTTTCTCTCCTCCACCCCAGGTGTCAGCACCAGGCCAGTTCTCCACACCTGCCAGGTAAGGACATTATGCACTCAGTTCATGTAATATGTAGTTAGTTATCGGGTCGTTAAACTGTTGGACTATGTATACAAAGTTCAAAATGTCAACAAATGTAAAACTCCGTGAAACAGTTTTAAAGTTACACAAGTAAAGATATACGATAACCGCAATGCCTAGATGCAAAGTCTAGATAGAAAAAATAATTATTTGAATAGTATGAAAACATATTGTATCTTTATACTATGAAACATTTGTTAACATTATACCACTTTTGAAATGGTCCCTGTAGAGTTGGATTTGTGTGCGCATTTGACACCTGAGTCAGTTTAACCTCAAACCCATGCGTGGGTGTTTACACACAGGCATTGAGTAGGCAGCAGTGTTGGCCTCAAACCCACGCACTACTACTGCACAGTGTAAGGGATTGTGGCTGTGTTTAGGTTTGAATTTGATTGTCAATCAACAATGCGATTGCCAATCAACAATGTGGGTTACAACAGAGTAGCTTTGGTGGGAGGGAGGATGTCATGTACCCATCAACTAGCCTACCGCCGTCCGTCGTATATTTCCTTGATTAAGGACTAAAATAAAAGTATATTATATTTCTGAGTAGACTTTTAACCCAAATAACTTCAAACAATTATTATCAATAGTTAAACAAATCGACCCGATAATATGGTTGTCCAACCCTTGCACTGTTAACTTTAGACTGTCACTAGTATGCCTGACAGGTAGTTCTCCGTATTGTTTGATAAACCCTCTCAAAAACTCCCAACTCTGGATCGTAGAGTCCTATCAATTCTATCCTGAACTATAGACGAACCAATAAAGTAAAGATGTTGATGTTGAGATTATAAGATATATATGTATCAAATTGTATCCGTGCATTTCTTATTATTTTGTTTCTTGCAGTGTCCCTAACTCGACAGTCAACAACTATGCCCCTCCCGCTACCACCTACAACAACACACTGCCTACCCAGGACGGTGGCATGCCCCCAACACAGGCGCCCCCACAACTGCAGGCGCAGAGCCTGCAAACTGCCTTCATGACTGCCCCACCAGCCAACCCCACCAGCCAGGCCGCTGCCCCCGTCTTCAACATGCCCCCTGGCGGTATGGCCCCCACACAACAGATGGCACCAGCTCTCGCACAACAGCAGCCATTGTTATAAAAATGTCCCCCTCCTGATCTACCTACAGTTCTCCTCTACTAAATATTCTATGGACCTAAATCATAGTGTAGACCACTATCATCACATATAGGTATCATTTTGTGTCCTTCCAATATATTTGCATTCGGTTTATAACGTGGATGTATTAAGTCCGATGTACGTATACTTATTATTCCTCAGACATACGGCTCATTTGGGACTATTTTCATTGGGTGATATCAATTATTTTTCTTATGTGATTCCATTTTTTTTTAAATTATAAATTTAGGATATTGTTTTCATTAAAATTGTCACAATGGTGAGAGTTTTGATTCTTCCAGGACATCTTTGTTTGTTTTCTTTTCTTTGGGTTTGATGACCCTGCGAGTCAGAGCAAAGAAAGAGATAGAAAAACCTACTGTTATGTATATATTTAATCGTGGCAGTTTTATAAATAACCTATTATAAATGAAGAGGGAGAAATGCAATCGGCGGATCAACTATTTGATGTCGCCTTTGTTCCACTCTGGTGGATTTTCATCCGGAGCTACTACATTTTTTGTGCGCGAGTTTATAACCATTTTGCACAAGAGTTTTATGGGTTGATTTCCATAATATGGGTTGCAAATCCTACTTCATTCTGAAGTGTTCAATGATGAAACCTGGAGAGCGTCGTGAGTTACTTCTACCGAGTATTTGTACGAATTATTTGATTAATGATATATAGGCGAAAACGTTTATACACTAGTCGCACAGTATTCATACCTGAGCAAACACATGGGTTCGGTGTTGATTAAAGGAATAATACCATGTCAACTTCTAGACTTGGCTGAAAGCTAATCATTTTAAATGCTTGAGATGTTGCTTTAGTCGGAATATGCTTGAAAGTGTCAAAAGAGAGGAGTGCGACCCTCGATGAAGACGCTTTCTTTCCTTGTCTTTTCCTAAACGCACATGGATTACTGTATAGATAGTGTAGCTATTCGGTGACCAGAAATCAAAATGATTAAACCGATTGCTAATTAGGGATTATCTTATTTAATGGTTTCCCATATGGAACGGAATGGCGCGTGTATGCCCTTTAGTTCTCTGATCAGAAAAGGGACGTATGAAGCAATGATAAATGGAAACGAAGTTAAATATGTTATGTGTGCCTTCTACCGATTATTTAGGGGAAATAACCGTTGATGGTCAACCTGGAAGTTTATGTCGTTGGCATATTGTTTTCGGTGGATAATTCACAATGAGGAAAGGCAACGCAACAAATTCTTGCTCTGAGCGTTTTATGTATACTTTTATAGCACTTTTTCTATGTAAAGATGCAACTGTTCTATTGATATTAACACAGGACATGACATTTTCATGGTTTCTCTAATTTTCCCCCATGATTATGTAGATAATGGTTACCAGAAGCTGTCCATCGTAATAGACCGATAGTAGCTGATAGTAAAAGTGAACATAGCCATTTCTGTATAAAATGTATAAAGGTAATACAGGCTAGCGTAGCGTGGATTCTATGTATGCAGTTACGTACATATCTTATTGTTTCATACCGAACCTTCATGATATCTCTCCGAAAGTTTGGTGGGGTATTATTGTACATAGTCTTACCGTGTATCTCTGTGTTATGTTAATTTAATATTCCCTGTGGATTCTTGTTAATTTACGATGGCTTCTTTGGTTGAGTCAACTGAAGTTCAAATCAGGAGTAGTTCTCGGTAATTTTTGCATGTAATTGAGAAGGTCATAGAATGTACGGTTATAACCTAAATTCACGCGAACAAGAATTACATTTGCTAATAACTGGGAAAAAGTTGAGGAAATTTCATTTAGCTTAAGGTGTTGTAGACCTTTTTCTAACATATTCCACATTTTGCTGATTAAAATTAATTTGAAGTTGCCGATCATAGGAAGGAAATGTTTAAGTGAAGAGTGGATAATGAGGATTGTGATAGGTATGGAACTTCCTGATTAGGCTTTAGTGTATCAATATTAATGTCCTTACAGTGTTCATTTCACCATTTTACTATGTGATTCACAGAAATGTATTGTAATAAATATATATATTCAAGATCAGTGTCCTTCATTTTTACAGACATCCGCTTTGGAGTGGCTAGAATTTGTTTCCATGGTTTTAATTTAATATATCAGAGATGCCCGAGAAGCCCTTCAATAACTTGGTGAGGTCATTGATAGGAAGCCTTCTGCGACAATGGCTTTCCCAGCTCTGGTCTCGTGGCTGGAGTAGGCCGCCCACTCCCTCTCCATACATTTTAGTACAATTTGTTCTGTCCCCGTGCAAGAAGCGAACTCACAAACCCTTACAACCCCTCCCCCCCCCCCCCGCCCCTCATAACGTAGAGTATGAGAGGGGGAGGAAGACAGTGATGTCATTGATTGGACGCCTCCTGTGGTAATGCAGGGTTTTAAAAGTCATTAAAAATTAAATAAAAGGCCCTTGCTTCAAAGTCATTAAATTTGGTTTATGAGTCATAAAATATGGCAGTGCCCTAATAATCCCCATCAGCTTCAGTTCAAATGCAGCAGAAGGCATCATTTAACAAGTATATTTTCAACAACGAACTTTGTGAATCACAGAATCGCTTATATATGACTCGTAAATAGCTGTAGTTTATAACTAGTAGACAGAAGTCCTCATCTTCTCATCCTTAATTTTTTTATCTAAATATTAAATGCTTGGTTCAAATTGAAAAATAGAATCTCTTGCTGCTAAGCTTAGAAATACTTGTTATCTAGGTCAGGGCACAACGAAAATCACAAATATAATTATTATTTTGTGAGTGTATCTGTCTGATTTATCCTGAATAAAATTTTGTCCAAACAAATTTTCTTGGGGGGGGGGGGGGGGGGAGAGAACCCCTACAACTACAAACCCCCCTTTATATGCTGTGCCTTTGCCGCTTGCAGACCCATTCCCCACACATTCGTAAGATGATTTTCCATCATATTTGCTATTTTTAGCCATTAAAATATCACCAACCTGCCGATCTAAAATCATTAAAAAGTCCTTATTTTCCCAATAAAAAGTACTTAAATGTCAGTCTCCCTAGACTGTGGGAACCCTGTAATGGCTTTCCCGGCCCTGGATTTGGATTAAGTGTGAAACCTCCACTGTCAGATTAGTTCTGCACCAAGATTTCTAGTGCATAAAATATCTTTAACACTAGCGCCTATGGACGTCCATAGACTTTAGTGCTAATTCACTCTGCACAAAAAATCATTAACACTAGCGCCTATGGACGTCCATAGACTTTAGTGTTAAAAGCCAGATCACAATTTTTCGTGAGCATTGGGGTCTATGGGGAATAGAATATAGCCTATATATTTGTTAATAATCGTCAGATCACAATTTTAAAAACGGTTTTGCAAACTGGAAAGCACGGTCAGTGATTTGACTAGGGCCTTTTCCGACCCTGGAGTAGCCAACATTTTCGGAAACTCAAATTGACCGATATTTTTTAAAAGCTCAAATTGAATGAGTGAACCTCTACTGCACTAAAGACTTTCCTGGGCCCGGAAGGCGGGGGGAGGTGTGTGTGTGTGGGGGGGGGGGGGGAGACAGATTGTCTAGGCTCACAGCCTATCAGGTCAGACAAGAATGAATGTTGGTGATTGGAAGCCTACTGCGCTAATGACTTTCCTGGCCCTGGTATGTCATTACTTTTCCTGCTGTGATTATTGGATTGCAGACTATGCTATTTCATACTAAATTGTACTCAGTTGTTTAAACCAAACTGAGGGAAAGCCCCTCCCTCCTGACTGCAAAATGTCATTAGAATCCCATTAGGATGCCTACATTACTTTTATATTTCATCATTGCGGTCTAGGCTTAGACCTGACAAGTCCCTCCAAACTGAGGGAAAAGTCTCTCGCTCCTCACCAGTTATGTCATTTGAATTCCATTAGGAAGTCTACTCCATACAACAATTTTATATTTTTCCAATTTTTTTTTATTGATTTTTAAAATTTTTACAATTTTCTTAATATTCATGTACAAGTCATTTGACCAACATTTGGGAGGATTTTCTTCCGCTGATTTTGCTACAGCGCTTTATAAAAGTCCACATTAAGTCATTTATATTTTTGGGGTTCGTCTTCAAATTAAGTCAATATTTTGTCGTCCCACCTCCCCCCTAGGGATTCCCCTTTTCTTAATCAGGATTCCCTATTCTTCTGTATAGTATCTACTAACTTGTCTGTAGTGGTCATTTGTCGGTTTGTAACAGGGCTTTCTGCCAGTCAGTCTCCTCCTACCCGCTGAGCTATACCTGTTGGAGCCCTGGACTCCTGCCTAGCTAGTATCACCCATAAACTCTATGCTGTAGTAGCTCCCACAACGGTGCAGTCGTTGAGTGAGTCGAGCTGGACTGGGTGGCCAGGCTCCCATTAGGCCTATAGACAGCGCCTACACTCTGGGTGAGTGGGTTGGGTGAAACACTCCCGTCTTTAGTGGGATTTAAACACATGTAAGATGCTTTTAATGAAGAAATTGGGAGTAGATGCTGCAGGAAACAAAATATCGGTAGAAGCTCTTTGCTGTCCTTGATAGAGATCGGTGCATTAACTTTGAGCGCATTTTAGGGTTAATTTTCCCAAGAATTATGTGAGAATCTTTAGTCATAATGACGAAAGAACGTTAGCCAGACAGTCAAGAAAACATAAGTCTAACAAATAAATATATAAGTGAACGTGATGGCAGGTTATGGTGAATAAAACCTTTAAAACAAAAACAAATATTAATGAACGCCAAATTTGTATGTATCGCATTATATATCGAACTAAGCAACTGCAGTATTGTGGGCGTTGACGCTCGCTCCTTGTTGATCAAAAGTAGTTGTCTTCGAGGTAGAATCCAGTCGGAATCGCAACCGTTAATACAAGAGTATCTACAGGGTCTCTCCTTCTTACTTTATTAGAATATAACTTCTATGTCCTGTTGACCTTCTAACAGGATATTTGCTGACAGTGATATTAGCTTGAAAGTAACAATAAATTACTCTTAATGATAAACTAAAGCCAGCATTAATGGATATCATTCCATTGGTTTTCATGATCAAACTATTAAAAAAGATCTGCTGAACTTCGACTTCAATCGGTAGCTAATTTATTAACTTCATGAAATCAAATGCCACAAAAACATATTTAACATTCGGCTTAACTTAATCCAGTTTACATAAGTTTTTTTTATCAATCACACCGAGTGCCTATATCATCACAATAATATTGACAGTACATGGCCACAGCAACATAGCAAGTACGAATAAATATAATATTCAAATGTGTGAGTGTAATAGGAAATCTGGGGGTCAATCAATATTCATTAAAAAGACAGCATAGCAAATAGACCAGTTAAATGACAAAGCGAAATAATAATAATAATCAACCACAAAATGCGGTCTTTTAGAATAAGTACACGTGTAGTCAGTCGCTATCAAAAGGAGCTGAAGCTAATTTCTAACCAAGTAATATTTCCAACAATGTTAATGGGGGAAACGGAGTCGGATGAAATTGAGTTGTAAATTGTGTCGAGTGAATGCATGCAAAATAAAATATGGAAGCCTATGTAAATAAAGTCTCATTGTGGAAACTCTGGTACCACACAGGAAAGTACTGACCAAAAAACAAATACTGGGTAACCCCTGTCGAACTCCGTCTTAAATTGATAAACGGTAAAATTGGTCGCTGATGATTCAACGATCATAAATAATATGTACACAATCGTGTCCAGTCAATATGTAGAGATCTTCAGAAATAAGTAGTACCCAAACATATCCATTTATACAGTATAAGATAAAACACACTCACTCAACATTGAAACGAAGGGGAAATATGGTCAGGGCAATTATTAGTCTTAGTCAGAGAGTGTATTGCATATTTAAATACAGAAACAGGCATTTTGTATAATCTTCTGTGTAGATTACTCTTCGTAAGTAATATCAACAATATATTTTCTGCATACCACTAACATACCATTATAAGACTGACCAATTTTCAATGGACCTTTAACTACGGTATATTGCTACTCAAATAATCTATTTCAAGATTCATATTTTTGTAAACATTTTTAAGATGGAATGTAGCAAGCGCTTCATTCACGTCAACTAGCTATTGTCTGGCTATTCATGACTTTTGTTGAAATAGGATTCCTGAAACAGGATTGTGTATGTTTTCTGTGCAGGTTGGCTAATGAATGAAACCAACATATATGCGAAGGGACAAGGATGATACGATACTTGATCTCTGGTTATATACAATGGAAAAACTATCCGACTCTTATGCTCAAGATGTTAAAATTACCCACTTCTCAAAAGGTATCTCTGCTATATCACTACAGCTCACCTATGTAATAGGTCCTGACGATAAGCAAAGAAAGATAAACTGATTCTTCATAAATAGTCTACCAACTCGTATTCTGGCATTGAGCGGATCATTTGGGAAGGTC
This sequence comes from Sthenelais limicola, assembly GCA_942159475.1. Taxonomy (NCBI): domain Eukaryota; kingdom Metazoa; phylum Annelida; class Polychaeta; order Phyllodocida; family Sigalionidae; genus Sthenelais; species Sthenelais limicola. Next base: position 11,020,156 of record OW804100.1, on the reverse strand, counting down.
CTAGATGGGGATTCATGGAGTCTAAAACATGGGTGAATATATGGGTTAATAAAGACTACAGAGTAATGAAAATGTTAGGAGATTAGTATATACCTCTGTCAACAACCTAGTGATAATACAGGTTAATAGTTAGCGGCATGGAGAATGTCACATCCACGTAAGTCCTGCCTTTAATTGGCCTGAGTGTTGGAGTAGCATGGTTTACTGTACATTGTACATGATATCAGGCAATACACGCACACAAATATCATGTAATTCATACACACATTGTAAAGGAGGACTTACATACATGATCACCTTGAGTACATCAATCCATTGTATTATACACAAATTTCTTGTCCTTGTCTGGTACATATACCGCTGATTGAATGTTAGTATTTGGGCATTTGTCAACAAAAATAAACAAAGGAATGGTGCAAATTAGGTACATAGTTAATTGGTCAGGTACATTTGAAAAGACGAGGAGTCTTTGGTCCAAAAATACCCTAGGATCCTGATACGTTTTTTTAGTATTACCCGTCTCATTCCAATCCTTAAATAGCAACAGTTTCATAATAATTTAAATGTAGAAGCCACAACAAACATTACAACCCTCGAGCCATTCATTCCTTTATAAATTTTAACTTTTGAAACTCCCATCCTTTCCCACCGATTTGGAGCCTAAGCATTGCAAACGTCATATTTGTTAAACAATCGATCAGCAATCTGCCCCAAATACAAGTTTAATAATTACAGGAAACTAAGGACCCTTGTATTTTACACATAATCTGAGGTTCAATATTTTGAGCAATGGGATGTGCACATTTGAGGCTAGGTTCGCATCGATTATCATTGGCGAATCATCAGTTACCACAAAGTTGCACATAGCTTTATTTATACTAGTTTTTATATACCGAGAATCACACTTCTTGAAGAAAGCTTATAAATACGAGAGGAACTGATAAAGTCTTCATTTCTTAAAATACTGGATCATATATCAAGGCTGTTTTGTGTCACACCAGTCAGAATCCTACGTCAGAGAACATTTTTTCATTATTTCAGAACATGTTGGTTCAAGCATACATCTACATCATAAGATACACCAGTCGATTGTGAAGAGACGCCTTGAACGGGTTGATAACTATCTATGTGCTCTGGGTTTACCCCTAACATACACTTGAAGTGTGCCCCATGCCTCATGTAGTACCCTCTTAGTTTTATTGCGTCTGTGGTGAAATATAAGGACGAAGCAATTCGACGTCTACGTCGAAAAAGCTAAAGCTGTAAGGGACACACACTTCGGTGCAATGGGCATATGAGAGAAGGAATTTCAACCACATTACATATTCTGTGCGGGAGTAGTTCAGGAAAATGGCCGAACTGCAAAGCTATTCTAATCGTTAAGAGTATGACTGGTCAGCTTAAATTGTCAGTGAAAAATGAGATGGTTCGGGACAGATGCAGTCCACGAAAAATCTTTCTAGATATGATTATTGATATCGAGTTTCGAGAGTCAATATTACCGTTCTTTGGAAAAGTCCCATTATAAGAAACGTTTTCATATATGACATGCAGAGTGACTTCTAATGCTTCAGATGATGTGTAGTTGTGTTCGTGGATATATTTCAGAGGGATAAAGGGTGCATTCCAGAACCCTGGTGACTTTAGGTCTCCGTTAACCGATTAGTGAGTAATTCTCAGAAGTATCATGAAAATTAACAACTCAGCTGGTAATCAAAATTTATGAGAAGTGAACCGTCACGACCCAGAGCAAGACATAATATAAATGAGTCAAAATATACACATTAAATGGCTAGCAGCTACTAGAGAAATAAACAACTGTGGAAGGGTAAGGAGCCCATGAGTGGTGTCGATCACAATATAACATACGGCCACATGATCCATTGCAATATACATTGTCTTATGACGCCGGTCAAAAAGCCAGAACAATTAGAGAAATTCGGGACAACGGAATAATTGTATACACTATTGCTTCGGGTTAGTTATCCATCAGCAGTCCTATCTTTCCTCAAAAGCGCAATGTAGTTCATGGAAATACTAGAAACACAGTGAATGCCCCAGGCGCTCACCTTCCCCTGTATCTCCACCAAGATTCTTCTCCATATTACCAGCAAAAATGTGGTTCGTAGGAGTGAGAAAAAAAGTAACAACTATTAAATCATAGGATGACGGAAGGTAATATACACACCTGCAGTATGATCTAACATAAGGTATATATCCTCAACTAGACAGATTGGTTTGTACATTAAGCTCCTCGGCCTGGATAACAATGCTTATTTTCGAATATGGTATATTTATAAGTGAATGTGAGAGGTGAGGTGTATCTAATATACTACATATCGGAATCAAATCTTACATGGTCTGGCATTTACAAAGATTTAATGCCTCTAGCAAGAGGTGGATGGGGAGAGAACATTTTTCTATACATCTTAATCACACCACATCTTACATCATCTAAGTTTTGATTAGTGGATGGGAACAACGGTTGCTATGAAAAACGTTCTCATGGTAAGAAAGTGTAGGATTGAGTGCAATGAGTAATGACAAGAATATGTGTATCGTATATATGTATACATATAATATATTCCATGATCCTGATGATATGTTGTGTAAGTCCTAGAAGAACGAACATCCGTCGAAACAAGGATTCACAATCTTCAAGCCGGTCAACCAAAACGCCTTTTCCCATCATGACACATTTTCAATTGATGGTAAATGAAAGCTACAAAGGTAGAGTTACTGATCCAAGGTAATCCTGGCAATGACTGACTATGGAAGTAAGACACACTATAATCATGGAGACGCTTTCACCATTCACAATTTTGTTTTTTTTAATCGGACGTCGCACCGTACAAACTCCATGTAAAATAAGGATTCAATTTTCCTAGTGTCTGTTCAATTGCGACACCTCCGATTGCCTGCAGCTCCAGACCGTGTTAATTTCCAAGTTAGAATAAACATGGAAACGCCATTTTTTTTTATATCCTAGTAATCAAAACCTATTGGATGAAGGCTCAGGAAGTTGCTACTGTCAGTTTGAGCAGTGCGATCACGACTACTGCTCCTTCTTCAGTTCTTCTGAAATAACTGGGTCTTGTATGGCATTGTCTGCAACTTTCTCCGCCGAGCCTTGATGGGAGGTCACTTCGTCTGTGGTCTTGGTCCCTTGACTTTGAGACCTACTACTTGGCTTGGCTGGAACGACGAGCAGGACGAAGCCTACTAAGATGTGCATCCACCAATACATGGAATACCTGAAATAGGAAGAGAATAGTTTGTATTTGTACAACGGCGAAATAACCGCAACAAACGACTCTTGAAATAAGGTTTTAGGGTCTTTATCAGGTATTAGGAAACTTTGTCTGAAAAAATAAATCTTCCTCAAAGTACTTAATTTGTATTGGTAACAAAAAAAGGACACCTCAATTTTTTTAATAATATGAATGAAAAGGTAACTATTGCTTAAATTCTTGTGATATTCAGCTTTTAAATAATTGTACCAAATGTGACGCCTATCACTTTTGACAAAAAATGTGACGTCGATCAACGTTATGTCAAGGCTATCTCCGACCAAAAACATACCCAAAAAGATAGTAAATAGCTGACTAGGATTGCGTTTAGCTATGAAATTATCATATTTTAAATTCCTTAGCATCATTTGATAATCCTATCCCATTACTAATTTGCAAGAAATGAAATAAGGCCATTTAGAAAAGTGACGGAGATAACGCATCTGAAATGCTTGACCGACAGTGAACATAGCCTTATGCTGCCTTCCAATCAACAAACTGTCAAATTGATGACATACTCCATTTCAAATAGTGACGTACGTCATTTCTAACAATGTAACTACATTGCCAATGTTTTCTTTTGGCATCGAGAGGCTATGTGATGGAGATTATGTATTTGACCGACATTTGACAACCAAACTTTGATTTTTGAATTTCTCTTGATAGCTGCATTTGCGAAATGAATTACTCTGTGTATGAGATTCGTCTACACTTAATGCATGCCTTGAGATATAGAATGGGCTCAGACTGTTGTATACTCGGACCGTTGTATACTCGGACCGTTGTATGCTCGGGGGGTTAGTGCGCTCGGACTACCGGGTTAGTGGACTTGGACCAGGCATAGCTTTAGGCGGAACACTAATTACAATAAGTATAGTCAAAGTAATTTTGTTATTAGTCAGTTTTACTACGGACACTCGACTACTACCTTTACTGACATAAGACAACCATTTTTAGGGTTAGGTTTAGGGTTATTTTTTGTATGGTATGGTTTGGTCCGAGTCCACCAACCCAGTGGTCCGAGTCCACTAACCCAGTGGTCCGAGTCCACTAACCCCCTGGTCCAACTCCACTAACCCGCCCGGTCCGACATCAGAGTGGTCCGACTTCTCTAGGAAGCGCGATAATTAGCAATCATTGCACTGTCCTTGTTGCTATATATAATAATGCTTTCATATGGTATGGTTTGATTCAAGTCCACCAACCCGGTGGTCCTAGTCCATTAACCCCTTGGTCCGACTCCACTAACCCGCCCAGTCCAACATCAGAGTGGTCCGTCTTCTCTAGGAAGCTTAATGTCTTAGGTATTAAATCAAGGAATCTGTTTCCCAAAATGTGCAAACAATTTAGTAACTACAGGTACTTACGTATAAAAGTTCAAACATGGCCAGAAGTGAAGAACAGTAAATGGTACAATAAGATAGGATAGAGTGAGTTGGGACCAAAACCACGTCACTGAATCGTAAAACTGCTTCTTCATCTGACTTGTCAGGAAATAGGGTCGTATGTTGCGCCGAATCTGAAATAAAGATAATTTATAAATTATCCTCAGTACAAACATCGACTGGAAAATGACAATGAAACGTATCACATGTCTGTGAAAATAAATAAAAACAAGTTCATGACACTTTTAAACGTCTCTTTTTCATATTATACAAATATTTCTTTGAGTGGATGTCTTTGCCAATTCAAACAGTGGCATTGCAATACATGGTAACGGGTAAATAGTTTACACAAATAGTGATTAGCAAGAGAAATAGGAGGTGAATATATGAAGCCACACTGCATTAAATTGGTGGGACCATATATAGCAAGACATGTGTGGCTACTCACAGCTCTAGCGGCAGGGGTGAAGAATGCAGCCCCCATGAAGGTGATGTAATAGCCGGGGTAAAAACCGTGCCAGAAGGCACTAAGGACATATGTCAGAATTGTCCTTTGTACTTTTATTCTGTCATAGCACAGTCGTCGTAGCCAAATAGCTGTCTGTATGTTCCAGCTTTCGATTAAAACTTTCAAACTAGTAGCAGTCTGAAAAATGAGTAAGAGTGATTTTAAAGTATAGAACTACATTTAAATTTACTACTTAGAAAGAGGACAGTATTTATATGGACATCAACCGTTAAATTAAATAATATACGCATTGGATACAATTCAACAATATGATTTTAAAATGTTCCCTTTTAGATTATTAAAGGCATATATAATAACTCGTTGGTTTCAACCAACTCATTAGTTATCCTGTATGTACACTAAATTCACTTACCTCCAATTGTTTAATGTTTACATTTTCTACAAGGTCCCATCTATCGTCTCCTTTCACATCTTTACCATTGTAGCCCAGTCCCGAGGCGTTATTAATGGCCTCTCCTAAATTATGCAGTAATTAGTATATGTTAGGGAACATGATGTATGTCGGCAATGTTCAAAGTGTCAAATGGTAAAATCCCACAGTAATATTATATAGTATATTATGAAAAGGTTCAGTGTACCCGGGAGAGGATGAGATGCTAGTACAAATATAAGAAATTCAATATTAACTATGTCTATTCTATACCAATCAGCTTACCGAACTTCCAAGCAAAGTAATATTTGGGTCTAGAAAGCGCTACAGATAATATCATGAACCAGAATCTGTACCAGAATCCGTGATTAGCAATGAACTCATCATCTGTAAGACAAAATACAAAATGTCATGATTGTGCTATTGTACCTACTAGAAGCCTACAAACTGTTAATTATCTTAATTTATTTCGCATAACACATTATTAGTCCTACATGCTTCTTGCTTCGCTTCAGGACTGTCAGATTGGTATTGAGATATATATTATATATATTTTATAGAAACATATTTTTTTTTACAGATTTGGGAATTCTTCCGGTAAACAAATAAAAATGTATGGGAGACATTGGCAAAAAAAATAATTCCGGGCTCATGTTCTAATAATCTTCTCCAAAATCCCGGGAAAACTCCAATAAATTTTGGTGGCATGACTAAACATATTAGATGGGTTATACAATGTACGTAAAGTTAGTCCCTTGTCATAACTGGGTAAAGGGCAATATATCACAATGGATTTGGGGCATTTCAGTAAATAACCATTGGAATATAACACTAAGGTACGGGTGTGTATACATGTAAACCGTCGCCAGTGATAAGGTTTAACATAGAAACTACTGTGCAAAGCTAAGTGAGTGGTGTATCTCTTATCATCGATAATCATCACAGATCATCAAGGGAGATTAATGTTGGATAGGATCCTTATCCAAGTCATCCAAACAACTTATTACCTGCGCAGAGAACCGGAAAAAAACCTACACATTTTACAACGAAATGAAGAGAGTGAGTTTTCGACAAATGATGCGATTGTGGCTCAGAACCAAATCTATATAATTATTTTTCAGTACTGGCATGCAAACGCCACGAAATAATGAATCGGTGTTAACAAATTTGTTATTTCTCTTAACTATATCTACAGTGAAATGAGATGTGCCATAGGAACAGAGGAGAATATAAGAAGGACGGCGTACATACCTGCGTTTGTTACTTTAAGGGCATAGGGTGTGATGAAAAGTGTTATGAAGAGACAAACTGCGGCAGTCACCAACTTCTCAGTAACCGCTTTCTGCAAACCAACACCATTTATATTCATAAAACAATCTGATATATCAAATACTATTCCCACAATGAGACGTTACCCTTTTCAAATTGAAATCAAAATGTTCATTTGAGATTATCTACCAAAAGAAGTGTACATGGTTCATTTCTAAGATATATACAAAAGTAATTGAATGAAATAATTTATGGGACATTAAATTCTCACATTGGGTGATGGTTCTTGGATGCCTTCTGTGCTCTCTCCCTGGAAAATAACGGGGAAAAATATTTAGTTTTGTTGTTGTTTTTTTTCTTCGATTTTAAGGCCAATACAATATTTAAGTATTCAGTATGGTAGTTGTTAAACCCTATGATATATGGTGAATCCCTACATTTGTAACTATTTCATAGAAATAAATGTCATTGGTACATATCAACAACAACGAGATCTGCCAGATTCGTTCATCATACCTCTTTTCCCTTGGGTTGGTAGTTAGTTCCGTGTATGAATCTCACGAAATCATTATAGAAACACAACGGTCCACATAAAAGACCTTGAAAGTAGAATATATAACTCCCATATTCAAGCAGACTCGGCAATTTCCTAGAACAAAATGAAAACTTCATTAATTTATTACATTTATGCCTGAATCTATTGTATTCAGTATACTCATTCTTTCACAAAGGATTACCCCTCGGTTATATTTAAGTACCCCTCGGGTATATTTAAGTGGCTTCCAATTTCCATATTTAGAACAATAATCTGAACACTTTATTTCTTTTCTACCTAAATATATAAAGCAGAGCCATCTAAATGAGATGTTGGTACTATCAGTATGGGGTCATGCTTATTACATGGATGGGATATTTGGGAGTGCACTCAGTTGGTACTATCAGTATGGGGTTATGCTTATTACATGGATGGGATATTTGGGAGTGCATGTCTTTGCGTACACCCTTACAAATTACATCTACAATGACGTACTGCACTCACACCATTCTTTATTTAGGCGATATAAATATATACTAGCATAAAGGACCTGGGAATTCATATTAAGATGATAGCAGGGTCTTTGCGCTATTATCACAAGAGGTTCAAGCCTTTTCTAGGCTCTTAATGACAGGACCAGGGGGCTATGGTTATTCATATTGTTGTACATAGGCCAATGGTATATTTAACACGTTTTATATTTAGATTTGATATCAATTAAGTTTTAGTTTGTGAGTCACACAGTAGTGAGATGGTTGTATCAGGGGTAGTGCACAGTAAGAAACTGACTCTTCGAAAATCTCTTGGTCATACAACGGATTTAATTATTATTCGAGCCCCATATAATTTTCCAGGCCCTTCGACCAAAATAGTCAATTTCCAGGCATTGAATGTATTTTTTCCAATTTCAAGGCTTTCCCAGGCGGAGACCCTGGATAGTGACAGAGGGCTTAGTACCGATGTACAGACTCATCACACCGCAGTGAAATAAGTGTGCCGTCTTACCTCACAGCATGATAATCCTGATCTGGCGATAGCTTCTCCTTTCTTTTGTGGATACCGTCGTGGTAACTAAAAGCAATGCTTGTCACTTTCTGCGTACTGATCATCAGCGGACTGAAACAAAATGATCACACAAATCTATTTATTGAACTCTTGATAAATTGAATCGAAGCTTCGAAGATTGTAACGGATTCCATTATTACTCAAGCCCCATATGATTTTCCACAAAAAAAGGAAACTTACATTTTAAACTAGAAGGGAAAGTGAAATCAATGCTGGGAGAAGAGAACGGTTTGCGGGGTACATTGGTATATATGAGTATTTATAAAATTAAAAAATATAAATTTAAAAAAGGCCGGAGCCTTCACCTATTTCAACCTTTTTCATCTCTTTAATAACTTAAACATTTCTCTTTAGTATTGTCTTATGTAAAAACAAAATTTATCTAAAATGTTCAACACTATCTATTTCTAAGTACCCCCGTCATATATTTCCATAGCTTTTTTTCAGGACACAACGAAAAACACATGTACTTGTGATAGTGTAACTAACTGTATATCTACCTGAATAAACATATTTGAATACAAACAAAAGGTGGGATATTGAGTATAGTATTGAGTATATTGAGTATATCTACCTGAATAAACATATTTGAATACAAACAAAAGGTATCGAGTATATTGAGTATATCTACCTGGATAAACATATTTGAATACAAACAAAAGGTGGGATATTGAGTATAGCCGATTAGGTACATGTGTGTGGGTTGATCCCATTACATGTACACTGTGTGATGTCAACATGTGATGTCTTGGCTGAGTGATCACCTCACGTCCCTACACCTGTCATGTCTGTCCCACACATGGACGCAATAAGTGTTTGGTGCTAATGAGAGACTACTTACCCTGTGACGTCTAATACATATTCTCCGTGGTCTCGACTCATGCGCTTGATGTGCATGAAGGACAAATACACCAGTGCTATCACTAAAACAAGTCTGAAACACGAGAGAAGAAGTCCGCTAGAATGGAGTACACTGGAAGATAGCTGACATTTTACATAGGGGGAGGATAATAGCTATTTTTCATTATATATCTATTAAATTGCACACATAATTTCACAAAATATACATATTGCCTAGGATACATAATAATAAGTTTATGTATTTAGTGAATGTTGACACAGGAAATTGCAGTCACACCGGAATTCGAACCCACAACATTCTCATGTCTCTCAGCCGCCCAACATTAACGCAAGAGTTCATATTAATTGGCGTTTTATAATGACAACCAAGGGGGAAGCTAACATCTATCGTTGGTGTAAGGATCGATTGATCGCTTGTTTGCGCAGTGCAATCGGCCATCAGCGCAAACCCACCGTTCGTGCGCAACATATGCGTTATGAATGTAAATAGAAACACTGGTGGAGAGCACATAGCAGGCCCAGTCAACTATGGGCCGGCAGTGGTTGGGGGTGGGGCGGGGGGGGGGGGGGCGTGTTTAGCATCGGTCAAATGACACATCCAAATGAATGCGTCACTTTCACTCCTTCCTCAACTCATCCTCTCTTAGCCTTCCCAAATAGTAAATTATTTCTTCTAAAAATATGCCCTTCCTTATCCGCCTTTACCATTTATTTATTTTTTTTTATGAAAAAAAAGAAGATTATATTTGGTCTATCTCTCCACCCCGGACCCCTGTCGCCCCCTCTGTCGGTCTCTCCCACTCATGTTTATGTTCTCTCTCTAATGATATACTATTATTTCTAATAATAATTATTATTAACTATTATTAAGGAGAGAGGTATCGTGAAGCATGGTCGTGGGTGACTGCAAGTCATTAAAATAGATAATAAGGGAATTTGTGTCAAGTTTGCTAGGCAGGCGAGGGGGAAAAAACGTTTTAAACAAGGGCAATTATATCGATGTGGACATTTTCATATATATATATACAAAAAGTGATAAAATGAACCATGAGAGATGCTGGGCAATCAGTTTTATATAGAATATATTTATATAAGGTGGAAAGGCAAGTAATTGTTGCTACTCACGCTTGCATGATGTGGGCTGGGGCGAATTTCATGACGGCGTAACATATCCCAGCCTGCGCCAACATGTGGAACATTTGTCTGTAAAAGATGATGGTTATTGTTCAATCACCGCATCACGGATACTCGCCTCTCACTATAGATCGTGACCGTTGTAGTAAACCACTCCCTTATAATATTACATGCATTTATGTCGTCAAGTATGGAAAACAATTTTGAGGGTTGCATGCTGTGGGTCTATAAATGAATTAAACTAGAACATATCCACGTTAACTTTGGGAAATATGATTAACACGAATTGGTGAACAGGAGCGGAGGCTAATTAATAATCTTTAAATAGTATCTTGATGTAACAATACGAGCCAACACGCTGAATACAGAATTAAATTTATAAAAAGATTTACAAATGTCTAAGTCTGATTAAGTTTTTTTTTCACTGGAAACCCTGAAGCTAAAGACAACAATCAATATTCATGCTAAACCAAAATGGGTCTCCAATTGATTCAGTGGTATAACCCTAAGGTATTGCTTTACACTGCCATACTGTTACACAAATATTTTTTCTACTCACTTGCCAAAGCAGAAGAATCCAAGGAAGAGACCAACGAGACCGGCCACCGTTTGCCGCGTTGTAACACCAACATCTTTGGGTCGTAAATAATACCGGAATCCGATAGACAAGAACAGGGCAATTATCTCACTCGCTACAAAATTGACCTGGAAAAAAGAGGATAAAATTCATTACCTGATACAATAACAGACTTTTAGGTAGACTAGGTGTTGGGGGAAGAGTCAGGGTGGGAGGGGATGGGGGCATCTATTGAAATCAATAACTTCCATCGCGATTTCTGTGGGGACAAGGTAACGGCCTCTTATTGCGTTAGTCATTTGAAGCAGTCTGTGTGATGCACAATCTTCCCCACTATACAAGGCCCTCCAGAAATGATCATAACATCACTGGGAGTAGGAATTCAATTGGCCATAGCAATTCCATTAGTCATAAGTCTTCCCTCCAGATTGCTGCCAAGTCATAAAATTGATTATGCAAAAGGTGAAGTGTTAAGGTCAGTTTCCCAAATATACCCAAACAAAGCGTACGCAATTCACACAACAATCGCCCGTATACCTGTATATTATATATATAAACAATCAACGCTATAATCCATCCTTGCTAGTTATGAAATATGACAGCGAAAACTATAAAACAATTGCAATTTATTCCTCACACTTCACTCTTCCTCTTTATTGTTCGATTCCAATTCTTCATCTCTTTTCTTTTTAAGTAGGATTGATTTCGCTATCGGGGGTAATTTGGCATGCAGTTAGGCCAGCAGTTTTTTGCCTAGTGTGAAGTGAGTGATCGATAATCGATGGCACTAATCATGAGCCTCATCTGACCAGCATTGTGCGAGAGGGTTAATAAATGACACACGGAGTAGTCACTCTAACTTCCAAGACAATAGCACAGGGATCACAACATTACGGTGTATTTTACAGTTGATACGGTAAACTGTTCATCTCCCCAAACAATCGTTCAGGATCCCCAATAACCTTTATTAGTCACTCACTCGCCACAGAAAGATAGATGAAAGGATATCCTCCGCCTAAGATATATACTACACTGACTATTAACCCTTGTTACCCTCCAATAAATTGCCCAAATCGATCGAGAAATATAAAAACATACACACACAGACGTACTTATGAAGAGAATAAAATATTTGCAAAAGGGCAATGGTGCGAATGATTCAACGAATACTATTAATATTTCTGTTAGAGCTCAGAGGTGACTGGCCGCTCAGTATGAGATTACACCAGAATAATTGCGTGATCGGGGGCCCGTGGCACTATAGCAGGCGAGCGCTACTGATGAGTTTAGGCGCTCGAGCACGCTCGCCAATCTATTTATACAGCAAATGTAGCATGGGCAAACGAGGCCAAGCTAAAAGAAAGAAAATTATCCAATCAATATACGCCTACACATAGATGTTATTAGCCGAATAGCTAGCTTAATGATATATGCAAAATGATTTTTTTTATTTTCAATGTATATATATGCAGATGGGGTTTATTTGGTTCGCCAAGTACATGAAACAAAACATTGGTGAAGTGTGTGGTTGGCTGCACAATGCTGACTAATGGCTGGTTTGGAGGTAATGTGCATGTCCACCAGATGTTCTGGTCAGTTCTATGTTTACCTCCAATATATAGTTATGTATATGTAGTTACCTTCCCTTTGTCAGATATAACAAATATTTCAGACATATCTAGCCTAATCGTTTGTTTCACGTTTCTCCATGGAACACCCCTAATCTCTGTCCGATGATCCAAGCTACCCTTTTGACCCATGGATTGAAGATAATGTAGCTAAACCTAGATTTCAGATAAAAAAAAATGTCCGAAAGTTGTTATCTTCTACTATCAATCTGGGTTCTGCAACGATGGCCCAGTATCCTAGCAAATTGAAGAGAGAAACACACGAACTGAGTATATTAATTAGTTTTACGACATTGCATGACTAGGAATCATAGTAAGGGTATATATCAATATTTTAGCTACAATTATAACCGACTGAATCGACTGAAGATTAAAACAAAAAAATAAATAAGGTAAATAACATCATTATAATATTGCTACCGTATATTATGGCAATTCTACATAGAAACAAATTTCAACCAAGGAGTTTTTAACTTCGGAGATTAAAACTGGTATCTCAGATGCAAAGTGGGGAGGGATTCTTTCTCGATGACTGCTATTCCTATCTCAGTGCTTTTAATCCCGAGAGAAGGAATAGTTCGAGTACTATCGTCAGTGTAAGGGGTAGATGAAATGATAAAATATTCATTTACACGTGAGCCATCGATCACGAACATGTTCTCAAAAGCCTTCTAAATATTTCTGACATTCAGGTTAACCTCAGGACACATAGTTCCACTTTCATCAGCCAATAAATGTGAGACGCTCCCACTTCAAAATAGTCTGACCATAAAGCACTGACTGCAGCGATTCGAAATTAAGTAATATGATATGCGACGGAATCGTGGAAATGCGATAGAATCATGTCACGGTGATGTCCCGGTTAAGCGGTGATTAAAAATGGGACCGTTTTAAGCGATAAAAATAAAACCCTGCCGGATTAAAATAACAGCTTATGCTGTCTCAAATCATCATTTGTATCTCATTTGGCGTGGCCACAGCCACCTTTCTGACAGCTCATTATGGTAATGGATAGCTGGGTTGGTAAGAGGACACTATGAATAGCAATCATACACAGCTTTTGGGTAGCAGATATGCACCAGCATCCCAGATACACCACCCAAACATGTTATGCCATATCATATGGTGAAGCATGAATAATGAAGGCGTATAAAGATCCACTATCACAGGAGACAATACAAGAAATTTGACAGGTGAAGCGCGGCGGTAACCTCTTGGATATAGATCTGACACGGAACGATCATACGGATCAGATTTTGAGGGATTTCTTTTTCAAAGCGTTCTTTTATAAATAAATCTATGGGAAAAAAGACAAAGGGGATACACTTCAAAGGGCAGATTCTCCAGCAGAATGGAGAGTCTGTGGCACTTTTTATTTTATTTTAACAAAGTTTAAAGTCGAACATAAACAATGGTACACAGTGCAATAATGTTGGGATGGCCAATGCATGGCACCGTACCTCTCCGCCATCTAGACCAGGCTATCACTGAAGGTTGGTCATGAACATAAACAAAAAATTAAAAAAGAATAGAAAGTTAAAGAGGAGGGTCCCTGGGAAATAAACTAGACAATATAACAATATGCCCAACAGAATAAACAACTGGAGTCTACAGTAAGAGGAATAAAAGCTAATACTGGGAGCAGCAAGCCATGATATAGCGTATAAATTAGAGGGGGCGGAGAAGCAGAGCTTGGTGAAGCATGCAGCGCAGTATAAGCCCAGGTATACTCGCTGCCTTGGCTCCAGTAATGGGCCACATCCAGAGAGAGTTGGCTTCCCGGAGTGAGAGTGACTCATTGATCAGCTGGCCACAAATTTGGCCTGACACTCACGCCAAGTGTGTGGCGGTATTGGGCGGGTGGATCATGGCTAAGATCAGAGGAACCAGGCTCAGTGCTTGACAGCTTGGCCAGGGCAAGAGAAGGAAACAAGGCCAAGGTCGCCCATATACAATCTTATATGTTTTTTTTGTTTGTTTATTATCAATCCCGGTAAATTTGTTTTATCAGATTTTGTTTTGTCACGTATAAAAATCAAAATGGGAAAAATAAAGTGAGGAAGCTAGAGAAAAAATATTCCGCAAAATCTAATGCATACATGTTTATAACATTATGGTAATTGCAGGCCTCTCAGAAAATAGACCTGATGATATAATTACCTTGGTAATGATCAGTTACAAAATTATAGAAATACCGTATATACACATAAAATACAGAGAATGATCCATGTCTCCTCGATAGTGCACTACACACATGATGCACTCTAGTTTAAGGCGGTGGCATTTTTAATACATGAACTAATTTAGAAATTATCAACTAAACTGGACACACATTCCATTATGTTCTCAAATTTATTGCCCTGAATCTAATGAGTGTTCTCATGGTAGAAATTCAGCCCATGTTCACAACACTTCACATCCCAGAATGAGGAAATATTTAGTATATATGAATAATGACAGCAGGCCTTGTATGTTGGCTATTAGCAGGAATTTCTCATGCGAGACACTTTGACCGGTCAACGATCGGGCACCTGGGTCGATCGAGTCCTGGCAGCCAAAATACTCACATATACAAGGGTCCCTTGTCAATATCATGCTATTTTGATCAACATCGCACTTGGATACTCCATGCATGAATTAAAATATAACAATATGCCCAAAAGAATAAACAACTGGAGTCTACAGTAAGAGGAATAAAAAGCTAATACTGGGAGCAGCAAGCCATGATATAGCGTATAACAAAATATAGAGGGGACCTCTCGCATCATTTTCTGATTTCATACTGATTTAACATTGCAACTAATAAAAAAAGTCTTATTGTGGTCTGGAAGAATTGCAGAGATTTCCATCATGACTCATGTGATTTTCCCCCCCATAGAGGCATACAAAGTCCAGGTCGACCTACACGTGCCACAACACTAGTGTATATGGCACATCACATGATGTGTAATAAACTCTCTACTGGTAGAAACTAAAAGGATCCAAGGTCAGTATTTAACACTGCTGTGTTTACTAATCGGTTGTGGGTATAGTTCTAAATGACCCCAGATAGTACTTTTAACAACTTTAGCAACAGCGAAGGCAACCCAGTACAAGAGCTGAATAGGTTTTTAGTAGAATTGTAATTGTACCCTAAAGGCAAATCTGACGAATACGTTAATAAAATGTATACAACCAATCACATGGAAGTGTTCGTGTCGGACATTGTATATATGTAGGTTTAAGTGAATTACCAATACGGCAATAGAGAAGATATGCTCAAAATTCAGGCATTGATCTCAAATATAAAATATCATACAGACTTAAAAGAATATTGCATTATTTTCCTAACATAAATAGGAGATACCTAACACAATAAATTGAATTTTGATAATAAAAAATATCCAAGAGGTCCAAGATGAACAAAAATGGAATTCATACGGGTGTCTCAAAATTACATTACTGTTACATAACCGAACCAAAGTGTAAGGTTGTGTACTGTCTTATGCACTTTAGTTCAGCAGATAGGTACATGTAAACATGTGTATTATAAATATGGTACATTGCTCCCAGGGGCCAAGGAACACAGTACGCCAATACATCTTTATCAATAGCAATACGAGAACATGTACACCTTGGTGCAGAGATAAGATTACGTTGTATAAGGGCATACTTAAGTGATCTTATGATGATTATTTAACATGTAAAGTGTTTCCGTGCCATTACGTACCATCATTTTTTCCACTTAGAACAGATAAAGCAGGGAAAAGAATTTTAATTCCACTATACAAAGACTAAAATAATAAATTAAAAGTTCTCAGAACTACCGTTATTTTATTAAAGACCAGCCTAAATGAATAATATTGTAACTAGGCCTACTTGGCAAAAGATTAAATGGTATATTTTTGAATTGTTCTGATTTCTAAACTGAATATATGACAGCAGACAGAAATTGGTAAGAGCGGAAAACTTGATGGTTCGATTTTCTGACAGCCCTCGTTCTATTCGTTAGTTAGTTTAAATTCGGTAAAGTATACGTATAGTATTGTATATCTATATCACAAGGCACAAGTTTGTCGACTTTACTCTTAGACTTAGTCTTAGTGAATTAAATTAGAAACTAAGAAAGAAATATTTTCCCCATTGTTGTGGTCTGTCTTACTTGGGAATTTCTTTCTTCTCTTTGTTTTTGGAATCTTAAATAATCTCAAATATAAAAGGGTAATCAATAATGACAATAAGTTATAGTGTAGCGAGCCAAACGTGTTCGATCAAGAACAATTCTTCGAGAGCAGCTGAGGCTGAACGAAAAGTAACCCTAGCCCTAGGCTGAGGCTAGAGTAGAGTAAATAGGTACAATTACAAACCCCAGCATAATTAGTCAACCCAGCCAAGCAACGCCATCTCAAATGAGACAATGGATAAGGAGCCATGTAGAAAATACGAAATATGTATTTGACAGAGTATTTTATCGGTGATGAAATCATTCAATCATTCTGTAAACAATAAACCACAAGAGTTCAGCAGTTGTGCAGCTAGAGAGTGAGGAGTAACCTCCTTCCATTATCGCTCATACCCATCGGTCCAAAATCTGTCAAGATTTTTTGCTGTAAATAAAAAGCCGTGTAGTCCTAAATAAAGACAATCAAATCATGTCGCCAAAGTTAACTTACTTGATCAAGAGGTATGTTTATAGCCTGTGCAATTGGCTCCAGAATCTGGCAGCCGAGGTAGAGCGTTGACAGTGCCATCGTCACTGCTGCCTTCTCACCGAATCCGACTTCTCCTTGACCCTGACGCCTAGTGGCACAAGGCTGAACCACGGCGCGACAAGGCAACAACACCGCCCTAAAGAGGGCGTGGCACCCTGCCGCCCCGCGCGGTGCGACGTCCTCCTACATGCTCCATGTAACGTCACTCGACTGGAATCTAGTCCTGTGTTGATGTTTAAAATTCAGGGAGTAACGTACACCTCCCTTAGTCTTCGTATTATTCCATTTTTTTAAATAAAAATAGTTACCGTACTCAAAATATATAATGTTGGCTGTTCCATAAATCTAGTCTTCCATAACATAGGTTAATTAGGCCTTAGGGCCTACTAAACCCCGAACCCGAAAAGATAATTGGTAATCTACATAATTACCAGTTCTACGGGTTTCAGTTTTAAATTATAGGGTACTATACTCATAGTTGACTAAATAAGACTAAACGAAGAGAAACATTGAGAAGAGGCGAGCTAAACTGAACTGTAGTCTACTGGCGATTATTTAAGGACTGTCATAATATAATAGGCCTGCGATACAATTCGATAGTAATTTGATACATTGTGGTAAAAATATGTAATGTGAAACTATCCTAAACTCTTGCGTTTTTTAACTTAACATTTTCTCATTTTTGACACTTTTAGGATCGTACTTTAAGGTAACGGCAGGGAGATCTGGCGGCAATCTAAAAGTCTGTATACCTGTTTATCATGTATTGTCCTATTCGATAAATAAAGTAGTTCTTATCTTATCTTATCTTATTTCCTGTCATTTTCCCTATAGATTAGGAAGTTTGAAATGCATCACTCAATATATGAAGAATATCCGTTTATAAGTTGAAATGTACTCAATTGATCTTGTCATTACATGTTTTAGTAGCTTAAGAGCTGACTGTGATGTACGATGATGTGTGACGTACAATGACGTTTTACTGTATTTTTTTGATAAATTTTATTTGTGTTCAGTCTTAGGTAAACCTAATATTCCCGTGATACACAATCAAAAATACAATTTACAGATTTACATATCTATATAGTGGCTTTATATTTATTGTTGATATATTTTTTTTAGATTGGGACGATGTGTGTTCCCTGATTGCGCTACCACAACTGAATCTGCGCGGATTCAGATCGAACATTCCACCTGTCCTCCCCTGGCAACAACCAGGGCAACGTGCGGCAACATTAGCAACAGTATCCATGTACTTGCTACCCTCCAATCTATGTGTTTATTTTTGTCTCTGGGACCAGTAATTTCAACACAAGAGGGACAAAGATTAAAATAAAGTCTTAAATTATGGGATTTACCCGTTTGCTTTATTATTCTCTGTAGTTTGGCTAATGTCATTGTGGTTTCGGCCCTAAGGGCCTCATCAGGCGCTAGCTTGGTCACTTTGGTCACATACAGAGTGTGACACTGGACCAAAGGAATGCTGCAGTCTCCTTCGTCACATATTTTTTTTAATTCGTTTTTATTCAGGTTTAGAGCTACATACATCATTTTTAGAATCGATTCACTTCAACAATCAGCTCATTGGCTCACCATTGCGGTGGTCTTCCTCCAAGCCCTGAGCTGGCACGGAGATTTATAATTTTAGTATTATAATATGACCTTTCGTATGACCTTTGGTCCTTAACTAATTAACCAAACAATACATACAAAATACACTTATATCAATTACAATTAATGAATAATAATAATACAAGCACACACACACACACTCATACCCATCAACCTCAGTGTAGTGGAGGTATTATTAAAGGAAACACTGGTTATCTGTCCATAACTTCTTCAATTTGACTTATTGACCCATGGAAGTAGGGTTCCCATGATATATCTCGACAGGGTATACCCAGCTAGTTTCATTATCATTACATCCGTCGTAATTTTTAACCTGTTATTGCTCAAAAACCCAAATGCCTACCAGTTGAGAATAGGTCATATAATTAAACAAGACAACCTAAATCTGACACTTACTATATATGGTATCTATCGATATCAAGGAGGCTTGCTGTAGTCATGTAACTAATTTAAGAATCAATTTAATACAAAAAAAATTAATGAATAAATGAAAGTATATTCCATCCAGTGCGAGCAAAGCAATTAATTAATCATATAGAAAATGTAACTGAGGACTACTACTTGTATTGTTCTTCTCTGTAACACTAATCACTAAATCCAGGACCAAGCGATTTCATGACTACTCATTTTAACTATCTTAGCCACTTAACACTTTCCGATGGCACTCATACACATCCAATTTGAAAAAAAAACCCAACAGGAAACGCATATTTGCATTCAATAATCGAATTTATTAAGTGTTTTAAATGCACATAATATATGTAAACAATGTCATAATTATAGAGGAATGCAAGCTACAAAAGTATTCTTTTTAAATTGGCAACAAAAACCGAACACAGGGCAATAGGCTTCTTTAAGGTTAATTACTGCATCATGAAGGCTAAGAGCCATGTCACTTCCACCCATTACATACTGTTATAACCACGGCTAATGCTTTAGTAATATCCGATATGTGCAACAAACTGCTTATTCTCATTGCAGCATATCAAAGTGTAAGCGATATATACTGCGTTATAAGGAATATACGGAAAAAATAAACGTGATGAACAGAAGAGAATATTATATATGCGCAAAATGGGCGAATAAGTGTATTTCTTGTCTTCACCCTGGATCAGACCTGAATGAGATGCTGCCAAGTTGAAAGTGGTTAACCCAAGTACGTGTCCATAGCAACACAACGTGTGCCATATCAGTTAAATACGGGAGTTGCATTGGCGCCTGCTTTCAATCTAAACTTGAATGTACTACTATATATGTACTATCTATTATATATACGCCCTTAGCAACAGTCAAGAGCCAAATCATCCCACTCCCATGGGAAGTGTATTACCCGGTTGAAACAAGATCAATATATATATAAAAAAAAAATCCCGTGGGGACGCTTTTGGAAACCCGCTTTTAGGATTGGAACCCAGTACGCCTTCAAGCATCTGGCTTCAGGTCCAAGGCCTTAACCACTGCGCCGCCCCAATCCCTGTAATATTACAATGTATTATTACTTAATGATAAATCATGTCTTTACATCAGACCAGAATGAATAAAGACCAGTTACATGAAGCATAATTTGATGAAAATTTTGATTAATCTGCCTATTGCCAAAACGCCCTGCAGCAAACACTAATCCATTGTACAATGCGTGGACAGAGGCAATGCAACTCCCTTCTTTAAGAACGTGTCAATATTTACGTAAATAACCACCCAAGGGCAGGAATAAAATTAAGAGCCAGCGGTGACAGGCGGCTTGTTGTGTACATTTTTATGCAAAATAGGGGGCGTATTTACCTCCGTGATCCGAGTAACTAGACAATAATTAACTAGCATACCTATGAACACTCTCATGTACTTGACCTACAATGACAAGCGGGAATTTAAACAATGAGTTACCCTCGATATTAAATGGCTCTTACTGACATGCTGCTTTCTTAGAGTGAGATCAGATTCCTAACTGACTATTTTAACCGTTTCACCAAATAAATGGGGAGCCACAATTCTGAATCTTGTAGTCACTGGTGAGATCAATTTACGTCAACCGAATTGTTGGTGGCGCTCCCCACCTTAGGGTATGTTATTTAATACTGGACAGAACACTACGTTTATATAAATGACGAATGAGAAGCATGACATACCAATATGCAGGAACATGTGTTAATTTGGAAGCAAGGACATATACATATATATTATGTGAGTAAGAGACAAGCACCAAGAGGAATTGACCACTATCGGGTAGAAGAAACAGCCAATGAACACACACACAAAGTACGATATATTTCTTAGTCTGGGTGAATATGCTTATTTTGGAAACAAAATAAAGAATACATTCAATTCATTGATTATTGTTGCACTCAACTCATATGCAAGAAAACTTATCAAACGAGCAACGTACATTTTTTTTCCAGTATTTTTCGAATGAGTAGCCGATCATCATATATAATTCTAGACCGGCCGTTATTACTCACAGAAAACACAATCGTTCCACACAACCGTTTCATTGTCATAATAGTAATACCAACCAAGATTTAACATGATCTAAGACGATTAAAACACCTTAATTCTAAACATATGACAAACATTCTTAATAATTATCTTCCATCCAGGCTTAATGATTTTAAACATTTGAGAGATAAGACCCACTGAAACAGTTGGCGAAGATGTGGGAAGTTTGTTGCAGAGACCTTGAGTTGATGCGTCAAAAGTCGCCCCACCTCCTCCTCCTAACAATCAACATACCATATCATCACTCATTACTGCCAGGGACCGTATTTACACGTCAAGGTGATTACAAATACACTCAAACAGTGCTTCTCAGTTAGTGCAAAACCAACAATGGATCTACCACAGAAGGCGCTTTTCGTCAAGCCACGGTAAAATTACCCCAATAATTAGTAGGTTTAGAAATACGGATACAACATTGCTACCCCATGAATAGCTAAATTTTGAGATATCATATTTAGAATCACAGAAAATGAAGACAGTTTTTCTCATGTAGCAGCAGTATAGACACACTGGCCCCTACATGGGTGGCAGGCAAACGAACATGGCAGTGTTAACAGTTTATGTAAGGAGAAACGTTGGTAGATACAATGATTGTGATGATATACAGGTTGAACAGAATCCGCACTGGTAACGCGAGTCTAAAACATATCTTCTACCGTAAAAAGGTTCCGCTAACGTAAGATACTTTTTAATATTGCACTAAAAAAAATGTCAGGTGCAGTACGAGTTAAAAATCAAAATACATTTTGCACCATGGCCACACAGGAGACAAATTGGATTTATAACAAATGGTCGGACGAAACCTAAACAAGCAAACACTAACTAACAGACTTAACAAACACCATTATATTCAAACAGCAAGTCAGCGCACCATAACAATTCCTTTGGATGGAATATTTAGAACACCAGTTATTTTAAAAAGCCTAGAATTTCGGCGTATCATTCCACTAACGATGAGGGTGGCTTGTTATTGATCATAGATTCAGCTCCATTTGTCACTTCACCGAGCTCCGAATCTTCAACTTGGGGCATTACAGGCATTTTGATTTCTGTCTCTTCAGAGGACTTTGGCTCCGAATCAAAGGAGAGAGATTTCCTCGTACGTGGAGAGGGCAAGGTTCGCTTCCACTTAATCATCTGGTCTTCTCCCCTGCATTTGAAAAGAAATTCAATTAGAACATCAGAAATAGGCGTGATGTTGTCTTCTGGAAGTGAACTTTCTAAAGGCCTTGTATCGGACGCAAGCACTGCTTCTCTAGCACTTGTAGTTACCTGCACATAGCCACATGTCAACCCACATGGCGGACCTACATCGTACTAATGGCAAAATCATAATCGAATAATTAGTTGGGTTTTCATTAATGTATTCTCATTAATATTTCGAAATCTGCATTTTCATTTTATGGAGCCTTCAGGCTGCTGTCTATTGACCGAAACCACAACAACACATTTACATGTAGCATGCGGTGAAAAGAAGGAAAGAGAAATCAAGAAATTGTGAATCAAAATCATGTGGGGTAGCAAGTAGAAAGGGTACGCACGTGCTTTGGGCGGCCTCCATGGGTTGATCAAAGGACAGACATTTCTGGTTACGGGAAATAATGGGAGAATGCAGGCGCTGGGCTGACTTCATCGACTCATTGATTGCCTTCAACTTGTCCGCAGACTGTATCAAAATAACAATATTAAAATATCAGGTTAAAACATAACATACTGCAGTTTAATATCACTGTGACACATCCTTCTGTTCCGCGGGGTTTTCCCAGTTATTACCGTAAATTCTAGAATAGACGCCGTGGCTCGGGTTAGAGAACATACCAGTTTTAGTGTGCCACAGTAAGGGGACAGTAGCACGTTTTGGGTTACATTGGACCTAGTGAAAGTATTTATTTAGAAGTAAGACTTGGGCCTATTACCAGGGAAAATCTCCCTGCTCTCACAGAATGTATGATAGTTAAATTACATGTATCACTATTGACACTGGTAAGGTTACATCAGTTTCCTGGAAATACTTGGGTCGCCACCAAACATAAAGAGGCCTAAATCACTTACGCCAAGTCCTTCTCCAAAGCTGTAGAGCTGGCGAGTCCTGGGTGTCATCCTGCCAGGAGTTAAGGGAGGCTTGAAAGGAGATTCTTTCATCGGAGAGACATAGAAATTCTTCCTCCCAGGAACCCTAAACATAGAAGACATTGAGCCCATGTTAGCAGAGGGGGTTATGCGATATATACTATTGTGGTTCGCATACACAGATAGAGGAAAATAACGAGCAAATTTCAGAGCCCGTGATAATTAAAAGTTTTCCAGATGGAGAGATTAAAAAAATAAGAATTGCGGTATACATGTAATTGTCGTATAGCTGTCGAAATTTACCTGTAAATCGGCGAAGCAGTCAAGGGCGAGGGCATATTCTTTGGAACAGGCGACATTGTAGGAGTCTGAAATAAATGGGCATTTAATCATTCATTGATGTCGGGAAATAAGAGTTTATCACTAAGTTGTTTCATCAATCTATTTGACCCGTCAAGCGTCGTCTATCGCTTGTTACCATTTAACGAGGAAAGATTCGTCGCGGCGTGAAATGTTCCAGACTGACGCCTCGACAAGGTAATGTCAGCAACGTAAACAAAAATAACTCACCTGTCTGGCGTCTGCAAACTGTAAGATATAGTTCTTGAGCGTAGGCATGAAGATGGAATTGTAGAAGGTGATAATCGAACTGTACTCTGTCCCTTGGATGAGCACATTTTTGTATGTCTGAAAGAATCAAATTGTGACCGGACTGAATTTAACTTTTACACTTGTATTTGGGACAGGATGTTTATAAAGGTAACCAATTAAAACATAACACACAAGACACCAAGTACACCAGCACTAGTGATGGTCTGAGAGAATGGTGCAGCCTGATCTTCAGATAGGAACAATCTTTCAATAGTTCATAATACAGCTTGGAGAATTAAGACATCGTAGCCGGTGGGTATATCAGTATGAATAAACTGCAGTTGAGCAACTACTCCACACTGTTGCAGTAACAAGACGTGTAAAAGGACTAACAAATATACATCGCTAAGGTAATTAACTATGTATTTTATTTACATTTTTTTCCCTATTCTACACTCTGGAAGACCTATGGTTATCATGGACAACGGCTGCCCATTTCTGGCATATATTATTATCATAATTATTGTTATTCTGTACTTGGCTGGAAATTAAACAATAATCAATCAATCAAAAGAGGCTACCTGAAGAGACGTTTGGGGGAGCGTGCAGTATTCGTTGACTATTCTCTTGAATTTGATCTCCTTGTCCTGAACTCGGCAGATAGCATACACTGAACACATCATTATCTACAAGAAGCAATAGATATCACAAAACGTTATCAATCATTCAGGCGTTTATAAGGAAAACAATTGTTAAACGCCGTACAGCTTATAAATATGGTCTTCTCGTTTATAATGTAACTGACTTAGTAAATACTTGTTAATTATTAATGAGCGGGCCTAGGCTTGCCCCAGGCCAACAGCTGGTGTATTAAAGCTTATTAACAGCTTATTAACATTGGTCTGGGAAGTACTTAATGAACACCCCCTCCCCTGTCTGGCGTCACTAGGGGAAGGGTACTTAATGGTACCTAGAACAAGCGAGCAAGCAGAAGGTACACTATCTATAATAAACATCTTTAGGAAACAGAATTACCATATTCTCTCCCTCTCCTTTATTTTATCACGACTGTAATAACAGCATATACGAGCAGAAAATGGGATAAAACAGCAGAAGACGCTCACCTGATCCAAATGTCGATTTTTCATCAAAGTCCAGAAATTAGAAATGCAATGCACGAGGCAGGTCCAGATCTTCAGTTGCTATCATAATGAAACACAAAGACGGCGATTAAAAGATGTAATTCAGTACATGTTTATACGCTAACACTTATTCTACAGACACAATTAGCACTTCAATGTAACACCCAGTTAATGCACAACTAATGACCAACTCACCAATTCACTGGGGACTTCAAGCTGTGAGCAGAGCTTCTGGAGTCTTCGGTAGGCAAGACGACATACTGTAAATACAGGTTTATCATAAAATAACAGTAAATATTTGACGGAGAGAAAGGCAAAAACCTGGTCATGTACTGCCTTTGCTTACAAATCCATAACTGCCTAAGCTAGAGACACCTCATATATACCAACCAAGCCATCTTATTTACGTATAGAATATCATTATGACAACAGAAATGTACAAAAATCTATTTACCTTTATTAAAAAAGTTGTTTAGTGTTTGAGATCCGCGGAGAGAGGGTGATTTGGGAGACTCTAGCGCAGCATAAGTATTACTCTGTATGCTCTTACCCGGAGACTGGAACCTAAGGACAGACAAGTCGGTTATTTCCTGCATCATTTGCAATCCTGCTATGAAGTAGGGTAAATGTGCTTTCCTTCAATTAATGTTGTATTCTTGTGTATCTGGGTTAGGACTATAATATGATAAAGTTTAGTTCTAGAAGTAGTGCTTTGAAGGTTATTTTAACCATTTTAGTTGATAGTGGGGTATCGAGAATTCTGCGATTTTTTAGATTAACACATCTGAAAAGTATTGGTAGTGATATTTTATTCTGTCGTATATTTTATCAATGTTATATACTATATTACCTTCACCATAAAAAAACATTCAAACAATTATAATATAGCCGAGCTATAGAACTCACAGTTCTGACGTGGGAGTTAATCTATCTGGTGTAGGAGGTCGGGGAAATTCCGCCTTCTCTAAGACCTGGTACAAGCTGGACGTCTGAGCAAAAGATAATCAAGTCAATATCAAATATATTGATCCACAATATAAGAGCACCATTAAATCGTATAGAGCCAACAGATGCCAAAGATACGAGTCTCAATCAAATCCTTACCGATTCCCAAGCAACGCTGTCCAAAACTTTATTTTCAACTTCTTGCAAATGCTACAAAGAAAAATGAAATACAGTTATACATATGGCCAAAATATACGCGACAGGATTAGATTGTGAGAGAATTCCAACGAACAAAGTCGTTCAAGTCAGTACACTAAGGGATATATACATAACCAAAAAGCTTTGTCTGCAGGCCGCCATAAGGGTAACATGTATGCTATGAAAGATTAAAATTTAGTTTGCAAGTATGGGTATACATATAGGACACAAGGAGGTATAACACCATCATAAAACTACCTCTCCAAGGGATGGCCCCACTATATATAAATCAATCAAATATTTACTTACTTTTATGATATCCTTGGTGAGTTTAGGTTCGGATTTGATGAAACTTTCGATCATTTTGTAAAAGTCATAAGCCTGTAAGTTCATGACTCTCAGTATCCATGGGAAGGCCATAGTCGTGTCGTCATAGCGCGGGGAGAGAGTCAGAGATATGATGTCCAGTGGAACTAGACAACATACAAATAAGTATTGAGATGAGAAAATAGAACAAAGCACAAACAAAGAAGTCGAACATAGGTATTGGTCTATCGCAGAAGTGGGAAAAATAATACATTAATTTTCATTGGAAGTTCCCACAATGAGTAAAAAGAGATCGATGCTTTATAGTCTTACCTTTCGGAGAGTACGATGCCATGATGACAATAATAGAGCAGCAAAAGAGGGATTTGTGAAAGACGGAGCTATGGAGGAGCAGACTGAAATCTCGTCTATGTAGTCGCAATTCCTCCTAAATGAATAAAAGTAAAGCAACTTTAAAAAGTCGTCAGCAAGGAGGGTTTATGCAACTCTTATTAAAATAACAGTCATTTGCACGGGAAGATAATGAAGTCAAAAATATATTTCAAAAGCTGGTATGCGTTCACTAAATACAAGCAGGAGCCATCACACTAATTGTTTGCCGGTTTAGCGTCGCCCACGTGAATATATCTGCATAGAATAATGGCATAGATGTAAGAATGCACTTTAAATACCATTTTCAGAAGTGACTCCATGACCCTGAAGTAGAATTTGGCAGCCAGGTGAAACCGTTGCTGTCCGAGGATGGCGTGAGTTTCTCCCATCTTGGCCGTGAATCCCGCGATATAATCCTGATTCATCGCTCTCAGGCGCTCCAGGATGGCACTCAGGGGATTGTTGATACATTCCTACACAACAGACCAATCAAGTTCACAATGAAAATATCATTTGAATTGACACTTAACTCCTGTTTCATCCCTTAAACTCCTAGTGAAATTAATCAAATCATGCAATGAACGAATTTATTCATTATGTACGTTTGACTATCAAGCCTAGGGTGGCGAATATCAGTAACCCACCAAATGGTTATTTCTACAAGGTTCAACATTTAAACGAATAAAGGCCCACATTCCGGTTGATAGTTTTTATTGATCATACCTTTTCATTTGAGCAATAATTGTTACTAACCTCAAAATATGACATTAGTGTGGCACTAGGTTTATCGTCTGCAGCTTGGAGAAGGGTATGTAAGTTCTGGACGGTATTCAGTGCAAAGCTACAACATAATTATTAATTCACATGAATAGAAAACCTCGTGGAAAGAGTAACGTTTTATATTTGGGGAAAATAAACGGGAGTAAATTCAAAACAAGGAAAAAATGGCGAATGAAAAAACTCACGATACTGGAGTTTGGGGCACCTTTTCTTCAAACGTTTGACTAGATCTGCGGAGAAATCAATTAGATCCTATTATTTGACGAACATAAATGCTAATTCTTAATTCCAAAGTACATCAATAAATGGAAACAAAGCTATCCTGAATCAAAATAATGTTCCGAATTAATAGCTTATAGCCGGTAGAACCCTATCGGGAGAGCGCACTGTAAGTGGCTTAAATGCATCTCCGTACTATTTAAACCACACCCAGTGCCTTCTCCCAATAGTCGGGTCTTGCCAAAAATACTAAAACTTTTCGGAAATTAAGAATTGTTATCATATAGAACTTCTATTACCCATGCAGAATATTTCAAATGGATTTAAAGACAAACATATTGATGACCTCCCCAAAAAATAGAATTGGAGCATTCTAATCTTTAATAAGATTTAGAGAATTTTATTTTAAATGTTGACGAAATTTGGCTTTAAATGGGGAATTTGGAGATTTGACAATTTTTCGAACTTTTCAAAATACTAATACTAGTACTGAAGACGTGCATCCCATTCCCTGATAGGAATATGGTTAGTCCAGGAAGGCAGAATACAATAACTTGGAAGGCTTGGTAGCCAATTAACTGTTACGGTAAAACTCACATTCTATGCCTCGTCGAGGGTAAAAGATGTTTATGATTTTCCAGGAAGAGAAGTTCGTCTATATCACACTCGTTCTTGTACAGTTCCGTGTAAGCATCTTGAACAGCCCAGAGCTGAAGACATATTAAAGGCAAGTTTAAAACATGGACTACAAGTGTACATTCTTGAACAATTGATCAAATTACCGGCTAGGTAGTGAAACATAACTTTGAGAAGGAATTAAACCCTTTAAAGTGTGAAGAACTAATCTACTTCCAGCATTACCTTGTAAATGAAGAAGATACTTAGTCTTGTGTCATTCCAGGATACTATCAATTGTCTAAATCGGAAAATAAAACTTACATCAACAGGACTGTGTTTGGCGAGATCTTTGAGAACCAGTTCAAATGATGTCATTATATTCTTCACTTCTTCATAGGTGACGCCGTAAACCGTACACAATTCAGGCAGAGTTTGAGTGGAACTTTGCCGCAGGAGATCTGGAAGATAACACAAGAGATAAGTTGATAAGTTAAAATATGAAGGATGCACATGCATCCCAAATTCGGCGAAAGTTTATTATACTTATTGTTATTGTATACATTCTGAATGTTTTAATGTCATTTTTCCATTTGGAACTTTTTCATGAGAATCGACCATGAATGACGTGCCTGAGCAATATCTGCCCAGTACCATCCATACACCAATCTTGATACACACACCAGGTCCATACATACATGTATAAAACAATATTTCATTTATACTTGGAGGGGGGGGGGGGGGGGGGGTCGTCGGTTGCTTTACGCCGTTTTGACACCATACTTTCCGTATATTTGGTCCTATCAGGGCGAGAGAGGAAACACACTAACGGGATACAATACCCTGCTCTTTGCGAATATTAGCAACTCCTATAAGTGTAATCTCATAGGGCCAAGCAAAGATACTATTTTGGGCCAAGTCAGGGTATACATCTGAACGTTTGAGGAATGCCATAAATCAGTGAAATTCCCAGTAACGTCCTCCTCTGATCATGTTGCAGTGGTTTCATGCACCTCACGATACTGTTATTTTGTTATTTATTTATTTTAGGTCGACAGGAACCATGTGCACGAGGAATACTTTTTAAACATGCTAACTATATTACTTTTTAAACATGCTAACTATATACTGGGCAAGAGCGTGTAGTGCTAACAATTCGGCGAAGTAGTAGATGGCCAGTTGAACAGTAAATAGTCTTCGAAAACTTCGCCTCATTAAGGGAGAAATAGGAGAAGTTAATCGATATTACAAAAATACACCTACATTATATGAATCAATTAGTTCTATTGTGCTTAGTCCACTAAGCCGACTCTCATGCGATTCTCACAGAAATTAGTGCAATAGAGTCCTCTGCGGCGCAAAATCGCATGAGAATCGGCTTAGTAGACAAGGCCCTTATTATGTTATTTTACTTGCGTTTATTGGTTGGAGAATCTTACCAAATGGTTGTTTCAGTTGGAAGGACGGTGTGAGACTAACTACATACTCCACGGATGCTAAAAGAAGCTGGAACGCCACGACAAGTGAGTGGTCACTTTTTAGAATTTTAGCTGGAAAGAAAAGAGTTAAATGTTCAAACCGTATGGGCACAACAGAAACTTATCGCTATTTCTTAATTGATAAAAAATGGTTGCGATAAAAGTCCAACAAACCTTTGCTATAAACGAAAAGTGACCAGCAAAATTTCTTTTTGTAGTTGTAACCTTCTTCGTCGGAGAATCTGTCACTGCAAGAACAAAATGGCTTCAATTCAATTCAAGTATTCTTTATTAGCTGATCTTGTTGCACATAGGGTTTCCATGTCAGGTTCATACAAAAATTTTTACAACTTTGAATGGGCCTGTTCTTCCAGAGAGTGCCTGTACTTGATTGCGAACTTGGTTACAACAGAAACTTAGTTTGAGAAATTATAAATAACAGTAACAGGTGATATTATGAAATGAGATATGTGTAAGATAACAGACAATGGTGTGGTCGATACATGATACTATTGGGAGTGATTATAAGACTTCAAGTTTTCTATACAATGCTTAAGCCGGATATTCCAGACATTAAAAGTAGAGAGATATGGATTCGAGTTAGAAGCAGTGTAATAATTATGAGTGAGTTAATGGTATCATTTAGTTTTACACTCATAAGGCACATTTCAAAACATTATTTCCATTTCGATTGGGGCAGAGAACAAATTGTGCCCATAGATCTGAGCATTAATTTTCTACTGAGAACATTGATAAGCAAATCAATAAGCATAGGCTAATGCCACACTAACAAGTGAATAAGCATAGGCTAATTAACAAGTGACAAGAATCGATCAAAAAACATGTATAAGTTTAGAGATTAAATAAATGAGTGACTTACTTGGGATGGTGGGACAGATCGTCATCCTTCAAGAATATGTCTTGAAACACTCTGAGAAAAAACAATTAATGTTAGAGGCGTTAGAAGTGAGATCATTATATAACAGAACACAAAATATAAAGGGCATTATGCAAATCACCACAGTTAATCTAGAAATTGAGAGCAATAGTGGAGAAACCTTTCACAAACTGATACCGGCCTAGACTTACTTTTCAAACTTGCCATAGAGAGGGGAAACAATGCAATATTTGCGTTCTAGAGCCACGATGGTCTCAGAGCTGATGTCACTGATTGTCTTGACTTGTCTTATGGCGCCTAACGTTGTGAAGAAATCGGATATTCTGAAAAAGATTACAAATACATGAGTTATTTTATACATATTGGTAAAACGCAAAGATAAGATGAATAAGACAGTGTTCAGCTCAAGGAAGAAGTTCTTTCTATACAATAATTACGTGGGATTAATTACCTGCATTCCGCATAACATAGTAATTCAGTGACGGATAATGGTGTAGAGAGATTGCCATTCTTGGTTTGTGGATCTTGAGGACCGTAGGGAGAACTAAAATAGACAACGAACTCATAATAGAAGAAAATCATTTTCTTAAAAGAAAATGTTTTGTGAAAACACGATTGAATACGAGAATATATGTTTAGAATCTGGAAGTGACACTTGGTAATTCTATCAGCTGCACAAGCTGGTTAATTAGAGAATAATGTCATTAATTAGACGGAGATAAATTAAGAATACAAACCGAGTTTCCAGCATAGATATGTATAACATACAACAACAGATAACATCTTCTTCGAACTGCAAAACAAAATAGACATATCTTACCACTCTGAACTCAACCAGTAAGTATTCATTTACACTACCGGTAGTTGTCAAGTGAGTAAACTATGTCTAAAGGGGTCAAAATTGTTCAAGCGGTGAAAAAATGATGTACGGTAGTTTTCAAAAAGATTGTGACAAGCGATTTTCCTGATATCCGTTTCGATACTAAAGACATAAAAGAATCCTACCTCAATGTCAGTAGATTCCTCCAGTTCTTTAAACGAGTCAGCAGCATATTTGATGATTTCACTTGGCAATTTTAGAGCACCAGCAAACTGCTTCAGACGTTCCTCGTGTAGAATGCATCGTACTTTAGCAGGTTTTCCATTACTCACGCTACAAATAGAGTTAAATAAATCTACGTATAGATGGTAGACAAACCCTCGTCCCCAAGGCAGTGTTTGTAGGGCCCTAGTGCAGGTCTAGTGCTCCAGAGGGGCACCCCTCATAGTCTGGATTCCCCAGGAGGGGCAGTAGACTGAGTAGTCACACTAGTAAGTAGACATGATGTATAGTGATTCTAAATCTAATATCACAGAATTTTGCGGTTGCACTATAACTATAGTATAAGCCACATTTTACAGAAACAAAACCCCGTATTTTACCCCCCCCCCCCCCCCGCATTCTACACTTTAGTCTTTGTTTGTGTATTCTATCATGTTGGGGGGTTTGGGGGGGGGGGGGGGGGTAGAGGGAGTTGTGTGGGGGGGGGGGGGGGGGATTTTTTTTTCGTGATTCCATTTTACACTTATTCTATTGCTACACTCATATTACTCTACGCTGTTGTTGCTTACATAATATTCATTACTTTTAGCCTTTACTTTACAATATCAAACTGGGAGTCTAGAAAACACAGAAGAAATAATTCATTTTCATTTTATTACTATGTATTACTATTGGGAAATTTCGTTGTTAAAAAAATTCAAGCTTATAATAAAGCAACCTAAATCACCAAGCAATTAAACTAGCATGAGAAAACCTACTTTAAAATGATTCCCAGGAGACATAGACATAGTGACCATCGTTTTGTGAATTGTCATAAACTTGTTTTGATTGCATTAAGTAGTAATTACAGGCGATCACAGCTGACTATGTACCTTCTCTTTTACTCTAAGAATGTAACAGTAGGCCTATATATTTGCCTACTAGTCTAGGCTAGGCCTAGGCGACAGCTCACAAGACAGTGACCTGCTCTGACTCTGTCTGACAGTGTCCAAGTCTAATACTAGCCGAGCAATGAGTAGCATATAAACAAACGGGTTACTAGTGATTCAGATGAAATTCAGAGAGAATGTGGTAATCAGGCCATAAGGTTATGTTTTCATCAGAATTGCTGTCCTTCGAACTGAACTTTAAGGACTTGTAATCGATTTAAAGAGCGCAGTAGGAGTTTGTTATTGTTTAGGTTTTATCTCAGTCGGTGCACTCCCGTTAGCCATCGGTGCAGACGACAACCTTACCTGAAGTCTCCATTTTCTGGGTCATGCTTCCGCTTTCGAGACTCAGATTGCTCCTCCGTCGGCATTTTTGTTATCCTGAGAGAACCACAGAGAATGAGTTATCAGAGATACATATTTCCTCAGGATTTCGCTATTTTCAAGGTCCGGGCGATAATTCCACCAGCTACAGGGTTTGTTGATAACCGCGGGAAACTAAGATCATGTGATTCGCATGTGACCAGCGATTGGATCCCTGATGAAGTATCGACAAAAACGATATTCTGCGAGATATCCGCCATGTTGAAATATTTGTTTGGGCCGTACATTTTCTGCCTTGGATTCTTAACTTAGTTTTGGGGTGTTGTGTCGAACTGACCAGATGATTGACCCTGAAACTGCCCTATCGTAATTGAAGTGATATTTACGAAATTTCCTTAGGTTGTGGTAAGTTTTTACTATTTTATTATGTAATAAACACTAAATAAACCTCTTACGCCCCATGGTTGTTAATGACGCCACTACAGTTGCAGTCTTATACTATAGTCTATACGTCAGTTCATAACTGTTCATACAGGCCTGTCATCGCCTGTCATATTCTTGACTGGACAAAACAGAACCTATTAGGATTTAGGTTCTCTCTATTCAACTATTGTGATATCCATGAAATGGTACGTTTAGTGGGACATTGTTGGGGATCTATCTCTTTTCTAAATTAGAAATGTAGTAGGCTAGCTAGCCTATAATATATTAAATTCATAGTCTAGCCTAGGCCTAGACTAGAGGCTAGAGCCTAGACTTGTAGAGAGAAAATCACCAACTTCTATCTTTTGCTTAATCACAGGTTCTGACAGTGTCAAATATATTAAATTCATTTCTGACGTTTAACTCATCCTTTAACATAATTTCATAAATCCGGGGGGCTATACCTCCCTGGGTAGGACTCCGACTGGACAGTGGTTATATCTTAATGAATCTATATAGTTAATTAGCTTTATTCAATTCAATTCAAAGATTCTTTTATTGATGACATGTTATTAAATTATAAGGTAGTTCGACGTCTGGTTAAACAGGGAGACACAGTAATAGTAGTACAATAATAATACAAATGTAATTGTTCTCTACTTTACATCCTTATTAATGTGAATTTAAGAATTTTGTGGATATCATTTGTACTCACTTTGCCTTATTTCAGGTCAAGCAAACAACAACAAAAATGTTCAACACGTCAACAAGAAAGGAGGACGTTTCTGTCAAGCTAAAGGCTCAGTAAGTTATATTTATTCAAGGTATTAATTGCTTATGTTTATTTGAGTGAAGTTGGAGATTTTGCTGAATTCGGGCCCTGATGAGGTAATTGAAAAAATCATAATAATCAATACTTGAATAGTCATTCACCAACGTCGGATTATTGTCTGAAGTTGGAAATCGCTAATTAATTGATTGATTATTCTTTTAATAAATCTGTTTTCTGGACTTTGTCCAATGATTCATCCAATTAACAGGAATTTTATGTAAGTTCTTTGATTTACTTCAAGGATATTCTCTAAATTTTGTCTATCCGCTTCGATACAATCAGTGGTCAATATATGTCCTGTAGCTGTTACGGTATTCTATTGCTTGTATTATCATCCTGTTGAACTTGAAGACAAATTCTGAAGCACGCATATTTTTCAGTTAAATAAATATAGGACACCTATGAGGCTATATAGCATGCATTGCTTTATAAATCTATATAAATTTAAGTTCCCTCTTTGGAACAAATTAATTATAGTTATTTCTTCTAAAATGAGTACCATGGACGATTCATCAAAGCATGAACTCGATAACAGATTACTAGACACATTTTAATTTTTCATCTTTTATCGCACATCGAGTTAGAACAAGACCTCTACACACATTACATTCATCTCAATGATCCATCTCTAAGTTTATATATCTGTAATAGTGTAAGCTGTTAAGCAAAATAAGTAATGTATATTTGGTTCAACACTTATTATTATGTGTACCACATGTCCTTGTTCTTAACCGTTATCGATGGCGTAGATATGTTGGCCCATTTGTGTATAACAATTTATATCATATATATATTATACATGGATTTGTGCAATGTTTGTATTTTCTCATTCTCCTATTCGATGGAAGAACTTTATGGTACATTAATTCAATGACCGAACTAAAACAAACAAAGTAAATGTTCGGTTGTTTTTGTTTACTTGTGGTATCTATGTGACGCGAATAGCATATGTGTGTATTTTTCATTCAGGGATTATCGATATACTTGTCTTAGGCTTTGATAATGTTTTTTTTCTAATGATAATACAGACAACTATGAGCTCATATTTTGATGGTGGCTAAATACTATTAGAATAGATACCGTACTATGTAGAAATCCATTACACATTTTTTTTATATAAATAGGTTCCATCAAAATTCATATCTATAGGATTTTACGAATTTACCTGTAATGTCCTTTGATTCGTGATCCCTAATCAAGAAACAGAGTCCATAGATACATTTCTTATGACTGCATACATAATGTGTTAGGAACCAGTAGTAAATTTTATACTTTTTTTTCAGTCGCTTTGGGAATGCTAAGAAGTGAGACAGTATTACAATCTTGATAGAGAGCACATAATAAACAAATGAATTGTTTACCGACTAGTGATCACATTCATCTGTTATCATATCATCAACTGTTTCACCAAAATCTTTAGGCGTCAAATCTTATTTTATTCACCATCACGTACTATTCGGGTAACGCCCACTGAAAGGATTTCCATTTATTCTACCTGGTCCATTTCGTTGAACATGAACTTTAATATAAGACTGCATTATTCCTGTATGTCCCCGATCAACCCTTATATGTTACTATTTGCCATACATAAGCCATTAGTGTTTGCATGATTCTCTAGAACAACGGTTTAGGCGATGGAATCATCTAAATATTATCACGATTTTTCACCTATTCTATCATCAATATTGTGATATTATCATTTTCTTTCTCCGTGACTGTTGACATTGAATTATTCGTGGACATTTATAACCCAACTAATTGAAATTTACTGAAAGTGAAACGCAGGGCTCAATTGTAATTTTTGCAGGGTCCCTATATGCTCCACGAGGGTTAATAGTATTCCTAGTGTTAGTTCAAAAAACACTATTCAGTATCGATGTCTTTTCTATGATTCTTACCCCTTCTTTTTCTTTTATCAAAGCAAAGTTTTGATGGAAGGTCGAATAGGAACCTGGATCATGCCCAGTTTTTCTGGTTGCGTCTCCTCGCCAATTCAATTTATTCTGTGGATTCGGGCTTAGTTTGCCCTGTTATCCTTTCATGTCTGTGTCACATATTCTTAGTTTTACCTTGGAGGAATTTATAACAATATGCCTCCATGATTTTACAACTCTGAAGTGAATGACGCATGGAAATTTCTGTTTTGTCAGAGATGCGTTATTTGTATAATATTTATTTTACTATTAATGTTATGTCTCTTCAGCCTGATAAACATTTTTCAAATCAAATCAATGATAAGTAATGCTTATTATGGCTTTAATATTTATCATGGTCAATTAACTCATCTGCAAGATTTGTTGGTGACAAAAACAAAACCTTAGAATGCAGTGGAAAGCTGCAAAGTGCGCTTGTATAAATCTCATGTCTATTTCCCCCCATTGTGTTCTCTTTTTATTTGTAAATATTTTCTAAGCATCCGCACATAACATATGCTTAAACTATTTCAAATTAAATGATACGTATTTGCAAATGATTTAGAAACCCATACTGCTGTAGGAATTGATGCTTTTGCTTTAACAAATATTTTCATTGCGCTAGGAATCTCAAAAACACGCGAGCCATGACAGAGAAACTGGAAGTCGAATCTCGCCGCATGGAGGACCGTCTTGAAGAACTGAAAATGGCGATGACTCGCGAGAAAGAGGAACGAGAGTAAGAATTATATTTTCCCTTTTCACTTGAATAATTTATGGATGATTTAATAGAAAAGGCGAGTGCTTTCCATGATATTGGGAATTCATTGACTGAAAACAATTCTTTCAGCTATCTCCTCTCCAGCTTCGTCTTCCTCTAGTACCTGGGGGGAGAAGGTGAAATTGTAGCCGCGCCCGGGTTTTATCTATAGTTTTTCTGGTGTTTTTCATTCAGTGCAAAAGGTGGTGGTTTCTGGCGAAGTGGAAAGGAAGGTAACCTGGGTAATTATGCCACTGATGTTCTCAACAAACCGTCCAAGAAAAGCGCATCTTCTAACCGAGAACGGGTGAGTTCTGTAACAATGTAATACAAGCTCGTAAAATAAGTAAATCCTGTCACAAACTACAAATTACTCTTATAGGTGCTTGTCTCAACTTCAAATAAATGTGCGGAAATCTGACTTTACAATCACAGTTTCTATAGACCTTGAACACATCATCGCATTTCAAAATCTAAAATTGATATTGCTGACTTGATGAACTGTGCTGAACATTTTTCAGAGTTCTAAGTCAACTCGAGTGAAAGTCTTAAAAGATGAACCCATCGGTAGGTATCATTCGATTTCGTGAGAGAGACTTGACTTATGTAGTACAGCAGACAATCCGTAGTGACATAAACAAAAAATATAAATTCCTTGTTCTAGAGGGGGCAAAACGAATTTGTTATGAAATATCCTATAGGGTATATTATTATTTGAATCTGCATTCCTATACTCCTTGCTTTATTCGATGTATATTATTTGCAGTTGTTCCTGAAAGAAAGAAAGGTCCCGGAACCATGAAAAACATAGCCCAGCAAAACCCATCACTGAACAAGGATAAAATCAAAGGCCCTAAGTGCGGTCAATGTGAGGCTAAAAAAGCACACGTGGTAGGTACACTATAATCAACATAGGGCCTGACTGTTGTCACTTATTCTCATAACACCCCTTCTTTACTTGTTCTTGTATTTGTAAATTTGCTCAAAAGCTAGAATCCATAATCTAGTGTTGTACCTAGCGAGTGGGTAAATAAACCGAAGATTGTCTATAATAATTATCGTGAGAGATATTTTTTATCGAATTAATTAAGTATTAGTATTGTTAGTTGTTATGTTATAGAAAATATATTTTATATTTTCCCGCCTACAGTCATGCCAAGAATGTGGCGAGGATTATTGCGCTGGATGCTTTGCAGCTTTCCACTTAAAAGGTGCATTGAAAAAACACAGGTCAACACCTATAGGAGTACGTAGCATGAGCTTCTTATCGCAATTACATGAATTTACATATGTATACTTTGTCAGTCTAATGTTTCTCTGCTTTTCAATTCTTTATCATTAGACTAGTTTTGGATGAGAATATTTCATCATGTCATCTTGTGACGTTTTCAGTCCGGTGGAATGCGTCCTGCCCTTTCACCCAGACCCAATGCTACACCTAGGAGGTAGAGTAGAATTCCTTTTCCACCTTGTATTTATTTAGAACACGAACTATTATTTCTGTTGATTTATCCTGGGGGAGGTGGGTACAACAGAAAGAAACACAAGTAATTCGAATGGCAATTAATTTTCCAGCGAAGCACAAATGCGTATGGACTCACTGCGTGTGGAGGAGCAGAGACATCAACCCCAACTAGACTACAATGATAATAGATACCAGGTTTGCATTATTTTATCTTTCGAAAACTAATATTTTTCTATTTGATGGGAGAATATAGCGGCCATTCAAGGTTTAAATCAGGTTTAAACATTTGAACCTAACCATAATGTAAAACTTTATGTTATACTGTTTATGTTATGCTGTTTTCAGAATGGGGCTATCATAGAACACAATAATAATTATCCTGCAAGTAATGACGGATATTCTGAAGACGGAGGAGGTGAAGGTTATGACGGATATTCTGAAGGAGGAGGAGGAGGAGGAGGTGGAGCCCTGTTGAATGGGACTTATGACGAGGGTGCTAACGAGGCAGAGTTCCAAGCAGCTTTACGAGCGTGGAGAGGCGAAAGGACAGAGAGTGGTGCTAACGATTCCAGACAAAACAGAGTCAAAGAAAAAAAATTCGTTGCCAGGAAAGTCTCCCCAAGAAAAACAGAAGGTATGACCGCTTAGAATGGTTGTTGTAATCGTTTTATCAATATTCCCACGCAGGTCCAAGACCTGATTCCCGTGTTTAGGTTTTCTTTCCAATCCATATAATATCTACATTATATATTTATAATACTATTATTTATCTATATTTACAAATAAATAATTCTATTATTTATGAAGTTACTATTGTGTCCAATGGTCTAATAGGCACAAGTACGGGGACCGGCACATTGGATGAGAAACGCAAGCCCGTTGAAATAAAATTCTCATCCAAAACTAGTCTAACGTATGCCGAGCGTTTATTGTTGAAGCGCCATCGCCGCAAGGAACTCGGTATGTTACCCCCAAACACGGAGCACAACACCAACAGTCAACAGTCAGGTATGTGTAACTGGATCGTACCATGGCAGCTTCAAAATTATTATTATTCTCGGCGAATAATTAGGGTCTGGTTGTAATTGGTGTTTCTTCTACCAGTTCTTTTCTCGCTTTTTTATAACTTATTCATCAAAAAAGAAGAATCTTGAGATGAAAAAATTGTAAGTGAGATTATTGATCCGAAACCAATTAAAGACATCATGATAAATACCCGACTCATGTTTAAATTGCGGATTCCATAACTAAATTGATGCGTTGTTCTATTTTACTTGGCAACATTTAAAATTACATTCCCTATTCCCTTACTAGTTTATTAGACAACATATCTGAATAAAGGAAGCATCAATCAACCTCTTAGTTGTCACATCTAAAAAATATATGTAAACACTAGATTTGTACATTAACAGTCAAATGCAATCAAATTGAAATTTTGATGCGTCAGTCGTCAGTGAACATGTAGAACAAAATTCTAGAGGTGCGCATAATTATTTTCCTGGTCGAAATTGTCCATGAATTTTCCAAGTCCATGTACGCCAATTACAGGTAAAATGATTGAAACTGATTAAGCTTTTCACGCAATACATATTAATTAAGCTAATCACTTTTGAATTCACTATAGTTTTAAGTTTTCTAGTGCATGTCGTTGTAATAACCCAACCACTTGTGCAGTTCTCATCTTTCCCCTGATATTGTTCCTAGCTGTTATGGTTTGGGTTTTTTTCTCGTCAAAATAATTTTTCCTGATATGTTTTGGCTTTCCCTTTGGAGTGTACAATAGTTCTGTCTCTTTTAATTGCTGAACCGTTATTCGTTGCTCTGTTACTAAATGTTGGAATAGGTATCACCGCTGCCGCAATATTGATGGAGTATTTGTGTATTGAGTTTTGAATTGCATACCCAATGCACCTCATGGACTAATTGTACATGTTATTTAGTTGATTTTAGGAAATCTTATATTCATTTGGTAATATGCTATTATTGTGCATTAATAGATCACATTCTATTCAAGTATATGGTTCATCGAAATAAAAAAAATTAAAAGTAATACATCGAAATAGATTTCCTCTATCTTATTTTAACTCGGTGCCTTCATTTCAAAGTAATGAAAAATAGTAAAATTTGAATGTTTGACCTGAACTATTATGTATGAACACTTCTAACAGGAATAGATGACAATTACCTTGATGAGGAAGAGCATGTGGACTTTGATGAAGTTATAGGACTTGTGACCCCTCGTTACGGCGAGACCTCTTCCATGGACCCGTTCCTGCGCTCTGCTCACGTCACAGAGAAGACGCCCACCATGTACCACGTGGCTGATGAAGGCCTAGCGGAAGACATGAGGAGCGAGAGCAGGGTTTCCATTATAGAGGTGGACAACAATGTTCCAGTGAGTTAGCATTGTCATACATATAGATCTGTTTTATTTTCGAATGACGAACGAAACAACTGTGTATCTATTTATTTATTAATTAATTTATTAATTTATTTCATACTTTCAAGAAGTTAAACATAATTTATTCTATCACGCCCCTTAAATATAAAATTTAATCACCTCCGACGTTTTTCATAATTTCCTTATACGTTTCATAGCTAATAAAAATGTATGTATTATGTGATTGAGAGAATGAAAGGGCAGTTTCTTTCTTTATTAATTATTATTAGGCCAGACGGCTGCGTCACTTTGAGCAGACCTCTAGCTGCGACGTTGTCGAAGGGCCAGAAGTTCCATCAATGTACCCCAACGACAAAACAAGTTATTGGTCTCCCATGGACAGGTACATTATTTGGAGCAATTCCAATGGCATTTCACTGCAATATTTAATAATTTAGATCTTAGAGTAGTCAATTAATAGGCATCCCATTATTGTTTCCCGTGTTATCCTTCAGAACTCCAACGCCTCCAAAGGAGGGTAAACATCGGTATGCTTTTGCCACGCCCCCGTCATCAGGTCGCCCCTCCCCCGCAGGTCGTCCGCGCTCCGGTGCTTCACGTCGTTCTTACGTCATATCCCCCATCAGTGCAGCTTTGAAACAGAACAAGGAGAACCTGTCTGCACTGGAGGACCCGACCGGAGGCTCCATAGAGGGCTTAAAGACCGTCATGTCACACAATGTATTATTAAATAAAGGTCAGATATATAGAGTGTTACAAATATTTAATTTAAATTAATATCATCCTGTCCATACGAATAGAGAACCAATACTGATTGCCAAATTAAAAGTAGCGGAGACGGATATACTATCATACATGGATCTAACACTCGCAGGTGAATGTTAAGGTTATCTTTTTCTATATTCTGTTTTGATTACAGGTTCCCCAGGAGCAGACAAGTCTAAACAAACACCGCCTACGTCTGCCAGGAAAACACCCAGACCCAAGTCCTCCGCTAGACAACGTCCTGCATCACGGACCACACCCAGGGCCAAGAGTCGGGCTGGAAGTGGCAGACCTGGCTCCCGGGCTCACAGTAGAATATCTATGTTTGGGTATGTGCCTTCTCCCTCCATTCTTATTAACAGTTTTCTCATTCATACTTTTTTGGTAATTCTGTCAAATAATTACATCTTTACATTAAGCACCTGGCTTTAGAGTCAGTGGCGTATATGTGTAGTGGGTTTGAATCATGCTGTGCATTTTTTTTGAAGAAATTTTATTGGGCTGGTTTCGGTGGTACAATGATATTCTCACGGACATGCAGGACACATTGAAGTGCCATACTTCCCCCAACCTCTGCCTGCTGACTGTGTTCGCAAGGACGAGTCATATGTATGGTTGGCTGTGATAATATTCTCTACAATAGCATCTGTTGGCTTGTTTCCTCACCAATACATGGTAGTATTCTACCTCTGGAAACCAGATGTTACTGCCTGGTAAAATATAGAATTAATATGATGAGGAGGATGCCACAGAATTGTCACCAAAGGGAATGTTCGTTTCTAATTTATTAGTTATAATATTTTGAATACCGGTATATATATTTTCTTTCAGTGAGGGCGTTTTGACTAAAGGGCCATCAGAATCTTTAAAAGAAGTCGCAAGACTGGTAGGACAGCTGCCAAATCCTCCAGAATACAAAAATACAGGTTTGACTGATTTCTTCACGGTAGGCGTTAAACCCATGGAACCAAGAGAAAGAACAATTACGCCGAGTGGACAAAGAAACAAAGAAGAGGAAGGCATCCCCAAATGGAGAGTTAGCAACAAATGTATGCATAAATACATCTCTTACCATCTCATAAGAACGACCTTATTTCGTAATTCTTCCTGGGCCTTCATTTGAAGCAAGTTATCATAAAAGTAAAACATGATGATGTCAAGGATAATAATATTCACATCATTATTGGTGTTCTTCTCAGATATGATAAATCAATAGTTAATAGTTAACCACAGGGAAGAACT
Organism: Sthenelais limicola; assembly: GCA_942159475.1. Classification (NCBI taxonomy): domain Eukaryota; kingdom Metazoa; phylum Annelida; class Polychaeta; order Phyllodocida; family Sigalionidae; genus Sthenelais; species Sthenelais limicola. The sequence goes on along the minus strand of OW804100.1, from coordinate 10,976,966 downwards.
TCTTGCCAACTTTCATCTTTGGATGTTTTCAGTGTATTCTATGAGCGCCAAGTCGTGGCGTCCTGGCAGTAGTTTGGGTGATACAGTTGAAGATGGAATAGTAACGAGTCACATGCAGGACACATCAGTCAGACAATTAGAGGAGAAGCTTGCAGAGGTGGAAGTAGCCCCGCTTACCCCCCGGGAGCAACTGGAGCTGGCTTCTATAGCCCCGTCTGTGGGTGGACAAGCAGGCAGTGTCGTCAGTTGGCAATACAGCGATCATAAGGTATACTTCAGGGAAAGACATTCAAGAGTCATAGAACATGTAAATTGCTCGCAGGATAAAGAAAAGAGCATAATGACGTTATAAATCTATTTATATCTAATGTCAAATAGTCTCGCCCTTTCAAATGTTGTTATTGGTAACAAAATACACAACACTATTGCTATGAGAAATGTATTCTTGTGGTGGAGTAATCACAAATGTTTTGGGGTGACTTCAATGGGATCTTATGACTGGCTGGTGTCCGATTATCGGGGTGCGATAGAACCAACAAGAACATGAGGTGTAAGAGGTAGCAGCTCTCTAGATGGAACCAAAGATAGTAATACGTTCTATAATCTTTGATGGAACTGCAGATGATATTTTATTGTACCATAGTTATACCAACCCACAAGCCACATAGCGTTATAATACATCACATAAATCCACACACACTCTAGGTGGGTCCTGCACCAAAGGGGTGATTGGGTATACTACTACCCTGGGTGGGTCCTACGTTAAAAGGGTGATTGCGTATACTACTACCCTGGGTGGGTCCTACGTTAAAGGGGTGATTGGGTATACTACTACCCTGGGTGGGTCCTACGTTAAAGGGGTGATAGCGTATACTACTACCCTGGGTGCCGCCCCGCACGCGTGTCATAACAATACATGTTCTACTTTTACAGAGCGGTAAGGGGGCGCGCGTGGCAACACAGGAACGTTATGAACTGCAACTATTACAAGACCGTGCCCGTGAGAGATCAGAGATGACTAGGGAACGTACCAATATAAAGAGACAAGAAGCTGCCAATCAAAAGTAATTATCAACATTTCTTCCAGTTCTCTATATTTTTGCCTTGGCTAGTTATGAAACCAGAAATATACCCCATTAGGTTTTTATACTCGCTAACACTCCAGCGTCCCTTGACAAGTTTACATTGATTTTGTGAAAAGCGGTTGAATATGCTCTGAATCTCAAAGCCCGCCAACAAACAGTCTTTTTTAAAGGAATTTTATTTGCAAACAATTTGGGGATTAACCCCATATTCTCATGTTATACAATGGAAAAAACTTCAGTCACTTGCGACCATTGGTAATGGTGCCAGTTTTCGATTCTTTTTAATTCAGCTGCTCCATAATGGTGGAAAAAAATATCAGCTAGAGCTGACTAATGTTCATTAGATCAGAGCTATACACATATGTATGTATAGCTCTGATTAGATAGAAGAAATGCTGCCTTATAAATTAGACAATGAGGATACAATGAGGATACGTTGGTAATAATTGTTAATAATATTTACTTTTCAGAGATGATATTTTCCCTGTTGATGTCGGACTTCTCGCGAGCTCCGATTTCCTATCCGGCCAACGTAGTTCTAGGGTTGGCACCCCCCGCACAGCGTCCAGACCCAGCTCCAGAGGAGTGAAGCGTCCCGACTCAGGTCGCCCCTCATCTAGAAGTACTCCAAGACTCGACTCTAGTAGACTTGCTTTCCGCACTAACCCATCCACTCTGCCTCAGTCGGCGCGAATGACCCCCGACGGAAGAGCTGCCACTCCATCCCGTCCCATGTCTTCATCTGGTAGGGAATCCAGAGCAATATGTGAGGATATTTTCTTTGGCAATTATCATTCAAAATATCGCCTTTTCCATGCAATTAATGTTTGCTAAAAAATCTTTCGCAGCTATCCAACTATCAAGACCTGCCAAAAAAATAAATTACCCGAAAAACAATAATGGTTCCAGCTATTTGACACAGAAACCTTTAATCAAAATAATATTTGTTAAGGTAAAACCAGATAAATAATTAAAAAAGAAATAAAGGTTCTCCATAAAATATTACCAAATACATATTTCCACGACTAAATAATATCCTAGCTATTCTCTCAGTTAAAGTGGCATTTTTTGGGGGTTTTTTTTGTTTTTTTGTTGTAGTGCCAAACCAATGAAATTTTTGTGGGAAGGAGGAGTCTATTCAAATCCAAATTTTATCTCACGAGGGAACCATTATTTATTCGGATATAAATTCCTATTTAATCTCAAGGTGTCTGTGTTTACATATTGAGGTTAACATCGCTTGGACATTGATGCCAGGCAACAAGCGCACCCCTTGTTGATATCACCATGACTAAGGGTACGAATGAGGTCTTAGTAAAGCTTAGTAACCCACGTCTGAAGAATGTAACGTTCTTCAGTTGCATGGTAGCTTTACCGGGTGACGGTTGTGTGTTTGTCTCGTTCAAATAATCAGTTAAAGTGACATTCAATGATGCATATGCATCATATCGCTTGTACCATACACAAAAAACTCTAAAAACAGGTTTTTCAGGTAAAAGTAATGTCAACAATTTGCCTCCAAAGTGATATTCAGTCCCCATCTTCTCCCTAGTGCCTGACGGCGATGACATGACACAGTTTGATGACGTAGAAGAAAAAGAACTGATGAACGCCGATGACACAGAAGCTATAGAACAGCTGGAGTGGGAGCTCGCTTCACAAGAAGGCCGCATTACAGGTACAATACCTCCTGAGCAACATCAATGTTAACAGAATATGCATGGCCAATACTCTAGCTGTAAAGTCATTTAGAAAATGTTGTTTTGCTTTTTGTGCGCATGCATACTGTTGTTAGTTACTCTTAAGAATCAAATGTACGGGTATTTGAAATCCAAAGTGCGATGTTTTATTGTGTCCACAATGATGCTTGCCCATATATTCCGAGGTAAATATCCGATTTTGACAAACCAGGACTTTCTCCTTTAACTGCATGACCAATATATTTCTGGATATTAACAAAGTTAATAATGTCTTAAGTTGATAATGGCTATGTCATCATTATCGTATCTGTAGCACTAACAACCTGTAGAAATCACCCAGATGCCATTTTTAACATAGTTATGGCGAAACTTTTGTGTTTTATTTGAAGGCTCCGTTTTCTCCTGTACTATTCACATGGCCTTGATGTTGCTGGGTGGTTTGTACGAGTACTTGTACGTGTACAATATGGTGTCAAACGTGTGCATGCAAACACACTCTTATTTCATTTTCAGACCTGTGCTGTCTTTTATTCTCATGATGCTAGCGGCACCAGACGAGAACAAGGGATTGTGTTTGGTCCCTAATCTGTGCTGTCTTTTAATTATTCCATTCATGCGTTTAGTTACAGACCAAAGATGATCACCGGTAAGAATTTATAAACCAATTTGTATTTTATGCTTTGACCTCTTAACTTTCTCCTTTACTTTCATAGCTGATGGAAAATTATCGAGAATGAGTCTGATTGATGGAGAGTTGGACGAGGGTGAGCTTGGCATTGTGGATGATGACGGACCCGGGTCTGGCCTTAGTTCCCCTGACCGTGACCAGGGGTTGCTTGATAAACAACTCAGGTACAGTCACTTGCCTATTGTCTAACTTTCTCTAGCTAACTGCATGACAACTGTAATTATTTTGTCAATTAATTCCTGCTTGACCTATGGGAGACACCATTCACCGGTCAGATGTTTGTATTTCAGAATACTCGTTAATTGAGAGTTGGATTAAATCAAATAATTACATCTGTATTTTGGAAGCGGATTCTCTTCATGTTAGTTTTCCATCCGGCGTCTATGACGCATTATGTTGATTGCCAATAGATGAAGTGGTAGTTAAGGAGACGGTTATATTGTAGTATATATATGGTCCCATTCAGTCGAATGCGTGTGTGTTCAACTATATTTACCAACATAGTTATTTATTACCTTTCAGGGAATCGGTTTTGATGGATGACTTCGATGAAATGGAAGATAGATATTTGGCTGATGAAGTAAAAGCTCTAAAATAAAAACTGTAAAGCCTTTATCACCTAACATCAAGATCTCAAACTTAATTTAACATCCAACTGATATATTCTGATATTATAAATTTATATAGAATTCATGTACAATGGACAAGCTATAAATTATACTACCGTTCAGAATGATGAATTGAGATTGTTTCCAGGTGGTGCTTTTAGTAAGAAAGAATCTTTAACAAGAATATTGTGAATGTTTACTGAAAATGTAATGAAAAGTTAATTCTCGTTGTGATACATGTAAGAATGATAAAGAGCGAATAGATTCTCAGTCATTACTAGAATCTTCGGTGTATGTATTTTAAAGTGACTAGGTCCTATATAGTGATATAAGGAATGAGATCAGTAGCCTACGTACGATTTGGTAGATTTAAATTATCTAAGGCCGCGTGAAATTTCTTTGAATAAAGGGTATTTATCTGTTGCCAAAAATACAATGAAAATTTCATATATGTTTTAGAAGTTATTTCTATATGTGTTCATGCTCCGATTGATATGCCCACGTATATTATCTGAAAAGGAGGGTGCGAGTTCCTGCTCAACCTGCGAATGAAAGGTATAACATCCTGTGAAATTTTGCCGAATAGTTAAAAAAAAACACCCCAAAACTAGGTACACTATCAGCGTCTTCTCCCCCCATCCCCATCCTCCGTATATAGAGTTGCATAATTACTTAATACCCCCTTGATAAACTAATTATGTTTAGAACATATACTCAAGTAAACTTAGTCAGAGCATTAACTTGAATATTTGTCGCTATGTTTGCTAGAGAGAAACAGGCTAAAATACCGAGCAAATATTTCCTTGGGGTTTCTTAGAAGCATTGAAAATTACTGTGATACCAACACGCCAACGCATAGAAGAAACTGTATTACCTTGGGTGACCCTATGATAGTTTAGTCTAAAAATCTCTTGTTCTGCATATTATTCACTTCTCCGCATATAGAACTTTCTCGCTCATATATAAGTAGGAATTGATTAATGGACTGGTAGCTTAGTTCACACTACATTCCAATTCCCTGTGATTTTACCGGCCAGAATTAATGTTTCCAAACCTGCAAATTTATGTGGTTCATTAAGTTCTATTCTGTGACTGTTTGACAATATTTGAAACATGGTTGTAAGTTCATGTTGAATGGTCATATGCGCTTGTATTGTATCTCGTTTCCAACTTAGTTTTCGCTGTGATGGATTTAATTTTCATTTCACTCAATTCTGTGATTACCTTTTGTTTCATATAACAACTGAACAATCTTTCAGTGTGTGGTGATAGGAAATATATTTATGCGCCGGTTCGTGATCCTCTGTAAAATAAATTGTTACCAAAATCACACCTATCTTTGTACTCCTTTCAACAAGGGCAAGATGTTTTACATATATGTGTTGTTATACTTAACACAAACCCACTGGAAAATTGGAAAAATAATCCTATATTCCCTACATTAACTATACAAGTATTAGTGTAGATAAGTATGCTAAGTATGGGTCACAATACCACACTATACTTCATCGTCGTCACCTTCCACCCTACAGGCTTATTGCCTAGCAATGTGTCAAATTGACACCTGAAATTCGACATGGCCTGATAGTAATTCATAAGTCCTGAGTACCAAAGGCGATCATAAAATTTCGAAACAAATTTGGGTAATGATTATTGTTAATGGCCAATCCCATGCTGCCTATCCTGCCATTCATCCCATTAGTATTGATATAACACATGCATGACATCACATTAAGGTCATTATAATTTGATCTGAAACACTAAAACAAAATATCAAGCTTACTTTTAGCGTAAACTTTCAGTTATCACCGACAAAATAGTAGGAAATTGATTTACTAAATTCGATTGCCTCTTCTGGGATATACAAACGTTGCCCAGGTGAGTCAAGGTAGATCGTTCTATCTGAGGCCTGAGCCTCAGTTGTGGTAGCGCTTTCAGGAGTGAGGACATTCACACGTCCCTACTCTTCGGGGATACCAATTACCAAAGCATTCTCTGGTTTGTGTTCATGTGAATCATGTTCTCGTTTCTATTAGTTATTATAATTACTGCTACTAATCTACTAACCTCAGGATGTTCGGTGACGTAGATTCGTGATCACTGGATGAGACAGCCGCTGGTGGCAGTGTACTGCACTTACTATAATATCATTAGTTCGTCACACTTTGAAACTAAAGTGGGGTCTAACCTTCACCGAGCAATGAATAACAATCACCAACACTCACTGATTTTCCACTGCTGGCAAGCACACACTGGGGATTGCCCAGTCCGTAGTCTCTCACCTCTCCCAACATTCTAAACACCCCCTAGGTTGGTAGGCGATTGGCTGTTAAACAGGCAGTTTAATATTGAAATTAGCAATGTGCAAAACCACATCGACTTTGAGTACATGGTCGGACATCTTTCGTGTATATAAGTCACCCCCGCCCCAGTTCTCTCTAATTACGGGAACAATACTGCTCGTGACAAGCTGTAGTAAAAAAAAAAGCAAAAAAAAGACCATAGCATGGCCCTAATAAGTGAATGAAACAGATATGTTATCTTTTTGCTTTTTATTGCCTGATAATTAATACAACACAATACATCGAAATTATTAGTTTAATTGATTACAATCATAACTGATCATTTATTGATAAAATACTTGAGGATAAAACAGCACATCGCTGCTTCTTTTTAGCCTCTCTTTATGCAGAAACTAATCAATAATAAAAGATGAATACATACACATTTGTATAAAAGAACATCATTTGTCCTATAGTATCTGCAGCTCTTACAGTATCAATACCTGTTCGACCTATGGTCAACGAAATCTGACAGAAATGCATAATGTACAAGCTTATGAAGTAATAATGGGGGGTCTGCTATTTTAGTTTGGTGTTTTTCCCTGGATATTTGTCATATTATGTCAAACAGATCACTTGCGCTCATGGAATTACTGAAGGGATAACTTTGTTTTATTCTTGTAAAGCCACAAAAGAGGTTTCATTGCTACTATGCACTCCCCATCCCCGTATTAAATACATTCCAGCCGTGATCAATTAACCTAAATCGAAGTACTGCGTCCCCCACTTCGCCCTTTCCCTAAAAACCTTTTGGTCCAAGAGGATTTATTATTTTTTGGTCATTCTTGTGCATTTTGTATCCAATATAGTATTTACAATATACAACTTGTAGCAGTAATATATTAACCATTTTCTTTGGTTAGGTACTACTCGCTCTCATGTTAAATGTTAAATATATTCGTGAAGGATCGGCAGTCCTCGAATTTTAGGGAGATATGAAATGGTCACGGCGTGGATCTTAAAATGTTGGACAACCTGAATTTGTGTCCCCATTAAAGCTTACTTTGAAGCCCGGAAATTGCCATACAAATGACATCGATTAGCAACTGATAGTAATGAACACCATGATCATATGTTAAACAGTGGGAGAAGCTATTGTAAAATTATAGCGATTTCTGATGCGGTATATATTTATCTTGATATCTTTGTGCTTATGGAATATCTTCGTAACAAAACACGTTGACCATATCTCATCACTTAACAGCACTTCGGCAAATCAAAATCATTCATTGGCTTATAATCTTTGAGAGAAATTATATTAGTATTAAGTATTACTCTACAATATAAACCAGCTGCGTAGCGCTGTGTTGATGCAGTCTACTTTTTGTAAAAATCTTTTCATAATTTGCTATCAACTGCTGTACAAGAAATCTGAAGCAACAGGGAAAATAATGTACAGAGAATATTATCATTATAACATCAAACTTTCCCCGGCCACTCCACATTGACGCATCCACAATATCGCCACTAGTTGACAAGTAATCACAAGTATAGAGACAGACTGGTCGTGAATAGACCAGGCCTTACGGTATGAAATATCCTAGCTTTAAAGGAAAATTAGGAAAAACAGACACTACTTTCTCAAAAGGAAATTTCTTCAATTTCCATGGTGATCGCACACAGAATCATACTGCATTTCAGTGTTGCTCCTCAAAATGATGATAAGTTTTCTTTTAAATAGGAAAACGCAGTATGTTATTGAATGAAAGGCCATAAAATTATACACGTTTTATATTTCTTTTGGAAAATCACTTGGCATCCCCCTAAAAGCAATCCACTTTTCCGTTAACAGGTGCATGAATTGCACGCAACGCAAGTTTTAAAACGACAATATACCTTCCCTAACTGTTAGCATGGAAGTTGGAACAGGGAACTAGACACAAAAAGGTTTTAATTAGCCATTACAATAAAATGTCATCATTATTTGTAAGGTGCCAAAACACAATCACTGCCACCGATTGGATGAAGCAGCATAGAATAAGAGAATGATTACACGACAGGGGGCAGGGCGGAGGTAGCGAGCTAAGGGGGTCGAGCGCCATGAAAAGTAGAGAAATTGATAAGCTTGATCACGTGATTATGACGTCACTAGGTCACATGGCTAGCATCAATCACTGATGCTCAAAGGACAAAACAATTACAAGTAATAATCAGAGTTATCATCAATATGATTACCTAACTGAAAGATATTCGGTTTTAGTCCCTACTTTAACATGAGGATATGATACAATTATCAGGAAAATGCCATGTCTCTTTATCCACCTTGATATCTTTATTTGTATATATATACAGGCTCCATTCACCGTATCATAATCATATTTCATAATAACGTGCATCTTTTCCGCATCCTAGATATGAAATAATGCAAGATATATCTCTTCAAACGGATATAATGGATCATCCGAGCAAATAGTATTCACATCTGTTTTCTCTGATGAATCACGGAGGTTTTAAAGCATATAAACATGAAATAATTGCAAAACCCCCTTTGAATTTAAACACAGGTATATATATGCGTCTAAAAGAGGGGGTTGAGTGGTCGAATATATCTACTTAGTTAAGTCCATACAGTTGATTTTATCGTCTACCACATACGGATAATTCACAGAATTGTCATATCTTATATAATCATAATCATCATTTCTTCATAACACATGCACGCGAAGTGTATCCTGTGCACGTTAAACCATATCAAAGCAGTCTAATTTGCAATCATAATAAACAACAAAAATAATGATGGCAAAACTAAACGTTCAGTCGGTCGATGAACACAATGAAAACTGAGAAACATACATAAAATCACATATACATCTTGTTTCGAGGAAGATTAGTATTGTGTGGTAGTCAAAAACTACCAACTCAAATTATAAGTAGAAGAAAATGGCGATTAATTGATGGAAAGTGGTTCCTCCCTATACGCTGGGACCACATGACAGCGTTTCCCATTCGCACACGGTTCCAATTAATTTTTCATGTCAAAGTTTGGTTTTACAACAAGCAAAAATTATTTTGAAACAAGACCCATTTTGATGAAGAGAGGTAACAATATTAGTATCAGTCCCACTGCTAGGACTTTTAATCAGTTTTCCATGATTCAATTATCATATTGATAGAGAGAAATCTTTAGCAAGGGCACATAACATTTTATATCAAGGTTTCATGTACACAAATGAAGACGAATGTTTTTACATAACTCTCTCTCTGCCCACATGGATATTATATTTTCTTTTTTTCTTTCCAAAAGATAAAACTCGAGCCCCTGCCTCTTTAGTACACGACGTGGGGCTTTTCCATCAATTTTAACGCATGGAACTAGTGATAGGGTTCCACGGCAATACTTATCTACACATTCACTGATTTGATTTCATAAGTATGTTTTTGTCATTTGAATACAAAGTAGCAGCACTGCCACAGCTGTATGTCGAGTAGACTACCACCATCGGCATAAAACATAAAATGCAAAAGAAAATCAAGTGAATTATCATGAAGTGTTATTTACAATGTATCGATTGATTCTGCTTTGTAAAATCCCTGTTATTTTGTTTTCTTTTTGGTCATGGCAGCTTCATTATGAGAATTTCGCTGCAAATTATTATCGATGTTCTATATTTCCTTTACAGTCACCTCCGCATCCTTTTCCGTTTAAAACCAAATTTAACATTCTCTGATTCATCAGCTCAATAATATATCAACATCGTAATGTATCGTTCCCATGTTTTGTCATAGCCAATAAACAAGGGTCAGAAGAAGTCTTTGTGGTATGTAATCCATATGTATGATACACGATACACTACGTGTAACTTCGTGGTCTGACATTGTAGCGATGATTTTAATAAACCACTTTTATGTTAATAATAAAAACAATGAGAATATGTGCTGCCATTTCTGCAGCCATCGACGAGGAGAAAGAAAAGCAATAGAAGAAACTGCAATAAGACAATACTGTTAGGTCGCAATGTGGTATATATATCATGTGTGTCAGGTTCCTTTAATCCCGCACACAACTATACCTGGGACCAGAAAAACCTTCCCTGAAGGATTTTTATTCTCATCATCATCTTTAATGTCAATTCACCGTTCAACAGCCAACATATCGGTTACATATAGTTGCGAGTGCGTTGCTCGATACGCACCCCAGAGCTTCTCCTGACACGCCAATAGGATTTACAAATAGTTTTCTAGTGGTAGTAGGAAAGAATTCCTTTCTTTGCTTTAAAATTTCTTCTCTCATCACCTTGCCTGAACTGTTTCCCTCATGCCACACTTCATTTATCATACCAGGTCCACGCACTCCGTCTCATAATCCAATGTGAACATGTATATATAATACCGGCAGTGTTGCGATGGGAAATCAACCCGGTAACTTCCAGAGGTTGTTAAGTGTGTGTAGGGGGCCTTACTTTATGAGAAAAATACTTACAACAGGGCCATAGTCCAAAGTGATTCTACATATATATTTATATTATCTTCTTTTCCCAAAATTTCTCATCCAGCCTGGAAGCTTTTCCGTCTCGCAGATCAATCCGTACTGAAATCCTCCTAATCCTCCAGTTTATGATACACCACTTCAATCTACACATTTCATTTTATACAAATCAGTGAAGGGCATTAGCGAGGAAAAGGGCTTAGAAATACATCAGAAATATCATATCCAATAGCATCATCTTCGCAATATTTTCTCTAGTCAATCTGCATTACTTTGTTAAAAAAAGCAAATCGTGCACTGTAGAGTGAGCTTTAGTTTGTCGTCAATCGAGGTCAATGCCATGGTTACCAAAGCCCAGTCGTTAACCGACTGAAGATGGCACCACAGAAGCCATCTGCTAGGGTTAATGCAAAGGCCATTTGAAGGTCAGCCGAAGGTCAAATTGTTGATGAAGTCTTTATGATATAAATCCATATAAGCTAGATTTGTACACCATTCCTAATCCCACCCTTTAAGAAGCTGATACTAAATAGGTCATCTTTGAATCTTGTTGTCTGGAGATTGATGGTGGTCAAGGTCAAGGTAATTTCTTGTCCTCCCTTCCACCAAGGTCAGAATAAGGTCATATTCTTGATTTGGGTTGTTGTTGTCAGGGTGGGGTCAGGGTCCACTTACAACTTCTCCTTCGCTGGGACCCAGATAGTAGGTCCAGACTGGTCACGGATTACCTCTTTCACCTTTGCATAGACTTCGTCAGGTGTGTCTCCGGTGACAACAGCTGAAAACATCAACAGATAAGTTTAAATAAAATCCTAATTGTTGGCAACTTAATAAAAACTAGTTGAATATATGGGAATTAACAATTAAACGAATACATTTTAAGATGTTAGATATTGTTCTGATGTAGTCCACTAGGGGCTCAGATACGGGCTTGATGACAGTAACAGAGATACGATAACGAAGGTTAATTTTACGAGGGAACAATTGATTCTGAGAAGTAAAACCTTCCTGGAATAGGGAAGGAAGTGGTAAAGGGATGACATAGCCAGTCACTTACCAGTGAAATATTCTCCGAATTCATTTTCTAACTTCAGAGCACGTTCATATGTCTTCATAGCTTGCTCTTCCGTCATGCGCTTGTTCCATTCCCTATAGTTGATCAAAAGCACACATCAGTCCAGTGTGTAGGACATGCACGATCATCACACAGCATAAAGAATCGAACTAAAATGTAGCTAGAATAGTATTGGGTAATCTATACCACCAAGTGCTAACAATTACCAGCTTAACAAAACAAAAAAGTCATCCACAAGAAATTAGCCAAAAATCTAATATCTCCTTTGACCATCAGTTGATTTTGCTATATATGCCGTTAGCGTGTTTTCTCACTGGCCGTGTAATATATATATAGGTTCAAAGGGCGTAAATTCACTTACATTATGGACTCCACAGACTTAGGTTTGATGAAGATGGCAATGGGGTAGAGTTGCGCAACCTGAAGTCTTTTGATTGCATTTCCACTCACATCTAAGATGCAATGTTTGCCCTGTAAAAGAGAGTATCATTTTTGATAAGACTTGAATAATATTTTTTCTTTGATAACACTCCTCAAGATAAGATAATTCAATTGATTTCGAATAAAAACATTCATTGCAAGAAAAATCGATTAAAAATTATGCTTGTAGTGAGTAATGGCAAACCATATATTTTTATTATTTCAAAACACGAACAAAAATCTCGTGAAAAGAGATGTCTAACGGACCTCATGACCTGAGAATATAAAAACGTCTCACCTTTTCAGCAACTTCTCTGACAGAGGCAACACTAGTGCCGTAGAGGTTGTCATTATACTGTCCCGCTTCAATAAACAGGTGATTCTGAATGTCACGTTCCATTTGTTCACGCGACTCGACGAAGTGATAGTCTCGACCATCATGTTCATAGTCACGTTTGGGCCGTGTTGTGTCTATAATAGGACAGAATTAACCATAAGACACTTGTCTAAAACTTCTAGAAAGATTGATGTTTAGAAATCTATCTATACGGAACAAAGATGATAACATTACGTACAATATGACTTACCGTTTAATCAGTCTTTATCATTAATCTTTTGATGTCGAATAATCAAGTCAATAAATAAAACTATAAAAAGTATCATATAAGAGAAAGGTTTACAGATAAATGTTACTAATAAAAGAGAGAACTTACGAGGTACACAGCTTCCGAATTTATCAGGGAATTCTGAGATGAGATCATCATTGATACGATCCTTCAATGGTCCTAGTATGATGACTGGCCTTGTGTACTTAACTATTAAAACACAACATCAAACAGTTTGAACTTGTTGGACTGGTAAGTGGAAAAGATATACGTAAAATGTTAATGTATTTTCTTTATAAAAAGAAGATTAAGACTAAGGTGATTAAAACAATGAATGTTAGACCTGCTAACGAATGTCAAGGAATGCCCAAATTTGAATCCACGTAATAAAAGAATGACTTACGCTCTTGTTGAACAACAGCCTCATAAGAAAGAACAATGTCTTCTTGGGCTGAAAACGAATTATACACATTTTGGTTAAAAATGGTGAAATCAAAAGTTCACCTAACTCTTAATTTATAATATAGAATAGGTATGTATTTCTAAGGTTATATGATTTTAACACTAATATTAGCAATATTAAACAATTCAATATCAAATAGAAAAAGCCAAATACTTGGCAAGGCAAACAGTGAGAGTACAACAATTGCATCATGTATAGGGTCCCACAGGTAGCTGGCGCATACAGACGGGGGAATGACTAATTAGTTGTCTTACATTACATGCTAGGGTATCAACAGGTACGTCTTAACAGGTATCAACATCCATGTATTCATGTACATGCAGTTGTCCACCCTTATAGAAGAATCTATTGTACGTCTTAGCAAGCCTACCAAGGAGCATCAGGCCCACATACACAGTGTAGCCTCAACAGGAAGGACACAAGAATGAAATGACGAAGCGTTATTCGTATACACCTATCAAGACCGACAGGACACGCCTATATAAATGTAGTAGTCAGGGACTTCATACATTAAGACAGCACATGTACTTGAAGAAGGTAGGTCCTTAATTTGTATAGTAAATGGTATCGCTAAATAGGAGAGTAGCAAGTATTACAAACTGGAATACATGAGATAACGCTAAACGCTGGATTGTAGTAAAACTATGACTAAAACCATTCACCGACTAGACCCCATAAAAGACAAGACAAGAAAACACGATAATCTTAAATATCAATGAGTATAAGCGCTGATTAAACTAAACCAGAGCTACTTTTACTCTCAAATCAGCTAAGTTGGAATAAAGTAGAGACCGATCAAAGTCACCATGACAACATATAATTCTACAAGCATATTGATGATGGAGGAGGGCTTTATGTACCTGTTGTCATGGGAACTGGACATGGAGGTGCCATCGCATCTAAAAAAAAGATATTATGGCATAGAGAAAAGGGCCGTAAAAAATAAAATACAAAGGTATTGTACCAAACCTGTCGTGTTTATCTTATTTGACATAAAAGGGCTACAAAGGGTACAGGTCAATAGTTTAAGATGGATATGAGATTCATCAATATATCGCATGTATAGGGTATGCTAGGTGATATTTAAGATTGATTCCAAGAAGACTGAGTACACATCTTCGCACATTCATTGGAACAGGCATCCTAGAAGAGGGCCTTCCTTTTATTCAAGTCATGATGATACATATGTTGATAAAGAAGTATCGATCTGCTTAAGAGACAAAGGTGACGAATGGACAACACACCCACACACATACACTAATTAGGTATCCATTTAGTAAAGTGTCCTTAAGTAAACACTAAGCCCCACTCGTGATGTAAAATACACGTATACTTGTACACTGCCCGAGGCAGACCAGAAACACCGCATGCTTTGTTAGGTTAAATAAACCACAACCAAATCATAATATAGGAGATAGGAGGAGCTTTGGAAAGAGTATTTGTAGAGAGCCAGACTAAAATAATTGGATATTAAGAAATAAAAAACACTGACACTTTGTTATAGTTAACTTAAAAGTAATGTTCACCAAGTTTTAAACTTAAATCAAACCCTTAACCTAAGTCACTCTGGTGGAAAAAGAAAAGGACCGATCCACTTGCATCCTTGTTTTCTCTATTGCCCCACGTTTACTTAATCAGCATCATGTATTCAGGGCCCAATGGGCGAAAAGTATGACTAGATCAGAGCTTATAATAAAGAACGCGAGTGGATCAGAAGAGTTAGAATGGGAATCATATTAACAGACACAGATTGAGAAGCTTAGAGGTACCCAGAATACCAAATCATCACCAAGATGTAAAGAAAGATTTTCCCAGGAGTGAAAAAAGGCAAAATTATAATAGCTTTATGTACACCAAAACAGAAATATAATCCCAAAGCCGACACGATTAATAGAGCCTTATAAATGAACTTACCTTCGACTTCGTGAGAAAATAATGGTATGAGGGTTTGATCAGTATAGGTTCACGTACAATGTCCAGGAGTTATTACATATGAAATTAACCATTACCGGCAAAAACAGGTTTTAACAGAATTATGTCTCGTCCATCAATTAACAAGAAATTCCCCATCCCACACTATCTTTCCGTTAAACGGGACGGCGACCAAAAGAGAGGTCAAAATGGATAATCTCCTAAAAGATCATTTGTTTCAAACTACCGTATATAAGTTGTAGGACATTGGTTTGTTGGCAAACCTCGCACAAAATATGCGGTGATGAAATGATTTGTGCACCAGGGGTTTTCACTTATTGGTCACTTTGAACGAGAGAAAGCATACGTGCAAGCATACACATAATCGCCGTTATTAATTAACCATCTTCAACCCAGCATACAATAAATCGTCAGTTGTGGGTGCATGCGATTATGACATTTCATTTCAGGTAACATTGAATGACAGGGATCATTTGTTTCTTAGGAAATCACTCATATCAGGTGTAGGATTAGTACAAGGCTTTCCAAATCACATGTTTTATACAGGTACCTTTATGATTGGTTTCTCCATCTGAAGAAAAGTTGTGACAGGAATTTTAAGAATTTTCAGTTATGCTAATATATTTCTCTGATCACATTATCTTGACCTTGGATCCCAGTAGGGATATAATACATAGATAGATAGATAGATCTCTATAAACAACCGCTACACACTTTGTTCTAACCTATTCTGTAAGGAATACCTTCCATGCCTTCATAAAAATGTCTATGGTTATCAATGTTAAACAAAAACATATGGTGGTACACAATGCAAGCTTTCTTATTAGGAAACACCATGGAAATATTCCCTATATTCCTATGTGCGGAGAGTTTTCCTCCAAAGATAGAAATTCCGTGAATGAATCATGCAGGTAACATAAAGCTTGCATTATTTATATCATGTGTTTTATGTTTAAAGTGATAATATACATATACGGCACACATATGCACTCATAAAAAAGGAAATGCATCTTTATCTGGAACAACAGACAATAATATATTGATGTTGCTGGGAGTATGTTAATATACATCCCCTGTCCCCTATAACTGTTTTCTCCCACGATAAAATGGTACGATCCAACCTACATACACATACATGCTTTTTAAAAGACACCTATCTAGAATACCGTAAACATTTCATATTCACTGATTTTCGGGGGAGTATCTACATAATTATGGAATTTATGTAGGTAAATCCATGATATATGAGTATAAAATAGTTATACACCCATTCCTCTAGGAAACAACACGTACGTATAAAACCTAAACTTTTGGGTGCAGGACACCCTCTCACAACAAAGTCTATGAAGAATAGCAGTCCTGTCACTTTCTATGTCTAACACGAAAAAAGTCAAAGAATGCTAATATCTTCATAGTGTAATGTTTCAAATGAGAGATTTTAGTTTAGAATCTCTTTCTCTTATAACCCTCAATTTCGCATCCATATTAAAAAAAACTGGATGAAAATGAAAGAGACATGAACCTGAGAAATTAATGAATTTGAGATTGCTAAATGCAATCCAAAAGAAATAACAGCGGCTAAATATGATTACAGGCAGAACTTCGTATCAGAAAGGAGGGGGAGCTAAATATCCATAAATAAAATAGAAAAAAAAGAGGAATTAGTAAAGTGACAGTACCATACTCACCGTCCACTTCAGAAGTGTGTTACACATAAATCATACATAATAAGTGTCTAAGAAGACTAAATGTATATATTTATTAATAAAATAAATTCTTTCCAGAAATCTACACAACAAATCAGGGTTATAAGTCTTGAGATAATGGACAACTTAATACAATGAAAGGTTACATGAAAGAAATCTTGTTAGTCGAGAATGCCCTAAATGATCCCCAATAATCTCCCTAGAATTTCAAAGGAAATTAATCGAAGGAGGATTGATTCTTTGTTCTTATTTCTAAATATGTTAACCCTTACATATTTTCACTATTCTGGGATTGAGCGATGTTCCATCCAAATGTTCTGTGACATGATTGTGATTGTATGGCTTCTTCACACCCTGATGAGTTTTATCAAGTTGATATAGATAATGTGACCAATTTCTGATTGCAGTGAGATACAATCTGAACACTAATATGGCTACTGTGTGATGATATGTGGAATAAAGGCATCAAGTGGAAGCGAGTATGAAACCAATTATGGATTCCATCAGACTAAGTGGCAGTACCCACTGCTGGTGCATTACCTTTTCTTAAACACTTTCTTTACACAAAAATGGACTTTTTTTTAAAATAAAAGAACGTTTCTGTCTTTTAAACTGAGGAACAATTTTATTTTTTCTATTTCATTTCAGCTGTAGCCAAACAAATGAAACCCTGATACAAACGTCCATGTAAGTGAAAAAAAAATGTTGTAATGACTTATATCTGTGTGTGTGTGTGTCGGTACACGTACATGATGATTAGATTTTCTTTTCTGATATAGCAATTAGTATGGAATATTAGTATAAGTGAAGAGGGTGGTTAACGTGTGATTATTTCCATTCTTTTACTCACAGAGGGTAGGTTTCAGGGAAGAGGACTGCCCGGCTAAACACAGAAAGAGCCCTTCACATCGTTAGAAAATAATAGGCTTGAGAGTGAGTGTGAAGATGAGGTCAGAAGCCGAAGCATCATCCGGGTCCCCGTGCACTTGGTCTCAGTGCTCTACTATTGCTGATCAATAATGTTTAAAACATAATGACCCAAGTGCTTTCAGGCCAGCTTCCTATACGCGTGAATGTTTAAGCAGTTCCATTTTTTCATCGCCCCATTCCCAGATGTCACTTTGAATGATTTCCAGTTTAACCGCCAATTATAAAGGATGTGAATCCCCTTTAATGTGCCAGGATTCATTAACCGTTCTGCACTATGATACTGAATCCTCTCTATATATAACCGTGACAAAGACTAGTTTGGAAAGCTACATTTAACTAGTAAATGTCCACCCAGAAAGATTTGTATCAAAACACCTTTATCAGAAACAATTCATAACAGTTTATATTTCGTAACTAAATGAATAGTCTTGACATAAACATAAGGTGATATCATTAGTATTAAGTATGTTCTCCGTTGTCATGTCTAAGGGGAATAAATACTCACGTTCATCAGCGCTGATGGCATCCTCACTACCACTTTGATCTTTGCTTTTCATGAACGGGAACTTGCGACTGAATGAAAAGTTCTTTTTGCGTTTGTCCGTTGCCAAGTGCTAAAAGAAAGATTGGGTATTGTGTCGTCATGATTGAATTCAAGAGTTTTTGATGACTATGCATATGAAAGGGATACACGATTTGCTTTAGTTAGATATTGTTCTCAACAAATTTATGAATAGTAAGTTCGGCAAATCATTTCGATACCCAGTTGGTGAGTGAGACACAATACTCGTGAGTAAGAATTAAAAATCTTAACGTTTACTTAGCTAAGCATTCTATCACTCCACGATAAGAATTCATAATTATTACGAATTTACCATTTTCTATTAGTACTAATGTAATACGGATTTCCCGTAGGATTTGATATGGGTTTACAAACTTATACAAGTCCGACATTACTAGAGAGTAAAGACAGAAATGTTAAACCATTTCAGTGGAAAATGCTAAGTAATAATTCTTGGAAAAAAATTCACTCCCCAATTAACAGATTAAGTTTCAGATCGTTTACTCATAGCTTCTAGCGTCCGATGTTTTAATACTAATCCATGGTCTTTTAGGGTCCATTTGTCCTACAAAGCAGGCTCCATCCGGTGACAAAATACACCTTAATGGCGTGAAGACAAGAGTGAACTATCCCAAGAGCAGGTTACCATAGATTCACATGTATACCACTGGCGAAATAGGAGCTCTGTAAATTGGTGGTATAATGTTAAGAAACTCACATCAGTAGATCCTGCTTGCGAGGGACCTTTCCCATGGAACTTAACATTTTTCAGTCTAGCCCGTTCTTTCCGTTCAACCCTGCAACGAATAGGAAAGTTTATGATTGATACATGTAAGATACCATATAGGTTTTAACATTGCAGTTTGTGCTAGCGCACAAATAAAGTTAGATAATTGCCGTTCTGATATTCGACTATTGTTCCGACGTATATGATAGATACGGTCTCACTAGCAGTAATAGAAATACAGAGGCAGAGCGAGAGAGAGAGAGACAGAGACAGAGAGAAAGAGATAGACGAGTGATAGAAGAGATAAAGAAGAGACAGAGAGAATGCAGTATAGGAGAGAATGACAGGGTGAATGTAAGACTTAGTGAACGTTACCTGCGTTTGCTGGGTATGATGGCCAGTCCCTCATCCTCACCCTCAGGAAGGAGACGCCGTGCTTGCCACCACTCATCATCACTAGCATTGGTCACGTGTAGGATGTCACCGTACTTAAACGCCAACCCCTTACTCGGCAGCCCGCTGTCCTTGGTCGGGTCATAATCAAACAATGCCCTGCAACAAATCAAAGTCTTATTCAATTGAACTCAAGAGAAACCAAAACCATATCACCTCTAATGGGTTTTGTAAGGTCACAGGGCAAAAGTAATGTACTCAGGTCAATGGGAACTATTACGTCAGTTTATCTTGAATCAGTACATAATGTTCCTGCCGATAAATAAAGTTACACATGTCTCTTACGATTTAAAAAAATCCGTTAAGACGGACAGAAAGCAATAGGCCTATGAGTGACTCGAGTCATTAACCTTCAAAATTCTGTGGACTATATATAGGTGCAAGGAACCACTTGATGTACTCAAGAAGACTATTGAATTATCAGAATAACAGTGTCTTAACAAATGGCTGAAACTATTGCTATTGTTTTTAATCCACATCATTTTGACAATAGAAATATTGACACAGATGTTGGAGAAGAGATGATAACCGAGACTTGGCAACAATGCACATCGATGATTTATCAGCAAAATGACGTGATAGCGATGCTATGGACGTCATTGCACATGAAGAGTGGCATCTTTAGATAAAGACCGAGAAACCCAAACAGATATTTCCGGAATTCCTAAAATACGCACCTCACATAAAGCGTACGTTTCTGCGTCGTACGCAGACTCCCTGTGCTTGTGTTCATCATCTGTTCACGCAAATCATGTATCTTCGATTCGAATCGGTTATACTCTGTAAAACAAGGGTACAACAGTGTTAATGGAAGGTCAGCGATTAGCAATTAATACTGGAAGAAATAATGCGTTCGATTGCAGTGTGTTCCGTTAGGTGAGGACCAAGATTTATTCAAGATTAAATGGGCAAGATTGAAGATGATATTGCTGATAATGTAATTAAACTTTGGAAGTAGTCATATACATACAAGTTAATTTAAGTTAAAGTTTCGAACAGAGACTTGTATAACTAATTCATTAATCTAACATCTCCCAAGAAAGTACAGGGAGTATTGGTGTGGAAGACAGGAGGACTCAAGACAGACCTTCTGGTTTAAACTGTGCAACAATCTCAACAGTGTCCCCTGCTCCTTTGAGTGCGGCAGCCGCCTGCTCGTGGGTCGCATCACGCAAATCAATGCCGTTCACCTGCAAGTAGAGAAATAGTCAAGATTTACAAATGCGGCCTAATGCAAATAATCCTACATGAGTCAGTGTAGTATACTTTATAACCAACTACAGGAGGCAAGAAGACATTCCCCGTGTAGTTACCATGTATATGAAAGGCTGACTAACAGTAGATTTACCCAAGCAAATAACTGAGTACAAAGCATTGGTGTGGTGGTGTGGTACAGGACTCCACTTTTCCAAACCAACCTGACACAAAGGGACGTTTGGCAATGTTTTGTACCACTACGTAGAATATTGGTAGCATTAATCATGATCTAAAAACACTAAATTGCAAGCTTACATTGTTCGAACTCTTTGATTAATTGCGTCCTCGGTTACCGCAAGATAAATATTTTTTGGCTCCTAAGCTTCCAGGGTTTTTGCTTTGATACTTTATCACAATGGAAACAAGAGTTAGATGGAGGGGGGATGGGAGCCGGGTCACACATAGGCGGGTGTGGGGCTGCCATGGGGAGGCTGTTCAATCCTAATGACTACCTTTACTGAATCACCAGGCCTTTCCATTGCAAATGGCCCATTGACTGCATCTAGGATCACTCTAATGACCCCTTATTTCTGAGTTTGGTCGTCTACAAAAGCGATCCCTCCTTACAATTATGCATCCTAGTCAGAAGGAAGGGTCAGCAGAGAAGACAAGTAGGGGGACGAAGAAAAGGAGGGACGAGCAGATGAAGGGGAGGGGGAGGGTTAGGAGCAATAGGATTAGAGTGATGAGAACTGGGGGCTAGGGACAGAAGCCATTCCACTCAGTGAACCAATTGAAGTTACTATTAGCGTGGTCCATGACTGCCATTCACCCCAACTGGCAATGTATCACACGAAGGTGTCCAGCTTGGATTCAAGCCTTAAGTGCAGATTCCACTTTAATGAAAACACGGATGTCTACTGATTAGAGAATCAAAGGAGAGAAGACACGATATGTTCAGGAGGAAAGGCCGCTTACAAGTCCACATAGGCTCATTGCCAGCGAGCTGAGGCTACTGTAGAAACGCTAAGGAGGAACAAGGCGATGTGGTGGAAAGAAACTCTTGAAGATAACGACGGAGAGAAGCACCTTGGAGACAACTATCATAAGAGAAATTAGTTTGTCTGTCACTTAAGACTACTACCCACGCTAAAACCAACTCTCATATCGTCTAGTTGAGGTCCAGATTCTGGCCTGCTATCTACTAGAGACTTACTTGGATGTCTCTAATCTCCCAAGAACCAAGTCGTTTGTTTTCAGTTTTCTACTTGGATCCCAAGGACAGCCAGGTAAACATTCTATAGAGACTCTAACCCTAACTTCTGGTCTTTTGAACGGAGCTATTCCCCAAGACACACCTGGCAAAAATAAACCCGTAATTGTAGACACGAGTAATTATGCAGGAGCATCTAGCTGCATATATAGGGCAATGGAAGGTAGCAAACTGGTGCAACCACCCAAGCATGTAACAAGTCGTCACTTAAACATATGACACAACTCGTTATATATAACGAATATATTCCAATAATATGCTTACATTAATAACAACCTATGTTCAATCTGACCAATGATTGACAAATAAATTTCTTCCCAAAATCACAACTGAAAGATTGTCTTTTTTACAATAAACTTAACTAACTGCTTATAATTAGCATGTTTCAGGCACACACATGAAACATGACCGAGAGCACCGTGCACCTATATCCAGTATCCACTATACATATTCCTCCTCACCCAGTCGACTGGATTGAAACAGAGCTGGAGGGTGAATACTGTAACCATATACTCTCCTCCTCATGCAGACCAGGGTGATGGAGGTGGTGGCTGGGAGGCTGTGCATCCGTCCTCCCCCTACATCACATATTCACAGGGCCTTGATTAGCGCAGTTTCTCTACACAAACGCCACACCTAATTTACACCTGATATTGCAGGTGCCAACTTACAATACGCAGTCTTTGTAACAGACCATGAGCCCTATTGGGGTAGTCAATGTGAGACAGGTCTTTTACCCAAGTCCTGAATTATTAATCTAGACTAACATGTAGAGAATGCCATTTCTGACTGACACAATTCACTCCTTCCAAGGTGATTTTTATCTGCCAACTATGTACTGTATGTAGCGCTGATTGGATTATATTTTACATGTCACGTAACAAGTGTGTTTTACTCACCAATACCGAAACCAAGTATCCATATAAGTGGTATAAAGCTGGCTAAGATCTTGAGGAATATGCTCATCATGAGATAAAAACGTAGAGGAGAAAGTACTTTTAGGGTATGGTTCTCCGGAGACCTTCGATCATGTACACGGTGCCGACTGCTCTACTGAATGTTGTGCGCATGAAAGGTGTCCCAATTTTACATTCTATTTGGTAAGTAGGCCAAGCATTAACTGGTCGGTGCTGAGAACCAAAGGTAACAATAGTTGGCCGACGATAAAGGGTTCATGGGCTGATGGGGGTGCGGGTGCGATTGATAAATTCCTATGAAAACTTTCTATTTCCTTGAACCAACGAGTGGAAGTCTAAGGTAGAATTAAATATCTTATGATAAATAGGTTGGCCCAACTAAACCAAATGTACATACAAACTTGAGTCGACGTCAGCGATTCTCATCTTTTTAATGAGCAAGACCTCCCGAACATCTACTTCACATACTCCGGACATCACAAAGGGATTTTTTTAAAAAAACATGTTTTACCCCCATTAAAAAGGGGAAAGCGCACAAGACTATTTTGAGTAACGCCAAAATGAGATCACCGACAGGCAGTTTTTCACACTCCTTCTCTTGACAGTAAACTAATTTCAGCACAAGACGCACTAACATATACAGTTAGCGTTGCCATGGTAACGGATCAAGTAAATTAGCTCTAGTTGTGATAAGATTTCAGGGATCCAACAAGTTCTCTTTTTTTACATGGATATCCTTTTCAGGCGGGCAATCAACGATGCTCCTGGTAAGCCTACTCATACACTTGGGGAACCTACCACTCTCTTCTCATTAAAATGTAATTTTCACGAGGCAAAATGATAAATTGCCTTATTGGCAGGGAAGAGACAGCAACTGTCTGCTGGGAACTGGAAAGATTCTAGAAATACAATTGTTGTTCCTGAGTATAAAGGAAATACTACAGTGACTTCAAATGCTACATTTCAAATATCAAAAGTAAGTTGCAAAGGTCTGCCAGACGCCCCAGACTGAAGAACACGGCGACAGAACGGAGTAGTAACTGCAACTCGACTTTTCATTACTGACCTCTGCTATGGAGACTTCAGCCGAGCCTGTGAAGTCACCAGTGGGCGCCGTATCACCTTAAATTAAAGATAAACCAGGAACCAGGAAGCCAATTCCCTCTGGCCTTTGGTCATGTATTTCTCATTATTTGTCAGCAGAGGGCAGACCAAAAAGGATCGGGACAGCCATCTTGGTAGTCTACACTTATGGAGGGTTCAACGCTACTTTCCAGTCATATCTGTCTTTAGCTATTTCCTTCAGAAAAGGATGGAATGGGATAACTATTCCTCATCCCCGACTGGCTCTCACTTTTCACCCACGCTTTGACAAAGACCCGAGGGTCGAAATCATAAGTTATTAATATTGCCAGTCTTGCGCTCTGCCCTCACTGAGAAATAATTTTTGAGAAAATATAATATAATAGCCCGTGTACGTCCTGTGTCAAATTGTGGCCAGACGGAGCTTGAGGCAAGGCCTGTCTACAAGACGGCAAGTCTGGATCATGAAAGTGACCTTTACCCCGTCCAGACTGATGGGGATGTTTCAGAGGTAGAACATTATGCAGAGGAAGAGAGAGGGAGAGGGGGCAGACAGACACAGAATATGAATAGTATACTACCGTATAATCACTCGTATATTAATATCGAATAGAAAAGACAAAATCTTCTGAGTTGAGATACAGAAAAAACTCCTAACCAACCCCAAACACAGGAAGCGCCGTTAGCGGCGATTGAACTGAAGTCGAGCATAAGGAAGGCGATACCCTGAGGTAAGAACATAAATAAGTTATAACTCATAAATGATAAATGATGACATATTTTGGGGCTTCTATGAATGTGTCATTTTCACACATTCCCCAAATCTTTCTGTCGTAACTTTTGACACGCCCCTCGCAGAAGTACGGATCTAATCTAAACGCTCCCTTTATGCCCGACCATTGTGCTTAATATCCCTTTCATTGATTTCTCGTAATCGCTGCCAGAAATTAATTTAATGGCAGATAGAAATCTATCAGATGTGAAGCGCCCTCTGTTTACACCCAGACTAAACGATTGCCACTTGGCGTGTGCTCCAGTGAGGGACGCTGTCCTCTTATCGTTCACCTTGCCACACGCCACCTCCACACGTTATTATATATTAACCTGCCTACCCGGCCCAGGCCCCATCTACCATGACAATAACTCAATCTGTCACTGGGTTAGTATACCAGGGCCAACATATTCCCTGGTACTGATACATACAAGAACGGTTATACATCCATAAGTAATACAATATGTATCTACAAATCATCATATAAATGATGTTTTACTGCCCGACTCCATGCCCAATAACATGGGGGCAATTCCAGCACCATGGTATGCGGCATACCACCAAGCCATATTATGTACATAGAAAATCTTATATTCTCTAATGCATTAGGGAGGCAGTGGCGGGATGTAGCAAAGAACATGTACTATCACTAAAGCCCATTATTATGCTGATGTATTTATATGGGACTGAACGTCATGTAGAGTGAATATAGATGCACGTACTCGTCATCTGCGATATACACGGAGTCTTTTGCTGAGCACACGAGGCGATATAACTTCGGTCAGTGGGAGGGCGCATGAACTGATTGAACAAAACATAAATGTCAGTTCCATGAACCAGAAAAGCATCACATATTGCCGGTGTGATATGCCAACACACTTTGTACAGACACACAAGACAATGACTGGGCAAGTGCTGCATAAATCCACCCCACACACTGGTAGTCATTTGCATCGTATAATTACAAGAGGGACTACGGGCCAGATAGTGTCCATGGAAAATCATTGCAATGAATATAAGGCAGTTGGATTCAACAAATGATTTAATAGCAGATCTGATCTATACTGGGCAGAAGTGGAGAGATCTGGCTATTTCATGTTGCGTACGAATATTAGCACTCGATGACTGTATTTGTTGGCAACAAGTCGTCCACAGCAACTTGCCAAATAGTACAACTTTGTATTGTGCCAGTCGATTAACTATTCATAGCTAGATTTATTAAAAAATATATCTTTTTATCTCTCGAAAAAGAATAATCTGAAACACCCCACTTATGAATAACCAACAGAAAATAAAGTAGAGTTGACTACCCAGGCGAGATATCGACCACCTTGCAAAGTTTCAGAATGGACAACGAAAGTTATTTCCATATTGTATATGTCATAAATATTCTTTACAATCAATGTCACACAGTCGTATTTGCCCATTTTACCAACTCCTTATACGTACCCCCGCCCCATGAGAAACTCTCCCCATCCCCGGGACTGCCCCAGCCACTACAAGACGGGTCTATTCACACAATGCTATACCAGTGTTTGCTGGATGATCCATAATGGAACAGGATCCTTGCCCGTAGTTAGCGTCAGAAGGTGTTGCTTGGTTAATACATGATTTGTAGCCGTATCTTGGGCGTCGTCAACATAGCTGCATAACTTACAACCCAAACCAACTATTCAATGCGGGAGAGGGACAATAACTACCACCGATGTATGCCATGTCAAAATAGGGCAAAAATGGTCAGTTGTATCCCAATATCCACTCACTAACAGCATACGAACAGTTCTTACATATACGATCCTTCATATCCTTTGCACGTTAGTGTTTATGCAACCATAATTAATTCGATATAATGTAACACTTGGGTTGGTCCACATCCCACCTGTGTCATTATAATGTAACGTGCTGCATTGTGTGCACTTCCTCAATGAAAATCGATAGACATATGGACCGGGTCAACTAGGTTTTTCCTCTGATGGGTTCTTACCACGTCTCCAACAATCCAAAACGATGGCGTTCATATCCACATAAGAAGCCATTATCTTTTAAAAGGTCTAATCCTAAATCCCACATATTGAGAATCCAGAGTGGCACCAAATACACATAGTAATACATACGGAATTAGCCATATTATCGAAGCAGAGAGAGAACTCACTCACTAACATGTCATTTAGCGTGAATTGTACAAAGTGGATAATTCCCGTTGAAGACCTGCACATTGGGCGGGCAGGAGTACATGGCAGGAGAGTGTTTACAGTGGCATATAGCCGCACTTGACTGCTGGTGAGTAGTTGTACTCGCAAGAATTATTATATTTACCGACAGGCGATATTTCGCAAGTAGTCCCCCGTGGCATGACCATTCTGCCATTTGTTCAGCTGCATGTACGTATAGACATAAAATGGCTAATCATACATTCAGTCACAGGCCAAGGAAGGAGGGCTGGGCTCCGAGCGTCCTACAGCCAATTGCTATATGGTATGGGCAAAAAAACCGTCTGAAAGTTTATTTCTGATCTCATTACTTACTGCTCATCTTAAGTAAGGGGCGTAAATCAATAGATTCATGGTTGAGAGTAAAATTATTTCCAAGCCAATGAATCATCGCCAAATAGAATTTTAAATGATTGAATGGTGCTATTTTTAGCGATCATGGACACAGACTTTCCCCTAAGTGCCTAACAGGGGGATATGATACGGTGCATTTCTTGGGGATTAACCTTCCCCATGCCGTGAAGTGTTATATTTATTATATAAATAGAAATCAGAACTCTTGAGTTCTTGAGGTTTGATAACTGTATCCTTCAAGTTTCCTAACCACGTGAGTTCCATATATTCCATCTATCGCTTTCGTTCGATTCCCATTTCAGAATTTGGAATCACGCGCCTTTCTCTACCACTGTTTCATCCCAATGTTTCAATATACATCTCTTCCTACTTACTTCAGACTTGTTGATCTGAAAAGAGGAGCGTCTTCTAGCGTTGGCAGAAATTTTCAAATAAAAAGGTATACTTCAAGAATTGTATGTCCCACATATTCTCCCAATACATGACTTGCCATCCAGCTCTACAATTTAGCACTCATTACAGGAGCTTTAACAAAAAGAAGATGCGATGATAAACTGGCGGTATTATTCCACTTCTGTCACATTGCACTACACGCCGGACTAGGCAGGTGGTACTCTCAGACTTCTATACCAGTCTTCCATTATTTAAACCACGAATACATCATTACATACGGAAGAATCTTCCGTATACTCTCCGACAATTTACCAAGGACTTATAAATACAGCCACAAACGGTTGCCTTAGACGTTCCATACGTCGCAGATGGATATTATTTTGTATTCTCGCCTACAATGATGATCAGAATGAATGACCAAAATGAATACAAATATGAACACGCAAATACATGACCAATACAGAGGCTTAAAATATGTCAGCGAAGCTGGACAAATAAAAGAACTTTAAGTGCCAAAGTATATCATTGATAACAGATAAGTAGGCAATGTAGTATAATCAAGGATATATTCCTGGGCTAAAGCATACACATTATATCCCTGAAAATTACATTAATTTAGCACTTGCACCATACTTACCGTCCTCATTTAATACCGATGACGCAAGTGTTTAACATGCAGGCTAATAATGGTAAATCTATGGAGCAATAAGGCCTGGAGTACAGGTTTTAGGAGTAGCTCAATAAGATAATAATATACGCTGGCTGAAGTAGTCAGTCTTGTGCAAATAACAAGTGACTACAGACTATAGATCAGGACCTCGTGATAGATACGCTACATTTGCCTATAATCTGGTGTGTTTTTAAAAGGAGCGCTATTTAATTAGTAATTTTAATGTTTTGAGAGGTGGTCATCGGTTTTCCATAATTATTTCATATCAACTCCCCACTCATGAAAGAATGTAGGAAGCAACAAGTGATTCAAAATGTACCATTTTAGGGCAATATCATGATGTAAGGATAAGTAGTATATGGGTGCACTGAGCGTACCCTGTGGTCGCATGTCTCAAGTGTTTATAAACCCGAGCATGCTACAATCAACCTGGATGCCAACACCAGACGTCAGTGGACTAATTGCCTTTGATCAGTTCATTGTTTACACCTAACGCTAAACCCTCCCAGAGCAATCCCTCACACCCTCCATAGCAATTCACCACCAAGTGCACACAGCCAATCCAATATTGACCAACAATAAAATGACCAATGTTAAAATAGTTGCTCCCAGCTTCACCGACTAAGCACCAACGTCCTTTTGCTTCAAGTAGTCGCAGTATTTGACGTAGGGCAATTTTGGCCGAGATTTCCCCTGTCCCATTCTTCTCCATATCCCATTCTCACAGTGATCTTGAGCTTATTTCCCACGTCATATGAAGGTGCTCTTGGTCGAGCTGTTGTAGGCTGGCGTGGGAGAAATCAATGCTTGATGATGTAGCACATATAAGTGTACGCCTAACCTGTGATAGACTAATGATGTTCCCTTGTACAACTCCCGAGTTTTTGTCACTGAAGCTGGCTGTTAACATTAGCCAGGTCCCTCAGATCCTGCGCCTGCAAATGTCCCTATTGAACGTACACAGGTCTAAGCGGGCACCAAGCATAGGGCCGGCTACGTCTTACCGGGAAATGTAAAAAAAAATGGGCATAAAAATACGAGACTGCTATTGCAAATCCTAATAGGAAAGACCACCCCTTCATACAAGATGCTGGCCAATTTTCATATGAAATGAATATATCTGAAGTTGTTTGACACGTTTGTTTTGTTTTACAAAGGTAATTAATCTCACACCGTTCATTTTGGCACGCATGGCCGATGGGTTATATATTTAATCTCAATCGATTATTCCTGAATCCAACTTTATTTTCATCCAATCCCGATAATTGGGTATTCCAATCTTTTTGCCGTTTGCGTGATCATGAATATTAGGGCACTCCAAAAATGGATTCCGCTGGTCCAGAAGTATACATTATTCATGATTTTAACATTTCAGCCGGCCAATATTTTGACAAAACACTGTCACAAATTCAATTACTTTCATTCGTGGGCTTTTAAATCGAGTCCAGGTTTCCCTTTCTCGCCACCAACCAACCAATCCACACAACACTAAAAAGTTAGCACTGACAAGTTTTAACCACTTCTCACCCACTCCTTCGTAATGTGCTGAATTATAAAAGATTTTTATTGGCCCCATTTTATTTTCAGCACCCCAACACAGATACAATTATCGAGAAATCTGAGGATGAAATCGTTAATGACACGATTCAATATAAAATAGTCATCGCCAGTGTTTTTGGATCAGGCTTCACCTCAGGTCTAAATTCAACAAAGAGCCTTCCCAAGGCTGTTTAAATTGGAGAGGATTTTTTTAGCATTGAATTCGGTCACACAAAACTTTATTGTCGGTCGAGAATTAAATTACTAATAGGTGTTCTCAAGTCACCTTACCGGTCCGAGAACTGTAAGGCACACGTGGCAAGGTCATCTAGAATAAACATAGAAATGCAGCATTGGCAATTAATTCAACAAAAGTTAATCTTTTGTGTGAAATCTGATTAAAGGTTGAGAGTGAAAGCTTCATATGCTGCAGACACATCAGTGGCCAAATGAAACCCAGAATCCAATAGAAACTATGTTGCTACCTGGCCAGCCTTGATAAACAAGCGGTCACCACATCCAGTTTGGACACGGAGTTTGTAAACGCAGGATCATGTGGAGTGGCTATAAACATCTCAACCAATCAAAATATCGTCGAACTTTCTGGGGTTTAGATTGAAGGATTGTGAAAAAACACATGTGGGTCGTCACTGGTTGTCTCTGTCAATAGCCTTTTCGGCTTCAACGAAGTACGTGGGTACTTCAAGAAGTACCAACCCCACGCGTTCTGACATGGGGAGTTCAAAACGGGACATTCTGAGATTCAGAGCACAATAAGTGTCAGGCATTTCAATAGGATCCGTCCAAACTTCACAATGATTTCAATAAGTAGAATATGGTAATGTCAGAATACATATGTTTTATGTAAATAGTGAAAAAATAAACAAGACAGAGCGACCAATGACAACATTCTCACTCTCAATGCATATGTGGGATCGCATTGGCTTGGCTTAGCGAAGGCAGCGCTGTGGGATGGTGGTTGTCGTGGCAGTAGTACTTATTTGTAATACTGAACATTTGTTAACCAGCCAAGCATTCAAACAAACATTCTTCTTCAGTATGAACAGCTGAACAGCTCACACAACATTGAGCTGCACGTCAAATCCAACAGCTGCGCTAAGGCGGGGACTAAGACCAAGAGAAGCAGGCTATTCACTAACACCTTTGTACGCGACAGACCAATTATAATTCATTGGAATCTGAAAAGGAGGAGCATCCATCACTACATAGTAGATGGGTGTAAGTCAGCTTCATTATTATACTGGAGTTGAACAAAGGAACATACGTGGGGCTGGCAAAAACTTGAATATCCACATAGCAAGCATTGCATAGGCCAAAGCTGCATTCAAAATTGAACGTGATTTATAATTTCGCTGATATACAGTCTCATAAATATATTGCCGAGGCATAATCTAAATCAGAAAGGACTGGTCTGCTGTGTGGCCAAGGCACCACCAGGAAATATTCGTTGCATTACGGGACGATTCTTGCAGATAGTTTAGATGGCTCTAACTCAATGTCAAGCGCTGCAAATGGCAGACAAGCCAGACGAGCAGTCACATAGGGCTTCCCCACTCACCCGCCCAACACCACGGGCAAGCGAAATAGGAGAAGGAGAAGCAAGAGAGCAAGAAATCGAAGTGCTGACAATTTCTTGTTGTCATGACAACCGCCTTTAAGAAGAAGAGCAGTGATTAGGGAGAGGGCTTAAGGAGATCACGGCGGTCATGAGACAACATATCCTGGCAATACATAACAAGTCTATTATCTTAGCTGTATTTCTAAACACGGCCAATATATGCTTCACCCATATGCAATTCATGTCTAGCATCGAGCTGGAGTTTTTTCCCAGTTCGTCAAAGATCCAGTCCTGATAGAGTCAGGCATGTGTCAACAAAAAGTCAAACACTATGGAAACTCATTATATTACAGTCTGTCATAGTGTATTGAATATCATGGTAACCCTGTGTCCTTCGCTCGTCCACAACATCTCCTCCAATTATTTGGTCGTGAACTTTAACTTAACACATTATCGCCTCCGTGACATTAAATTAGGGAAGCAAAACAGATTGAATTAAAATGTGTAATGTGAAACCTTTCGTGAATGTACTGCCATTAGAAATAGTCTGAAAACTTTTTGTGAGTGTACAGTGAGTAGAACTAGCCCATCTCTAGACTAGCATGTTCTTGGTTCGTGAAATCCTGTCGTCTTTGAGTAATATAACTTTCAAAGTTGACACAACAGGAATCTACCAATCCTGTCTTAATTCCAGAAATACATTTGCCCCCTTCTCTCACCCACTCCTACCTCATCCGTGCTTCCGACCTTCCTTTTCTATCCAGCCATTTTTTACTCATGTTACCTTCTCAATTTGGTCGGGAGACCGGCGCCAAATTAACAAAATTGCAGGCGACCGAACTAACAACTACAGGCAAGTCGGTTTGTCAAGAGGCTTTAAAAGCAATCTCATACAAGTAGTTATGGAGTTACAGAAGAAAGCATGACTCGGGCCTTATTGGAGCAAGGATCCTGCAGATGAATTATAACAACGGATACCGTATTCAAATTCTAGCAATTGATGACACTTCAGACCAAGATGATGGAAAAGCTTAGTTATAGTTCTGCAATCAAATAATCTGCAATGAATTAGTTGAAAAATAATTATAGAAAGTAGTCCTTTCACCAGTCAATTTCTGATATAAGGTAGACTGTAATTGATGGAATGAATACATTCTTGATCGTGGTTTTTGCTTCAATGCTGTATGTTAGAATATATTTTTCTCAGTTTTCCAATGGGATGCACCAAGAAATTAGGAAAGTCGCTTAGTTCCGTAAGCGAAGATTTCAACAGTGAAGGGAAATGCTCCCCTTTCTTCGAGAGGAAAATAAAAGTTTATCATTCCAAGTGTCAATTAGTGAAGGGTTCTATGCAAAAAGGAAAGTCCTTGGAAACTTCACCATCTGCCATTAAGCAATCTTCAAAACTGTAATTAAGCTTTCTAGGGTTTGCAGAAGTGGCAATTTAAAGTATTTACCTTATTTTACTCCCCAAAACGAGAATAAATTAATTAAGAATTGTCACAAATCAAGCGACAGCGCTAAGAGTGCCTCGTGTTATAAAATGGCAAAACAGTATTTTTGTCAGCACTGCGGAAACTTGCGAGCTGGCCTGAGACTTTAAATTTCCAGCTGTAGCTCGTGTGGTATTTAAGCATTGGCTTCCAATGGAGATTTGGTGGCTTGTAGCTTGTTGTCATTACTGACTCACAAAGGTGCCCGGATGCACTGATTAGAAACGCCACCTGTGGCAATCTGTTAAATCAGCAGTGGAAGGACTGAGTAAGATATCTTTCCACCTGACCAGCGGAGGAAAATAAACGTGACAACATCTGTCTAGATATCTAGGCGTGGCTGGGGCGGGGCACAGTGAGACTGGTGGTCAGCGATCTCTATGGGTTTCCACCACCAGGGCAGGGGTATAGATGCCCTTTAATACGTAGTGAAAACACCACCAGTTACCAGAAGCTAAAGTGGCATTTCATGCTAATTATTTGGGCGGTAACACAATGTGATTGCCGGTGGAGAGCTAGCCAGCATATATAGAAAGTCATATTGGGTTACATATGGGAATAATTCAATTCAGTTGAGTCTCGTTGCAGTTAAAATCATATTCTGGTGGCAACAGGAGTAAAGCAATTTAAAGGAGTATTATTACATTAAAATCACTACTCTCTGGCTAAAGTGACAGTTTTCATGTCCCTTCAAGCCACTGGATGTAAATATTCCCAGTGGGACTATATCGTTTTTCTGAATGCCATGCTATACACTTTCCTCTTGCGCCCATGTTAAAATACGAAGCAGAGAAAGAAATAAGATCACAATAAGTCAATATTGTCAACTTTATCATTTTTACCAAAACAACCGACGGGATATTCGGAAGAGCTGTGACTAGCACAGACAATATTCAAATTCCATTCTTCTTTGTCGTAACTTATATGTAATTCAAATTGTGAAATGGAAATAAAATCTCTTATTATTATATTTAGACTTCACTCAAATATCGATGACTTCACGGTATATGACGCCATCCTCGTGTCACGTCATCCTGAAGGTCATTTCATGGAGGACAATGTGGCAACATGTGGGGGCGGGCAGAGGGAGGACATCAAGTATAGGCCCTGCCCGCCTCATATTCCTTATATTGTCAACGGTCCCATGTATTCTCATATATATACAAAATGTCCCCTACTTACTAGTAATTCATTATTCCACTTTCCGATCAGGTTATAGCTCAGAGTAAAAGGTTAAAGTGTGTTGTAGCTAGGTACATCATGAACTATTCCAATTCCTATGTGGTTGGCAAACAATGTGAAAATCATAAGAAATAACTGCCTTCATGGAGCAACGCCCACCAATGTCATAAACACCCAGAGTAGAAGAGCAGGTGTTAATCCAATTATCCAATGGCTAAACTAGCAGAATGAATTCTAATTGCCTCCGTAACACAGGTAAGTTTTGACAGCGCTTGGTGACGAGTGTAAAATCAGTGTTTAACTTACGGAGATAAGCTGGTCGCCGCGGTGGAGTTCACCGGAGAGGTCTGCAGGTCCGCCAGCGAGGATGAAAGAGATGAATATTCCCTCCCCATCCTCGCCTCCAACTATGTTAAAGCCAAGGCCTGTTGTTCCTTTCTTTAATATTATTTTTCTTGGCTCCCTGAAAAACAAAAGGAGAAACATCCGCATTAGACATTATTTGGACAGGATTTATGCTATAAAGACGCTCAGCATTTTCTTATAGAACATAAACAGGTATTTAACACGTCTTTTGAGACAGTGGACCTGTAGGTTATTCTGTATGGGGTCTAATACACTAGTGGTTATTGAGTTTATGGTTTGACTATATTGTGCACGGCGAAGTAAGTTCAATTATACATTTTACCTTTTTTTAAAAATCCTCTGAAGAAGGGTACTGTACTCTAGCAGAAACATGTCAGGGCATGTATATTATATGCACAAATAAAACTACTTAAAATTGGGTTAAAAGGTTGACTTTAGCTGAACTACAATCCGTCTGATAATAATAGTTAAACTATGTCTTACAAATATACAATATTAGCGAGCTATATACCGGTAGCTCTGATATTAGACTCCAGTCCCAACCATTCTGTATTTCGTATATTTTTACATACGGTATTCAGCGTGTATAAATAGGGACATCGCAATTAAACAATTGTTTTGTTAGAACTGTTCTTCACCTGGGTACGAGTAATTGACATGTTGAAAGACTGACTCGTCCTTCTGAAGATACTATAAACAAACCTAAGTCAATGTCGCCACCATGAAGTAACTATGGAGACAACAGTTTCCATGGAAACGGGACGCCTGGAGAATGTGAAGAATGTCCACTGACTGGGTGAGTGGGGTGAGGATGTGGTGGTGTATTGTGGGCAGAGGGTGGTACCAGATGGAGAATACAAGGCTGTTATTTTAGGTCCCATGTCAAGTGTCTGCGTATTTCTGGCATGGGGCACAAGACAGGGTGATGAGTAGTGTCAGGGGCAAATTGTACATATTAACCTTCAAATGAAGATGTTAAAACCGTTGTTTCTCTCCTGTATATGAAACAATCTAGAATGTGTCTTATAAATCAACAGGTTTGCCCCCAAAATCAGTGAGGAAGCTGAGAAATGGTTCCATAATCACTGAAGCAATTGCAATGAACGTTTATATGTATAGCCCGCATCACTGGCCTTGATTCCCTGAACTATATAATATTTATGTACAGGTTCAGCATCAGAGATGTTAACGTAACATGTATGCATTAATAAGATGCTTTAATAAGAAAGGCTATAGATAGATGACTGGAGATTCTATGTATAAGGAAGAGGAAGTGTCTGATAACGAAATACTATTCATACACTAGTCCATGAAAATGATATCATATTGTATGAGTTCAGTTCAAGGAATTTAGGCTGTATGAAATGAAATATCGAGATATAGAGTACATGGCAGTGATGAGTAATGTATAGGAACGTTTTTCTTGTAAATAGGATATATTTGGATGAAGCCTGAAGCCAGTGTATTGAGGAAAATCTGTCCAAGTTTATTGTATTATTGTAATGTAAACAGTCAGTTTCAACAAAATCATGTTTTTTGTGGTCGCAAATTAAAGTGCTGATAAAAAAGTATAATTTCTAGAAATAGATGTGTACCCCAGAATGAAATCATTAAGTCCTACACCTCATAAAGTAGCGACACCTGTAGGTTCGTACACAAACAAAGACGGTAAATTCCCCATCCAGAGCGCAGTGTAGAAAGTCTTCCAATACAACATGAAGGGTTGCTAACACGACATTTGTACCAATTGAGACCAGTATGTTGGCGTTCAGCCTCGCATCGTAATTCTTTTGTCAAAGAACTGAGAAACCAGGTCCAGAGTCCAAAGTCTTTGAAGAGAAACAATGCGTGGCTAGAGTAAACAC
This sequence comes from Sthenelais limicola, assembly GCA_942159475.1. Lineage (NCBI taxonomy): Eukaryota > Metazoa > Annelida > Polychaeta > Phyllodocida > Sigalionidae > Sthenelais > Sthenelais limicola. The sequence continues at coordinate 10,940,351 of OW804100.1, read as the reverse complement.
GTCAGTTGTTGCTGAGAGCTGGGAGGCACTGATTAGAACAAAACCTTCACAATTAATTCCAGTATCAGTGCAGCCAAATATAATTCATTGGGGCAGAAAATTACAGCCACAACTTCATTCCCCATGCGAAGTTTCATAAACACGATAATTCACTTAACGATTCACTATTTATAAATCAATACATATACCACGTTAAAGTATTATTTCTACAATCTGCCTTAGATAAGTACCTTCACAATTAATGGGAATATAATTTGCAGTAGTAAAGAAGCCTCTAGGATACGATGAAAGGGTTAAGAAAGCGCTGAGCTAATAAAACTGGAAGACGAAGAAATTGAGGAGACCCTATTTTAACCAGTAGCACTGTCAAATTAGAAATAGGAAAAACAATTAGAAATCCTTCCTTTAAATCTAATAATAACTTCGATCGTGGGAATTTGCTATTAACGTTTGAGGAAGAAATTATTGATTTCCACCATGAGGTGTAGTCCAAGAAGAATGACACAAATGGGTTTTCCACTGAAACATGTTGGTCAAAGTCCGCCACATTCCTGACAATTAGTTCCTCGAAATGGCGACAATAAGTTAAATAGCTCGTGATGTGAAAGGTGAGAATTTCGTGACTTCCTAGAACCAGTCCCAGAAATATTAACTACTCTACGTGCCCTTCCAATTAATTATTCTTGGTGGCTTAGAGGAAATAATTAGGGAACATGATTTGAAGTCAATAGACTTAGAAATATTTCCTGACATCACGGTGTATGGAGTCTGGTTCTACAATACGAGTCCTGTCCATAATGTCAACCCTTTCAACGGACGCATGAGAAGGAATTACAGAAAATTAGACAACCCTAATTAGTCCTAATTACAAGAAAGAAACTCATCTCATGAGATGCCAGTGTAGAGCTCTTCCACCAGCTCACCTAATCACATCACTTATATTACATAGGCAAACTTTATATAGGCGTACTGTAGTCGCTGCGATGATGTAAAACACTTAATTTGATATTGGCAGCAGATGTCGGAGTGAGGAGATTATTAGAAGGGAAATGCCATAAGTACCCCTCGTCATTTTGTGTAGAACATTTCTGGGTAAAAGTAAAACTGCAAATACAAACATCCGTTCATCACCCAATCATGCCCAAGTTGCACCAGACATTTGCTGAATGTCCCACAAGCAATATAATATTCCCATTCGCCTTGTAGTGTACGAGTCCGCCTGTGACTGGCTATTATGGCCTAGAAGCCACCGAGTATTTATGATTTTATGATTACAACAATCAGGCAAGGGATATTTGTACCAAATATTGACCGACTTGATTGGGGATGTTCCATTAATGGAGCTCCACCGGCTATTCCTTACAACATGCGGATGCTGGGAATATGGACACCACTAACTGATAAGCACAAAATTAATATTGACAATACCAAACAAACACCCTCTATACACTAGCCTGACCTGGCTTTGAACCCAACCTGCCCAAATATTTAATGTCATTGTCATTTGCAGCAAGGCAAGGGCAAGGGATGTCTTGGCCGCTTTCACACAATGGGGAACACACACAATTCCAGGTAAAGGGATCTCCATCTATTCAGTATTGGACCTTTCTAGAGGGAGCATGGAGACGCGTTACACCTGGGCTATGGACCGGTGCGTTTTCTTTTAACCACAATAAAATGAATAATCTGCTTAACGCATTTCTGAACAAGCCTAAAACAGTTGGAGAATCAAGAGGGGAAATATCTCATTTATCAGATAACAAAATATGACTGCCAAACTGCACAATGCCATCAGCCAGTGGATGCGGGTTAAGCCAATACATTGAGAAAGGCATTTATACTGTAGTCTGTAGAGGTGAAACGTATTGCTAGACTGCTGAGGACTGAGTAAGTGCGTCTATCAGCCGGCCTGGATGTCCATAAAGCTAGCAGGTTCTAGGAAGGCTTTTTACTACATCCAGTCGATCCTCCCACACATAGCTGGAGACCCATGGCAGGTGATGGGTTGAGATACGGGACGAGCATGTCTGTATTATTGTATAGAGTCAAAGATAGAGTGGACAACACGAGTGCGACGGGCAAGTGAAAGGTACAACTCTAGGATAGAATAAAGGAAGAGGACATGTTCCATTTAAATAGGGCACCAGAAAACAGAGAATGGTAAAGAAAGAGGGAATATCACATGATTAGCAGGCAAACATGGTTAGGATATAGAATATGAAAGTGCAGAAAGGCCACTGCCAGGAACAGAGAGGAACAAGGGCGAGAGAAGAAGAGAAAGTATGCGCGCATGTCAGCCAGTCTACCAGCTTACCTGGACATTATTTGCTGTTTACTGGAAGATTTCCTTAAGTTTCTGAAGTATTTGATCCGTAACCAGGTGCCCATTGACCCTGGGCCCTGCTGTTCCTGTTGCTGCAGCCTTTGAGAGGCAGAGGCTTTGCCCATGCCGGCCTCCTTCATGGTGGACATAGAGTGCCTTCTCCCTTATCACAGATAATACTTTAAATGTGGTCTTCCTTCCCTCAGGATGAAATATCACCGATATTAATATCGACTATTTGTTATCCAAGCCGCCGAAATGTTCCTGCGGCAATGCAAAGTGTAATATCCACAGGATTTCTTATCACAGGCCTTGGTGTTGTGTAGCAATTTGAAGTTAATGAAGGTCTGGTGCGAGAGAGAGCCGAGTTTGTACACCGGGAACAAGTACTCAGCTTCTCTAAATGTGTTTTGTATGATACAAATATAATAATATAGGTCAGAGAGTGGGAGAGATCCTAGAATATCTAGGTCTCTGATGTGCGAGGAGCAGGCAGTGACAGATCAGTATATGACGACAGGGAGGTGCATTATTAACTGTGTGTGACCATACACCAAAACCGATCTAGATTATTCCTTAAAACTGTTAAGCGAAAGAAGCTACCGGTTTAGACGTAACAAATGACAGTGTATACTTGTTAAATACGTGGCGACTGAGTATAATAAATCTGAATGTACCTCTCCGAGTCTCAGTCTGTCCCAATGTCAAATGAATGCTAACTATTGTATATATTAGTCAGGGTACTGTCGTCGACTGTTCAAGGCGTATTATATATATCCCAACGTCTGCCTACTTATTTTTCTTTCACCCACTCAACCAGTCGGTATGACTAATGGGGGAGATCAACAACCAAATCCCAAGATGGTCTATTGGCTACCCTTCAACCAGGGCATAGAACCAGTCGCAGCAATAACAGAAATCCTGCAGATAGCTGAGTCGGGTTGGACGAGCCGGCCGGGTGGAATGATAGATAGATCAATGATAAATGATGAGTGAAATGAGCGACGCGGGTCAAAGTTTTTCAGATTTTTAGATATCCTGCTTTGGTGGATGTTGATGGTGCTGCCTCAGCCCGTCTGAGTAATGTTCCTATGTGTCTCTATTGTTTTGTCAAACACTCACACTATCCCTGAATGACCCACAAACCGGAACTTATAAAAGCTTCATAAAAACAGTGTGACAAATCAGGGTACGTGTACAGTTCTATATATCCCATCAAATAAACAAACTCGCCAATCTCCGTGACTCAAGTCAAGTACTGTAGTTACTGCAGTAAAATATGTGTGGGGGGAATGGCTTTTAAACTTAGATGGAGATTGGAACCACGGAGTGTTTTGAAAGTTTTGAGATGTCTGTCCCCGGTAGAGTGAGAGAAGTTGTTTATCATTGGTCAATATTGGAATATCCACCCATCACTGGCTAACACAGGCAGTTAGACCTGCAGACGACCAGGTTACCATGGCAACGGGATCACGTTGTCCGGTGATGAGTATTATGGGCTATCCTCGCTCTAATGGCTAACACGGCGTGTTATGTGTGACTGCGGTAGATCACGTACCGAGGCTTCACTTGAACTTGTTTGTGAAAGAATTGATGCCAATCATCAGTTTTCCTCTTGGCTTCACGCTTCTATATTTTGTGTTTGATAAGTCTGGTTCTAATGGATACCAGAAGGCAATGTGATCTATTTAGTGTGCAACAAACAGAACACATTTTCCACTCCCAGCAAAACAAAAAATAAGTCTTTCAATCAGGGAGGTAACAATTTCTGTCTGTCTATTTATTAGCCGTATGTGGTCAGGCAGGGTGGACACTGGGCTCAGTATAGATGCTAACAGAATCTGTATCTACAATGTGTTGTCCATGGTGTTGTGCTGTGTTTCACCACATTCATGGTGTGTTCATGTACATAGAACCTGGACCTTCAGTGAAGGAAATGTCAGTTTAGCCTAAGGTAGAACAAGACAAGTGTATAGGCATTTAATTTCCGTTCTTTAAGTCTATTTAAGGGAAGAAAAATTGAGAAAAGTTAACACGCCTTTAGGATGAAGATGATAATGGAGACCAAGAGTAGTCCAGCTTTCCTCACATCACCAGCAGCTCTCGCAATCTCTCGCGTAAATGATACAGACGCACGAGTTCCTGCCCCTAGTCCGGAAATAGCGGAGGCTGTGTGTCAGGAAGAATAGTCTCCGCCACTAAATTTCCAGCTGGTTACAATAATATATCAAGGTGAAGATATTTTGCTTTTTTTTCGGCCTCCCTAGTTTCGTGTTGCTTTTATATACCTCCCGTAGCTTTACGGAGATTTCGTTTACCTTTTTTTCCAAAAACAAAAGCTATGGTTATAGTATGAGGAAAGGAATAACTGGAATATTTGCCAATGGAATTTGTGACCTGGAATGGTTCAGCAGTGAGTGGTCTGGGATTTGAATAACTTTAATCCAGCAACTAGTATATTATATACTATATAAAAGCTGGAAATCTGGAGTATAGCAAGCTAATCCTTCACATTTATATTCATATAGCTTCCATGAAAATACGAAAATTAAACCATTGTTTGGTAACGATCTAGTGGAGCTTAGCACTTTTAGCGCCTTATTGAACAGTTAGGTTCAATGAGTGTCAAGCCTAAAGTGGGCAGATTTAAATTGCCCTGGCTGTAACCTTCTTCTAACGACACCAATGACCTTGTGAGAAGGTTGGACTTGGCGTTCAAAGGCCGATCCAAAACCAAGGACTGATCTTTCAAAATCTCGTTTGGTAACGAGAATTCATTTGACATGAGCGAATGGACATTAGCTACGGGCCCCTTTCTGCCCTCAGAAGCTCTCAGAGCTAGTCCTTTTTTGAAGTTGTCCCTGGCGAGCCACGGGTTATTACCATTAATTGACTCAAACTTTTTGTCAGCTATAATCGTCTTTCCAGGGAAAACAACAAGCGATTAAGCCATTTCCTTCCTCGAGTCTGCTTCCTTCCCTTTTCTTATTTCCCTTTCAACCCAACTGTCTCGAAGCTGGAGGAGTTGAACGTGGAGCAGAAATGATCACTCAGGAAACCCCTGGATTGGGGGAGTGGCTCCAGTGGCGACCTACAAACCTACACACAACTATACTACCACCTCCGCCCCACGACTCCCACTGCTTCGCTTTCTCCTCTACTAAGAAAGTTGTGGGAAACACTGGGAGAAAAGTACTGTAGAGACGCATACAATATTTTTTTGGTGTTTGTCCCAAACCTGGCTCTGTCGTGGTATATTCATGGTAAAGATCACTTCCAATGGGAGCTGGTACAGAAGTTGTTTAACTTCCAACCCTCAAAAGTTTAAATTAATAGCAATAGGTTAATCCCCCACTACATATGGTTAATGTGTCCACGTGCGTTGTGAAGCTATACTATTAATGACGGCCAATGTATCAATAATGTCGCCTCAAATATCCAAATGTACGGTAATAATTATTTAGGTATCTATTTCTTCCCAGCAGCCATTGGTGAGATTGGTTCCTTACTAATTCCAACCTTATTCCAGTCGTGATCTTCTACTCGATCTCATATAAAGATCCTCCTGATCCTACCAAGCAGGAAAACATGGCATGCCGGTTAATTGCAATAGTTAGGAGCTATCGCTATCCTTCAAAGTCCACAAATCCTCTCAGCTATCAGTTTTGACGCACATATTAATAGAGCTGTCTCTCCGAGAAGATTTTTTTAAGTTGCTTTCATGTCTCCAGGTATAGTTTAAAGTCTCCCCCGGACGAGATAAAGGCCTCCCAAGTAAACGCTACTCTGACAGTAGATAGAAGCAGAGTGTATTGTGATGGAGTGCTCAAGGAGGAGGAGGATGAGTACAAGCAGAAGGAGTAGGATGTACAGATGAGAACTTGTACACAGTAGTCAAAACTCCCACAAGTTCCTCCTGGGCCGGACCTGCATACACTGGCTATGGAGGTCTGGAGGAGCAACAAGACCAAGGAGGAGGATGAAGACGGGAGGAGAACACCAACCCTTCTTCCTTCCCCTCACACTGATTCCTCTTCAACATAAACTTGCTGTTGTCCCCTAATATCATCAAACACACATGATGAGTGATGTGACAGAGAAAGTCAATCAAGGCAGAATTCATTAAGGACCATAGGGAAATTAGCTATATAATACTAGCTTGCCTATGTCCTGGCAATCACAGTCGCTTCTTACATTGGCAGGAAATGCTTCATTTACTAAGATAGTCAATCATAATTTGGCATCGTGGTGAAGTAAAAAACACAAATTTGGACTGGGCGCGGTCACCTGAACAACACCAAATGTCATACCATGAATGTGAATGACAGATTGCCTTGTACAACGAGCAGTTGACGAAGGACCTGCAACAACTCTAGCATCAATGGCAAGTATATGGGATGGGGTGATTTTTGACGGCCTCTCTCGTGGCTGGCTGACAAGAAAGGTAAGTTGCAGGAGTGGGGCCAGATTTCACAAATATCAACACGCCAAGAGACTAAACACCACTACTCAGCCTGACCCCCATCTCATAGAGCAGACACATCACATTGCTCTATTATACCAACTTGCACTCAAATTAACCACCTTTCCCCCAACATTCTTACCAGTCTGAACACACATCAGCATATTTCTTGTCCTCTCTATCATGAGGAGAGCATTACAGACTCTTCGATCTTGTCTGTCTCCATCATTTTCTAAAAGCCCACATGTTCTCTACCAGTAAGCTGTCTGAGTCCACATGAAATGGTATACTGTAATACAGTTACCGCCCTTCTCTATGTATTAACGAAGGATCATCATTCTGAGTAAGGCCGGATTGTAAATCTGTACTGATCCTTCTTCAAGTTCCATATTCAATATTTGAGTAGAGACAGAGCACGGCCATACACAATATTGCCACCCGATCTGCACAGTATCGGTCTCCAATATCAGACTGGAAATAAACCGTCGTGCTACAGCATGAATTCTACTCTAATGGAACGAAAATCCTCCTAATACATATTGCCATCAATCAAAAAATAACTAACATCGTAACATTAGAATTGATGCTAAAGTCACTTAAGGCCATCTGTAGTCAAATTAAATAAAAAGAAACTCAAGCCTTCTTAACTGAGGATTTCAAGTTGAAAAATATCTTGAATATTACACATTGGTTTGCCTAATTATTCCGAATCAAACAGAATAAGGAAAGCTAACAAGATTGTAGAGTGAATTTTAAGAGTTAAGCTCTAATATCTAGCGCAGGCAGGGGCGATCAGCTGGATGGTGATGGGGAGGTGCAGGCACTGATATAGATATGATTGTGTCTCAATAACTCGAGCCCAGCCACTCGACCAGAACACGACTACCCCATGCCAAGTGTATACCTCGCCCCACCCTGACGTCCATCTACTGCCCACCATGTATCGCATCCACTTCATTCACATGTTCTCCCTTTACTCACTGGTCAATAGTAATACATATTTATTGGTTAACTCTCAGAACAATGTTTTAATAGGGTATGAAAACATATTTCACGAAATTTGAAATTAATGGAAACTGCACATCATCGCACACGATATGAGTTTTTAAAAGTTAATCACATGTGACAGAAATGTTTATTTGGGTTAAGGACATGGATATATATGAGTAGTTCAAAGCAAATATCCCCCAAACCAGCCATCTTTCAGACGATTTCAATATTATTGGTATGGCCCAGACGGCTATTTTGGATCCCCGACACCCATAAATATTTATACCCAAAGCTATGAATGGGATCGGTGAACTGGGTAGCCATTTGTAAATCATGAGTAGGAGTAGGAATCGGGAGAGACAACAATAATATTCGGGGGTTGGCCTCGGGGTTTCTGTAACCTTTACAAAACCTGCCACACCCCGAAACAGATGTTTTTGTTTTCTTTCGAGGTATGAGCTATGATATTGCGTCTGGGCAATACATACAGGGGAAGGCAAGGTTATGTAGGGTAAGGATCTACAACACATTCGCCATTTCACCAGCGTGTGGGGCTTAGTGCCAAAGTAGGCGATTCTGTGGTTTGTTAGCGACTGTGTGGACAGTGACCAGTGAAAACATGAAAATCGCTAATGTCGGGCGCCATTTTACAAAGATCATACATTTATATCGACTTTCATATTGGAAATATTAACCACAGAGATGGAAATGTACACTGAAGTATACCATTTGCATATAGTCGATAGTACGGACAGAATGGAATGAAAGCTCTCACCGACCTACCGTCATCCATTTTCATAATTAGATACAATTATAGTATCAAATAGTAGTGGGAAACTCACCTGGAAAATACAAGGAACATAATTATATATCATACATGATTTCCGCGAAATATAAATTTCACAACACAAATTGCCTGAAATTAGTTGCGACAAGTCTAGTTGCTAGAATTTGATTTAAACCAGTAATATAACTGATTGAGGCGTGAACACACTATACATGAGCTTATCGACTGAACATCAAACTACTTCGTTCCTTCCAAGAATTGTCTATTGATTCAAAGAAAGTGAAAAAACGCTTGGCTGACATTTCCCATCAAGCAGATTTAAAGTGTAACGGTATAGTACATGTATAGAGAACTATCAACAGTATTTATGTGTCTAGGCACTGTCATCATCATGTTTTCCTACGAATTAATACACCGCAGACGTACGTCCAAGAATCATTCCATTAAAAACAAGTTCACCTCGTGTCAGGCGAGTAAAAAAGGGCGATGAGGAGAAGGAAGACGAAAGGATCGAGTTGTGACGTACACAAGTAGCGGTATATGAATGGATGGGAATCAGATTCGGACCTAGTTCAGGCTAATGTTAAGAGAGGTCGCGTCAGCAATGGTGTTAGTGTTGCCATAGTAACGCTATCCTTGCTTTACGTCAAGTTAGTCCAGATGAAAGGGTTGGATGAGGAGGTGGCGGTGTGCTGGAATATGGTGGAAATAGACGGAAAGCCTGTGTGGTATCAAGGGTGAGACGACAAGAAACCAGTATACTACATCTTTCTCCATGATCAATCATTTAAGTATTGAATTAAAGGTAATCATGGGAGAAGTGGCAGGCGAATAACCTCATGTCGTGTGTCTGGTAAGCTATACACCAGATGGCTATAGCTAACAAAGAAGCCTCCATCTTTCCCCAAAAGTGTATTTGCTTCTGGTGTAATGAGTCTACTATGCCTTTCCACCTCAAGGTCCCAGAAATCACATAAACGTGGATCCTGGCACTTCCCTACAAGGTCATGCCTAAGTTATTTTTATGCTGGCCATTATGGCCCTGACTCATTTCATTATGTTCCTTGCCTGTAGCCAATTAAAGTGACTTACTGGTGGGAGGGTATTTAGCTCAGGAGGAGGATAGGTAAAGGCTAAAAACCGACGTTTCCAATCACATCCAAATCTCACCAGTCTGCCACCATTACCAGCCAGAAGCATCCCTGGATTTAATTCTATTCTGTCTTCTCATCGCCCCACCTCTATCTGTCTGTCGCTCTGTCGCCTAACAAGAACCTCTAGCTAAAGAATCCTCCTGTTTCTCCCCTACTCTCTGGTTCTGTCTATATGTCTGTCCTCTCTCTCTCCCACATTCCATCCATCTCGTGCAATGAACTTGAAAAAATAGAGTGACGTTGCTATGGTCGAAATGACGCCCATGACGGCTCTCAACTAATTTTTGACGCTAGCAAGGGCTAAAACACCGGCAGATATGCCTAAATTATCCTAAATGTACATCAATGTACATGGATCGTTAAAACCAGGAAAATGGACTAAAATGACCAAGAAACTGTAAGCTACGAACACTTTAAAATTTGACTCGACAAGGCTCGCAGCCGCGGACGACTGACGGCCAGGTGTCGTCGTCCTTCACTCATTATCGCTCATCCTGAGTCTCGAGTTGAATTTAATTATTAACTCTCTTCAAAAACTGTATTGCCAATTGCATTATTTTGTGTTAGAACAACAGCCCCGATTCACAAGGCACAATGATGAACAGTGTCCTGAACGGTATATTCGGATCTAGTGGAGATTCGGAGGATCGTGTAATAACCTCTACGCCCTTAGTGGGCCATGACCACGAATCTATATATAACACCAGTATCGACAAACAACCTTTTAAATCGATAGGCTATGCACTCGCATTTAAAGATGAAGGCTCAACTGCACCTTCTCAAGGTTCGAATTATGAATTAAATACATCATCCCTACCTTCTGCCATGTCAGATGCGGATGAGAAAGATAGCCATGATTCCTTCGTCCAGCTGTCAGGTCCCGGAGATGACACTCAGCCATTAGTACACACATCTACCTTGACGCCGTCCCCCTTAACGCCGTCTAGTTCTAGTTTTGAACAGGTACATAATGATCTGAAGCTCCCAGATGTAACAGCAGACGAGTTACATGAGAATGAAATGAAGATATCTGAAGGGTTAGCAGTTGTATTAAATGAAGACCTTCATTACACCCCTGTCGCCGATGACTGTCACAATTTTGGCGAACTGCCTGAAGCGCTGAATCCTAGTTCAATTCCTGTACGGGAACATAATGATCTGAAGATCCCAGATGTAATAGCAGATGAGTTGCATGAAATTGAAATGAAGGTATCTGAAGGGTTAGCAGCTGAATTAAATGAAAACCTTCAAAACACTCCCATCGCCGATGACTGTCACAATTTTGGCGATCTGCTTGAAGCGCTGAGTCACCGGCTGACGCCATTGATAAAATCCGCTGTCAGCACATGTTTTGCTGACTCAAACCGTGCTGTTGAATCTACACTAGCAGAAATTAACACCAATCTGTGCAACATTAAATCAGATATCAAATCTTTATCACAATCACTAAGTAGCCGCATCTCAAATCTTGAGATTTCCATAGCTCAAGTTAACACTGACACTGCTTCAGCCTCTCGAGAGGGACAGCTGTCACCAACCATGCTACGAGCGGAGCTCCAATCGCTCGGGTCTGACGGCACACACAACACTGATATAATTGTTGCAGCCATAAATGATATGAAGGAGTTCACAGAATCAAAACTTTCCACTATTCAGAAGGAATCTGTCCATGGTACTGATTTCCCTCGTCTACCAAGCAATAGGCGTGGACAGGGGTCTCGCCAGCGAGAAGGGGCTTCATGGCATCGTAGGCCGCCGCACCACCCCGGGCAGGGGCCGCCAACACAGACCCAACCCCGTCGGTCTCGTCCATCACAGGCCAAACGCCATATCCTTGTTCTAGATGAAATAACCGAGCTGACAAACGATGAAATAGTCCGCACTGTCCACACACTTTGTAGGCATGTTGATCCAAATTTTGATATAACTGACCTGACTGAGATCTACCGTATAGGGCTGCTTGATACACTAATCACGAGGTCAGTCCTTATCAGGTCAAAAACGGGCGAAATCTTCTCCAAAATAGCAGCCGGCTTAAGGGACATCCGTCGATCAGACAGACGTTTCGCTAACGTTGAAATCAATGATGATGGTTTGCGCATTCCTTCCCACCAATATAATCTTCTGAGAGACTGCCACCAACTAATGCGCCTCAAAGATTTACGTTCTGAGCATCGTGGAAACCATCTGGTGATCTTTGAGGATGGTAAAGCAACTTGCTCCTTCTCCCATAGAGATCTCATCATGCTTCCAGATGGTTGTAGGCCTGAGGATGCGAGAACAGTTAATGTTGATGGAGAGGATGGAATAGGCTTTAAGAGTGAATACTCTTTCCTCTCCAATTTCTATCCTGTCCCAGTCAATTTTGAAGATTACGTACACAAATCGGCCGAGCACGCCTTTCAGTCCTGCAAAGCCACATATCTAGGTCAACACGAGGTAGCCGAGGCCATACGGAATATGCCGAATCCGTATGACGTAAAAGCCAAGGCAAAAAGAGAGCTCAAAACAACCCCAGAGTGGATTAAAACTGAAGAAAGTATTTTAGAAGAAATAATTCGGCAAAAGTTCGTCCAGAATGAAACGCTCCAAAAAAAGCTCGCCTCGTTGAAATCTCCGAACATGTACGAAATGACAGCCGACCGGAAGTGGGCGACTGGCTTAAATCTTCCTAGAATCAAAGATGGCAAAGGGCAACGATCAACTCTCAAATCTAGTGACTTTATAGGCAAGAACATTTGCGGTAAAATCCTGGCCAAGATCAAGTCGGAGATTCCACAGGCCTAACTCTGTGTGTGGTAATTATTGCGAGACAACCCCTAATATCTCAAGAAACACTAACTAATACTAGTCATCCTGTATTATCGCCCACAAAATGGAAACGATCCTTGTCATTGGGGACTCAAGAGCGGGATCCCTCGGATCTCCCCTGCGTAATAGATTCGACCCCAGTATCCAGGTTACAATATCTTCATTGCCTGGAGCCACCATACTACAGTCAGCTAAATTCGCCACTGGTAAACTGCACAGGTATGCACCTACACAAGTATACGTAGTTTCTGGGCTGTGCAACCTAACGACCAAGTGTCAGCTGACAGGCAAGGTATCCATTCGCCACTCCAAGGATGAGGAAATGGTACATGCTCTCAACTTGGAACTACGCGAATCCCACACCCATATAATGACTCACTCCCCTCAGTGCCAACATATATCATTCGCGCCAATCACAGGTATGTGTATTGGGCGTTTTAACCAGAGGAGGGAGTTACGTCGAGGCTTAATAACCATAGATGACATCGAGGCGGACCCACTACAAACCACTTTGAACACTCAGGTAGAAGCAGCAGTAAATATAATCAGGGAATTCAACACATCTAACGATGAATTTACACCATGGACACAACGTCTAATACATAGGTACCACCCCAACAACAAGTCGTACACACACAATTATGACAAAATGTCACTTGACGGATGTCACCTCTCAACAGAAGTTCAGGACTACTGGGCAGGTGCTATACACAGGGTGTCATCAATCAATCACCACCGACTCTAATAAATAAATGAATATTGCTGCCGTGACTTAAGATAATGGGTTCTCCTGTCGGCCAGGGCGTGGAAACTTGCTTAGTTCCTCGTTCTGTGCTGGCATGGCTCCCAACTATCATCATAATTCTCGGGTATAACAATCGCAGCTATGTCAGTAGATATGCACCCGTTGGTATCTCTCTCAGTTTAACATGTCTGATCGTATGATTAAGGGAAACCTACTGCCTGTTGTCTCTCCATGTTGTTATGAATAACCAGACATAATTTCTGCTCAATATTCTTCTTGATTATATGTGTGCTGTCCTTCATGAATATATGTTTGCTCTCAATAACTCAATCTGATGCCTAAGATACGTTCTAAGCTTTGAACAAGTTGGTTTGACTGCCTCATAACCATATATACCAATAGTTAACATGTGTAAACAGCTGTTCAATCACAATCTTGTCGCATACCAGTTATATGTGCCTTAGATGCAGCTAAATGCTCTTGATAACTATGTACACGGTCAATTTTGATGCTCAATCTGTATTTCTACTTCTATCCAAACATATGGTTTATGATAAAAATATCACACTTAAAACTAAAAATTCTTTCCCTATTAGTATCTACTCGTGACTTAAACTCTCGCCCCCTATAAAATGCCTTGCTGATGGCACATTGATAAGCGGTGCGTATTACAGAGTGTTACCGTCAATCTACAGAACCGTATATTGTGGTGTTTCTTGATCTTTTGATCTCTTGATCTTTGATCTCCTGATCTTTCTTACAACTACCTCATCTGTGATGGTATCCATGGGATTAACTCTCGCCCTAATAGTACTTAGTGCTAAAAATATTATATTATTATCCTCCGACTGCTCTTACTCATACTGTTTTCCAATAGATTTGCTGTGACTTATGTGAGGAGATATTGAAGAATAACTGCTGTATTTCTTTATTCGTTGAACTGGGATTATATGCTACCCACAAACTACTACTCAAGTATATGTCTAACAGTTACCTAACATGACTTCTTACACAATGTCTCAATAACTAGCAGCACTTCGAATATGCACGCGACTCGCTTACACGTGTGTTCTTATATTATTCTCTTGAAGAATATGGTCTTTCCGCTCCTGTAAATATTACCCAAGCGCCACTTTGTTACCTGCGCTACACAATACATAACTGTATTGTTTACTCTGTTGTTATGTGTTATGTAAGTAACCTCAGAGCCATTGTTGTGTTTTAGCCCTTGTCGTAGTCGTTCTCCATAGGACACTTGTTGTTATGAAGCAACAACAATTAGGCAGAACGAAACTGCAATCCTTCAGTGAGTTCGATGATTTTAAAGGTATTAAGTTAATTTCCTGGAATATCAGGAGTTTGTTCAAACACTTTGATCAAATTGATTGTTTAGCAAGTAGTACCAAAGTTGATGTAATTTGTTTTTGCGAAACATGGCTAAATCAGTCCATTCATGACAACATGATCCAGCTACAAGATTTTAATCTGTACAGAATGGATAGGTCTGCGAAAAAGAGGGGTGGTGGGCTCTGTATGTACCTGAGAAACGAACTAGTGGTCGACTCTGAATTGTACAAAAATCTTAACATTTCAAATAATGATATTGAGGCCCAAATAGTCCAAATTAGGAAGGGATTCGCGAAGAAATGTACTCTCCTAAATTTATATCGTCCCCCTAGCGGAGGGGCTATAGCTTTTATTGACTCTTTGCGTCACATATTAACAAATATAGACACTTCGCATGAATTATATTTAATGGGAGATTTCAATCTAGATTATCAGACGATTCAAGCCTCAAAATCTAACATCTCGATGGAATTCAGAGACCTAATTAGTACTTTTTCTCTGACTCAATTCATCAAGCAACCCACACGGTCGACCCTAAAATCAGATACAACCATTGACCACCTTTACTCCAACTCGCCTCATATTAGTTTTGCTGGTACTATCAATGTGAACATATCAGATCATTACCCGACTTTTGTCATTCGTAAGAAACCTAGAAACAGGTACACCACGTGTACTTTCTGGGCCAGGAACACGAAGTTCCTGGATCAGAAAATACTAAACGAAATCTTATTAAATCTGGATTGGAAAGAATATTTCAATAGCTCTAACCCAGAAAACTGCTGGACTCTTCTCCTTCAGAGAATTAATTTCCATCTTGATAGGATGTGTCCCCTTAAGGAATTTAGAAATGTTCGAACTAAACCCAAGTGGATGACGGACGAACTTGTTTTTATTATGAATGAAAGGGATAAGTTATACAGACAAGCCAAGAAAAGTAATGACCCAGAATTATGGAGACAAGCAAAGGTACTAAAAAATAGGGCCAACCGGCGATGTAGATCAGCAAAAGCTGCATTCATAAAGTCGAACCTAGAGTTCTTTGATAAGGACCCCAGAAAGTACTGGGAGTTCCTCCGCCCCATTGTTAACCCTAACAAAGTCAAGAAGCCTATGACCATCAATATTGAAAAAGACGGCCAAACGCTTGACCCGACTAAAGTGCCGGATGCTTTCAATGATTATTTCTTAAATGTGGGACCAAACCTGGCAAGTCGAATCCCCCAGAGTCCAGTAGATCCCATTTCATATTTATCAGATCTGGAAACATTAGCTCCTCCCTCAAGCCCTGTTTTTAGGTTTTCACAAGTTACACCAGAAGAGGTTCGTAAGAAAATTTTAAAAATGGATGCCTCAA
This sequence comes from Sthenelais limicola, assembly GCA_942159475.1. Taxonomy (NCBI): domain Eukaryota; kingdom Metazoa; phylum Annelida; class Polychaeta; order Phyllodocida; family Sigalionidae; genus Sthenelais; species Sthenelais limicola. The sequence continues at coordinate 10,924,375 of OW804100.1, read as the reverse complement.
AAAAATCTGGGATAGATTATCTTCCTTCAAATATATTGAAGTCATGTTTACTCTCATTGTGCACCCAGTTCACCCACATTGTTAACCTGTCTTTGCTGTTGGGTAAAATCCCTGCCCCCTTTAAGGTTGCTAAGGTCACCCCTATTTTTAAATCAGGTGAAAAAATGCAATGTAACAACTACAGGCCCATATCCTGTATTCCGCTGCCAGCCAAAATCCTAGAAAAGGTTGTTCAGGATCAGATAACAAATTATTTTGAAACAAACTCACTATTTAGTAATACTCAATATGGCTTCCGAGCAGGCCGCTCCATCCAGCAAGCTCAAACCGATTTTCTCTCTAATATTTACACGAACCTGAATAATAAACTCCTGAATAAAACAGTTTATTTGGACTTTTCCAAAGCATTTGATACTGTTCATCACAAAATATTATTAGAAAAGCTGGCAGCATATGGAATCCAGGGTATGGAGCAACTCTGGTTTTCCAACTATCTTTCCGATCGGAAACAAATTGTACAAATGAACGGTCTGAAATCGAATGAAGGTACGGTCACGTATGGCGTCCCCCAAGGAACTATATTAGGGCCTGTATTATTTACGATCTATATAAACGATCTTCACACAGTAGTCAATCACGCAAATATGCAGCACTATGCTGATGACACGGTTCTGTTTTATAATAACTCTAATAATGACGATCTATATAATAACCTCCAACAAGACCTCGATAATGTTTACTCTTGGTGCGAGGCCAACAAACTGTCTCTCAACACGAACAAATGTAAAACCATGTCTTTTGCACAGAGCTATTCAGCAAAGGAAAAATCTCAATCTACTGATAAAAGTCTCAGGCTAGGCCAAACTAAATTAGATCAAGTCCTTGAATACAAGTATCTTGGCTTTACACTCGATGATTTGCTAACGTTTAAGTCACACACGAAAAATACTCTAGCCCAGGTATCAGCTAAAATTGGCTTACTTTACCGGGCAAGAGAGTCACTCACGGCCAAGGCTAAACATGACTTGTACAAGATGGCTATCCTCCCCAATTTTGACTTTTGTGATTTTATTTATGATTCGGCTCCTAATTCTATTCTTCAAAAACTTCAGTCCCAACAAAACAGAGCACTCAGGGTAATATTTAACAAGTCTAAGTTTGAAAACGTAGACCGAGAACATGAAACATTAAATGTTTGGCCTCTGCAAACCCGCAGAAACAAACATATATTAGATATTTCCTTCTACCTCTCGCAAAACTCGGATAATTTAGATGGTAGAACCCTTCCCACAAGGAGTCATGCAAAAGGCAGAAAAAACCTTAAAGTTATTAATACTACCTCTACCAAAATCAGAAACTCTCTGATATACAAATGCCAAAAGAGATGGAATGAACTAGATACTGAGGCTCACAAAATTGAAGACAATCGCACTTTTAAGAGATATACAGATAAACTTTTATTCCCTTTTACATGAATAACCTGCGTGACCGTACCTGCTCCCCCTGTCCTCCTTCATGTTATCAGTCTGACCAGGGTCGAATGGAAAGGTAACTTGCTTAGTGCCTAACCATCCCCCGCTGGCTTTCAGATAAATTATCCCCTACACTTCTAATGAATGTAGGATTATATCTTGTACTATGTACCTCTCAGGCCCTTCACCATGACAACTATTATTCTTAAGTCAAACATATGCTGAGACCATAATTTTATCGTCTTTAAACTGCTCTCCGTCATAAACATCATCAAGCTCTCTTCTGTATGAGAGGCTATCTACATTCATAAATCTGTGCTGCACCTAATTATGAATTTTGCGCATTATGTCTTATTTTATAATCAATATAAATTGTACCAATCATATACAATGTGTCTCTGACCCAGTGAGACGGTAGACTTAATGCCACTACACGTGACTAACTTCTGTCTGCTCTATGTACACATATGCTGTGCCTGACCATCTCATTAGTTGTAATTTTTGGTCTAATACTTTATGTCTTAGAGATGATATTTTATAATCTACATAAATTCTGCCAAACATATCCAATGTGTCTCTGATCCAGTAGGACAGTAGACTTAATACCGCTATACGTGGTTAGCTTCTATCCGCACTATGTATACATAAGGTGTGCCTTACCATTTCATTTGCTGTTATTTCTGTGATCCAATGTCTTAAGTCTCAGAGATGACAGTTGAGTTAGTACAGTACAGTACAGTCTAAGAGTACACTCGGATAATTTTGCTATTAGCTGTTATTACGAGCTCAATCAACCTGTTAATCTGCTATTACACTAGTCCTGCGTCATTAAGACGTCTAATAACCAACAGCTTTATCTATTATATTTTAGTATTGTTATTATCTCATCTAATCCGCCAGTCATGAATGTCAACCTATCCATATAACCATCTCATGTATTTCCATTATCTTCTCACAATCATATAATTTATTTTCATGTTCTTGTTGAAACTTTTGTAACAAAACCAATCAAGTAATTGGCAATCGGTGGAAGAACTACTTAGACCCTTGTCTATATAGACAGCCGAACAACCTAATTGTAATAAGATCGAAATACAATAAAGAATACTTGAATTGAATTGAATTGAATTGAATTGAAAGGTGATCACAAAGTACCACTTATCCAATCGACCTACATTTTAAACAGAAAAATACCTGTTGATTCTGAACAAGGCAAGACATCCTGAAAGAACATCCACACTCTATATATACTGCCTCTTCTTTCTACAACCAACCTAAATCTCCCATTTCTAGCTAAATATTGCATTCAATATGGTCACTATGGCAACAACAGACACCTCGGTAACGATTAAAATCACCCACAATCCATCACGAGATAAAGTCACGTGAGAGGATCACAGCGCCACCTCTGGAGCAATACAGACATTTATTAGTGGCTATTTCTCAAGATTCTGACTCGACCAACAAGTCGCGATCACTCTCTGAGGGTCCACAGATCGAGGGAGATGCATCTGCCAACAAAAAGGTGTTAGCCTCTGTTCTCAATAATATAGTGCGACAAATGTGTGTGCATGAACCTATATGATATTCCAATAGTTTTAATAAAATTGCTTGCAGTTCATAAATACTCAATCATATGTTTAGACATTCTATTGCGAATGTCCCATTTTTTTCTCATAAAAGTATAACCCCATGGTTGAAATGACTATTGAGTTGGGACGAAGCAACATGTAGCCTTAATTACATCTGAAATTAGTAGAGTAGCGTGCAGCCATCGACCAGATAGGGCGAGCCAGGAATTCGTGTTAAATATAAATAGCATTTATACTTGCTGGCCATGCAACTTTAACTGTGTAGGAGGAGACGCAGCACAGCGGCAAAAGTGGATTGAAGAGCAGAGGGAGGAATAGAGGAGGCGGAACTTGAATTTAATTGTGGGGACGAAGGAGGGGAGGCAGGAGAAGTAGTGGCAGGACGCTTAGGATTGCCTATAAACGAGGGAGAAAGGTCTATTTATGACAGACTAGTTGTGGCATGCACTGCAACACTTTAGATTTATTTCTAGGATAATGCCCTTTTACGGTGTGCGATTGGTGAGGTCTGGCCTGGATGGCTAGCAGATGCATGTGAACTACAGAGTAGACGGGCAGTACACGAGTCTCTGTCTCTGTCTTCACTCGCTCACATGCCTTTCTTCTCCAGTTCAGTTTCAGTGGTGGTGCTCCATCCAACTCCCTTTATTATAGAACATCTCCACCAACCAAAGGGTTTCCCCTTTAAAATAGAGTTCACAGATAACATTTTAAGAAGTCTTTGAAAATCCACTATTTAAGAAAAATATATTGTATAGGATGGAATCTATCAGAGTAGAACAAAAAGAAATAATAAAATAATAAATGCTGCTGCCACATGCAGGTTTCGTCAGTTTGGACGGTCAATGCCGGCCTTCATAGATTTAATGTTCCGTTTGCTTTTCGGTACACACTTCAATTCGTCTCATACATTTCATCTGTACATCAGCCATCACTTGAGATGGCCGTACTGCTGACAGAAGCCCACCCAAAGCAAGAGATAGTGGGTGATAAATATATGACCTAATAATAAAGAATCACTGGGCCCCACCCCCGGTATATATGAAACCTTACAAAATACAACATCTGCATGTATACAGTATGATAAACAGTAGCACAAGGAGGAGTATACAGTCTTCTCTCACATTTTCTTCCAAGTCTGATCTCCTGAGCTAAGGCAAATGGAACCGGGGAATATGAGGCTTAGGGGAGGAATACGATCTGAGCCAATACAACAGGCAATGCCCCCCCGCCCCTGAATATGTTGTGTTTACTTTATATATATGTCTATTGGTACACAGCCAGCTCATGTCGATCATTACTAAATACACAAGAGAAAATTGAGAATAGCTTTGCATATACCCGGCCTATATTGGCTATTGAAATGCTCGAGGGACCAGATGCTTCCTTCCACTTGCCCGACACAGTCCCAAACACTGCTTCGTCCTAGGGGCTAAGTAAACATTCCAGCGTGGGGCAGATGTGCACTAGTGCCCGTCTGTGTCACACTAACACAGCTACATAGTAATCAGGTACAGTGTCTGCTATCATATGCCATGATAGCAGTAATAGTCAGGTACACAGCCTCACATAATATGATGATATGCGCCAGTGGTGACTCAGTTGACCGGCCGGTAACTACTAAGTAAGTCACCCTCAATAAGGAAATACGGACCTTCACGGGTGCTTACATTAACTGGGTCATCATGAATACCTTTACGGAGGCCAGACACTTCGGTAACAGACCCCCTGGCTAACATAAATAACGCCGCACACAAAGCAGTCTCTAATTTAGCCAACCAAGATTAAGAAGCAATCTTACCTGTACTTGAGGGAATTCACAGTTATTACAGTTTTGACCCCGGGCATAGCTCTCTTCATTTATGTACCTACATGTCAGGCGGAGTTACTGGGTGGACACTAATATTGGTACTTTCCAAATTCCCCCGATTTACTAAGCCTCGGCCCACTGGCTTCCAGTTCCGGTAAACGTACTAACATCTGCCATTCATTAATAGGGCGTTTGAATTGACCTCCAATCGCGATGCAGCCAATCAGGATGCAGCTTACATCCATACTATGAGGGCGAGTGGTTGCTATGGAGAGGTAAGTAACAGTGTAGTCACCATCCCCGGCTGTGTGTACCTCCCGCGCGTTCCACTCAGCAGCAAGGCTCCTCATCTCCCGCGCTTCGTTTGTTTACATTCCCAACTATTTTCGCCAAGGAGGCCGGTAGTTAACGTGAGATTTAAGTGGGGAGGTCGGTTTTAGATTCTGACAGTAATGATGAACAAAAAGTGGCAGCGTCCTACGCCGACAACTCCCACTACCACTCCTTCTCCTCCATCACGATCACTTGTTGGGTGTTTATTCTTAGCGTGCTTTAATGTCTAAATATGAAGATCTCTCTTTATCTCTGTCAGTGTCAGCCTTCCCCTGAGGTCTAAGAACAAGGATTTCTCTTTTATGCCTGTCACTACAAGCTGGCGCCTTTCTCAATTCGAGACTCATTTTGTGTGAAATAAATTAACTCCCTCGGCTCAATCTTACATTCTTCTGTGCACATACAATTCATATATTTAGTATCACCAGAAAGTGATAAAACCCAACACTTAGGCCCCAATGGCAATGCCTGAACCATTACGCTTTAAAACCCATTAATCTATTGATGTTCCATTGCAAAGGTAAACGATCCAAGTGATCTATTTTTCCCCACTATGCTCGTAAACACCGTTCGCCCCACCCACAATTGGGACAAAAAACCTTTGCCCCAATGGCATTTATAATACAAATGCCTAAGGCGTAAAAAGGTCTGAATATAAACAGAGATTAAGAGTGTAAAGAAAAAAGTGAGGCGTTTTCTATTCAGCGCTACCCAAGACCTGGACAAAGCTATTTTTATCCGGGGCCTCGTGCTAAATAAGTCATCTGCGAGTGGCTCGACTGCTATGTCCACACACTGGCCTTTTTCTATCTGCCTCCTTGTGACTTTTTCTTCATTCTTCAGTAGCGGCCTTCATTAATCGCACCCAATGCGTCACGATTCTCAATCAAGGAGATGTAATCATTTGCTAAGGAAGCCTAGTTCTCAATATAGGTACCAAGAGACATGCGCTATTTTTATGAAACGTCAGTGTGGGGAGATGATTAGAATATTAGCCATTGGAATGGCCGGGTTTTATCACCGTCATTATAGTTTCATAATACTTCTTAGCAGGAGTTTAAATCACATACCTGTTTATATAGTACGTCTACCAAGGTTTATGTGCCCAACTTGAGAATAAGACCTAATTGTCATTAATTTTGTCAAGTTGCGACACTTGTGTGGTAAAATGATTGCTTGGTATTATTCGCCATCAAGAGAGGTATTCTAATGGAAACACGAATCGTGGATCGGAATGAAATAATGAGGAATATGACCAGTTTGGGACCATGGAGCTTTGGAACGTATAGCAACACGTAAATTTAAGTACCAGCCATATAAAACAGAGTATTTTGAAGCGGTGTTACAGAAGTTTAATAGATTCAAAAAATATCATTAGGCAAAAATTATTATAACACTATCAGATAGCGATGCTAAGATTTGATTGTGGAACATTATATGACTATAGACATTTGTCTAAACAAGTCACAACCTGACCCGGGGCCCCATCGACATGTGCATAAAAATTGCGAAAAGGCAACTGAGTTACGTATAGTGTGTTTCCATAGCAACGTCCCAAGATCTCGCCTCCAAATCACGCGAAGGCGGGGCATCACGCGAAGCAAGGTTAAAGGAGGTCCTAGGGTGGTTCTCAGGACAGAATAGATGAGAAGAGAAAGGACGAGAAAGTTGAATGATGGAAAGGAACAAATTGGAAAGAAGAAAGGGAGTTGGGAAAAAACAGATGGGGATCCTATCTTTAAGGCATCACGCTATTTCATAAACATGAAAAAAGTAGAGTAGGAATTATCAAAGTTAAACAATGAAATTAAACAGTCTATTTTAGTATTAAAAAAACATTAAAACAGATAAACTCTGCTTCCAGAACAGTGCAGTGCAGTGCAATTCCATAGTGACAATTATCCCGCCTGTATGGTGAAAACCTAACAACAAAATCTCTTCTACAATGACCTTCATAGATAGTTAGAGGGATCATCATCTTCTTATCTTTCAGTTACAGTATACTGTACATGTAGTACTATCATTATCCGAAGGCCTCAGGGGCAAACAAGTGAACCAACTTTGCTGTGTATAAAGTGACAATAAGACCATCAATACAACATGTATATGGAATCCTATGGCAATATTCCCTCCCAGCCACTCCATCCCAACGCACGTTACGACAATACCCGCGAAAACAGTAGTAATAGCACAAATTGTACTTGGAGCTATATGTGATATTTACACTGCGTGTTGGAACAAAGACCGAGGTATATATGGGATATCTACAGAAATCCTACGGCCATACGCATTTTATGGATCTAAGATGGCATGAATACAACCAGAGGATAAAAATGAAGAGGCTGGTACAAGCCCATCTCTCTTGGTCTCTGGCCCCTTCCCCCTGCCCCGCCCAGCCCAACCACTGCGCTAGCATCGCCCAAAAAGTGGTCCATCACATGGTGCCAATACAATGCATACGCCTCATCTCAGACTTCCTTCAGAGCATGATCTGCCAATGTATCCGCTCACATGGTATGCCACTGACCCAGTAGTTCGGGATCGGATATTGCAATATTTTAGCTCCCTCACAGTTGTCTTTCTGAAATGTAATCCCAAGAAACAGCTTCAAGCATCTGGCACCACGGCAGATCTCTGCAGTTTGATTCTAGGCACAGAGAAGCAAATATCTCCATACCTCTGCACCTCTGTTAGATTGCATGGCACGTATATGGCGCTAACTGCCACACAGCATCTCCTGGCGCCATTATGGAACAGCATGGCAAATTACCATGCCAGGCTTTTTTCTCCTCATATTCATGCGCCTGGTTAATGATAATAGATGCAGTTCTTAAAAAGGAGGTATTTAAAACATTTCATTGTGTATGATAGATACGGAGAAATCAATAATGGATGCGCCCATATGGGGGATCAATACGGGGCCTCCATTGGTGCATTTCATTTGGATTTTGAATCAAAGGAATCGATTTCTATTGTACCTGTAGGAAACAATCAATGAAATGAGTACTGTTGTATATTCTGCTGATATGGCTACACACGAAAAATGTTCGATTTTTTCCAACCTTGAGATGACTGTGGGGATATGCTTTTATAACTTAATTAGCTGCCCCTAGCCCAATATGATTGGTAGGGGCAGCCAATATGGCGACCCAAATGGAAAAGTAAATACGATACCTGGAAAGCCTTTACCTCACGCTAAGCAATTACGTATTGTGACCTTGAGATAAGGAATGAGAAGGAACAAAACAAAAGAGAGGGGATTGTAGCACCCTACATAATAAACTGTCTGCAAACTAATCTGTCGCAACCAGTTTCCAAGTAAAACCTTAATCCAATGGAATCCTATTTGCAGTGCAATTCCAAAGACGAAAAAACGACCTGAAGGGAATAACACTCAGACTCCCTCATTCGCTTGATAAATTGATGTCCACAAATAAACCAAAAAGTTACTTCTTCAGGAAGAATTTAGAGGGGAAAGTTTTTGATTGCCACAGGCGACGTGGCTTTATTAGTCCAGATAGTGTTAGTAGGAAGGGTGGATAAGGTTTGTTGTGCCGGGGAAAGATGGCAAGCTCAGCTAGCCGCGGGTTTCCCAATGCAGGACGTGAGGCAGATTTAATATCGGTGAACAAACTAGCAGGTACTTCTTACCAGAAGAGATTAAATAAAAGAGTCATTGACCAGTTCGACCCACACAAATCCTCGACGCCCTTTTCTGAGGACACGTACGGGGTTCCCTGTGATAGAGATGTATATCGGTCGAAGGGGGCAATGTCAGAAATAATAGAAATGGGAAAAGAGGATTTAGTAATGGACGCAACTATTAGAACTCGACACACTTTTCATTCAAAAAACCATAAATATATTCATTATAACAAGAAATACCTTTTGCTACTACTCCCTTCGCGAAACAACGTAAAAGAATAAGCGAATCTTATTCTATACATGTGTCAAAACCTACAAATATATTCGGAACATATCAATCCAAATTGATTCAGATTCAAATATGTGTTACCTATTTTATTCATAATAAATAATATGTCTGTTAAAAGTGGAGCTTGCAATAAGTATAGAGGTCGTGCTTGAATCTATAGTGAAGTACTTTTTGCTTGGACATTTTTTCTGACTTCGACTTTTTCAAGAAGTCAAGACCAAACCCACTTTGAACCTGGCTAGGTCCAAAACGAATACTCAGCGGGATAAATGGGTCTATAGGTTGTCTACCTCCACCCACTTGTATGTTGAAGTCAATGATAATTTCCTTGCTCACCGCGGGTGTGGAAGAGCTAGGGACAGTTCAAAGTCACAAAATCCTGATTACTATTACTTTTGGAACCCTTCAAAGAAAAGAACCAATATCAAAGCTATAATAACGAGACGTCAATGTAATTGGTACTCCACACAGACAGAGCAGCCAATAAACAACCTTTATTTCGTGAGGTAATAACATTGAGTCCAAATCAGAAAAGATAATACAAGCTAAACAAGTCTCACTTAGCGCTCACTCTTCCATAAAAAGGAGAAAGACGGATGAAAACCAGAAGGTTACCATTACAATATCTCTTAAAAATGAATGGATGTTGGCCTCTAACGGAACATAAAATAGGACTAGGAGCCGGGCCGGATGGCAATAAGCAAGTCTTCACTGCAGCAAACTAAAGTTTGAAGATTATGCCGTTATATGGACATCCACATGATGAGCCCATTAGACAAGTGTGCTTTGGTGAGATAATTCTCACAAAGCAGACAGCAGCTTTCCACAATCCATAAATAATAGCAAAACCAGTCTTGGGCAATTTATTTGGCTAACGGTGCCTTTTGAACTGGCGTATATAATTGCTGGTGGCAAAGAGCTGCTGGTCGCCGGACATGAAGTAATGATGTTTGCTCCGGGGAGGATCATGGATATAAATGTATGACACTGTATTGGATGGATTCTCCATATATTTTCAAAGAAGCCAAATCGCCCTGCCTAAATGGGGATCCATGTTGATGTTACCATTAGCCCAGACCCCGATACAATCAGAGCCGTCTGTGAATGGAGTATGGAGGTAGGGATTTAGGCCTCCTCCAGTAGACGATTAATACATGTGCGCGTTTGCCCAGTCAGTGTATGAAGACAGAGAGGCGAGACTGTATGAAGGATAAGTCCACCCCTGCTCCTCAATAGGCAACAGGGGACAATTATGGGGCCAGCGGGGCGATATCAAACTCAGGCAAAATCCCTAGGCTTGTGATTAGGGATTATTCAGTTTTCGGTGAGTGTGGATATTAATCGAGCATCAAGTCAGGCTAAGCCAGCTATGAAGCATCTAGCTTATTCCATTTTTACCTGGCTTTCAGAGATGTTATTTACCAGTCAAATATCAAAACATTCATCTGGAGTTGAAATATCTAAGTGTTGAATATAAAGTACACACTCGTCTGCGGCAGTGAAACAGATATGTATTGTACAATAACTGGCCTGTGTTTCTCTGAATTCAATCAGTAAGATTTTGTATTAATTACTTCGACAATACTGTAGTACAACAGGTAAGATAAGAAGTTTTTTATTTGTCATGATCAAGGGTACAGGAGTGAGTACAATTGAATAAGGCGATAAAATAGACAAATGGGTCGACATACCTCTATGGTACCGCATGGTACCATTTCTTCCAGTAGTTACCAGTAATTTTGAAAAAACTAGTAGGACAAACTAAGAACTAAAGCTAATTAAATGACTTATATTTATATATATATATTACATATTTATATATATATATTACATATTTATATATATATATTACATATTTATATATATATATTACATATTTACTTATATTTATAGGTAGTTTTCCATCTTACTATGACGAAGTGTAAAGCCACTCACTAGTCTATATTATACTATATAGTAGCTCAATTCAAGCCAAATACTTATCATATCTATGAGACTAATGTAAGGTGGTTTCATTTCTATTAATCAACTGGTTATGAAATAGCATGTAACTCCAAAACTCCCGCTGCAAGAACTGGCATATAGTAGCGGATGCCCCCTTTTGTATAGCACCATGTAATGTCTTTGTTGTACAACAAAGAATCAATCAAACATCAGTCAATATTTGTTTTTATATAATTCGAAACAATGCCCACAGTAGTATTAACAAATCTACTTCTGCCAAGACCATTCATCCCAGACAGTGTGTGCCGAGCACTCTTTACACCAACTTATTTGAGTCATGGATATAAACGTGGGTCCATATATCTCTGTTATGTAGCCTTACAAACTGGGAGCTTGCCTATCGTTCACCTCCTATTTATCCTACGGTGCCAGGGCCACTATTCACGCGAGGTCTAGGGTACAATTGTGGATGAGTGAATGCTGGATGTACTCAGTGGTCTGCCAAGCAAAATGTGTTGTTTTATGATAAAAGATTGGCGGCACAAACGTGAAGAAGCAAAAATATCAGTCAAGGCTAATACCACGAAGAAACTTCACAAAACAATTGGGAAATCTGATTATTCACAATAAGCTATTATTTTCTTCACATTATATATAAAGACAAGATTTAGGAATAGTCAAAAGGTATTTTGAACAACCAGGCAGAATGATACCAAAGACACATTATCTCATGTTATATTATTTTCCTAATAACAAATGCAAACTACTGGGCAAATCTTTGAAGGACTTACATGCATTACTTGGTTGCCTATTTGTTCTAATAATTCTTCACCCAGTTATGGTAGGTGCCAACCGGGCGCAAATATCGATCATAACAGAATTCACTTGCAATAATATAAGAAGCCAGCCGGGCACGAGTCTCAAAATTAGCTGCATCTGTTTATGCAGGGGCAATCAATGAAGGGGAAACCTGGCGGTAAATTAATATTTTACTTTATGTGGGCCGAGTTGAACCAGTTGGTGGATTCACATTGACCCACCTATCGATCATATGATAAGACATCGCTCAATATCAATTTAAACAGGGAAAGCGAAATATACTAAACCATGAAATACTTAAGTCAACGACTGACCGCAAATCTTGAAACATGAATCCGTAGCTTAAGTTGACTAAAAGAAATAGATCCCTCGCCCCTTAGACCCTTGGTGTAATATGGATACTTATGGAGAAAAAATAATCAAAATGGTTTGAATTTTCCTTATTAAAGTATAGAATTTCCATCCCAAGAAACATATCTATATGTCAGAGGAAAAACCCAATTTAATATGAATAACTCTAAAAGAAAAGCCTGAGTGAAAACTGATGTGTTCAGGAAAATGTCAATTTTCCATTTCAGTAGTGTATAGTGGTCTGATCTTGTCGTTCATCTCCCGTTGCCCGAGTTGTATCAATAATTGAATACACTATATTCAATAGCTCCCGGGTTGGAGAATACCTCGAGGGAGGCTGACTGAGAAGGAGAGTACTCCCAACGCAAAGCTTCAGAGGACGCGCACCGCATCATCCAAGTAACAAACCTCTACGGAGAAACAAACCTTGCTAACTTTCTTTGCTGCCATTCTTAGGAAAACGATAGCAATCAAACACACTCATACCTTATTCACAGTATCGTAAATAAAGGTATGAATAGTAGAAGAATTACATCTGCGAATAATTCATTGATGTTGGATCTAGTTAATACATGTTAATGTACTTCTTTTAAACTGAGCTGTAGAGTCTTTTACTTCATCATGAGCTGTTTCATTATGTTCATTGATGCTATTGGTGCAGGGATGATCCCAGTGATCCATCGACACGATTTGCATTGATTACAGTATTCACGCCACCGACAAGTGAGATAATACTGATCTCAAACTCCAGATGTATCTGGCATTGATTTTTCTCACACCATATTTTCCCTTCCAATCCCCTTTGTCTGGTTGTTCTTCATTAATACAATTTGCAACCATCTCTCAGGAGGACGGCGACATTGTCGCTAAAGTCCCGACAAATACGATTAAAATCGGTCTCGATCTTGAGAGCAGTTAAAGTGATAAGGAGTGATGCTTCTGAAAATCCCAAACAGTCAGCCTTCTTAAAAAGTAAATTATTCGTGTTGGTGTTCCATGAAAAATCTGTCATTTAAGTTGGTCTCAAACGGCTGGCTCTCATGAGAAGAGCGAGGAGATGGAGGCGTATTGGGAAACGCCACATACGGGTATTGACAGAGATCCTTGCCTTCAAAACAAGGCCAGACAGAGTAAAGGGTGATTGTTGAAGCCAAGATGATTTCTATCATATTGATTGCTTTCATGGCAAGTGTCCAACGTTTATATCTTACCAAGGTTAATTTTATATCAGTGTCGCTATCTATCAGGGCACAAGAAGTGAATTAGGCTTCTTATAAATATGCAAAATTCCAGTCTATTATTGCTTCTTGATTTCTGAAGGATATTTCGGTTATTTGGATAGACCATATGCATTCTCTTTTTTCATTCTAGCTAGGATATAGAAACACCCTCGGGATTTGAGCTCGATGCAAGAATATCTAATTGAAAATACCGCGAAACCAAACAAAAATGCCACTTCTCTTAGATACTAAAACACCAAGTCGAATACAGGCCGAACCCTCATATTCTGTGGCTAGAACTGAAGCATCTCTTACCACAGGAGTAGAAAATGCCAGTTCTCACACTTCGTATACACGTATATATATATATATATGGATGTGGTGAAGGACGTTAGGCCCAGAAATGCATACACTGCATACAACAGATCTGCCAGTGGGTATTGAAAAGCAACAAAACACGTATAATATAAGAAGTATGGACGTCTGACTATGAAAGTAATTGAGGGGGTGTTAAAACATATCTATACAGAAACATCCATCATAAAGTAAAAAAAACATGTGACGTATCGGTATGAGATTATATTCTTACATTCACTTTCCTTTTCCTCAGTTTTTAAGTAGAAAACATTTAGTTGACGGAGTATAGCACGACCGAGAATCTACTCTATCATCATAGCACCAAAGCAGGCCTATATTGCAGGTCCCAGAGAGCATCAAGTCAAAATGAAATGACATGAAACAAACCAGCAAAACAACGTCTGCTCATGTAAGTAATATGGAGGCCTCACTACGATTCAATTTATTTTTCACTGTCTAACAATGCCATGGAACTGCACGGCATGTCATATCTGTGTCCCTCCTTTGACATATTCTCATTAGTATTTTAAGGCGTCGGCTGTCACAGAAATTGCCAAAGTAATAGACCTTAATGCCGAGATAAATCTGGAAAAGCCTTTAAAATCGCCTGGTACGTTTCATTACGTTCATATCAATGATAAAATATGACTTTATAATAAAAATTCATTTGGCATTATGTCGCAGATACAGACTGACTTATTGATTGCGGGCCTATAGGGATGACCAAACACTGGTCGTAACCTTGTAAATAAAACTGCCGCTTCATGGCATTTATTCCCTGCTGCACTACACAGTAAAATGACTAGAAAAGGAAAGACTTTCGTATGATATTTTACCCTTTCTAAATCGTTGGTTTTCAGATATACAGAAGACTTAAACCCGTCCGGCATTCAGTTCTTATTTATATGGTTTCTCCCCAGACTCTTTGGGGAAATCATACAAACACCCAAAACTGGTGTTATTTCATGTTGAGAAGCAAATGTGAATTTGTTGGTGAACACACGGGGCGCTGGTTGTGGGAGGGGTATGCGTGACTGGGGGCTCTTGCTGTGTATCCTTCTCATAACCATCCTTGTCTCAACAGTGGACACGAAGGGTCAAACAGAAACAAAGCCAGTTATGGACTCTTTCTTACATGTGAATGTGGAATGACTAATCTTCATGTTTCTGCTAACCTTTCCGACAGGCTGTTGGACAGACGAAACAACAGTTAGGAGAGTACTATGGGTCTATATAGTAGTTTAACTATTGGACTAATCTCTCCAATTTTGTGTAATAATGCCAGTTCTATACACATTGTAGACATACTGCGCTGATTCAACCTAGCAATATCTGGCTGCTCTGTACAGAGAATTACATACCGTTAATACCAGCAACTTTATTTTGCATGCTAAAAATGCATGTTCATGTATTAACTTTTATTCTGAAAACATGTTGACATGAATAATTTAAAGAAATGGTTTTGTTTCATAACGAAACGTAACAATGCATTATATGTTATACTATATATAATGAGTTTTACTCAGTAAGTAATTACATGAATAGGACTGTAACTTCTGCCGATCGATAAGGAAATCAAAAGACCTGATGGACACCACAGGGATAAGCAGGCATTTACCAACCAAGGATATATCAATAGACTATTATTGCCATCTTGTATAGTTTTCAGATATGTATGGATCAGGAATTCAGCACACTCCATTCATAAGCCTGCTTCTTAGAGTAATCAATTTGGCAGATGTGTGGGAGTGTACTGGAGGAGGGGGTCAAAGCCTTTGTAACATATTCTTCCTCATTCCTCTCCATCTCCGTGCTTCACTTTGATCCAGTGCTGGAAACAAATGGCTTGATGTCCTTCCAGACCCTGGAGACAGATTAAGACAAGGGAGAAAATCAGATTCACAATGGATGGAGCACACACATTCCATTCACTATTTCATGTCGCAAACCTCTACCCTTGCCCTTGCCAGTTCCTACCTACCTCTCGCTTTCTGTACTTCTTACAAGCTTCAAATTGCCGTGATAAAACCCTAACCTGTCTTCCCCACGCATTAACTATATATTGGAGAGTTTGGATAGGAAATCTCTCCTTACATCTAATCCGAGATGACATTCCGATGATGGATTTTTCCCTACAAGCCTCTTCCGCATATATACCAGTTATGTTGTCTCTGTTACCCTGAGGCTAAGGAAATCGAACACAGGTAATTCTTTGTTTTGAACCCATCTTAGTTTTATCTTGTCGTTCTCGGCGTCTCCGAAATCCTCGATCCACCAGCTATCTTGCAGGCACCCGCCGGCTAAGAATCGTATGTAAAAAGCCTGAATCAAACATAGATGGGATTTCATACCACGTTTTTATCTCTAATATTTTCTTCCCAACACCTGAGGGCTACCGTCAAGTCCTCTCAGCCCATGTTCAATCACCACACTTTGTCTTTCAACAAGGAAGGGATGATAGAATTGCCCAGAGACACAGGGTGCATGCAGGAAGTGTTTCTGCACCAGCATTCCCTCATAAACAGCAAAGGCAAGGTCGCTAATCTCGTTGTCAAACATATTTCGCGTCATGTCCGAGATAATGCGAGACACGATGCGGGTATTAAATATGCCCTTTGGATAATGCGAGTAGCGTATGGCCTTCGAAGTCATATAGGTAGTCTGATTTGAGTTCTATGTGACCATAAATGTGGGTTTCTTATCAAATATGCAGGACTAATAGGGCTCTAACAGAATAAGCAGTAATAGAACAGCGAGAGGACGGGTGATAGAAAATATGCATAACTTAGTCAGTAAAACTGCGAGTTCATATAAAGGGTATTAAAGAAACCCATTAATTCATCAAGGAGTATGGGAGACGACATGGTGACTGTTTGAGCGAAGCAGTTTGACTACATTTACAATACAGGAGGAGATTTGTACTGGCACTATTGCCTCCTCTCTGTGATGGTATGGTTAATCATGGCAATGTGGTTTTCTAAGATGATATTTTTAGAAGACCGATGGATGTCTTACCTTCGTTATCAAGAATGTTTTACTTCAAAGAGTTTGCAGGGCAGGTTATTATGAAGTCATAATAAGTGCGTAACTATCTTTACCATAAAAGCTTACTTGTGGTAAAAAATAAAAAAGAACAGATTTACCCACAGCCACCCACAGTTGTGTTCTGGGTAGAGCATGGATAAATCATAGTAAATGAAATCTGTTAATGTGGTTGGGTATGGGACAGGATCGGATTTGTAAGCTGCGATGGATCTTTCGCAATAGAAGGGAATGAGACGGGGCCTGACTGAGCAGCCACACAGAGTTGATTACAAGCCATGGGAGAACGCAGGCCACAACCATATCTCCATTTAATCAGAGGAATATCATATATACAGCAAAGTCTTGCTAATTCAAGTATGGAATGGGGATGAGTTATATTTCTACCCTTTACTCTGTGTAGGAATACCTACAAGGAAGACAACGGTTATAGGTTTGTCCCCGTTTGATTGATGAATGAGAAGTAGAGAGTGGGTATCAAAGAACGGGAAATGAGCATGATAGATCAAGAAGAGTCACATCATTCTAATCACAGTAAACCCTGCTCTTGTGGAAGATGAGCGACAAGGTCGATACTAGCTTCCCTACACGCATTTCATACAACAAATAAACATGATTGAGTTACGGAAGATAGATTCCAGGCTATTTAATCATGACATGATCGACTGGATCAAAAGCTCACCACATAAGCCAGATGGAAGATTCTTCATATTTCATGCCCCATTCTCTTCCCTGTTTTCTATTGAAGGGCTGGGAGGAAAAGACTGCATAAATCTCAGTGCCACATGTCAGATTTTCCCGGCTAATGAGTCTCAGTGGGACTTGTTAACCCAGCTATTTGCATTTCTACATCTTCCTCTTCCCCCTCTTATCATTCCTGGCTGACCATCCAGCCTCTTCTCATTTCTATTCCCCGCATCAAACCAGATTGCGTATTCAAGCTCTAAAAACAACGGCGATGTCCATTAGACATTGGCAAAGATTATATATCCGTTGGGATCTCTGGAATGACATCAGGTAGATTGACTTCACTTGTGGACCTCCAGTGTGTCCATAGATTCCACACCATTGAAAGTGACGGGGAGTGAACAAACTAAGAGCAATTTATCATTGATTATCATTGAAAGCAAGGATCGTTAATAAAGGATCCACTGCTGACAAGACCATCAAATCCTCCTTCATACCCATGGAGTTCTGTTAGTACACGACCACTAATATTCGCATAATTACACACACCGGGCTTTTCATGAGAGCATGGCTTTTGTGGTGGTGATGGTGGTGGTGGTGGTGGTGAAGAAACAGGTTGGGAGATTTGGGAGATGAAGGGAAGATGGGGAAGGAGGTACGGCGTTGATAGTGGAAGGAGGATAGCAGAGGACGAATAGCATATTAGAAGCCTAGGGAAGAGGGGGAGGGGCGTAGGGAAGAGGGAGGGCATGAAGAGAAGGACAAAGAGGAGCAGGAGCAGGAGGGACTGAAGCCAGCAGTTGCAGCAGGTGCTGGAGAAGATATAATAAACATTTAGTCAAGGGTAGAGGTGGACTGGCGTGAAATGTGCAAATCAGCGCAGAAGAAATGAGGTAATATAACGCAAGGTCATCTAAATATTTTAACGAAACAGAATGAGGAAAAGGGCTAATAGCGAATAGGAGGAAAACAAGGGGAGTATATATATGGCATCACGAGGGGTCTCCTGCCACATATATGTGTGTGAAATGTTTCCTTAAAACCATATCTATTTAATAGAAAATACTCCTGAAATTGTAACCATCCTACCATTATCTTCCGTACTTTGATCACCTTATTTTGATTGTACTCACCTGCAATAAAAAAGACAATTCATTAATTATAATATGATGATTATACAATGTCATGCATTATTCATTCATATATTGCTCAAAACAATAGTTAACAGAATGGATGCAGTCAAATACGCTGCAAGAATTCCCAAGTATATTCAAGGAGAGCACTATAAGCCATCAAGACAATCACTATGTATTCTTCTTGTTGGAAGATTCTTACCCTTAATATGGCTGGGCTTACAAACCCTGGCGGATTAGCACTGATCACCAGCGCATGAATCCTCGCCTTGATCCAGATTTATAAACAAGCTTAAGACACAGTATCTAACCCTGAGCTTATCTCTCCTATACACAGATACTAAGCCAGGCTTTTGCTGTAGCTTAATTACCTACAGCCTGTGTTACACTATGGGCGACTAGTCTCTTTATCTATTATGGCGCCCGTGGTATAGAGGCCATTGATCTGATGGGATGTGCAGTAAAGGAAAGGTCTGTCTAAATATGCACAGAGCAAGGACTGGGCCAAGAGGGTATGGCACACAAACACACATCGGGTGAATGGGTCGCCACGTCGAATATACAGCAATAGATCTTATCTAATAACTCTGCTAACATCCCCATATACACCAGACAATCATTCAGAAAGTTTTCAATAAAAATGAATGAAATTCCTCAATGAATGATCACATAGTGATTCCAATGAAAAGCCTTATAAAATTATCATAGTTGAAAGGAAAGTTTTGTTTTTACATATTATATATGTACATGTATACATGTGCATATATACATATTAATATTTCCATGCGCTGCCGGAAATACATGTGTCCGCACTTATTCAATAAATTATTGTTACAATCGGACTCAGGCCCCATAAACGACACGTTGCAGATGGTCTTTAATGGTGTCGATCATATAATTGTGTCAAATAACATAAATATCAAAATAGATTTAACCACCATTATTGCAATACAAATCAAAATATATTTTTATTGAAAAAATACTGTAATAATGTTCCTACGACTAAGCATTATTTACCCACTATTATCGCATCTAGGGAGATATAGTGGAATTAGTATTGTTCCAATGAGTCAGTCTGAGAATGTCCTGTATTGACCATTCAATCAGACCCCTATACCAGTAAACGCCCCCTAAAGTGTCTTTATAGGCAGCACGCTCAAGCATTTATGGGTGTATTTTCGCACTATCAATGTATGGATATCATGGTTTATGTAAGGCCTTATCATTAAATCAATAGATAGAGTTGTAATAGTTGTCACCCAGTAGACGTCCTATCTATTATTAACATGGGAAGGCGGGCTAGCCGGAGGGAGAGATGGATAGCAACAAGCGGTGTGGCATGGCTCTACTATTGGAATGAGTAGACATTCTCAAATAGGCACAAAGTGCGCCAATTACACACAGTAGCGCAATGCCGTACATAGTTGAGCCTAAGTTAGTAGTTACATATGCAAAACTAAATTATCATATTCATATTATAGACATATCTAGCATAACGCCCACAAATATTTATCCTAATGTTACAAATGCTTCATGAATGCAGATTGTGACCGATTTTTATAGTCCGAATGACCTATTTGAAAGATTAGAAAATATGAATAAAATATGTAGAGAAATGTCAATACGGTAGAGGCAAAGACAAGGTCACTAAGTGGAGCTTTCTGCCGCTATACTTGGTGTGCAAACCACTTGAGAGAACCAACTCCCGGAAACACGTCAAATGCTGTCCAATATAGTTACCTAATCCATTAAAATGGGCCTCCAGGCCAGGAAGCACAAAGCAAGTCTAATACATAAATATGGTATTACTGATAAGTTCAGTTCTCGGTGACAAGCCGCAACCTTCGTCAATATGTTGATTTATCGACGAGGGCTAGTCCCCCTGTGTATCGTACGTCCTTGGAATAGTCATCGGCGTCAGCGAAAAATGGGCACGATGAAAATATGGCAATAAGGAAATGAACTATGAGTGTCTATGAGGGAGGGCAAATAGAAGAGAGAGAGAGAGAGAGGGGGGGCACACGCACACAGAAAGACAGAGACGGAGCAGCAGAAGGAAGAGAGGAGAAGGAGCAGGGTCAAAGGAGACTAGATTAGCATTAAATGGTAATAAAAAGAGGAATTCATTTCTAACATCCAAATTGATAGATATACTAGCATTTTATTTCATTGGATAGTGGGTTGCAACTCAGAGTAGTACCCTAAGATTACTCTGGGATCAGATGGCAATGCATATTAATAGGATTGTTACTGTTGTTGTAAGATGGAAGGTTTAACTGACTGGGGAAGACCAACAGTCCCATCCTAGCGTCGCCAAGTCGATCAAGTAGCCAGTATGACGACATAGCGTTCCCCAGCTTTATCACATGCAAGCAGGCACTGACATCTCAAATGAGTGCATGATAACCGAGGCATGAAGTACTTGCGATTTATCAGGGTTGACACCCAATTACCCTTACATTCACCCCAATTCCTCTCCCAAGAACCCTAACCTTATTTCCCTACCACTCGTCTTCACACATCTCCATTCCACTTCACTAATTCCCCAATTCCATGCCACCAAAGCAGTCCAGCTTTCTGCCTTTTACTGGGTGCAGTATCTGGCGTCCAAGCACTCACCTCTCAACAAATTACATTGCCACTATTAGCATCTCCACACACCCGATCCCACCCGCTTGCCTACATCATGATCTTGTTATCTGCAATTCGCCACTTGCCAACTTCTTTTTCCCCTCTTCCTCCTTTCTCTTACTCATTATTTATGCCAATCTATGGAATCTTATATTTCTGGGAAAGCACGCCGGGAGACATATTTCTCTAATTTCCTTCCTCATTATTCATGAAGGACACACCCACTTCAGCTACTATAGTCACGTAAGCCAAATACTGAGATACTCGGTGATGGATGTATTGCGTTTACTCGACCATCATAATGAATTGTTAACCAGGAGTAATGGTTGACACTATATGGGGGATGTTAGATCATCGATTATGATATGATTATGATACGATGTGAAGTTAGATGGGTGTGTAAGTAGGTTGTGTTACAGCACGATCGGAACATCTAATATAAATATTCCATAATATGGGTATCTAATACTTTGTAATTCTTTCAAAGATCAAATAGATCACGACTTTCAATTTTCCACATGACATGGGATTGTCAGAGAATCAGGTGATCCTAACCCGGTCCTAACCAAAGCCATTACGTAAGGTGAGATGCACAAAGCTAGAGCCCTAGAGCCATCTAGTGACAATGTTTAAGCTAATGGGATCAAGTAAACCAAGCAAATTATTCCTCGTGTATATAATTCACACATTGTAAGATGACCAACCTGAACCACACTTTTATTTCATTGACATCATCAATTTTATTTTGCCTCGTCCTCCACATAGCTGTACAGAAGTGTGCAGGTTGGCGGGGGAGGGAGGATGAGGACAGGAGGAAAACTGGTGAAATTGAAGATGATGATGTTTGTTAGTTGTAGGTTACCATAGTAACTCACCTGAGTTTGGCATCGTAGTGCAGGTATCGGTACCTGGCTGAAGATGTTGGATGCTGCTGCTGCTGTGAATGCTGTGACGACGGGGGACGCTGGCTGATCGCAGCGGAAGAAGAGGACGATGCGGTAGATGACACACGCGAAGATAACTGGAAATTCCTGTGCTTGCTTTGCTTGTTACTCTGTTTGGACTGTTGCTGATATTGTTGCAACAGTTGTTGTTCTTGTTCTTGTAGTTGGGCCTGCTGAAGCTCAACAGACTGGCGATGGTGACTGTGACTAGCAACACTGTTGTAATGTTGCGGTTGATGGCGCACGGAGGGTGAAAGTAAAGGATACTGTTGTTGGTGTTGAGGAATCGGATAAGAAGAAGATGGAGGAGAAGAATCTGTGACAACAACTACACCACCAGCTCCGCTACTGACGGAGGAGGAGTAGGAAGGGACGTTCTCTGTAGCAGTGGAAGTGGTTACAGAGGATACCCCTACTCCAGCTAAGTCGGGTTGTCCTGAGTGAGGAAGAGAAGGAGAAAGGGACAGAGATCCAGTGGTAGTGGTTGGTCGTCCTCCTCTTGCATTATTCTGGCTTAGTATGTGTATTCCATGTGGGGAGGATGCTGAAGGTGTGGGAGAGGTGAGCGGATGGCTGGGAGGATAGGAAGCAGTGCGAGTACTAGTTCCTGGAGAGATAGGTGTATCCTCAGCTTGTTGGGGGTGATGAAAACCGTACTCCTGCAGCAACTGAGGCTGCTCTAGCTCTCCTCCTCTCGGCTGCAACAAATGTTGCTGTTGGCGGTAGTGTGTTGGTAAAACAATTCCAGGTCTACTACTACTAATGGCACCACTTACACCAGCAAGACCAAGGCCACTACTAGGACTAGTAGTTGCCCCTCCTCCTCCTCCAGTACCTACTCTGAGGAGTAGCCCCGACGGCTTCTGCTGAGGCTGTGAGTGCGGCTGCAGCAGCAGTTGCTGCTGGGTCTGTGGTTCTGCTGGCTGGTAAGGTTGCTGCTGCTGATAGCTACCTCCACCCCCCACTACTCCTCCTTCTCCTGGGTGTTTGTTTTGGTCCACAGCCTCCTGCTCCAACTCTGGCTCCACAGACTGCTGCAGCTCCAATACCTGCGTATGACTGTAGATATTGCCACTGTGGTCGTGGCGCGGGGCAATAGCCACAGTGTGAGGGGGCCTAGACCCAGGATACTGCCTCAACTCCTCCTGTGTCTGCTGCTTCTCCTCCTGCTGCTGCTGCTGCTGCTGCTGCTGCTGCTGCGGCTGCTGGAGAGGTAGTGGAGTATGGTGATGCTGAGGTAGGGCCTGATGAAGGTGTGTTGGGGCAGGAGAGCCAGAGGTAGCGGCGGGGTTGGCGTATATTTGTTGTTGTCCGCTAGAGTGGGTTATTGTACTTGAAGATGGGGTTCCTCCTCTGCCTCGGTTGGCACTTATACCATTAGATTCGAGACGGCCAGGAGATATGGCATTAGCAGGGCTACTGGAGGAACTGCTAGTGATAGTGGGCGAGCTGTTGTTGTGGTGAGAAACAACAGGAGGTTGATTTGCCTCCAAAGCTTTATGCCTGGGGGAGTTGTATGTGGGGTTACTAAGGTGGCGGGGGGATGGAGGGGGGTGAAGTTGAGGAGAATGGGGAGAGAAAGGAGAAGCTGGTGATCTATTTCCTCCACTCCCATGTACTGAATTGTATAGTGCTTCCAAACTTTGATGTGAAGTATACAACACTTTGCCTGTCTGGTCTGTATCATTCAAATGCAGACGCTCCTCGTTACTCCACTGACCGCTATTCCCGGAGAGGCGCTGCTGGGATCCCCTGGCGACCATACTGCCATCTAGGTCGTGGTGGAGTAACTCCTCTCGTTTCCTTGACAACTGAGACGCCACTGCTCTCATGTTTGCCCGACTTGTGTTCACATCTCCCTCGTCGTCATACCATCTATCAAAAGCGTCGTCCTCTAATGAAACGTACTCATTTTGCTCAGGAAATTGGTCAAATCTACGAGGCTCCTTTCCATACTTGTATTGATTTTCTCGATGGAAGCTGGCATCGCGAAATTCGACGTCATGTTTGTCCATGTGCATGCTACTGTTACTAGAGCCTTCAGGAGACAGACACTTAGATTGGGCAAGCAGGTCTTCTTCTGTTGGACTGTCCCATCGATTCTCACGGGGAAGGTCATTACCATTCCCCTCAAAATTAAAGTCTAAGCAGGTAGCTGCCCCTTTAGGTTTTGATGTTAGCACACTCCTATCCCATTCACTAGATTTATACATTGGGTTATTATGTTTCCCAGACATACCAATCCCTACAGTGTCACCACTTAGTCCATTAGACCACAATATATCATCAGCGGCACCTAAATTTGGGTAGCTAAGAGTCCTTGATTTTAACAAGTCACCATTTTCAATTGAAGTTGTCTCAAGAGAATGATATCCTGCGTTAAGTTGACTAGTTGAACGTGTATAGAGTGATTCAGGGACACCAAGAGATGATCTCCTGTTTGGACTTGGAGACCGTTGGAATCTGCACTGATCTGGGGTAAGAAGTTCATTTCTAGCTTTTTCATTAGCAATAAAGCCAGAATATGGGACACTTCCAAGAGTTAGTCTACTCAGCTCATGGTGAGAGAGATAACGAATAGGGGATCCCCTCCTCTTTATAGCTTCATCCCCAAGGGAATAGTCTGATTGTTTTTTACTGCTCTGTCGCTGATTCATACTCGGGTCAGGCGCATGTTGGGAGCTTTTTATGACACTTGATCCATAATTCTGCCCAGAATTAGTTACAGGGTTATATCCTTCTCGCCCGGCGTATCCAAGATTGGCTGCTCTTAAAGAGTCCGGATTTGGGATAAGGTGCGATCTTATCTCCTCCACCGAAGCCCTTCGGGGATTACCAGGGGATAAAGGTGGGTAATTCTGACTCTTTGTGAAGCTCGGTGAAGGAGGAGGATGGGTGGGTCCGCGTTTGGTAGGTGTCCCTGGTGATGGGTTTGTATTGAGGAGATCTGGACCAGGTAGGACCAGAGAACTGGGACTGTATACATTACTGCCCCTCTGGCCTTTCTCCCCATTACCACTTACACTCAGATTATGCTTGGACTGATGCAGTCTCAATACAGACGCTGCTTGATGGCTGTAATAGTCAGTTTTGTTTATACCTAGGGGGTCAACACCAGCAGAGCTAGATGGTGACCAGGGTGGGTTGGAATCTGCTGACCTTTGAACCCTACTGTTGTCATGAGAGGGTGAGTGACGGTAGTAGCCTGAGCTGGCATCACTACTATTGGAGGTGTTCAGATTACGGTTGCTCGTCCCTCCAGCTTTAACATGGGATCCAACCACCGAATAATGTCCTTTAGAGGCATTGGTAATGTTCTGTGGCGGGAGTGGACTGGAGCGGCTAGAGTTGCTCATATTGAGCCTCTCCACGGAGGGTGTCCTGGCTGGGCTGGACAAGACCAGCTGGTGCAGTATTTGTGGACAGCGTGGGTCCTGGGAATTGTTTATGTTATTGTCATTAGGACTGCCACCGTTATGTTTGAGGCCCTCGCTTGAACGCTGCTCTAGGGTCAAGGGTCTGTATTGACCATCAGGTATGCCCCTCCTGGGGCTGCCGTGGAGGACTGGGTATTTCCTGCTGGGGTCAGGGGGTGGTCTGGGACTCCCTCCTGCTCCTCCCACACCCCACATAGAAGTTGGGATTCCTTCCTCTGAGTTCACCTGTTGTACATTGTATTGTGTTGGGATGACTGGGAGCCCTCTCCCTCCATGCTGTTGTTGCTGTCGGTAAACTTCTTGAGATAAAAACGTTTGTGGAGACACAGCTTTAGGTACCGGACTTGGTGGGGTGGACAAGCGACTCCCCGTCATATCCCCGCCCCCAAGTTTTTGCTGATTTGATGAATGTGAGCTAGAATCGGGACTGCTGTTCAAACTCTCAGTCTCAGCCTTAGTCCTTGTCCTTTGTGGACTAACACTCCGAGGAGAATAACTTGACTGACTCCTATTGACTTTGCTTTGCCCAATCATGTTGACAGAGATTCCCCGAGGGCTTGGTGGTGCGCCAAATTTAGAACTCACCCCTCCTTTCACAGGGGATGTTGGAACGTCTGTGATTCCAAAGGAATTACTGTGATCCGAGTAAGGCATTCCCCCCAGTCTGTTTTGCTCTGTGGCTGTCATTATGACTGATTGGGAGTTATGTCCTGACCGTTCGGGTGTGGTAAGAGAGGACTCTTGCTGTAAACTTCGATTAGACAGTGTTGTTTCATTGCCTCCCCTCAGCCTCACCCCTCTCTTCATATTCCCAGTTACAGACATATAATGATCTTTGCTCTGCACAGAGGACTCATTTCCCCGGACCTCTCTCCTGCGATTAAAATCCATGGATTTGTCAACTATTCCCTGGCTATTGGATAATCCTATCGATTCATCATCCTTGTAATTTCCCGGCAACGGCGGTCGTCTAGGTGGCATATCCACATTGTTTCCATGGTGACCATTTTGGATAATCCCGCCCTTATTTAGGGCTTTTTTCGCAGGAGAAGGCGGGGCAGAAGTAGAAGTGTAAATGTTTGTGTTGCTGTTCTGGTGAGGTAAGGGTAAAGGTGGTCTGGTGTAGGTAGCAGGGTGACTATGTCGCGGATCGTCACTGAGGTAACCAGAATGGAGTAAACCTTTGTTCGGCCGACTGCCCTCGCCCTCGGTGTCATTATATCTGACCGCAGCTCTTCTCAAATCATCCGAATTTTGATGAGCCGCCCCCGCCCTCCCGGGTGGTGTCAAGCCACTGCCACCATGGTCAACTCCTCCAGGTTCGAATCTGTTGCTATGGAAACGATTATAATCACTGCCAGGCATTCCATAGGGGCCGGCACCAGCAGTTTCGCCACTACCACCTCGAGGCGAATTTGTTAAATTTTTCCCATCCATGATTAGTCTGCTGCTATTTCTTGAATGGGGTTGAATGGGGTTCAGTCGTTTTTTGTAACCCACCTAGTTAGTGTGTGTCTACTCATTCACCCACTTTCACTGAGGGGATGTTTGAATATCCCAGTAAGGCATCGCGGCCAATATTCACTTGTATGTGTTCCTCCTTTAAATCTTGACAAGCAATGCTGCAGGGCTTTCCAATATGGCTTTCCCAGCCGGATCAAATTTCAAAGGAGATCGACAGAAGATAAAAATGTGTGAAATTATCCTAGGTAGAGAGTTATCTTACACCAGAATCTCACACCTTTTTAGATGTTATCATTTAAAAATCACTCTGGGCGGGGGGTCATTTACAAGTGACCACCAGAAGGTCGCAGCGGTCACTTATTGCCCTTCCTCCCGCCAGGCGTCTGTGATGATCTGTAGCTACAAGTAGTAATGATGTTGGTTGATACCGGACACCAGTTTATCGCCTGTAGTTAGCCACTGGCCAGAAGCCACCGGTCACACGGACCACACACATACAAACACAGAAAAAAACTTTAGACAAATTAATCTCCAGCCATATTAACCATCCGTGAATAACCTTCGTAAATCCTGGATGTGACAAGTAATCCTGTGTTGGATGGTCACAAATCAAGACATTTCTCAGTCACCGCTGTGCCCCTGACATAGTTATTGCATCGTTGAAAAACATGAATCTCAAGCAACAAAAGATCCACTTGTGTGCATAGTTTTTCCTTTTTTATAGGTCAGTATGGTGCATACTAGATTGATAGCAAAATTACGATAAATTTATAGTCACAACTTCACATCACTCTATCCCTGATTTATGGCAAGTGAACCCTCTTTTGTGTCTTGGGATCTGAGGGTTCTCGACGTTGATCCCGACTCTCAAGCTGAATTAAAGCCAGTCCAAAGTACTCCCTGAGGGGCAGTTAAGGCACTTAGCCCGTCCTCCTAAGTTTATCACAAGGGTCAAATGAATGTGATGGTACGCTATGATAAAATCCCAGTTTACCAAGCCAGCACAATCTATAGGCTCTTAAGAATGTTATCAATGGGTATTACATACACACACTTTTAAACAAGTTCCATTGAATCCTCTGGACACCGATACACTCCCTAACACACTTCACCAATGCTAGCACCAGAAAATGTCTCAATTTTTGTCAGTACAACCAACGAGACTATATTAACACCTATAAACTCGTTGGTACAACTAGTGGCACGATAGTCATACATCTCAAAATATTCTGAGAAAGAAAATTAGTTCTATCCAATAGCCTCTACTTTACCACAGTGTTGTAGGAATATCGTTTTCCAAAGAAGATCCGTCATGAAATGAGAATCAAGAACAATTTTCATTCGTGATGTGTGATTTCCTATATGTTTGCAGGAGCAGTGGAATTCATTCCATGTAATTTGAACATAAATAACGTAGTCTAGTGTAGACATATACGATGCACAGAAATTATTATGGCTTGACAAATTAGCCAGGAGCTATTTATGTTGTCTGCAGATAGTTACGGGCTATACAAATAAATGCTGGTATATTCCACATATACGAGCTAGCGATGTACACCTGGGATGGATCGTCTTGTACAGGGCCAGGTCACACACAAACCTCCAACAGCTGATGTGCGCTCCCCCAGCTGTCCCAACACAACCCGCCATGCACATTACAAGTCTGGGAAGGGACGGAGGAGTGAGTAGCAGAGTCCGGGGAGATGCAGCCTAGTGGTAATAGGATGATGGCCAATGATGTCTGTTACATGTGTGTGCATGACAGATGGAGCAGCTAGCCAAAGCTAATGTTTTCTCCAGTCCACGTGAGAGTAATGAACTGGGCGAACTGTTACTGTTTGTAATTGCCGGACAAATTAGTCGGCTCCTCCTCCTGCTCCTCGCCCACCAACTAGTCAGTATAGGTGGTGTGGAGGACTCGTAAAATATTCACCAGAAACATTAAATCATCACTTATCGAATGCTTACATCCTCAGCAAATGAAATATCTGTTCATTGCGGGGATCAAAGGTGATGATGATCCTTATAACTAGAATGTTTTCTTATAAACCAGGTGATGGAACAATACACAAAATTATCATGTTTTTATGGTCGCTCGTTCATTGAATTAGATCACCAACATAGTCGACTGAAGACCTCATTAAATTTATATTGCTCTCATAAAATGCCAATCAAATAGATTTGTGAGTGTAGTGATAGGACACTTCCAGCCATCCATTCAAATACTTCAGGATATTGTTGCTTAACACGAACGTCGACAGTATCCAGTTTTATGAACAAATCCGGCCTTTCCCTATGCAGACTATGTGGAAAACTTTTGAAAAACACATTTATCTTAGATAAGGCCAATTATACCACTCAGGTCGGATGTTCAGAACGCTCTACTTCCTTGCAATCCAACACAAATGTACAATAAGTATACAAACAACTCAGAAAGTTGCTCTGAGAAAGTTGAAATCTTTTCCAAGCGCCAGTTTCAAAACATATCCCAAATGTAGCTTAATGCAGCTCTCATGTATTATTCTTTTGGATAAAGGTTATTTCATGGTGACATTATATCAGTTGCATGTGTTTTACTCGATACTGGCGAGTTGGCTTAGTTTGCTGGTTTTCTTTGGCAGTCTAGGCACGTGCTAGGTTCGCCATGTAAATAGGAACAGTAAATGTAGCAGAAAGCTAAAATGGACAAGCATGCATTCCTGCCCATGTAACTATAATAGGTATGCATACAGCCAGTGCCCATGTTACGGTGTGCCTATGTTATTGGGCCCCATCAGAATAAGTCCATATAAGTAACGCTCCACTTTTTGGCGCCAAGCCAAATCAACATTTATGTGTGCACACTCCTTGAACTACATTTGGCGATCTTGTTTTCTTTCCAATTCGGCCCACATTTGTAGAAGTTTCTTGCAATAACCTCGAAGTAATAGCTTTTCCTCTGAGTCTGAGTAGTAACTGGGTTTAGCTTTCCTCCATGTATGACTACATCATATATGTTTGTAATCCACCAGACTGTGAGGTCCATCGATTAAATGGTTTGTGTAAATGATTGCATACATGGATTACC
The DNA here is from genome assembly GCA_942159475.1 of Sthenelais limicola. Lineage (NCBI taxonomy): Eukaryota > Metazoa > Annelida > Polychaeta > Phyllodocida > Sigalionidae > Sthenelais > Sthenelais limicola. Next base: position 10,894,138 of record OW804100.1, on the reverse strand, counting down.
ACAGATGATATAATAAAACGATCTCGTGCTTTCGCTTTATCAGTGCCTAGAGATAACGTCGTCCTTTCAAACATAGAACTTTGGTATCCACAACATAATTACGAAGCCAAGACTGCAAGTGTTGGTCGTTTAAAGCTAAGATCCATTAATTGGTCGGTGCCCCTTAGAACATCCCACAACAGGGTGTAATTACACAAAAAGATTAAAGAGAAAAGTCACAATTATCCTCAGGAACCTCTCTGTCAGCTTCTCCTACCAATTGTGTTGGATATAATCACATGGAAACAGAATATCTCCAAAATTACCAAGTAGTTGACTTGGCCTTCACAAGTGTGTCACAATAAAAAATATCTAACGGCTGGCTGTCGCTCGCGAAGTTTTTGATCCCACGAGTGTAAATCAAATGGGAACAAAATGTCATTGACGATCTAGAGGGAATCCAGCACGGCTATGATACACCTGTGTTTATACTGGGAGTAATCTCTATACTCTCAGGTGTATATATGTGCGTCCAACACTGATAAATGTAAAGAAGGTATAGATGTTCACACAGTGAGACTTGTATGGAATCTGACTATCATTTATCGTCATCAAAACTGTAAGGATCCAACCGAAACTTTTGGCTGGGATAAACGATTGCTCCAGTTGAGTTGCAGCACAATTTACCTTGGCAATGCTGTATTAGAGATTGCCCTTGTTTGCTGAATGGAACTCCCACTTGAAAGACTGATGTATAGCAGAACTAGTTGAGGAAGAAAACGTGTTTACAGCGGAAGATCCAAGGGTGAAGCGTTTACAGGCAATGAAGGGAAGATGAAAGCAATGGTTGTAAGGGAAGACTTGGCAGGTCTGTGACCCAGTGAAGTGTTGGCTTGTCCCTCTGCCTGTATCCTCCGCTAAACCACTGCCCCTTCCCTATTCACAGTACAACTTGGAAACATCCCTGCAACTGATAATAATTCCTCCGGGGCTGAGGTGTATAACATGTCCATGCCGTCGGCTCCCAGTCCCAGCGTGTTGTTCACATGAGTGTCAGTAATCGGTGTTTATAAATGCTTTCAGTTGCAGTAGTAGTACGAGTAGTTGTAATAGTTCACTCCAAGTTGGTGTGACACTCGCAGAGCTTGCTTCTTGTCAAAGGTATGAACCAAACACAACCCAAGCACAAGGTTCTCTCTCTCTACTATATCCCCTTGTGTCTCTTGCCTCCCTTACTGGTGGACTCAGGCCACTGCATGAGACCCAATACACACACACTCACATTGGAACACACCGACACCACCTCTACCACCAGACCAGTGGTTTATATGGGTCACAGGAGCAGGCAAATGGTAATTAATCATACCTTGACTCTGCAACCGTAACTACTCCCAATCTCTGAGTGTTTATACTTTATTAGGGGACCACTTCCCACACAATTTACATACCAACTCATATAAAGGAATTGCCCCTAATGCCATCCTTCAGTTCTACATACCAGGGCTGGCAGTTTTCTTTTACAATGGAAGCATCGACCCCCGTGTGATGTCAGGCATGACGGGGGTATTATTCCCTGCCAGTCAGTCTGGGGTATTTTTTAATGAGAAATGGAGGAGCAGAGGAGAGGAGGAGCCTGAGAGGAGGAGATTGGGGTGGGGGTGATTGTAGTGCCAGGGCGGGATAATACGACCACCCCACCGCTCTCTCCCTTACCTGCCCCCCTCTCACCTGTTCAGGTAGGGCAGCGTTCGTGCCGCGGTGGTGGTGGTAATCCAAAGAGCATAGTACTTGGTATTGTGACTCGGTCATGGTCGGGTGCGCACAGGTAGGTATTTAGATATCATGGGGGCCGAGTGAGAGCTGAGGAGGGAGGGAGGGATGGAAGAAGGGGGAGTGGTAGGTGTGAGGGATACAACCTAGTGTAATACATTTATTGGAGTATTATGTATAATATCAGAGTAATCAGATCGCTAATACACATATATTTGTGCCAGACAGGACATTTCTGTCTGTCCACATATCGCTATAATTTCGTTAGAAGAAAGTAGAAGATGGACAGGGAGAAAATAACTGGTCATAGTCGTGGTCCATATTACTCTAAGCGTAGAGCAAGAGAGAGAGCACGGCAGTCTGGTCGGAGAAGGATAGACCGATTGCTCATCGGCGTCAGGTGTGGCAGCCTGGGCCCTCTAATGATAATATTACGTGCCTGCAAACATGATAGAGGCCCTGATGGCGTTTCCCCTGTAATAAGCCCACCCCCACTACACCCCATCTCAGAACGCGCCACAGACTGAAACAATAGGGAGACCTGAAGCAAGTGATAATCTATGTGGGGAGGGCCATGGCTAGCCATATGGGCAATCATTTCACCTGGTGGACATGTATACCTATGGGTTCAGGACGCTTGGTTGGAACGGGGAAGTATATTGTATAGCCAGTCACCAATTTCTACACTTTCCCCCCGACATAAACTATCCACACCTGTCTATTGATCTCGTAAATACACATACTATTACCGAATAAACCAGGGCGAGTGGTGGTTCTTGTGGTTGGTTTAGATTACCACGTGGTTAATAACTAGACCCATTAGAACCATGATATTTAATATCCGACGCAGTATTCTTCTAGACTGGAGTGTTGGTGGTAACAGCAGCAGAAAGAGTTGTTTATTATTAGATGTAGGTGAAGGATTACTCTTGCATCATTGGACAAGTTACATGAACTGTTAAATTGATTATTTCAGCTAGACCCACATTCAACAGTGGGATTATGTAAATATTTAAAATGCTCACATGGCGTATCCCAGCGGGTTATCATCACAGAGAGGGACATCGATAGAGGATCATAAGCATAAGGAAAATGTACTAACTTAAATCAACCTGGGAATTCGACCTGGGGATTCTATTGGTTATATTGTCTCCAACATTTTACTCTTTCTTTGATCCCATTCTGGGCCACTGACTTCCGTGTGGTTTTATATTGATTTCCTATATATAGGTCAAAAATAGAAATATTTGTCTAATCACCTTGCTAACTTCACTAGCATTTATAGACTCCATCTACTTTTCTGTCTATCTGTCTTTCTCTCTCCTCTCACTATCAATTCCCTTTCCACTTCGACCCTGATAAAGCAAATGCGACTTCGTGCATGGCTAGTTTGTTTCCATCCCTTTTCAGCCTCACCTAATGACTCGACAATTCTTTGCTAAACTAATTTACATTTAAATCACATAATTATCTGCTATTCCATCTTAACAGACAAAATCACAAACTTCTCCAAAGACAATAACCTTTCTGACAAAGACTTCCAATCAGTCTCTCCTACTCTATTCAATTTGTCTTCAAAGTTTCCCAGAATAGCCACCAGTCACTCACACTCCCTGCTGGATAATTAATTAACTGTCTCGTAACCACGCACACTGGCAACATTGTCACAGAACATTTTAACAAATTTCTCTTTGTCCTTCAGCTCCAATCAACATCTTCTGTAGTCACTTGTGGTAGTCTTTCACCATCTCATACCAAGTGAGCGAAATTCAAATTTATTCATGAACTCTAAACTAGGTACATATAATTTCTGAGTATTTCAATTCCTGCCTATTTCAATTTCAATAGATTTGATAAATGTACATGAAAGAACGTGGGTAAAACAGTTAAATAAATAGTAATCAGTTATATGTAAACATGAGTCAGGGCTTGCCATTTAAAACATTGAACTTTATTATTATTCATTTGAGCAGCTGTCGCTAAGTCTTGAACTTGATGGCGTCTTGGAATTATGTTATTTCTAAAACTAAGAACTGGTTCGACCTAACACTATCAGACAATCTACATAATAATTCAGTTGCGATCATCAGTAGATCAGGGTAGGAAACCTGTGATACCATATGATCGGCGATACACGTTAGACCAATGGATCATCATGTTATCAAAGGAACACAGACCAACACTAACGAGTGGATTCAAGTTTTCTACTTCACAACATACCCCAATCACCATTTATAACATCTTTATCGAGGTTACCATAATGTGTATACAGAATGGGAAACAAGGAGCGCATTTATTCTATGGTGGCTTATACTAGTGTGTATTGGGAGTGAAGATATGTGTATTATATACATCTCCACATGAGTAGCCTGCTGCACACCGTATTATCATCATTGTTTACATGCTTCAGATCAGTAATCAGAGATAAGCAAGTTTTTAATTACTTCACATTACGCGATTACTCTCCTAGGGTGGTCGACCTCTCCTTTGTCCCGCACTCTCAGCCCCTCCATCTACAATCCTTTCAGGAATGCTCTAAGTATGCCCTGATAAGATTGAGAGTATGGTTAGAGTTTGAGGGATTATGGTATCAACCGAGCCCAAGCCTTTCGAGTCTATCGAAAGGGTTTATCAATTAACCCCAAACATACTAAGAGTATGTGCTCACTAATTAAAGGGGTCTGAAGTAATATAATTTGGGGAAAGAGCATTAGTCAGTGTTCATAGTAGTCTGTCTGAATATCAGCAAAGGATGAATAAAGAATACAATGATCTTGACTTCTAATTACAAAGCATGACATCAGAAATTAAATCAACTATGGGATTTAACAGGCGTACAGGTATGTACACCTGATAAAATAAAGATTCTTCAAAGCAGTCCATATACTGTGATCGGACATATACTGTGTCCACGTATAATTAATATAGGGGGGGGGAGAGATTAAGCCCTTTAACGCAGGGCACATCTCAGTAGGTTATTGGCATATCTCAGTATGTTACATGTTCAATAGTACGGGACCAGAAAGCATACCGCTGGATTGGGTTGTGTTGTGATCTGGCTTTTAGGCTAGTTGCTTGTATAAATAAAGAAAAACAGTTGCCGACGAGGTCCCGTCCACGCTCTACCTCCACCCCACCCCCACCCCTATAGTATAACGCTGCTCCGTGCGTAGGCACGGAGCAGCGGCCTATGGAGCAGCGGCCTATGCAGTGGCGCCAGCGGCGGCATTGGGAGACACCATTTTCGGCGCTTGTTGATATATTTCGCGGCAATGGCCGTCCATTCGAATCTTCCCGACGGGACCTATCGAACTATACCTGACTCTAGCATTGTATATAGACAATATTGTTCCAGTAATCACTAGCTAATATCGTTGCTTACTAATATATGGTAGTTCTCACACCTGACACAAAGCTGAATGAGGATTTATTTCGTTGGCAGAGACAGCAGCAATTCCCTTTTCTTCTACTTTGTACGTGAGACCGTGATAACGGGTACGACTGTTCCAATTTTAGAGAGGAGCCGGTGGCGGCTTTTTTAAAAAAAGCGGTAGGTCGCGGGAGAGTCTAGACGCCACAGTTAAAACTGCGTGTAAACACTATAAGTTACCCCAATGTTATCAGGGAGGGACGCCTATAGACTAAACGTTCATACTTCCTAGTAGACAATCTGATATAGGATCAAAGTATTGTTACAAAAGAAACACTTTAAAGGCCATTATATATGGAATATAATGCTGATGCATCTGTAGTGAGCTTTTTTTGTTTATATATAAATGAATTTGAAATGAAATGAAAATGTGGCACACTTTAACCTAACGAAAGCCAGTTAACGGGGTTTGTTTTCTACTGTATATAATGTTAGGTCTTTATGGCAATAAAAACAAAATAAAACTTAGCGAGTCTCCTCGGATTACGTACGTCAAGCCTGGTATACCACACCATCAATCTCACTCAAGTCACATTCAATCAGTGATTCCCACACACAAACAACACATGGGTTTACGCTATATGTCATTCTCAACATTTTTATGTCTAAACAACATCAAGAGTATCAAAAACCGTTACCAACAGTTCCCACTAACTCTATTGTTGGTAGAACTGAAAATGTTCATGTTTAGCTTGTATTCTTATTGTCAAAGCTTCCAAGAGACTCAAAAAAGGGGAACACTAAAAATATAAATCGATATATAAAACCTCGTCTATGCAGTAATGGAGGCTCGATCATGCATTACGTAAATCTAGGTTTGTCGCGATTAAGGACGATGGAACTGATTATTTTCGGTCAGACCAAATAATTAGTTGTTTCTGCTTGCTACGGCAAATCGTGTCTCTACATATTTCCGGGCATATTTCAGACAGAGGTATATGAGGGAATGGATTCTTTGTATGCAACCGCAGGGTCAACAAAGCTCGTGAGTTCATTCTTCATTCTGATCAATCATATTTACTCTGTCTTTCACATGGTATCATTAGCATTGGCATGTTTATACAACCACCATACCCACATTCCTCAAACTAGTCGAATTTTGATGGAAGATTTCTCTACCATTTACTGTAAATCGATAAAAAGTCAGTTATGAATACGATTAATTCAAGGACAGTTCTATACACCTGGACGATCTCCAATCCATAGTCTCTTGTTCTATACGTATAGCTTAGCATTGATTTCTTCATCTCCCTATGTCTAAACGTATGTCGCCCTTACATAGCATATTGTTTCTTATAATCTATTTCGTCCTCTCCACCTTTCCCCCCCCCCCCCCCCCGCTTTCCCCACCACACCACCACATTCCTCGTAATCCTTCCTTATGGGCAGCAAGCACTGAAGCCCTGTCAACAGTGTATGCCCATTACAGAAACAACATTCTCCATGTACTTAGACCTAATCCAAATGCATACATTTATCCCTTGGAACAACAATCAACCAAACCCCATCTAAAAGCCTTACGCATAGTTTACAGTTCATTCTTTACCCATTAGGAGGACATTAGCCTGCGAAACAAGATTAGGTCCACGATCCGAGGATTTCAATTAGTCCAAACCACAACCTACATTGTTCTCAGGAAGCCATGAATATTTACCTCGCCTTAAGTTAAATGCAGCTACACCGAGTATGTGTTTCATAAGTCAAGTTTCAAGTAAGAGACATACTTGTATTAATGCAAGAAATTCAACAGAAATTAAATCTACAATTCAAAAAATGATCCCCGACACATGCCACACATAGCCAGGGGGACACTTAAGTCTAACACCACAGGATAGACAGCAATGTCCAGATAAAGGTGTTCAGTAACATATCCTTTGACCTATGGGCACATCAATAATTGTCAACACTATCCTCGAGTGTAAAGGGAAATATATTTATAGACGATCAATGTCTTAAACGCAGTGAAGTATTTCCACCCATCCATCCTATCTGCCATCACCATATATCACACTGCCGTGTAATATGGTGGAGTCCCACCGCCGATACAAGCAGCAAGCCAACCTGCCATTCTTTACAGCTTTCTAACCCAGCATTTCACTCGATGCTTTTCACAAGTGACTGATACTGAACGTATTGTTTCTTTGTATCAAGTTTCTTACCCCCGTGGCGAAAATAAGCCTCAAGTCAGTGATTTGGTAAGTGTCTTTTCATCTCCCTCAAGGGGGTCTGCATATTTCCCATCTCTTTTTACAGGGGTGAAAAGCTTTAAAACTCAAGTCCCTTGACAGGGGCATTGTTACAAATGCATCGTATTGTATGAAAATCGGCAGATCTAGGATATATATATATGGAATGCACCGAGGGCGCCATCTGTCTAACTGTTATGCATCAAGGTTGTGGCGGATACAGAGGGACGGAGCGCAGCGTAGTCCCGAGGTATCCTGCCGCAACCGAGATGCATAACAGTTAGACAGATGGCGGCCGAGGTGTATTCCATATTTATTACATCCCAAAATCGCATCTTTACATATGATTCATCGATTGAACTTTTCATTTAAAGTCCCTAGCTTTATTATTTCCAGAGTAAATCGGTAAAAACGTTCAAGTGGGCGATAATATGAGTTCCGCGAAATCAAAACAACAGCTGGGTACATGTGCACCCTGGCACTGCCTAGGTTGTATGCGCCAAGGGCGCTCAAGTGCGACATAATTTTCATGTTATGCACCACTTTGACCAAGTGCGATATACAATGCTGAAGGTATAGGCAACTACATCGCAGGGGTGTAATAAAGTACCCCCTTTTATATATATCATATACATGGATATATGTGTCTAGCTATATGGATCTAGCTATATGCGCTGTTGTATTTTTGAACACGAAACATTTCCCAGACTTCTTTCTTCAGAACATTCCGCGACAATAACCCAACTCTATTCCCAGACCCGACATGTAAAATCATAGACAACTAAAATATATCCATTAAGGGAGTGTGTTATTTTGTAAGGTGAGAAGCACAGAAGGTAATGGCTAAGTAACACTTAGTTTGACACATGTGTTCTGCTGTGTACGAGTGTTTTATTATACAGGAAAGCCTCGAGGGTGGAGTGGTGAGGTGGACAAGGCGGAATATAATATATTATGTAAACCACAATAAATGGCAGGCATGTCCAGGCACGAAACAACTATTATTATCGATAATTACTGAAAACACTCACGCTAAAGATATCGAGTGGGCGGGTTTGTATAGTAACCAAAAGCGCAATGCATCATTGAGAATCTACATATATATACTGATGGAATATTAGATTTATTGCAATATCTTTTAACAAAAAAAAAGAGGAGGGATCCCTAACTCAACTCAAAGTTGTTACTCTACTAATTAAAGTACCAAAGTCGACACTGTATGCAGGTAATTTATATTATGCTGCTGAGCAGATTCGCAAACTAGTGCCCTACAAGTCCATCCACTTAAGTGTTAGAGGCAAGAATAAACCTTGGTCCCTGGGAGAGTTATGTCAAACTCAGTTGTTAATGGACATTTTCGCGTGACAGTAAAGCAGCAAATGGTAACGTAGGAACCACTTTCACACTCCAAAATCATTACGTAACCTAGCCTAGCCACAATTACAATGGGAGCTTTTAAAGTAACAACAAGAGCCATTATATGTGATCGTAATTCTGCCCTTTTTGACAAGAAAAACGATAAAAAAATAAGAACGAAATTCAATATATTAGTGTATGCTGGTTAGCAGCGGGATTGGGTATTTTATAGTTATAACCCATAAGTTCAGACGCTTTGAAAGCTAGCTGTGCCAAAAGGAATCCGCCCATAGAGTACAGATCTATACGTATAGTAATCCCTTGATTCTAATCCGCATTTTTTCACAGCTGTTTCTAACAAATGCCAATTGTGCCAGAAACCCCTAGAAGTGCTATTGTTGAAATTTCAGCTAATTTTGAATATGTTCAATAACCTCCATCTGGAACGGAGAGCAAGTCTTTTATTGTGAGTTGCTATCAGTGGTTAACCCGTGAATGAACTATATAAACAGGTCTGGTCAATAACAATGGGAGCCGATAGCGGGTATTAGCTATTGAAGCACTCCACCGTAAGCACCACTGTGCAACACAGGGACACACATATAATGGCCTTCCCACCTGTGGGTACGGAGCCAATACTCAACCTGCTGCAGGGTTCCACGCTTTTAATTGAATGCATTTGTTTGTGACATACGGTAGAACTTCTCCCCGCAAGATTTCGGATCGAGAATAAGGTGAATAAGGACGTGTGAATTTGGGCGGGGTGGATGAAGATGAGAGATATACTTTACTACACGGCGACATAGGGGAGGAGTATATACAATAGCCCTACACCGTTAATGGCCAATCGAAGGTCAACGTACGCCTTTCTATGCAATGCGTGGCTATTGGCGACATAAGAGGGGCAAAGGGAGTATCCCTGTCCTACATCTGGTTCTACAATACACAAATGGTGTTAATTTTGGATACAATTTGATGTGAAAAAAACCACACATTCCATAATGATCATCCACCTTCATCCCTGACTGCCTCCAGTAAATCCCAAGACTCACTTCTGCCCAGAGGCACAGGAAGGGTTTCCGACCCCTTGACTCATTAAGAGTAAATAGTTACGACATCCTCTCCACCTTTCACCCCTTTTTAACCCCCCAAGGGTCCTCAGACCGTCGGCACCACTTTAGGGCGTGAGACTGACTATCCAAATACCAGGGGCATTACAAGTTCTCCCTTGTTTACACCTTTACTTGCCATTATCTGTATTCCCAAGTTCCCTCCCCTCTTCTATTTTTTTACTTATTAACTTTGTATTTTCCTTTCTCCTTGCATGATGGTAGCTCGTTCACAGCGGAGAAGACCACCGATGGCGCAGTGGTCATAGCAACAGCTATAAACAACAATCATAATAGATTACTTGCTATGTTAGCCTATTTATAAGATGTATGCTAAACATATCTAGAGCTATATTAAAGTAGATAGACTGATTTTGTTGACTACAGTTTTTTACTTGTTGACTCAACTCCAACATAATTACATTTCTATTCTATTAGAATTGATACCAATGGAAGAAATTGGCTGAGCATCCAATACATCTAGTATCATACGCTATTGGTTGCATACGAATGAATAAAGTTGATAGGGAAAGCATCACGGCACCCAATAAAATAAGAAGGCCTCATGTGTTCCGATGGAAATGGTAAGTTCTCCCAGGTTTAACCAGGATTGATAGACAACACGCAGCTGGACTTTCCCTCAGAGTGGTGATTAACATGGAGTAATAACTATCAGGGTTTGACATAAATAACACACATTATGCACCCCCATCTGACCATTAGCCAACCAGTATAACAAGCCAGGGACATAGACAGACTGATGTCAAGTGGCCGAAGGAAGCTATGTCTGATGAATATCTGCCACCGAGACAGACCGCCCTGCTGGCAGGTCGTTGCTTTCTCTCACTCATCATAATGATCATTTCGACTGCAATTCGTTAATCGTACTCTTGACGAAGTAGAGGTCAATTCATTTTCATGATTTAGGAAACTAACTTAAGCTATGAAATACTAAGGTCCATTTACCAAGGAGTCAAATTAGAAGCAGGAGTTCAGTAACCCTTCAGAGCAGAAGGCAGTTATGCACATGGAGCCAGTGCCAATACAGGGAACAATGTGACAATGTACAGCCATATATAAACACAAACCTAGATCACACACTCGCCATCAATAGTTCCCCCTTTGGGTCCCACTGACTCAGGTGAACCTGATATCATTAATCTCCTGCATCTGTCACATTGGTACAATGCTTGTTAAAGCCCCAGTACTACACATTGGCATTCATATACACACATAGTATGCGCATATACCACATAGTATGCGCATATACCCCAAATGAATCTATGCTTCAAGCTCCACATTTTGACATTCCAATCACCTGACAAAAATTGTGAAGTAAACGGTGGCATTCCTTCAGAGAAACTGATAGTAATTTGGTTATTTTAATCAGGCAGGCAGGTACTTGCCACTAAATGCCCCCGTATGGGAGATGTGATATATTTAGTAGGGTCTCTACCACCTACCACCTGTAGTACCGTTAACCTACAACAATGACTGAATTATTTGTCAAAAAACGCATCATAGGGGCGCCCGGGGGTAAATACGTAGACGACAAACATACAGGCAGAGGTATATATATATGTGGTTCCCGTGTGTAGCCTCAAGAAAATATGTGGAAAAAGCATGAGGCTGGATAATATTACATCAAATCCGGCTGGTATGAGACTCCACTTTAAGCTCTAGATCTATTTTAATGGGGGCATTATAGGAATTTGATACAGTCTGTAAATAGTGAATTGTAGAGCACGATCTTTATACTACTTTAATTACCCATACAATCCCGGTTCTCCCCATGAATTTCTGACAAAATACATACTAAGCCATTTTTCATCAGAGGCTAACACACAATATCTTTCATTACAAACTGCTGAGTAGTAAATAATGTCAGAATCATGGAAGCGGAGCAGGCCATTCCCATAAGTGGATTTACACGCTCTTGCATATTCATGAGCTCCCAAGGATTTGACATGAATTTGAATTGTCATAAATCTTGAATAATATATAAGGCAATCGGTGAAGAAATAACACCTCCAAGATCCTGGGGGAATACAAATTATTTCGCAGCTCAAAGTCATCTCTCTAAACTTCTCATTTGCTAATACCCCGTTACAGCGTGGCGAAGGTAAATCCTTCGGGGTATGTTATTTCAAGAGTCTTTTTTAAAGGCCTTCTTTGAATTTAATTGTTTAAAACACATCCATCATTTCAGGGCATGTTCAAAAGACTCGCATAGATTTACAGCTTGGACTTCTGCCAGGTAAAGAAATTACCACGATAGGCAAGGCCTTTGAAGAGCGCCTGGCAACAGTTCTTCTAATATGTACAGCGCAATGTTTTATGAGAGAATTTCTAACTGAAATAAAATACCCCAGATATCCCCCCCCCGCTCTTCTTCCTGGGCTGTGCCAGCAACGTGAGCTACATATGAGATAGGATCCACACTGAGGACACCAAGCCGTACTCCCCTTTTTCATATTTGAGAAGATAATTTAATTTACCGCCTACGGAATATACACTATCCATTTAAGTGAGAGAACTTTAGACAAAATACCATTAATCATTTATTTCTTAAGTCAAGACGCTATATTTTTGCGTGTTAAATGTGGACGAAATTGTTCACCAAAAAGTAATAACACTTTATTACATAATGAATGGCTATTTCCAACGGTTCATAGATGGATTCACGCCAAAGAGTCACTATTTATCAACTAAACAGGGCAGAATATAACCAAATATTTCCAATTGGTAAGATGTCAGCTCAGACAATGATACGAATCTACTTATCCCATATAGATCTAATGACGTACATTATATATGATGCAATCGGATATGGACCATGCATGGTTTATTTTCAATGGAATAAGTTTGTTGTTTGGGTGAATTGAAAACCATTCAACCAAATGGGTTGGTCTATAATGAACGCCAAGAATATACCAAGAGCAAAAACATCAGTAAATAACACTTATATATTGAAACATATTTCGTAAGGAAACATATCCATTTCATGATTGCGACTCCCTGGTTTAATCATATAGTCATTGAACAACAGCAATTTAAAGTAATTAAGATTCCATGCCGAAACCTAATTACAAAATACATCATATATTCCATCGAGTATTCCCCAACTATACTGTAGTATATGTATTCTCTAGTTCAGCCTCCACAGATTAAGGTACTTCCACAATAGTCACCCCGACATTATTCCCTGCTCCAATTAACATTTCCCTCTGGGGAACCAAGGGAGGCTCGGACATGTTATAAACAAGAGAAGCTAAGAATCGATAACTAGATATTAAGTGTGAAGTAGAAGGTTGCTCAACTCATCACGTACCAGAGTAAAGTAAAACTTCATCGCCCAGCTAAAGGGGAGTTCGCCAAACTCTTATGTTCCCCCGACCACAATATATCGCCGATCCCATTGACACATAATACATTTCATTCTTTATCCATAATATTCTATATAATCCCCCGTATATATGTCCACAGGTTATCAGTATGGAAGAATATATTTCACGCATATTAATACTGGTATATATGTAAATATGAACTCTCAATCACGTGCGATCCTAAAAGTTGTCCATCGATCCAACTTGGATGTAGCCGTCCTAGATTATCACACATGTTAAGATAAAGGCAAAAACAGCTTAATATCACTATCGATATTTATTCAAAGGCAAAGAGAACCACACGCTGAACACATCTGTGGTATCGCATGCCTAGAACAACAAATCACTTAGTATAAATCTAACAGTCATCACACCGATTAGTTCCATATACATAACATACACGTGAGAGTTTATAACCTTCAATCAATAGATAACATGCAATAAATCAAGCAAGACTTAAGAGTTTATAACTGGGATATTAAGGGACAAGTTTGGAGAAACAAACTGTAGATTGAGGGTTAGTTGCTAGGCATACACAACCTCCACCACCGCTAGCTATCTATCATTTACCCGCACAGAAAAATCATACTTAGTGTATATACAATGATGTCCTATTTTTATTTCACAATCATTCATGCAAAACCTTTTAAACCTTTTAGTTTTTGGAATTCTATTCAGATTCTTTATGTCCACAAGTAAAAAATTATGGCAAAGTCATTATTTAGAGCAGAACTTTGAATTAATGCACTTAATCATTCTAAATGTATAAAAATTATCCAGTGAAAAAACGTGTTCAAAAAAGAAAATCAATTTGGCGCGGTTGCCTCGACGAGTTTGAAAGTCAGTGATTAATTTTAGAAATGGGAGGGTTGGCAGTTCCTGAATTAGCTGGACCCAAGAGCATAACGAATAGAGCCTCATCGTAAAGATTAATGTTCTTCCGAACTGTCGAGATATTTCAGAGTAATCAGTATGGGTCACATCCCCATGCTTCGGATGTAATTTGTTCGCAGGGCATTAGATCGATCAATGGTTCTGCACTTTTGAAAGTCTTGTTCGATGGGTATATTTGATTATGTACCACATGTAATGAAGTAAAGAGAACAAGCGAATTCCATTAACCCATACACGTTTTAGAAAAGAAGATTAGTTGGTGGATATTTTGGTAATACCCTTGGGTCGAAATTCTACACAAGAGTGTTCAAGTTTAATCGCATTAACAAAGCCTGGATAATTATATCAATTAGGATATAATTATATCAATTAAAATGATATGTCATTTGATCCAGTGAGTCGGAAATTCGGAAAACCAGAATCAATCGTGGAAAAAAATCTCTCTCTCCATTCCACAGCAAATGCCAGGCATAGTATTCCTGCCAAAGATCAGTCAAATTAACCTCCTTCGAATTAAAAAACACACTTTAGGTAATAAATCCCCTCAAATTTTAATAAATTATTGTAGGAATTGAAGGCAACTCAACTGAAAATACCTCGCATCGATTTTATTTTTAGCTTTTATTTAGCGACCCTCAATAAATGAATGAAATGCAACAAAAATGTCTTGATATGTACGACTTATATCTATCATCTAACAATATATGTACATGCGGTAAGGAGTAAGTGTACTGGGAGGGTGGGACTATCTAACTAGAGCAAGAGTTGAGGACCTGAGGGGGTCGAGTGGCTTTAAATTAACCTACCTTCCAAGCGCAATCATAAGTCTTTCACTGCAATTAAAATATGATATTCCTTTCATTTATTTAAATCTTCACATTGGAGATACTGGAGAGAAGAAGAGCTTACGTCTAAAATATAACATGGTTGGATAAATACATAAGAGGGGAAAATGAAGTTGAGAGAATACCTTAAAATATACACTTATAAATGAAAACAAATACTATAAAGTACAGAAATAAAGAGTCGATTTATCAAAAATTGAATATTCCCTTAGATGATGAATTGAATATGACAGTCAACCGGTTAGAACTGATTCATCAGAGAAAATAAATGTCACTTATGACTAGTCGTTTACGTCGCCCTGCATGCCGAATACATGACATAATATATCATCCCAACTGTCCACACTGTCACTCATTGAGGGCCAGATTTTTCCCGGTTCTCAGAAGATTCAAGAATATGATCACAAAATACCACGAACACTCACGTGTAAGTGGGTATTTCACCGAGTAGAAAAAAAGAAAAAAGACATTCGTGCTGCCTCTCCATAAACAAACTTATCAACTGATATAAAGGATGTAAATGTTGTACGGAGTGATTCGAAACGGAGCATATCGAAGAATAATTCATATCTAACATATAAGCAGATCGTTGTTACCCAAATACTTAATAGAAGGGACACCTGAAGGTTTTAACTCAATGAATAATATATGGAGAAAGAAGTGGGAGACGCTTGACACTAGAAGCTACTAGAGTAGAGATGGATGTACATGTGTATGTATCCTCAGGGGGTGAGTGTAGTGAGGGGAGGGGGGGGGGGGGACGGAGCTTCATGCTCTGCCGTACAGGTGGCGTTACATGCGGCCACCAGGTGGCAGGTGAAACACTGGCCAATAGGGACGCAGGAGCCCAGGTAGCACCACTAGGCCCCCAGGTGGCGTCCCTCATGCAAGGTGACCCCTAGCGGGCTTTTGTCAACTAAGGTTGTCATAGTAACAATGACGTCTCCGGGGCGTTAGCAACCAGCGTCACTATGACGACAACAGGTTCTGTGCATGACATGGCCTTCCACAGTACAAGCAGGTAATGATGAAACGACAGGATCACGGCTTTCTTATCAAGGCTGTGATAGGCCGAGGATCATCAAAGTACAGCCATTTACTCACCCCGCCTCCCCCCCCCCCCATCCCGCCACCCCATCCCACCCCGCCACCCGCCCACCTTATTATCCTTCTTCATAAATACCTTGTGAAAAGGGCAACCAAGGAAATCGTTTCAATTAAAAATAAACGATTTATGACGAGATGAGAAGAGTAACGAAAAGAGTAAAGTATTTCGTCACCCTAATGTTTGAGTCCACAAGGAGACATGGCACCAAGACACATAGGTCGATCTAGTGGAATGGATTACCTATTGTACTCATCAGTAAGAGAACAATATACTGGCTGTAATAGAAGTCAGCTGCTTTGGATAATACTGTTGAGGGGTTACCACGGTAACACAACTATTGGGAATTACTATAAATATATGAGTATCGCCAAGTTCGTTGACATATTCCCAACATGTTCAGAATGCAGTCAATATAATGCCTATATTACCGAATAGTGCATCCAATGGCGGTAACACAAATTGGTGAAATAAATCATTGGTATTTTCAGATTTTAAAATTACCCTAAGAAGTGCTATGCAATTAAACACAGATTCATGAATTGTTGGTATTTTCACATTTTGAAATCGATCCAAGATGTTTTCATCGCGAGACACGGAATATTTTCGCGATATATTCTGCTTTAAAGCAGAATTATTAGGGACTCGGAAAATTCTGATTAAGCAATGAAGATATGGATCTGTACTTAATTCACACTCGCAGGCTACAACAGGGAACGTTACCGATTTTCGTTGCGGGTAACATGCTTGATCTGCCTCGAGTACTTACTCCACATTGGAGAAGTCTTAATTTAATGGATAACTTCACAGTATACCTCCCCAGAGGCCGTCTTTTATCTCTTCCTCATTTCCACTATTAAAAGGCAACTCATTGATTCATCCAGATTACAGGAGAACAATGTCTGGCAGCGATCTGCTTCCGAAGGATAAAAGTGATTCCACATATCTGCACGGACTATGTTCACAGGCTTTCTTTTAAAAACGATCTCGTGTTCAATAGTTCTACTCTAAAAACTAATACATCTGAACAGCCGAGTATATCTCAACAGTAAATGAAGGCGCCCTAGCATTATTGACGTTTGCAAAGAAAATGTATCATTGGAAATGTGATTTTGTGTCTGGACGAAACTGAAGGAACGGGGAAAAGTTACAGAAGACTTTTTTTTTTATAGTTTCCTAAAAGATATAAATGGATTACCACGAAGCTCTTTTATCAATATTCTCACTATTTTAAATTTTAGAAGAAACTTAACGCCGTCAAACTTGGGCACTTAAACGATCATATATTTGGAAAATAATTTCACTTTTGGTTGGTTATGTAACGTGTTTTTCCTACTTTAGTCAATTAAAGGTACTGGTGATATGAACTGTGTTGTATTAATGTTTTCGTCGGTTTTCTTTCCGCGAGTAACAAATAAAAAGAAAATAAATCAAGGAGACCGCCTCAAATATACAGCATGGCGTTTGTTTCTGTTACATTAGGGAGGTTCCGCAAGCAAACCTATCACAATTATGTAATCGTATCCGTATCTTTTTGTGAATTACGTCGCATTTTTATGTATAAAAAATAATTTGTGAGATCAAATAGTTTGCTTGATATGTTAGGTTACATTTTCCCCGCCATGTTTTGCTGAACTTATCTCTTCCTTTTAACGTATGTGTGTATATCAGAGATACGGATGCGTTTACGTATAGGTTAGACTTAATACTGAACACATTTACGTACTTCGACGAATAAAACGTAAGGATCGATCACACAATACAACAAACAAAACTAGTACAAGCAAATTCTGCCCAGAAAAACTTTGAGGCACTCCAAGACAGAGGCGGATTTAGGATACGCGTGCAGAGCACATTTTGCTCCGAAATTAAAAAAAACTGACATGTATGTCCTAATCATTATTATCTTATATCCATTTATATTTGTTTCTTCTGGGACTCAAGGAGCGCACCCCTGTGTTTTAAAAATGCAGGATGCTGTCTGTCATTAGAGCACATTAGTCGGCTATTGCTACTCAAGAAAGGAATTATGTGGAGGCTTACGTTGATATTGCATCGGTTTCGTCGGGTGTGGCCTTAGGAGAGGGCTGCTGGTAGGGGGTCGGCGCTGGAGACACCTGATCTTGGAGGTACTCGCTTTGTACTGGAAAAACCACAGCAAAAACACATCTATAGGGTCAGGCCACAGGGCAAGGAGCACCTTGTTTACAATCACAATGAGTTATCTATGTTGCAGGGGAGCAGACAGAGCCAGATGGGGTCCATCGTAATGTTAGTAACCAGACCGTCATAAAGGGACCAACCAAGGAGAAGGGCGGTTATTAAATGTGTTGGCTTATTACGTACAAGGCAGAGTTCACGTTTCCATACAGAGGCACATACATGTACTTGAATTCAGCCTGATATACTTCGGCCTTTTATCTTTTCAATGCAGAATTTAGTCTTGAGAATAAGGTTGATAAGACAGTTATCGTATATTGATGAGGGAGACCTGGGTGACTTACCGGGTGTAGGTGCTGTATCAGGAGGTAGGTTTTCAGACAGATAGGAAGGCTTGGCGATAAGGAGTCGGACCACCTCCTGTGTGGCCTTCAGCGCTGCCACCGCCTCTTCGTGGGTCACAGTCTCCAGGTTTACATTATTCACCTGCCAATACAAGTTTCACCTCATATTTAAAACGATTCAAAGAACTTCAAACATTTGAATTTGTATTTCTAAGTTAATTCATGCAATTAATATGTTGAGCAGGGCACCCCGCGGAGGAACTGACTACAGGGGAGCCTGCTCAGATTCTCTCGCATTTTCTTGAGAGAATTATCTTTGAAATCATGAAATATTTTTAAACAAAAGAAATTATTTTATTTATTACTTCATAACAGCGGGTGAGAAGACTATAAAAACATTACTGTTTTTAACACGGGATTAAAATTACATGAACAATCTCCAGGCTCATATGCTTTAACTATTACTTGAAGAATAAATCTTGCATATTCCTATTAGCGATGTCCCCCCCCCCCCCCGCCCCTGCCAGACTCCTTTATCTTACAATTAAGGCTTTCACTGCCACACTTACAGCCAGTAATCTGTCCCCGACTGCAAGCCTCCCATCCATTTGGGCCGCTCCGCCATCAATGATTTTTGTAACAAATATTCCGTTATCGCCTGGAATGTGCTGGTTGCCGACACCACCTGCTATGCTGAACCCTAGACCTGCAAGTACACACAGACAGACACCATTAACTCATGCTACGCTTATTGACAGTTTAATTAATGTGAAATATTAATCAAAATAACTTCACGGGGGATCGCACGACTAACTGGACTGTATAAACCCGGGTCTGATTGATTTTGGAATCTCAGAGAGACGACTGGTGATTAATTGGATAATGGATTTGATTATTTCCCCAAAATAGTTACTGAGGAAAGTCGATTTACAAGGGGACCCTAAGATGATGAGCACATACATATCTAAATTAAGAACTGAAATTATTTTAAATTGGAATTTAAATCTCACAGATGTGTATTATATATAGTTTGACTGGATAGTTCAATCGACATTTTATTCTTACCTTTGTTTCCTTTGATAAGCTCAAGGTCGAGTATGTTATCTACTGGTACCTTACATCTCTTTACTACCTGCTAGTCGCAATATGAAAAGACACATCATTTAGTAAACAAATAAGTCAACACACCGTTCATTTTGTACTAATCTTATTTTACAAAACTATATATTCATTAGTTTCGTCATCTCGTGGCAAATAATAGACTTTAGTGATGTTCCAACAGGCTTTGTGCGCTACAGCTCTAACCTGCCACCTGGTGTGTTGGTGCGTCACCAAGTGTTACCACAGGGAAAGAAGATGGGAACTATTACTTCCCCAATCCACCAGATGGCGATAACATAACAGTAGAGGGCCAGTCCCTCCAGTAGTTGAAAGCTAGCTAGATCCATGCATTGATCAGTGATGTATTTCAGGAGATTAATATATATAGCTTCAATGATAACGACAGGGAACAGCCATGGCCCTCTCATTCATCGCTATATTAACATAATTGAGAAAGGCACATGTTTCCTGAGCTTTTAGAGGTTTCACAGTATAACATTTGACAACACATTGGGTGGTTACATGCGAGGTGGGACTTACAAGCCTGACTTGGTTGCCTGCTCGTTTCAGTGCATCTACAGCCGCAGAATGTGGAACGTTTACTGTTTCTACTTCGTTGACAGACAAGATAATGTCGTTCACTCTGCAAGAAAGGAACGAACAATTGTTTTAAATGATTTAGGCAATTTTACATGTCAAAGAATTTGTTTTTAGTGGTGGACATACACTT
Organism: Sthenelais limicola; assembly: GCA_942159475.1. Taxonomy (NCBI): domain Eukaryota; kingdom Metazoa; phylum Annelida; class Polychaeta; order Phyllodocida; family Sigalionidae; genus Sthenelais; species Sthenelais limicola. The sequence goes on along the minus strand of OW804100.1, from coordinate 10,873,743 downwards.
TATCGTTAATAAAAGAAATCAAAGAACAAAAGAATAATAGAAAGGGAGGCAGGTAATTCTATGTAACGAGCTAAAATGATTACAAGTGAAAGTCCAAAGTTATCTTATTTTTCAACTAGACATTGTGATTAGCCTATGTGCTCTGTATGATGTTTCTAAATGATTCTAAATATCGTCTCCAACAAAGTAAACATAATGAAGTAGTCTATTAGTTAACCCTGTCCGACCCGATAAATAATATTACTATATATCGATACCAGAGAAACAGAGACACCATATAGGCAATTGAGACCAATGTCACCATCGATAAATGACGACAAAACAGTACAAGTACAAGAGTCAGTTCAATGAAGCAATGAAAACAAATATTTTAAGGGTCAAGATGGAAGTAATTCAATAAGCCTTGTGTCCGGGTGGGGAGTGGGGGGAGAGCTAATGTGAGATAATGAATTATATGCAGACCTGAGTCTGCCGTCAGCGGCTGCCGCACCCCCCGGTATAATTTTGGTGATATAAATACTGGGGTCGTCGCCGATGTGTGGATTGTCTGTTCCGCCTGCGATGCTGAAGCCAAGTCCGGCGTTACCCTGAAACATAAACACACACAACCATGAGTATGGTATGGACACATTAGTCTTCCAATAATCTAATAAATCAATACATTTACAATTGTTATCTTTCTTGTTACACGTATTTAAGCTTCATTTCAGCCATTTTATCCTTTATTGCGTCACTTCTATAAATATCATGTTAGTTAAGATCCGTTAAGTTTTTACAGGATTTTGTATGAAATAGAATAAGTTTGAAGTGATGAATAAGTCCAGGGGTAATTAATACCTATACGGTACTTATAACCAGATGCCAAGGGTACATAATCAAAGAACAGTGATCACGTCACGACTAAACCTGCCGCTGAACAAGTGATCACAGTATAATGACAGTCGAGATGGCAATTATATTTTTACCTATGTCTCCTAGATAAGATTAGTCCTCACTAATCAATGCTAATCAAGGAGAGGGAATTCCCACCGTTTTTACGCTGTCTTGTCATATATCATTAATGGTTTCACAACAAACAAACGACAAGTGCTCAAGGGCGTATCGCGTCAGTCATGATTGCGATCATATTTGAAGTGGTTGAAGACGATGGAGAAGGAGCACAAATGCGCTGCTATATTATGACAGTTAAAGATTTCAGATACGCTCCACCGCAATAATACAAATGATAACATATTGTATAGGATATGTTTGATGTCAGAGATCACATTTCAGATTGGGTGTACACATCGTGATTGTGTATTAGATCCTGGAAAGGTCGTTTTGAAAGTCTTCTGTATGTTGGAACAGCGCCCCTTGCGATTAGCCGGGAGTTATGTCACTGCATTGTGGGAATAAGCTTGACGTACACAGAGAGCAGTGAATGGCAATCCACAGGACAACAAGCAGAATAAGGCGCCAACATTCCGCAATACCTCTTTCGCTTGATCGCTGATCAGTAATTTCACTTTTTTCTCTCATATGATTGACTTTTGAATTTCTCTAACCATTTAGCATTACAAATAACTACATGATTGTGTTAAGGTCAAACATATGTACATGTATACAGCATCTCATTGTACGATATAAGACATTGGTATGAGAAAATAGATATTTTTAGATTTTACAATATAGGAACATAATTTATACCAAAGATATCTTAAAATTGACCAATTGTAGGTAACTAGATATATGACAGTACTCCAATGTAAGTGAAAAAGAAGACAATTGTCAATACAATCCTTTACAAGAAAATAAATTCAATATTTAGGAACTTCAGTTTTCCATTTAAACCATAGCATTGGCATTGGCCAATTCTGACATCTGACTATTTCTTTCGAATTTGTATCTCCAGCGAAAAAAGCTTATACGCAAACAACCCATAGACATTCTGGCAAATCAAAGACGCCTCTGAATACGCCATCTCTTCCCGAAGGGAACACACTTGTCCTTGTAAATCGAGCATTAAATGCTTGGGACGGTAGTTTCCCATACATCTTCTGAACAAATTACGTTTTACCGGGAAGGGATTTTCAAAAGGTGCAATCTATCTTTTGAGGATTCTTCAATAAATACTGTATCAGACACTATAGAATATTTCTTAGTTTGGGATTTCCATTCAACTATTATGTGAATGAGCACTTTTTCTTTAAAATGTAACAGACTTCAATCAGTAATTTAAAAAAGTTTATGGGGCCAGCAATTTCAATCCATCAAAAGACAGAGAAATGCTGGCCTAGGAAGCCACTTATAGGTCCCCATCAATGCGGTACAATAATTGACTACCTACTTAATTTAATAGCAGTCCCACATGATGGGAGAAGAAATACAAATAATTAAGGTAGGTAAAACTAAAAGATGATCGGTCATAATAAATCTGACGACCGTAAAGGCACGTTTAGAGGCAGTATTAAAGGTGGAATTATTTACTACTCACCCTCTCAAGAGCAATCTCTTCATATTCCCAGTCACTCTCGCCATTGAGCTGAAAAATAGGAATTTTGAACCGTATAAATATAACTGCCAAACAACATATATACGAAGTTCTGCAAACTTCTAGAAGCTTTTGATTACAACATTATAACGTTTACATCACACGCGAGGAAAATCTGGAAAAGGAAGACAAAAGGTGTTTAAATATAATTACGGGGGTTTCAAGCAGGTTCCGATCTTTTCAGCCGCTCTGGAAATGATTATTAGCGTTAGTCAAATTTAGTGTTATGCCCATAAACAACTCTTTTTTTTCCGGATTAATATTGTCATTTCTTAGTCATTAAAATTCAGAACATGACCTCATACACACATTTTTAATCAGTACATGATCCAATTCAATTTCTTTCTCGCACTCCGTAAATGATCGTCCAATCCCTGCACAAATCCCCTCAACATATACGACGATGTAGAGGTACAATCTAACTGTGCAGGTCTTTATATGGCCAACATGGCAGGCCCTAAAAACACCCGCGTTACATTTACATTCGAGCACACAACTCCAGCAGCAGAGTCAATATGGGACTTTGGTAGGCAGGTATTCTACTACTAAATGAGGGGAGCTACATATACCACCTCTGGTCGACTGCCAGGAGGGGTTTTATTCTCCTCCAGGGTCCCGTCACCATGGAGAGCGTCTAAAGGCAGTGGTAGGCACATTACTTCCATATGTTCTTTTTACCGTAAACTCGGCACAGAATGGCACCCAAAAGGATTGGCAAATTAAAGGCATTGTCAGAATGTAAAGGAGATATTTTTTTCCATTCAAGATAGCCAGAACCATTCGATGTACTGGGAGCCATAGGGGGAGTATAGCGGGTCCCAAGACGTTAGATTATGGACACAGAAATCTATAAAATTGTAGAAGTGGATGTACTTTATACAAAGAGAGGGTTTAAGGTAGCCAGCAAGCCCCTGGTGTGGGCAATCTAGACTATTGTTGTAAACAGGCGCATATTGGAAGCAAGCAATCTTGTCTACTTGGGAGTTTTAGCCCTGCCGCCGCTTCCTCCTCCCACATACTCTTCCACCGCCTGTGTTCTCTCCATCTATTACATACCACCCACACTATTTGCCAAATTACTTTAATAGAAAAACCTCCAATGCCCCTTTTAAGAGCCATTTAATTCGTTATTTCTCCACAACTGAAACAGACATGTGCAGCAGTATGTACAGAGTATAGCCTCCACTGTTTAACCCATAATAATCAGTTTAAATTATGATAATCAGGACTTTTTATCTTTTTTTTTTGGGGGGGGGGGGGGGGAGGAGTCTGTAAATTTGTCTAGCTTTCAGGAAGCCCGATGAGACATGCTCTTTTAAAAGTTAACGGTTGAATGCAAGATAAATATTTGACATTTTTTTCTAGCGAAAAAATATCTGATTTGCTCGGATTTGAAAACTGCAAACATGGCATTATCTGTCATCACCCTTGGCTAAACAATGATTTTCTTTAAGAGACGAAGTGAAATTCGAACAATGCCTCATGACATCAGTCCTGGAGGAAAAGCAACCGGAAGTACGGAAGCGGACGACATCTGACTTCCTGTTGACAATCAATATGCACCGAAAGTAGAACAATTCTTACTGGAGTTAAATTACCTTGTCATCAGCAGACTGCGCGTGCACTGAGTCTTGGACAGAACGACTGATTCATGTATGCCTAAAGCCACCCTGGGAGCAAATGCCAATCCCTTTAAGCATAGGTATTTTGGAAGTGTAAAGGACATTAAAATCTCCTCTTTTAATTTGCAATTAATGGGTCCCTGGGCGACATTTGGAAAAAAACCCACCTCACACAGTAATCAAAAATTAAAATCGTTTGGAGAGAGAGAGGGATAAATAAGACTCTTTAGGGTAATTAAGACAATCAAATAATGTGTTTTTATTTCGCACAAGCGAGAGGCTTCACATATACGAGCCTTCACAAGGAAAACCACATTCAATTATCTGAAAGTTTCAGAATCAAGCCAAACGCTGTCCCCGCACACATGGCCTCACACAAGGCTCTTCAAACTCTGGACCCAGTGGCAGTCTCTTTCAGACGAATACCTCAAGTAATCTTACAGCAAGCAGCGACCCATGTAAAGAGTGCTGGAAGCAGGAGGCCCGTGTGATCTTGGCATATGGGCACACTCTTAATGCTTACTAAGTGTCGGTTGTGCTTGTTTGGAGGAGTTGTGTACTATTAGATGTAAAGTCGTATTAGGCACAGTGTGATGCCGCAACCCAGAGGGAACAGTCAAGCGTCATCTCTGATTAATTGGATCATCGTTCAGTCAAAACTAATGAAGTTGCACGATTCGTGCCCATGAGCAAGTGCTGAGAGGGCGAGTGTATTCTGTGCGCTGAGGGGGAATACAGCAGTTGGTGAGGGATGACCAAGCTCAGGTCATCAGCTGAGAACCCATATCACATCCAGGAATGAACAAGGCCTTTGTTGAACAATGTTAACAGCGAGGGAAATATGAGCAATCATATTATTTATGGATACCCATGCACACATATTGATTCTAGAAGGACTGAATAAGATGGTGGATGACGATGGAGTGCGTTGAGAAAAAGCATGTATGGTGTGTAACGTAGGTAATAATAGGGGCGGTAATTTGGAGTAACTCGAGCTGAGGAAGTGAGGTGCTCGCCTCAAACACGACTACTTTATAACACAAGTCTGTAGAAGAAGCTCAACATTATAGCGTCCATGGGAGAAGCCACTGTAGGGAAGCCACAGAACGCTAGGGATGAATTTAACATTCCAATCACTCTTGATTCATTTGAATCATCGGCCCAAGTGTTTGTCAAAACAATCTATGAAAACACAAATAGTTTTTACAACAACCCTGACAAAACGCAGATGATAAATAGGATGAATACACGAGTGGGACAAGTAACCTAAACGACTCTGGAGGTTTGTTGTTGCAATGAAATTTGATCGCCACTTCATTTTTGTTTCATGACGACATTTTCTCTTTTTACGTAAGACAAACACTGAACAAATCAAGAGAGCATATCATATTCATTACATGACATAATATAATTTTAAATAGAAATAAGAAACGTGATGAACTCCTACACCTGATTTAAAGCGTGAGGAATAAGGTAATAACGGTTATAAATGTCACCTAATAAAAGCGGAGGTTAAAATTGTGTACGTCACAATATCGGAAAGGGGCAGTCAAATCGTAATCAATTGTGAGTCTGTAATTATGTTTAGAGGAAAGATATTATATATATGTAGTTGTATGGTAAAATCTGCAATAATTAATTGATATAGTTTTGATGTAACACAAATTATAATTTAAATGTTTAATATGTGTAACTTTTTTATTTCTCGTGAAATTCTTGGCAATAAAAACTTTTCTCAGAAATAAAATCGGACTTTTAGAATAGCGACAGAAGCGACAGGTAGAAACAAGGAAGAATAGAAACTGAATGGGTCACTTGTTAATACACAGAACTAACAAATTTTGACTGCCGCGCCAAATGCTCATGAGAATCTGAAGGAGTTTCTCCACGACATGGTTTTTAATAGTTTCGATTACGGGACATGGGAGAAACTAATAAACTTTAGCGAATTATCAATTCTTAAAAACACATGAAACATCTACACCATGGATTGAATATTTAGTCGAACATGCTGGTGAACAGGAGAGCTAATTTAATGTTGTAAATTAGAAAACATTTCTGGTGCTTGGCAGGATCTGAAAGAAATCTGCCCACACATAAACTGTAAAACGATATTGATGATTTATCTACCATGCAATGATAAGCAATGTATTTCCATCGAATGCAGACTAATATATATTGGACCATGCAGTGCACTACGTTGGCTGTACAAAATATAGCCTATGGTGTAAAATGGTGGTATCGCAATAAAAGCAGCTGAAAATGAAGCCAAAAACGATTATTTTCTGGCAAAATGAATGTCAAAATTAGTATAGAACTTGCTATATGTAACTAGCTAACAATTATCCACGCATGCGTAGTAGACACTCACATATTCTCCATCATTGAGGGGTTCCGTGGTTTGTGGCTGAAATAATGAAATAGGTCCATCAGTATTTCTTCAAAATATTGCTTTCATTTTCATCAATCAAAAGATTTAATATTTCTATTAAACCAAAACACACAAACATACAGCAAAGATTGAGGTTTATCCAAATCAAAGATGATGGATATATCCATTTCCTATGGCATCTTCACAGAAAACACCAACTTTATTCCCTTATCATAACAATGCAATATTTAAATAAAAAGATCACCAATAAGCAAATGATACATCAATTTTGTACAAAATTGATAAGAGCAGACAACGTCGAATGCGACAGACGCAGCGAACGTTTTGCGAGAGGAATATTCATGAGGTGGCGGATTTATTTGCAGGGTTCAGGTGAGGAGTGTGAAGAACAAAAATGAGCCTGAGCCGTCCAAGAAAAGGTACAAAAATAACCACAGCAAACACATGGTGCGTGCCGCGCTGTAGTCCGATGAGAGAAAGGTATACGGGGTACCATTAATAGTCTCTAGAGGGAGCGATGGGGAGAGGAGGGATAAGAGCGACCAGGGATTGGGTGGACAGTGATCGAAAGGTGAAGGAGTCGAGTTCATAAATATCTCCTTTGTGTAACTCATGCGAAGGCATGCTTCCAATAGACAGCGGTGGTATTTTTGGAATGGCAGGAGCACATACAAATGCTGGTTGTGTACAGGAGGAGGGTAGAAAAACTTAAAGAGTCAAGTGTATTCTTCACTCTGCTGTGCTGGTTAATGGCCTTGTCCTGTTAGCATTTACATTTTGCCAATATTCATTTCTAAGCGCAAAGATCTGCTATTTATTTCCATTTCCATGATCGTCCCTGAATACAAGGCATTTAATTAGTTTTCTATATTTTTCATATTCAATCTCTAGATTATTTCATGTTCACTATTATCCCCCCACGGACTAGATGCCCCTATTGCTCCGCACAATCAGTAAACTCCATTTTATCCATTATAAGCTTACCCTATCCGACCCTTCCCTTCAACTTTTCCACCAGTATCCTTGCATGAGAAAGTGCTAGTGTCTGGGAAAATCCCAAGCGGCGCAAGAAACATAACAATACACTTTTTCTTGCTATAATAAAGAGAAGAATGAAGAGCCCAGGGACAACACGCACACTGCATTAGCATCTAGAGGCGCAGTTTTATTTTAATTTATATTTGTTGTTGCCATGGAATCTGCTTATTTGGATGATACACTCGGTCCTTTGTTAGCTCGAGTGCTAATATATGGAGTGGAAGCATTGTTTCTCTGAGACGAGTTATCCTTAAATTGGATCCTCAAGCCTCATTTACAGTATCTTTTTTACTCATCGTTTTTAGCACAGTAATAACTATTTGATATTCATGGTCGGTTTTAGTGTCGTTACAGAACCATGTTTTCTGCCTCCCCGTACACAGGACAAGGGGCGAGATCCTTTACTAAGACACAAATGAGATGAGTGGGCGAGCTGTGAAAGAAACCCAGCTCCAGTTCCTGCGCATTAACTTATTTTCAAAAAGTACATTTCCATGTCGAATAAGACGAAGATATGTCTTATTTTGCCCCATCTCTAAACCACTCAGGGAAAATTCTACCTGAAATGGCCCTACAAGGACATTCAAAGAATTCTGAGGTAATTGGATTTGTTTTTTACTGCTTCAGTTTCCGGGCTCACCTACATAATTCCTGGAAGTGTGTGGGGAATGAGAAGAGAGGATGTGAGAAGGTGAAGCGTATGTAACGCAATCGGCGCGGGGTACACAGGGGAGGTGAATGAGGAGAAGCCAGATTGGCTAGAGTATGTTAGGAGTCGGGGGGACCATGCTAAGGTGGGCAAGTTTAGTAACCGAGCTGCGGGACAGAAAGAAGTAATAGCGGAGGAGATTGATAGCTTGAAGGGTAGAAATAGAGGCAGTGGCGGATCAGTCTTTCTGTCCTTACGTGATATTGGAAGCCAAATTGGATGGTCAAACAGAAAAAGAATGTTTTTCGTGATGAATAGATCAGCAGCTCATAGCATAGACATAATGCAGTAGTATTTAGTAGTACTAACCATGTCGAGCTGGACCTCGTTAAGATAGATTTTTTTCATCAACTTGCAGAAAACAGCATTTTTACATTCCATCAGTTTCAAGGTCTGATATCAGTACCTTCAGCGCCTCTCCTTCACCAATCCCTCTAGAGCTCTCCCTTTCTCTAGCCCTAGCCTGTATTTCCTCCCTCTCAGAGTCACCGAATCTCTCCTCACTCATCCCCATTCAAGTGCCTTCCCTCTGATAGAGCCCACTCTAAACGTACCCAAACACAAGTCTGCTCTCCTACCTCCGATAGGAATTCATTACCTTGTCTTTGAAGATAGGGAATCAGGCTTCTAGTTAATGAAGTTTCTGTAATAAGCAGACCTGTGGAGATGCTATCTAGGTAGAGAGGAGTCAGAGGGAGAGGGGAGGGGAGGAGCGGGTGATCGATGGCAGGCAGTTTATATCATGATCAGATCCAACCTCTACCTCCGCTACCCCTCATCAGTCCTCTCTCCCTCAACATCCTCTGCCTCTTCTCCCTTTATTCCTACTATTTTAAAGTCATATCCAAGAGCATACATAGGAGAAACCCTCTCCGAGGAGTAGCTACATTTAATTACACTCTGCATGGATACCTCCCTACCCCCCGACACATATATCAAGATCACACTACTATTTCAATACCGCAACTTTTTCATGAAGTACAGGGATTGCATGTCATTATTCTCTCACGCGGATCAGATCAATCGTCAGATTCTCTATATTAGATGTCAAAAACTCTTCCCGATGTAAATGAAGATTGAAAGGGATGATGATCTGTATGGGGTCAGATTCAGGGACGGCATTCTAGGCGTGCCTATAAATACATGTACACGGGTAAAAACAGTCGTGTAAGTATCGTTGTTCTATGGAGGTTAAGCCATTCAAGGTTAGAAGGAAAATTCAGTTTTAACTAAACAAATGCACTAGCCTTCACCAGAACGCTCCATCCCCCAAAGTGTAATTTAATCCCCATGACATTTCCAAACTAATCGTAGAATAAGGTTTGTAATATGCTTAAGTTGTTCTACCATTCTAGCACAGTTTATACCAATCGAGGCAAAACCTAAACTAACGTCTTCACTGGCAAAAATACATGTATACACGTGGAAGGAAAGCAGAACGAATCCAAGAAAAAACCTAACATCGACCACTAAAATGATTACCCGGTAGAGAGGTAAAAACCAGGGGATAAGATGAACAAAGAAAGCGCCATTAGTATTAGACAACTCAGTAGAATGAAGACAAAAGACAGTGGAAAGACAAAAGTAATAACTCTACTGGGAGTAGCAATGGCATTTCTAGTTTTATCTCAACAGGCCAGACTGTGCTCGTGAGTATACGGCCATTCAAATGTTGATTTAGTTTCTATCCCAGCCCTTAAATACTTATTATTTATATCCTTTTTATTGCTGCTTGACCAGCCAATCGTGCCCTTCAGAGTGAACTAAATTCTGCTCGGCGCTGATTTCTGGTTTAGTATTATTAACTGGGAATATTGGATTGTGTGGTGTTTAACTGGTCTCTTCCCATCACCGCCCCTGGACCATTTATACAGCATAGTCTGCATAGTTGGTACACATATTGAACTGGGCATTCTCCCGCCTATAGGAGAATATATGGGATAACAGCGGAGTACCAATGGTTATTTGACAATAGTCGGGTCTAAGCTCTCATTTGTCAAACGCGAAAAAAACATAGTACTCATCCTATACAAGATTTACCAATAGAACTGATTAAGCTGGGGACCTACCACAGACATGTCATAGGTTTTCTTTTAAAAATGGTTCCAACCATGACCAAAGGGAATCTAGTGAAAAGCCCGTTATATAGATACTGTATGCTACAAGACAACGCTCTAAATTTCGGCCATAGGTGTCTTCCAAGTACTGCTTACACGGGGAAATTCCCTTCTATTCATGGCTCAGGCTTCTATAGAAATAACATGTCAAATGACCGATCGGTAACACAATCTACCTCTCCACAACACCTGCCTGTTGCATGTGAACTAACTTGCACAACTCCTTATGCATAAGCCAAAGGCAAAGTACAATAATTTGTCAGCCGCTTCTATATACATATATATACCACTTATCGCCTGAAGATATGTTTCTCGAAAATCATTTTCATCTGCTTTTGCGTGGGAACACATAATCATTAAAATAGATGTCTTCCATCTTAGGGGTTAAACTGAAAAATTCTCAGGGCAATCGCTAAGGCGATACCGACCAAGGCGATTCCAGAGAGTTAGTGTTGCCATTGACAACCGCGAGCCTAGCGGCAATTGGGAGAAGCCTGGGTTCAAGTGTTGATTCTGAGAGTGAAGGAGCTAGTGTCAACACGGCCCGGGAGGGGGTGCTCGAGGAGCTCTGGGACTCATCAATACTTGTCAAACGGTGGGCAGGAAACAATAGAAATGATCCGCCTATTTTAGACAAGCAGCAGAAACTACAGGTAAGGAAGGTCTCGTGCATTGAGCAAAAAGCGCGGATCCTGCCGCGGCGCACAGGGACATGTATGCGTGCGCAAACACTATGGCGAGGAATGAGGCACAAAAGGGGGACTCGGGAGGCACGCAAGGGACAATTAAGGCCAAGCAGGATTGGAATTAGGCTTTTTTTACCAATGATTTTCAAAATAAAAATAAATAAAAAGGCCAGCACAAACGATTGTAGGTTATTCTAGCTCGACGTACAACCTCTGATATCATTCTCATTAACCTGGATCTGACGTTTCCGACGTTGTTTTTATATGAGCGAGGAAGGGGGACTTGCATACATTACTCATTTAAATGGGTCCTCAAATGGTCAGAGGAACGCCACATATTCTCACCTCACCTCTGCGAAGGCTGGGAAAAGGGAAGACATTATCATAAACCTTTCCATATAAGGCGCCAACCAGAAACATACAGTGACAATGAGGTCATAATACCTTCATATATGGGGAACCTGGAGGTCATGTTGACTTCCAATGGTCTACTTCCAGCTTGGTGTTACGCAATGTATTTTTTATTAGGACAGCCCACCAATCGGTATTGAGTAATCGATATAGAAACATCAGGATTATAACTCAAATAAGAAGGTGTGTCTAGAAAGAATGTCCTCCTTGCTTTTAGCGGCACAGATATCCAATAAATCAAAGCCACCCACTAAGCTGGGACCACTCCTTCAATCAAACGCGGGTTATACTAACAAAATCCAATCCATTTGTTATCATCCGCTAGTTCAACATATTCCTGCTTTAGCTGGCTGGCCACTGTAGGGCCAACAGGCCCCAAACACCCCCATTTCCCGCCGCCCTTATACCGCTAAGCATAGAGCAGGATTCCGGCTTTGCACAACCAGCCGCTGTTGTGGGGGCATCCGGACCACATTCATCACGGCCACCAGGGGACACTGCCAGTGTTTCCATCACAGGGCGCGTGGTGGCGGTGCAGTACCTCTATACCAGACACCATACGATAAGCCGCCTCTCAACCCACCATCTCCCTATTGTATTACTGCCACGTCGGGTATTGCCACATTCGGCAAGATGACTCCGTCAAAAGAGATCCAAACTGATGATGTACCGATTGAAATTCCTTTCTAGGCCAATCCATTCTAGACGTATTACTACAATACACCCCCAGGCTTCATAGTGAAGCCGTCGTTACGTGTGTGTGGTGGGTTGGTTGTGGTATCTTCATGGGAATGCGTACTTAAAAGGAAAAACACTCAGAAAGAACAACCAAGCAATAAAGTCAGCAATATACCCGCACTCACTCCTTTAGCCTTAATTCAAACCCTTTAGGAATGAATGACACAGGATAAAGTAACTGCGTAACATTTCCAAAGATTCTGGGCCAAACAATCTTAGAAGCTTCGCGATTAGTCTCGGTGATTCAAGCATATATTTTAATTTCTAGGGTTTTATATAGAGAGATAAAAAGTGCTAGAGCTGGAGCCAAGTAAAAAGGACGGGTAGCCTATTGACAAGGTTGTCTGCAGCAGGCTGCACAGTAATCCAGACCAATAAGCAAGGCTGATTGGGTGAGAGGGGGAGTTGATCCGCGGGTAATTAGGGGCATCTGGCATGTATTTAACTTTGGTATAGATCCCTCTCCAGACTCCCACTCTAGATAGCCTTTTCTTTTGAGTTTTTCTATAAGGTCTGAGAATAGGGGATTCCTGAAGTAGAGGAGACAGATAGGGACCAAATAAGTAATGAAGAAGGGCGTACGGGGAGGACACAGGGGAGGAAAGCGAGCAGATTTCGATTACAATTTATCTATGGCTATATTTCGGTGGTAAAATAAGGTGAAGCTGGCAACACCAGTATTTTAGGTATATATAGTAAGTAGGTATATTGGTGCAGAAGAAATGGGAATAAAAGAAATGAGGAAGGCTCGGTTGGGCGGAATACTTTCATGGGGATCTTATTTTCCGGGCAGATGAAACAGATGAGACGCGATTGAGAGGGAGAGAACATGAGGCGCACCATGTGACACTCAAGTAGTTAGTAATGTAAAGAAATATTCCATTCCATCTCCTACCGTTTCCGCATGTCAGAATAGAGTTATGGACTCACCTGCAAGAGAAGTAAATAACAATTATAATTTATAGGTAATTGTAGGCATATTTTCCACGGCAAGATTAATAACATATTTACCATTTTGACACATATTAGAAATGATAAAACTTTACACAATGGCAAATAACCTTCAATGAAACATCGTGTCTACACAGATCTCTAGGATAGCGTTTTGTCGTGATGCCGGGAAGATAACGGGACAATTGCATCATGGCTCACTGATGGAATTAGTAGGAGAGAGAGAAAGAGAGAGAGAGAGACAGGCAGACAGAGAGAGAGAGAGAGAGAGAGAGAGAGAGAGAGAGACAGAGACAGGCAGACAGAGAGAGAGAGAGAGCATAGAGACAGAGACAGAGACACGGCGACAGGATGGGAGATAGGGGAGAGGGAAAAGCACGCAGGTCGGCAGCCAGGAAGGGATTGAGTGAGGAGGAAGTTAAGTGAGCGAGTATCTGACAAGGCCCCAATCAGACCATTGTTGAACACATCAAAATAGGGTATCACAAAAACAATAGACTCTTAGATTTTGAGCATGTCTAGATCTTATTATGAATCACTTTGCTAGACATCTCAATTAACACACCTCTCAGCAGAAAAGAAACACAAAGTGCAGTTTAATTATCAACAATGACTCATCAAATTCAAGCACAGGCTATCACAGAAAAATTAATCTTGCGGCCGCAGTCTATTTGGCAGGTCTATTTTGAAGGTGTCGGAAGAAATATTTTCTCATCTTGCTGTTAATACTGGGAATTAATTTCATCTATGTGATGGGAAGTGACACGAATTGGGCGCTTTATAGTCACTTGATGGGAAGTAAATTGATACCTTGATAGGCGTTCAATATTACCCTGGGGATTGTATCACACAACAGATATCCCAGTGGTCTAGGATTCTGGTAGCAATTCAGTAGTGGAAGTTCTGCGTCATGTGAATTGATCAATGCTCAGAGAATGAAGGACTTCATCAAGCTAATCAAATCCAACATACAAGACGTCATATCAGCTACACAGATATATGCCAAGGTTTCTCCAACAACAAGCGAGAATTTGACACTTCAGCTAATGATGCAAATCTTTTATTCAACACAAATCACACCATGCCATTTTAAAAGGAACATATCAGCCGGCGACTCTCGGCCACACACGCAATTCAACGGAAGTAATTTGGCTAAGCTATTGCATATTCATACGAACGACATGACTCGTGAGTAATTCTCAACCCTACTCATGATTCAACATTAATCTGACAACTTTTCTTTATATTGCATCCATAACATTTCTATATTTAGTAGTGACTATCAGACTTGTGGGACCGGGAGGAATACTAAGTTGTTTATTTATAATCACGAGTCTTAAGCATTACAGGTGACAAGGTTCTATTTCAAACGGTCCCTGCATCTCCATAGGAACAAGGTATCTGTTAGGGAAAAATTGCATAATTTGAGTGTAGAATTCACAGAGATCGTTTGTTTCTATTTTATTGCCTGAAATCTTCAAAGGAACCCTGAACATACCAAGTAGGATATTCCCTTTTCCCTTGTGAATATTTTGAACTGAAGCAGTTTTCAGTCAGGATTACCATTTGAGTGGATGAACAAATGGGAGCCCTGCTATAGCTAAGCCACAGGCACTTCACCATTTGCCGCAGACTGGGTATCTGTGACCATCAAAAGAACAATAAAACCTTAGTATCACTCCTAAGTAACGTTTCCATAAGCTTCATCAGTATACTGGGTCATCAACACCTACATAGTTGTTGCTAGTGGCAAGTTTGTCCTGATACAACGGTTCCATTTATATACTACTGTCCTGACACAACGGTTCCATTTATATACTACTGTCCTGACCCAACGGTTCCATTTATATACTACTGTCCTGACACAACGGTTCCATTTATATACTACTGTCCTGATACAACGGTTCCTTTTATATACTACTGTCCTGACCCAACGGTTCCATTTATATACTACTGTCCTGACACAACGGTTCCATTTATATACTACTGTCCTGACACAACGGTTCCATTTATATACTACTGTCCTGACACAACGGTTCCTTTTATATACTACTGTCCTGACACAACTGTTCCATTTATATACTACTGTCCTGATACAATGGTTCCATTTATATACTACTGTCCTGATACAACGGTTCCATTTATATACTACTGTCCTGACCCAACGGTTCCATTTATATACTACTGTCCTGATACAACGGTTCCATTTATATACTACTGTCCTGATACAACGGTTCCTTTTATATACTACTGTCCTGACACAACGGTTCCTTTTATATACTACTGTCCTGACCCAACGGTTCCATTTATATACTACTGTCCTGACACAACTGTTCCATTTATATACTACTGTCCTGATACAACGGTTCCTTTTATATACTACTGTCCTGATACAACGGTTCCTTTTATATACTACTGTCCTGACACAACGGTTCCTTTTATATACTACTGTCCTGACCCAACGGTTCCATTTATATACTACTGTCCTGACACAACTGTTCCATTTATATACTACTGTCCTGACACAACGGTTCCATTTATATACTACTGTCCTGATACAACGGTTCCTTTTATATACTACTGTCCTGATACAACGGTTCCTTTTATATACTACTGTCCTGACACAACGGTTCCATTTATATACTACTGTCCTGACACAACGGTTCCTTTTATATACTACTGTCCTGATACAACGGTTCCATTTATATACTACTGTCCTGACACAACGGTTCCATTTATATACTACTGTCCTGACACAACGGTTCCTTTTATATACTACTGTCCTGACACAACGGTTCCATTTATATACTACTGTCCTGACCCAACGGTTCCATTTATATACTACTGTCCAGACACAACTGTTCCATTTATATACTACTGTCCTGACACAACGGTTCCATTTATATACTACTGTCCTGATACAACTGTTCCATTTATATACTACTGTCCTGACACAACTGTTCCATTTATATACTACTGTCCTGATACAACGGTTCCTTTTATATACTACTGTCCTGACCCAACGGTTCCATTTATATACTACTGTCCTGACACAACGGTTCCATTTATATACTACTGTCCTGACACAACGGTTCCATTTATATACTACTGTCCTGACACAACTGTTCCTTTTATATACTACTGTCCTGACACAACGGTTCCATTTATATACTACTGTCCTTACCCAACGGTTCCATTTATATACTACTGTCCTGACCCAACGGTTCCATTTATATACTACTGTCCTGATACAACGGTTCCATTTATATACTACTGTCCTGACACAACGGTTCCATTTATATACTACTGTCCTGACACAACGGTTCCATTTATATACTACTGTCCTGACACAACGGTTCCATTTATATACTACTGTCCTGATACAACAGTCCACATATATAATCATTCAAACAGGCAATTCTCCATATAATACTGGTGTCATTTAAAACCATGAAATCGAAGAATAGACCAACAGGGACAATGTGTTCAAGTCAGAATGCAAGGAATATTTCTCCAAGGAAGAACATGTACATGTCAGCTTCTGCCAAACATCAGGTGCATGGCCTCTGACTTATGGGTCTTGTTCTTGTAAAAATAAAATATTATGGTCTTGTCATGCCCGGCTTGGTCAGACATCATGCATACACAAATTGTGTCATGACATTCTATTTCTCCCACCTGCATCTTGCAAGATGTTTATAAATACCGGTACTACAGTCCAAGCAGTTCTGCAGAGAACGCATATATTTATTAACCATCATCTAGATAATTGTATTTGAGTTCATAATGATCTCATTATGTCATCAGCACAATCTGGGAACAGTAATTTGATGTACAATATTTTTGTGGTGATAGAATTCTCAAACACATGAACATATATGTTGACAGTCAACAAGATGTTAGGAACAGTAGCAGCGAACCTACCGTAATTATTAATTAATAAATGGCGCCTTTCATTTAATACAGACCATAGGTCCCGTTAAGAAAGAACAGTCTGAAGCTAATGCGGATTATAGGATATACTATCCACGAGTAGACAAAGATAGGACTGTGTTGTGGTATGTGCATTGGAATACACCCCTACAGGAAGAATGTGAAGACAAACTAGAACACACTATTGATAATAGGGTGTCATTTCACGAGGTATATAAATACAAACTCGCCAAGATCGAGGAGAGCCTTAAGACCCAGAGTCTGGAGTAGCAGAGGTGACCTTGAGGCGACCTTAGCAGACCAACTACGAGCTATCCGTCTTGTATCAGTAACCATTACACGACCCCTAGTAAGCGTTGAGCAAACAAACACGACTCGGATGGCGGCCTACGAGGTTAGGGACAGCGTAGGTTGGATGTAAACGAGCCTGCAGTCAGTAACCATCTACCCATGAGTGTCCTGCCAGCCCTAAAACCTTATAATATATCATCTCATATGGACGCTGCTATGTCCTCCAATCCAGTGTATTGCAAGGTGTATTCCGGACATATTATGCTGCTGATGCCATTTCCTAGCAAGCGCTTGTTTATTTGTTGGCTGCATCACAGAAGGATTCTCATTAGGCTTTGAGATGCAATGGGACTAGAAGACACCACGAGAGACAAGTCACTTGTTATAAAATGATATGTGACGGTCTTGTCACGTATCATTTATAACAAGTATAACAGGTCTTTTGGTCGAAGGCTAATTGCCTCTAACCAATAATCTGTGCTAGAGAAATTCTCCAGTGGTTGGCCTTGGTATCATATTTAATGAACCTGTCATCTACCTAGATCTGGATAATGATAATCAGAATGTCACTGCTTCATAGTTTTGTTTTTTGCCCATAGAATGTGGCTATATTTGTGTAGACGACAGGTTCATTAGGACTGTAACCAGAGCTGGCCATATATATAACTGGAGATGTATACAGTAACATACATGGCTGTATATAAGGCGGCGGACAGGAGGGAGCGGCATGAGGAAATGAGATGTCAGATTCAGACCAGGCAGCTTCTCTGACCAGTATTACTGTCTCTCAGTCTCTTGTCTGTATTAATGGAAGTCATGATGTCACAGACCCGATCAATACTCATTCTGTCTCATATAATTGACTGAATGAGGGCGCACAGCACATTTCCCGGCGGAATTAAGACGAAAGTCCCAATCTTTGCCAAGGAAATTACATTAAAAGTATAAAGTGATCCTTATCCTATCCATATTAGAAAGAACGTTGACATAAGATATTGGCCATAATATCACAAGTACAAAGGGTTGAATTGGTCCTCCTCATTTCAATAAGTAATTGGCACAAACAGTGGAAATGTCGGATAGAGTAACAAATGGGTACATTCTGAATTTGATAAATGGTTAATTATAGTAGTTATCGCAAGTCTTCGTAATGTGCTGACGAAAAGGGTTAAGAATACAACTAGGTAATAACTGTAAAATGGAAGAGAAATGTCCAGACATTCATGTTCTCCATGAATGATTATTACGATAACCCAAGGGCACTCTTCCTTGAAAAGATAAGCGATTATAATGCACTAAGAAGGGCTTTGGCCCCAAATGAGCAGGTTTTGTGTGGTAAGTCTTAAGATGAAGAGATCAATAAATACGGCCAACACACATCGGCACCTTCATATCTGCCTCCCACACCCTTCCCAGCCTTAACTACACCTTGAGGAGTTAAGAGTGATTCCATGTATTGATCTACTTTATGGCCTACAGCTCAGAGCAGCTTGGACCCCACCCCGAGCAAAGGCACAAGTATGAATGATGTGACCAGACCATAACATCACGTTTTTATATCTGGCCTCTCACAGGCATATACTCGAGTAAATCAGGCTATTTTAGTGTTTCGGTCAATTTCCACTCAATGGTTAGACCACAGCCCATGATATGTGCTAAGAATCCTATTGATTCCTATTTAATAAAACATGCAGGGGGTGTTCTGGAACTGATGTATGGACAATGAAAAGCAGCGCCCAAGGCAGGATTCAGTGAACGACAGAAAATATAAGCCATAACATCGTTATAATTAAAATATAATTAAAACGGCAGTCCTAACAGCAACAAAAATCAGGGCATGCGGAAAACCGGTGTATGCATCGAAATTGTTTTGGTTAAAATGTACACACCTTCTGAATAAAAATTTTGTCCAAAAAAAAATAATTATCACTTTCAATAAACATACCCACACAGAAAGAAGGTCGGAAGAACACTGAAACAAAGTGACACTTCTGTACCACATAATGGTATAGCTAAGTTGCCATCTTTTTACTTTTTTGTGTTCACACCCGACGTAGTCCCAATCTAAATTCGACTCCCTAAGCCGCAATCTTACACAGATGTGTGACGTCATGAATAAATTATTGATTTGTACTTCATCTAAATTGATGACCTTGATGTATGGTATTCATGCATACATTGCCAGCCACCAAGGTTGACGATCAGATTCCAAGTTGTCTCTCAAAATCCATGATCCACTTCATCATTAAACGTCACCTAAGTCAAAATGACGTTGCCTATAGTTGACTGGTATGACGTTATTCGTGAAAAGATAACTGATCGCTGGAAACTTTTTTCTAGTCGATAAAAAGTAAATATTCTGAGAGCAGAAAACTCTCGAGGTAGTCGGAAGGTTCAAAGGGATTTGAACAGCCGGAATCGTTAATGCAAAGCTAAAAAGAAAGAAATACTTTTATCTGTTAGTTAATAATCCGGGAGTTGTCCATCTGATGCTATGCTAATGAGCCTGTTTTTCACGCATGCATCAATAAGGTTGCTCTTCCGGGATTACAGAATCAATGATCGATTGAACATTGCTGAAGCGCCTCAAATTCCGATCTGCTTTAGCCAGCCTTGTACTGAGCCGCCCAACATCGGCAAGAAGACTCTCAGCCTTAGGCAAAGTGTGTTTATGTGCAATATTCATAACTTTAATGGCTGCGTCTATGGATATGACTATACCGGGAAAACGAAGATGCGGATGACGATTATATGGGCAATGATTAGAAGCCAATCTAAAGTGTCGGCTTTGCCAAGTTATAGTAGAACTCTACGTGACGGTATATGCAGGTTCACAGACAAATAGCCACAAGCTCAGTATCAGAATTCTTTAAGTAACCACAGTTACAGAGCTTCAGAGAGAGAACGTTCCTAGTCACCAGTTTTTTGTATGTACACATAAATCATAGTCAGACAATTAGTCAGGATGAGATTAAATGATAAGGGCAACAAGAGAAATCCGGGGCGAAAATGTGTCAGCAAGGAGCATGAAAAACTGAACGATTAGAACTATTTCATGTGCCAAATGTAGATTAACCGCTTCCCATTTCTATCGAATGTCCGGGAAAAATACCGTACGACAACGAAAACCAGTTAGAATACAATCAGTTGGAGTAGTTTTAGCAGACTATCTTTCCAAGAAAGGAAACTTAGAATGAAACGTTCATTACAACTTCGCAACTAGCCCCAAATCACGAATCAAAGATCTGGCAAAATAAGATAAAACAACCATCATAGGCAGGGGGGGGGGAGAGATTATGTTTTATATAATTTATTCCTGAACTCATAAGATTATACTGCTATGGTATATGCTGAGATGCAATAATCAATAAATTCAACGAGCATAAGAATCCCCTTCCAAAACTGCATTTCCTTACAGAATAGTAGTTCCGTCCCGAGCGGAACGATCCAAATCACTTAAGAATAGGGACACAGAATGTATTCCACGGGGACACATATCGGCAGTCATTATTATGAAATATGTGCAATCTTTTGTGAAAAGGTGAGTGATAGATCATGCAAGAACTGGAACAAGCTTTGAACCAAGGACCCCTCAGACAGCAAATCATCAATATTACCAATCGGACTTACCACTCCCACATGCCTTGCAAGCCTACCAAAGGATAAGGAGTTAATAGCAGGAGCGGGGTGGTCTTGTGGCACTCCCTTATTTAAGTCAGTTTCACCACTTGACTCAAATATTCATCAGATTGGCTCGAAAATTGCTAGAAAAAGAAGATCCCACATTGCGATAAATTCAACTTGGCGGCAGTTATAACACACATGCAGCCCAACCAAGGTTCTTGCACACCATGCAAGACCAGATAATTCAATGACGTGCTCTCCTTTTATCTTATAAGAGAAAGGACTTTTTTCTTTCTTTGATCGATGGAGGCTAAAAGACATTATACCCTGCCACCTAGAAGGACAGCCTCTGTTTCTCCAAACTAAATTCCTGACCTAGATGAAGACTGGGAAAAGTCCCCCGTGGTGAGTGCAGGTCTTAGCCGTGTATTGATCCCACATCTCGGGGTGGGGAACATGTACATCTCATGTTCCTCTCCACCCTCAGCCCCTCCCCTACTCCTCCCCAAATCAATAGTGATTATTCCAACCTCTGTCTCCACTCTCCACTCAGGCAATTACCAAATAAAAGCCTCTTCCAAATCTCAATCCCCGCCGTTATTTCTGATCAATTTTTCATCCTGGATTTTATCCGATGTGAAAAGGTGTGCTCATCTGCGCCGGGCATGTTTTATGGCAAATGCCGGTGAGAACTTTGCAGAGAGCAATGTTTAGGATCGTGTATTTATGGCGGTGTTTTCTGGTGAATGCTTCTGAGGTACAGAATATGATATAGACAGTTAACTCCTCTTCATTACACATAATCGGAATGAACAATCTAACACTAAAACTCAATTCTGGGACAGAATACGTTGAAACCAGTCACGTAACATGCAAGGCAAGCAGGTCATTAAGCTAGGATGCTAATTCCAGTAATAAAACCTATACTTACATCCCAGTCCTAGATGTAATGCCCAGGCTAATGTAAGATAATACTGACTATCTGATATCACGGGGATTTTATTGGGCCTGCACCAATTGCGCTTCCGACTGCTCAAATTACACTTGATCATGGTTGTGAGCGGAGACAATATTAGATTTCTGTGAATCCATGGGACTCCTCACCACTCTAGCCGCCCTCCCACCCGACACACCATGTCAGTCCAGGGTCATCAAAGCCAGGAAACACCTCCACGACAGGCTTCTCGTGACAAACAGAGGGCATACATACTCTGGTGTTGGCAGGACGCAGTGGAGTGTGTATAAACATGGGGTGTGCCATCTACAACTGACAGAAATCCCTGATGCAAAAGTTACAAGAAAATCACGGAGTAAAGAATGTATTTTTAGAAGGAGTAAGTAAACAACTCTAAATTGACAGGATGCATGTGCGCCAAGTTCTGTGTTTGGTTAAAGAATAGCCGAAAGTTAACGAAAGTACTGCGTTCTCAGTGATAAAGATGATGATTTAAGTGATAGGTATTATGACTAAACCATTATCACGACTCTCTATTCTACCTATAGTAGCTATATCTGGATCAAACAGAGCAGAATAATAACTTTGATCAGTCGTAAAATATAACCATACCACACATGCAACCATACACCATCATTGTGTACTTATCATTATCGGGGGAAGTGGTGATCCAGTATCAGCAAATCTAAATGATGCTGACTACCATAGTGGAAGAGCTGGTGGAACCCTATAGTTGTCATACAAACAATGTAGCTGTGGCTTATTAGAGAATAATACAAACTCAACATCCGGAGATGGTGGAGGAATATATTGGGAAGGGTATCATAGAGGGAGGTAAATGAGAGCACCATATTATTAACCTGCATACGATATGAATGGGTGAATACATTTAGATTAATGTAGTACCATAACAGGTTGTTTACAACTAGGTGTATTAATGCCACCTTATATTGGGTGATGCATGGAGGCCCTTACAAACTGTCTCATCTATTCACTAGTCACAAAGCAGTGCTTCATAAGATTAGAACGGTAAGTGTGTGCTTTCAGAGCACATGGGCCTTTTTCTCATAACTTTGTTTAGTTGCGAGATACGAGTATATGAACCTCGACATATAGGGCGTTCCTGCACTTGTGGACTATATTTAGCAGCTTCGTATAAGGGAAATAAAGCATATGTGGGTCAGATTTTCAGAAAATGTAGAATTGGCAGCTCAACATATTTAGTAATTTCCGCTAAATTCTGCTAAAAAATGCTAAATTTGGGATATATCTGAGTATATTTGGTATCGCATTGATTTAAAGTAGCAGTTCCGTTATGTTAAACTGCATTTTGAAACTGATTTGTGTCGTAAATGTGGGCTATTTGAGAGGATTGGTGAAGGTGAATTGTACATTTTCTGAAAATCTGACCCATATACTGCAGCAATATAGAACTTGTGTTGCATACTAGTATGAAACGATATCGGGTATAGCTCAAGTACGCTGCGTTTGCAATGAGTGAGGAACAATTTTGACTTGGCCTTTCTGCCTCAACTGACTAATCATGCATCTGGCGTTCATGATGTGGCGCACAGCCACATCTTCAGGGAAATTCCACCCATGATTAATCTAACATACACAAATATTGGCCCCGGAAACGCGCGCCCAGCAGAACTGGCCAGCTTTTATGGATTGTGTGGCGGATGGGCGATGAAGCTTATAGGTCTAGGCAAGGGGGTATAGCTCTGTACCTTCCCATCATATCTCTCAAGTAGAATATGAACCAATCCATGTCAAACAAGATATATCCATCTGGCATAGGAAATACTAGATGATTTAAATTTAGATCATGGAATATAGAACTAAAAATGTGATATTAAATGAAATTCCATACAATACCTGCATATTGTTGACCAAGGTAATTTAGTTAACTCTATAGCTACAAATCAATTGAGTTGAGTACATTTTCAAAAGCTCAGTAGTCGTGGCAGTCGCCAAGTAACCTGTCGCCCCCAGTGCATTCTTCTATCTCTCAACTTTAATGAAATTCAATTAATTCCAGCCAAACGAAAATAATCCCATATTAACAGAATTGTCATCTCGAAATCGCTTGGAGATTTTCCTCTTTCTAAATGGAGAATCCCTGATTTGATGAATGTAATCTGGTGTGAATTCCATTAGAAGTGTCCGCAGCTAAAGACAGATTATTTCGCTCGGAGGACATTCTGATATCGTAGTTGAATAGCTATAGGGTTTCAAACAATTGAAACAGTGCCTTTCTAACCTCTTTGTCCTTCAAATGACAGCACATTTCATCTTTTTTCCCTCTTTGGTTGGTTCCGAAGGCTGTACAAGAGAAAGCAATTTTCTCTTCACAAGCACCAAAGTTATGGGAAATAGGCAAGACCTTCTGCATTTCTGTCTTTCCAGTATCTCATAAATCCAGCCCCGAGCGGAGAAGTACTCCTTCATTTCGCCCTAATTTAAGGCAAGGCATCTAGATCGGGTACAAGGTTCATAAATCGAATTTAGGGCGCAGAGTCGAGGGTAATGTCATAAAGCCTCGTGGCAAGAAATTGTGTTGATATGGAATAGTATGAATGGATGGATTTTGTTGTCGACCATCTCTGGGCCAGATCTTATTTATGACAATGTGACACCGCCGTCCCTATTACCCGACGTTTACATAATTACCCCCAATATCCTGGCAACGCTGGACGAGGCTTTCCCCTCTGCCACTTGCTCAAAAACCTTTCTCCATTAGTGCCTCGGCCCCCAGCCCATCCCCTACATGCCTAGCTGCCTCTCCGCAGACACAAAAGACATGCCCCCAACAAAAGCCTTTCCCTTCCAGGGATCCCCCAGGCCATGTCACGTGACCCTTTTGATGAAGTCATTCATCACCTTCAAGGTGACCTTGACCTTGATCTCACCTTCTCCTGTCCGAGCACCCCGACCCCTGGTGGCGTGTGTGACCTGTAGTGGACGTGGGCTTGGCCTTGGTTAAATTTCTATAAATCAGTTGTCCTTAGGTCCTCGGCACCATCTATGACAATTTACTTTTCATTGTAGAAAGTCCAACTATATATGTAGAGTTCGACCTATGAATATATACTATATATGTTCATGTTAGAATCTGGTGGAGGATTTCTTTGAAATTGTATCACATCGGTAATGGGCTCACGTGCATGTTTTTCATAAATACATACCAGGGAGATATGCAGGGGGAACAGGATTTCTTTTTAATTAAAAGGGAGATAAAACAAGTACACCAAATAGTGGGCAGTGAATAAAGTGAATTAAATATCATAGATAGAATTAAGTCTCCCAGACCGATGGGACATGGGCTTCTAGACGTGAGAGATCCGCCTGAACGTGACTGGTGTGGAGGGCCTGTTACCATGCCAACTCCGGCGTTCCACCTAGAAGTGGGAATGTGGTGACGACTGACCAGTAGTATAGGGCGGCAGAGGACTGACCAGTAGTATAGGACGGCAGAGGACCTGACGCTAAATGACTATGGCCACTTTGGATGACCTCTTTATGACGAGCTGATGACCTTTAATGGCACTGGTGCTCGGACTGCCACCAATGATATAAGTCTTCAACCGTATTATTGGCAGAGCAATCAAATATGGGCCCAATAAAACATGAAATTCCCATTAAAAGGGACCTAGAGTAGAGAAGCATCACCATGTATTCACCGACCGAGTGCCACAATTGGTCTCACAGGGCAACGACGCCAGAGAGGAAATTCCACTCATCCAATAATCGCAGGGCAGAAATGTAAATTTAGACAGTTTATTAATGTAAATATCCAGAGAACAGAGCAACTGGACTGACATGATTGAAAAAGCCATACAATAAGCAATTGTTTAGACAACAATTGTAATTTGATGTCCTTACTGTAGGTTTTGGTAATAGGAACACTGTTTATAAATGTTGGTAACAAATTCGACAGGCCGTTAATGTAACTGGAATTCAGAACAAATGGAAAAAGGCCCGGAGATTGAATCGCTCTGAGTAACCACCCTCTCGTTTATCTCACCATTATCTTCTGTTGTTCAGGCTTGTTTAGTTTCAATTTTTGGCAATTGTATTTGGCGTCACTCAATGAACTTTTCTTTCTTTCAACTCAACTCCTGAAAAAGAAGAGGAGACGGGTGTTTCCACAGGAGAGGAGTAGGAATTGAGATAATTCAATTAGACTGTCTTTGTTCCATTCCTTGCAGATGGAATAACAAGGTTAGTCAGTCTAGAGGCGAGGTTATAGATATACAATATAGGAAGAGATGGGGAGGCGGACTGCTGATAGATAGCCATATAGAAAGGTATAGAGAGAACATTTGATATTAGAACATTTAATATTTTTTCATATATTAAAAAAAATATTGTTGGCGGAACATTTGATATTTTTTTATATTAAAAATAATTGTTTTTTTGGCATATGCCACCCAGCATTAGTGAAGCTCATTAGTCACAAGTCATTAGAGCACATTAAATTTAGAAAATGAAATTCCATTATCAAAATTCTGTGCTCTAGACCTGTGTTCATTGGCAAGAAGTTGCCAATCCTCCACCCACACTACTGGATAACACTTATGTCAAGCCAAAGTGAATTTTATTGGCAATAAGAGATCAATGAATTAACTGGACATCTGGCTATCACATCCCATAAATAGAGACGCCTTAAAACGTTAGCAGCTTTAAAAACATTATTCTTCATCATCCATGTTTATGGACTATAAATCTACGCGCTATGGGCCGATAATGAGCATAATAAAGTTGTGGCGGGCAAGTAATGTCATCTCTTACATGATTGGCAAGGCTGACACTTTCTGTCAGCCACGTTTCTCTTTGTATCTCGTTTATTACATTTATTTTACCTTAACTGACAGGGTCATTTTGCACTTCATTTTTTATCAATAAATACAACTTTCTAAGTGACACCGAAAGGATTAACGTGTTGAGTGCAAAAATTGTCCTCCAAGATATTCTGACAACATTTCAATTAACAATCTCACTTCCTGAGAAACCAAGTATTATTGCAAACTAATCTTGTCTTATAATGGCTACATATTGCCTGCTAATACTCTGTCCATCATCTCATATTCTCTCACCAAATCACATTAAACTACGTCCTACGTCTAAAAGTTAGAAAAATAAATCGATATAGCCCACTCGCCCACAAACAAGCTTAATCGTTAACGCCGCCATAAAGAACCATAATAAAATATGTCACATGAGACGAGGGTGAGGATAAAAACATGATTTAGAGCTCATGCAGAAGGAAGAGGTCTCCTTCTATCTCCTATCTATTATTGGTAGATAGGGGATATCATAAACTGCTTGACACGTATTTGAAAATATACTCACCTATTAAGAAAGATAAAAAAACAAACCATAATGTTGCGACAGCAAAAATCACGGCAAAAGCATTAGAAATAAGAAAGAGAAAGGATACAGCATGGAAGCGGCCTTCTTGCCATTTAGTTATTAGTTATTTCCCCTAGGCTGTGATAAGATTAATATGCTTTTTACCTTCTTACCTAAGGAAGCATCAGAAAAACAGAAGCCATCACCTGACACCGACATAACAGAAGGCCATGATCTTGGTGAAAACGATGCCATAATACGTCACATTAATCCTGACGTAAACGACATGCCATGTCATGGTATATAAGACTAAGAGATCTCCATGAAGGCCGTCTATACAAATAATATGGTTTCTCTGCGCGCCAATGAGTGCCTCTTTCTGAAGGAAGGTCTCGTTTTCACGCAGATAGGTAAGGAGCGTTAGGGAGAGAAGGGAGGAGAAACAAACAGCACAGATTCTCTGCACGCTATCGTTTCAATAAGCTGAGTGTTTTGGGATATAATCCCGGTAAGAAAAGATTTTCCTTCATTTCTTATGAAAAGTGAAACGCTGCATGAGCTTTGGAATCATGTGCCAATGTATAGTTAATATAATTATTATATGGCTTGGTTAATATAATTATTATATGGCTTGGTTAATATAATTATTATATGGCTTGGTTAATATAATTATTATATGGCTTGGCATATAATAAATCTTCTCATATGCAGGACTTGCACGAAAATGGTTCAATTCCCAGAGACGATTGTGACACAATCTGCAATATTGTGAGCTCCTGTTAAATGTTGGGTCTCTTGGCAGTTTCTCCTCGTTTTAATCGTATACGAATCCCAGTTTTCATTTACGATCTTGCTTTATCTTTAGGACAAAAGCCTAACGGTAAAGACATCAGACATAATTATTCGATCTAAAATTAGTTTCATAAGAACATGAGAAAAGATACGACGATTTTATGCACTAGAGAAAATTCAATCTTGTCTATCAGATCAACAATTGTAATTCTCACTGGAATCAAAGGTCACGAGATCAGAATGACGTCACTAGGTGGCATTTATCCTCCGCTTCCTATTTGTCCATCCCGATGATTACCATTTCCGGAAGTTTGGAACCTAGGTGGCGCTATTGGCCGCCATTACTGTGGCCCAATTCACCATAAGTGGATATCCTGGGATGAGAATGTGCCCGACCACCGCCCTAGGATAAACCGTGGAGGGCCGCGAGAATAAAGACACCTATCACAGGGAAATTACAGGCTCTTTGAAATGGAGGTGTTACCGTCACCCGAACACTGGACAAAAATAAGGGGTATTATACAGAACGTCTTCAACCCTAACTAGTGAACTGAAGTAGAATCAACTGGTCTTAAGTGAAGATCCGGAGATAATTCCTTACAAGTTCCCCACAAAACCTAGCATACGAATATAAAGCATTTAGTCCTCCGTATATTATATACACATATAAATTCAAAATAAATTGCACGGATTACCGCAGTCTAAAGGGCTACCAATGCAGAAAATATCATCTTAACGGTGTTTCTCCATTTCTTATATTTATGTTTTCAACATAGTTACCTACACCAACAATTACAGGAACTAAAAAACGTTTATGCCCTTCATAAGCAAAAGAGAAAATACAATTTCAGGATGCTTACAAGAAAGGTAGCTACGTGGCACATGATAGATATTGCGCTGGCAAATGAATTCAAAAAGATTCATGGCTACCTAACACTACTGGCTGGCTGGGCTAACTGAGTGTACAGAGCTTCATGCACATCTAAAACATGCTGTTGTGGAGCGAGCCTATCAACAGCGATCATTGGATGAGCATCTTCTCTCAGCCGTGCACAATCGTAATCCAGGCATAAATGAAATCCGGCGCGGGCACGCACTGGGTGAGCTAGCAGTGAGCTAATGGGAGTAAGTCGCGGGCAGCAAAGTGTGTAATAACTGAGATACCAGGCCAAACTACCCGCTCCATATTACCCAGGGTATCAATTGTTGCAATCTGGGAAATTATTCACAAATACATCATTCGCTAAAGTAAATAACTGGTCCCTCGAGACTTTCCAAACTTGCTGCGTGTCTGACAGCATATGATAGCAGGGATGAAAGTGGGGTCAGTGCACACACACTCAACTATTCCTGGGAAGGAGAAATACTTTTTAGAGCATTTATTCATGTATTCATGTGTAAGAATGTAAAAAAACCTACACACGTGGGACGACACATGTAGCTAGCTGTCACTATGGTGCCATGTGGGTCCGTCCTTGTGCATTTTTAAAAACTATTAGCACAAAAATGATGGAATTTGGTGGAAATAGCATAATTTTAAAAGATACTGATTTCATTAGAAATACTGAAGACTTTCATCCCTGATTTGATAGGCAGTCCTTTAGTGGTGACCGTGTCCTTTCTGACTTACTGGTTTCACCATGGAGTCAGACTGCGTCAGGATGAAAGAATACAGGGACGATTGCCATGATGAAAAGTATTTCTGAATTCAGGCAATTCGGTGAAGGACCTTTCAGTGGATTTCACATTAACTAAATGACATAATCTATAAATTTACAATTTATAATCTAGATGAGAGAAGGAGGAGGTTCATTAAGGTGAGATAATATATCAAAATTTTAGCGCCTGACCTATCAACCTAATCAGACGTCGGTAATGCAGGAAACATATGACAGCACTGAGCAACCTGAGGTCACAAAGAGATTGCATTATGTGATGCTTGATATGACAGTTCCGTATGGAAGCTGTAACTACTCCATGTTTATCTACCTGAACCAGTGGTCAACTGGGACGGCGGGGGTATCTATGATGTTGGATTATCTCCAACCAGCCCCTTAGCATGCTGCTCTTTAATCCCTAGTGCTCCAAAAGGAGTTCGTGGCCTTGAGTGCTGATTATAGATGAAGAGTAGGAAGAGAGTTGTAGAGCAAGCCTATCATACATTCTATTACAGAATCTAGGTCTGCATGGATTCTTAAGGGAGTACTAAAAGAGGTATAATATACCAATTGCTTGGCTTCGATACTGGCTGTCATTGCTGACGATACAAATAGACAACTTGGACAGTCAGTATACAGTAAAAATGACCACTCAAAACACAAAAGGATGCATGGTGAATTAGATATTGCGGTGAGTATATCAGCGGCACAATGGACTGACAGTGTACTACTGAGAGAATGGAGAGGACTGTCTATGAGTCAGAAGCAGCCTAGGACCAAATGGAAGTCGCCATTAGCGGGCCAGCTTGGTGTCAATGAAATGAGTAGGTGTCAGGAATTATAGGGCCATATCTGTGGTATACAACCATACTTAAATATATATCAAAAGGCAAAACACAGGGAAGGCTGAGATGTATGGTATAATAAAAAGCTAAATCAATTTTCCTTTGATTCCACAGAGGCCTCAGTCGGCACGGCGCTCCTGAAGAACAGGTCATGCACACACATGCTGCGCTAAAAGATGGTGGCATTGACGCTTTTGCTGGAACACATTCAATAGCAATTGGACTTGGGAGGATGGGCAAAACACCCGATAAAAAAATCTCATAAAGGGAGAACAAACTCCATTACTTTAACAACTTTTATAAATTTAACAAAATTACAAATTATATTAGGTGCAGAATTGGGGCCAAATGTACATGGTTCTGGATTGTAACCTAGTTATCATCGCCGACTCAACATAATTATTTCCTTTTCAAATTGTGTCCACGTTGGCAGGCAAAATAGAAAGATTTTCCACTGCAAAATAAAGAGTCCACGTAAAGACACAAAAATAAAGTGACAATCCATGGCGAGATGTGGACATCCTGAGGCCGTCCTTGCCAAGGCTTTCCCACCCGATGAATGCGCGAATATCTGGAGTAAGCTATGCGTTAAATTCCAATCATCCCTCAGCCATGCTCTGCTATTTACTAACCCAAATTTTCCCGCCTTCTTCGCGATAATCCCGCTAGGGGCTTCAGGGGAATGTCACGTGTTGTTAAACTAGTAGTCGGCGCCATGGATAGGGGTCGCTGAGAGGAACAGCCAGGTGACCAATAGAAATTGGTAGTAAATACCCGGCCACCAGGGCATTGTCGGGGGCATCGCACGCATGTCTAGCATCCGCAATGTAAATAGCTGGTCATACTTTCCTTCCCTCGAGGCGGAATCAATAAAACTTTATTCTAAACCAATATAACACACCCCATTGCTCTGAGAGGTAGTTCACAAGCCAAACCAAAACGCTACTGCCGACTTCTACATTTGACTTGCACCAGCAGAATGTTCCATGTAAATATGAAGGCTGAATGGAAGCAGTCAAGAGAATCACAGCTCGGTTGCATGGCACTATTGTCATACTATTATTAGACCATGAAGGCATCTGAAACATTAACTTGGCATCTACCGTATTCCTCACGCCATCTATCATCTTTCATTCATTTCCCCCAGCCAATCATTCTCCTTTTCTCTAACTTCAAGGTTTCAGGCCGACATTGCGACACTGTTCCCATGGCAACGAAGGTTTTGATCGGCGAGGATAAATGACCCTGTTCATTCATTGATAGAAGTATTTAAACTTACATTGTAAACAAGCTGCGAAAGAGATGACACATGAATACATTACTCTTAAATAGCAGGGCAGCATAATCATATATTAAAGGTTGATGCACTAAACATCATGTATGATAAATATGCAACGAAGGTATTTTGGAAGTCAGGCTTGGTGTTCGCCTTCCACCCTTCGTACCAATATCCTTCAGCACCACTTCACACCTGCCGCTCCTCACTGTAGATTGAGGCAATGCCAGTTGTCTGCGCCAGCAAACTGGTAGACTTGTGGGCATGAATCTAATGCCACCGAGTAAAACACATGTCTGGGAGATGTGAAGTTAATAAAGGCAGGGGTAGGAAATTGTAGGGCTAGTATTCAGCAAAATGACACTTTCAGTCACGATTCACTCCAGACAGCAAACTACCATTACATTAATTTTTCCTCTCAGTGAGAGAAGCGTCTGTATGAGGACAAGTGCCGCACGTCAGGCAGGGATTGTCAAGCCAGACATGACGTGGGCAGGCACGACTCATCCGGCCACTTTGTTTGCCTTCCCATCTGTTACAAGATGAAAGTAGATGCTTATATCCCATCAAAGAGGATATGTGAAATCCGATGAGATGACTTCTTATATATACCCTTAAGACAGCAAACTCTCCAAGAGAAAGAATGGTCATAACATGTGGTAGTGCATGGGGTCGGATTATGCAAACATGTTCTATCCATGTTCAGTATAATGCACTGCTTTAGGCATGGTACTTAGGCACTGTAAACCATTTCAAGGCCCTAATTTGTCTTTGAATGTAATGAACATCATACAAACATGAGATTTACTAGTTGAAGCTCAAATTTGAAAACTTTACTAGAGGAAAACCAGTTTCTATTAACCTAAAAGTTCCGCCGTCGGAACATAAGACAAGATACTACAGCCACAAAATAAATAATTCAGATCATTTTGAACTACACCGAGGCCCTAAGACATATTTCTCCCATCATAATCCATGAATGGTCTTAGTCAGAACCCCCCATACACCAAGGTAACAGGGAATTAGTCTTCATTTGCAGAAGGACGACAATATGAGCGCTTTGGAGACGGCGGCGAGGTCATGCATCCAGCTAGTTACATGGAGATAATAGTCAGGAGTTACATGGTCTTGCTGCTTTCAACTACAATGATTTTTCTCCAAGCAAGCCTGGCCATTTGCCATTCCGTGAACCAAACAAGAAGATGGGTCGTTAAAAATCTGAGACTTCGATAGATATAGACAATATAGACAATATATTGGTATAGATCTCACTATAGGTTCAGGGAAATACGGAGCAATCAAGGATTTATATCCCATTCTATAGATGCCCAATTCAGATATATACAATCGTCATACATGATGATGGTTTAGATACAATGTTATACCGAAATTACCGTTAAAAGGACAAAATGTAGATTAAGAACTAAAATGTTCACAATCATTGACGTTAGGACAAGTTGGTAATCCTTTGTCCACAGCAGCTTCCTTTCTTACATTTGGCCTGGATAGGACTAATCAGCAAGGGTTCTTCTTATAATTATTATTAGAAAAAGACGATATTGTCTTTGTAAAGCCCCTACACAGCCATGCTGGGGAGAAGGATTGGACTACTGGCCAACAAACCTAATCTGAACCACATGCAGCATAGAAATCTGATACCAGAATCTTATAAAGAGAAGGCGGAAATTACTACGTGACATTTGTCTGCTTAATAGAAAAAACCTAGGAAAAGAATCGGCAGACTTCCAATCTGAGGATTTGTCTCAGGATGGGCAATGCACGGATGTTACCCCCCGAGAACGCCCGCGTGACCCAGGTGTGAGATGTTTATAATTGACAGTTGCCATGGCAACAGAACAAAAGTGTTTTGGTCACTGACCAGCTTACAACAAGTAGAAGTGGATGTTGGTGCCATGTGCTAAGTCGAAGGGCAAAAGATTAACTATGGCCCCCTACATTTCTCGCGGGGGCGATATGACATCAAGTTGGCAAAATGACAAGAACCAATCATACAAACGCTTTGTGTCCTACGAGGATGGCACGAGCAATTTGTAGCATGACAGAATCATTTGGCAGGACCTCGCGACTATCATCGAAATGCAGAATCTGTTATGGGCTGGGTCTCCATGCAAGAGCTACATGCCTCGGAGAATCAGATATCCCACTCACATAAAACTAAAAGATGCTTCAGAGATACAACGAGTATAATAAATATGCACCAATGGTAACATCCCTCATTTATAATTAAACAACAGTTTATTAACTCCAACATGATGTTAATGTTAAAACAATAATTATGCCAAGAGTTCCCGCAGGCATTCTGGCTATCCCTTTATTAAGTTGCATCAGTTATATTATCTCATAGATAAAACACGTTGACGAGTCATGGCCTAGAGTGGGCCTACTATAGTGAAAGTATAAAATGGTATTATAATATATTCCCTAGGATTTGCATATGTTTGATTCATTAAAGCAAGAACACTGATCCCCACATGCAATCCCTTATTAATACCACTGATACTGAAAGCCGATTAGCCCAGAAACGAAGCGAATCTCAGAATTAGTACTTTGTATGTATTTAGTAATGATGTATTACATATCAGCGGATTAATGTCATATCTCATTTCACATTTTATTACCTAGATTTTACATAAATATGACAGAGTTGGAGAGAGGATCGCGAGTTAAAATCATAAACAATTAAAATGGTAAAGGAAGGGCAAGGACGACAGAAATAAAAAGGTTATTCATGAATCCCCCATGGTTAAATGAAAGAGTGTAAGTTTATGCTACTTTAAATATGCTATTTGGCTTTAAGACCACCTGAATATAGAAACCGATTGAGTGAACCTGGAAAACGAGATTGTGCATCTTTACAGATGGACACTAACTACTTCTTTTGAATGGGCAATATTCCTGGGCAATTGTCATCTTCAAACTGTAATATGCCAGTTTTGCCCTGTCAGGGAGCGAACAATCTATAACATACTTTATTATTTCTCTGTACATTATATAACCTATATTCAAGTTTAGTCAGGAAAACGTGACAATTCATATTGCCTTGACTGTTTTTTCAGTTTATTTTATTTTATTTGACTTTATTTACTCTATACATTAATGCTGATTCTCTATGCCCAAATAGTTTAAATATTTTGTGTAGACAATTTGTGTAACAACAAAGATATTTACTGTAGACATTTTAGCGTAGCAACAAATAACTTTCTGGTCTTTACACACATTATCTAAAAATTATACACCCCTGTAGTCAAGGACCATGCGGGTAGACCAGCTGGGAATACGTTTCTGAACCATGGCTCCTATTTGTACAAAATATTTAGGTACAAATAAAGAAAAGCTTGAATTGAATTGAATTAATTATGAAATGTATAATACATATGCACCAAATCAGGGAATAATCTCCACTCTGGGATGATGGTTCAAATTAATTCATTATAAGCATATCTGGCATAAGGGCAATACAACCTGCCTGCAACTACTGAGCCGGGAACCCTTCTCTACTCGAAATACAAATCTGTGAAATTAACATCTAACTAAATATCGGTAACATCTGATACCCCGAGAAGAAACATATATTTTTGGATAATATCCAAATAATTTGAAATTTCTTCAAACAAATCATTAATTAAAATGAAAGTAGTTAGCCCTTAGGTTTAAGGACAAGGACAACAATCTAAGCGCTACCCTATTGTCATTGATCTGCAAGGGGAACTGGACTTCATTAAACTTTAGTGGTGCGGACTGAGTTAAATGAGCGCAGGTGCAAGGTCAGTCTGGCTGCACGTGTAATGATGTTATTTATCAGCATGGGCACGCATGTTCACCTACACAGCCTATTAGTTAAAGACCTTTTCCCCCATTGCTACTTGCTGTAATAAGTGACAAGATGGCTGTATAGTAGTGCCCATTGCACAATAAGTGACAAGATGGCTGTATAGTAGTGCCTGTTGTAAGCGACAAGATGGCTGTATAGTAGTGCCTGTTGTAAGCGACAAGATGGCTGTATAGTAGTGCCTGTTGTAAGCGACAAGATGGCTGTATAGTAGTGCCCGTTGTAAGCAACAAGATGGCTGTATAGTAGTGCCCGTTGTAAGCAACAAGATGGCTGTATAGTAGTGCCCGTTGTAAGCAACAAGATGGCTGTATAGTAGCGCCCGTTGCACAATAAGTGACAAGATGGCTGTATAGAAGTGCCTGTTGCACAATAAGTGACAAGATGGCTGTATAGTAGTGCCTGTTGCACAAAAAGTGTCAAGATGGCTGTACAAGCGGTAAAATAGATAGAAACTGCTATCATAATAGGTTATGACAGGTTCAGGGAAGACTGGATAATTTTGAATCATAAATAAAAGTAGCAACCAAATTGTTGGGCGTGATGTTGGAGGAGGACGAGAGCTTGGGAGATACTGTCTCCACTGCTTTCACTCATATATAACAAGCTTTAAGAGGAACGACCGCCGAGGCCTGCATTTCCCGTCATTGAAGAAGAGAGATGAAGCAGAGAAAGGAGCACAGAGGAGACCTGCACAGTACGGACTAGGACATGGCAGAGAAAGGAGACCACAGAGAGAAGGCTTATACATCCGTGATCAGAACTGGTCGCTTCCCTCACCGGTGTCCAAATAACAATAGTGTATGAAAGCTTTGAATGGATGCCCCTTCCCTGCTGGCAGCCAGAGTAGGCAAGACTTGTCAAGGCATTCAATCTAATATTAGAATATGTTTGTGCCTTTTTGGACCCCATGTACAGGGGAATAATTAGTGATTGACGACCTGCCTGTGCCTGGTTGGAGGTCCAGAAGCAATAGGGAACAGTTTGCTGAAACTAGGGACTTTGCCAATGAAAATGCAACGGGACGACTTCATTCATGCTAAATAAAAGTGAATGTTATTGAGGGGTGCTCGTCTCATAGCAATCAATCCAATACATGCATTGTTTAGGGTCAATACCTCTGTTTTAACCCCTTAGTTTACAATCTAACAAGTTCCAATCTAAGCAAATTTGAGGTCAAATGTTACCACGTGAAACTGATGCATAGCATTACGCACGACTTTTTCTACAAAGCAATTCGAGATAACCAGAGTCTATGATTTTAATGGGATTAGGTTTAGTAAGGCCAGACGGTAGAACACCCAGGAAAGGTGGTAACATTGGCTTATTGTACGTAGTATGTCTTATTATTTTGTTCAGGTTGTTGTATTGTACCAACTCCATTCAGTAACAATCCATACTCTGATGATTTATATTGGTTAGATTCTACACTCAACTGCCTTTCCACAAGATCCCTAGGAAATGACAGATTTACAGACAAGAGAATGGAGCACATTGAGCAATATGTATCATGCAGACATTGATGGAGAAACTTTTCTGCTTTGTTCAAGCATAGTGCCAGCAGCCGAGAGAGCGGCGTCCAGGGGATGTCAACATATTTCACATGGCCCAACATACACTAAGACGTTTTCATGCGTGTCCCTGGGTAGACTGCTTTAAATGTGCGAGTCTTTCTGTTTCCAGAAAGATGACAAACGAGCTAACATAGGTGGTGTTAGCCCGCTATGGGAAGATCCATTATAGAAAGCATTTGACCTCAGACTTCAACTTCCAACTTCAACAACAACAACAACCTTAAAACACTACAAAAGATGGCAGATAACGCAACTGGGGAGGAGCAGCGTATCTGGGTATAGAAGCTCATCACGAGAGGAACAAGTTAATGCGGTTCGACTAAAACATAGAGGTTTCACAGACCCATTACTAGCAGCTCTCTCCAGTCTTATTAAAAACCAGGAAACATAATACCACGGGTTCCATTTTTTTTTTCAAATTAAAAATCTTTCTTTATCGTGGCGTCAAGACTGACACGAATCTGATATCAAAGCAACGATGCCATGAAATCCTGAATATTTGCTACTGCTATGCAACAACACGACCCCCAATAGCTTTGTGAAAACGTGCAAGACGAAGGTCGTTCCTGTGACAAGCACAAGTGCGGTACATTGCCGCTTTCTCTTAGAATTTAAATAAAATCTTAGGCAAGGTAATTAGTTGAAGACCCTAATGAATGAACGCTCATGCTAATTAACATTGAGAAGTGTTAGAACTTGGGGCTTTTGATCTTGGTGAAAAGAGAGATAATATGAGGGGTGTATGGAGGCGAGTACCTAATGAGACTACTCGCGGGTTCTCTATGGAGACAGGGCTCCTCCTTCCATGGACTTCACAGTTGAATAATGCATGGAGTAACTGCCTCGGCCCCGGTATGTGATACCTCATTATACATATCACAGCCATTACCCAGTTAGAGCACATATTGCAAACAACAGGTGCCAGCCGAGAACACAACTACAAGGGTCACTTCATGCCGGAATGTTCATGGCAAACTCATCATAATATCTATTTATTTATAGTTTAAATTGGCGGTATGACTACTATCCACTATCCAAATCCGACTATTCAGGATATTGTAGGAGGGTTATTATATAAAACAGGTCATAGCGAAATGAATGACACGAAACATGATACAATATTACATTACCGAGCTGATTAAATCACCTTGCAGCTCTACAGTTTTAAGAGTTTTTCGAGCTAAGCACTCCTAGGCCAATTAGACCACGAACACTAGCACCGGACAATATTTCAACCTGTAAGCGTAGTGGTCGCTATTTTATTTTATAACACAAGAGAATCAAATTGATTTAGAGCAATTAAAATGTTGTTCCATTTGAAAGGGTAGTTCCGTCAGCACAGAATATTTATGCCTAATTGCAACTAAAATAACGATTTAGTCCCATTAGTGTGGTTTGCCTTAGATGTACGTTCATCGCGGTTTAATCTAGACCATCCCACTCAATGAGGTTGTTACCTATCCCTAAAGCTTCTTGCAAACAGGGTTTGCTTGGCCAGCTGGAAGTCTCTAATGAAGATTGATGCGGCTGCTGTCTCCTATCTAATGCTATATCTGGCCACTCCCAGAGGAAGAACAAATCAGTTAACAACCAACAGCAGCCCACTTATCAGTAAGCAAGTTATGTAATTAAATATAACAATGAGAGGCTGGTTTGGCCAGATACCGCAGATCAATGATGCAGGAGGAGGAGGGTCATAGCGACGCAAGGAGTGAGGGGTCTATTTCCTTTAGTCAACTTATATCAAGTTTATATTTCCTTTAGTCAAATTGGTATATGCCCGGATGAGAATGAGAAAGACGTTGACTAGATGTGATAATGGTATTGATGTGAATTGACCTTTATTTCCAGCGAAAACATCGTGTGAATCGTGCTTTTAAACAATGAATTCTCACCTGTGCATTCACACATATTCTCAACACTTGATTCTTTTTACACCAATATCAACTATATAACCACCCTCCCAAGCCAGGGCGAGATTCTACTAATCTAATGACTTGATGGAGGAACGAAAGGAAGGACATCCTGCGTTTCGGAGGACGCTATAGCCTATATAACGTGCCTACACATGTCCATTAGTTTCTCCACGTCATATATCCTAATATAGGACCAGGTGTTATTGCAGATTGACTGAATGGTGTGAGGGATAGCGGCTGTAGTTATATTTGGAATTGGATTGCCAATCACCAATTAATTAAGCATCGCATACCCAGAGCTGAATTTCAATGTTTGTTCCAACAGAATACATTTTCTGAGGGTGTGTGGCCAGTGGATACTCAGTAAGCTTCCTTGCTGTAGTATAGGGACACCCGTCCAAGGCACTCCAGAAATAGACCCAAGATCCAACACTTGGTCTGTCATGGGAATAGGACATTTGTATAGCCGCATATACAGTGCAAATCATTGATGTAGAAATAGTAAGTTTTCCTTCAATTCAATTCAGAATATTCTTTATTCGTACCTAATAAGGGGGTTGTACCAATTTTTCATTATTTGATTGGTATCTGCTGAAGGGATGGTGACTTTACTTTTAGAGTGTTTATCTTCAGGTTAGTCATTATAGTTTAGATATTTTCACAACTGAGAATGTATGTTAAAAGTATCACAAAATGAATAACAGAACAGCCAGAGACCTAGGAAAGCAGAAGGCATGATGTTGTTTCTTCAGTATAATGTAGGTGCAGAAAGCGAATCTCACCAATGATATAATCAGACCGACCCTGGTTTTAACAAGTGACAATCTTCTGACGTGTCAGAAAGATGATTCTGGGGTGTAGTCGCAATTATAAGCAATTATAACTAATAATTACACAATATTACAGATTCTAAGTTCATGTATAGGCAAATCAACATGACGGGCCTATAAGTCTGGGCCTATAAGTCCCGGGGCCTATAGAACTAGTTCCCGAATAATAATATATCCTTGCTGACCAAACAGCTTTCCAGACATTATAGTCAAATCAACATGACATATCATTCAACGAGGCTCATAAGAGTTTATATTGAGTGATACTATAGCCTATACATTAGCAGATTTCTAGCGATTTCAACCATATTTGTTCATTTTCTAACAGAATTACGCAGTTGATTTCATCACCGTTTTTGTAAGGTTTCGCTGCTTGCGATTAGCCGTGTAATGATTAACCAACGACTGAATATAAATGCTTTTTTAATCTAACCTTGTTTTCAACCTCATATGCCAGGATTATTGTGTAAAATCATTCAAAGCGCTCAGAAAGCCTGTTGATGTTAGTTCGACAGAATGTGTAATGATTAACCATCGGCTGAAAATAAATATATGAACGTCTAAGCTAAGCTTGTCGAAATAAATCTAACCAACCTTTTTATTACGATTTCACCGATCGCACATGCTGCACCATGTTTCCGATCTGTTTCTGGTCGCTGACACAATAATATCCGTATAATCTGTGTAAATGAGCCATGTCGACTTCAAATACTATCCCAAACAATAGTTTATGAACATATTAACGTCTGACGATATTCCTTTCGGTGGAAATATCACGATTTCACCACCTCCAACTCTTCGGAACCATGCTTCTGACGCCATGTTTGTTTGCTTTGGCCCATGCGCATGCGCGTTTCTACCTACGGTTAGGCGATTGTGTTGCCTGGGCTTCTCGCTGTACACGCGGTGGTGGGCCTTGTCGCCGGCACGATGGACCTTCGTGCTGGCGGACCCTTATGTCCACCGAGTCATTAGAGCCCCGGCCTATGCTCGTGGATACTACAAAAGCCGTAATAATTAACTATCGACTGAATATAAATGACTGAACGTCTAATCTAACCTTGTTTTCAACCTCATATGCCAGGATTATTGTGTAAAGACATTCGAATCGCTCAGAAAGCAGTTTTATTTTGTTTCTGACGTCATGTACACAAGGGGCCTTGTGAGGCTTTGCGCGCCGATCGCTTATAGCAACGATAATAAGAATACAAATTCTCTCGGCAAACACAACTGACAAAGGCTTGGAAATCGAACGAAACGAAGCATATCGAATGAAATATGACCAACCTCTTTATTTGTATAATCAAACCAGTATATTTTTCACATCTTTCACGATTCTACACGCTTCGAGCGGGCCCTGGCCGGCCAAGACGAGTGGAATCGGTTTGCGCATGCGCGTCAAAATCTGGGTCGGGATCTGGGTCGGGATCTGGGTCGGGACCTGGGTCGGGACCTGGGTCGGGACCTGGGTCGGGATCTGGGTCGGGATCTGGGTCAAGGTAATCACGTGATCGGAGGTGTGGGTTGGATCGGGGTCAGGGTAGGGCTTGGGTCTGTCCACGTGGACAATGTGTGGTTAGGACGTGCACGGGAACGTGCGCGCCAGCTCGCCTTTGGATTGGCTTAGACATGGGTTCAAGTGTGGGGTCAAATTATTCTATGACCTACTAGACCGGTATTGGGGTCAACGCCTTGTCGGAGCGGTGTACCACTTCCGGCCCGACCAGCAGTTCGTGGACACGGGAAATATCAGTCCACGGGCCTTGGCACGGACCCATAGTAATTCTGGGGTGGGGTTGGGCCACCCCAGAAAAAATAGAATCCTATAATAAACGATGGGGCATAACCCAACAGTTTGTTACAGCCGTGGATCAGTGTCATAGATGACTGACTTGCTAGAACGCTCAGCTAGTCCCTTCATTAATGAATACCAATGATTAATACCATCTACCAGGGGCCTCATTCTCATAACTCTACCGTATACCCCATACTCAGATCACATGCCTGATTACACGAGGCAGTATTTAGTAGGGCCTATGAACAATGTTCACATAGTTATTCCAAGGTTATATTCCTGTACAATACGATCGAGTATAGGCCTTGTGTACACGGAATCCATCACATCCATAAACTCAAATGGCGATCATAGCGATAAAACCATAATCCGGGTGTTTAGCACCAATTAGGAGTTTACGGTAATGAGCCAACAATATAGAGAATGGCTTGCTGTGTAAATGGGATATTTCCTTGCGTCCTGGTGGATATAGAGTAGTGGTAAGTGCTAAGCAGGGGCTATATAAGGGCGTGGGTGAAGAGGAATGGCCAGGCATTGAAAGCTGCCTCGGAGTTTCCTCTTAATTGATTGGGCGGTACTTAATCTCCAGTCTAGAGCCTTCATTTACCAAAATTATCCCTCGTGAGTATGTTTCCATTTGATTTTAGGTACTTTACCGGCTTCATTCGTCAAAACGGTGTAAACAAGTAGTTATCTTCTTCTCTCATGATATTTGATACATGGCCAACATTAGATATATGTCATAATGTACATCGTTACATATAATGCACTAGGAAGTGCAAACTAAAGGTGATTATTTATACTAGGTCGCTTCTAATCGGTGTAGTGTAATTATTTGTGAAGAAAATAGTGCGACACTATATGTGGCAATAAAGGCAAGAAGACTAGGAGCATTGGCACACCACAACCTTGGCCGGCTGTACAAGTGAGGGGGCAGAAGAATGGAGTGTATCATTCTATATTGCATGGGAGTCATTCATCTCAGCCCCGTCCCCTAGATTATTTACACAAGTCAAGGGGAGCTGGTCATATTTCATGCTGTATTCTCAAGTAATATTTTATGATGCATATGAGGACAATATTTACCCTAGGCGGCATTTGCAACGCAGCCATATCCCATCCCACCAGGCATTGTGAACCTGGAGGCAAATGAAC
Organism: Sthenelais limicola; assembly: GCA_942159475.1. Classification (NCBI taxonomy): domain Eukaryota; kingdom Metazoa; phylum Annelida; class Polychaeta; order Phyllodocida; family Sigalionidae; genus Sthenelais; species Sthenelais limicola. The sequence continues at coordinate 10,830,700 of OW804100.1, read as the reverse complement.
TGAATACCTGCTGATCGCTGAATGGGGACCAAGATTTGAGTCAACGAGGAAGACCTATACGTCTAAATATCATACCAACAGTAAAGAAGTATTGAGGGGGAAACATTTCGATGGCCTTGATTGAAATCGCATTATAATCTTGACCCGGTTGTAATTGCCAATGTTCCACCAAACAAACCATTTCCAGCTTCAAGCGACAGCCCTATGTTGAGTCCTTGCAATTGCAAGAATAAAAAACATTTTTACGGACAGCGAGACTGGAGAAATGCATTGGTGTAAGCTTTCAATATCCTATCCTGAGTGGGGAGAACATGATACATGTGATGCTTGAATCAGTCCTGACAGCACCTACCCATATGGATCGGTAACTCTAATTGATTTCTCAAGAAAAGTACAGACCAACATAAATCAGACTGGGCGTGGCAATAAAGTAAATCACTATTTTCTCCTCCCCTGTTTCTCCCCTAGTCAGTGGACAATACAAAACACATCCGTTATCCTAAGAACAATATCAGGCAAAAATGCTCTCTGGAAAAAAATACCACTTCATTAGCCTTTGGGTGTCATATTAAGACATGCACCGCTCTAAATTCTGGACAATGGTTCACACTGAGAAACACGTTTTTCAAGAGCCATTCAGCCAGTTGTGGAATTCGATATGAGTAGAATTTCTCAAACGGAGGACATGGGTTGGTGGTAAGAGGCGACTGTAATGAATAGTGATCAGATTGGCACAATCGGCGGGTGTCACTCGCCGCAATAAAACCTCGAGGTTCCATGTAACTGTACGCCACTATCTGCCGCAATTGTCAGAGATTCAATAAAATGTAAGTGAATTATGAGTCCAGGGAGGTTTAAGAAATACCTAAGGTGTCTGATTGGTATGACGGTTCAGTTGGCCAGCTAGGGGACGTACTTCAATGAGTGGGCGCTTAGAGGGATGTGAGGTTATGACCCCGCAACAAGATTGGCCATGTCAATATTTCAACATTTTTCACTCCATTTTTGAGAAGCAATTACGGAGAAGTCAATCACTCAGCTGAGGACTGCAAAGGACTTCCACTGTGGAGACGAGTGTGGTGAAACCGGCCGTGGATTCTCACAAAGCCCCCAATATCCACCACTAAAGAAATCTAATTTGGAGGTTTTTTTTCTGGTGAACAGCAGAGAGAGTGAGCTTTCTGTGGAGTTCTAGAAGGGATTTCCCCCAACTCTCATTATAGGCTCTGAATGGAAATATATAGGTTTGTAATAGACTAGCGAATTATAACACCACTTAAAAGTTTTAATTAAATTCTGCACTTCGGTAAACAACACATTAGCGGCTTCAGCATATTATGAATAGGGAATTCAATATTTTGTTGTCTCTCTGCATTGTAACTCATTTTCCTAGCTTGCACATTCGCAGCATTAGTAATAAGGATGGCGAGACAAAAGTTCAGGCAAACAAACTATAATATTTGTCCGAGGTGATCTATTCCCCTTTGTCTAATAGCACTGAGCGATGAGGGACACATAGGCTATTAAAACTTAGACGGGCACATAGCCGGACGGATGAAGGCCAGTCTGTATTCCTTCTATATTCCTAGAGGCATGCCAAAGGCGCTCTTGTGGGCTATGAAGATATTGAATTCAAAGAACATCTGTTGAACTGATAGTCCCAAACATAGGGCCGAGCTCACAGCAGGCTGTCCGCGGGCCCCACACTGAGGCAGGCCGAGGAAGGGTGTTACACCAGCTGCAGGCTCAAGCTTGGGGGATCGATTGTGATCGACCTGTGTAGGTAGGTATCTACGAGAAGATACTTGACAATAGACCTAATAGCTTGATCTTTTCCCTTCTAAACGTGCAGAGTATAATAGCTCAAGATCAGTTTAGAAATAGACTCATAGTATCAGGCAATCTACATGGAATTATGTGGAGGCATAGATAATCAGAGTGTACGAAATGTTGTTTCACTTCAATCACCAACAAGTTTCAAAGAGACCACTTCAACTATTTCCTTTAGGCAAGTAACTCCCTGGGAAAAAGTGTAATCAATGAATAAGCCAGGCTAAGCCTCTAAGCCAGACGGCACTACAAGACATTTTTAGCTGACATTACAACTCTTTGAGCCGCACCGATCATATTTGAAGCAGCCAAGCGCCAAAGCGCAAGGCCCCCATTCAAAAGGCCTCTATCAATGGATTTTATAGCAGAGACATGTCTGTATAGCCGCGATAAAATGAGTTTAAAGAATTATCAATTGATCACTCTTTTCAAACGCTGCCGGCAATCAATAGATTTTTCATGAGAGTTTGAACCAAAGGTTCTTTTTTCAGTGAGTGTCGATCACATCCGCGTCAAGGAATAATGAATGCCTAAATATATTCACATATATTAGAGTCCAGCTCTTACAGAACTGTCCCATCAAAGCTATATCTGGGACTCTTTTTTAAGATATAAGGAATATTTGCCTGAATGGATAAATGTCATATTCCGAGGGATTGGGGTGATTTAAAAAACGCTAATTATAGATTGCAGCGTGGAATTGACAGACCACCAACTTCATATACTACTTGTAGAAGAACCCATCCACAATTGAACATTTCCATGCACTACTTACGTTCGACCTTAAGGCAAATACATAGGCGGACAGAGACCAGATTCATACCTCTATATATATGACTATATATATACTTATATACATAGGTTGGCAGGAGGAGAAAGTGAAGAGGGAGGGGCGGGCAGATAATAAAACATACAGGAAGGCAGACAGACAGCCAGGATTGTGTGGGGAACCACAAGCAATGACTTGAGAGGGGGGTGCTACAGTTTCATACTTGGAGGATTGGGGGACTGAGTTGTCTGTTTCACACAGATGATTGCCCCCAGGTTAATGACCGCCATATGAGTGTCACAGCAGGAGTGAGCATGGAGAGGTAATGGACATGAGTCAGTGTGTAGTAATAAGACTGTACACACATGACTGCCTCATGTCTCCACCCCTGCACGGTGAGTGATGGGCCAGCCTCGGCCTGCCCATTTATCTCACCCATCTGTCCACAATACCTACACACCCACCTCCAACCCAACATCATGCTGCACACTTCTATCGGAGGGCCACATGTGCACCAAATCAACCCTGCCAATCAAACCCTCGCGTCAGCGTCCATCGGATAAACCTCAACCTTGATTCGGCGACTGGCCCACATCCGCCGCCTATCCAGCACATAACCTTTGCTATGAACCCTGGTGTCTCACTGTGTCCCACCATCAATCTATGTCCAGCTCCTACTGTCCTCATTTCCATCGCTCCTACCACCACGCCCGCCCATTCCTGCCTCTCTGCATGCAAGCAGGACTCAGGAAAATATGAATTTCCAAGATTAACAACCGTGGCAGTGATTTCCCAAGGGGCTGCCAAACTTATTCCATAATCAGGAAATTTCGTCCAACTTTTTCTAAGACAGGGTCTACAGGGAGGATCCAAACCATTAAAGCAAGCCGTTACAATTCTGAAGCCTTGTTGACGCGGGAGTTTTTTTTATTTTCCAACAATCTCCTCTGGTAATTTCCCAAATTTCTGCTGAATCATAGAGAATCCTCTGAAATCATTATCTCCAACTAATGACAATATTGGTCACAGTAATTGCCATTAACGGTTTTGCATTTCAATTTTCTGAACAAGATGACGAGCAAGATATTCGTGATCCTGGAGGCGAGAAAAACTGATGAACTCGTGTATAACTTAATTCATTTTTGACAAAAAAAATAACCCTATCTCTTCAAAAACAGGAATAGGTCGAAGGCAGATACGAGAAACCAAATTCAAAAGTTCCAAAATGTGCCATGATTAGGATATTAACAAACTTCTCGCCAAATCATCCTTAAAAACGAGGAGTTCGTCATTATATAAAATATTAAAATATTATCCTAATCAGGTTAAAATATCATAACTAGTAATACAGTATTAACTTCAAGGATACTTTGCTTTGAACCTTCCCATATAACGTCTGAATCCCATGTACATATGGTCCGCCATAGTATACATCAGAATCATTAGGAACCAATACTACTCCGTCTATAAGTTACAATGATTAGTTAAACCATTGGGACAGAGCTAGGACGAGGCGTTAGATAGCTGGGGGGCAGGGGCTGGGGGGGGCTGGGAGAGCGGTACATACGTCCTAATATACTGCAATATAAGATACAGGTAGTCCATGCTGGTTCACCTTCACTGGCTGACAACAGGTGGCGGTGAAGAGGTCGTCCATGCGCCATATCTCATGATCGTGACCTGACAACATGTTGGCGAGGGACGATAAATGGGGCGATTACGGGGTCCTCTTGAGGAATGTATGTCTGTGCGAGTTACAAAGCACCTGCTCAAACAACTATACTTATCGATCTTACCTTAAAATAGCAGTTGCCCCCATCGTATTTATCACCCCTCGTGTATACACACATCATATATTTATTTACACATAAATGAGTTAGAGATGACCACAGAGACCATCTGTAGCCAGTGTGGCAGTGGCAAGTCTGCACTGTGAACGAGAGTCGGGGGTGAATAAGGAGCACATGTGAAGGCTACATATGTCAGGGATCATACTCTATACCCACTGGTTGTGTGTACCGTCAAATACAACACACCCCAACCAAGAACAAGGGTTAATCTTACCACGCTGCAAGAATGGAAATTAACTCACCTACAAGAAAATAGAAAGAATACATTAGTACACACATATTATACATGTTTATACATTAGCACACCTAGATTATACATTTTTTTACGTTAGTACATTGACTGGTGAAGCAATCGAATTTATATCTGGTCTCATAATCACTCAAAAAGTCAGGAAATAGTGGGAAATAATGGGAAGGTAGAAAAGTATCATGGTGGAAGAGAGATATCAGATTTCATCTCCGACATAAAGGTGCCAGAAGCGGGTTGTGTAATAATCATCAGCTAAGGACTGTTGGTGAAGACTTAACCAAAGTCACTAGTAGAGCCTAATGAGAATTGATCATCTGTTAAAGGTATAGGCCGAGAGGTAGGGCTGAATAATACGGCGCGGGCGTTGGTTTCCAGAACCAAGGGCGTGAACTAGAGATTATTGAGGGGCTATATAGATTGAGACATAGACGTGGGTTAGCACATAGGGCGAAACGAAGATAATAAAACATACGGACGTCAGCAAAGTATTCATATCATAAGACACCAGCTGCAACAGAAAGAGTACTGTCTTCTCCGTTGTTGCTTTAGAAATAAATAATTACATAACTTAGACAAGGTCTAGGATAAAAGAAGATGAGCCTAAGACATCTCAACTATTCTCTTATTTACAAAGGAGAAAGACGTCTACATATATGGGTTCCTGCTAAGGATGAATTGACGACAAAGAGATTGCATGGTTTAACCTTTCCACAGTCTATTCATGTAGATGAAGATAGTCTTGAAATATTCGCTTTCTCTCTGAATATTCTGAGATGATCTACGCCAACGCCTTAGCATAATTGACTTTTTCACTACTTCAGGGCTCACAGCAAACAGTTCTCAATTATGTATCAAGCTGAGGATTGATATTTAATGTAAGTGTTCGATCATTAAACTTCCGGCGATAACAATTAAGGGATATTCTTCCTCATTCTCATTCCTGAAAGCCTTTGATAAGAAGAGACTTGTACTGAAAAGGAGAGAGATGCACGGAAATAGTAACAGACTGAGCGGAATGGGCTGTTGGACTGAATGGTATCGATGACATTGAATAGGGCAATAGACTAATAGGCAGAAGAGTATCAATGTCCGTGAGTAGCAGGGAGGAAAAGGTTGAGAGGGTTTTACTAGATGCTATTATACTCTCCGTGAATAAATACTATCCCACACCCTCAAGTAATCACAAGAGATCCTCTTGTGCCTCTAGGTACGAGCCAATCAACTTACTCGTTACAATAGTCCGACCAGCAATCTGACTGCTACAAGCGCTGCTATTGGGCAGGCAACTGCACGTGAAAGCACCATGTGACACTGGCACGTGATCTGATTGGTTAATTGCACTTATGTCAGCGTCAGGACGTGACTGGGAGAAAAAACTGTTTGGCAAGTCTGAAAACTCGCACAAGAATGTGCTGATTGCGTCATTAATGATTCCTTGACACGTCACGTCACTTAAAGGGTATGATGAGGAATTTCCACAAACTTTAAATGCAGGTATTGGATGAGGAGATGGAATATCTTTGTCAATTAATATCAGAGAGGCAGAAAGGCAATAATTATCTCAGTATCTAGATTCAGACTCCTTGATTAGAGTTAACCCATCAGAAATAATCGTTTATTTCTAACGCTATTTTTATTTTTTTTCTTGGTTTGATCTGACACGTCTCTATCTATCAGTGTACACCCCAGAACCTTTTCCAAGATTTATTGTATACTTCCACTGCTTTCCAATAGTAAACGGCCATGTAGATTATCCACCAAATATCCTTTAGATCAAACCATCTACTTGGTCGTCCCTAACGACCCTCCTTGATCTCCCATCCAGTAAAAGGTACAAATCTCCTCAAAGACATTTTACGATCGGGGAAAAATAACTCAATAGACCCAAAGAGCAGGACAACATGCGGTTTTAGGGAAAATCATGTCTCATTTCAGATTTAAGCATCCTATTTCCGCGGAAAGAGGCGGCTTTTCTTTTCATGGAGATACAAGAACTGCTTGATGTAATTGCCAGAATCTTGAACAAAAAGCTTTAAAGCCTTTAAGTCTTGTCACTGAGCAGGAAAACTTCCTTCTTCACTTGAGATATTCAACCCTGCAGTTTCACAGTAAGTTTCAACACTATCTCTCCCAATAGGTTTTAATAGTTTCAAATAATTGGACTTATTAACAACAATTAATTAAATCTAATTCATTTATAGATACTGGCAGAATGAGCTGATGTCAACCAATTGGCCAATTCAGCAACAATATTTATTCTCAGATTAATCTACTGGTCAACAACTCCTCACATGTAAACTATATTATTGAAGGCGAGATTCTGTTTCGAGGTTTCTACCGTTGGACAAACAACAGCCGGACAAGTGGTCCTGACAACTATAATGATTGGTTTTGCAAATGAAGACCAGGTTTTTTGTCCAGCATAATCTTTTCATCCATTTGATTGACCGTCGCTCACACATCCTCTCTTCCCGGCGGACAACTGCGTTGCTATGGTGACAAGTACTTCCTCTTCCTCAAGGATATCGGAAGTTTGAGTTGGAATTGATTGGTCGACACTGTAGGATGCATTCTCAGACGGGTTATGGAGACTACAAAACGTCTTAAAGGCACAGTGGCAGAAGTACAAGTTTCTATTTATCTCAATACAGGTCAAGTAGAAGATAGAGATTCTTAAGAATTAAGATTATTAACAGCAGAACAATCAGATTGTTATGAAATAGTTGTCCTCTGTTAACCCACATGCAGAGTCTACTTAGACATTTTGCGAATTCTCAAGTGGATTCACAAGATGATAAGCTATTAGTGCATCAAAAAGGTTTGCGTAGAAACATCAGAATTAAAACATCTCTCCATTTGCACGACCGGGAGTGTTCAAGAAGCGGCAAGGACCAGGGCAGTCTACTGACACCATGCACGAGTTGAAGTATGATAGATATTCCATTTTCCTTTCAGGGAGAATCTCGATTAAGCAATCACTTTAAAGTAAAATTTATATTCTGAACCACGCCTTTATTCTAAAGCCTTGTCAGTCACCACCCAATTAGCTAATAGAGACTGTCACGTGATCAACAAGCTTCTAGCTACTCAAAAACCTCCAGTGGTTGCCGCCAGTCCAGCCAGACAGGGCGTCTCACATTTACACCGGTAGGAGTGGGAAGATAACGAGGGACGCACAATGTAAAATCAACTATAGACTTTCACAAACCTTTCTGCATAATAGACTCCAACCTTCATTGTATGAGTTCTACCTTGTGGTTTTAGAGGCTAAAAGAGACAGGCAAATTATCTCAGAAGAGTTTATATATAGTTGGGAGCCTATTGAGGCAGCTGGGGGTCATTATCTTCATGTTCGTGTTGATGATTCTCATGTCATGTTAGCTCATTAAATCCACTTGCTATCCAGATCATCCCTAAAAACGGGACCTCTAATTACAGGCTTTTTATATGGTGGTGCTCATTAAAAACAGACTTTATTTAACGTCTAAAGAATATACGGCTTTAGGTACAATAGAAATACTTCGACAGGTGGGGGAAGTGGAAGAAATAAATATGACGGGGATCATGGTTGTGTCGGCTAAAGGCCCAAACTGATTTAAACTGAGATTAAAATAATTGTTAACAAGTCAAACAGAATGCTTTAGGAAACCGGTGCCTAACCACACAACAAAAGTGATCAAAGTGATGTAAATTATTCTGTCGGGAGGGACTAAAAGGGACTTAACGTAGGGCAAACCTAGTGTCACCGACCCTGAAGATCACATTGTCGATATAATCCCTAAGGGCTTATCATCGAACTCAATGACCTTCAAATAGCCTCAATGACCCCGCGAAGAACTCTCTTGACGCTCCCTTCTTTCAGCTCCATACTTTAAACTTTAGCCTGTTCTGTATCCCACACAGTGACCTGGGATTACGGCAGAGTTACCATGTCAAGCTTACACTTCAAGTAAGACATAGATGTTCCCATAATTATACCTTTGAAGGTGAGACTAGAGAAGAGCGGTAATGACGTGGTGGGAAAGGCTATCCTGGAAGCACTCCATTGACCAAGTATTTTTCTCAAGGAAGCTACGCTAAGAATATACTTATGACGAAGTACATAAGACTACTGCCCTACATGAATGCAGCCGCATGGCATCTATAGCCACAACGTATGGAGGAAAAACCTCATTAATTAATCTTTATTCACCGAAAGACACCCGGATCTGTAAGGAGGAGAAGGTGAGTTATGGCATCTAGATTCAACCAGCCTGTCGTAATATACACACATGAAAGACGGCCAATCTCTAACAATGATGATCAATTTGTAAACGACAATGGTGTCTGAAAGGGAGGGTTACATCTAATGAGGAGTTTAGCATAAATACAGCAGATAGGAGCAGGAACGCCGATTCTACTTCTCACAACTCCTAATTAATAAATGGAGAGCGTTATGTATATGCCTTGACGGTATTTGGTATCGGCATTTACTTAATAATAGCGGAGCCAAACATCCGAACGTTGGCAAGGAAGCGGAGGCTAGAATGGTCCTACTTGAAACACAGCGGTTGGAGATGCTATTCATGATGTAACAGCAAAGGTATAACGTTTTCATCAGGTGTACTTCATCCTGCATGGGTATGAATGGAGAAGAGAATAGTCTACGACAGGCGATGTTAGCCGCAAGTGGCACGGCTGCAATTCAATGCATAAACCAAACCTGGCCAGAGATTTTCTCATTTCTATGGTAATGTAGAAAAGCATATTTTAAAAGCAGTTCCCTGAGAACACTCCCTCCCCGCAAACACTCATCTATTCTAATCTTGAATTTCTGGTAGCACAAATGTCTGCACCAAGACTGAATATAGTTTTAGTATACATACACTTAGCGATCCTCACAATGTCCTGTCCTATGTCACAAATTCTTTTAAAAACTAGCCTCAACCAATTAGAAACTATATACGGTATATATCACAATATATTGTTTACACGGACTAGTGACTCAATCAAAATCCGAGCCCTCACCTGGGTCAGTGAAATAAACCATCCCAGTCAAACTAAAGAGTCACATTTTATCATCATAGATTCATCTGGAATTATTGAAGGATTCAATGGCCAACTCTCGATCTTAATGGACTCTAGACAGAGCCGTTGCGCGGGTGGCTTTCTCTACTAGTGAACACAGCTCAAGCCTCCTTGCGTGACGCCTAAAAGCCTTACCTCCAGAGTCTGCTTCAAGTTGTTAAATGTGAAGAGCTGATTCTAAAGGAAAACAAATAGCAAACCTCTGTAAAGATGTCGGCTCTAGATTCACTCTGAATTTTCTAAACATATCGAGAAAAACAAAAGAGGAACTAAGAATTAATATCGTCGCTCTTGACGAAGGAGAATTGCAAGCTGAATAGAGCTGAGGAATATATAAGATATAGAGCGGCTGCAAGGGGCAGGAACATTAACAGACCTCCTCATCCAAAGCCTGAGTAGAATGTTACCCAGCCAACGAATGAGTCGCAATCATCCGTAACTAGACGCAGCCCGCACGCCAGCCGCACCGACAAACATGTCATCAGCGTAATGACGCTCTCCATATGACGTCATCGAGAGAACAAGGATGCTTCCCACAAACTATTTCCAGCTGGGAACGTGCTCTAAGTTCCTTTCAATATGGAGCGATCTGAATTTGGAGGGGCTTTGGAGGTGTTTCTGACAATTATTTTTGATAAGTTCGGCAGAGAATGCGCGGGCGGGTTCTTCTAGTTCTAGGGAGTTGATGGAGGAGAATGGATGACGGGGGGATGGAGACATATGGGCAGGAGGGAGTCAACTCCGGGAAACTGTTGTGTCTATCCATGAAAATTGAAGACATGATTCTAAAAATAGATTTCAACACGCGATGAAGCCATTGTGTATACAAAGCACACTGGTGCCTTCCGCCACGCACCGTCTAATTGTCACTCCTGGAGCAATCGCTTAAAAGAGAGCATGAACTCAAACACCCGTTACAATCAAACTCTGGTGTTCTTGAAACGTGTCAACAGTCCTTTTACAACTCAAAGTTTTACCAAATATTAGAGGGCAGTACATTTAAATTATGATCTGGAGGATTGAAGAAACGACAGAGAAACGTTTCAGGTAAATGACACGAGACAAATCGATACGAAATGTGCTATGCCTTAGATTTTAAAAGCCATTCAGTACTCTTACAATGTTCAGTAAATGGTGTGATAGGGGCGTAAATGTGACATTCTAAAATCTAAATGGACATGTCATTTTTGCGCATAACTAAGGGAATGTGAGACGTCATTACTTTCTCTTATAATATATGAACCTTTATTTTCACTTTCTTTTACAGTAATGATTCACTACCTTCTATCGGGTGCATTTATAAATCAAGGTTTTGCACACTTGCAGATTGGAGGAAATTGGTGGATGGTACATCACGCAATCATGAAGTCGCTTTTACCTAAGACAATGTTTGACACGTGTTTCTTTCTTATAACTGTCTAAGCATGAAGCCTGGAAAATTACATGCAAGTAGTTTTTGGTGCAAATCATTTAAATTGTATCTCATAAGTTCTCCAATGGTGTGTATGCTCCTACTTTTAGAAGAAACATCCTTAGAAGTAGCGGATTTCTAAATGCCTCAATTGTCAGTATCGTACACAGACTTTTGATTTGACAACCTGAAATAAGTAAGTCTATACACATTCCATAGCTGTAGTATAAATTAAATTTTGGATATTGCCTAGGTCACGCTAACCAAATGAACCCCTATTATACTGGGACGGACTGCCATATCACACACAAAAAACATTCAGTGGTAATTTCCCTGTACAGATAGTCACTGCTCGACTTTAGATCGTCTGTATGGCGAATGGTATAGGAAAGTAAAGGACCAATGTGTTACTATAGATATGACTTCCTCTCAATGAGCATCCCAAAGGTCATCCCCTCCAACCATAGTTTATTCTGATTCCCTAAACCTTTGCCAACAAACTTAACAATCGGTGGTGTACTTTTTTAGGCATGTAATTTCATCACTATGTATCAGACTTAACCCTATCGCAAATCAGTTCACAGGGGAATCGACGGTGGTGCAAATAATCCATTGCGCAAGAAGTGAAATATTATGACGACAACATCTATAGGTTTCCAAGTGAATCATGGAGGTACTTCTGGGAGCAAGCCCTAGGGCCCGCCCTGTGCCAGTCCAACATACACTATAAAAAGCCAAAGCCATATATGTCAGAGAAAAGCCTACATTTATTGGCTGCATCCCAAAACTAATCGAACAGGGTCATTTAATGGTAGTCAGTAAGCACGGGGAGGCCAAGCTAACCAGGGCAATAATCGCCAATATAGAATTCTTGTCCAAGGCTTTTGGAAGGGACTTGCAGTCACAATGAAAACAAATTTATTTTTATCTGGATGGGATCCCCGCAACGTGGGAAATGTCATGGCAGTAATTTTACACGTCACGTTATACGGTGGCATGACTTTAAGTTTGTAACTAGCAATGGCACTTCTCGGCAAATAGCAATGCCCTTTTCATTTCTTCCTTTTCCACTAGTGCACTCCATTCAGCAGTTATGGAATCTTTGGGGAAATTTCCCAAACGATGTCTACGTTACAAGGCTCTGACTAGATGTACATTAAAGGGGAGAATGTCCGGTGACAGATTCAATTGTTAGCCGCGGCTCTAGTCAGTCTCAACATGCCCATGCTTGCCGGAAGTCACGCGTGTGGAACGCAGCGATCAGCTGACACCACTTCCGGTAACAACTTGCCTGGATTTGCTTCTGGCTCAGTGCTAATGTCTCATTAGCGTTGGAACATAGATAACCGAGAGGCAACCATAAGCCAGCAACTGTGAGCCAGCAAACATAACATAACCAGCAGGTTTCGGGTTCCGACGAATATTCAGATTTATTATATGGGCATTCCATTTGCGAGGTGCGATAAGTGGAGTGCAAAAATATCATCATATGTTACAATAAAAATTCGAATTGGGTTTTCTGTTAGCTTTCGAAACCAAAAAGAATGGTTTATATATCAATATTTGTCTATGCTAGGGGCATATAATAAAAATAGTGAATGGAACTAGGTACTAGTAATTATTAGCACCTCGTTCCATTCTCTCTATATATTGTATATTATATACTACTTTCCTTATATTGTATTGAATGGTTCTGGACACAAAGAAATTGGCAGCGCCTATAACATTTATAAGATCGACTCTACTCCTAGTTAGTTGTCACAAAAGCTATCCAGACGTAGAAAATGTCCTCCCAGTAAGAGAGAGACCACATCTATGGGCTGATCTATCCTACCCAGTGATGGGATAACAAGAGCCAAAGATAGATAAGTATTGATTCGAGGAAGATGAACTAGTTAGCTCGCTACCTTTACACTGACGGGCCTTCACACACATACACATATTCAGTTTCACTTGAATCGATATTAGTTAACCTCGAGCCATGTTTGGAAAACTTAAAACCATGCAGGAATTCTACGTCTATAGCTACCCTTTAGACAATAAATGGGGCCTACATACATAGCAGCATTAACTGCAACAGGTATAAGGAAAGGAGCAAACATGTATACCGATAATGAATATCATTCTCATCGGTTTCAGTTAATGAGGTGTAGGGTTAACTTTGGGGGAAGATCTAAACTCCTTTGTCCAACCAAAGGGGCAACTATCGCCATTATAGAAAGTAACACGTACATTAATATTGTCTCGTATGTGTGACAGAGACAGAGTGAGTGAATGAGTGAGTGAATGAGAGGGGAGACAGAGAGACAGACAGAGACAAAGAGACACAAGAGAGAAGAGACAGACAGATTGAAGGGGCATAATAGAATTATTCTAATAAAAGCGACCGAATGTTTAGAAGAACCGTTTGCGAACAAAAAGAGTATTTGTAAGTAAATCAAATACACAAGAATGAGACACGGAACCACATTGGATCCAGCACTAGTCACCGTCTGGTGTGGGTCAGCTAGTCCATCCTGGAAACAATGATTTAGAGGTCGATGCTTTCGGGACATCACATTCATATATATTGACCGTGGACATCGTATCTTAATACACCACCCTCAGGAATAGATTAACAGAAGGGAAACTAAGAATGAGTCTAGGAATATTGGGAAGGTCTCCACGTTAGTGGACCAATGTATTCCCATCCTATTTCATCAGAACTTATCTATTTCTAATAAACAAATACAATTCTAGCAGAAACAAGACAAGTTAACAATGCAGAGGCCGAGTATAGACAAAGGTACCTACGTTTTCATATGTGATGGTATCCACGTATTTCTTAAAGCTGACTGATTTCACCTTATGGCGATGTTTGAGTTGACACCACGAGAACATGGTGCTGAAGTATAGACGCCTCATTCAATCACATTTAACCCTCCCTCCTCGGGATGGGTATAAACGGGCACTAGTTCGTATTAAGCCTTTAATATATGCACCTCAACATTGAAACAAGGATGGGTATCAGGGAATAGAAGAAGCTAACGGCACCGGTCTAATGGCGATTTGAACGGGTATGTTTCTCCAGTTGCTAATCCTGGGAATCGGATATGAAAGGTCGACTGTATGTTGAAATCCAGGGGATGAAAGACATCTAAGGTTGTATTTGTGTGGATGGATCTGGGTTAAACAGGCAAAAAATATATATGTACAGATATCCGGGTGATTGCTTGCTATCTCTTTTGCAAATATACATGTATATCTATTTCTAATAAATCACTGGATAGTTAAGTGTGTCCGTTACTGGCGATACCCTTTTGGTGATGGCTGAGAAATAATTAAATTCTTGGTCAAAAATGATATAAAAGGCTAGGAATATCCTGTAGTGTATTTGAAGTAAAATCCTTGCGGCGTTTATGATTGATGTGTGGTACAGTCAACCTGTGCCGTGTAATTATTCTGTTAGAGCCATATGATGGTACCTTTATAGGTTCCGTATTTAAAAAATTGAGGCACTATATCCTTTTATAGTTGAGCAAAATTAGTTATACCTCCATAAACAAAGGTAATATTTCCGTCATGTATGGAACGTATGAAACGTCTGAGACGTAGGATACCAGTTGATGTTGGTCAGCATTCAACTCTAGACTATATGTAAGTACTGGCGGCAGCACAAGACTCTCTAGGAGATGACCTAATGCTATGTGAGGCGGCAGAACATGTACAACACCTGAAATATATTTGGTCCCTTCATGGAATGGACATCTGTATCTTCTATCTACATCACTGCGATCATGATTCGCGGGACTTTTGCATAGACTATATTACCATTTTATGCACTCGTCTCGAACGAAATTAAATCTCGTTTCGCATCTGTTTATCCAAGCGATACATTACCTAGTTTTACAACTAGCAGTGTGAATGGGAACCTCTATCGGCCTAGTCCTCGGTATAAGGACAAGGGATGAATGATGACTTTAAGTATAATTATGTAGAGTATGTGTTCACATGTACATTTAACAGCTTGCACTAATATGTTATGTCGAAAGGGCGGTCGTTGTCTATCCTCTGGTACCAGTCTATTACTGGCCTTTCCGCCCCTTCAAATATTATGAAGAAAATCAATAAATTTTCCAGTCAGTTTTGGTGGGCTGGAGGCAGAAGTGATTCATCCAATACCTCATAGTGGTAACCTCCCTCCTCCTGCGTTACCTCCTCCAGCGGTGTCTGACTCCGGGATGAATTTGACTTAGACTTCAGAGCAGGATCATACTTAATCCTGGCTTCATTCACAAAGCAGCAGAGGCGAATTATAACGGCACACAGTTCATCATTTCCCAAGTAAAAGCAATCAATACTGGCTGCTTCTTACCTAGGTGCTTCCCAGGGAAAATAAACCTGGTCACACAAGTCGAATCCCTCTCACACTCTCTCCGGGGCTTCTGAATCTGTTCACCGCACTGACAAGAGCTAATCCAATACAACAATATCGGAGTTAGAGCAACTCTTTTGCATGGGCAGTCCAGAGCCCCACTAAGCTTCTTCTTCCTCCTCCCACAATATGATACTTCAACATTTGGATTGTATTCACACTCTGACAGAACTCATCCAAAGTATTGCCTTTTGTGTCGGCGGAGCGCGTGCAAGTAAATCCAGTAGGCGGTCTCCAAAGTCACCAACTGCTCAGAGATGCTTATAATCGTCCATAACAACAGCCAGTGCAATGTATCATCAGAACTTGGTGAATCAAGGCAGGTCAAAGATTATCGATTTTCACAGGGTATTTTTTCATTGGGAAAAAAATCAGATACGCAGTCATTCCGGCCGACTAGGGCGCATCGCCCGTGCGTGAACCCTGTGAGTATTGGGTGCAACCAATACAAGAGGCAATTGTACTGATGATGTGTCCGATATGTTCAGCCTTCTAGCTAGCCTAGCACCGGACAAATGCCTCGTTCAATGAGAGTGGTGGTATTACTGCTATGACAGAGCCGGGAGGCTTAGCCCGCAATAATTCATCAATAACCAAGCAAGCGCTCTGACAATTTCAATAGAATATTGATTTATATCATTAGCCTAGCAGAGTTTCTTCATAATTCCCGATTAATGAGGAAATTCGCCGACTCAATTCGTTAAGCCAATTTGCAGTATATAAGCCGATGACCTTTAACATCAACTTGTATATCTAGGTGGTTTTAAAGTGGTATAAGTGTGAGAATGATATTTTAGCGCTCCTGCTTGCATTTGTGCAGAAAGGATGGTTCAAAGCTATGATGTATTGGTGCACAGTTCAGCAATCCATCCCCTTTGGGATGGGGGCCTAAGAGAGGGAGTGTGGGGCAGAGAACGAAGTGATGGGGGCCTACAGAGACAGGTTGACGAATGACAAAGACTATAGAAGGCTGATCACTTACAGCTCAGCCTCTGTCATAGCAAAGATCACTGGAGCTGATTTATTACTTGCCCAATATCCTGTGTAACTCTAGATACTGGTTCCAGAGAAAAGCCAAGTCTCAGGCTATATATCCCACATTGATGAATAAGCTCAGAGCATTTGAAGAGCGCGCCTGCAAGCTATCATCGCCAGTGCCGTAAGATCCAAAGAATGATTAACGGAGTAAGAATTGATGGCACGGTTTAAGAGAAAGTCATTGTGAGAGGTCCAACAAAGGAGACGCCAAAAACGTCCCTATGTTTTATTAATCATGGCCTGATATGTTCATGGCCATGCAGCAGTAAGAGACGGGCGGTGGCAGCAACGACAATGACAAGGTCTATCAGGACTATGGGGTCTCATTATATGAGAAGGAGCAGGCTATCTCGTGTTGCCCCAGGCTATCGGTAGGATGTTAAACTGGTATAACCCACGCAGTGGTGATTTGATCATTGGGGCTATCATTGCCTGGTAAGCGGCGACGGAGCCATGAGCCAGGAATATTCACATCCATAAAGATGGCTTCACTTATTCAGCCTTCCTTGCGGAATCTCCATCACAAAACCCTGCTAGCATAGGACGGGAGAACTACCAAAAATTGCTTGTAAGAAATCAGGAGTCAAAGCATTACCATCATCATATGCCGCCATCTCACGATCAATCTCCAATTTAATGATGCAAAAACACCATCAATAACTACTGCTACCGTAAAGCAGGCGGCCTGTTTAAAATCAGAACAAGGCAAAAACTGCGCATCAATTCAAATATGTTTTCCTCTTCTCCTTACTTAGCTCCAGGGCACGAGCGATATAAATAAGTCTATAAGTGGAACATGTTTAACTTGAGGCGCTATGTATTTATAACAATGTATACCCAGGAAGAGGTCGGAGAAAGGCGGAGTGGCATATAAGCCATAATGAGCCCACAAGAGAGGCCTGCTCGGCTGGCGTCCAGCGACCACCCTCTACCACTTGTATTCCTGGAGGAGTTCCATCAGCCTGTGATAGCCTCAAGCCCCTCGTTCCACCCCGCCATGACTCCTGTAACTACCCGTTTACCCTTCAAACAATGCCACCAGAACTAAGTTGTCACAATCTTGTTAAGCAGAATGTGGCAGAAACCAGCAAATGCCTACTGAAGGGCTTTCACAGAAGCAATTTTCCTTCAATGCTTACACGTTCCCTCCGTTAGGCCATCTTAAGTAGAATATAGTGGTTCACAGTTCTTGTAGAGTGTATATATTTATATGTATATATATACAGTGCAAAAAACAATGTAACTACACTACAACTCCGCTGTGATTTTAATGATGACTGATGAGAGAGCAAATGCAGGCTTTTTTATATATAAATTATCTGTCCTGGTCCCGCTGCGCTAGATCATCCATTGTAAAGCGTCCTCTCGGAGTGATTTCGACTAATACCAGTACAGCCGTTTTACACACTAGTGAACATAGGAATCATACTCCTCCACACACACACGATGACTGATTAACAGATAAATATACTGATTATCCCATGATTCTGTCTCGGCACACGCATAAGCCCTATGCTTCACGCAGCTTGTACTAATATTTTCGGCCGATAAGGTTTCGATTTGTTGGCAGCCCTGCCTACAGGATATGCACACCAAGGAGAAGCCATGCGCTTGCAGCGATTTAATACAATCTCATCCATCTGTCCCACCTGCACACCATTTCCTTAATGCAGAGTGCCAAAGCCGATTGGATCTATCGGCTCGCCACCACCATATTGGGCCTTTCCCCTTCCTTGTGATATCCATGAGGTACCACTGCTAGCTTCCCTGTGAACCAGAACTCATCCGTGTGACATCATCCACTTAAATCTAAAGGTCTCAATGGGACCCGGCTTCGCCTAATCCAATTGTGCTACGACAAAGGTCCTCAATTTTTTGTTTGCGTTGCCTTTAATGGACCAGTGTAGGCTTTTATGTTAGGTGTCCCATTCCTGGACCTGATCACACACGTCTATGTATGGACTGGATTGAGTCATGTGCTTCGATCACATTTGGACGTGGGTCACAAGCACTAGAATGAGAAAAGAACCGGCCATGTAAAAGGGTTTATAACCTCTGTCCTTGCAGATCACGGCACAGCTCCTCTCCATATCACATTTACTTAATGTTCATTCCTTTATTTTGAGTGGGATCCCGCAATCGTATCCACTCCTGATTTAGTTTCTTCCAGGATAATCCACCTTCTGCAAGTACTGAGTCCAGTTGGATTTAATGCATCATTGCAACGCAACCTAATGGACGAATCAAAGTCTGCCTACAGCTGAACACTGTCATTAATCTTTCCTAACAAAGTTTTGCCAAAACTTCCAAGTAAAGCGTATGAATTCTCGGATGATAACACACAATTCGTGAGCCTTTTCTTTGGCATTGGGGCGAATAAGGGTCTTATTAATGTCAAATGAAGTAGGAACTACTTATTTCATATTAAGTTCGTTTCTCCATACCCCGGACCCCTTTACTCAATTCCATTCAGCAACTCACTCTTTGCAATCAGCCTTTTACCACAGGCAGCATGAAAGGAAAAACATCCAGCGTTTTCTCCGGGTCAGATTCTCTGCGCTGCAGGAACGTTGCCTAGAAGATCAAATACTCCTCAAGAATTGGAACCAATCGGCCATTTCAACATCAATTACCATTCCATTCTTGCTTGTCACAGGAAATGTTTCTCCAATGTTCATTCATCCAGAGTCCCGTGCCCTGACACGGCGATCAGCACACGTTGTACAAAGCAAGCTCACTCGCCAACAACAAAAACATACACAATCCCTATTTTATGCGCGTTCCACTGCAATCGGAGAATATTCCATGGGTTTCAGGAGTAGCGAGATCGATGCGACGCACATATGAGGCTGAATCGAAGACTTGGAGCAAACAGTGACGGCTGGGCCTGGAAGTATTCTCACTTTGCCGTCAGTATTATTTTAGTATTAGGTAGATTGGTGAGGTTCCACGAGGCCTGGCCGCGAGGTATCGCATGCAGATCGCTAGCAAGTTGCCTCAGGTCGCTTTAACAGTTGATGAATTATTAATAATCCAAAATGACACGTCTCTCTTCTGGGGATTGCCTGACAGAAGATGCCACGCACAATCGATAGGTACCTAGAACAAATTTGTTGAAACTCTAGGCAAGGGAATGGGGAAGTCAATACCAATACGTCCATGTCATACAAGGATAAACAGGAGTACGATTTCTAATATTTTTATCACTTTTTATTAACATTGTCGTTGTGTATACTCGAATATTCATGTTTGCATATTGTGTGTCCCCCGATTTATCGCTTCCAATGGATCGGTTTATGATGGAAGAGGTGCAAGGCTAAAACACTGAAATATTTCTCTTCTGGGAGATAGACATCCAGGATACTGCCAGCAAGTCTCCCATATATGGAAACTCATTTAAACATGTATCCAGACTTTCTTTAGGAAAATAACTTCATGGGACAGATCAGGATTCTTAGTGTCTCAACATCTAGTATCACTGCTAAGCCATTCTTGCAAATGCTTGCAGATGCTTGCCACAAAAGGACTGTCCTCACAGACGCTATACTACTGTCTCTTGAGTCAGAGGGATGTCATACGAATGCTAATTATATTGTTAAAAATGCACTACCAGCTATGCATGCGCAAATCCGCGCATTTTTTCCTTTTGCCACATACACCAAGTATAAGACAAACCCAAACATGTCCCTGAATATCTAAGAATTCAGAGCTCATTAAAAGCATGTAATTAGCCAAAGAAGTGGCCAATTTTTCATTCGGTGCGCACCGAATGGACGGACATTGGATGGTCTCTCAACCAGATATTTCAGAGGGATTTCCCCCTTGTTAGTATACGTCATATATTGGAAATGAGGGTGCAATATAATGCTTATGATCTGATCCCAGTTGACCTCTTGTTCAGTATTGGACATATCAATTGATTGAATTTTAAGTGCCAATTGTCAGACCAGAGTCATGTATACATCTCTATAATTGTGTGCCTATACTGGTGATTCATTGCTCAACTGATTGGTCTGTGTGTTTGTTTCTAACTGTGACCCAAAACTTGATTGTCTATTAGCCTTGCTTCTTTGGATCCGATACATAAACATATATGTGTATCCAAGTGTCAAGCCCATGTGCAATCACCCAAAGCTATATGAAAATAGACCCTACAATAACTCCCTGCCCACACGCATATATGTGACCAGGGATTCCCCAATACCCCACCTGTTTTGAATGGGCAATAACAGGGCACTGGTGCAGTGGTATGCAGAGAAAAATTCGAGGTGGAATTTGTTGCTTTTAATCGGTTTTTCTTCATTTGAATCGTTCCTCCAGGATATATGATAGCTTTAGAGTGTTTATCTCAAGGATAGTCATTTTATTTCAGGATCTTCCACAGCTGGTAATGCATCTTTAACGGTTTATTGACGTACTTGTGATATCTAGTATATTGGCTCTGTAAGTGTAAGACATATTTCATAATGATGATTAATTACTCCGAATTGTCGTGTCAATCGGGGAATCATTTGATAAATGTTTGCCATCACGTTAAACTGAAAATATTACATTTAATTGTTTGTAAAAAAAAACTAATTTAAACAAAAAAGGTTGGATAAAGATGGTGAGCTAAACATTCTGTCTCTGCCCAAGAGCTCATAATGCAATACATGTAAGAGGGAACATATCGATGGGACGTTTCTCTAAGTCAATCTCAGGCAGATATGTTTAACTGTTGGTGAGGCGCGGGTTGGTATTGTATATAGTTAACGGCGGGTAGCAATTGTCACCACTGGTGGCGCTGACATTCACACAGTTCACATAACACGGCTTAACACGGCCGAGAATGGATGGCACCATCAGGTGGTGGCGAGAAGTACTAATCACCACTCTGGTATGCCGAGCCACCAAAGGTCACTTATGCCTGCTTTCAACCCTGGCCAGATGACCCCCACAATTCCAGATAGTTTCTAGATGCTTGACGTCGACCACGCCATAATTGCATGGCTGCCTGCACCAACAAATCATGAAATTTTCTAGTGAAGTGAGGGCACATACTGACTTGCCAGACAGCTATCGTAATAGGTGATAGACATGACCTGGGGTAAATTGGTGGAGGAATTAGCTAGAGCAGTGGACCGACAATCGATAAAAATATAACGAAGAGCCAACATCAATTATGAACATAAGAACATGCTTGGTAATTAATCACTAATCATTTATAATTTAGTACAAACCCGTCGCATACTCAGACTTACAGCACAAGCCTT
This sequence comes from Sthenelais limicola, assembly GCA_942159475.1. NCBI lineage: Eukaryota > Metazoa > Annelida > Polychaeta > Phyllodocida > Sigalionidae > Sthenelais > Sthenelais limicola. The sequence continues at coordinate 10,808,819 of OW804100.1, read as the reverse complement.
ACAACGCCAGACAATTGTCTATCCCGCTATTTCTGGCATTGTTGCGAGTTGGTGCAAAAGTGAGCGGGCGTGGTTAAGATCAAGCAAGGGCCAAATGACATTATTAATCACGGAATACAATGTCCTATTAATTATCCCAGCCTGTGACAATTGCTGCCAATTCAGTGCCGCCACAACCAGCATTCTCAGCCCCTGGCGGAGTGTTATCCTATCCAATTACCAATGCATGTAATGGCCATTATTATTGGACACGCTTTCTCTATAGCCATATACACCTATCACTCATGGCTCTAGTGATGTGTAGGATAATACGTAGATACTCCACATACTGGGCAAATTAATTCACGAGACACTGCACAAGTGCAACCTCAAATGTGTTATTACTAGCAGTAGCAGAAAATGGATGTCCTCTCGCCGGGAGTAATGACTAGTAGTGCTTGTACCGGGATCCCTTTGCATATGCCTGTCAATGGTAAAGATCAAACTCTCAGATCGCTCTCCCCATTTTTTAAGCTAAAGAGATTTCTTGACGAGGGATGGCCGCAATGAAAGGCTCCGAATACAAAGATTCATTATCATTGAAAGAAAGAAAATGGAAGGAGAAATTGATCGATAAGAACGGTGGAAATATTCCAAAGGGCAATAGAACGGAACGTGGATTGCATTACCTTATCCTGAAGTTGAAGAAGGCTTTTAATCATTTCAGGTGGCGACATCGGATTTTAGCAACAAACAAGGGACTAATTAGCCCCATCAAATGGTCCTGCCCAGACAACTGTACTCATTAATGACAAGATCAAGTCTCTGGTTACCATGGAAACGTCCTTAGTAACGTGACCGCTACCCTAACTACCACACCCCGTCCATTCTGTTTGCAAAAGGATTCTTTCAATTCTTTTTATCTTATTCTTCAATAGCTCTCTTTTTATCCAGCCGTGCCAAACTTTGCTTTTGATCGCTGTCTTTTTTTCGATCCGTCCCTCAGGCTCTAACCCATGCCCATTTCCTCTACACGAGATTAGACCAGCTCGCTTCAGGCACAGTGTAGTTTTTGTGGGGTTATGGGGAAAGAAACAGTGGAGGCATTTACCAATGATAATACCAAAATAGCAATATTTGATGAAGCAGAATAGCTTTCTAACCATGCTCACGGCTCTGACAGAGGTCGTCAAGAGGGGCAAATGGTTTCCCTCCCCAATGATGGCAAATATAAACAGTTTCTCTGTTATCATGTTAAACGCTCATGATGCCAATATCATTCTTAAATACACGCGCATTTGGCCATGGAAACATATCCAAACAGGAGGAAGGTTACCTGCAATTCCCCTGAAATAATAGATGTACAGAATGCAGTGAGTGGACAGGTCTCACAGAAATCTGATCAATAACATTAAGTGTTGTGCATGGTCAACATTGTCTGACTACACAGCCAGCATCTGAGACGACTAATTATCAGTGAAAACACAACATGTTTGCTCATCCCTGATTACAACACCCGGCTCTACGGGGACAGACACTATCCAGGAGGGGAGCTAGTGACTGATCACAAGAGTGATATATATCTCATCTTATACACCATTCACCTTGGAGAATAGTGATGGCTTTATGGCATTTCCACAATTAAATCTTTTATCAAATCCATGCACTATGTTGTCCGGTAATAAATGTCAGGCAGTGCAGGAAAAGCAATTTTGCTCGATTTGGACCTAATTTATCGCAAATTTCTACCGACAAAACACATACATCATTCCATTAAAATCAATATTCAAAATTCCAAGTGGGAAATTAACTCAGCTCTAACGAAAAAATACACCAATGAGAATTTTGAAAGAACTTTTAAATTATTCACTATCTTTCCTTACGGAGCCTGGAAATGAACAACTCCCAATTACGTCCACATTCTTCCCAACTCTATTAAGGAAGGATTTTTTCGCGCAGGCAAGTGTCCTCATCGCCTCTCCGGATTGAGTAATCAATTCAAACGGAAGGCTCTTTCCGGATTGTTCTGAACCCTAAGTTAATAGGAAAAGAGGAGAACAAACAGGGATCTAAGATAAGGCAATTGCAGCATTGATTTGGTTCGCTGGGGCCTTGCCTTTTCTGCAATCAGAGGACCTCAAACCGTCAGCTGCTGAAAGCACTGCCGCGGTTTTTGCATCGCATTTTGGCACCCAAGGCTCGCGGTGAATGGCATTCATTTGGTGTTATCATGTTAATGAGTTAACAAATTAAGAGGCGCGATAACATCAAAGAAATTTTCCCAAAAGGGAAATCAGCACTAAAAGACTGGGTTTTGACCGAAAAACTGTTCAAAATGGACCTCACTCACCAAAGCATTTTCTAAATCAAGGATGAAGAATCGAGATACAGAGAGAAATACGTTTAGGTAACCCTGGAGCTCGAACTAAAAAAATCCACAGAACGGATATAAAAAACATTAGCTCTGATCCGGAGGGCAGATTGGAATAACAAAACCACTAAGCTAATGATATCAGACCTCGACAATCTTTTAATTAAAGCCACCCTAACTCTTGTGCATTTGCTAGGACAAGGGCATTAATATGCATTACGACACCATGGCACCATTGTGTAAGAGCCTGACGGTATTACTGCTAAAAGGTAGATTAACTCTACCGCTCAGTTCCTGCCTTGGCAGTCATTGCCATCCCGGGCTTCCAGGGGTAACTCAAGGCTAGGCTAAAAATAGCTCAGGTAATTGCAGCGGCTGATTTAATGTGGTTGAAGTACAACCTAAGTAAATATATACATGTGGGGTCTAACCATGGTGGGCTTTATAGAAACAAAAGAGGGACATGAGAGAATGAGGAGAACCTGCCCCCAGTTTACCAACAATGCTCATCAATGACAAAACAAAGCCGACAATCCCAGTCAAGGAGGTGCACAGGTGTGTCTGCCGGGCAGGGCCACAATCACATCGCAAAAACAACAAAATGGAGGTTTTTGAAAATAATATCAGTGGTTTTGCATAATTTGGCTTGGGAGACATTCAAACGGTGGCCTGGTTCGGAAAGTCACATTAACTTGATTTGTCGCAAATGTGGTCTTATCGCAATCTGCTTTATACCTATACTACCCAGCAGGTTACACATTAAAAACTCAGAAACATTAAACGGGAATCATGGCTTATAAATACTGAATAGCCTAAGCATAAATTCATATGGTTCATAGATAACGTAAGTCAACTATCCACAAGGGTGCCAGGCCTTATCAATGCCATCAGCCTCCTTATGGACGAGCTATCTGACTTTCATCGGCCACCTCCCATACTCCTATGAGAAGCGGTAGGGGTTGAGGTAGAGAAGTCTATAATTGAACCTCTTCCCCTGAAGGCAAACAGCTTGCACCACTGATATCTAATATTAACCAACCCATCAATCATCCCTGATTTAATCTACTCCTATGGGAGGTTTCCTCACTTGCTGATAATTCCAATCCTAAATGCCTTCTATTAAGTGCACGTTTTAACTCTATTATATGGATTATCAGAATGAAAGCCTGTCTGCCAGTGGATTATCTCCATTAGGAACTCTGCAGAGAAAACTATTTTCTGTATTGCTAAATGATCTCAAGTTTCCGATTGATTATTTCCAGATACTGGAATCTATGCCTCCCGTCAAATTTGTATTATTCGTGAAAGCTGGGAAATGCATAATGCATTTTATCAAGCATTCAATGAAATTATTCAATAAAATTTCCGCCCAGAGGGATACAACTTTCATTAGAATTGTCAAATAGAACAAATTCAAACTAAATATTCTAGTTTTAAATGCTAGCTCAGGCTCGTCTAATCTGGAAAAAAATATCTTTGCTGCCTATGAAAAGGCGCCTAGCTAAATACGGTCATACAATATCGTGATGTATGGCAAGTAGTAGTAGCCCTCTTCTAGTTCATTTATAACAATTAAGATGCAAAATTACACCACAAGTAAGGCCTACATTTTACATCCGCTCCATCAAGGTAATAGTTAACCCCATCTGATCCCCTTCCATCACCGGAAGTGCAGTTCCCATGAGGAACTATCAGTGCGCATGTGCAGCAGTCAAGGGGTGGTCAAGATGAAAAGAAGGGCGACATCCCCATGGTAACGCGACATCCCCATGGTAACGGATCAAGCACATCATTGCAGGTCCAAAACCGACTAAAACCTGGCCTTTCTCTAGTGATTGAAGTAGGAAATGCGGTGATTGTATCTACATTCCTACCAAAGTCCAGTGTTACCAGAGCAATAGGGGTTTAGTGTGCCAGGTATACATCTGCCTACATGGCTGCAACCCATCATCTAGGGCTAAATCCTCAATCATCTATTCGATGATACCTCATAGGCAGAGTGTAATCGTGTCATCTAGCAGAGGCTGCATATCAATGCTTCCATCAAAGTAGGAAGTGCCCACTGCTGTTCCACAACATGGTCAACGTTTAGCTAGTTCTTGTCGGTCACCTTCTGATCACTATCAGCTGCGATACATTCTTTCATTGGTGCAGAAGAAAGCTTCTGCTTGTAATATGGACACAGATGACCCCAGATATAATATGTTATTGGATATTCGATATGATGTTATAGAATTCGTTACAAAATGATCAAAATACATTTCAAGGCATGATATGGACGTATTGGTCAAGACAATTAAACAGTATTTCAGGAGGGTTAAGGATTGGACATATATATATACATGTATCAATACTCAGATGTGGACGGTTGTTTATACCTAGTGATGTAAAAGCAGCATTAACAAGTGTCCTTTCACGAAGACGCAGATCGTACCTCAGTATGAAGGGTGTAACTCCAGCACGGTATAGCTATAGAGGTAATCCAGATGTGTTAGGAATCCTTTATCCATATCTGGTAATGAAAGGTCTCCGATCCAACACTAATTCCTTCTGTTACAATCCCCGATGATTGACCTCGAGGTAACAAAGCCCTACGACCATAATAGGACGACCGTGGGAATGGTAGCATACAATGCAATCCTTATACCGTGATAGCATGCCACTTCTCTTCTTGCTCTGATCTGAATTCTTCTGCGATCTCATCCGTGGTATTCCCCTAATATGGACACTTGTGCACATTGTTGTTAAGCGGCTAACACCTACAATGGGATGGTTCTCTGGTAGAAGAGAGCAAATCTCTTCGTACCAGAGATAAGTGAAGATATCTTGTTATGACACTAAGTACATTAAGCAGTCGCCGTTCTCCGCTCGGCCCCCATACTCGAGCGTGGAGTAGCTGACTCAACAGCTCTAAGGTAGAAGCCACCCCACGTGCTCCTCAGTATTTCGCGTCCAATATAAGCAAAGTGTTGCCGACTCCATTCGCAAGCGACCAGATCGTAAGGAGTTGGGAGCGATGTTTGTCAGTGGCTGTTGCTGCTGGTCTTGCCTGAAGGGCCCGAGCCCCTCACATTCCCCGGCCTCCTACGTGCGCTCCTCCTAGTGCGAGTCGTAGCCACGTCGGCCTCTCTCCCCCATAGCCACAATAAGGATGGGTGGTCGCAGATGTTTGGCAGCGCTGCTGGGCAGTGTGGGAAAGGGAGGAGGAGGTAAAGGAGACGCAGGCTAGGTAGCAGCAGCAGTGAGGCGAGGAGGGCGGGCAGGAGGAGAGGGCCTGCACGAGAAGGCACCTCAAACAAGAGACAAGTCAACAAATGGAAAGCCACGTTGGGCCCAATTGCTCCCATGTGATGGGCCTATTGGATAGAAAAGGAATGTAGCGAGAGCTCGTTCCCACATAACCACAAGTCAAGTGTCTTAATATTTTGTGCAAGAAGGTACTGGTACCAAAGGTCGCGTAGATACAAGGAAATTACTTTTTTTCATATAATGGGGGGAGTCCTGGAAATAGGGCACATAAAAATACCGACGATGGGAAATCACAATGGGCACATATATAGCGTTGTTTTTTTCCCTAGATACTTTCATTTATCACAACATCCTCCACAATTAAAACTACGCCAATTAAGCAATGGAGTATGATAGAAGAGGACGAGGCTGCTTTCTACCCGATCCCTCAAGAAGACGCATTGGCCAGTAGAACGTACCGAAGCAAAGTACATCTGAAGGCGGCACCTTTTAAAGACTCTTGTATTTAGTTTTACCAGGGCCTGAGAATTCATTCACTAGCAACTAAAAGGAATACTTCCATGATATCACCTTTATATATGACATAAAAACTTGAACATAGTCACAGGTAAAAACAGAAAATGAATTCTACAACGTATGGCGCAAGAACAAAACGCCTTGTCAAAGTCGAAGTTTAAATATAGATCAAAGGAAATCTTGTTCAACAAAATTCAAAGCTTTACACTTTTCCCTGTTCTTACTTGTCTCACTTAAATAACTGGGGAATTGGATTTTTTAGTGAAACGAAGAAGAGTACTTCAAATCACTTCAAGCATGCACGATTTGCATTCATGCTTCATCTTCAGTCATGACCAGCTTTTTAGTTACATGTTCTATGCAGAATTCTCCTACAAGAAGTCACCCATAGGAACATGCATGAATCATTATCTCATTCTTGAGTCTGAGATTTTAGATTATTGTCAACATGAAAACCACTTCCAAGAAGGGACTATTACATTTGCGTTTTCTGTGTCTTATCTTGGGACGGAAAGGTAAAGCGCGTTCCTTTACACTAACAGGGACGCAAGTCATGCCAGAAATACTGAATATGTCCAAATAAATGAGTGAACTCTTATTGTCTAGGACCACTGCTACTTGTACAGAATAGTTTAAACTGAAGACAAACATTTTGATGACCAGAAAGTATCAGATTTTGAGAAGGAAAATAGATGGAAAAATTAGCCAATCAGATTTTGGGATTTTGTTTTTGTGGAAAAAAAACCTATCATATTGCGAAATAAAACACCGCTATCGACAAATAACTAAAATGATAAGCTAGAAACTATTCACAGGGCAAAATGAAACCCAATGTCTATGTTTGCAAAACAAAAGTTGAAAGTGCTTGGCCTAGTGGGGTTGGAACCACTAAGCTCAACATCCATTCATCCTAAGCATTAGCATGATGAGGCGTTATGAAGTGACCCTTGAGGGCGGAAAAAAGTGTTCCTTCGCTCACTCACTTAGAGCAGTTCCTCCGAGTCCAAGCCAGTACAAGGCTAATGTACACTGACATGAACAATCTGCTGTACTCGCAATGCTTGTGTTTCAGTACATGCTGCGTCCAACCCATGAGTGCTCGTCTCTATGGGGCTAATGTCAACTGTATGTAGCAGGGAGGGAGGTGACATAGTATGGGTTATGTTACGGCCACAATTACTGCTTCAGTAGCTTAACATATTTAAGCGTATCAAAATACGTTTCTAAGATTTCTAGCTCACGAATATATAGAACTAGTTTCAAATTAGTAGAGGCAACTCTCACAGACCCTATTCATATCTACTTAAGCGGAAAGGGTAGACACTAAGAATACTTGCGTTCTTTCCCTTCCAGCACGATAAGAAGCCAATATATCTCTTCATATATATTCGTGCGTTCAGCGAACACACCATTCCAAGTTTCCAAGTGCTTGGGTACATGTAGAGATAAAATACTTGAGATTATGTATCTACATTCCTTCCGAGCCACCAATATGTGTTATGACATTCAGCCTAGTTTCCTCTTGGGTTGGGAAGAGACGAGAATGGGGTCTCCCTAAGCCGTGATTTCAAAGGATAACAATACATAACAATAACTATACACAGGGTAGCAAGTTCCTCCATATAAATTATACCCTGTGGAGGACATGGGCTACTTTCCGTTGGGAGGCTGGGATAATCTTCCCATTACAGCTCATGAATTTGGGATAATGAAGATTTATGTAAAATGTCTCATCAACACAACTCAAATGCATTCCACCAAGATAACTACCCAAACCCACTTATCAGGGATCTAGCAAGTAGGGCCGTATATACTGCCTTCTACTATGGGTCGAGGAAACCCTAAACTGGTGGAAACAAACAGCAATAGTAGTCTGTGCCCCTTGATTACCATACTTGTACTGCATTCGTATCTTCCGTGTTTAGAGATATACAAAGTTGGAGATACGCCACATGTCATTTACGTTACAATCTCCTTATTTCCTTATTCCTAATTCTGTATCACTGTCTTGCTCTTCCAACATTGCCCAGTAGCCATATCCATCATAGAATATAGCCAGTTTGTCATGAGCAAACAAGATGATTCTACCTCGCCACAGGATCATGGCAATCCGGTTATGTTAGATAGTTAATTCAGAGCGGACGAACAAATCCCTCTATTATTAGCAAAACGGACTGAAGGTCTTATCAGAGCTAGACAGAACGCTGAGAAAACGCCCTTCCCCAGGGTGAGGGAGAGATAGCCATCTCTAGGGAGGAGGTAGGGGCAAAGCCAGCCTTCTCTCCAAGTCTCCGTACCCTGGGGCACTTTACAATAAACGGACACCAGACTGTTTTCCTACGTCCACAGAAGGCAATGATGGATTCGGCAGCGGCTAATATGCCCGTACAATCCTCCCTTTTACTTTAAGAGTTTGAATATTGGCTACATCAAGCCTTGGGCAACGGTTTCACTCCTTTTATGTGTGTAAAACTAGGCTTTGTATTACTATACAGTCCCTGAAGTCAGTAAGATAAATATATCATCAACTTACGTCACACAAAACACAATGATTCGTCAATATTTAAACACATGTAAACTAACAAGAATTTTAACAAACAACTAACTTTTGATTCGTGATGAATTATACCAAGCCCTATTAAACAATTAGCGCTCTTGCATATGATATGCTAAAAAGCGTTATTTTTTCCAGCAATACTTTGCAGATTTGTTGACTGAGTTGGCAGCAGCGTCATTGATCAGTTCTCAAAGGCACGTGCGTAATAGTCAGCGACAGTGCTTTATAATCTTTCCTGCCTATTTCCAATACAATACACAAACCTAGCCGCCTCATTTTATCTCGATATAAGACTAGCCAAAAATTGGGGAGCATGATAAGATCAAAGTAAGCGTTGACACTCATATTCTTCCCTCGCCCTCACTTCTCTCCATATCCTATCCCTTGGCGATTCATCTCGCCCCTGCTCTCATAAAGCCATCAAAGTTTTTATCCTAACAAGCAGTTGTATATGGGGTCACCATGGCAACCATAAAAAAAGAAAGTGCACTTCATAAAAGAACATGGAAGGTCGGTCAGAAGGGATAGAAAGGCCGAGGGTTTATCGGGAAAAGAATGTTCATTCAAGATTTACATGTTGTTTCTCTTGACATCATGGGAATAAATCTTCATAAACGAAGGTAAACATATCCTGCTAGTGTGACAATGGAGGTCATTTATGAAAGAAACGAGATGCCTCCCTGTATGACGTACAATACAACACAATGACATACACCTACCCATAAGGAAGGAGAATCAATGAAAATAATTATCCTGGATTCCTTTTTTTGACAGATTACCACTACTGTACAACTTGATTTGATGACTCCAAGAAATGTATATATTGGCTCATAAATGACCTGGGTTCAACTCGGAAAAACTTAAACAGTGATACATCTTTTATATATTGTACAAAGGCAAGAGAAACAGCCTTGGGGCTTTAGGTATGTTTTTGAAATACACTATCTTGAAAACTAAAGTGAAACTAAACATGACACGACCTAACACATGGATCCACACAATGTAGATTATAAAATGTTCCTTATTCCATCATTAAGACCTCTATTCAGAAGCAGGCAAAGGCACACGTAGCACTTATTAAAAGCCTGCTTTGTTATTGCATTAACATTTCCCCCACATTGTCTATATGGCCCACGTGGCAAGGGACCCGGTTATTACTAAGGGCAGTAAATAACTCTAAATATCTATATGGATAGTCAAAAACCAAGGGGATGCCTAGACCACAGCCTGCTCCCAATTGGTAAATGTAGGCCACATGACCCCACAGCACCTGGAGATGACATATCGGTTGAATTATGGGTAAAATCGAGGTGAAGGATTAGTCCACACTGGCCTGTAGTGCCTGAATCAATGTCGGGTGATAAATTTCACCATAGCCTTTATTGTTTTCCTTGAAGTTCGTTGATGAATCGAGAGACGAGCCAGAGGCTATTCGATCGTTCATTATGTTCATAATCTATCAAACAATGCCTATAAACCATGGTCTCGTAGGTAGGCTAGCTATACTCAAGGGGATGACGTCATAGGACTTCCTAGATATATTTACTTACAGTGCTTTTACTTGTCTAGATTCTTTGACAAAATTGGTATATCACTTGAATAGGGAAATAATGTGTTATATGCTAATTGTTCTATTATATATGCTTTTATAAGTATAGACAGATTATATATGATTTTATAAGTATAGACAGAGTATACTCTAATGCCATTTCGTCGATATTTCTCCACACAGAAAGCCCATCTTTGTCCCTTAACCTCCCTTCCTTACATAGCCAAAGATAGAGCAAGAATACACACAAACAATCTGAATCTCATTTATACGTCTTCACAAAATCTAAAGAACATTGACGAAACGGTCCTTGGGACCAGCCCTAAGGTAAATTTATCAGGGCACTAATGAAATAGAATTGTGGAGGAATCGGTTGCTTTTGTTGGAGTCATGGCTAACGTGATGCAATACCTACTGGGGTGGAGGGCGGGGGCGTGATGCCTGGCAAGATGCTCTGTCAGACCTTCGACCTCCTAATGATATGTATTCTGCTCCACAATTGATCCTAACTACCAAGGCAGGAATCCTGCTATTGTAACAAACGTTCTTCATCAAACCAAACATAATGAGAGGCAAGTCATGAAAATAGTGCTTGAAAAATATCGATTTTCAAAAATAATTATGTGAAAAAGAACACATGGACTCATTAAAAACCAATTTAACTATACGACACAGTACAATTATGCTCTTACACAAACCTACTCACGTTTCGGCCGTTAATAAAGAAATCAAACTTATCACCCGCCTATGTCCCCCATTTTCATATACTACTAGCAACAGTTCAGTAAAAGAACATTTTCATATACCGAACATTAGATAGTTTCCGTTTCAAACACGTCCATTCAATGCATCACAGCATGCAGGAGGGAAGAGGGTGGCCTCATTAAAAACACATCAACTACAGGCTGACAAAATTGCTCACGCTTCGCCTATTAGAGATATCAAACTTCACCCGTCTATATCCACCAATTTCATATACTACTAGCAACAGTTGAATTGACCGCAAGTTCTGGAAATGGATATGTTCACATATCCCGAACGTTAACAAACTCGCAGGTGTATGGCAGCATGCATGAGGCAAGTGAACAAGTGAGCCCTCCTGCCGCTTGACCATTCGGGCAAGTCATGGTCACTACATTATGTAGCGTGGGTAAATGAACATTAATCAAACCCTATTGATGGATTGACTTCGCAGATTTCCACTGGGTTCCCAAAGGAGCAACAAATGTAAACTCATAGACAATCCAACCTTCTATTGTTTAGAACTACTGGTTCCCAGCCATAGAATGAGTGTGAATAGATACGGCAGACCAAGGAATATGATTTATATATCATTCACGTACATCGGTTGCTCATGACCTTGTGCCATATTTAAGGCGTCTGCGTGGGTTCAGTCCCACATAGAGGTTCTGGCCTCTGGAGGCTGTGCTGCAAGCTTGGATGCACCCTGGAGGCACATTTATTTAAGATACAACAGCCCCACAGCTCGCTTGATGGATGGCCACTATAACATGGCTATTGTTCCAGATTTTGTGAAGACCCAGCATAGGTCAGTGGAAAGTGTATAATCATGCCTGGACATGCCCATAATTCCTCTCAGTGTGTATATAGTCAGCTCGGGTGAGACAATAAGACGTCAAAAGGCAGTGATTGCGCTTACCCCCAGGTGATGTAATATAACAGGCCCACACACCAGCCCCTGACCATTGTTCACACGGGGTAAGGTCCATATTATTGCGTGAAAATTATGTACAGCAGACGACATCTATCTTCAGGATGGTTACATGGCCGTTCACTCTATCCCATGACACCTTAGCGTGGCCGGGAAAGAATGGTTATACCTATTATATGAGCAGAACACCATAAAAGAGGCATATGACCTCTGGTAACAGCATACAAAGCGAACATTAATTTGTGCTGCATCACTGGAGCCATTTTATTGAAAGACACCGGGCAGATTTTATCAGGACTTGGAGGGAGATTATTGCACGATTGGCTTTACTCCCGGTCAGAGTGTTTGTGTAGCAAGTTGGTATTTATAACATAAGTGAGTTGTAGATATGTGAGTTGGTAGGAGGAAACCAGAGTTTGCATTAGAATAAGTGCGTGAAGAACAAGACAAATAAATGGGAGAAGCGTGCAGTGAGCTGTAAGGGCTGTAGTCTGCAGGGGGCATCTTTCTTGTTTTGATTAAGTAAGCTTACCACAAAGCGCCAATCAATCTCACATAAAATCTGACAATCGCTGATCCTCTAATTTGATGAGGAACCTAATACGGGACCAATCCTTCTACCAATCCCTCTGAATAGCCTTCGTCATGCCGACAGGCGACAGGGGCCTTCATTAAATTTCTACACTTATTGATTATACTGATAGAAAACCTCATTAAAGAAGGCCGTCTTGCAAAGACAGTTGGTGGAAGAATTATAACGTTACATCAACCATTCATTATGTAGACAATTCTGTTATCATAAAACATTATACCTGCTATAAAGAAAAGGGATCAATAACCTTATTTTGGTTCAAAAGAAACATGAGTCGAATATTTCTCGTTTTTATATCAGTAAATTTCACGTGTGATGGTCATAATGAATAGAGTTGGTTACTATACAGGCAATGAAGGAAATAGAATCAAGCTCAGGCAAAACTGAAAAACACCAGATGTCTATACGGGGCTTGATTCCACTTGCAACAACCAGAGGGCAGCAATGTATGCAGCCATTGCTGATTATTGCTTCAGCGCTGAAAGTTCCGATGATAATTCACTAGCAAAATAAGTATTTCAAACAGTTTGTAACTACGGTATTTAATTCAGTACATATGAGTTGTATGTTCATCATTAGAATGGAAAGGTAGATCGTGCAAAACTTGACTCACCTGTGGAGGCAGTTCTGTACTGGGTTGTGAGTAGAGTGGTGACCTCTGGGCCTGAGAGGCAGGATGGGCTGGGGATCCTTGAGGAATATGAGGAGGAGGCTGGGACTGGGGTGCGACAGCGGGCTGTTTCTGTTCCATTAATTCTGGGGGAGGTGGGGGCAGGTCCTCGTCCTGTGTTGGGTAGCGGTATTTCTGCAAACATCAGGAAAATAGTCAGTCAACTCATTCAATCACAATCTGGTTTTCATTTTGACCCCATTACATTTAGAAAAAACACAAAAAAAGGATCGTAGATCGATCGATCACAACATTAAGATTAGATATTTTGTTATAAACACTTCTGGTTGTTAGAATATTTATTAAAATGTTCTGGTAGTGGTATGTCGTTTACGATTTAATGTTCCATTGAAAACTTCAAATTAGCGACAGCGAGAAAGTAACAACATTGGACGCATGATGCGCATGGGGCGGGAAGGAACATGTTTCAGAGGGTGGTGGCATAGTACATAGTAGAACAATAGTAACAGTATCAGAATATCATGTATAGTATTGCCACCTCGTAGGCAAATTGGTCCCTCGTATGAACTGACCATGATTTGGAGGGGTAAGGGAATGATAAATCCATTAACCGTTACTTTTTATAAACTGAAGTCGTTTATTTTGATATGCACGAAAATTTGAAGCCAGGTATGAATGTAAACTGATGAACATCCAGAATCGCAAGTAAATAACCGCACTTGAAGAATTTCTCTTGGAATTACAATTTTTAGAAATGAGTACATACGATCAAATACTGGGAATCATCTGCAAAATCACTTGCATATAAGTCCTCCCTCCAAATCGATACAGTTTAATAATCAGATATGGTAATAGCATGCACATAGCAATAAGCAACTGAAAGACCTAAGTGACAATGCGCATGAAGGATGTTAATAACTAACCTCGAATTCCCGTCTCTGTGTAAAAGGGATGTGAACATAGGAAAGAAAAAGAAAAAGGGTACATTCAGATAGATATCAGAGCGTATGTCATGAGCTACGTTCTACTATCCTCGATAAGAAGGTGATGTACCTTTACTCATTCTGTGACTTTGATTGAATAAGATTTTTTCAGATGAAGCAAGTCTCATTTCCATATTTGTGAGGAAGGTGAAGAAAAAAGGGTGACTTTCCATCTCGGTGCATAAGCAGTTACAGAATGGAATCCTTTTTAGTTCAGTATTTTTCTCCAATAAGTGAAGTAATCCAGTGTTTAGAAAATGAGCATTTCCTTTACTTGCGAGATATATAATTGCAATGCAATATGTATTCATTACGATTCATACATCGATATAATATATCAATCATCATAACATGGTGACGATAGTGATATTTTCCACATTATAAAACCACTATATCTTGAGTGACATGCAGAAAGGATGTAGTGTGTGGTGGCAGTGAGATATGATATTGGAGAAGGAGGTAGAATAGGGCAGATCGGTTCATGATCTCATTTCTGATGCATTTCGATCATGAGAAAATACACATAACATGTATAGTTATTGTGTTAAGGTGTGAATATAGAACATGTTGGAGTCTAAGCCTGTGAGGACCGTTTCCATTATAATATAAACATGCATCTACATACCAGTGTAGATAACATATCCACATAATATAATAGTGAATAATGTGGCAACATATAACAGCTATCATTCCACAACAAAAATGATCATAATCAACATTCTAATTCATATCCTCACATTCTTTATAATCAGCCACTTAGATTGTTGGACATGGTCATGTAGCTCATGATACCGAGTGTCTGTAATATACCAGTCCCAGAGGGAGGGTCGGGTGCTCATGGGAGGCGGGTAAGTGTGTACAGTGGGTGTGTTGCTGAAACACCAGGCGGCAGCAGGAGGCAGAGATGGAAGATGGCTGGAAGCAAGCTCTCAGTAGTACTGTCTAGAAATCGGAAACACTCCAGTGTCCCAGGTTGAAACTACCATTCACAATTTGCATAATTCTTTGTTTCCTTCAGGGGCACAATAGCGGATGGATTCAATCCACATTGGAATCCAGCCTGCCCCAATAGGACGTAAAGACAGGGATCCATGGCTGTGAATGGTATGATGAGCATCAAGTGCCTCTTTATTTAAACAACATGCACAACAGTGACTGAATAGTTAGCCATTAATATAGAATATGAGAATAGTATTAAAACACATGGAGATGAGCAACCCTACTGATTTTCCGAAAAAATGAGAAAACCGTAGGTTGTCTTGACAACATCGAAATATGTGTTGGGTGGTACTTGTATTTAATATTTATTCACAATACCTATGATAGATATACCAAGTAATGGCAAAGTTGGCAGAGACCTGCTAGTGTAAGAGCTTATACATGTAAGGTGCAAGATCACAGGTGTGATCAATCTATGTGCACTATATAAAAAGAGGAAAATCTAGAATTTGAGACTTATTGCTCCAAAGAAAATTGTATATTTGTCAAGTAGGAAAAGTTTTTAAAAAGTGGTTTATAAAATGGTTTAAAAGTTTTATACTGAGAGATTATCATTAGTAAAAATTCACTATTTCATTCGCCATACCTAATAAAATGCGGGTCTTTATCTTATCTTTGCGCAAAAAAGATGAACTGATTTACATTTAACTGATATTTAATATCAGTTAAATCCTGGATTTAAAAAATCTGAAACTCAACTTTGTAAAATTTTTAGATTAATTCAAAAAGGTTTAGGAGAAATTCGAAAAGTTTAGGAATAAATTATGTCCAAAGTGGAACAACATTTTTATTTTTACTTCCTATGATAATAAATCTATCCCGACGCTTTTTATTCCATATTCATACAGATATGAAGGTTAGGCGATTCTTAATTATTACAATTTCATATTAAAAATCCAATCATATTAGTTAAAATTCCTCTTAACATACTCCATAATAACCGATCATATGGATGTCTTGGGTGATACTTGTATTTAATATTTCATGTTGAACTCGGTTAAAGACACGTGACAAATCTTACTAAAATTGTTTGTCCTTCTCCTCACGCGTCATCAATTACGCGAGATGGATGGCATTATAAAGTTATTATGCAGCGCTACCTCACCTATCTTCTAAAGACAGAGTTTCGACATCTGCACATTACTTTTTAATAATGGGTATACGATTCAGTCGCTTTGGCCTAGCCTTCTTCGTATAGACATCTCTGTGTATGCTGCCTGGGACAGGCGGTGTTTCCCTCCTTTCCTAGGGAATATTTGCTGTTGGTCACCATCAACAGTCTTTGCATGCAGTGGCACATGCAGGAGGGCACAAGTATGCTTCACGCAGTCTGGTAGACAATGCAGTCTATTCATTACGTGCGTCTGGTATGCCTGCCCATCAACATGTAAAACACCAGCCGGCCATTCCTTGTAGTCTATGTCATATCGTCTGCGTTGGGTCCCAATCATTCATCATCCTACAAGCCTGACTGCACGAACTTCCCCCTGCCACTAATGCATATTGCGCTAACAAAGGTTAATATGGGAGATGTCTGGTAATAAGCTTCGCATTTCCCTCTCCATTTAGTTTTCATCTTTTTTATCTTCTTTCTGTTGAGAGATCATTGGTCATGAATTAACTTTTATATCTGATTTTAATGTGCGTTTTCCCCCTCTATCTCCAATGTTTTGCATTTCCCTCGTGATAGGTCCAAATCAAGGTTTAATCTTTAGCACTGCGGGACACGCTCCTTGTTTATCCTTCCAGAATTGTTTCCACATGCATGGCACTAATTTGGTTCCACTACTATCATCTGGCCTCTTCTCATAGTCTTCCCATGTCTAATGAAGTCTATGGAGGTCTGGAGCAAGAGATCCTGAAGTAATTCTCACCCATGTCCTTAGTGCTCCCACCACCTCTATCATTAAAGACCTTAAAGGACATTCTTAATGAGTCATGATGACTATTGCAACCTGAGCTGCATATTTATTCCACTCGAGATCTGGGAGTTTATTAGATTCATAAACAGGTTTTCATGATATTGGTTCATCAATATCCTCCTATAAAATGGAGGTCTTCCAAGTCCAAAGGATAATCATGGCCAAGGGGATTGAGCAAAACATCATCTCAACACCGTATTTACTATTCGGTGCAAGAGAAAGTTATTTTTAGCCCAGGCACGTCAACTGAAGCAGGGCAGCAGTTAGTGGGGACTGCGACCGAATCACAGGCAGAATACAATTGGTAAGCTCTAGAGTTAGATATACATCTTCTTCCTACTGCGCAGAGGAAATTGAAGTCCCCAGCAATGACTGTAGTAAGATGTTAGTGTGGGGTCAGGATAAATGGAATCCCTGGTCAAATGTCATACTGGGCCCATCTGTCCTGCTTCTGCATCCGATCCTGTCGCGGCCCTTCTCTGGCCGCACTTCAATAGGCCACAATACCACGCTGGCTGGGTTTAGATGAAGGAGCTATAGTTAGCTATAGTTAGACACGCTGCCTCTCATTTTGCTTCACAATTTATTGCACTTTCGTTGAAAAGAGAACAATGAACCTATAGAATGAAAGTGTTTTTCATATCAAATATCCTTTCATTATCAACTACAATAGGCATCCGCTATACGTGTATCCATGGTTTTGGCATTTTTAATTATTGATTAACCATCTATTAAATGTGATATCCCTCACACGCACCTAGGTACATGGATGCAGTAGATTGGTGTATATATCCCACAAAAGGTTTGAGAGATACTACCACTTTGTAGTTATTTTACCTGACGAGTCAGACACGAGACATATCAGAGACATATCAGTTGGAGGAATACTGTAAGTTTGCTTGCGTGATGGTTGCCTGACACCATCTGCATGGGAATGGGTAATATGTAGGAAGGCTCTTTCCGACTCTTTAATTACCAAATATTCTACAAGGCTCTGAGGGCAGCACTCTATAGTATAGTGAGAGCTCCCCCCTCCCCCCTCCCCCCCTCCCCCCCTCCCCTCCTCCTCCTCCTCCTCCTCCTCCTCCTCCTAAGGTACACTTGCCCTGGGGGCACACTTCTACTAAACCTTCATTATGGAATAGTCAATGAACCACAGCATAACTTGGCCATGATCGGCCTGAGTACCACAACACATGTGTTGCTGTGACTTTAAGGTTGCGACACCAGGGAATTATTTCTATGCAAGTTTTCTTTAACATTTTGTTCTATTGATGCATGAAACCTAATGTGAGTTTGGGATGATAATTGTAACACGTAATAGCGATATAACGCTATAACAATGTGATTTGCAAATATATTTGACGATGCCTAATATAAGCCGAATTAGGGGAAAGGAAGTTCAGACTTGATAAGCCAAAGGGCTGGGATTTAGCTAGCTGAACCATCATTCAACCCTAACTTGCTACTACGTACACGCACCAATCCCTTGAATGGGTCGTACATGTACAGCTAGGATTTGGCTTGGAAGACACAAACCATACGGTCATCCTGGAAAATTGAGGATTGCATCCTATATATCGAGTCTGATCCGTGGCAAGGGGGAAGGACTTCACATTGATCAGTGCAATATCTCAGACATGGCAGTCTGGGAATTCTAGGAAACTGCATTGCTTAGAATAGAATAGGGATATAGCCGGCGATATAGGCTAGAGAGCGGTGTCTGCCAAGGCTTTTGGTACCACAGAATCCTTCATCTTCAGTTGAGCTTAAAAAAACTATCCACTCCCTATTAGAACTACGGTTCCTTGACCAATTATTCAATATTCAGTCTGTGGGGCACGTCTGCAGGAATTGCCAATATAATGGCACCTCGTGGGCAGATCAAAAGAGAATTCCGTGCCCCAACATTTTGAGAAATAGCAGCAATGTGCGGAATGAACATCAATTCATTTTAGAGTGGACAGGTACTCCTAATTGGAACGGTTCCTCATTCCCAATTATAAGGAATTCATTTCATCGAGGTGTTCGTATAAAGGGGAACGATATGACAGTTGTCTGGATAGTTTTCCTCCAAATCTCTTTAATTCTGGCCGACAGTAAGAGACAATAGCATCAATAATAACATTAAAGCCTTTCAATAAATACAACTAGAACTGGGTGACGCCCCAGGATCTATTCAGGCGCAATTTCAATCGGAAATACCAAAATTTCCCTTGTTCTCTTGAAGCGTTTCATCTTATCGATTACTGCCTCCTCGGGATATGATGCTCGGGAAAATATAAATGAGATTTGTAGCGATCTGGGCAGGCTAGCCTTGGTGATAAATCGCGTTATTGAACCGCTCAACCAAATGGGACCATTGTATTCCTTTAACCCTGATGGCACTCGCTAGACCAGGGGTGGCCAATGCAGAAGGTCATGACCACCTTAACCTTCATTTTTAGCCAACCGTTCATAACAGCATTACTTAAGTTTTAGAACGGTTTTTGAAGGATAAGTAGGTGATGAGGATATGAGAGTATGATAATACTCCTATGGGAGAATTATTTGCTTTGGCCTAGACCATGGTAACACTGGCAAGGCTCCAAAAGGTAAATGTACCTATTAGTGGTAACTCATTTACCAGCCTTGGGAAAATGGTTTTGCCGGGATGTTTGGCGAGTGGTTAGCTTATTGGATGCCTAACTTATGGGGTGGGAGAGGATAGCCATTACCTTGCCACGGCTACAGATGAGGCAAGGATTCCCCCGCATTATTATTTGTTAGCTAACCTTCTTCATACAACAATTATTCATAAGGAGATCATTATGAGAGGCATAACTGATACACATGGCACTTTCACCATTTAAACCATTACATGTTCCAGTACGTCAGAAGTTTGATGAGCCTTCGAATCAGTAGTCCAGGTAACCAGGCTATATTTAGATGGGAAATGGTCGCAACTTATTATTTATTTATCATATTTCTACCTGTCGATTATGAAGGCAGTAATCGAGTGATGTTTTCAAGCATTCCCATTGAATCCACTCGCGATACCATGCCAAAATATTTCATATAATATATATATATACACCTCCTCATATTGGATGAATACAATAATTATTGAGATTGGCCTCGGGATCCTATTGCCCTACCGTGGCAAGACGCCATATTTAAGTCCGGAATCTTTTCCGAATGCGTTTCGTATAGATTCTGATTCGCAGAGCAAACTTAGTTATTAACTTGTTTACTTCATATTCATGACTTGAGGAGTTCATGACTGGCTTCAATGCCCACATAGCGAAAGGCTATAAACTGGGTTGTATCAAAGTGTGAATATATAGCATTCGTTTATGTGACAGCATCTATGATTGAGATGAAAATGTACTTGAGCAATATGAAGTAAAAAGGTCCCAGCTGTGGGAGGACTCAGCACAAGTCTGAATAACATAGGTTGCCATGGAGACAGGGTATAATGACTGTCTCTTAACTACACGATGACGTTAACACAAACCTTGTCCTCCTGATCACTAGGGTCATGTTCTTCCTTCTCCTTCTAATCGTCAGCCAATCGCAACTTCCCTTCACACTTCTCCACGTTGCTGGTCTTACACGAGGTATAATAAAGACATGGTTCTGCTTTTCACCTTCAGTGACTGAGGTGTCTAGGAAACTCAATTATTCTGTTACCTTGGTTACATGATTTCCAATAATAAAGCTAGGTCACGTGATGTCCACACGTTACTCAATCTTTGATCCTTTCTTCTCATAGAGGTCACTTTTTTCGAAGGCAATCTTTGTATTTCCTTCTATTGTCCATTGATGATGAGATATATCTGTCCAAGAGTTTATTATTGAACTATTATCAACTACAGTTTAATTTATACTCTATAGTTTACGTTCCTAAAGTTTCCTATTTTATTTATGTTTGATACAGTTTAAAGTATGTTTAAAGTGTCTCTTTAGATATCCCTACCGAAGTAAGAGAAAAGTAGACATGTAGAGACGTTTGAGTGCAGCAGGAAATTCCTCAAAATACTATGAGACCCGGGGTCAGACCTTACCTTACTTGCAAAGTTAGGCAACAACAAATCATTTCAAAGTTTGGAGAAAAAGAAAACTATTTATAAAAATATTTTAAGTATATAGCATAACTTTAAAAGGTCTTTGGTAAAAATTTGTCATTTTCTGAGCTCAAAATGAAAAGGCCTTTGTGAATAGTTTCTTCCTACTACTTCTCAAGCATTACAGAATAAGGAAAGAAAGGTCTGACCCAAGTATCTGATAGGATTTCTCATCTAGAAATGTGTCGACAATTGTTGTTCTCCACCGACAGAGTGCAGACGTAGGTAGAGCAGGCCTATGAAGGGAATTCCCACATCCAGAAGGTAGAAAAACATAAACAAAACACCTACAAAGCAAAGCCTGTCCTACCTTACTCATGAGCTCTCTTTTCGCAGATGCACTTACCTGGAAAAAATGAAAAAATAGTCCATTAGATTAATTCAATTAAAACAATATCTTCCAAAACATATTGAATGCAATTACAAATTTTCCTGGCAGCTCTAATTTCGAGTTCCATGGTAATGTTCGAGCACCTGGATGGAAATTACGTCTTTCACAATTAATTCCGACTACAAAAGTTTCATGGAAAGTTAATTATCGCTTTTACGAGACTGTTCAAACAATTCTTTCAAGAAATATTTGAGTCCTAACGGAATACAATGACGTCAATTAACCGATATTTCATTTTGTAATCCACACACGCTTTCACAATGGCATCGTTAATAACCGACAGCCATTTCATGCCTCCCGGTGCAGCTGACGGGGAAATATTGCATTCTTCACTCCAATAAACCCCGCCTTAGAGACACCTTATTGCTAACTCACCATAGGAATGGCACGACTATAAGGCAACAAACCGAACCCACAGATCTCTTAAGTGTCTTATACCCTTACAGAGGTTTATGACTATAATGTTTATTCAGTCGTCAAATCGACCTGATGGTTAGAGAGCGTTATCAATTTGTATTCGCCATCCCAACTACATAGGGTGTAAGATGCTTACCTACTCCAATCGGAATGGAAAATATTAGTCGCCACTTTCCATTAATGGATTCATTTATTTATCCATAATATTGATTTTGTCAAATTATTATATGCGGAAGTCGAATTTTATCCGGCGCCATTGCAACATCACTAAAATGCTATTTAATTGCCGCATGGTTACCCATGCATATCAAGAGATGAAAACTTTTATCTAATGGGGTAGGACAGTTTACATAGCGTACCATTGTCATCAATTCTTAAATGTTTTGCCGGGGAAACCCTTCATGGTATACAAACATATACAACATGTATAATCACTACCAAGTAATTCATTTTGGGGGCGGGTGGGGGATGAAAGAGGGGGGGGGGTACAAATATCTATTCAGACTTGGTTAACAGTTGCATAATGTTTTGCAAGATATTAAAGTTCCAAGAATAAACCGCAGTTGACCTAACGGTGTTCTTCAACTGCTGCCTGAGTATACTAATGATTGAAGTTATGTTTCCTAAATGCCGAATTTCTTTTGGATATTCTAAAGGAAAGAATCATTGACTTAATGGATGTTACTGTGATATACTTACCGACTTGAAACCCCATATGCCCCTACTCCCACCGCTCCTATCGGAGCCCATGGCACCCCATGCCATATGCATTTTAGCTGTTTCTATATTGGGCGGCCAACAACAAGTAATGCCAACTGAGTGCTATCTCTATTCCTCCACACTCCTGCCCTCTGCCACTCTCAAGTCCGGTGAATCTCCTCGTCTACACACAATCCAAACGTAAAGGGTATGTAAGGATGATAAGCTTATCGCAGCACGGGTTTGTAGGGTTAAATCTCCTTTCTCGCACTTTTTACTTGGTTGAAGAAACACATTGCATAACGACGAACTGCCTATGTTGTGTTTCTGACAGGTATAATCCTTGGCTAAAGTTGAGCAACTGTTTGCCCTAATTCCACCACTCGTAATGTAACAGCAAAAGGGGTCAGGAAAGTGTTACTAAACCCAGTACCATTTTAGCTGATTCAAGACTTGCACCACATACTACAGAAATAGCTTCAAGTTCAAACCAGGGGACATTGACATATATCCACAATGATAGACGTTAGTTTGATCAGTGTAAGACGATCAACAAGTAAACTGCATTATCGAAATGCCTTGATTGAGAATGGACTTATAACAAGTCCCAAGCGCAGATCAAAGAATGAAGAACATTGTCATCACTGGAGTCATGAGACGTTTTTCCACAGGCAATCAGAAGGAAAAACGGCAAACAGGGCGAAGGTCACAATTCAATATTAAGATCCTTTGCGGAATGGAAGCGACAATATTCCTTCCTGTGGTCAGACGAGTGGAGAAAAACAGAGGTCAAAGATGTCAGAGATATGTGATTAAACCTTAATGAATAAATACACGACGCATCCTGTTTGCAGAGTTTCCAAATCAAATTATGATGAAGAGAGATGATGCTGATTGGAGAAGCTTGGTTTGTCTTTTATATCCAAGTGAATCACCAAACATTGTCGAATCACATCCACGCAGAAAAATTGAGGTGGTTAAATATTTTATTTGACGGTCCTTCCCAAGCGGCAAATTGTGCATGGAGAATACGTTAAGTCCGGAGGATGGCTAAATCCGCTCTATTAACCTCACTTTATCCAAAACGCAGGCCCATTAGGCAGAACACGTGACCCGCCAATGACGTAAGTAAGTTTATATCTCAGTCAAGAGGCGCTCGCGCCTTGTTTAAAGGGGAGTTACTCAGTATTTGTGATGAGTATATATACATGCTGCACTGATTATTGCCGGCAACAGGCTGCAGCATTGGGTAGCCACAGTTTGTTATGGTCCAAGATACTGTCTTAACTATTAATTGTTTTCTCGGCAGTTATTCCGATGTTTTTGCGTCACCCTGCAGTGAAAAACACCGACGTCGATTATTAGAGGTTCCCCACAAACTAATCTGGTATCAGTATTGCAGAGACTCCCTAATAATCAAACACCAACGTTATTACAATTTTATCTCTTATCAGGCGGCGACCAATAAGGTTGTATGGGAATTGGTGTACGGATAAGCTGTGGTTTTCTCATTTTATATATTTAAAAAAAAACATTGATTCAAACTAGCGCCACAAATTTCTACACGGCACTCATACTGAATTATAAATCACCGAGAGTCAATAGTAGTTCCTATTTACGACCACATACATTACTTAATAAGACATACGACGAAATAAAGGGAATTTTGACACGCGCCTCCGTGTACCCCTTGATTAGAATTTAGATTGATCCCATTTGAAATCGTTGCTGAGATGAAGAATATCCTTTTGTACAGGAAGATTGATTGGAATTGTAGTAGTTGCGAGCATATATATGTTTAAATGAATACATTAAACTCAAAGGAACTGCTATTTGGAGGTTAGAAATAAAGGTTATCCACACTGGCCTACGGATTACAGTGGAAGTACGCCAATAAACGGGTCTGCCCTACCCACCTCATGCAATATGTCCCCCACCATTTCCCTCTTCTAATGAAAACTTTATGAGAAGACAATGATGAATTGCTCATTTAATCTAGGATTGCATTCACTCCATTAAGTCAGGATAAATGCTGAATTCACTACCACCCCTTCCCCTTCCCCCTCCACCCCCCCCCCCCCCCCCGCCACATCTAAATATACTTGTACTTGTACTTATTAACTTTCTAACATGCGTCATGTGATATTTCATATCAATTTCATCTTATTGTTTTGAACTTTTGTAACATGCGTCATGTGATATTTCATCTTATTGTTTTTAACTTTCTAACATGCGTCATGTGATATTTCATATCAATTTCCTCTTATTGTTTTTATCCATTCCCAAAGAGGAACTTGGTTCTTTTTGTCTCACCGTTTTTAATACATACAACGAATCGTGCGCTCTAAGACATTAGAAATTATTAGAAATGTATTGACAATAATATGGACAAGTCGCCATTTATTATTTATCTACAAATTGACTAATAATTTAACCTGCTGACCCAATAACTGCTGTATTAGCTTATGTGAATTTAATAAAAAAAAATCGGGTTCTATACATGAATCCGAATAAAGACATGAAGCGTTCCTTTCCCTGAACATAAGACACGACCCTATAGTTTAATCAATAATGACTATTATCAGACATTAGCATCAAATCAGGATATCAAGTGAAAGGAAAAGTAGGGCTCGCCTAAGAAATCCCGAACAGTCCGTCCAGCATTGCTAATGTCAACTTTTTCAGTCACTCAATTCCAGTCCTTCCTATAAGGTGCTTTACGAGGCAGCGGAATCGTGAATGGCAGACTTGTTTGAAAGGGCCTTTAAGTTCCACATTTTAGATTAAATCTAAAGACCATTAATATGATCATTAGTATCTTGATATGATTTAGAACCTATGGTGATATTTCTTGATAACCATTCGCCTTAGCTGCAGATATTTCATTACATTGCAATTATTGAAATCATCAGATAATTACAAATCCTTTGTACCAGTGACAGTCACAGAACATTGTTCGATTTGAATTTTCACATATTCTTAAAACAGAACAATTTAAAAAGAACTTCACTCAAACTTTAAGTTTTTTTTCACTATTTGATCTAAGGACATTTATTCTTGAACCCTCTGCTTAGAAGGCCATGCCTTGAGCACAGAATCAAAGAAAGTGGGTCAACCATGACAGACTCCGAATGGTATCGTGCCCTGAATTGGCAACAGTCCTTGAGGGGCAGTGTAATAGAAGATTCTCATTGATTGTTGACTGCTTCTGAAGGGAATGAATCCAGATCCCCAATATTCGAGATGGCCATTTCGAAATGGGCCTAAGTGTTTCCTAGGCTAAATTGGATATTTTCCTTCTTATTTTTCATGGGAATTATTAGCTTTAATATTGTTTGACATGATCCAAACGTTTCTTTAGAGCAGGTGCCATCATAAAAGCATGCATATCTCACTCCCAAATACTTCTGGTGTAATCCTCTCCTTTAAAAATGCCATATTCAAAAGATTACAACAACTAGCATAATGAGGGCGCAATTGGTGCGATTGAGCAGAGCCTGTAGATCAAGACACACCATGCAGCAGTGGAGCCAGTTTATGGAACAAGCAGATATCATAAATCCGGCAACTACCGGCACGGATGCTTCTCAGTGGTTCTCCTTCTCACTTGTAGACCCGCCTAATGGCATAGAGGATAAGGAGAGTGATGGGGTCAGGTCTGTATTTAACCAGGATTGCTCTTATCTTTCCACTGGCTGTGTACGGAGCCATCGAGCTCTTCACTCTTCCTAGCCCTGCTTGTTTGACTACTGATTCAGTGTCCAGAGGTGAGCTGAGAGAGGTATGTAAGGGCAGGAGCTGCTTAATGATCTCCTTTTATACTTCTAACTAAATTGGGTCAGATCAATAATGACATTATTGAGAATCTATGCCACTTTGGTCTAGAAGCGTGAGGCCTGGGAATTCTCACAATGAAAAGAAACCAAAGGCTAATCTCAAGGATGGTTTTACTGAGAATTTGAATTTGAGAGCAAGAGACCACTGGGAGGCATCGGGGCACAAAAACGCCCAGACTTTTGAAAGTTATGCCCGAATCCTAACATGGCAAATAAAAACGGCAGAGTTCTTTATGTGTGGGCGCGTCAATAAATGGATCGGTGACGGGAGGACGATTCACTAATGGAGCACAATTAAACCCTAGAGACTGATATCAATTGTTTTTAATGCTCGGAGGAAGTGGCGTTATTAGTGACCCCCATCGACGCGTATTTTCCCCCACCGATTTTTTTAAACAACTAAGTGTCTATGTATTGTTCGATTCATACGTGGACCGTCGTACAGTATAGACTCGTACGGAAATTTGAATATTGTGCAATTGACAACGAATTAGCAATACAATACCAACACAAAGTCTACCTAGAAATTCTATTCAAAAACCATCGATAAAATCTAGCCATTCATTTATTGACGGTATGTATCAGTATATTACATGATGTATCACCCATCTTCACGACCCTAGATACTACAAGATCCGATAGCTATGTATGTGGGTTGTTGTGTGTCTTTCATCTTCTCACACCACAATACAGGCGTCCCACCAGCATTAGGCTGGCCCCTTTACACGGTAATTGACAAAAAACCTGTAACCATATCAAGAGAATCTGAATCACATCAGAATCTAGCGAAGTCCTTTCTGAGTCAGACGCGATGCGTCATGGTATGAATAGAACATATATGGCGAGCACAAATAAGGGTCAAAGAGGAGCGGAGGACGGGAAGGAGCTACAGACCTCTGCGTAATTGATAGCGAGTGGTTGGCAATAGATGACTTCAGTGACGCCATTTTATCTCTAGAATGGTAAAGGATTATGGGACATATTTAATACGGCAGGAATCGTGCCGCAATCAGCGTAACTCCATACGATATATAGATGGAAAAGACATAATCTGTTCTGTTCTTGACATGAAGAAGTTTGTGTCTTCGTACCACCCTCCTCTAGTATACATAATAGGCCTGTCAAACGATTATTATTCCAGATAACATGGATAAAGTTAAAAACTTGGAAATTAGAGTTCTAACTTTGTGCTGAGGATTTCAGACAAAACAATATCAACAATACGTATTAAGAACTCCAATGGCAATATTACTTGCCAGAAGATCAAAATGGCAATGAAAGAAAACTGTCAGGTAAAAGAAAGTAGTAGCCAGAATCTATCGGGAAGGATTCTTAGAATGAGAGCAGATAGTTCTGAAAGTTAATACAACCACAGATATTTCAATTTTAAGTCTCCCTCATTTAGCTAAGTTTAATTAAAATTTCTACATTAACAACGATGGGTCTCTTAAGCCACATTGGGTTAGGCGCGTTAAGACCAAGGTGGCGGGGCTGATCCAAAACATTTAAATTTATCAGTACAGAATAATCCTATAATTAGCTGTCAAGGCTAATCGCCGCCACCTGAAGGGCAAGGGACAAACTGACAGGTTTGCGGAAAGGAATATTGGGAGAGATCAATCAGATTGCACAAATGAAGGTCAACTAATTAGAAGGTAACAGTGAGATCCTTCTACCCTCCGTTCTCGGATAGGTTTTGTGATTGCCAAACGCTATGTATGGTAAGAGAATTAAGCGTATGGAAGATATGAAGGATAGGAGGAAAGTCGTAGAAAAAAGATGCAAAGGGATAAGATGTAAATATTAGATAGCTGCTGCCTGAGACTAGAGGTTGGGCTGTTACCTGGCTGGTGGCCATCCCTCCTCCAGTTACTACTCCTGTATTCAGCACCAAATAACCTGTAATACCCCTCCTGCAGGATAGCCTGTAACTATCCTATTCTACTAATTTTACATTGATAAATATGTTAAAGATACACTAGTGCATAAGATAACCTATATATACACGAGTATATATGTATCACAAGAGTCATTAGAGCAATTTCCCTGCGAGAAAACGAATGCAAACAAGAGGAAAAGAGGCTTTTACGATCATGGAACATCTATTTTGAAGGCAAAGAGGAATGAGTCCATATCTAGTGGACGGACAGGCATGGAATTACCTGCCACGCATGGGGGAGGTCGGGATACCTGCTCATTGCAATCTATACATATACTAGGCTATCCTACCATGCACGAGGTAACGATCCAGGACAGGCCGTTTCCTCCTTAAGTGCCAAGTGTGCAAGATAGCGCCCATCACATCAACCTCTCAAGGGAGACAAATTTACTGGATTCTATGGCCGGGTTTATATTTGCTTCATCCAATTACCTTTCATGTAGGAATGCCAGGTACATTATTATAACCTTTATTCTATAAACGGAATCTGAAAGGTGTTTGACCTGAAACACCTAAAAACCGTTGTCCTTTTATTAATCATTAACTAATCAGAGGGGATTACTTCAATTACTTTGGTTGATTTTAAATCCAAATGCATGACAACGATTCTTTTTTTAACTATTATATCAATTAACAGAGACCAGAATATAACTGTAAGCGTTTGTAACTTAGATATAGGCGTGTTCTTTATTATTCGTTCCCATTCCATCAGACTTCCGCAGAGCCATCTTTATAAGACCACCTCGAACTATCCTGGTGACCAAGGCACTCGCCTATACCTTTGAGTTACTCTAAGCCTGTCACAAAGGAGGAGAGTGAAGGACAATTAGAAGCTACACAGTAGGGCTACAGACACTAGGCTGTCCAACACATGGAACCTGGCGTGATGTATTGTCTTCAGTTGATTCTTACACACCCTCACAGCATCATTATTTCCTACTTGTTTTTCACCCAATTCACTCAACATAAGTTAGTTTTCATGGCTCCTGTCCATTGATCGCACTCTTTCCGCTCCTTTTCCTTTCCGCTCCTCAGCGCAACCCCGCCCCCATCGCCAACATTTCTAAATCCGCCCCTCCTACACGGCCTAATGTTGTCATTTATCTCTCTTGGGAGAGAGGAGAGGAGAGAGAACATAAAATCATAAAAACCTCTCAAACCATGGCGGCGCTAAATGAAGTGATCCCAGCTCAACCTGCAAGGGCTTCCCAGTGGTCAGTTTTATTGGTCTGGCCCCTCCAATACAACATAGAGCATTATGGGCCAGACACAACCATCATAGCGCGCATAGTAGCATCACAACTAGTGGGACAAGCACGGTCCTGGATACCTTGGAATTTGTTCCACATTCGGAAATATTTCCTTCCTTTACATTTTGCATGGCTGCACTGCAGATGTACACGGCGCTTAACTGGTGACAGCAAGGCTCCAACCCACTGCTTCACGTGTAGTATAACTCTCATCTGGTCCATATGGACGGATCTTTATGCAGTGAGGTAGATAGGTATAGAAAAGCACAATTCTTTATTCATGAACCTACACAGATTTACAAATGCCAGCCAGATGATGGCATGGCAGAGCGTGATAAATCTGCTGCTACATGCACCAAGTGCCCACTGCCATACACTACTTACAGTCTGGTCGCTCCGTACGACGCACCAGTGTTCAAGACAAAGCCATTGATGGTGACGAGTATATTTTCAATGTTCTGTTATATATTAACACTCAGATACTTGATATTTTTTTATGTGAGAAAACTTCCATCTGCCTAACCGTACAGATGTTTTATGCAGCGTTCCCTTGACACTTTTAGGCAAAGGCTATCGTGCAGCTTCCTAGTGATTATGCAAGTTTGTTCACTTCTCTGAAATGGACCAGAAGTTCGAGACACAAATTGATTGGGTTTTATCTAAATGATGCTTCCAGTCGAACTATACTTCGATGCACTGGATGCACAAGGTTTGGGAACAACTGCATAGAATAAATCAAATGTTTGAGGGAAACATCAATGCAAGGTCTATTGATTCCAATCTATGCGAGGTGAACATAATTTATATCGTCCTTCGTTTTTTAAAATTAGTCGGAGGCAAATAGAAGTGTCTGCCCCCAATCCCTGCCATGATGAGATCATTATAGGGAGATGTTATCTCAAAGTAACACATCACATCTCTGGGCTCTATGGCGGGCATTAATGAGTGTCAGAATATAGTCTTGACGCGATGCACTCAATCGATGTGCCTTTTAGGGAGTTCTGGCTGGAACGTTTAACTACGTAACTTCATCCTGAGCCTTTCCGTACTTCAATATTTAGAAAGGAATGTTTAAAATAACGCAATGCACGCTCTAGAGACTACGCACTTGAAAGGAAATCCTTAGTTCCAAGAAAGAATCCTGGGCATGAGAGGACGAACTAAGTGCAGAATGGAACATATATATATATATACGGAATTTGAATTTAAAAACATAAGTTTGGCTCGCAGCCACACAGAGAAAGTAGTTCTAAGGCGCCTGCACTGGGATGTGGATGAGAAAGAGGTACTACGTTCAGAAAATACCTCCCAATGGCACCAGTTAAATCTAGCTTTAGATATTATCTAAGCCCGGAGAGGATGAGTGATCGCGCTGGACATTCTTATAAGCACCCATATTCAGTATCTTGAGATGCGATATAAGTAGATATGAAGTTGAAATGGGATAGCCGAAGTTTTGAATTAAATAATGACACGTGTAAAATCAGACAAATAAACCAGTAACTATACTCTGGACTCTCGTACATGGTATGCTGGAACTACTAGAGGCCATCTATGCTACCAGTTGTACAGTGCAATGACTTACATCGAATTTCACATCGGTCCAAAAGCTGCTCCTATATGTTTGGGATGGGAACGTAACATTCAAATTTGATTGAATAAAAAACTCCCTCGGGAGAATGGGTACCTGGCCATATTCACAAACACCTTGAAGTCCGTTTCAAAGTAATAAACTTCTCAGCTTCAAAAGTGGCCAGCAGACAATGTTAGTTTTAATCTGCAGACAAATGTAATTATTAAATGATCTGCTATTGTTCTGATAAATGTGGCTCTAAGCTATTGTGTGAATTATGTGGCATCCTGTGCCTTTGGCTTTGTTTCCTGGAAACACAATATCAAGTATCACAGAGGCACCGATGAGGTGTTGTTTGCAGCACGCTAACGTTGGGTGGATCATTGATTTAATCTTCTCATTACATCAGCTTATGAATGAGGGATTATACAGATAAGACCAAAGTACGCGGATTAACTATCAAAACCAGCATTTTGCTCCCAGACATTCCATTCATATAATTCATAGCAACACGTGATGAGCTTTTAATGTGGATGTAAATCTCGACTCAAAATATTTACGCAAGGAATCCCCTAAACTAGGTATATTTATCTTAAGCCATCGTAATAATGATCATATCATATAGAAAACAATCCCTGGATCGTTTAGCCATAATTACATATAATTTAGGTAAAGGCCACCGCATAATATGCCTGTGGGGGTATTATCCCATTGTATTAGGAACTTGTATTTGTATACCTTTGTTCCTTTCCATGATGCTGGGTTATTTCATGTGCATAATAATGAAGAAGTTGTGCACTTTATTATCTGGTTTTGGAGCTACCATCATTGAAACAATTTTGTCAAAAAGACATATTACCGGATAACTAATTTTAAAAAATTCAACTTATATAACCTAATTATTACGTTGTTTCGGGAATACTCTTGACTATACTCTACAGAATCATACAGAATGATATAATGTTTCTTTTTCATTCAAGTTTTTCAGGCTAGGCTGCAAGGAGCGCCAGTGTATATGATGAAATGTTTCTGAATAAACATAGATACAAATTAAACAATATCCATCCATAAAGATCTCAAAATCCTCAATATAGACCGAAGATAATCCTTCCCATTTTAAGCTATCCAATGCCAGAGCCAGTGGTTAATATCTATGAATCATTCTACCCTCGCAGGATTAATCTCTTTCAATAGGCGCTCTCAGTCTAATTCGCACCTAGTATACCCCATAAAAATCACTCCGGTGTTTTGTGCCGCAGTTAAACCGGTGGAATCAATTGAGGCAATGGTATACTGCTTGAGAATGGCGCATTACAAAAACAGTTGGACAGTAAAATAATAACTCATTAAATGATTCAGTGTTGTCCCTTTCTTTCACGCCAAAAAACTATGGGATAGTCATCTTTCTCTATCCTTTCTTTTATAAGCCTCTTACATGTAAGAGATCGATGTCCTCCAGAAGTTCAGACACTGACTTGCCCCGCTAAAGAGAGCATTAGACATGCGTAAAAACTGTCTTACACTTAAGCTTATACTACTTAGAGCGATCAAGACGTTTTAAAGAGGCTCTTATGTCAGAGGACAGGGTCGAAACTACGTAATTGCGGTGTAAAAGTTATCCATGTTATGAAGATAAATGCAAATGAATGATTTCTGGGCTCAGTTCCATGCAAATTGTAGTTCCTGAAATGGTCATATTACATCAGCCTTTCAGACATTAAATTTCAATTAAACATCGTTTTTTCATTTAATTATAGTAACTGCTTATTCCCATACAACCAACCGCAAATGGAAGATATCTTCCAGTGTGTCATCTCTACGACTACTATCCAACTCACAGCCATCCACCACACACAATTATAATGTAGACATATTCATCTCTATGGTACAATGAGACAATGATTCCCTCCGTATATCCAGAGCACAATACCGCCATATATGTGATACTCCAATATAGGAGTAATCATACTTAGCACGGGTTGGTATCACACTCTTCTCATTCACATACTCAAAGAGTACTCCATCAAACCCGGTGTCACTCCTCCTGATATCATCAGCTCACCAATCCGTACAATTGAAATATTCCCAGTAAAATCCTCCAAATGCAACTCAGGCTGGCCGAGTGAATGGTATTGCCCATTCACACCCAGCAAGGAGAAGCAAGCATGACGTTTGTCCAGCAGCTGAGGAGGACTTTGGTCTAAGGCGATGATGTGGAAGAAGACGATAATTCCAAATTAGTAAAAAAAGCAGCAAGTAGACGAGTTGTGGGAGTTCTGGGAGTAGGGACACCAGCACCAACCCTGAGGCAGATGGATGTGACTGTGTTGGTAGAAGAAATGCAGGACAACACAGGAGGTGAGTCTGGTAGGGTGGTGGCAGTGGTGGTGGTGGTGTGGTGCTAGGTGGGGGTGCAGGGGAGCAGCAGCAGCAGCAGCGGCAGTAGGGCAAGCATGAAGAGGAGCCCAGCAATGCATCAGCTGATTGGTGTATTTGCTATGGGAGGCAAATACTTTAAGGTTTCTATTCCACTCACAATTGAAGGGTGCTCCAAGAAAGTGGGCACCACAAAAATGGCAACGTTATTGGATCTAAAACAATAGCCAGCAGGTTTGTTGCAAATAACTCTAATATCTCTCCAAATGCGATCGTGTTAATAATACAGATGTGTCATGATGTCTTGGGAAAGATGTGCTTTATAATTTTATAATTTAGAGAGGCTTATACCTGATAAGCAGTAATTAAAATTTAGAAGTTATTTTGAAGCACCTTATTTATGAGATTGACAAGGAGTTAAATTGGCCCATTCCTATGACATTAAAGAATGCTCTGAAAATCGTTTAGGAAAAGCAGTCGAAAATCAGGCAACATACACTCAAATTTCTAGCATTCGAATCTGAACCAAAAGAAACCCAATTCACACTTTTTTAGCCAGTATCTTTTCACCGGGGAGATTGTGGAAACGCATCTGGTGTGCTGCTATCTCGCCCTGCCTATCAATGGTGTCTGAGGCAGATTGGCCAAGATTGATCACCTCAGATTGGCCAACTAGTCAAACGCCTGTTTTTATCACTTATTGAATTGTCAGGAACCAATGTAGGCAATAATTCTCCGGGGCAAATAAAATATTGTCTAGACACATCTCTGCGTATGTAGGGATGGTTAGATTATAGGTACATGTGAGTATAAAATCTAGCGCTTTGATATATGGATAAAATCCACCGAACTGCTTCCCAACAAGTCGAGTTTATAAGCCGTAGATGGAACTAATCTCATGGTTCATTTACTTGCTGCATTGAGACGACATATTACCATGTTCGATCCAACTCATTTGAAAACTGACGGCCCAATTATAGAATTTCAAATCATGCACTCTCTCGTGAGCGTTTTTTATCGCAACCTATGAAGCATTTCATTGACGCAAATAATGAATAATATAAAAGGCGTCGCTAGGTCTACTATTATATCAGAGGGAAACAATCAGGCAAATAGACCCAGTATTCTAACAAAAACAAGGGAGCCACAGCCAGACATAGGACCGGATTAAGCGCCAGACAACTGCTGCCATTCTTCACACAATCAAACACTGTGTTTCAAACATAATCAAAGTGTGTCGTTGGCCATCAGGTATTGACCGAGCAATGCTAGGCCTCCATTATTAGATATACTTATTAACGGAGTTGGTCAATAAATACCAAGGAATAACCATCAGGTCATGGCAATATTGGGAACATTATTCTATATGGCTCCTTATATGATGCTATACATTATATATTCTAGCGTTTCCCAGAGTATCGAAACAGAACATTATTCATTCACGTTGAAATCTTTTTAAAAAGAAAAGGAATTTTGAAAACATCACACATTTGCCCAGTGGAACTTGGTAGCTTTAATGTTCTGACTAAAAAGTATTGTATAATGTTGTATGACTACAGGAATTCACTACACGTATATATATGATACCGGTCTTCATTTGTTGTCGATGCCGTGCCATTGAATCCAATTATGGTGCTATTAAACTAAACAAAAAATCGAGCTTCATGTAACAGATTGCAGGAATAGAGGAAATGGAGTTATTGTAATGGACCTCTCTGACATGTTAATAGATAAAACGTTAATAGGCTTAGCGTTTCTGCTAATTGGCTCAATAATGCGACATCTACCACTTAGAATGACCATCAGTGAGTTAGGGGTCCACTCCTAAAGGTGGAACTGCAGACCTATTCAGACAGATGAGCACAGGGTGCACCTCTAGTGCCTGTGGCTAGGTGATAATGATCACCCAAGTTACTTGAAACGACACTTGCGGGTACAGTTGCGTGAATTCTACACAAAAACTATTAGACCAACACCGACACCTCCAACATGTTTCGAGGCGATGTAACCCGACAAACATTGCCTAGGTCATGGAGCCTCATTCATTTCGACACTACATTTCTGGTATAAAAAGCGCAGGCCTTCGTTCCTTAGAGATGCCTGTCATTCCTACATTCACCACCGCCTTTTAGCTACAAAATCGCTGTCAGTTTAAATTGCTGATGTGTTTCAGGTTCACGGTAGCCATCTATAGTATCAATGACACGGGCATCAATACCTGATTTCCACTTCAGTTGCCAGCCATTGACACAGGGGGCGCCGAGGTCGTGATAGTATTGATTCCAGCAATGATTATTCTGTCAACGCAGGGCGCATGCGTGACAGAGAAACTGGCCAGATGCCTCCCAGGATGCATCAGTCTACCTCAAATAAGAGCAATACTAAATAAAAAAAAAAGAGACAGAAGATGAGGTGGGAATATCTGCCGAAGAAAAATGTAGTTCAATTTATCAAGATCCAGTCGGGCATTGCCAACCCTCTAACCACAACCCTAAATGCACTCAGATGAATCTCACTTTCACAGGCACCTACAGTTGTATTTTATGATTTAAACAAACGTGGGGATATATTGATCAACATTTATAAACGTCCCAGCGGCCGAATGGGGAAGTCTGAACTCCTCGCCAGATCTGACTTCTCCGCTTTAGGTAGTTCACTTCAACCCGTCTAACATTAGTTAAGGATCTGTTGGCGCGAACTACCTGGAAAGTACCACCGAAGGGTCCTATTTACAAGATGTCTCATCGACTGAATTACACAGAACATGTAATTCAGACGACGTGTGCCTATCACAGGACAGGGTTGATTAATTGGTGTGATTCCCAATATCAAAATCCTTAATGTCCATTTCGAGTGAGTCTAATTAACTCTGGTTTGGGAATCTCAGAAAAAAGCATTACAGGAACTAGAGAGAACAGTTGAAAGGCAAAAGGAGACAAGAGTAGACCATTCTTGGGAAGTTGTCTAAGGGAGAAGCACAAAATAAATTGGGGCTGCCAGGTCAGAACGCAAGTGGAGGTGGTTCTCTCTAAAATGGAATCCCGCGTCCCTGGGATGTGGGTGAAGTGTTAGTCCCTGATCATAAAGCAAAATAATGGAGTCCAGTAAAGGGGAACATCATAGGAAGAGTCTTATTAGAAGAGTGACTAGATATAGGATATGGCCGCCAGACAAGGATAAACAAGGACCACAACATATCCACAGAGAGGTTAGCGCAATAGAAGCGGGACGGTTGCCAGAGGTGGAAGGCCGCGCTGTAGAATTATTCTAGCGTGGGGAACATGTCCATGGCAAATGGGAGGGGCAGCTATTGGGCAGAATTAAACCAGAGTTGGAAACAGGGTAAAAATTCAGTTTATTAAGATAAGAAGGAGCAACATATAGTGGACATTCCTACAACATGGACACATGTATAAACAAGGAAGGCTCTTCATATCCTGTCACTTGGGAGAAGCAAATACATCCTCCCGCTCACTCAGAACTAATCTTGGCAATGACTAAATCTAATTTGACAAATGATGAGGCTTCCTATCGTTTACCTCATGGGACTTCTGACCTTTAACTTCGGGGCTATTATTTGTTGTTACCGTAGTGCCTTTCAACTACCGCGGCTAGTATTTACCCATGAGCATCTATGCCAACCGAAGAGAATTACATTTAAGACAGTCGCTTTCTTGAAGGCTCGCCTTGAATGAATACTAGAAGGAAACAAACAAGCAATCCAACATATGAACTATAACTGTACCTACCCTGAAGCTGAGCTATATGGAATCATAGACTTGGGACCAAACTATTCGGAGAATCAATGATGTAGAGATATAGCGGCGGGGTCTCTCATCTCCCAGGGGAGGAACAGCATCTCAATCATAACCCACATATCAAATAAATGTCCCCGCAGATGATAATGCCCAAATAAACCTTCCCCTAACACATCGTCCATACTGCCGCCGAGTGCGAATATGTTAAAATAAGACCAAAATAAGACCTAAATCAGGCCCTGGCTAGATGAACGTTATGTTGCGTTCATTTAAAGGCAACTGTCAGTGCATTTATACTGAACTCCATTAGTAATTAATAAGGGGAAGGGAATTCATAATTAGAAATGCGAAAATTAATTCTGAGAACCAAGTGGGCGTTTCAGAGGACATTGGGGGAAACATGGGTCCTTATATGCCTTCAAAGTCAATCCAAGGTACTACCATAAGTCGTCAAATATTTCTATATTTATTTAGTCCGATGCTACAAACGACAAGTGGTATAAGGCATAGTTAATTTATCTCTGCAATAGTTGATAAAACGGTGTAATGATATCGAGCTAATGCATAACTATTTTCATAAGCCACTACAGCAAGTGGGCCATACTTTCAAGTTTTGACATGCGACTCAACTTTGTCATTGCAATGGTTGACAACGGGGTTGTACATAACTGTACACACACAAAAACACAACAACGTATTTACCATATAAGCGATCATACATGAATGCCTATAACCCATATATGTGAATCAATGCCCCACCGTCAACAGAGCGGCAACAATATCATGAACGGGCTGGAGGAAAATACTGGGTCAATTTGCGTGGGGGCTGGCCTACTTTCATGCAGTGGCCAGTTGGACCAAAACAGATACGACACGTTGGAGAAAGGTAAACTGATTCAGGCTAATGTCAATATATACGGCCGTATAACACGTTGAAGAATGGTTTATTCAGCTTAATATGTCAATCTACAGCCGTATACAGGGTAACAGTGATTAGTTATGTAGGTAACAGTGATTAGTATGCTTTAAAGTATTAACAAACAACCATTAATATATCAAATCTGCGCTGAAAATAAAAAGGTGTCAAATGTTAATCAATCCATGTCAATGCGTCAAATATATAATTAAATGAAACACAACAAAGTAACTGTTCGAACATACGAACAATAAATGATTGACAAAAGACACAGCTCACTCACTAGTCTGGTTCACGATCTGCGTTCACATTCACCAATATAACTGTACATGGAAAGTGTCACACCACTAAATGGCAATCGGTGCGTTTTTTCAACTATCACGCGCTACACTACGTTTTGTCGCAAGAGTTTCAAAATGAAAGATTATCATGAATTCGGGGGGAAGAATAAGAGAGAAAGGCACCACAAGAATGGTATGTATGTACTTGTATTATAAAAAGACGAAAGGGTAAAAATGAGACGACTGGTATCTTCTAGGGTTAGAATAATGCTCATGAGTTTAGATGCAACATGTTCGTACCTATTATCAAAGTTTGAATAAATAAAGTATATATATCGCTATTAATTGATTTTTAACTTCGATTTATAGTAATAATATATCACCGAAACAGGTCAGTCTCACAAATAATAAAGTTAGAGTAACCAAACAGAACAACTAGCCAATGACAAAAAGCAAAGTGAACCTACTAAAACAAAATAAAGTAAAGATAAACATCTATGTAGGTAAGGTCAGAGAGACGCCGGAGAGGGAAGGAACAAGGGAGAGAGAGCGAGCATGAGGAGGAGGAGGAGGAGACTACTCAGTCAGAATTGTCTACATAGTTATTGGTATTATCTCGGTATGGATTGGAGCGTGGTTTACCTGTGCATTTTGGAGTGCTTGCATCACCTGATACCCTTGGAGACCGCCAGGGACGAACTGTATTAAGAGGAGACAAAATGAGACCCACTCGCATTCAGTGTTATAAGGTGGAACATAGCTGGTCCCGTTCAGAACCGGTTATTATAGCGGGTAACGTGGCCGGAATAAAGCAGGTGAAACTATAGTTCAAGTTGGAATACAGCTGTGTTAATCAGGCCAAGAGGAGTGGGGTAACACATAATTTAAAAAAGCAAGCCAGCATTTCCAATGACTGGGTGCAAAGCAAGCGAGCTACTTATTGTAGAAATAGACCATATCTATGATACATCTCTTTAGAAATTGCAGTATAAAGGTGATATTTGTGTATTAAAGGTATGCCTGAGGTTAAAGCGAATAATATGAATGTATAATGCATAAACGAGATTAATAACGATATTGGGAGCTCACGATATTTTAGTTATTTACTTTGTAATTCTTTCTATATTATGA
This sequence comes from Sthenelais limicola, assembly GCA_942159475.1. Classification (NCBI taxonomy): domain Eukaryota; kingdom Metazoa; phylum Annelida; class Polychaeta; order Phyllodocida; family Sigalionidae; genus Sthenelais; species Sthenelais limicola. The sequence goes on along the minus strand of OW804100.1, from coordinate 10,769,126 downwards.
AGTGAGCATGAATATATTGTAGAAAAGACTCCTTCAAAAATGTTAGTGATAATTTCATTGAACTGAAAACATGTCTCTACATAATGCTCGGCCGAAGGCGGGAAAGCCTTTATAAACGCAGGTATTCCAACTGTAAACTATACTTTTTATGTTAATTTGATGCCAGAAACGAGATGATGTTATTTGTTTCTTTTCCATGCATCTATAAAGCACCTATATCTTTGGAAAAATAGTTATTAGATGTAATTCTAAATTAATCGCACAGGAATTTTGCTCAGACAGAATGATAAATAAAGGAAAGAATGTTAGAAAATATTACTTAATTATAAACTAATCATACTGAGAGAAGTTATCTAAGATATTGATTAAATATCCATGTGTATTTTAAATCAGACCTGGGATCCAGAGAATTATTAATGAAAGATTGATCAATTAGTGAAAGTATCATTATTTTCCAAGTGACGCTCTAAAGCCTATATTAAATATGTGTTCGTGTAGAAACAGTGTTAAGTCAAACCACTTGCACAGTCACCATCTTTTGTCACTCTCATACTCACAGAACACGGATACTTGCATTCATTAAACGACTAACAATTATTATGATAACAAAAACCATTACAAAACATCCAACTGTACAACAACCATTGAATAAATCCATCCACGATAATGGGACGTAATACCTGCGTAGTACTTGCATATCTGAATACGTTAGGTTCGTCGCACTAAGAGCTTTTGTTGTTTCATGCCACGACCGCTTACATTTAATCATATATAGAGGATGGAAAATGCTTAGCCCGAATTGCACCTATATGGGCAAGCATACCTATCATTCATGGCGCCAGAATGTTCGTATCGACTGACACACCGTTCCTTTTGTTTAAAATGAAGTAGGTAGGTCGGTGATGTGGTTAATTGTCCTGTGATACTGTCGTTTCTAATTACGTAGCTTACAGGGGCATACGTTATTTTGTACCAGGGGATCTGGTCAGTTACGTTCTACTTCAAACTTTCATTTCATTCGGGTTTTTTTGAGAATCTCTATTCTTCTTAATTCAGTAACTCATATTGTGGATCCCTTTTATAACAGCCGACGGCTTCGCCAGATCTTAGTAGTTCACTGTAGAAACAACAGGTGTCATGCCAGTCGTTACTGCGCTCAGATACGGAGAATAAGGATGGCAGTATCTGACAATCCAATCTAAATGTCTACCAACATCATACAGAAATACAGTGCATGTAGCAAAACCAATTACGTGGTCGGGACAATTGTTAATAGAGTTTCAATGTAGTACAAGGCGTTGTCATATTATTGCAAGGTCTCTTTAATTTTTCCAAATGAAACGTTCATTACGTATCCAAGACATAAGGTTTGTAGAGCGGTATATGGGGAACCATGACAGGTAACGTAAAACTGAGCCCAGTTTCATTTCCAAGCAATTGAAACGAACCTATTGATATGCCGATGAAGCATGACCATATTGCAGAGACAACCTCATTTGAATAATAATCTGAGACTATTATTGGCTCAAACCCATATAACACCTCTCCCTGTCCCATAAGTGATACGTTTGTATAAGATCTCCTCGAGCGAGTAGGATAAGTAGCCGCCCACCTTAATGTAACAAGCCCATGTATTAAACATCTTAATGGGCTTAATGTAGAGGGCAATACCATGCCCTTATAAGGACATGCCATACACTAGTTCACCCACACATATCCACTCCATGGCCGTCTGTATGCTGGCTGCCGACATCTGATGGTAGATGTTATTTCTCCGTGGTTTTAGCGTAATGATTTATTAATGCCTTTTTTTCTAGTCTAGAAAAACGGGCTTTAGTCCATGAACTGTAATCCCTTGAAAATGAAAGCCTGAGAAGAGCCGTAAAAAGCAAGTATGGATATATATACGAACGAGTCCGCACAGGGGGCAAAGTGGGTTTGTTACAACAATCTTTCAAGGAGCTGGGAAATGAATAAGCTGACCTTTTAAAGTGAAAACTTTCCGCCAAAGGTCAGAGCATTGCTTCTGGCTGGGTGTCTAAGATTTATCTAGTGTTTTGTACTTTTAACAGAATGTATAAATTTCTACAAGTTTATACACCGTACAAAGGGATCGAGGAGAATGAAAGTAGATGTATCAAATCGGGAACAGTCACCAGATGCAAATGACTGAAGATATACATATAAAACATTTGACAAGGCAATTATTCTCTACTGTAAAAGTGCATCCACCTCTTTAACATGGTGGTGACATGTCAGACGCCCACGTCACCAAGCGGAGGATGTACACACTTCTAATATCCTGCTCCCTTCGCCTCTCCCACAAACAGTTTGGCTTTCATATAATCCGCCTCCCTGCCAGGGATAGAACCAGTAACGAGAAGGTTAAAGCCAGTAATTTATCTCTGGGTGTTGGGAAATAAAGGTTAATATATGTAGCTGTATGGAATCGGGATAACTGCTTCCCACGGGCCACTGTTTAAATCTACCTTCTCATACCAGACGGTTTACACATATCATTTTCTATGAGGCAACTAAGCGGTCCAGTCCCGTGGGACACTATGTAAGTGGGTGTTTTCAATGGAGAGCACAGAGCTCGTACTTAAACTTCTTCACACTCTGGAATTGTTAATGGTAGAGATGATGCGCTGTATTTTAAGGGTACCGGAAGGAAAAGAATATGATTCAGTTAATAGCTAACACGTCAGATACTAATCAAGGCGTGGCTTTGGGCTTGTAGCTATATGTATCGTGTTCTCCAATCCCCATATATATTATACCAGGGAGGACTCACTTTTTCCATCCCTTCGCCCATATATGTTGTAATTTGTATGATGTTGTTTCGTCGAAGTTAATAGTAATGCGTAATATAAAGTTGGGTTTAAAAATGCATTCTCAGCTATATGCATGCACAAATCAGACAAACTTGATTCTTTTTCACCAACATCAATGCCTGTTATGCGTTTTAACACATGGAATTAATTATTAGCAAAAGAAGTTATCCCTATTTCCTTTCGGCGCAAACCAAAATAATGTGACTCCCATTTTCCAGTGAACTGACCGTGATTCCCCACTGACCCATACACTCATAATCCGAATATAGAGTCAGGTGCTATTGCTGGAATAGTGTTGGGGATCATGGCTGTAGTTGTGTTTGGAATTGGATTGCCAATCAACAATTAAGCAATCCATACCCAGAGCAGCATTCCAATGTTAGTAAGAACAGAGTGAATTCAGTGGGAGGGTATGTGGGCCATTGGATCTCAGTAAACTCACTGGTTGTATAGTAGAGGTGCACTCAGAAATAGACCCTGTTCTTGGAGACGCAACATGCAGGTCCAACTTTTAGCCTGTCCTGAATAGGTCATAATAGACCACTAGTACAAGTGCACACAGTGCAAATCATCGATGTAGAAATTTTTAGTTTTACTCAATTTTCCTATATTTGATTGGTATCTCCTGAAGGGATGGTAACTTAAGTGTCTATCTTAACGTTAGTCAATATATTTCATTTAAGGTATTTTCACTGCTGAGAATATATCTTTAAGCTAACAGGAGAGACAGGTTGTGTCAGGCGACAATCCATTACGATATACATCAAAAGATTTGAGCAGAGACCATTACGGACCATCAGATATTATTGGGTTTCGAGCCTTGTCTCATGAGGTAGCCTTTAGAAATTATCTAGCAAAGGTCACTCGTATAGGGAGAATGGAACGAGGTGCAACTGATGACTTTTTACGGGAAGAGATTTCGAAGGAATCGGGTCTAATCGATGTTCAATCCTAGCACTAAGTTCCATTAGCAAATAAAAAGGAGAATTTTGAAATATAAACCTTTGCTTTTGGTTCTGAAACGTCATAAAGTGTGACAAATTAATACATATTGCAATTCTATATATTGTTTCCCTTACACAGCATAGACATATACATCAAGCCATCAGGGGCGGGGTGGGGGTAGGTACTGCTGTTTGTCAGAGATTGCTATAGATCTTTGTAGTGTACACAGCTGAGATATAATTAACTTTTTTCACTTATTGATATTTTTTGATATAATTGGTTTAAGACAGGTACAGACGGGAGGGCCTGGAAACTATTTTATACGGAAGGGAACGGTCTAAACATAAGCAGAAGAGAGGACAGAAGAGCAGAGGAGGCGGTGTGTGTGTGGGGGGGGGGGGGTGAAAAGGAAGAACATGTGGAGGTACATCTTAACCAGAATGGCAGAATAGGAAAGGGTGGGTTAGTATACTGAACGACAGGACTGACGGGCTCAGATGACGACTCTTAAGGAGGTAGTCGGGTATGATTAAAGGTGGGTGTGTAGTACTGGTCTGCACTTGGGTGCATCATACAACAATCGATGCCCTGCACCCATGCCTCTGCCCATCACTGCTACTCTTTGTACCGCATTCTCCTCCATTTTACTCTTTTCATATTCCCCCCCTCCATGTATATCAAGTTATTAAGTCTTCTCATCAAATAATTATCGAAATTCGATTAAGGTTGTTTTTCGATGATGAAATAACATTACACTAATGATATAATTGCATTAGTTCTGCGATACTCGTTATCACATAAAATTTGGATTCTGGGTCTCTTTTCTCGTCCCTTTTTTCCTCACGACATAATGTTGAAAGTCCATAAAACGCTATATCGCGTGTTTTGATTTTTTCCCTTCGCAAGTGCTAATAACGCAAATTCTGCTCTAGAATGGAATACATCAAATTAAGTCAAGCACCATGTCTCGATGAGAAACGCCTGTAACTATGTGTATATGGATATTGAAGGACCCATATCTTAACGAGTTGGACCACGCTCTCAGGGGAATCAGAAAACCCTCACTCTAAATGGAAGTGGAGGAGGTGGTGCACGCGAGTAGTATAGGCAAAAGGGGGCCTGACAGAGGTGAATTCAACAACACAGCCACATCCAGAATGGATCGGGTGGATTGAGGAACGGGGCGATGGGACAAGTTATAGTTACATAACTGAACCAATAGGAGATACATAGTCATATTGTCATTAGAATTCATTAAAATTTGATATTTTCTATTATTAGAACTGTTCTCAAGTTTAGTTTTCAAACACGTGTAAGTGAATGGAATGTGTCCTGCAGCAAGAGATGGAACAGAATATAATAGTTTCTATTGCATGAGTAATTACTGGGACAATAACTCCCATTCGCCTTCACCTGATAAATGTAATTAAATTGGAGATGGTGGTAAGACCACAGTTTGGGCAGGAAAGTGATATGGAACATGGTATTATTGATTCGTTTGTGGACAGTTTAAACCATCGCCATTCTGTAAACAAGGCTGAAAATGAGAGAATAGCATTATCTAACTTCATGCTTCCCTGACTAATTTTGAAATATCTTCATGACTTTGAAAATAAAAAATATAAACTTCACTTACAACATGCAACTACACCAAGTTTCTTAATTATTCAGTTACTCACTTGTGCCATGTTGAACTGAATTTAAAAGAGGTAAATGGGGCATTATTAATGCACATTGTTTCAAAAGAAAATATATTTTACATCTATCTCCAAAGTAAATGCAGACAAAGTATCGCTAGTAATATCTAGAAAATTACTTCTATGGAGAACTGAGCAAGAAATCCATCCGATGCACATAGGATCAAAATGTATGTCATATTTTAAATTCAAATTCAAATTCAAAGTACCCAAGACATGAAAAACATAGCTTAAAAATATCATCAATATTCTACACAGTCCGTTAACATTCACGCAATGTCATGCTCAAATGTTCATGCAACATCTGATAGTGTAATTCCAATCATGCATAGCCATTCAAAAAGTAAAATACAATTTTAAAATGTTAAAAGCACAAAGGTGAACGAAACACTGCTCTTATATTCCAACCATCACAGAAGGTCCGGATGGCCAAGGTTCTATGTTGTCAGGCATTTGACTAACACATCTAATGGACCCTAAAACTACATCTACTTCAATTTCTAAAATTTGTCAAGATATATATGATTTCATTATAGCAGAATATACCCGACTGATGCGCAATTTCATAATATTTTACATTGGGGAGATTAAAGAGGGGGTGAATAAACTCTGGTAAGAGGAAATCAAAAGGACATTGATGAATCTGACCACTTTAAATCACCCAGCTCAGTCCAAGAGAGATTAAGGAAATTAGCCAATCACACAGCTGCTTGGTATTCTCTGTGGACATAAGCTTTAATGGAATTTCCGGGCGCGTGTCATTGCGCCATTGATACGGGCTTGCTTCCGTGAACCCTTGTAGATGCAGATGGATTGCCCGCATCGCAAACCTAGCCTGGCGGATGCCACTCTCAACAGCCCCATTTGGAGGATTGAAACAGGGAAAATGAAATTTTATTTCCCAGCGGATATTGCCGGGCAGGAAACTCGATGTTTCGGTCACGAGGTGACAACCACTCACGTGACAATCTGGGAGGGTGACATGACTGGAATCTTCAGCTAAAAGGCAGGGTGGCGGATCTTTCTACTTCATGATTCTGGCCTAAGATACAAGTTTCTCCAGATATAACCTGATTGCAAAATCCTCTGCGAATTTGAGGATTGTCAGGATTTTTAATGTATCGATGGTTAAATTGTACATCTTGGCAAATCAATGAATAGATAGTAATGTCTGGATTTACTCCTAAAACATCGGATTTATCAATTATATGATAAATAATCAAAGAAATATATTATATAATATATAATTATATGCAATATATCATACAATATATCATACGATACATCAATTATTTTAAAATGGAAGTAATAACATCGGAAAAAAGGATACTATTATTTTTAAACGTCCATTACCAGCATTAAATATTGTCCTATCAGTTCAATGCGTATTCACAGATGTGGATACATGAAGGTGGAGGAGAAGTAAACTTATGATGGATGGCAGTACTAAATCCATGTAACGACCTCCTACATTGGGGGCAACTGGAGTTTCTGATCAATCTCTTCCACTTTAAGATAAACGAGAAGTATGGGCCTCGAGGATCTGCGCTTTATTAGTCTGCCATAAAAAGCCACTGCCCCCAACAATGACATACAGGGCCTATAGGACCACTATGTAGCGACCTGTGAAGGGCTTTGTGGCACGACCCTAGGCTGCCCTATCAATGCTGTTGAATACAAGGGAAACCTACTCAAACATGGTCTTTCAATAGCAAGGAAACTTCTCCTAAAAGACCAAGTCCCCCTATACTCATGAACTCCTTTGTCCTGATGCCCAACAGTGGTGTATGTACCACATACTCAAGTTTGCAGTGAACGACAATAAATAGATTTAGCGCTGGACTGAACAAAGCTTTAAATATATTCGTGGAAGTACATTCCTCCATGGGGTTTCTCCAGTGTGGAGTCAACACTGTGTGGCTTGTTTCTGCCGACTGGTGCGACGACTGGGCATAACTCTTATATTAGAGTTAAGCACCTGCAGTAGAGCCCGGGATTACCGTCTCTTATCTAGACTCTTAAATCTTCATTTTATTTTAATGAAGACTGGAATCGCATGCTCATCCTCTCACACAATGAATTTCGTGTATTCAGAATTTGGGCGGCTCTCAAATATCAGCCATGGAATTAATTTAAACCACTATTAACAATAGTGACAAGAACTAAACACAAGTTTACTATAACTCCTGAAATACTGGTCTATACAACTGGAAGTGAACCTATTCTGGTCTATACTGTTAATTTAATACCACCCCTGTTTTATATTTATTCTATAGTTTCTAAATGTTGGAAATATTTGGTCGAACTAGTAGTGGGACGATAACACCGTCAGTTGTGTATGCTGCACATGATCTAACTCACTTGGCAATCTCGACCTGGCAAATCCAACTTAAGTAATTAGAATCGATGAAAACAGCGAAGCTCGATCCAGAGTCCAAACAACAACCATTACCTTGCCAAAGTAAGGTGCATTCCCTTTCAACAGGGGCAATATTTACACAAATAAGGATTTCCAACTTGATGGTCTCAGCTGGAATCCACGAAGGGAAAAACAATGATTTTGAGAAATGTAATCAGAGCACGTGCACAGAATTAGCCCAACCAAATTCCATCTCAAACGTCTTACCAGAAGTTAGTATGTGCCCTTCTGGTTAGCAGCATCCTCCTTAAATGCAGGGATATCTCTCAGGGAATGTATTGGTGGGTATAGGCGCATCAGAAACATATAACACCATTGAAACACAGAATCAGACAGAATCAGAACAGCATCAGAAACACAGAACACCATTGGCGGTGTATTCATGGGGTAATGATATTTCACTGCGGGGAAAATATGAATATGGTGTCAAGGACATATCCCTCATTTAGATGTCTGGAAGCCCTTAATTGAATCAAGGCATCTCTTTATTATGGGAATTTCAAGCCTCACATCTATATAGTATGTAAATTTCCCTTCACTGAAAAACCGTGGTCGGAGGGATGCTGCTTGGTATTTGTTTGACGAAATACGACGGTTATTTTCGCCCCAACAGAGCCATTCTTCACGCCAAACAAGAAATACAATATTCCGAGAGCAATTCTCCTTCGAGCCTTTTACTTTACTTTCTCTACTGAAAAGTGTAATCTGCATCGGTCAGCAAAGTATAAAGGATACCATGGCAGGTAGTCTCCTTAGGTTTACCCTTCAATTTGCTTAAGGGAGTAAAAGATCGAGAATCTCAAGAAAGCCTGTTAGATCTCGTCAAGCATAAGATATGCAACGGAGTGGATCCAGTAATCCCATTCGTGATCTATTGGCTATAAAATCTCCTTATTTCGTTACAGTACCAAGCAAGCTATTAAAGTTGTTATATATCTTAAACGCAGGAATTTCCTCGGATAATGAAAGTTGTGGAATAATTGCCCTACCTCTATAATCCTGTGCTATATACAATACATAATGTCATTGCACATACTATGTTATCTCTGATTACACCCTTTATCAATAACCACATAATTATATACTTAAGCTCTCACAAATAAAACATTTAAAATTTGCCTAGATATGAAAATATGAAATACTAACGCCTTCCATGCCGAGACCACATAGAAGACATGACATTAAGAACATAATCTTCAAAAACGTTAGATGAATCATAGTAATTCAAAGTTCGACACAAAGCTCTGTCCCTGAACACAACACAAGAATGTGCTGACATCAAATACACTGTCATCAACGCCAAGAATCACAGCTATTAGGCCAGAGGCTGCTAGTGGTAAAGGGCAAGGGATTAACTGACTCTGACCAGTGGGGAGATGATAGGGTGGCCTGGATAAGGTGCCTGCTGGCAATAGCAGCCTCATTTATATGTATGAAGTCAAGAGAGGGAAGCTATCAGGGAAAGGTACGCAAGAAAGATCTGAAAGGCTATAGCTAATGTTGGCATTGCGGGCGCGCGTCTCTGTCTGTCTTATTTCTCGCGCCGATATATACGACCTTGTTCTCGCAAGGTCCATTATTTCTCACATTTCAGAACATAGGCCCATCCGGATACTGTATACGTAATCCAAAGTATACAGGAATACCAGCCATCTTGTACGTTATAATAAAGAATTGGGACTCGCCACCACCTTTCCCCAGACTTGTTGTCATAAAACGAGTTGAGCTTTTGTATAAGGAACCATTAAAGTTAGTCCTAATACGTGGCTGGGTCTCGAGCTGTAGGTTCGATACATACCCACTTGATCTGGGCATCAGCAGGGTTGATGCTACAGGGATGGCTTTTAAGGTTAAAAGCTTTGGGGTACCGTATAGCACAGCTCCCTATATTGATATACAGCCCCAAAACTCATCAATATTAATCATCGGTCAATTTACGAGTCAGCACCAAACCACGATGATTTCGGGGACAAGGTCACCTTTGCATCCTGCGTCATCTATTTCTCATAGTCCCATCTAAAACTGGGTATAGAATAGTAAAGTATGGAATAGTACAGAACAAGTACACGAGGTACTCTCTACCATTACGTGTATGCATATTCCCAAGAGCAATTACCACTCTTTCAAGTATATATATATATGCCTCTTTGCTGTGCTATAGCGAATGGCAGAAAATAAAACTGAGCATAACAACTTCATAGCCTTGACATTTACAGTAACGTGAGCCAAGGCTCTGTTCTCCTCTCGCATTTATTATCAAGGAGGAAATATATTGAATGGTAGTTTTATTTTCATTTTGCAGATATCAGTGGGTTTTCTATTCAACATCATATTCGGTAGTATTGATGAAATATAGATGTCCATCAGGGAATCCCATTCACCAAATACCGTAGGGACAAACTTTTCGGGGAATTCATTTGTTTTCTCAAAATGTCCAAGGAATGTTTGTAAATGCCCATTACGTGGGTGTAAAAGGTTAGGTTATGAGACCAGACCCTAAGTCCCGATATTCATAGATCAATCTTGCAGTGATGTACTGCTTTGCTGAAGATACGGCGCCAGGATTAAAGATAAGGCAGCGGGGAGGCGGGGATGGCCGACACCCATCCGTCCCATCTCCATAATGATATAGGTCTGTTTTTGACTGAAGGCCTTTTGGAGAACGTCCGTGCCAGAGATGTAACATAGTGATATACATTGGTGATGGGGGGGGGGGGGGGGGGTAGGCGGATGGGATGTAAGGCACGTGTACTAAATAACGGTACTCTGAGGATGAAGATATGAGTCTAGGATGATTTTGAACCAAAACTAAAGCCCTAACTATCCTCGTCTGGTACGATATGGGTGACGGTCGTTTTGGTTATTTAAAAAAAAAGGAATGTACAATAGAACGTCCGGTATACGGTACTTGATACGTATCGAGGCGTTTGCAATAGTACAGCCTGAACTGAGCTAGTTCTGACTGTGTACGGTAGGGATATTTGATTGGACTTTGTCCTCATCAAGGTCTATAATACTCAAATTTGCTGTAAGGCCATCGTGTATGTATAAGTGGACTAGTGGTGAACACATGCGACAAGGCACACCAAGATGGGAACAAGGCGTATATAAAGTTGGCATGCCAAGAAGTCATGTCAAGCAGCCAACATCAAAGTGACAAAGGCCTGTGTTTACCTCCCAGACAAGCCTGTCTCCTCGTAATATTAGGCAGCCGCACAGAGTCAGCCAATCCACACAGCATTGAAAAATGAACCCTTAATTCATCAAGACCCTCAAATATAAATTATACCAGTAATAACGTCGTTTGGTTATTGTTCATCAATAGGGTTAACATGGCAATAGTTCTTATACTTTTAATGGAAATACAATAGTAGCATTTTTTTTTTACTAATCATACGAAACAAAATGTCAGTTTGATGATATAGCGTGTGTGAAATAAGATCTATACTCCTACCATCTGCTTTCAATCTAATGTATGCATGGCATATACGTACCCAAAAAATAAGATATATAGACACCAATTCAATCAAGCAAAAACTCGGAGTTGCCTATAGGCCTACCTCTCCGTTCAAGCCAGGGAAAATAATTAAGAAGGAAGAGATATACAGTTCAGTCAGTAAAATCATCTATATAAGAAAAAGTATTGATAACAAATACGATGGTATCTGTGATACACAGGAGGCAATTTGTTGATGAATACAACAAGGCTTCTACCTCGAAACAATCGTAAAAAAGTCTCATGGAAATATCTCGGATACATTAATCTAAACTTTATATGCAAGAGTCATTTGCGAACCCCAGTCATGACCTACGATATCATTTACCAAGAACTTCTTAACGATGATTGAAGTTAATACATCAAGAAAGGGCTCCAAAGGAAGGCCAAAGCAGACTTGGGCATCCAGTTTATCAGATTACGAGTAAAAACTCACATTGGCTGGTCTCGAGTCGAGGAATTGATTGAAGAAGTCGTTCCTGATTTGTGTTTCTAATTAAATAGCGGTCCCAAGTCTCAGCAGGAGGCAACAGGATTGAACCATTTATCAGGCGTCATTGTGGTTAATCTTACTTAGACTGGTTCAAGCTATCAGTTTCAATGGTCTACTACCTTCAATTAAAAATAATTGGTCGATTCCACAATATATATACTTAGTCGAAGATGTTTTCAGATTACAAATAAAGCGAAGCAATTTGTTAAAACATATTGAAGGGAGAGTATTACTCTTTTCTTTACAAGATCGATGCCTGGCTCTTCTTGAAAGGAATAACAAAGAACCAAACACGATAGAAGTTGGCGGCTCGTAATAAAAAACCTCCAAGTTAAGCTCCGATAAACCTCAATGGATTGAAAAATAGAGACAGCTAAAGAGGCAGGGATAAAGAGGTGGAGTGCGAGTCAACAGGAGTAAAATATCCGCTGTCTGATGTATGTACACAAGCGCCTAGTGAGAATATATAAGTAGTCTATGGAGATGTGGAGTTGGGAGCAGGTGAGATCAAGTAGTACAACAAACCCCCGGTAAATGGAAAGCGAGATCTTTTTACTCTTTGATCTATATCGGTACACATCAGAGTTTTACATTCAGACGACAAATGGGGAGCAGGTATACAACACTAGATGTCATTCTTCCTGGCTTAATTTCCTGCTTCAAAGTGTTGCACGTTCTTGACGATACTGGCAAACTATTATCAAATATGTATCGAGAGGTTTCCTGTTGTTTGGAGAGAATAGGTTGCTAGACAGTATTGAACTAGTACATAAATTTGTGAATATATAACAGTGGAATCCCGCAACAAATGGGAGAAGCGGCCGTTTAGATGATGCTGTTTCGGCGCAATGTTAAATGACACGCCAGTCTAGACAACGCAGTCCATTCATCTCAATATTAAAGTTATTAAAAACAGTAATATTTTCGTCTATTCAATCCCTTGCACTTGTTCAGTGCACCCTAAGCTAGGATTACGCCATGAGCTGCACTGGATGACGCTTCTCTCTGCAACACCCAGCGATATTGTCCTTCCAAAGAATGCCTAGGTATACATCAAGATATCAATACCCATAGCAATGAAATTCAACCCAGAGTGTACAGTACCTCCAAACTCAGCCATCGTCTCAGTTTCTTCATCGTTTGCTAGGAAAACAGCTGGGTGCCAATCAATAAGGTAGAGGATCCTTTGCTAAAGTCAACATGCGTTGTAGAGGTAAACCTGACCCACTGGGCTTCCTTCATAAACCGTACTCCACAAACATCACTAAACACAACATCGGACGCACCCTCAGCTCGTCTAGATTCAAATCCTCCTCTCTAGGTGTCCACTGTATCCAAAATAAATTCCCTCACTTGGAGTGGAAGGAGACCATGATTGGTAGCCACACGGTAGAAGCCATGCTGAGACGGCAGCCAATGCTTACCTAGGCACCCGATCCCGCTAGCAAAGCACCGGAAGCAAAACGCTGACCTCACTCTATATCTGACCTTCCATTCCTAGCTCCACCCCCCTTAGCTGTTGTATGTTACCATAGCAACGTGTAATAATCCATTTTATTTTTGTAACATTGGTTATGTTAACATGAGTTAAAGCGAATACTTGTTGGACTTCTCCGGTTTTAAACAGGGATTGCAGTCGCTTAAGGATCAGCAATAGGATGATACATATATACATGTATACAAGATCTGCTGTGGGGACTGTACAAACACCACTGTATATTATATCAGTATTAGAGGGGATCATGTTGGCAGAAGTGTATATCATATTTATAATCCCATTTTAGGCGATAGGCCACACTATAAATGGGAAGGGTTGGGTATTACCAGACTCCGTCAATAAGTACTTAACAGCAGAATATGCATGCCTTTTTGGTCTTTTATGTGCGTGGTAGTCCTGATAACCCTAAATAGCATTATTTGCCTACAAAATAAAGTACAGAAATTGCTATCATCGCTGAATCTTTATGATTCACAATTACATATTCCAGGTCGGCCGTATGCAATAGACAGTAATGCTAGATGATTTGGCAGGGGTACGTACAGGCCATCAAACCCGGAGACAAGCTGTGTGAGGCTAGTTGGAGAAGAAGTGCAGAAACATGTTGCTATTGATAGAAGACAAAGGTGGCTATAACCAATCAAGTGGCCTTGTTATGCACGGCACGTGACTATAGCTATAGTAGAGTGGCAGCCAGTTCTCACTCAAAACATAATAATAATAACTGATGGTTGAGGTCTGCAGGAACGAAAAGAAAGAGAAACACAGTAAAAAGATAAGGGGATAGCATAAGACTTGGGGAGCAGATTTATATTTCAAACAAAGAAACAGAAATTGAACTTAAAGAAGAATGGTCAGAGGGAGGTGAGAGGGGCTGAATCTTTCACTTAAGACACGACAGTCAGATAATGATGAAAGGTAGAAAGGTAAGCCCGCTGCAAAGAAGATGAAACAAACTAAAATAACCATCTAGGTTAATGTCTTCAATGACCTTCAAATGTGCCCAATCAACTTAAAAGGAATGTATCAATCATGAAAACCTGCAGTATCATTAGTGTTTCTTTTATTCATCCTTTCATAAGAGATTTATTCCTAAGGTCTGAACTAAGCCAGGACGTTTTCCAATGTTTCCTACGCTGCGAAAACTCCAGCTTCTATTTTAGGAAGTAGTAAGAGATGGAGAAACAGCGTATTTGCCTAAGACATACAAGTTTTGAAGAATTACAGTACACACATGGTGAATGTTCCCCGGTAGGCACGTTGAGCGGGGCAGGGCTTGGATGGAGCAACTGTTAATGGTGTAGCTTCTCGTCTATACTAAAGATGGCAGCACGAGCAAAGCCTAATCATATCACACTGTGTAGGTGTAGATGCAGTCAGGTCAGTCATAAAACAACGCACGACCATAGAAAAAGGTGCTTCCAACTAGGAACAAAAACTTATGGAAATCCCATCTATCATATTCATTACGTTCAAGCAATTTCAACATTGTTCCTTTGTTTTCCTTAATTAATTTTGAATATTTCTTGTGGCCAAAAATAAACTATTGACGGGAAAGAATTAGAGATAAAAACTTAGTTATGGTGGCTACAGCATCAGAAATGATGGGGATATCAAATGTAAGACTTAACCGAGACTGACCCCAGAACATTATATGAATCCGAAAGAGAATATAATCGCATCCTAAAATAAAAGATCATTATGTGTAGGCCTAGAATAGAGATCAGTTTGTCAGAAGGTGCTGGTATCGCAGCACGGGCAGGGCCAGGGCACTTTATTATGCATGGTTGTATAACGGCACCGTAGTGCAAAGCCTTTAAAAAAGCTTTCGTGGATTATGATCCAACGTTTATAATTAATTGTATTGTCCATCGTGTAATAATCGTATGGAGGTGTAACATGGTCAAACAAGTACTTCTCGTTGGTTTATATTTGTTTTATTCTCTCTCTGTTAACAGCCATGTGTAGTGGATTACATTACTTAACCTACGCTTTACATTAACTATCTACCAACCGCAATTACTACATACTGAACACATTGACTGTGTTACAAAGGCAGTAAAAGCATGTGGGTTCAGCAAGCAACATTATTGCGCAACATGGCCGTGTCTATACTATTAACATTTGACAATAATAATAACACGTGTGTGACCATCGTGTATAGAATGAAGAGTGACCAATGAGTGACCATTACAGCTGGAAGCTCGTGAATAGCGAGATCCGTCCTGATTATAGAACGTGAATGCTGCTCAGTTCATTCATATCGATCACTGCCAAATACCTGGCTCAGTCGGGAGTTAAGTAACAAGTTATGAAAGAAAGGCAGATTCTAATGTGGCATTGAAAACGCTAATGATTCTTTGTGGCGGTCTATAGACTGCAATTGGGGCAACCCTGGAAGAGTCAGCTCAGGACACACGGTACCAAGAACTAAAGACACTGCCGCCTTCCCGAAACGTCAACCGCCTCCTTGGACTATACCATTCGACCGACAGGGGTGTGGATTGTGTGGTATGGGTGGGTGGGCGACCAGATCATGAGATGTAGGCTAGCTAAGGCTGTCTAGGTCGATACACATGAGTTAGAGTAATGTAAGCCACAGTAGTAGTACACGACTCACTGCCCATGAGTTATGAAATGAAGGTGGTACGGTTAGGTCATTGTTTTGTTCCAGATTCAGGAGAGTGTGTCACCTGTGGGAGTGGGGGCCGTCAGTAAGCGGGCCAGTAAGCCAAGTGAGGGTCGGGAAATGTGGCCAGTGAAATATGAATTAGAAGGTTCAATAAATAGAACGTCACGTAGGCTACAAGTGATGGCCTTCGCCGAGATTCAAGGTCAGTGAATGTTTTCCCATGGACTATAGATGTCTGGCGCGTATAACGCTTAGTAGTTATGCCGAAATTGATAGCTCTGATGGCTGGTACGTCAAATATCGAGAGACAGTTTTCCCGGAATGGGGCCAACAAATAAACTTGTCCCTTTCCCAAAGCATTCCATGACTTGTTATCCGGTAGTTATGCGCGGGAAAATAGTTTCTCTCCAGTACCCCGCATTTTTTCAACATTTATCTAGACCTACAGGTGATGGTTATTCATAAAATCTAAATAAACAAAGAGGTCATGGTGCAATAAGATATGGAGCTGTCGAAAAAACACCTGCACGTCTGTCTAGACCAGGAACGCTGACTAAGCCCAGGTCTGGTGCACGGATGAACTCGGATGAACTAAGCTTGCGTCGGCTTGCGTCCCGGTTCGAAATCAGTTCAAAAGAGCCTCGCTCTGAGCGAGAGCTCTCCGAAAGCGAGGCAGTTGTGACCTGGATGGGCTGGATCTGGGCCGGGCGCGCCAGCTTAAGTCAACTAACGGGAACTGTTTCCCGCCTAGCAGTCGGAATAGAGGCTGTAAGCGGACTTTGTGGTAGACAACGGGACCAACTATTACTCGCCCATTCATGGAAACATGTGGTGGGTGAGGACATGTCCAGGATCGAAGACACCATGTCCGGTAACATGTATCACCGACAACTTTAATAAAGTGGTCCTTCGCGCTATCTTTATCTCTAGTGATAAGTACCGTATTCCCCCGTTAATAAGCCCGGCCCCGTTTATAAAGCCGGAGGGTAAACTAAACACATTCTTATGGTAAAATAAGCACTATATAATCCCTACCCCGAATATAAGCCCGCCCCGAATATAAGCCTGGTCTATATATATATCCGTCTCACCATTTGAAATTAATATTTATAAGCCCAGGCTTATAAACGGGGAAATACGGGACACTCTAGGTCCAAAACCTCAGATCAGATAAGAATGGTACGTTCCTGTAGGCAGTAAACATCAAAGCCCGCATCAACTCGGGCAACGCTAAACCCTACCGGGTGCCGCTGCCTACAAGTCTCTTAGTCCCGGCATAGCGAGTCAGGAACCGTGTATGACGAAGTGGCGACATGAAAAAAAGTTGGCTTTCCACTAGAATAAGCACAGTGTTACCGCCAGAATTGGATCACCAAAAATTGTTTTGTAAGAGAAAAGACAATAAAGAATGTTTGAAATTGATAGACCCTAAACGTTGCGTGGATCATGTATCCAGGCACATTTGGAGCACGAACACAAGCCGTTACCCCCCCCCCCCCCCCGGGTTACCCCATCCTTATTGAAGTTATTCGGGACCAACAAAAAGTTTAAAATAATGTCAAAATAAGATCATTTGTAAATACTGCCATAAATATTACCATTTAACGCTCAAGGAAAGACCCAATAAGGTGTGGGCGGCTTTAGGTTTAATAATCCCACTTCGTGATTACACCGCACCGTATGAACATTATAATGGTATATATATATAAATATTTATTATTTCTCTTCATCATTTACATAGATAATCCAGTAAGAAACTAGGTGAAACCTTTCAGCTCAGAGTTGTTCTTCCAAGGTACCCTAGGCATAATTTGAACAAAATACAAAATCACATTCACAAACACTTAAATCTAACATTGACTGGTAAAATACATAGTATCCATGTTAATTACATATATACATAATTGTATACCGTACGTAGGTGCATCGCTAGAAATGTGATCCGATGCACTGCACCGAGTGACACAGGTTAGTGAGGCAATTATATAATAATGTCCATCACCAGGACTCATGTAACCTTCCCAGGTGATAAAACAATGAGAGCAGTCGGTGTACTGATAACTATCAGCAAGGTGGTATAACAGTTTATCTTTATTGTGATTAAAATATGTTTCGTCAGGTTCCAGCAGGACTACTTTAGGTTACACATAAAACATGTGGTCAAAAAGGCCTTTCCATAAAACCATGTATGCTACTTGATAAATAGGGCTGTTTATTATTATATCTAGTGTTATTTACTAAACACAATGCGCAGCTGTTATTACCCGAATATTATTGATTGATTCGTGGATTTATTTACTGGGCATCACTCGAGAACAGGGGAAAATTTCCCCATGTAAGGGCTGCTCTCTATCCCTCCTGAGATTGATACAACTAGACGGTGATAACTGATATCCACAACTGCTGTCAGAATACTGTGTATCCAACATGCAGATTCTCTAAGAGAACCTGCACCTGTAATACTTTGTTGCAGCACACTTGCCCTAAGAACTGGTAGAATGCTCGTGGACATAGTATAGGAATGCCACAACATGATACATTGATAGCATGACACGGGTGGACCTGTGGACAACTGAGTGCCCGATCATGGGTGGATAACACGAATACATTCTCACAGGTGGGGTGGGGGGCTCGTACAGGCCTCTCTGGGTGAGGATATGTTGCTGTCCGCAATCAACTGTATGCCACCCGATCCAGGCCAATAGCACCAATACTGGGGGAAGAGACTGCAGACAAACATCGTTGTTGCCGCGTTGGTGCAGTGGGTTCATGGCGTTCATGGATCCGAACGAAGCACGAGGTAAGTTGTCGCAGCATATGGAGGTGACTCCATCTAGCGTATTCAAAATAAAGTAATGCGTCCATGGCAACCAGGTCGAAATCGTTTCAAGTTATCCGATGTTATGTTAGTGAAACATGTTCAGCTATTCGTCCAAGTTCCCATGTTCATAATTGAATGATGATATTTATTTCCATGAAAGTTAGTGCAGCACTTTTCGAATACATATTACATGAAAGTAATACAACTTTGATGGGTCTATTCCCAACACACATACGGTATAGGATATATATACGTAACGAAATGGAAATAAATAATATCACAATATTCACAAACAGTAGTGTCTACTTCGCGCAGTGGTGAACTTATATTTTGTAGAATCAAAATAGAAAAGACAATGGAAACTCCCAGCCAACAATTGGCCACTATTGGTGTGACATATTTTACAAATACTTTACTCGCATGCAACAACATTACCGAAAATATAGTGACGTGGCTCATAACTGAACCTTTCTCTGCACCCATTGCATGATTCAGTGTGCAAGACAAATTATGATACTTAATCTCCTAATAACTGCCATTCACAACCCCACCTCTCAACCCAGAAACAGATTGTACGTGGTATACTTTCTGATCAGAGCATATATTCGTGTAATTGCCCTGAAACCACTGATTGGGGTGGGGTTGCAATGGACAAGTGCATACTGTGCCCAGGTTAATACCACATGAACTGGCTACCTTGCCTCAATGCTTCCTTCATAGCGTTGAAATTAAGATGGATAATATTGGAATATTCAATCTTTTCCACTTGCTAGATCCTATGGTGAAGATTCCTAAAGGGTATCATCACCTTGTAATTTTGTAATGAGGCAAGATAGCTCTGGTTGTCCATACATGGCTAACTCCGCACTGACATAAACAACACTCTATACATAGGTAACTCTCACAATAACAGACAGTGATATATTCACACAACCGAGCGTGCCTTCTGTACATAATCTGACTTACCTCGGCAATGGGTTGGCTGTTGGTAAAAGGCGGCTGTCGCTCCCATTTTGATGCTATCTGCAGGGTTTCAAGCGTCTTCTGATGTGTTGTTTTACTATCGTCCAATAGTGTGATTTCATAAAATTCCTGAATATCTGCAACATTAAAAAAAACAAGGGTTTAGATTGCAATTCAGAATAGGTTCTATGTCAGTGTGAATTTTACAAAATATATTTATGAGTTCGCTAAGGGCAACTCTAGGTATCGGAGTGAATTCAACAATTTGCGATGCCTGCGTTTAGGTAGAGTCATCCTCCCAAGGGCAGAGTGGGCTTTTCTTATAAGATCAGAACCGAAATGAGTACAACAGAAAATACCATGTGTATTTCTACCCAAACCTTTCCCTGACCGCTCTCATACCCAAGCGAGAAATCGTCACACATCTCTAACTAGTTCAACAAGAACTTAACCCATCAAGTAATTTGTAACGCCCAAATGGGACTTGGTGAATATGTTCAAATACGATCAACCAGTGTTAATCGCGCCGAGATATAATTTCACTTCTAATTTTTGTAACTATTAGGACAAACGCAAGAACATGTTCTGTTGGATTTGGTGCATACTTTCTGTCATCAAATGGAAGTTGTAAGAGCCATCCATAACATATCTCAACGTGATATTGCTTTAGATTATAGTATATCATTCCCAGTCGAATTAACGATTAGCGGAAGTCGAGTGCGTCTAATCTTTCACTATAGAGTGTTTATTTAAACGAATGAGATTAACTTGAACGCACTGTTTAACGATTGTAAGGGAGAGAAATTCACAGTCAATGATGATTATTTACTATTACTGATGTCTTTCGAGATTATCAAAAGTATAATGCATCTCATTGCAAAGCAGCTTGCCTTCTCCGACAGTGTACATACACATATCTGGAAAGCATGGCATACATTACCCAAACGTGGATAATCCAATTTTGTTTTCGCGTGGTAAGCCTTTTCTATTATTTTCATGAGTGCTCAGTGGCTCCGATATGGGAGGGTAGAGCTATTATGATACATTGATACGACCTCGAGGATAAGCACAATAGTGAATTATCTCAGACGTAACATTTCAAAGGTTCCCTTTGTTGGCTCAGAACTAAAGAAAATGGTCTTCACTCAAAGAAAGGCAGACTTAAAGACTGCGTAAATGATGTGCGGATCCACTGGTGATTGGACATGAGTGGGCCCGCTTTGATCCTATGTCAGCCTCGTCTAGTTAAGCCCGGTGAGAGGTAGCTATAGATGGACACCCCCAGGTGCAGATCTGCGTCCCACCATAATGACTTCAATGAGGAGATGAAAGAAAATAACCAGTGAATGATCCATTAATATTCATCAGTTGAAATCATTGTTCGTCTTAACACTTAAACAGCAGAATATAACCAATAAATCTACCCCTAAAAGTGCCGATAATCCCTGATTATCACTAGAAGTAGAACTTTGCGGATAAATATCATTTTGCTGCAACTAAAATATTCAAAAAAACTCTTTGCCTGTTGCGGGGTGGATTAGTGGAGGGCACGGTGCATCAGGGTATCACTGGTAGTGCCACTTTCAGTATAGTACAAATGAATCACATTGCGCTTACGTATGATCATATGTCATTATCAACATGTTGACTGAACCTGGCGTGGACGTGTAGAACTAACATGTTATTCCACCTATCGGAATATCTTACACAAACCGTTAGCTGGCGCCACTGGCTGTGCACCGCACAGCAAACGTTTCCATACCAGTGACAGTGTGCAGGGCTGAATCCTGGGCGTCCTTCCCTTCCACATCCTTCCCTATTCCTCTTAATTTATCTCGTCCTAATTTAATTTGTCTATTTCTAGAACTAACCTCTCCTCCAACTGGGAGGTTGAATTAATTGGCTGCTGTATCAAAATATATCCACGAGGGTGAGGTATAATGATATAGTCGGGCATGCTTTACATATATCTGATCATCCCCTGATGGTTTCATCTGCACTGGCGTTGTCTGTGACATTTCATTTATGTTCTAATCACGGCGGAAACATACTGCCCACTTAGGGAGTTTTGCTTCCTGAGTGGGCCCCGCTGGCGAGCTCCCTTTTCACTCCTGCTGCATTGGAATGGGGCAGAAAAGCAAGACAGCGTATAGGACATGGTGATTTACCTCCCTCTTTCCAAGAGGACGACCACTTTCCTCCAATATACGCCCTCTTGAGGTGTTGACTACACTGAGACCACAAACACCATACATTCCAGTCTGGCAAACTACGCAGTTTTCACGACAAAGTTTTAACAAAATATCATAGCCAGTTTTCACGACAAAGTTTTAAAAAATATCATAGCCAGAATATAATGATCGGATTAGATTGGTGCTTACTAACAATTGTTAATCTTGGGGTCATTCTTAATATTTTATTATTTAAACTGGATAATATACACCATATTAATCTAAGATGTCAACATTAATTCAACCCGATCAAACATAAAACAGGCTGCATGCAATTTGCCAGGGCTCCTGACAATGTCTTTCCAAATTACACGAACAGGATATATGCGGTATTCCCCAGCAAGCTCCCACATCTCCCAGGAGTCTCTGCCTCACCCAAAACCCACGGTCTTCAGGGTATATCGCTTAAGTATTCCTCAACGACCTCAGAAACAACAAAATCCCAGAATTGACTCCTTTTAATGTGAACGAAATAGAGCAATTCTAAACAATATCAATGAAGTTAGCATTGGCCATGGACCAATGCGCCTGCATTGCTCGAACAAAGCAATTAACTCACCCACTCCAGACTAAATCTTTCATTATACACACACCTCACCACTGTCAACCCAAACCTTCACCATCACCAAACCTACTCAAATCTTTAAATCCCAACCCCCCAGACCAAATACTCCTCATTTTGTTGTTACTCGCCCTATTTCTCGTATTGTAATTTACAATTCATTACGAGGCAGAGGAAGAAACTTTGGAATGAACTACCTGTTGAAGTGAGGAGAATGCATATAGCAAAATGTTTGTAGGAGAGTTAAAGGACAAATTCACCCATGAAAGGAACGCCAATGTATGACTAGTTTTTAATCATTGACCTTTTCTTTTAATGAGGTTATCAGTTGAGGTATCAACACCAACCTTACATGAGTATAGTCCCAGTCTATGTATACAAAACGACCAATAATACACTATATAAATCGGGAGTGGTGATTGAAGTAGGATTCAATTCGATGTACACATGAATGCGCTGGGTTAGAGAGAATTACATATGGGAATATTGAAGCTGTAATTATGCGTCAGGTTTGTGACCAGTGGCAGCCTGGTTAGATAACGAGACAAATGTAAAGTACAGATTCAGATATCATAATATATAAAGTAGTGGTACTTTTTTCCTTCTATCAGATTATTTGTATATAAGATATGAAACATGGTATATAACTCATGAAAAATACAAATTCTTGGTTATATGCGCATTGATTAACAATTGTTTAACTGTGATGTTTAAGTAAAAAATATCAAACTCCCTTTTAGCAAAACTTATTTACTCATTTACATTTAATAAAACTTTAATTCCTCAGGCCGGGGAAATGAACTTTAATTCCAAAGACCTGCCTTTCATTTTGTATTTTAGTTAGTTTTAGAGTAACGGTAATTGAGTAATAATAATTGCATTTAAAGGCACTGAAACCTACATATCCTATGGAGCTAGTGTGGCGCTATATCTCCATGTTACCAATATAAATATGACCAAATACAAGACCAAGACACTTAATTTTTGTCTTTGAGATGAAGGCGACTGTGTGTCTATGTAGGCACCAGAAGCACAGGATTAGTGAACCCAGTGTGATATGGTGATAGCAAACGCAGTCAGCCATTAATGAAATTGTGTTTTTCTACTAGTGACAGACTTAATTAATGCCATAATTGAGTAGGCGACATCGATTACAAACCCGTCAACCCCTAACAACTTGATTAAAGTCTAGCTTAATAGATCTCGGGCATAGCCGGGTTCCCATTCCTCCAGGAAAGGTCTTAGTGTGGGATTTAGCTACTAAATATGCTATTGAAGTTCGAGGTATTGCTGGTCTTACGCCTGAGGGATGAATCTAAACCCAAATTGATTTCATCAAAGTTTCATGCCCTTAATTAATTGAGAGGGCAAAGTGAATAGAGATGAATAGAGACTGGGCTATAGAAGCAAGCTTATATTAGCATCAGCATATTGGCAACGCACGAAAAAAAAATCATTTTATGGCTATGTGTCTTTTATTGTAACTGTTAAAGTATGTACAGCCAATAAAACATTTAAAAGAAGAAGGGGATTAGAAGCCAGATATTTTGATTTAGTTTTGATTTAGAAACACGTAGAGATTAATTACAACAGTCCATGGAAACTGAGGCATGGGTAATGCAAACAACATAATAACAATTTCGCATATCACTTTTAAGTACGAGTGGAGATACTTGAACATCATGAAATAGAGATATCGAATTACAAAAGGTCTTAGGCTTAGGCTGACCTTAAAACAGGGAGGAGGAGGGCGGAAGGGGAAATGGAGCCTAACCAACGTCCGTACATTATTTAACACTAAGTGTCCACCAAAGGAGATAGCGTTCATGGATGGCAGCTTGGCAGAAAAACGGTGCTCAGCATCCCTTATATACGAGGGTGGGACCGAGAGAGTAGAACCTTGCGGCTGTAGACAAATATATAGCGACAATGACCATCGAGGAACGGAGAGGTTATAAGCATACCTGCCCTTGCTCGCGGCCACTAGCTAAGGTCCCAGAGTGATTTATATCATTGTGATGCGACGACGACCTTCTAGACTTCAAGGGTTTTATGTTGACAATCTCATAGAACAAAATGAATCACTTCATTCCATTTTGGGTTCAGGCAAATTACACCAAACACACAGAACTTTAAACATTTGAGACTGCCACTGGACAGGAAGTCGTATATCGCTGTGTTGCTACATTTTGCTGAGCAAAGCTGAATATTTGCCGAACTGTGGACATGAAGACTACAATGGGGAGAAGAGGTAAAGAAACCCGAGGGGCACTCAGTGAGGTGTGATAATTAGGAAGCCCGGTGTAAATACTCAGGCAATATCACATTCGCCTATCGTGCAATAATAGAACCAAACTCGATATTCAAACCGATCCCGTGCTGGGCCAACACACACGGAGCCAATGGCGAAAGTGGCAGGGTATATACACAATGAATATTTACGACACATTTCGCGTCCCGCCAAATACCCTGATAGAGGAATAAGAGGAAAGGCTTTGGCACTGAAGGAATGCAATGTAAAGGGATGCATCAGCAGAATATCACTGACTTAAACTACTGATGGTATATGATATATTAATCAAATAATTCAGCGTTACCTAAGGATGGCTCATTGGCGGTGATCAGCACGCTAATATTTCATTTAGATTACAGATCCTACACTAAACGCCTGACCACGCACAGCCCAGTGTGATGGATGGGCTGTGAGACGTCTTCCTCTCATCCCGCAGCCAGTCCTGCCTTCTGTGGCTTCGTTTCATGGCTTCCCATGTGGCTTCCTATATGGCTTCAGTCGTTAGCCTTAACAAAAGGCCCTTGGGTAACCAAGCATGTGCCAACTCCTACTGCTACAACCACCACCCATTCTAATGACGCGTGTTTCAATCTTGAGCATCAATAATTATCATCCATACCAATAAAGGGCAAAATCACCACGCCCAAGTTACCAGTCTATACAAGACCACTGCTAATACCGATATTGCAACATTACCACCATTGATTTTCATTACAGAAGAAATATACTAAATTATATTCTCTGATAAACAATAAAAGTTATATTATCTAACATGATATAATGTGGGCCTCTAATACAGGACATCCGTTTGTATAGCAATGCTGTCACTTCAGGGATAATATATTCGAAATGTATTCCTACACATGACTCCCCAAGACCAGGGGGGGAAATGTTGAATTAGTACAGGATTGGGTTGTTTACAGTGAAGGACTTATCATATCGGAACTGGTAATATCGTATACTAACATAATATGTTATGTTAGTAGGATATTACCAGTTCAGATATCTCAGTCGGGTCACTACTTTGCTCGCATCATTATCACAATTAGTAAGATTCCATTAGAGGCCTACTTCTAGCCGTGATATGAGAAAGTAACATCTGTTAGCAAAGGACCATTTACTAACAACCACTTTGTGTGATCGGCTGCCCATTGAAGGGGAATCTGGCCCATTTGGTAAGAAATAGAAGAGCGTGAAATACGAGATAAATTAATAAAAAATGAAACGCTGGCACTGATCCAGTCTCCAGAAGGGGTTTAATAAGTGCCGTTTGTAAACTACACAGACGGCCTTACCAGTCATGAAATCAATCTTTACTTGACAAGTCTTTTGGCATCTGTTCGATAAAAGATAAGCTTATCGGAAGCAAGAAACCCAAGCTCTTTAAAGATCATCTTTATCTTCACGCAATGTTGCGGATGTCGCAACACAGCATCCAGACCAGCCATTGAATGATTCTAACAGACACTACCTGAGTGCTAAGTCACTCTATACGCCTTGGCTTGACTATTGGCGAGGAGAGTATATAACCAAGGGAGTATCGTATCTTTGCTTTTGGAAAGCTCAGCATTGAGTAAAGCACTGGTGGGTAGAGCAGGGACCTATTTAGGGTTTCCACTTGGGGAGGTCCCTTGTCATGTGCCACATTCCTTGCCGGGCTGGCCAACATGGCATATTACTTGAGCCGCATACTACCAAGAATGGGAAGGGCGGCATGCACATATCTCATGATGCGCTTAAATAGGGAGTTCCAGCAGCTTTGGACATCACTATGGTCAAGCACTTAATTGATCAAAGGGGCTCAACTCCTAGGACATTACCAGGTTTCCACAAGGGTAGATCCAGTTAGGCAGGGTGTGGTGACTAGGTAATTGACTGGGTAATGGAATCCTGAGAAAATCAAGGCAAAATATAGCTCAGTAGTTAGGAAAGCGAGGTAAGTGGAATTCCTTGTTACGGCTAGCGAGCTGCAGTGTTCCCAACTTGTCCTTGGATCTATGGCACGGGCACGAAGGGGCGCCTTGGAGTAAAGGGCATGCTGGTAAAGGTTACAATATATTCATCCCATCCACCACGCCATCACTTGCTGCGTCAACAATATGTCTGCTGGTGTTGCTTATTGCTCAACATTCCCAGGCTCGGCATTCATCACAGAGAAGCGTAGGTTTTTATTTAATTGGCTGCTTCCCGGACACAGAGAATTTTTTTCAAATATGCTCCGGTTACATTGGCTTGCTAACACATGAAGCAAAATCAATAGGAGAATATATGTATGTATGTTCCGTCATAAAGACTGGGTAGGTAGGGTATTTATAGAGGGATGGGATTTCACCAATACCTCGCCCATTCTATATAAGTGTAATATAATGAATATACATGTGGTGGTTCCGCCTGTGCAGTAGGTTATACCAGTCCACTAATGAATGTTGGATGTCATTACGCCCCCTGCACAAGCATCCCAGTCATTTATCAGTTGCTTGCTAATGGCTGTTAAATCCCCCAAGAGATATATTCTGGATGCAAAGACATCTTGCTGGCCTTCATCAAGCGAGCTCAGCCACTCGGCGCAGCTTCACCCTCGCCAGCTCCAACCATTCAATTATTGCCGTTGTTCCTGCCCAGGTCACAACTCTTTACTCAGTCCAATTAAGGGTGTCCTTGTGCTAATCGCTGGAGGGAGCAGGGATTATGTTATTTACCACTGTAAGGGAGTTGTGTGTGGGCTGAGGTGCGGCCAGCACACTATGGCAGGGCAGTGATATGTGGCTGTAGCGTGAGATATGGCATACATCTTATAGGTGAGTGATAACATAATCATACATCATTATACTCGTGCTCAATCTGTGCTCTGATACTAGAGACCACACGGGTGGCAACAAATTGCACAGCGAAGGCTCTTCGTGCTTGGTAAAAACTAGACATGTCTGAAACACAAGACAAGGTGGGAGCACAAGTAACAGAGGCGGGGAAAAATAAAAGACGGAGGGGATCTATCAGAAGAAAACCATCAAAGGATATAATAGTCATTCTTACACGAGGCAAACATCATTTGACAGAAGACCGCCATAACAAAGACAATTTGCTAAGTCCCTTGGAATAATTCAGTGGGGAAGCAAAACCCAGCAATAATATTTGGGGCAACCCTAGTGTCCTCGGTCATTGTCATGGGACAGCTGGTAAACATCACCAAAATGAAGAGAAACAAGGCAGACCCAATATCCTCGGTTGGCGTAGCGCAGGGCTCAGGTATATTGCCAATTTCATCAAACCATCATTTAGCAAATGGTGGTTTTTAGAGCTATCCTACTCAATAACATAGGTTCACCCAATGTTAATTAGACTCTGTTGATTAAAGTTAGACACTGTAGTCTTTTTAAAACGCTGTTCAACACCGCGAAAAAGAAACAAGCAGAGCTTTTAATTAAAACTTGCCTTTAGAAACATATCCATCACTGGCAATTTGGGTTGGTCGAAGAAAAACACATAGAAGCCATATTGATTCTTATAGGGACACATATCAAATTTATCAATCCTAAACCTTCTTCCAGCCTGGCTCAAAAGCATGACACCTATCAGGGCTGTAGTCTCTGGGGTCCAGTGGAGCTATACCACCAGACGCAATGGTCAGTGTTTGGTCATCCTCTGCAGCATGTTACCCTCAGTAGCCTCTAACAGCAAGCCTGCCAACTCCAAATCGTTCTGTCAATCGTGATATCGCTCCCCGCTGACAACCAAGGAAAAGCCGACCATGCAGCCCTCATAATGAAATTCTTCGTGTTGAGACCCTACTTTAACTCTTGCAGTGAAGTCCAACTGGGAAACGTCACCCTGTCCCTAACGCTCGAATTGAAGGACGATTTTCCACTCCGTATTAGAAAAGCATAATAAGGTGAAGAACCGCTACAGCAGTGACTGGTGCAGACCTTCACGCATGGGGTGGCTTACATGAAGCCACACAGACCAGGGGCAGCTGAGGCAAGAGTTAAGTCTGTCAGGGCTGCATCTAACATGTTAGCCTCAACCAGCGACAAGTTTTATAGCTCATGTATTGATTTGCCTCTACAAGTACTAGAGCCACCTCAGTGCGCTAAAGTACCCCGTTTGTCATCGTTAATCATTATTTCTTCCCATTCTCCAATTTCTCCAATTGTCCTTGGCAAATATGAATATCTTCTAGGAAATATAGCCGTCAACAATGAAGGATCGACTTTTGCATTAAACTAACTACTATTTTTTCATCCGCAGTGGTTCTGTGTTCAATTGGGGGTATCCTATAGCACAAACATTTAACAATAATTATAAAATACATGAAAAGCAAAGAAAAATGTCTCAATATATACTAGTAGTCAATCAGTTATTCACAGAAGGGCAATTTAGAATTAAATATCAGGCAATACATTTTCTATTGATGGGCAAATGGGAGACACTATCATGTTGAGAGTTGCAGTCTGTTTCTTTGGTATTAAATAGTTTTCATTAACGACAGCGTTTATTTCATCTAGCCGAAAAGGCCATCAGTGTTATTCGAGTGCTACTCCATTTTTCACACCTAAAGCATTGTTAAGCGATCCACCCAAAGGTATCTCAGCTTCTATGCCGACCAGGCATTCCCTGCCTTACCTCCTCTTGTTGCCTGACACCGGGTTGTCGTGAGTACCGCCAACCATGCCTACACATGGATACCACATACCTCATCAATCAGACATGCCCATCTTGCATGGTTGTCATGGAAACCAGGTGTCTCTTTTACGTTCAGTCACTATAGATCTTACATGGAAAAAATCCGGTTGTCTGTATGCACCAAGGTAAGAGCACCTGCGAACATTCGTAAGTTTTATATGACTGAATACGGTAGAAAAATAATCCTTGCCTCTCTCTGTTCACCTCAAGGCCAAGGTACTGATGAATAGAACCATGCATTACCTTTAAACCAGGCAAGGATTGGACAATGAAATGTGAACGGTGGTAGTAAATGCTCTATCCCATCATACACACAATATCAGTTCTGCATGATCATGGGATATTAAGTATACGATCCTTATTTATTTTAAAAACATGTCTTTACCTTTTGAGTGAGTGAGTGAGATTGGTTGCTTTACGCCCTTATCAACACATTTAAGAGTGTTTTATCAAGGGCGGGAGAGCTGAGAGGGAGGCAGTTTATGATCATATATATACCCAGGAAAAAGAGATAGATTAGGGAGAGAGAGACAGAGAAAAGAGACAGAAAGGCACTTTATGGTCATACCCAGGACCAATCTTTACCTTTTGTATCACATCAGACTTTGCCTTGCGGATTTATAGCGGCATCTCTAAAATATCTACTCGTAACTGCAGTCATTTAACACTGAAAAGGAAACATATTCCGCCTGGCAAAGGATATATTGCATTGGACGAAGCTATAAAATGACGTACTGAAATGTCTAGAAACTCACTTTCCACTCAAGCCAGTCAAGGGATTGGGACGCAAAACGTGCATCCTTTATCACACGGCCTAAGGAAACAGCTGGGCCAAACAAACATATACAACATATGGGCAACAAGACCAATGGAAATGATCCATTTAATGTAGCCAAAATTGTTATCTTCCCATGCATGAATCCCAGGGAGCCGAGGCAGTACTAGCTGGTGGCTTCTGCTTTATCTTGTGAATGTATTATCTAAGGCCAGTCGTTCTTGGTCCACCCCCGGCTCAGTTAAGAGATTCATGGAATGTCGGTAATAGAGACGAGGGGAAAGGTCAGACTGGGCTTGGCCTTCTAGGTCTGCGTAATGAACAGCCAAGTCATGCCCATGTTTCATACAAACAGACTGCCGCGCCACACCACGCCTGCTTACCAATCCCTTTGCCTATCTACTACTTACCTAAAGCTACCCTGTCCACACAGCTCACTGTGTGCAGCCTATCGTCCATAATCTCTGCATTTTGATCCTTTCTTACCAAATTATGAAGTTCAATATCTGGGTGGATAACCCATAGTAACAAAGAACATCCACAAACATGTGAAATGAACAGCTAGATGCAATGCCTCTTTGCTTGTTAGTGAAGTTCAATAACCCGCATAATAGGCGTCCCAATCCACGTGAGATAACATCTACATCCTTTTCACTGAAACCCGATAAGATTCAGGGTGTTAATGGTGTATGGCGGCGGCCATTGGGGTTATAAGCAGAATACAAAGAACATGATACATGTATATGATTTTTGTAAAGACGATTAATTATGTGGTGGCGCTTTTATCAGCGCGATGCCAGAGGAGCCACGACATCCCCGCGACACCAGTAGAGACAAGGGGATGAACATCTACCGCACCACCACAATACCCCACGCAGAGCTATTTAAATTCCACCCCTCATTACCCATGCAACAGAGCGTCCTCTGGGCCGAACCTGTTAGACTACATCTTTGGGGAACCAAAAAGTATTGAGCCAATTTGTATTAAAGCAGACGCGCTTGTGGCAGCGACTGTGAAGTTGGCGAGCAGTTGGCTGTTGGTGGCGGAGGAGGCCGAGGCTGCATGCGGGGAGGATGTGACGTTAGCTGGACGTGCTGGTGTCAAATACAAGTAGCAAGAGGAAGGCAATCGTGCATGAAAATAGCTGTAACAGGTGGAGGAGCGCCTCGGAGCAGATTCAGCGAACGGCATATATCGATCTTGCTACAGACTCCATTAGCAGATTGAACGACTCAGATCTCCACATGAGCTACTCTGAGAATTCTCAACCGTTTCATCAAAGGTTTTACTGTCCCGTCCTCCGTTTTTAACCGTGGGTTTCATTAAGGTGGGGGCATTTAGTAAACAGGGCCATCCAGAAGAGGAACGTTGCTCTAACGAATAAGGACCTCTATACGGGATTCTGGCACAGGAGGCTTCTGGACCAGGGGGCTTATCCAAATTAAAGCCATCAAGACTATGCACCGACTTGTCCTGCCTAAAGCCCTGTTATGTAAATCTACAGGTAACCAGAAATAGTCAGAAGAAGTATCTGCTCAATACACGCGATGTATCTGTACCTTAATTTCTCAGTAGAAAAAGATGGATGGGATAGGATTAAAGTGATACAGATACGACTTGTGGATACAGATCTACTGCACTGCTGTTTACCCCAGCGGGATCATCGTAATTTAATAATGTCGGAGGATGCATGACGTGGGAGTCTTTTATGTGCGTGAAAACAGCACAGAAAGTTTGACCAGCCACGAAACTGAACCATGCTCTCCTCTACGGCAAACAGCAGCCTGGTTGGAGAAATGTTCATGTATTTAGCCACAATTAAAGTCAGACATACGTGCATGTACACTCCCCATGCGTTATACTAACTCTTTACTAATCAATACACATGGCAAGTAAAATGTATCTGGGCAGTAACAGTTACACTTATTAGGTTGTTGTATCCTGTCTCTTCCAGACGGCAATTACAACAGGAGTTCTGCTGTTTCAGCAAGACTGCCAACAGTTGATCTGTAGGCTAGATGATTGCATTCTGCCAACAGTTGATCTGTAGGCTATATAGATGATTGCATTCTCTTGTCCAGCATGCTATAGAGCAATGGCACCTGAGGTTAACTTGAAAAGAATGATTCACAAGGAAATATTGCACTGATATTTACTTAACAATGCGGGCAAAGTCGTGCCTTTTCTATCCTTATCAGCTTTCATTCTCATGCGAAATTGTCTTTTGTCGTTTGCAATTCTCTATAATGGATTTGCTTACATGAATACCATTTTTTTATTTATTTTATAAATACACTACTGGTGACTTAAGAAACAACACAGGGAAATTCCGTAAGGATGATGACCAACATCTGTCACTGTTAGGCATACAGTATCCGTTTCACAAGTGTCTCTACTTTACATCGTGTATAACAGTTTTGATACAACTCAAATGTTGATGTTATAACATTTAAATTATGTTTTTTTAAAGAGTGGCACAACAGCAGAACAAAAAAGAACAAAAAAGTAAGAGGCCCGTGGTAATGGTTTTGTTTTTAGACACAGTTGAGACACAACCTTAATAAATATTCCACAACCGGCAAGATTTATGAGATGAACGAGAAGTTGAGAGGTGTTCACATTGTGGATGGAATTAGTCGTAATTTCAGCTCATTCTGAAGACTAATATAACGCGTTCTTACTCCAACATGCCATTTTCATTCCTTGACAAATAATCCATTTATTGCGCAGAGCTGGCTGATTGAACAAACTAATCAGGGAAACTGTGAGCGGAAAAACCAAACAGGCCTTGATAAATACAGAAAACCAACGAGGAAACAAAGTAACTGAGGGCAAAAATCCTGATACCTTTATAAAGACTGCAAGAATACCAGCAGAAGATTCCGTCATATATATATATACGAATATTCCAATCTGCAAACTGCGTCAACTAGAATATATCTAGAAACCACGCAAATAATATAATTATATATAGAGCAAACTGAGAGGGGAAAATATGGTTGTAATGGAAGTATATATCCTAATACAACCTAGTTTAAATCACCTCAGGTTAAGGGACCACTGAGGCAATCTTTTGATGGGGAAAATGGGGGGGGGGGGGGGATGTCAGTCGAACTATTCGAACTAGCGAGATTGGCTGCATGAGAGATTATTGCTGGGTTACGCCTTACTGTTGGCACTAACATAATTAATGTATGACAGTGTAATGCCTAGCGGCCTCCTTATGCAAGGACACACGGATAAAACTCACATAAATATGACTGAGATGAAGCAGGAAAAACACGACGGAAAAACGCAAAATCAGAATCAGCTGAAAATTTGTCTCATGACCGCATTTGGTGTTATTTGCATTTTCATGAATACAAATTAGTCATTGCCTCAAGACGCTGGCGAGCAGAATGATTACTGGATCACATTATGTTATCCCGATGGCAATCGCATTATCGCCTAAACGTTTGGCCATCAGTGAACCCAGGAGAAGGGCGATAATACACCTGAGCGCAGACTGGGTAACCTTGAAAACGATAAAACATAGAACGTTTTACTCAATATATTGAGGGAAAGGTTCACCCCTGCAACAAGGAATTGCAGGACAGGGCTCGGCCAAGTGCAACAAAAAGCATTGTAGTGATGGAAGAGGGGAGACGGACTTGAAGCCAACAGTTTGAATAAATGCATCATTAAGGGTAACTTTTTACCGTTGATTGTAAATAGCTTTGACAATGACGAAGTGGCAAATTCCTGTTGATCACAAAAGGAAAAACCCGGGGAAGACACAAACCCAAATTCGTCTTTTTATTTCCTCCCTAGTTCGCCCTTGTTCATTCCGGCCAGGGCATGAGCCTCAGGTGACGAGAAAAAATTGAGTTAAATAAATCCATATACAGGTTGACGCTAAATTGACCGGCCGTATCGCAGCCCTCACTGGCAGATTTTCCTGCAACAGCAAAATATATGTACAGAGGGCCCTGAGTCTTCTAGGAACTTGCTGGGTTACACCAATAAGAGATTTAAGTGATATCAACTTACTACCTACACTGTAAAACAGGTTAACGCAGAAAGAAGCCATGGAAGTGAATAACAACAATCCAATTCTTGCTAAAATATCTGGATATTGTCCTACGCTTGCCTATTTGGACTTGCTGGAGCTTCCCATGTTTGAAATCCCATTAACCCTACGTGTGTCACAAGCACTCCGCCGGCAGAAAGTAAATGGAGAACTCGATGTGAACTAATTTTGTCAAAGCAGGAATTAAACATTTATGGATGGGCAACATCAAAGTAAAGCTGTTCTTAAGGCTTCTGCCACATCACGATTCTGTTTCAGCAGATGATAAATAAGAGTCAAACAGGTCTATGAGGCTGTACACACTCCCGGAGTTGTGTACCACCCATGTCGTAGTGCTGTCAGAGCGCCTGCTACAGGCAATTACATCATAAGATTTGGGCAAGTTTGATTTGTCTGAAATACACCACATACACGTTTGTGCTGCGAGAAAGTGGTTATTCTATTCTGAGGGCCAATGAAAGTAACGCGAGAAGGGCCATTGTAAAGAAAGGGGAAACAAGAACTGTGTTTGTTTCAAATGGAAAAGAAATCACGGGTCAAAAAGCATTGTTGAAAACAATGTGCGCTCAAGAAGACCCTCATAATGGTCAATGAATGGAAAGAATATGGGTTGAAAATGATTCTGGCCGAAAGGCCATGTCGGGAAAATGGTGAAACAAATGTTCAGAGTAGGTAACCCTGGAGGTTCCCTGGTACCCTTGATGGTAATAATTCCCGTTGTAATTGATACACATGAAAATATTTGGTATCAACTGGCGAATGTTTTCTCCTAAAATGAGCCCATCTTTATACAATGACATTGTTTATAATGTTCATTAGTGATAATTCTTGAACCGATGAAACAAGGCAAACAATCACAGGTACTATAGTATATTATGAAACAAGTACTATATATATATAAATGTTTTTATTTCCTTTATATTATTACATCAAATAGGAAAAAGGATATTATTCTTTCTGTGCCCTCACAGTTCTTCCAAGGAACCCAAGTAAAGTACTGAGCTATGCTTTCTGACTCGAAGCAGTCATTCTGAACCCAGCTGGCATAGACGGAATATGTGTTTTCACCCACCCTTCATCCCAAACGTTCAACTGTATTTTAATATCAACAAATCGTATAATACAATGTTCTTACAAAACATAGTAGGGTATTTCAATGTTTATCCCGATGCACATGGTGAAAATGTAGATAGGTAACGCATGATAAATATAGACAGCAGGTATTTTACAATCCTTTGAACTAATTTACTTGTAAATAAACATAATATTCACAAGGCACTTCCTGGTATTCTCTTTTATTCGCGAGATAATAAGTACCGTGTAACAGATTTGACATTATGGCTGAAGGATAAATACCTGAGGATATTTCTGATTGAATATGTGTTATTCCTTCAGTGACAAATGATAGTAAGCCAGCTAAAAGCTACACAGCACGACAGTGATGGTTGATGAAACCCTGCATAGCAAATCAAAATACCTAGAATAGTGTTTTGGGTCCAGGGATTTCATATTAGAGGCTGCTCAGTACTGTACGACACAGGTGGAAGGCATCAACGCAGGCCCAAACCTTAGGTATACTCTAAGGTCTCTTAAATATTAATTATTCACAGAATCATCTCTGCATGGGTCGCGTCTCGAATGTTTATGCCGAAAGAGTAGAGATGGAAGAAGCTTCTAAATGTTGAAGTAATATAATGAAGAAGAATAAAAAATCCCAATAAGGTATATGACATGTGTCAACCAAGCAAAGGTAAGCAGGCAGTTTGTAATTTAATGATTCGCTTTCCAATATAGGAAATAGAATCATGAACGAGGAAAGTTTCCTACACACTTTAACATGGGAAAACACGTTTAACAAGCATAAAACCCTATAGGTGTAACTGAGTATTAACTCATCACTCATAAGGCTGATGCTTAAAGCCAGTAGCATCAAGGAGAAGAAACTGAACTAATTTAAGCCAGTTGTAGAATAAAGGCAGTTCTCGCAGATCAACATGATATCTTGCGTGATTTCCGTGCGATA
Organism: Sthenelais limicola; assembly: GCA_942159475.1. NCBI lineage: Eukaryota > Metazoa > Annelida > Polychaeta > Phyllodocida > Sigalionidae > Sthenelais > Sthenelais limicola. The sequence continues at coordinate 10,732,694 of OW804100.1, read as the reverse complement.
ATAGGGAAATGTGTGTGATGGTACTTGTCACGTGACACGGCAAAATAAATGTATTGGACACATTCTCATCTATTGACCATCCATCACACTAGAACATTCGCCACTGCTCCCCTATTAATGATGAAATGGTAATAACAATAAACCAACCGTTATTACAGTGGCTTTCTATATATAGAGCGATTCACAGTAGTGTCTGACATCAACTCTTGGGTTAAAGGGAGTGTCACAGGAGTATAGACTCACGTGGCTACAATCCAGAGCAGATAAAAAGGGGGATAGGCGATGGAGCATATATGTTATAACGGGTAAAAAGAAAAAGGCCGTCGAGGGAACACTCTAATGGAAGATGTTTTAACTTTAGACCCTTGTGTCCAATTACTAGTCGAGATTAGTGAATGGGCTATATCAACAGAGACAGGGTTCATTCTGGCTCTCAAATAACCTGCAGGAATATTAATTCTTAATTACGCTGGGACAGGTCTTGTTTTTGCAAGGTATGCATATTAAAGGTGTCTACTTGCCTATCATTAGATACACAAAGTAAAGCAAAGAGAATATTTCCACCAGAACCCAAGACTAATGAAAGGCTCCGGTACCTCGTATTCATACCTATACTTCTTTGGGGGGCAATTGACCTTTTGCATATACCGCAAACTATTATGGCTGGACTACTTGTATCAAGTTTGCGAATCATTAGGCAGGCAATCCCAGCAGAAAATGAACAAACATTAGTTCACCACCCGCAGGCCTAGGAATTAGTTAGCAGCAACATTTAGATGTGCATAGCCAAAACAAAAAGTTAATTACTGCTGGTAATGATGGACGGTTAGAGAAGATAGTGAGGACTCTATTGGCCCCTCAAGGATAGTGAAGATTACTCTATCTACACTGGCACTCAAAAATAAACCAGTACAAACGAGCGAAGGAGAACAAGGCCTACCACAATGCTGATGATACTTGGCACACCAGCCGGGCTAATTGCCTATTATTAGCAGCATTTCGGGGCAAATATGCAGCGAAATATAAACGATCAGTTAGTAACTGGCTGCTATGGACTAGTAATGAGTCCATACTGATCCAGGGGGGATAACAAGGGGATATTGGATGTTTAAAAGGTATTAGCAAATTATATCAAAGAAATGAAAGAAATGAAATAGATGAATATAGATGAGTAGGTATGTAATGCGAGAGTAAGGGGAGCCCTTAATAGAAGTGTACATAAAATGAAAGGCAACATAATATGATATAGGAGGGGAAGGAAAGGATCCTAATTTGTGATATATATCAAACCGGGGAATAACTTGGACATTGATTATGGAAAGCACACATCGTGTTTGGAATTGTCATGTGAGGGAACTGGTAAAGAAGCATTGCATGACTATTGGCATACTACCTAACCTAGTTAATAAAGCAATACCAAGCATAATGTGGAATACTAAATACAGAGATTAAGGGCGAATAAAGGAAGAGAAGGGCAATAAAAAGGAAGCAGGTGGTAGGGAAAACATTGACGAGCAAAATGGTAGTGAGATGAGGAAGCCACGTAGGGAAACATAAGTGAATAGCCAGTCTCTCCATCACCAACAGAAGTTCACCCACAAGGACTGAATGTAAAGATCCCCTACGGCCACACAGAGGAGAAGTATTGTCAGTTAAGACCTCCAAGCTCTATGGCTTCTCCAACTCTCAAAAGGTGCTTCAACACTGGGCTAAAGCAGGCTTCCTATGCCTCATTCTCCCCCATTATCACCCATTGAAGACTCAGCAAACTGATTTATAGAGGAGCAAATCTACAACAGATCCTGCCATCAAACAACTGCCTCCAGCTGGTCACTTTAGTCAGGGTCGAGGTTCTTTATACAGAGGAGGACAGCTTAAACAGCAGTGAAGGTACGTCCAGAGCAACACTCATCATAAAGACATTGGGTCCAGTACAAAGGAGGGAATTTGCTAAACTTAAACCACAGCCGCGGGTTCTCGAATGGTAGGTATAAAGACATTGATCTCTCTGTAAAAGTAAGTATTGTGGCTAGACAGGGAACTTTCCCGTCATGAGGAACTTTCCCGTCATGACAGAGACAATTATAGAACGACAGGAGTGAAAAGACCACAACTCAATAACTTTTCCATTACGATCTGAGACTCCGAACAACAGTTGAATTATTGTATAATGTGTTGAGGTTGTTGTTTAGAAAATCAAATAGATCATACACAGTCGAACCTATCCATTATACGAAACAAGTGAGTGGTCGAATAAGCTACAATCCTAAGATAGAGTTAAAAGCAATCGTCTCAAGATATAACGCTCGGTCGCCATAAATTTGAACTTCCATATGAAATCATTGCAGCTGCAAGGAACAAGTACCAGTTATTTTCCATTCATTCATCTATTTATTCCGCCTGTCGGTCTTTCTTTTAGGGTTTATTATATGGACTAGGCTAACTGGTTGGGGAAAATCCCCACTTCCTTACACTACTTACATGGCTTGCTTGAGAAAAGCCCACGAACAGCTACATTCTTGATCGAAACTCTAGCAGAGGAACCATAAATTAATCGCGTGTTGGTTCTGCCAGCCCTTCTCCTCCTCATCCTCCACCTACACAAGAACCGAAGCTCTCGCTACCCCTCACTATGGCCACGCCTTTGTCACTACCCGCCTTACCCCACCAATAAATGCCCAATAAAATACACTGGTAGCTACAAGCGGGCCAGTGCCACCTCCAAACCCTCAATAATGAAACCTTAACCAAGCACATAAAGCTCCCCACGCCGACATGTCCTAGCCTAAAACACAATTTGTCTCTTCGTGTGTTTGCACTGACATGCCTCCATGCGCGGCAAACTTACTGGAGAAATAGTAGAGTGGAGAGGTGACGTCATGTCATCCGCACAGTGGAGGGGTCAATAGATAAAACATACTAGTACATCATTTCGCTCTACACTTCCTTAGGTTAGTCCAACGAGTATACATTTCAAACTCGTTGGTTTGACTACAGGCAGGCTTCCACTCCAGGCACAGATATAAATTGAACAAACATAATATACGTATCATAGGAACATAAATGAATACTAGAACAATCATCGCTGGAAAAGAATGAAAGGTATGAATTGACCAATGAAAAATTCTGGTTTGGTCGGGGAACTTGTTGCCCTATAAGCAGTAATTGGTGAATGATATGATTACATGATACTACACGTAGATACATCATCCTTTCACCTGATCCCCATCATATTGCATGTGATCTTGTTGGCGATGATGTAATCCATCATGCAGATTGCTATATAAATTCATCATTTCATGCCGGGCTGCTAATTGACCGGGAGCGTCTCTCCCCCTTCCCTTAGACTACGAACGGCAACCCACATGTCCTACCAAAGTGCATGGCTTGTTTTGGTCTTATTAGGAGGTGTACCAGTAGTTAATTTCTGTAAGATAAAACAGGAATAGTCCTGCTGTTCAAATTTCATCGCCTCTGTTGAGCATTGACGGTCACTTGAACCAAGTATGGACCGGTGGAAACAAATCTCTTGCTATGGAACCAATACTGACAAATTATACCAGATTAAGAGTTTAACTTACAAAAACCACGAACATTGATGCCACGTGATACCACGGGGCGGAATCTCTACATAGTTCCGCACCCAATATGGGTTGCGAGTAAAAACATACAGTATTCAACTTGTTCCAACTTGTTTCCTACTAATAAACACAAAGAAATTGTTTTCTCCCCAACTGTCGGAAGATCTTCCCTGTGCAGAAACTGAATTACCCTATGTTTCATTGAGAAAAATAAAAAGATATCAATAATAATAATTATCATTAATATTCAGATATTCCATATTCACCTGAGCTCTATGCATAACCATTTAAACATGTATATGTGAATAGGATGAAAATATGAATTAAAATCGCAATAGTTTGAATAAAGACAATCAAAACTTAATCGCAGTTTTGGCGAGGCTTAAAACATGGCAGATTATTGCCAGTTTGAAATGATTTCAATCACAGAGCAAGAAATTTGGATTGAAATACGTGCAAAACCCATTGGATGAGTTACTTTATCTTGGCTATTACAGTGATTACAATTTAGCAGTGCTTCTTTTTCTCGCTTTCGTGACATGTTTATTCCTTTAATTAAATTGATAAAACATGGTCTCCTGATCATCATGTTTGAAATGAATAGATGCGATGCCTGTGATCGCATATCGCATTTCAGACCCAAGCTAATTCTAGCACAAGGACACGGAGGCGAACCGCCAGCACGATAACGCGCAGTAATTCAGCCGAAATTGAAACTGTTGACAAAAACACATCTTTAACTAATGTCTACATTTCTTGGTAGTGCTAATGATATATTAAATACATAGGGAGCTGTACAGTAAGTACGGATACATATCCATCAACACTATGGTTTCATTCCTCTCCTTACCTCGCCCTACCCTTTATTACATTTGTGTTCCATATCGCCTGATTAGGAAAGGGGCTAGCTTCATTATCCCCTATTTGAGGCGGGAGTTATACACTGAGTAACTAACTTCTGACACAATCTTCCTCGAGATCAATATCTGCATATCATGAGAACCATACCAGAGATAGATACCATAGCACATGTACGCCTCATGTGGAACCGCTCTCCATGTAGTCCCGCTCAACAAGGGGCTATTTGGGCAAACAAATTAATTTCATGATCCTGATGATGCGTCTTACATATCCCTCAGATATGACTCCAATCCAACATAACACACAGGTGACATGCCTGGCTGCCAGAGTGTACTGTAACGGGACAAATACCAGGGGAAAGGCTGGGAGTCGGACGTTAAGCCCAAACAGAGGATAGGAGCGAAGAGGCAAACTCGCTGGCGTTTCCTTCAGGTGTGGTATATAGTAATGTCTAGAAGCAGCATTGGCAAGTTGGCTGAGTTATTAACTTGACGCTGGGTCCAGGCCACACACGATTCAATATACTGCCTCACCATGAACTCTAGACAGTACCAATATAAGTTAAGGATGTGCCTTTCCAGCCCAATGGCCGCTTACCAATGTTATTCTGACCTGTATTCTGACATGATCTACAGCATTCCACCCATGGCCCACAGCCAACTGCAGCTATAACAGCCAAAAGAAGCATGTGGTTTCCGTGTCTGCGTAGTGAAGTGAAGAGGGAGAAGGTTCTTGGCCAACACAACAATGATACAGTCGTCATCTGACACTCTCCATTACCGTATGATAAAGGGTTTGAAATGCCACCTAAATATACGCCATTTCAATGATCACAAACGTTAGGAGTTAACGTAGCGGTCAATGAACCTCTAACATGTGTACTTAATACGACAATCTGAATGCCCATAACCCAATAACCATCCACCGCTAGTCATTACGACACTCTTTGCTGCGGCAAGCCCCGACAAAATGCCAATCAATCCGGTATATATAATTGTTTGAAGTCATTGAACATTGCCCTATCCATCCTCCCACGCTGTATTATTCATGCGCCTACATCTCAACCCAACAGAATCTATCCCCCAATATTTCAGATTTGGAAAATCTGTGTTGCAAACAGAACATGAAAATGATCTTCCTGAAAGCAATTAGTTTATCGTTACCAACTAGTTCGTCTAAATGAGTACACCACAGAAATACTTTATTTTTTCCACTCTGGGGTCTTTTAAAAGAAATGTTGATTTCATGGTTGACATTCACGTCAATGGGAATAGAAGTGTTGTCAATCTATCTATTCGTAAAAGATCCAAGAGATCTGGGTAGGGAGTGCGATCTTGCACTTATCACAAATATGGCCTAATGGTCTTTGTTATTGACAGCCCCATTTACCTTTAATTCACATCACTCTTTCCCACAAGACTTACAACCCAAGAAAGGCATTGCCGTAGAGATTACCGTACTAGTTCATCACACTTTCAAATACAAAAAGGCGCTATGTTGTGAGCTCTAAGCATAAAAAGCACTCCAACCTCCTAACAATGATTGCCGATGTTACTTTCTTTAGGGTACAGCGGAACTCAATGATGCCACGCTTGCTTTGCCTCGCTGAATTGTTATCTCACAAGTTGGATCGTTCCTATTTTTCCTTTGCCATGTTAGTCGTGGAAATATTGAATTTTTCCGCTAGGTATCCAGCTAGCACAGGGACTTAGGCGAGGCAGTGGACTGAAATCGCATGATTTGGACTTAGAATGTCAGAGCTTGTAAGCATTGAGGAGATTGGAACGCATACATGATCAGAGCCACAGACGAGCGATCGTTCCAACATAATCACTCAAGATCGCGCGACCTATCACCCACCATTTTAGTTGCTATATTAGGACTCAGACAATACAGCTAAACATGTAAACAGACTGCTTTTGGGGCGTAGGTGTGAGGTGTTGGTCACTTCTACAGCACTTGTGACATATACCAGCTCTGCTGTCCCTTGGCAATACCTGGGGCTAGCGTTATAAGGTTCAACTACCGACTTGGAAGCATATTCCAGCCCTAAAGCATAGTAAAGAAGGGCGCTTGAACATTTTCAATTGTTCTGAGGAGGCCAGTGTAATACATACCCGGCCATATAGGCAGGGAGGAAGATGAATGAGGATTTGATGACCTTAGTTGCACACATAAGAGCCCGAGGGTGTTTAGGAGGCCTGCCTCAAGGTGTAAATCACTGTATATAACCCAGCTACCCGGCCCACAAACCCTAAAGGCTACAGAGCTGGAGTGGTGGTACTTGTGGCGTGCAAATTGTTGGAATTGCCAAGGAAACTGATGGGTGAGGAGGATGGAAAGGAAACAGCAGGGTTATTACACGCATGGGCACATGATTGTTTCAGCTATACACGTTCCTCTGCCTCTCGCATATATATTTCCCAAGTCTCTCTCTACACCTCTATTCTCCCTGAATTTCCATTCAGCATTCTCCAAGTAATATAATAAATTATGAGAGGTTTGCATCGTATCTCTATCATCTAACAGAGGCTTTAACAGTATGCTGGAATGAACGCAATCATTCCTTCCTTTATATATTACAGACTATCAGAAGGCCGCGAGGCCCTTTCCAAATGAGACCAGAAATGTATTGTATGACACTGTTCTTACATCTAGCCAGACATTTCCTTGCCCTCCACCAGTAACTACACAACCGACAAACCAATTTTTCACACGAGAGAAACATTTAATCTATCACGATCCATTTCAGATGCCTGAACATAGGGGATCCATTAGTTGGCTGCAAGAAGCGGGCTAAATTTGGCCAGAGAATCCCAAGAAGGCGGGATTCTCACAGCTTGCGGTGTTTCTATCATTGGGACGAGGAGAAGAGAGGGTTGTAATTTCCTGGTGGTGGGATATAAATGATGTAGAGCGACCAGTAAGAGGCGGCTGTTGTAGCTGTGGCATAGGCAGAGCTTTGGACAAGTGGAAGCAGAGGAGGCGGAGAGAAGGCGAGCTGGTATGCCTCTTGCCTTTGGTGTCTATCCGCTGGTCTAATATCATATATAGAAGCTGAGACGGAAACGCTAATGAGTGCCTTTGTTCTTGGGGACAGACCATTGTAAAATGACGCTGAGTGGTTGATTTTCCCACTCTATCACTATTCTCGTATTGTGGCCGTCTCTCCACCCAGTGCACTTGTGAGAGTGATAGCCACTATATCATGCATTCATTCGCGTCTAACACCTTCTCCCAGGCATTTCAGGGAGAGCAACATTGATAGCTGACGAGGGGATGCTTGTCCCAGGCCAATTCAACATGACGTGATAGCCGGACCGTGCCTTTATCTTAGGGCTCCTCCTACAATTGGTGTAAAGCCCAACCAAGATTTTTTAAAATCATGAATGCACTATATCTAGTGACCCCTGAAATCATCCCCATTCCACACATCCAATTAAACTACCAATACCACAGTACTGCCTCTGAAGGAACCGAACTGAAGAAAATCATCTCGTTGACGATTTTTGAGACGTCTTGCACCTTTCAGTTCCCATCACCTATTACCAGAGGACAGCAGCCTTTCTTGGAATCACAAGATGGTATAAGCGATTAGGCTAAGGTTGAGGAAACACATCCAAACGTTCCACCACAGGAAGCTGACCAATTGACTGTGAAACAATAGAATCGTCCCCATGACTGCCTTTTATGATATTCGTGGAAGTCGCTTCTCAATAATTGAGGAAGGAATAGACAGTTTGGCCAACATGCAATTGATAGGCGGAGAGTTTGGTGTAGAGCTCATTGAGTAAAGTAGCAGATTAATCTCCCACAAGTTGCACAAAGTAGCAAATTAATCTTGCACTAAGTACCAATCTGACGTTTCTGAGAATGCCCATATTCTGTCATTATATTTACAGTACATATAGTACCATCGATTACTAAAATTGCATGGTAAGACGTTTTATGTTTAATTTGAGTGGAACAAATAGGGGCGATACAGGGTTCTTATCTGAAGGTTGACAGGTTCCCCATAGGGTGGAAAACCGCTGCTGAATAACGGTCCCATTTATTACACCTAAGTTGAACACTCCAATACCATGATAACAGCACAAGTAATCTATTACCAGAGGGTTTAACATTGAGATTCTGGAGCTCATTAATATAGGGATCCGACCATACTTACCATATTATATGGATGGTACAATGGACTCCCAAATGGTCTTCCTATCAGCTAAGGTTTTACATAATCTGGTATTAAACACAATTTCTAAATCAGGAAACCACACTATACACAAAGTTGTTTGAGATTTAGTGTGTTGGTATCAGAGGTTAAAATCAACGATCCTGTTAAAATCTGCAAAAACTAACGACATAAATACTTATCCGGCTACCTCATGGTATGAACCAAGATCTTTGGCATGTCTTTTCTCCAACAGTATCACGCAATTTGGGGATCAGTAAACTTTGAAAGGAGCCCAATTTAAATGACTGGAGTTGAACCTTCGATGTGTGTTATATGGATGTCACTGTAATACATCACACGGGAAACTGTCCACAATTGGGCGAGCATGCACAGCCAAGATCCTAAAGTAAAAGGGCTTAAGAGGCGAACAATCTAACCTAGGAAGTTGTTTGTGTGTTTGGGGTTGTTTTTTGGGGGAGGGTTAATATTCAATGATGATGAAAAAGATGTTAAATATCATATCAATCTATTTATGTTGTTGGGGTTTTTTTTGTTTTTTTTTGTTTTTTTTTTGTTTTTTTGGGGGGGGAAGAGAGAGATTTATTTTATTTTCATTGTTAAGGATTTAAACCTTACAAGAGATGGCGAGACTTGCTAATATTGGCAGCACTAGGTTAAGGGGTGCATCCCAAGTTCCGTATCCCCTACTTATATCTTCATACAAAGAGCAGTTAACGTGGTTAATGGATTATAGGTTCTTTATAGCTTATACAACAAGTGTTAGCATGATGTAGGCAAACATCTCCCAGCCAATGTTCCATGCATGTTGGCACAGGGTACAAGTCAGGGAAATAAACCTGATAACAAGTTCTAATTTGGTCCGGCTGGGTGCTGGTGATAATTCGGAGCTCTCGTGTTATCCTAACAAATCATCCAATAACTGATAACAGATAACAGTAGATGACTTTAAAATTGGAACTTTGATAAAAACAAATCCCTAGGAAAACAACGAGCAACATCCAGCCGGGTATCGGGAGAACCAGATCATGGAATAATCCAAACATTCGCTTGTTAGAGTAGATTTTAAAATGCGAATAAAACATGGACGGTTAGGATTTTTTCTATTGAAATTAATGTTTTGGTTGGAAACGAGGAGATCCCAGTTAAAGGACAACGCTTAGAGCCGCTACTGGAAAAATAATCTGATTTGGAAAATATGAGTTATATATATACTTAGGGTCCAAAGCACAGCACATATAAAAATAAACGAGGAAGGCATCCCAGAGCAAAGATAGCATTGCCTTTAGTGCTTTCAATCCAATGATGTGACCGGTCTGTCCATTATGAAATGGGCCTTGTTTTGGTGAGGGACATATATTAGAAGCTATAGGAGGAGGGAGAGCGGGGCAGTGTGGTGTGCAGGGGAGACACTGGACCAGTGATTAGATGGAGTTATGTACATAGCATCCTTGTGTCACCATGGCAACTAGTACATAGACTTCCATGCTATATACAGTACACAGGCAAATGGTGAGGCCTGTGGTGGAGGCTTTTAAACGATTGAAGAAAATCTATTAGGAAATCCCCATTACGTTTTTTTCCCAAAAGAAACAGAAAGCGAGGGATTACAAATGTCCGACAGCATTAGAATTGTTAGGAAAAGGCAAATTATATGTACCAGAACAAAAAATAAGGAAATAAAGCGAGCAACCACCAAATACATTTTATGACGTCTTGGATAAACAAAATTATAAATTTTCAGAGAAGAAGTAGAAGATGAGGATGGGTAGGGGAAAGCCAGCTTGCTCAAGTAAGCCAATAACCGGGCTTGGTCCAGCTGTAACGCTTTGCTTGTCTCATATGTAGCCCGTAAGCGTATAGAGGGTTGAGTATGTACACTGCAATATGTGACACACAAGGCTTGAGCTGCATTCAGGGTTTGCCTGCACGGGAGCACATGGACACCAATACAAGGGTAGAGTAGATCCGCATGCGCTAGAAACCCAGATGCTTACTACGCCTTTATGGTTATATTCAGCTTATGCAGTGTCATCTTGTAAGTTTTGGGTAATGGATGGAATGGGTAATGGAATGGAGACGTGTAATGTAAGAAGGGCATGCTTGTTATATGTCTTACATCTACCTATACCATAGTAACAAACTTAGTCTGTTTACATATGGACTTAGGAAGTCCTTCAACAATACAAGCGATACCCTGCAATGGATCCAGCCTGGATAAACCCTTTAGTTTCATTATCAATTCATGAAACTTCCAAGCAAGAAAAGCATCGCTCTATCTTAGGGTTTCTACCCTTGAGCGTCAGGCACTACTACCGTTAGACGAAAAATACCCAATCCAATTCCGCCTCCTTCATTATTGATTCCCCTCTTCTTTCTTCCGGTCCTATCTATTGTTTCTCTGTGCTCTACATACCTCAAACTGTAGGCCAACCGGGGCCATGCAAGAATTCCGATTATCGCCAATTCGATTTTATCATATTTTCGTGTCAATATCAACACTCGACCGGAAGTACACGCTAACCGGAAGTGCATACATGAAAGCGCCACCTGGGAGTGTGTATAGGAAGGCAGGGAGTCTGGTTTTTCAATCTTTATTTCCCATGAGCGGGCCAGGGAAAGCTGGTCATATTAGACCGTGTTTCTGGGGTAATCGTTTTCTTTATTGACTAAATGCAAACTGCTGCCAATGATTCCTGATATCAATCATCAGCTATGGGTCTGAAGTGTACAAAAAAAGACTCTTTCTCCTTCGGGTTCATTTAGAAGCACTGAAATAGGTTTATCATTACTTTTCTATCAATTGGTATCGCATACTGTTTTATACAGTCCACATCAGAATGTTTTTGATTAAACATTCTTAGAATCAAATTACCTAGAGCTTTAAATATAGCGTCTGAAGATTATAATTAAAACCCTGAATAATGTGATCCATGCAACCGACAGACAGGAACAGTTCACGGTCATGTATTCGTACTCACGGATATCTGTCACGGCAGATTCACAATAGGCTTACCTGCAATTATAAAAAGAAACGATTATGAGTGATATGGGTATATTTCAAATAGCACAATTAAAGATCTGTGTGAGCAAAGTAAAAGGACAATACACCAGATCAGCTGGTTATAAGTTTCATATTTTTAAATCAAATCATGTGAAATATTATAGTTGATGACGACGTTCAGTATTGTGCATGTGACAAGATATATATTTACATTATATGTAAAGTTCAGAGCATAAATCATTGAAGAAGCACAAATCTAGAACTGAGTTTCTAATCATAAACCCTCATATAAAAGGCAGACCCAATGCCTCAAGAGATCAGGCAAAGATGAATTATTTATACAGGGGCGCTGGGGGTTGGCACCCATCAAAAGGCCACCAATATAGTCTGTACACAAGTCCCACAAGAGGAGAGGAAAGGCAGGAACAGCTTTTATAGATCTATTATAAGGGGAGAGGTCCTGATGTAATGACGCCGGCTATAGGTCCCCTGGGAAGGCAAGACACAGGCAAAAGGCACCAAACCTCATCCTAGTCCCTCCCTACGGTCAACTATTAATATTCTTTCTCCAGATAGAAAGTCTAGTCTTCCTGCAGACTAAAGCAGCTTTCATCCAACCATGTAGTAAGTCTGTCCCTCTGCGCCCCTCTCTTTTTGCATGTCTGTCCATGCATGTACTACTGTTGCTTCAATTTCGTGTTGCCCTATCACAGTTGAAAAGCTGCCTGCCTGCCTGCCTGCCTGCCTGCCTGCCTGCCTGCCTGCCTGCCTCTATCACTGTCTCTCTAACTCTATGTCTGTCTCTCTGTCTGTCTGTCCATTTGTCAATCAATTTATCTCTTTTCCTGTTAATTCCTGTGTCTATTCTCTGGTGTCTCCATCCCTCATATAATGGAGGATGGCCAACCAGTATGCACAATCCCCCTTTAAGCCTTTCAGGAGATACAAAAGTTCCATAATGACGTTTCTTTTCTACCATATGCGACAGTCGCCTTTCTAATATTAGTATACCCGGCCCACTTGCTCCGACGACAACAACAGTATACTGATGTAAGCAAAATGTTATGATTATCAAGATGAGGAATTATCAGTGCATTCCATGAGAATGGATAATATGGATGAATGAGATATCCAGAAATAATTTCTCCTCGGACATGGTCCAATGCACCGGAGATACAATACGTTCACATGATTAAACCATAGATGAGATATATGTGCAAGCTGGATGTAAAGTTGCAATATAAATGCCTCATACGGGCATGACAAGTAGAAATTTCATTTGATAATTTTAAATTCCATTCTATAATATTGAGATATAATCGTCCTTATTTCATAAGGAAAAGAGCAAGAGAAGAACAGGTATCTAATACTGAAATATTATCCATCTCTTATAGACACAAAACTCATTAGCGTATCTGGCCATAGTCTGGTCTTTAAACAATTATAAGTGAAAATAAAAAAGAAATTACGACCGTGGTACCATCACCACACATAGCGCAGAAAGGACACATTGCGGGGAATCTATTTCCACTCACACTCTGCCCCGTCCTCCTCTCACCACACTATATTGGTAGTGTATGGTTTATATGCTAAAGACATGCACCTACACGGGTATTAGCTAGAATCTAGGCATAAAACATCGGCTCAGAGAGGGAAAACAAAATATCGGGCCATGGCCGCCAGTTAGAAATGGGAGAAAGGGAGGTAGGCAAACGGAAAAGAGGAAAGGACACAGTCGGGCGATAGGCAGAAGACAGAAGAAACTATGCAGAAAAAGGAGGTAAACATGAGGAGGAGGAGGACAATAAGTGTAGGATAGAGGACCGGTCCGCCCTATACACACCCATGGACTGTCACGGTAGATTCGCATTTCATCTATTGCTTCTAAGCAGCGACTACTGAGCCCCTATAACAACACATGCACAAGTAGCGATCGATAACATAAAAATCAAATGGCAAACAATGATAAATATTCGAGTGGATCCGCATATTCAGGAGAGAATCATTCTTTGTAACTACCTCGTTTGTCTGATACTTTCAACAGGTCTCAGTTTCCTATAAAGAGCAGCTTAATATCACGCTCAGCCAGCTACATACTGTGATGTTCATGTATTAGCAGCATAAAGACAGTAATTGGAATAGACACCCGTGTAGGAAAGAAGAGCATCTACGGTATCTGTCATCCCCTATCTTTTGTCCCCAGTAACTTGCTGACGGGCAATGTATAAAAAACAAAATGGCAGGCATTGAGGTCGACAGACAGAAGGATGAATAGATAGAAAGAATAGGCATGAAGAATGATGGATAGAAGAAATATAGACAGGAAAGCAATGCAACAATGAAAGGAACACAGACCACTGGATGGAATAAATGGGGTAAAAGTGACAGGGGAAGAGGAAGTGAGTGGTGAGGGGATTGAGGGACCACATAGGTGCAGGCCAGACGGGGGAGGTAAGGGGGTCTGACAGTGTGTAGAGATACATCCCAGTGTAATTACTGATAGAACCCTATAGGGGTAACAAGATCTGTGGCCAGGGAGAAAGCTATCCCATTGCAAATATTCATGAGCTCTGGCAAGCCTTTACTATATATGCTAGCTTCACACTGACAGGTACTATACACCAGTCTCCGTGTATCACACACAGCCTGACAGTTAAAGCGGCATTCCCTCCTAAATTGACTGAACGCCATTTTTTCCAATCCATTCTTTATTTGATACTTAACGCTGTAGAATGGAAGATTTGCATACTAAAGGCGAAGAGAATTGGTGTTTGGTCCCTTTAGCATTAATTCTTGGCTATTTTGCATGTACAGTGGCACTCTGCAATTTGGGGTAAAAGGATTTGGGATGCAATTCGTAAGCCTCCTTGATATGTATATCTAGGCCGTCCAACATTTTCTCATCGACGAAAGAGTGCCATATTGAAAGTATATAGTGGGATCCGTTGTACACTTAGTGGTGTGGCTCATTTGGAAGATGATTTGGTTTTACACCACGAACCGACAAACATGCTTTAATGGTCCAACCTCTTGACTAAGAATTGGAGATTGTGTTGGGAATAAATAAGACTACAAACTTGAATTTTGTTTACGGGAATTAGCTGGCTATACAGCTTTAAATATATATACACAGCAAGTTTGTCAGAAGTGGGGGAAAGAGTTGCCAATTGAATATGTAAGGCCATGGGAACATATTGTAGAAGAGTTTCTTTCCTGTGAAAAACAGCAGTTCACAATATGTAACATTGTTCCAGTAAGAAATATGTAGCATTTATTTTGTTAATCCCATTATATATGGTACAATAGTAATTTCTTCTTTCTGTAGCAACAAATGAAATAAACCTTGGTGTATTCTTACATTTTACTAGACTAATTGAATTAGTTCGAAATATCTAACCCTTAAGGCAGAGACTATGCAATACAAAAAATGTTTGTCGTAGGTAAAGCCGGGAGAAATGGAAGAACACGAACGCAAACAATGGGAATGACAGCCAGTTAAGAAGGTGATATGCAAGAGAGAAATGGGAGAGGTTGAATATGTATGAGAGGGTGTATTAAGTGAGCAGCGTAAATCAATATTACATTGTGGGGACTAACACTTTATTTCAATATTCCTAGACTCGCCTCATCCCAATTACTAGGCTGGCAGCGAGACTATAATAAACTCATACTGCGGCCGATACTGACACGGATTATACTTGTATCCCATGCTCTGTGTGCAACATGCCCAGCTGGTGCTTAGCTGCACCAACAAGGGTGGACTAAATGGGATGAAGTAAACATACACGGATTTAATGCACCAAATGCTGCCACCAGTGTTTATACCTATTTACATACCCCCATCAACGCTGATTCAAAACACGTATTAGCAGACAAAAAGGCTGGACTAAACTTGGAAGCAAAACTATAGAGCTCTATACCTCACGGATTCTGGTGCACATGGAAAAAGCGCTTTAATCAAGTAATGCTATTATTCAAGACATGCAGGATGCTGTCTTATCCCGAGAGAAAACAACATTTGTATATACTACTGACACCATCGTTGTACAAGTGACCTGAAACAAGAACATCTTTGTATAAACTACTTATACCAGTCACAGATGGTTATTGTCAATATTGAACAAAATGTCATGAGTCGCACTTTCTACACCCGTAATGAATATACCATAATATAGAAATCTATCAATTTGATCTACGGTATTCTCCAAACGAAGAAAACTACTTTCTAAACAAGAAACCGTTACAGCTCATGGGACTCTCCCCGGTGTGCGCAAATCATATTTGGCATCAAAACGTTCCCGCGGCCGAATCGCGCGTTGGCGATGCAAGCCATGTTTAGCTTTGCTATATATAGTACTGCAGCCAATGTTAGGCGTGAACGCGCAGGCAGGCAGGCAGAATGGTAGTGGGTGTATGGTCGCACATTGCCGCGGGTTTTGCCGCGGAAATTAAAAAAGAACGCTTTCTTTAAACACATGTTTCTTTCCTCCTGTCGCAGCCATAACAGTTTGAATGGTGGTTTAGAACACGTCTTTTTTTTTGGATGGATTGTATTTACCCTATTTTTTATTTTGCATTTCATCAGTTCATTACAGAAGGTACAACTGGTAAATATTTAGCATATACCTACTTGGTTTATTTCCTCATTTGTGCCACTCATTTACACTTTCCTGAGCCAACGAGACAAAAGTCAAACAGAGCTGCGAAAAGTGGTAACAGTTGTTTATGTATTTGTCTGTGATGGAAAGCTAGAGGCGCCCAAGCCACCTTACACTTTCACATAAACTATATTTGGGGTGTTACAATACAGGGTTTTAATAATGAGCTTTACAATAACAAAAAATAAGAAATAAACTCACTATAATGTTTCTAAAAACATGATGGATGGAGAATATGTATGTGCATAAATGCATCACAATGATAATTTTGGGTGCTGAAAAAAAAAGAATTTGTAAATGCAAACCAGTAAATCATGATGCCACCTGGTGGCAACAAGTCGGACTAATCCTGTGGCAAGATGAGCCAGATTTTTACATGAGGGTGTTTCATATATAGTTATAGAAACCACTAAAACATGGAGATATAATTATTGTACAATATTGGTATTTTGGATGTAATATAGAACATCTTGTCAGCTATCTAGAACAGTTTTCATATTCATTATATCTCTGTACAAACCATATCGCAAAGAGATATAGGTATAGTATGAATACAGTAATATATATATATTATATTTTATGGAGTTATTTTATATTTATCTTTTGTATGTCACTGTTCCATAGCCAACAAACAAACAAACAAACAAACAAACCAGAACACGGACAATAATGAACATACAATTACCCTGACATAAACAACTATATATCTGCCACTTTAGACTCACAAGTATGACACCCATGCTCATCAGCACAGAGCGTTCTGGCCGCGCTAATGATTTAAATCAAAACAGGGGCTAAGTGGTGGTAAAGGAGTAAGCAATGTAGTGCGTTCCGTCCGCGTAAACGTTTTAATTCAAAAGAGTGTGCGTCCATTTCAGTCGCAGTGGTAGGGGGACAGCCCAGCGGCCAAGAGTGGTGCACGCAGTGGCAAAGAGCGCCTGCATATCGGCCGCTGAGGTTTCCTATTTGGTCGCGCTACCCTACTGGCCTTGTGTTTGCCGGGTCAAGACAGGAGGATCTAATTTCCTGTTCTTTATAACTCCGTATAGAGTCTTAACAGTTATTCAGAAGACCACGCCGTCTTATCTTCCCCCACACATTTCGACTCCGGTGATTCGCCCTCCTGTGAGGTTGGCAAATTCATTTTCTCGAATAGGTCTAAAAGTTGGTCCCTCTGAAGTTTTATTCTAAGCGTTTTTTACACTTAAATACTAAGTATACTAGTAGCAAGTTTTATTTGAGAGGGAATAGAATACCCGAGTTCCCAGGTTCGTGATTGAAACCAAATTTGAGTAATAAAAACAATGAGAATTAGGAGGCTTCATCCCGATTGAAGATAGAAAGGTATTTGTGCAATTAGGGTTACAATCGCGCTATTCATTCTGCGATTACTTCATTGTACGTGGGCAGTGCATAAATACAGGGGAGAAGGAATATAAGTGGTTGGATTGTTGAAGAATGAATAAGCGACTTGTACAGTGTCAATATTCCTTGTAATCGAAAGTGAATAATGAAATGTCGACACTTTCTCCCTACAGCATACAGATGATTCATGTTAATGCACAATGGTGGCCTTGATGTGGAGACAGATAGGTCTCCGGTGCCTGGCATGGGTACATTTTACCCCACGAGGACGTGACAGCATAGAGGTACATGTACACACATACTGGTGCGTCCCTGTCTACACAGCTGGAATACACGCGTTTGACAATTCCCATTACAGCACGATAGGTACTATGATTGTAGGGAAATATATCATAACATCAGAACCAGTCCTAGTGATTCAAATTCTTTTGTTTGGGATAGAGTTATATTAGTATATAACTCACAAAGGTAAGAATGAGATACTGAAGGACTGAGAGAGAGAGGGAGGGAGGGTGGGAGACAAGAGAGAGAGAGAGAGAGAGAGAGAGAGAGAGAGAGAGAGAGAGAGAGAGAGAGAGAGAGAGAGAGAGAGAGAGAGAGAGAGAGAAGAGAGAAAAGAGAGAAAAGAGAGAAAAAGAGAAAAGAGAGAAAAGAGAAAAGAGGAAAGAGAGAAGAGAGAAGGGAGAAGGAGTGAGAGGGTGGGGAGCGAGGAACAGAGAAAGACAGACGGACAGACAGTGACAGACAGGGAGAGTCGTTCAAAATACATAAAACTAATACATCCATGTTCTTAGACCGCGTCCGTTTAAAATGAGCTCTCTTGTAAGGTCATATGCATCTTCTATGTATGCATGTTTATTACTTCAAGAGGATATATCCTAGACGCATGATCTCTGGCCTATAGGGCAGTGCATCCCGTATACGAAACCATGTGAACTATGAACTAGACTATTGCATGCACACTAGCCATAGTGCTCTTTTGTGAGCACAGCCTCTACACTCATAAAACTCATACGTTAAGGGTTCCCCAAGGGTGCCCTTTTAAAACCATCACTTTGCCTTTCCTTGTGTCACTATACCTATGGGTAATATATCTAGTCTCTCACTATAAGCAAATGCAGCCCAGCAGTCTACCTTAGAGTGTGTATATTACAGCTAATGTACAGATTTATTACGTTAATACTCTTTATCTCTCCATTTGACACTTTTCCCGTGTGATTAACTGTAGGGAATGATTGATTTATGGAGAGACTAATTTGGAAATATTATCCCACTCTTTCAGGGGTGGACTTATGCATTAGCAGTAGTAGTTGGGTTTATGAGCCAATTTTCAGCACAAAATCTAGGCTAATAGACGCAATTCCTGCACTACCTTGCAGGAACATCTTCATTTGCATCCGAATTGAGAGGATAATTCGCTGAGGTGGGTAAAATAATGGATAGTGATGGAATTGTCCTCCCTTACTTTCCCAATTAACATAGATGTATACTAAGGCTACAGCCTGTAAAGGTAGTCCAAGGAAATAATGCAAACGCAGCTGAATGTATAAAATTATAACATCTTACTTCTATAAAGTGCCTTTCTGTCTCTTTTCTCTGTCTCTCTCTACATTCTTCTCTATCTCTATTTCCTGGGTATGATCATAAACTGCCTCCCTCTCAGCTCTCCTGTCCTTGATATAACCATATTAAATGCGTTGATAAGGGCGTAAAGCAACCAATCTCACTCACTTCTATATATAGAGGCTAATCTCTAGCTGTTTATACAAGAGGAGACGGACGTGATGGTGCTAAATCTTAGACAGCCAGATATTATTACCCCATGTACAATAATACCTTTATGTTAATGAGCAATAGTGTGCAGTAAGCCTGGCTCCTCCCCTTACTGAACAAACTAGTGAATTGCGTGATATTTCTCATCTCAGATATCAGTAAGACCGTGTAGCACATTTACCAAGTTCAAAAAGCCCCGGGCCTGAAAGACGGGTAAAACAGGTAGAAGAATACAACGACAAAAGTCTCTATATTTGAGATGTACTTTTAGATCAAACGCCAGTTCCTGCAGGATACAGTCACCTATACTTAGCATGGCCCTGGGTTGGATGGAGCATTTGATGCCAAGGCTATCCCCAATGTAAAACAACATGAAAAGTCATATGTAATAGAGACCAACAAAGCATATCATCGTAGGATTTCTCGTAGTACTGAAAGCAGTAGTGAATTCCCAGAGGCTCCTCTGCACTAATGAACTTGAGAATATTGATGGATGCCAACCCATACTTTTAAAGTGAAATGTAACAGCAAGAAGGAAAGGGTGAGGACGCGGAATAGTCATATATCACCTATGGGATTCCCTTCAAGGATGATACACTAGAGGGTGCTAGAGCGCGGATAATGAAGACCCCAACCCTATTCATAGATAATTGCAGTTATATGTATATATACACCCTATAATGGAAACCAAGGAGAACCCTAATTGGACAATTTCTTATCTTTGGAGGGCCAGTCCAGTGTAACAAATTCCAATAGGCAGTGGTGGGGTCAACTGTGTGGTATAGAATCTACAAGCATGGCAAGATAGTTCCACATCTATCACTAAGATATATGCGTATTCCAACGCAGCCATTCAATAGGTTCTATGCTTGAAGTCTACAGAAGGTTCAAGTCTATAACTCCATCATGTTTATTTCATTAGAGCATCAAGCCAGTCATCCATCCGTCAGAATGCCTACAGTGCAATGTCTCGCAATCATTCCCATCTGATAAATCTGGCGCCGAGGGGGAAATACTGTCCTCCTCAGAATTTAATCTTTACAGTCATACGTTGGGTAATATACTGAAAATGGCAATATAGCGCGTCCCTTCGGCACCAGAGAAACATAAAGACAGCAATTAAAGCGCATCAGTTATTGACTCCCAGCAAAGACTGGATGATTGTTTACTACATGTTATTGGATTATTTGCGCTTTTATCATTCCCCCATTGACCCGTAGACAAACAATCGGGTTGGAGAATAGTCCAGCAGACAGATATTATAAGCCCCAAAACCTCCATAGACCAATAATAATGATGCAACACTTAAAGAAGCAACATCTGGGCGCAGCATTAAAATCAAGCGCACTCCAGAGGATACTGCATTGTACTTAGGTCAACGATCCAACTCTTATTCCTGCATTTATTCATAGCAAACATAGAAAGGTATTAAGGGACTGGTAACTTTATTGTTATTGCAGTATATGATCTATTTAAGTCCTTATCACAGAGAGCAGCTGTGGTGAATATATGGCCTATAACACATACTGGATACAGGCGATACGGAATGGAACCACTGCTTGAGTGTAACCAATGCATACAGAGCAAGTCTCCCTGGACCTCGTGCTGAAAGCAAAATGTTCAATCATTCAAATCAAATTATTTTGCAATGCTCTAGATGAAGGCCTCTGGACACCCTGGGGTGGGGCCTTCCAGTGCTTATCCCAAAGACACGTGCTACTGTGACCATGAACCAAAACTTGATGGCTATAAGCTACCATCTCAACGCCTTGGGCAAGGGTTGGTGTGTGTGTGTGTGGGGGGGGGGGGGGGTTATTATGAACTGCTCTAAATATGGGGGCACGGGACCGGAGAAGCAGAGGAAGGAACATGAATGGGAGGAGTGGCAGGAGCAGGAAGGTGGAGGTAAGAGAGGGTAGAGTCATGGAGTCTAGGGAGCAGGAAGGTGGAGGTAAGAGAGGGTAGAGTCATGGAGTCTAGGGAGCAGGAAGGTGGAGGTAAGAGAGCAGGGTAGAGTCATGGAGTCTAGGACTAGCAGTCTGGTTGCCTCCCTGGAGGAGAGATTAGTCCCCCAACAGCGCCCCCTGGTGTAAATGAGCAGCTCCATTGACTCTAGCATCCAGAGCTCGAGTGGTTTACCATAAACTACTCAAACTACACAATTCACTTCCTTCTGATGGAACGAGCGGGGGGAGTTATAAGATGGTGTCGTAAACCTCTATAGAGAGTGTGACTCCAAGATATGGTACCGATACTATCGCGATATCAAACCTGTTCTCTTGTCCTAGTGTGGTTCAGTTACCAGACTTTGTCACATTGATATTCGCATGTATACACAAACAACACATTCAGATCTGCACATTCGTATTTTATTTTAAATATGTGACAATAGAATAATATTCAAGTGTCAAGTAATCCTATTCACGATACATGGACATATAACCTAGGAAGATAATAGGGCGGTCTTCATGAATAATGCATGATTGGTATGATTGACCAATTAGATGAATCCAAACTATCTGTATGACCCTACACAAATTTGAACATATATATCAACAATCAGTGGCACTTTTTTCCCTGAATGCAATTGCGAATACACATTCCACTTCTAACACAAGGTTTAATGGATTCAAATTCAACAGAATACAATTCGCCTCCCTACAAATTACCCTCTTATGGTAGAGCGTCCCATGGAGAAATGTTAACATCATTTCTACTTGTGTGTTCACAAAGAAAGGGAAATGGACAAATATAGTTTGAACCTAGTGTTTTAGTAATTAAGAGTAATAATACTGGTATCTCCAAAACCAATCACGTCTCGTGTTTGGACAGCCCCATATCGGATCGGATTCGTTCAATTGTTTATAATATTTATTGATTACAGTTGTGATTCTAGGTATACCACTAAAGGCTACAATAAAGTGAATATCTGGCCCTAGCTAGACTAGCAATCTGATAAAACTGTAGCAATGAATCAATGCCTAATTGTAAATTCTCTATACCCAATATACAGGGAGACCTATAAGGTCATGGTTCAGTGATCAGCTACAAGTGGTCAGACTAATCTACCAGTGACAGTCATTCACCATCCACTTGTTAACATCCCCACATTGCTAGGAGGAAGGACACTTAAAATGCAATCATAACCAATAGAAGTATCCTAGGCATACAGGTATTGGTAATGACGACCCAAGTCAATTGTATCTATGACTATCCTACCTAACCTAACGGTTAACCTATAACCAAAATTCTTTCATTTTAACATATCCACCCTATAAATAAGTAATATATCACTAATACGTTTTAAAACCCTATGATTTGTAGTAAGTACCATATCAATCCTACATCGGAGAAGATTTGGCCCTTCTATATGAAAACAAGAGACAAACTGGTGTTAAAAGAGTTTATAAGCCCTTGTAATATTTCTATTGAATATAAACATCTGCAACAAAAAATCACTTCATTTGAAACCCTCACGCAATATCAGCAAGTATACAATACATAGGGGTCCATATATATGACAATGCACACACATGAGCAATGAGGCCTCAAGCCGACGGAAATTCAATTTATCCCTGCAATACATACAATCTGTGCCTCTACACTCTTATGTGGCAAATATGTTGAGATAGAGAAAGAAGAGACTTATACGACTACCTACTTCAACTCTCACTCTATAGATGTCCTAACATTATTCACCTCCTGCACAATGCGCATGTACATAGATCCGATTATGACAGTTCATACGAGCGAGAGGCATCAGTTTATACACGTCGTCCCAGGCACGGGCGTTCATAATACATTTACTTGTTTCCATTAGACCTTATTGGATTCATAATATCGATCATGGCGAGTGTATACCTAAACTGGCTAAGAATACACCTCAATGCATCCCCAATTGAAGCCCATCTATCACGGGAAACCCCCATACCTCGAAAAATGCCCCGCCCCCCTCCATGTACACCTTTATGATACGGTGTATTGATTGAATTCCTGCCCATATTTCCTCAGGCTAAAAATAGCTTGTGTTTGCAAGCCTGGTGCTAGTGATGACCCTTGTGAAACTCCTGCACCTCACTGCCTCCCGTGGCCCCACGGACCTGGGGAAATACGTCCCATATTGACTGGGCTTGTCTCGCCGGACGACTTCAAAGTCGGCAATATTCCACAGAGCAGAACTCGGCAGTCCATCTCTGCACATTCCACATGACAGGCGCACCATTTATATTACGTTTACTTCAAATATTCCCCTGATCTCTATATAACTATCCAAGGTCGCCCCGCCCAATGCTGCTATATACGACGCAAACTGCGAGAAAGTCTCGCCCGAGTAGTTGCACAGCTTCATATATATATTGAGGGAGATATATCAATGACTTTCTGCTCACTTTGTACCGGGTAATGGCAAAGCATTACTAGGCCTTTACGAGAGATAAGATTGCTTTGAAGATGCGGGAAAGTGTTTGGATCCTTTGAACAGAGGCTTTCCACAATCAAATGCACCTGTCTGTTATATGAGTATAGAACTCTCCTGAAGAATCAAATACACATGTGAATTCAACCGTAATATCTCTGTAAATAAACCGCACGAATAAGATAATTAGATAATCTAGCAATCCGACAATCAGAAGGGATAAAGATGGGCCAGAGAAAGAGCAATCTCTCAATTTGCTTTATTTCAAAGCTCTCGTGGTGGGAATAAATAATGAATATCAATTTCCTCTTCTTGACAGGCTCTAGGTTGTTCGTTTACCGACTATAATCGAAGACACTGACAGACTATGGAAAGTCCAACAGTAAAAATTGAGAGGCCGCAACACAATGTATTCATTGCCACAGTAAACAGAGCAGGGATAGATAGAGAGGGGGAATAATAGCACAGTAAATGAAAGAAAATCGATGCCCACAGAATATTTGCTGCAGAAAACTCTGGCTATGCTCCCACCGGTTCACATATATGCTTTGAGCCTTTGTGACATGTACAAGTCAAAGTACAAGGCGTACAAATGGATGTCACCCCTCGGTATCCAACAACAGAAATATAGAGGAGATAGATAATGAATGCAATTAGATAACATATGTATATTGGAGGGTAATTATAAGCTTGCATCCATCCATTTAGGAGGATCTCTTCATAGCATAGAGAGAGAGAGAGAGAGAGAGAGAGAGAGAGAGAGAGAGAGAGAGAGAGAGAGAGAGCGAGAGCGAGAGAGAGAGAGAGAGAGAGAGAGAGAGAGAGAGAGAGAGAGAGAGGGAGAGAGAGAGAGAGAGATTGAATTGGCAACAGCAAATCAGTACAAATCAGCTCTTTGGGCCTACTATTTTGATCCTCTTACATTGGGTGACATAAGTCAACTGCTATATTTTGTTACTAGGTGCATACTACGAACACAGCACAAGTGATAACTAAGTTGAGTTTCATTCCTATCAACATAATTCTTACTTTAATGGAAAACAGCATTTTAACAAGTTCCATCACGCGAAGGAACTATACAAACATTTTTGTACAATGACTAAAGCTACGTGTGCTCCAGCAATAAAGATAGGAACACTAAGGTATTTTGGTTCTCAGACCCAAATTGCCTTCACAGACAACACTAATTCCTTAGGCAAAAAATCCTTCCTTTCTTCACATATCCGTAAAAAAACGATAGATGATACCACAAGTGAAGGTTTTGCTAGAGTTCTATTCTATAGCTGATAAGAGAAATATATATATCTCAAAGTTAAGACAGCACAGTCGATAACAAATTATTAAATAGATGTATCGATGTAGGTGATTCATCGTTTTATATCGAGAATCCCGGTATTCTTAGTGGTATGATGATGATAGGTAGGAATAAAACCCTAATGCCGAGTGGAGGTGAGCAGCACACATGGCGCAGTCAAAGGTCATACAGGCCCCTCTCCTATATATATATGGCCCTCGGCTCAGAGACTTCATTCATTGAAAAAGCAAGAAGTTGGTGAATGGGAAAGACGGAAACGGCTGAAGTACTACAAATTGAAACGTTAGATTTTAAATCTATATTTTTTTTATATTTTCTTTTTACCAGGACTAGATCTCCGCAATGGTGGTCTTCCTCTTGTACCTGGGGGAGGGGGAGGTGAAATTGTAGCCGCGCCTGGATTCGAACCCACAACATGTTCATGCCACTGGGCCGACCCAGCGCTTTAGACCACTCGGCCACTCCACATCCCAACATATGGATCTGAAGTCACAAGCCACGTGCGCTTCTGCTTTTGTAAAAAGATTTATTTTACCATCAAACCAAAAATAAGATCACCCCGACCCCGTCTTACATAACAGTTAATTAACACATATAGCTGCAATTAACAAACAATAAACAGTGAACGATGAGGCGTCTAGTGTACCCCCGGGTGGGTATAAGGCATCTGAAGGTGAAAAGGTATTGCCAAGGTGCAAGGCAGAGAGCTAAGTAGTGTAGCGGGATGGTGGAGGAGGCTCTGCAAATAACCATATAGTACACGATAGTGTAATCAGCAAAATGAGATTTTATTCACAATAAAACCTAATTCTTGGTGGGGATTGGATACAGGACACCACGCGGCTAGCCATTTGCGTCTCGGTAACTTCATTGCTGGGCCTTGTTTGCCAGTACTTCATATAGTTGTACATAAATCCAATCTCCCTCGCCAACAAGATAGCAAAGGCTGTTGAGTTCATTTGTGAAATAAGCAAAGCTACACCAAACAAATACAAGTTCATCTGCTGGGTGTGTTTATTCACGAGGGGCTTATTCCCTATCTCAGAAAGCAGCATTAACCGGGATACAAACTAATGTCAATTTATGAAAATCTTGTAGGTCATGGACTATATTAATGTAAAGATAGACATAATTTAATTGAGCACTAAATTCGACTGTTAAGACCCGAATGCTTAGAGAGAAGGGCGCCAATGAAGCATTTGTTACGGCTCTATGTAGCAAAGGTTAGAGGTGAAAGGATTGAGTAGTTAAAAGCCAAGAGCGCGATCTGCTAGCTTGGAATGTAGCCAATCCCATGTAATGCAATCCTTCATCCTGGCTTTTCTGCCAACGCATTGTTGACAGAGATAAATTAGAGATAGAGATCTGGAGGAAGCAGGGGTAGGAAGAGGAGCATGAGGAGAGGGAAGAGCAGGAATAGGCGGAAGAGCAAGAGTAAGAACGGGGGGAAGAGCAGGGGCAGGGGGGGGGAGTAACAGCAGGAACAGGGGGACGAGAATGAGCAGGGGCAGGGAGAGGAGCAGGAAGGAGGAGCAAGAGGAGAGCAGGAATGGGGGGGGGGGGAGGAGCAAGAGCAGGAACAGGAGGAGAAAGAGCAGGAACAGGGGGAGCAAGAGCAGGAACAGGGAGAGGAGAACGAGCAGGGGCAGGGGGAGGAGCAGGAGCAGGAAGGAGGAGCAAGAGGAGAGCAGGAATGGGGGGGGAGCAAGAGCAGGAACAGGAGGAGGAGAAAGAGCAGGAACAGGGGGAGGAGAAAGAGCAGGAACAGGGGAAGGAGCAGGAGCAGGATCAGGGAGAGGAGCAAGAGCAGGACCAGGGGCAGGAGAAAGAGCAGGAGCAGGGGGAGGAGAAAGAGCAGGAGCAGGGGGAGGACGAAGAGCAGGAACAGGGGGGGGGGGAGCAAGAGCAGGAACAGGAGGAGGAGAAAGGGCAGGAACAGGGGGAGGAGAAAGAGCAGGAACAGGGGGAGGAAAAAGAGCAGGAACAGGGGGAGGAGCAGGAGCAGGATCAGGGAGAGGAGCAAGAGCAGGACCAGGGGCAGGAGAAAGAGCAGGAGCAGGGGGACAAAGAGCAGGAACAGGAACAGGGGAGAAGCAGAAACAGGGGAGGAGCAACAGCAGAAGGTCGGACTAATAGGAACTCAAAAGCAGCAGCAAACACTCACGCAAAGGAAAAACACAATATTTTTATCCTTAATTCAGAGACAGTGACAGAGATAAAACGCATAGGGAGGACAATGCGTGGAGGCATTCTAAATACTGGCCAGCAAAATCCACTGGTGCTGGCGGATAATAAATTCTAGTCCTTGGCGTTCGTCCCGCCAGCAGAGCCTTTGTACTGTGTGTCCGTTTCAATCTGCAACCTCCGTATTAAACTAAAACATAGAATGCTCATATGCTTCTAGTCTCAAATGATATTAATGTAATAAACCTCCTCGGCTTAAGGGCAGTTCCGATTCCACAATTACGCACTTCATCCTGATGCATTCATCAATGGCTTTTACAGTAAGGCAATCCTACAGACATACACTGTCTTGGGGGTCCAATAGGGGACAGTTTGAATCTTGACTAGCATGGAAGTATGGGAATATTATGTTACCGTAAAAGCTGTTGAAAACATCCTATGTTTAGCATAGAATATGTATGAGTGTTCCAGTTTAAAAATGCATTCATTTTCAACTATGCATGCACAAATCAGATTAATTCTTTTTACACCAATATCAACTACACAACATGCGGATACGTGTCCATTAGTTTTTGGGTGCTGTCACATTGAATTAGCAAAAGAAGTTACGGTATCCATATCTAATTTTGGGGCACACCAAATAACAAAGGTATGACTCACTTATACGAGCGAACTGACTACGATTTCCTACCAAGACACGTCATAATCCTAATGCAGGGTCTTATTGCTGATTGACTGAAGTGTAAGGGTTTATGGCTGTGATTGCCAATCACCAATTAAACAATGTTTGATACAACAGAGTAACTTTGCTGGGAGTAAAGTGTGGGGCTTTGGATCTCAGTAAACGTTCTTGCTGTAGTAGAGGTGCACTCCAGAAATAGATTCTGTTCTTGCTGCAGCAAGATGCAGTTGTTACCAACTTTTAGGTTGTCGTGAATAACACATATATAACAGACCACAGTCGCACACAGTGCAAATCATCGATGTAGAAATTATTACTTTTACTCAATTTGCCTTCATTTGATTGGTGTCTACGAGGAGATGGTGACTTTGAAGTGTTTATCTTCAGGTTAGGTTATACTTTAGGTATTTTCTGAGAATGTATCTTTAAAACAGATCTTAATGGATAAAATGATCACCTCTCCATCTCTGCATTATGTTAACCGACCCTGTGAAGTCTTTGTATAATAGCTCTATTGCTATCTAATTATAAAAGAATTTAAGGGTATTAAGGCTCTACACAATCTTAAATCAGTTACTCATGATGTGATGGAACAGGTTCCCACCATGCATGTTGATCTCATAGATCTTCTATTCAATCTGGATGTGCCGCTTTTCCCCATAAAGTTTAGCTTAATTTGTTTTTAATCGAATCCATCCCAGCATGTACCTTAACAGTCATGGGCAGTGGCACATGCAACTCCCCTATTGACGTTGGGACAATCCCAATGCTCCAAGCTCTTCAGCAGTTGAGCCTGGACAGGGCATTACACTACAGGTCGATATGCTGCATAACGGGGCTCTTCTGTTTATGTCCACACATATAACACGAGTGACTCAATACTAGTCTAAGATGAAAGGTCACACCACTAGTGCTCACAGACCAAGCGCAACTTGCCCTCATTAGATGCTATAATATTATCAAATCTGACCAAAGAGACAAGAGACTATCTATGATGCATTGCGCATTGCTATTTTAAGCTTGCTGTTTGGGCGCATCTGTAGTTCCCCTTGTTCTCTTCATGGGGAAATGATATATCAAAAAGTGCACCTTTAAAATGAACAACCATGTTTTTCCAACCAGCGCTCTAAACAAAATCCACTTTTATTTGCCTGGCCGAGAGATTAATCGGAGAATCCAGCAGAATTTAAGCATTTCATACATGGTTAAAATTCATCTCTCTCAAAGCCAAAACATCCCTATATTTTCAACTCAATGTCCATAGAACTGTTGTAGACTAGCTCTTTTGTCAGGCACTCAAATGCCTCCTAACTCTGGGCCATCGGTCCAAGGTCAAAGATCAAATTGATTCCATCATTGGTAATTCATCAGATTGACCCGGAAGTGGAACCGAAGTGACTGACCCCTGTCGGGGCGTCTGACTTTTTGAAGCAGGCCGCGTGTATAGGGTGTGGTATGCATATGTGAGCAGCGGGCAAGCACGAACATCTGGCCTCTCTACAAAGGTCCTGCCGGGGCTGAGAATGCCCTGCTTATCATTGGGGCAGAATGTAATCAGGCAATCGACAAGGAGGAGTTCCGAGGGATTTTGACGGAGCTCTCGGGGTTATTGAAGTTACCTATATGTCATTTATCAGGACTTAACTGGGGTTGAAAGGACTTGAAATAAAAACGTGCCTGTTATGCTTTTAGGACATAGGGACTAGGTAGTCCCAATTGCTAAGACGAGGAAGGCTAGATGTTGGCATTTTAATCAGGTTTTGGTTTTGTTCATCCAAGTGAAAAATGATACGAGATCATAGGAGGATTAAAAATGTATTCTCAGATGTGCATGCACAAATCAGACACACTTGATTCTTTTTCACCAACATCAACTATATAACATGTTCACACATGTCCATTAGTTTCTGGGTGCTTTTATTTCGGTTAACACATGGAATTAGCAAAGGAAATTATTCATATTTCATTTTGGAGCAAACCAAAATAACAAAGATGTGACTCCCTTATACCAGTATTGCCCGGAATTCACCACTAAGATATACACGTCATATTGTAGATTCAGACGCCAGGTCTTATTGCTGATTCACATAATAGTGTAACCTTGGGATCATGGCTGTAGTTATGTTTAGCATTGGATTGCCAATCAACAATTAAGCAATCCATACCCGGAGCTGAATTTCAATGTTTGATACAGCAGAGTAAATTTGGTGGAAGGGAGGGTATATGGACCATCGGATCTCAGTCAACTCTCTTGCTGTGGTAGAGGTGCACTCCAGAAATAGATCTTGTTCTTGCAAATGCAAGACTTTTAGGCTCTCCTGAATAGGTCACATAGCACCGCTTGTACAGTTGCACATAGTGCAAACCATCGATGTAGATATTGTTGGTTTTACTCAATTCTTCACTATTTGATTGGTATCTCCTGAAGGAATGGTGAATTTAGAGTGTTTATCTTAAGGTAAGACATCATATCTTAGGTATTTTCACAGCTGAGAATAAATCCTTAAAGTATGCAAGAAAACAAGCAAAAAGAAGTTTATAACCAAAAATAGCATAACCGTATTGGTTGATTACCCAACAATGACACAGCGCAGAATACAAGGCAGCGAATAACTAAATTACTATATTGGTTGCATTAATTAATTCCCATATCAAATTACGTTGAAAGTGAAAGTTACTTTTTGTATTTTCAGCTATTAAGAAAGTGGCAAAGAGACGGAGGGAAATCCACGCACGTAACTTGACTAATGAGAGTACACTCCGATGTGCCAGCCTGCACCCAGGCTGGGCCCTCTTTAAACAGCCATTAGCAGCAAGCCAGTTTTCTCCTCATCACAACTTAGTCAGCAAGGGTACATTGGCTGCCTGGTACAACTAGATGAGGTGGCGGGCGTGGAGGTGAGATGGTAGTACTTTCAATTGCTCAGTGTTATACATTTTACTGATATGTATTAGTGATATCAACAGTATATATGACGGAATCAGTAAAAATCTAACCTTTTTTTAAAAAAAAAATAAGCAATGTAGGTAAAAATAATATTTTATCTAAAATACCTTTTCATAGACCGGCGTAAGGAATATAGCAATCTCTAAACCAGACATGTTCAAATTAAAATGACGGTTAGTCACAGCGGGGAGACTTGTGCTCTAAACCAGATACAGAAGCTTTTCACTGCAGATGAAATGCACCACTCCAACTCCTTCTCGGCTTTGAAACTGTTCACTCAATACCGAAGCAGTCCCGAGGGAAAATGATATCGATGACAGCAAGAAATCATTCCTAATTGACAATTCTTGATGGCAATGGATGGAATGAAGCGAAGGGGGTGGAATAAAGGAGGCCAATTCATGCATAATAAAGATGAAGGACTTTTAAATAGGCTCGATGTATTGAGATATAATAGCCATGTTTGCTTCTCAAATAACCTAGCCTATTCCAAGAACATCTCCATAGGATTATAGAAGAGACCCATTTCCTTTATAATATTTTGACTCATTTTTTGTTTCCAATGTAGGAAGGAATTGATCGTCTTAAAAGAATCAGTTTAAAGTAATATGATAATCATAACAGGTTCCGGAATAAGCTTTCGGAAATTTCCCAATGAAATCGCAAACGTCGGAATCCATTAGCTCCTGTTGAGGTGGGAAAACATAATGAATACGATGACGAGTAGGCTGACACGTCATGCCATTTAAATAGATTTTATAATAATATTTACATGTAGAGAATTGCCGGGGCGACGACAAGTCCTAGCCATAGCCAAGGTTCCCATAATTTATTACAGCGATGATATTCCCGGGGTCTGTATTATCAAGTCATTTTCATCTTGTACGTCTGTCGCATCAACAAAAAGGACATGTTCCCAGAGCATTGCAATTGTTCTGTACGTAATACTCTGAACACTATTCCCCATACCTCTCCACCTCCAATTTCCTTTCTTACACGGAGCCTCAAATTAAAAAGCTGCAAGTAGAGAGGCAGTGGGAATCACTTGCATCCCCATGTGTAGTACTCACCCAATCAGAAACAATATTCGCCACCGGCTATCCTAATATTTGCTTACCTGGAAAGAGAAAGAGAAAGACTGATTACGATGTGTCTTAATACATGTCACTTAATACAAGTGTGTTTAATACAAGTTTCATAAAAGAAAATCACGATTTTTCTCTGATTAATTTTCTAAATTCCAGAACAATTATTTCGACTTATTTCCAGTCTGACACATCTTCAATGTTGTTGCAATATAGGATTTCCGCTGTTTAGGCAATGCTTGAGACAATATAACCATGCACTGACCACTTTCGCCTTTGGGCCAATGAAATTCTCTAATGTTTATCTCCTTTGAGGTATTTTCTTTTTCAAAATCCCTGGCTTTTCCCTGACTGGAAAGAGGGAGACAGGTTTATTTTCTATCCAGGATGGCTGAGTCTCCTGGATTTTATCTTCAGGGGTTAAAGTTGAAACAAACATTTCCTAAGATTATGAGAGGGTCGTATATTACCATGTGATGTCGAGGGCTTGTCATTACTATTCCTGCACTGATTGCAGATATTGTAAAGCGAAATATTAATCTACCGAGGCTGTGACATGATCCAGAAACAGGACTATAGATATGGCACTGTATACATAAAATGCAGCCATAGAGCAATTATCTTCCAACCAAGAATCTGTGACAGTTCGTATGTATTCATTGATAAACTTGCTAAGGAGAGGAAGACTAAAATAGATGGACCCGCGTCAAACACTGGGGAATGTAGGCGGCAGAAAGGTAAAAAGCCTTGCCATGAACGGGAGCTATTGTGGATTGCACCAACACGAGTATGTGTACAGGTGACATCTGCAACACTTGCTCTGCAGGCATCGCCCGACTTGTTCTACTTTACAAAACGCTTCTTAGCGATTATTATACATTGTACCTAAGGTTATATTTTGAAAGTACGTAACTGATTATAAGCTCCGAATGTGATCAATCAAATTTCGCTGATATGTCTAAAATTATATCTTATACGTTCAACAGTTTCTATTCTAATGGAAGATGTCAGATTTGCAAAAACGTTTAATTACTTGTGTGACTCGGTATACAATGTAGTTCATATTGACCCATCAACTGGATATTTGTAATTGTCGGCTTCTTTGTTTAGGTTGTTACATTTTTATGACCGAGATCACATTCTATCGACATTGCTGCAAATGATTAAAGGAAATGCCGACATTTCCCTTTCGTGGTCCATTCATATATCACTCTAAAATACAATTTCAAAAATAGCTATGTGATCTCATCAGGGAGCTGACAGTCTGACGTGAAGTAAAACATAACAAGTCGTGTCGTCGTTGAAAGGCATCATATAATTAACTCTGACGTGTAATCCGAACGTCAAACTACGTCACAGCGACTGTGATATGCAGAGGACATCAACCACGCACAAAGTCTTTATAGGGAACTGCCTTGGTCAGCACGCGGCCTTCTATTTAGTGTATCATATATGTTCTAGGTGTGATGCTTTAGGAACAGGGGAGCCAAGAATGATGAGAATAGAATGGAACATAAAGCAAAATAATTTTACAGTTAACCGAGACTTAGCTGTAAGTTGAGGATTAAATCTGTAATTATGTTGAGCTAACGTGATGGACGAGACATAATCACATTGTGATTTTCTATACATACAGAAGCTGACAATACAATGTCAATCGTCACAGCAATGCTGCACGTGATCGATGTTTGTTGTGAATTCATTTGATATTTTCCATTCTTTTCAGTAGTTTCACGTCATGTATAATTACCTTCATGTTCCGTCCAGTTTATACATGTACTCAATCGGACCATGAATGAAATAAAAGAAATATTTAGACGATTAAGTATGAATTCAGCTTACGGTTGCAGCCTTAATAAAAAGTAGTACTTACTAAACATAATAGACGTCCCATTCGTAGGAGGAAATTATGTAACAACGAAGAACATGCGGTAGGGAATTAAATTATTCCCAAGGATTTCTTTAAAGAGAAATGGGCAAAGAGAAGAAAGAGGTCAATAGCAACACACTTCACTTGCCCCTCATTCTATAGAGTGAACAGTTGCCCTCTAATCAGTCCACCTGCTATCTCCTGCCTCCCCTAATGCTCTAGAAGTTGAGAGCACCAAAGGTCACAAGATCTATTGTACGAGGATGGCGATTTGTCAACAATAGTGTGACCAGGTTTAAGGTCCGTATAGCACGTAACAGTGTTATAAAGGTGTGTGACCCTCTAATGCTGGGCTCACCAACCATTGCTGCAGACTAAGGCAGCCATATATGGCTTTGTAATGGCGGGACACGAGGCCAACATGGAAAACAAGCTCAACGAGAGCAACTCAGTTATTAAGGAGAGGACGGACAAGAGGCTGGAGGGAAAGCAAGGCGGGGAAGTAGAGGGAGGGAAGAGGAAGGAAGATGTGGTGCGAGTGAGAGGAAGACACAAATGTTGGCCACAGTGTGATGAAGGCCAAGATGCCCTGAAGACATGTGAAGAGAGGTAAAGCTTTGGCAGGACTGAGCAACTCCTCACACCCTGGCCATGATGCGGGAACGCGCCGCCATTAGCTCTAATCTCATCACATCCAGCTATTACCCCCAATTAGCTTCATTCGCCCAACCATGTAATGCTCACACACGCTGCATTGCCATTAATGTAACAATGGCAATGACATCCCCGTGAAGCTAAAATAGCATGGAACGATTAAATATTAATTCATTCCGACTTACTCAGGAAGCAAACATTTCATCAAAGGCAACTAAAAGTCGTCTGCATTACATATGACGTGTGATTGACAGAGAGTAAGTGCCAGGAAGATTACTGTTCATGCTACAGGAATTACACGCGTCACTAAGCAGCAAATTCCTCGGTTAGAAAAGTGACAGATGCGGTGGCACTGAGGTCAGGAGACAAGCCTCACGTCATTTACACGTGAATCTCTGGATGAGATGTTGCCCAGCACACGTCCATACGTAGTCGACTATATGGGTCAGATTTTCAGAAAATGTGCAAATGGCAGCTCTACACATTTAGGAAAATCTCCTAAATTAGGCTGAAAAATGAAGAATACCAGGTATATTTGAGTATATTTGGTATCGCATTGATTTAAAGTATCAGTTCTGTTATGTTAAACTGCATTTTAAAGCTCATTTTTGTCTTAAATGTGGGTTATTTGAGAGAATTGGTGAAGGCGAATTGTACATTTTCTCAAAATCTGACCCACATGTAGGCCTATACGTGACTCATTTCCAGGCCAAGGTAGGTTTGTAGATGTCAGATGAAAACATTGAGATGTCCCACAGAGGTGAACAACCTATCTGTACCACCTTCATATACAATTCTATATTTACTTTCGTTGTTGGATAGAAACGTGCCTTCTAGCCACTGTGAGCTTCCATAACTCGTTATTGCAGTGCACAGTCGGGATTCACCATGTTCTCTACAAGATTAAAATAGTACAAGCCTCAAAACTGCTCTCTTTAATACAATCGAGTTGCTTTATCAAAAGGGTAAAACCAGCCTCCCGAGCCAGGGCAGATTCTACTAATCTTGTCTAAATGGAGGAACGAAACTGAAAGACATCCTGCGTTTCGGAGGATGGGCAAAACAAAAACCCAAAGTTCTGTAAGCCGCCTTTCCAAGCTACGTCTAACGCATAAAAGCTTGCAACTAAGCCTATATCTCAGCATATAATGAAGTGAGCGGTGTGTTACCGCTACTCACATACTACCTACTATTGACGACCCGCCCGCATCCACCGCCCTCCATACGTGACAAGATTGACATCTTACCATCGGTATTCCACACACAAATCCCAGAAATGGTTACACGTGTGTGCACTGCCTTACCATCCGATCATACAGATAATATATTATTCTAACTCTCTATGATGCAATGATTCAATATGAAAGCATTAAATCTTGTCAAGAAGAAATTACTCTGCTGTGCGAGGAACCTGCTCCAAGTCCCTAATTGAACATTTATACGCAAGCGTGAGACTATTAAAGCCTGTTAGTCTATACACAACTGTAAGATATTACATGATATGTAGCGTCGCATGAATTGTGATTTATCAATTCCTTTCAAGACAAAAAGCCCGTATTGTGTCTTGTGGTTCCCAGATATTTTTTTATTTTCTTAAAGATTTGGACTTCATTTCGCTTAACCTGCCAACTGGGCTTCTAGAATCCTAAACGCTTGTGCGACACAACGACCATGTTTTAACTAATAAAGTAGGCTTCAATTTTGGTTCCCAGTTATTAATTCCTGAACCTTGTACATGCAATTAAAAGCACGATGCCCCGAAGGAAAATACAAAGACCGTGCATGATTGAATGAATCAGTCCGATTGAAACTTTGCACCCAGCCTTTCATCACTTGGATTTTCCCATCTGATTTAATGCCTTCTTTTGATCTTGACTGACACTGCAGTGAAAATTAAGTTTTTTCTATTGGTGTTGAGGCGGACTCTCCATGAGGAAACAAGGCTTGTGCCGCTCGCTTGTCCCTAATCACCGGCCCATGAGAGACGCTACAACAATAGATCATTCTGACGCCTCATCAGCCCCTTCCAGGGTCAGAAATCCTGGGGCTACCAAAAGCCCGCCCTTTCATTCAACATCCTCCTCCAGGGACTTGACCTTGTCGTGACCTCTCCAAAGCTGCTAGCACCTTTTGACCTTGGGACCAGTATCTGCTCCGCAATAAACGGTAGCGCCACCATTAGCATACCCCGAAACCACCCAGAGTCTTAGCACATCCGGACAACTGTATAACCCTGTGTTGTCATGACAACCAACAGAGGCTATTGTGATGAGATAGATTTGGATGAAAACATTCTACGATAGCCTGGAGGTACAGAGTTGAGGAAGGGGGTGTTGGCTTGGGAGAGAGATGGGCGGTAGTTATACTATAGGGAGTCACCATTGTGCATTGCTCGCCATTCCTTTTATTATTGGATGGCAATCAGGGGTAACTCCAGGAGACCAGGGCCCGCGGCCAGCCACTGCCCGTATATACAGTTGGCCCGGGAAAGGTCGACGTCCCATGGTGGACGGGTGATACATGGGAGTTGGCCGCCGTTTGTTGTGGTTGCCCGCAGCGCCCCTAGATGTACATGCATGATACGGAGGGCCTCAGTTCTCAAACAGGTCTATTATACTTGGAAGGCATTTATACTGAACATCGGCGTGGGAACCATGGCGAGGGTATGCACTTATACGCGACTAGATATGGAGGTCTCGGGGCATTGCATCATGATTGTCATTACACGGGGTCTTGTATTCATAGGCCCCACGGTAGTTCAATTGGGGAAGGGCGCAATGAATACAAGCAATGAGGTTCAATTGATAGGAAGAAAATAGCCGAGTACATAAGGACCCGAATTGCCTTTTTCCGTGAGATCATTGCCACGGAAAACAGGAGCGTTAAAAACCGCGAGTCCGTAATCTGGCCTTTTTTTAAAAACTGGCTCCAAACCAGGTGAAGCCATTCCTTATGAGAGGAAACCGCTTTCAAATAAATGTGCTTTTACAGAAGCCACATCCGACACTGCAATTGTTCTCAAATAAAATGTCAAAGAAATTTGGATAAATCAATAGACAATACTAGATACTAGAATGGAAGGAGGGCATCCTAAACAGAGAAGTTAGCCTACCCAGAGAAAGTAACACGAGGGAGAAATCCATAAAAATGGCGAATCAATACCGAGTCGTTAGACGGTATATGGAGAGATAGCCATTTTGGCTCGCATAGAAAATGGGTGGGTGAAGTGGGAGAGGTTAATAGTTGGGGTGAGAGTAAAGAGGGTGATGACATAAGGAAACGAGAGTATTGGCTAAAGACCACTCGTCTGAGAAGCACTTGAGGAATCAATACAAGTGTTGTCTATGAGATACCAAGGCCCTCTATGCTGGTAGTATACATCTGAACAACACCCCACTCTTTTACACAAGGGGTGATCGCAAAAGGGGAGCGAAGGTTGTAGGTAATTGACGACCCTCTTGTGGCCTCGTCCAAGTAGTAAGGGGAAGGGGCAGGCCAAGATGGTGGACAAAGCCTTGGACATATATGTAGGAAACGACCAAGACAAATTTGGAATTCTTATAAAGAGGATTTATATTCATACTATATCGTATTAACTAACTGTCCATATCTGATTACCCTGTTATAGACACAACTTAGATTTTAGAATCATCTGGGCCTATCTATGGTGTATAGTTGAACAGATGCCTTGACCGAGGGACGTCATCCAGGAGGTCGATATCTCATCTTGGTGGCATTAAATCCCACTGTCAGTGCAAGAAAGGTCATGGCATCTATTGTAAACAGACAGGGGCATTTCCTCCAGTGACCATGCCATAAATACCCCAATCTTCCAGAGAATAAATGCATAATAGGGAGATTTTTACGAGTGAGTGAAGGATAAAATCTGTTTAAAAATGATAAGTGTTCACGAATCTGAGATTCATGCGACATAAGGGTGAGTTTGCATCCAGCGCACCCTTTCCACCCAGAGACATACTGGCCATCCACTATATGTCTTACAATTGTACCGGCACATTTCCTGCACAGGCAGGTTCCGCCCATTTATACGTCATCCAGTTTAAGCGTCATGCCTAAGGGCCCACTAAGGAGTGATTAATATAACACTTTCTCCACAATACTTACATTAAACAAACATTCATTCATTTTTTAAGTGGGAAATAATTCCGAAGATGATGGCTATATGAGACACAAGCCAGGATTTTAATACACGGTCATTTATTGCCCCAGAATCTGCCTCGAATGCTGACAAGGTTTTTGCGACTAGGGTTTAAATAGGATTACGCGCTCCCTGAACGCAAGTTAACGCTAATGTCCTGGCAAAGGATATAAGTAGAAACTTCAGGAGAACCGTATAAATTCGTTAGTCAGAGAACTACGCACTTTAACGCCTGACTTAATACAAAGCAAGCGGCTTTACATTTCTAACTAACGTTTTGACCTCCACAAATTGAGTCTTTGCACATATTGGCGTCATGGGATTTCCTTTCCAATTAAATGTCATCGCTAAATTACAGAGTATGCCTTTTGTTCTATTTTTAAACATTGGCTGTGTACATATAAAATGCTAATCAAATTTGCATCCGAGTTATTTAGAATATAATACATAATGAAAAATGAGAAACACATGTATAATTTGATCAGCCTCAATCGCTAACAGTAGCCTATCCCGAGACACACTTGGGTCCCTGGGCTCTCTTACTAAAGCCTAAGTTACCCTTGTCATTTTCAGACCTCACTCCTTCAATGTGAGTTTAGACTTAGGCCGTCACTGTCACACATCAAGGCCTCTTTGCAGAGAACCTGACGCTGGGATAAGGCAACACGGGTAGGAGATAATGCCGGATCAGCAAGTTGAATCTGGAGCGGCTCGACTATGAGCTTCTCCTGGCCAGTTCCCCTCCCCTGGAGAGCGGGCATCATTGATATTTGATATAGCATCCATCTCACGGCTGAGCGCTCTAGCTAAGTATAGATTAACGCCGCCGTATAGTTAGACACTGGGGTAGAATGCTAAAGCTCGGACGTGGATAGAAATTAACTATAGATATACCATTTATCAAGCCAAAGCCGTTTATAAGTACACAAACTTGAAGCCCATAGTGTCAACCTTGGCGAGTTCATCAGCATGAGAGGGAAAGGGTTTTCTCCTTCCCCTCAGGCCACGGACAACACTCCCGCTTTTCCTATATTCACTCACCCGGTCAAATTCGATCTGCAACGGCAATGCCACCCCTTGGTGTGTGAGCCATATTCAATTGCCTGTTTTTTAATACTACTTATAAGGTTTTTACGCCCGTTTTTCTATACTACTTATATGGTTTTTACGCCCGTTTTTCTATACTACTAATATGCTTTTTACGCCAATTTTGATATACTACTCATATTTTCTTGTACGGTAATGGGTGGATATACATTGTGATGTGGTATTTAGATGAAATTGGACTGTGGCGTAAGCCAAAGCAGCAGTCTCTCAAGTTTAAATGCTATGAATTCGCAATCAGTAATTCCCAATAGCTTATAATTAGAATGTCTATAAGACATGCAACTGGCGTCATTTGTGAAGGGGCATAAAAGAATGATATCTGTATCATCACCTCTTGCAGAGGCCATCATTATATATTCTTTCCTACAAGTTTTCTGTGACAAATATTGTCTAGTTCCCTAGTCTAATATTAGTAGCAGAGTACCGTTAACATACAAACTTGGGTGGATAAGATGCAAAGATAGCACAATCACTGCATGCAATCAGATGCTTATGGCAAACAGATTAACTAACCCGAGTACAGCTTCTAAAATAAAATACAGCCTCTCAAAAGAGTGTATTTATATAAGTCCATATAATGCCAAATATCAGTTATTTCTTCTACCATTTCACTGTTAGAAAATTCTATTTGTATGCAATCAATTCTAAATTCTCGGCTCCGCATGTTAGGAGATGCAGTTATGTTAGGAGATGCAGTTATGTTAGGAGATCTAGATTTGAAATTTCTTGTTTCGAAGTGACCAGGGTTACCATTTCCAAATGGCCATCTTTTCTTTTCACAAAAACCAGGTCATTTCGTTGCCATGGAAACTATCTAAAAAGCACCGATTTTCGAATTCTTATCAACTTTTACACCCTGTCATTTCATTCAACATGAAAAAACTAAATGGTCAGGTTTTTTTCTCGAAATATAGAAAATTAGAATTATATTTTTTTGCCAATTTCCCTCTAATTATTGCATAAATGACGTCATTTTTGTCCAATTCAGCTGCAATCTAATATCGAAATCTACCCAATAGAAACAGGAACTATTTTCCGAATAGGGTAGGTTTAATTGCTTTATTTGATGTTTAAAATTTTTAACTTCTTTTAGGCAAGATTTTCGCAAAAGAATGACCCAAATGTTGTTGC
Source organism: Sthenelais limicola (assembly GCA_942159475.1). Classification (NCBI taxonomy): domain Eukaryota; kingdom Metazoa; phylum Annelida; class Polychaeta; order Phyllodocida; family Sigalionidae; genus Sthenelais; species Sthenelais limicola. The sequence continues at coordinate 10,691,718 of OW804100.1, read as the reverse complement.
ATATATATTCAACGCTTGCCCTTAAATTTCCGATTATAAATGTGGATGAAGTTTAAATTAATGATATTTCATCCTAGGTGTGAGTGAGTGTGTGAGGGGGAGGGGATATTCTAACTTGAAGTAAGTACCTTTGATCAAAATACAAAATTTGACAAGAGCAGTGTTTAAGCATGAGAAAATGCACATAATCAGCCTTGCATCTGTATAACCAGGGGTAAGAATAAAGGATGTGTCAGCATTGTAGCTAAGGAAGAATATTTGAAACAAGACGTAAAACAAAGAATTAAATGATTATAACATTATTTCATCTCATAAAGAGACATCGGATAACCTTAATCACAATGGTAACATCAAGGCCTTCCTCAATTCCTCCCCAACAAATTGCTCTGTTACCTGAGTTCATGTTCACCTCCATCAAGGTCTGTGGAGCTAGTTCTAACCTTACCAAACACAACCAGAAAATATAGCTAAATACTCGACTGAAACATTTTTCAGGATATAATAATGCAAACGCGATCGACTGCACACACATTTCAGATAAACGAACAATTCCACTCGTTTGACACATATTTATATAGAGTCGCGACTTTGGTGTAAAATAGCTTTGGGCTCTGCAGTGAATAGGGAAAGAAGACTGATGTTACCCTCAACATTAATCCATCATTTTCTCTTGTGTTTGTTTATTTATGAGCTCCGGGTCTGGACATGGATGAGACGAGGCACCGTCCCTGCCCCATCTCCTTGCATAATCCTCTTAGTTTGCAAGCTGGGCGCTCAAGTCATCTCCTCCAGTACAGTACTTGTCTAATTTTGCCTTACTATTTCCTTTTTTCCCGAGCATCCTTTTTACGTATATCTTTGGCAGAGAGCAGGCATATATGGTGGCTGCTGGGCGGAGAAGCCGCTTCAATGGGCTCTGCCTGGAGAAGCACCTTGTCGATTATTCCTGTCAGGTCAGCGACATCCAATGTCAAGCGCAATAACGCTCGACTGCTTAGATTATTCTCAACAAGATTTAAATACTTACATGACCAATGTCCCGAGACTCGGGACATTGTCTTCTAAAAACCTTTAGCTGCCAAATCCCAAAGTCAATTGACCCCAGGAAAGGGGGATATGGGAAAAATACAAGACACTTCTGACCACAGTTTGAATATTCCATGAATCTCTTTCCGTCACTTTTGCCTGGGTGACGCTGTGTTGGGAGCACCGGAGTGTATATATAATGCATACGGCATATCACTATGAATTTACGGTTTCAGATGGGAAAATACTGGGATGGAGTTGGGGACATAGCCATAGGACGTCCATCAAGATGAATACAGAATAGCTTTAGGTATACATTCAAGATGCAAAATGTCCAACTGGCCAGGTTTGGAGATGAAGATAGCAATAATTGAAAACTATAGCAGTAGTTATATATATGTCAGAAACCCAGCAGAAAACACGTCAGAAAACGAAAGTGTTCACTTGTAAAGTATGTGGTGTATATGTGTGAAATTGTCCTGGTATCAACAAATGAATGAATAAATTCATTCTAACACTGGTTTGTAAAATGCATTATCAGCTAAGCATGAACAAATCAGACACACTTGATTCTTTTTGCATCAACATCAAGTATATATGATGCCTACACATGTCCATCAATTTCTAGGCATTACCATGGCCGTTTACACATGGAATTAGCAAAAGAAGAAAAGGTATTCATTTTTCATTTTGGTGCATGACAAGATGTTACTCCCAATATACCAATGAACTAGCTAGGATTCCCCATTGAGACATACACATCATATGTATCCTAATACAGGTCAGGTCTTATTGCTAATTCACTGGATAAAGGAAGGGGTTATGGCTATGTCATGGCTATGTTTGGAATTGGATTGCCAATCAACAATTAAGCAGTCCTGGTATAGCTAAATTTCAGAGTAAGTAACAACAGAGTAAATTAGGTGGGTGGGAGGGAGGGAATGTGGACCATTGGTTCTCAGTAAACTCCTTTGTTGTCGTCAACGAGTATAGACAGGTGCACTTCAGAAATAGACTGTTTTTTTAGATGCAGGTTTTCCCCAACTGTTGGCCTGTAGTGAATAGGCCGTAACAGATCACTTGTACAGCCACACATAGTGCAAATCATCGATGTAGATATTGTTCGTTTTACGCAATTCTTCTTTATTTGATTGGTATCTCCTGAAGGAATGGTGACTTTAGTGTTTATCCTAAGGTTGGCCATAATATTTGAGGTATTTTCATAGCTGAGAATGTATCTTTAACATATTGTAAACCATTTGCAAATCCTACCCACGGTCAGATCTATTAAAACCCCACCTTGCCAATACTCATCAAGTGAGAAGAGCTGTAAGGTCCTGTTATCTGTATCAAAGGCCAAAAAATAAATAGGTGTGTTTCCGATTTAACACCTAGAAAAACTTACCATACCTAAAAGTTGTTTTCACCGTCCCTAATTTTTCAATGATCTTTTGACAAAAAAGCTAATAAAAACAGGAAAACAAGTTTTCCTAACCAGAAAACTGTTAAAGTGTATATTTCTTATGTTTACAACTACTGTTATAAAATAAGACAGAATATAGATATTGTTTCAGTTTCTGGATGGTGGTTGCCTAAGAAAAAAAGAAAGAATTACCCCCCTACCTAGTTTTCATCTAGATAAATAGGAAACACGCCTATTTTTCTTTTGTTGCCTAACGTCAACGTATGAAGTTATTCACACCTGTGGACATTTCCCCTGGGGGACGGGGCTGGGAGGAGCAGCAAGGTCAGAGTGACAATATAACAGCTATGAAGCGATGTAGAGTTAGCATTTATCCCTTGGATAATAACTTTATATTTTCCCATGCTCGATATGTCTCCCCAGCTTAACAACAATCGTGCAGATTACCGCACACAACCATTAACACTTCAACAGAGAAGAAAGAAACCCCGAGACAAAGAGAACCAGGGGCTGGTGATTGTATTTGGGGTTGTGTTTATAGGGTCCCACGTTTCGGGCATTATCAAGGATCTGTAAAATGTATGATCTAGCTCTTAAAGAATAGGTTGGAAGACCTATTCTTCAAGAGCTAGATCATACGTTTTACAGATCCTTGATAGATCCTTGAAGGAACAAAGAAATGGACGAATTCGGGAAAGATTCACCTGCAAATAGGAGCCCCCCCCCCTATTCTGGTACAGAATTACTAAATATTTGTCCGAATGTCTCCCGTGCTGAGACAAGTGTTTAGTACGTCAGTTGGATTGAGGCAAAACATTAGACAGGAGGCACTCTGGAACAGCTTCATCAGGACCACAGTGATCTTTTGGATTCACCTATAGATTTTCTTCGCCTGCAGCTTACCACCGATGGAGGGGCCTTACAATGGGCCAAACGATATCATGCGCGTCAAGGGGAGCATTAGCCCGATATTGGATGTCATCTAAATTCATAAAGCATGCCACAGTGGATTAGTGAGCTAGGATACCTTATTCACTGAGCGGATATGGCGGGGATATTACCAATGGTGGATTAACATATCACCTCGACGGAAGGTCAGGGCGCGATAATAGGATGATGGAAATATCTAGAGACCAGAATCTATGGATGGGCTGAAGATGTGGTCTGGCCTATATAACTTGTGCATATGTTCAGGAAATGAGGAAATGCTCCATTACTAGAACAAGCCTTATGATTCCCGGGTGGTAATCATATTCATATCTTATTGTCACATTCGCTAAATGTGTTTCCTCCTATGATAAAGCAATCCATTGTAACACGTTACAATTAATATCGTATATGTTCCTCCAGCACATTAGTATGATTTAAAGAATGAAATCCTGCCAACAGTAATATTTCCTAAGCTCAATATATGCAGCTAAACATTGTATTACATCTTCTTCAACCCTGTTGATCCACACCTGTAAACCCAGTTTTTATCTGCTCCAGTCTCAGGATGCACTTTTGGTGAAGTGTAACAATCGATTTCCTATAATCACCTGATGCTGCTGTCAATTTACCAGCAGCCGAGATGAAGAGACTTAGCGCTAGACAATGACAAGCGTGTTTTTTACCGTTTCCCATATGAGTCTAAAAGTTTGCCCCATTACAATTGGACACGCTTTTCTTTTGGAACTGGTAAAAATCTTTCCTCCGAGCATCACCATTAAATATGCATGAGAGAATAATGTATAAAAATCGTAAAAGGGACAAGCGTTTTGGAAGCCAATCCAACTTCCGGTTCCGGTCAATTCCCAAGGTAGCACTAGGGGGCGATATTGACCGGGGTGAGGCAATTAGGTTTGAATGGAAGTTGGAGCAGGGAATCAATTGCTAGCAATTTGTGCAATACATACATCACCTGAAAGAGTGTTTTCGCCAAAAGGCCTGTTCACAGAGGTACTTTTACTACCTTACAAGTAAAATGAGTAAAATTTAAGTTCAAGAGAGGCTCTTCCCAGGAGTTACAGTTATATTTCTGGCCTGCCCTTCAGGGATTTGAATTGAGGACGGCCTTCCTACATATATGATAACGAGGGACATCAGTAATATATAGGCGTAGAATTATACTATAAAAGTTGCTGTTAAATTAATATCATTCTTTTTTATAATGCAAATAAATGGAAATTTCCTAGTAGAGAATCGCATGTGGAAGTGGAGTATAACGAATGTGCCTATATACCCTATGACACGACAATTAAAATCCGCTACATCCCCGCTGTAGCAAAACCTCAAAGTTTGCGATTGTATTTAAAGAGAATATTCCTTTGCTCCATTAAATACGAAGTAGGATCGTAGTCTAAAGAATATTAGGATAAGTTTTTTGCTTGTGGGGTTATTGGATAGGTAAAGAGAAAGCGGTCATAGGAGAATCAAAATGTTGCATTTTATTTTCACATATATATTTTTAATCATTTGGTCTATGGCCCCGAAGGGATGAAGCTTCAGCTGACCTGCAAAGGACGAGACCGGAAGCAGCACCACTCCCAACTAAAATGGTCAAAATGTTTTTCCTCCAAGTTGTGCGAGACTCGATCAAGATAGGGAAAGCTTCTTAAAAGCGAGTCTGACTTCTTTAAAGGTGAACATGCAAACCGGGAGGTCCATGTGGAATTAAAACCATTCAATGGTTGGCATGACCCGCTATTGGTTTTCAATTGAGGATGCGAAGGGGGCAGGCCACAGTAAACACGCATCTAGAGTCAGGAAACATTTAATAAAGGTGGGAGGGGTGGCGAGTGGGGAGGAGGCCCTAATTGGAATCATGACCCGCCATTTGGTTAAAGTACCACCGGGCCGTTAGCCAAGGATCTAAAAATCGTGGCGATGGTTATTTTCTATAAAAGGGGAATTATAAGGCAACCAATTCTCTTAGACTAAATACTTAAAATTTCCTCAGGAAATGTTGGGTATCATTAGAGCTAGTAAGTTACCAAAGAAATTACTGTTGATGACGTTTTACGAGCCTTAAGCTTTTACGAGGAAGTAGCAAGAAGAAGGAGCGGACATGTTTCTGTATACACTCCCAGGGCCACTATAAAGCCATCTACAAAGAAGCAAGTTTGCATAATGATGGTCCATGGCAGGGCAGTGCAGCAGATAGCAAACAGGGACAGATATGGGTCAGATTTTCAGAAAATGTACAATTCAACTTCGCCAATCCTCTCAAATAACCCAAATTTCGGACGAAAATAAAGTTCAAAATACAGTTCAACCTAACCAAACAGATTGCTAGAATCAATGCAATGCCGAATATACTCGAATATACCTAGTATTAGCCAAATTGAAGCCTAATTTTGTAGAATTTACTAAATGTGTACAGCTGCCAATTGTACATTTTCTGAAAATCTGACCCATATATACGATGCTATGCTGGAATGATATACATGATGTTGAGACATAGATTGAGCATATGCCATACCATATATAGGACCCTCCAACAACCTAAATTCCATATTGGAATGCCCATCTCCGTAATCTTAACTCCATACCTCCTACTCACGATCCCTTCAAGATTTGAGCTCTTCAGGATCCGACCTAGCTTGCGCTAGTTGGCCAACTAGTCCAAGCCCAAGCCTTATTAGGCTGGCCTAAATGACAAGGTTAACACAAGGTTAAATGTACGTTAACATGAACAGACATGGACCATTTGTGGTGCACATCAGAAACGGCTTTCACGGACCGCTTATGCTCAACATTTATTTACACCGAATGGCCCTATTAAACAGTCATTAGTGGAAAGTTACTGCACCGAAACACACACGATAAAGCGCGGGGTTTAGGATAACATTAGGAAGAATTAATCGAGGAAAATGAATTTAATTTTAACCGTGTGGTGCTGAGAAAAGTGGATGTTTCTAACTCTTCTATTATTTGGATATAATCTCAAAAACGCAAATGATAGATAGTTTTAATATCCCTCGCAGTAAAATCGAATACATTACAAAGCTACGAGGAAAACGGCATTTAAAACTCAATGAGCCTCACGTACGTCACCTTGTACCAACGCTATATCCAGTTCTTAGTATCACTGTGCCTACACCTACTTATACATGATGAGGTAAAGTGGGATTTGGAGGTTTCAGTTCATAAACGTTTGCTAGGTTTAACATGTTTTTCATTCATATGGGATGCTTATTTATATGTTAGTGCATGTATACAGCACCAGTGTATACTGTAATAACTTTAACTAAGAGCTATCTGGAAGTAAAAAGTGTGGAAATGCTTTTATCATTTTTAAGGAAGATGCCCGTAACGTGTTTGTGTGGTACAGAAATCAATCAGTCGCTTTACACTCATCATAACATTGGTTTTACCTCATCACTATCAGATTTGGAAACTTGTTTTATCCAAAAAGCACTGTTTTGATGACGATAGTGGTGAAATCCATATGCTCTACTGTTGATAATATAATCTCTGTTGATTATTTTCATAATTGTCAGAGGTATATAAATACAGAAACACATAGGCATGTAAACAAAGTCCCCTTTGATGAGGTAAAGCGGTTTAAGGTGGGGTAAAGCGGTTTTCTTGATCGGTTAGGTCACAGTGAGTATGGAGCACTTGACTGTCATACAAAAGGGTGCGATCGTTGAGAAAAACAACTAGGCTTTGTGTGAAAGCCCTGTATTCAAGGTATTCATATCGAAATGTCCGTTGATTGGTGACCGGCTGTATAAAAGCGTGAGGCCTATTTATTCAATATATCAATATAGATGTAGAATAGTCCGTTATTCCTGAATAAGTTATTGTGTTGGGTCTGAATCATCAGAATAGGATCTACGGTGTCTTGTGATAGAAATTGAGAGTGTTGGATTGTTATCCAGCATGCTCATCATGTATGGGTCTTCAAATGCTGGAGTCGCACATTACTCCCGCTCTATATGATATCTCTCATTAGGCAATGCATGGTAGTATACAACCTTGGGAGCTGAGAAAACTTATCAACAGGCGTCGAAGACGAAACTTCAAAAGGCTGAACATAACTGCCATTTAAATATTGATTTATATATTGGAATACGAATAAGGATTATATTAAACATAGTTTTCAGCTGTCTGCCATTCAAATATAAGTTTATAATATTATATTGACATAAATTTTGATGCATAAGAAATATATGAAACAAATTTTCAGCTGTATGCCATTCATGTATATATTCATTTATATGTTGGAATAAATTATCATGCAACAATAATAAGGAACATACTAAACATAGTGTTCAGCAGTGTTCAGCTGTCTGCTATTCAAACAAAATAATATTCATTCATACATTGGAATGAATTCTTACGTGGTATCGTAATATTCTAAGAACTAGGTGCTATAGGACGGCTTCTGTGTACAAGCGCAAGCAAGAATAGTAACAGATTCAAGGCCGATAGCTTCAATCAATAAGTGATCCATGGGATAACAACTGTTGGCTACCGGGTTGATCTTATGGGCATAAGGGATGGCCGTATACACATAGCCGGTAAGGACCTGGGTCAATTATTGCAGTCCTTGAAGGGCTTGCAACATTTCTATGGATAGGTAGGATATTGACGTGCATGTCATGAGTAGTGAGTTTAGATCAAATAGACTTATCCTAGTGTGTATAGAATTTTAATGAGCCTTTTCCCGTTGTCTAGTCAGTAAAACAATACTAATGCGTAGGTAAATTCCTGTGCTCATAAAATGATGAACAACATGAAAGGCTGTGCAGTAATATTAACCGCAATCAGATCCATTGCTTCATGCCAATAACAGACTGAATTAGTCTTGCTTGTCTTGAATTGCAAGGGCAATTATTCCCTCCACACTTGATTTTCTATTTTAAGATTAAGTAGATCTACTGCGAGGGCTATTTTTAGAGGCTGGTGCTGTGATATTCTCGAGTGACACCCACCAGCGTGTAGAGTGAGGCCCACCCCCAACCCGTCTACTACAGCCGCCCCTATCTCTATCTGTGGCCTGCCAGAATACAGATTGTAGCTGACAGTCCAACTATCATCGCTTCATCTCATATCCCCCTTCTTGCTGGCGCACAATTAGCAGCTGGTCCTCCCAGCCTCTACTAGAAGCCATTCACCATTCTCCCCATCTCTAGGCTTTCCCAGCCAATGAAGTTTTATCTTCTAACTTTTAAAAGGCTTGGTCCCTATAATCTAGCGTCTCCAAAATAAATAATTGTTCTCACACTCTCTCCCTCGCACCCTTTCAATAGGAATCCATTTCACTTGGACTTGTGGATCAGAGGTTGTAAATTATGCATACGCTCCTAAATCCGTGGCGATAATCCCGGGCTAACCCTTGGGATATGGCTGCAGTAAATAATACCACCATCATGTGACATTGAGGGACATCTTCCCGCTTATATCGGCCTTCCCGCTACACTCTAATACTTACAAATTGGAAATAACCATATCTTTGTTTTTCACTCTACACGTATTGACATAGATGATTGGATGAATAGCGTGCTGTAGCAGAAAGCGAGTGTATAAATAGGCTAAATGCTAATAAAACCAAACAGCTACCAGCATTTCCTGACATGTCAACAGAGATTATGCTAACCCAATTTGACCTTTCACGTTGCAATGGGGACGTACCATATGAGAGAGGCAAGATGGAGGGGCAGGCGGATTTCCCGGGGCAATTTCCTTTCATCTTATACTTCTAACACGAACGACACACAGGACAGAAGCTTCGCTTCAAGAATGCCACGAGAAATTTGACAAAAATTCTCAATATGGCCTTAGTTGGACTACTTTCTATGATGTTTATACATCTAATCTTCCACGGTAGACATAACTTCTCACCGCAATTACCAAAATATGTCAAAATAGCAATAGAGTTACTAATGACCCGACTTGTTATAAAAACAGGTCAAGGAATGAAAAACTAACGAGAATGAAATCTTATACTGGTTGGAACACCTAATGACAATATATTGCTCTAGCAAAAACTGGCATGCCGTCTAATGTCTTGGATTCCATTTGTTGTGTAACCATGTGGTATAGTTGTAAAGATGGAGAATACCGTGTACATGGCTATTCCAGCTAAAGGTCATCAAACCAGAAGTGGACGGCGAGGTTTGTCTGTATGCGCGGTGCCTGTGTACATTAAAACCCTGTGAGGATTGTGTCTTCAGTGTGTGGCAAATGCAGCATGCGACTGAGCGGTCATTCTAGGGCCATCATCTGGCCTCAGCACACCAGGTGTATACATTACATACACAACGCTTACAGACGCAGCCCCGCGTCCCCCACCATGGCCTTTTATTGCACAATCTGTTTGAGCAATATCATACACAATGCACTCACAGACTGGCGTAAACTCAGAGATAACCCTTCCCATGGAACCAGTCGCGCTCTACACCGTGTCAATCACATATCAATAAATACAGACAATGTCTTTTTATTTGTGTACACAAATGCACTGCTGCGTAACTCAGACCATACCACTATGATGATACATGTATGTTTAATATTCCATCCGAATCAAAAGTTTGATAAATCTGACTGGCACGGGGAGAGACCGGCTCTCGTATTTTCTCCATATTAAAAGGTCGTTAAATAAAGAAGCAGCAGACTCAAATCGAGGAAGCACTTATCAATCTCCGCCTTGGATGAGAGACCAAGCCGTTATGTCTGAAGTTCACGTCCATTTCCTAATAATGCAGGAGAAGGGCGAATGTACAGAGACAAGCCATAACTACCTCCAATATTCATAGAGATTTTATGTAGTAGCATTTATCTCAGTCTGGCTCCACACACCATGGGAGAACTCTACATTATTCACGCGCATCACACTGGGCATGTGCCTTATGGCCAATAAACCCCAGCTTCTGTATCTTCTAATATATTAAGGCCGAAGACAGGCATAGTTGATGCGAGCAGAGGAATCAGCTGAGGGCGGAATAGCCTGCCCCAATGGGACATGCTTCTGAGTTACAGTTAGCAGCCCAACATCCAGCCATATAAACTAGATAGAAACATAGATTAAAATAGAACGGCCCTTAAAATAATCTTAATGATATCTTGCAGAAAAGCATGCAGACACAGTTGAGAATGCAAAGGGAAAAAAGATCAATCCTTGTGTAATAAATAGCATGTGCAACAATACATCACCCGGCTTATGGCATGGGGAAAGGCCATTACATGCTGGCTAGTAGGTAGATATATCAGAGGTTGATCAATTATATATATGAGTTACTCGAGTTTCAAATATACCGTGACAAACCAAGGAGGTGTAAAGTAGCATCGAAATCATATATACGAGCTAGGTGTTGCCGATCAATATATCCGGAAGAAAATGGATCCGAAGATTACAAATAATATACTAATAGATATTTGTTTTTTCCTGTGGATTTCGACAGGAGAAATATTTATGGACATGACATGATATATGTGTGATAAGCACAGGTGAACATATTTATTAAAATATTGACAGATTGATATTGATATAGCAGAAAATAGTGTACACGTTACATGAGCTTATTAATAAACAAACAAACAAACTACCAAGATGTAATCGAATAATTGGATATAAGAACATGGACATGCGACAATCGAGCTGAGACTTTTGGGCAAGAGATGAATGAGTGAGGTATACATGTACTATAGTACAGAGGGAGTGGCTTTCACCGTCCATTCTTGCACGCCCTTGTGTATATTTCAAAACTTTCCAGCTATGTTTCGCAATTTGGGGGATTTACAAACAAACCATTTCTTCTCTATGAATGACCTGATAGTTAGTTCGGTCTAGTATTATTTAAATATAGCTTTATTGCATCAGGTTGTTTACCCCTATCCTTATAAATAAACCACTTTTTGGGTGTAGTGACCAAATACTCTATGTTAGCCAGTGATCAACCAGTGGTCCCCCAAATACCCCCTAAACTAAACTAAAATTAAGTTATAGTTTTTAGTACAATGTATGCTATTGGTATCTGAGAAAAGGATATAGATAGAACCTAATGAGAATGTGGTATGAGGGACACTATTGCACTGTCCGAGATGGGGTTTTTTTCGTGGCCCACGAGCCGATAGGCGAGTTGGTTATAAGTATATAGCTGTGTACTGGGGGTCGGAAGAGGGAATGGCAATGTCATACCACACGCGTTGAACTGGTGCAAATTACCACACTACTCCTGCCCATACAAATAGCATGTGGTACATGCACCAACGTGGAGTAAACTATATAGCCTCCGTCCCAAGATATTTTTAAAAAATCTATAGTTAAAAAGCCAAGTATTGTGGGACAAATGCCAGATTCTCATTGTTCCTTGTAAAGATACAATGATTGCTTGAGTCACCTTTGTCACAGATACGCCAAGGCAATCTGCTTCTCCTCCTGCAGATGGAAATTGCCCCACAAATTATGCCAGCCCTTGACCTCTAACATGTGGTCGAGTGCTACAAGGAGGAGGAGAACTCAGTGGTTAGAGTCATAATGGATTTCTCTGACTAATCGTTACTTTGGTGTTTAATTCTCACTTATCGCTACTTGAACGCCACCATCTGCCAGGGTATCTGTGAGAAGGGCCAGATATACCAGAATGTGCTGCGCAATGGACGCTTAGGTCGGAAGGGGGCGCAAAACATCGTGCCATTGATAAGAATGGAGTAAAATTCACTGTAAATAATCACAATACAATAGTAGCGGTGAATATGTTCTGTAGCGATTAAAGATAGAAAGGGCACCATGGTTGGGAGAATAAAAAGTGCTACGAAGGGTCGTGGATTAGTTTTAGAGCGACTGATCAATGATTACGTAACCAATCTATCACAACGCATGCCATCCTCACAGGCTTAATTAACTAATCATCGGCGTAATAGTCGAGCACATGCACACATTCAGTTGCGTCAGCGCAATACAAGTTGTGCAGATTAACTTGCAGTACTCGCCAATTTGCCCATTAATCAAACAAGGGCAGCCAGCTGATAGCTGAGCGCACGGAAAATCTAAGGTTAAATGCTGGTTTGGTGCATGAGGGCTCGGGGAGCGGTGGGTCCTACAACAATCTAATCTATAGATCGACAGCATCAGTCATAATTTGAATATTGATTTGAATATATTGCAAATATTCATGGCAGGGTTCCACAATGCTACACTAGAGTAGAGTAGGACTCGACACCGGTTTCTCTTGATACAATATGAGAGCAAGGGTACAAATTGGTATGTCAAATGGACATTGGCTGCTTAACTGAAAGCTATTGCAATAGGCCTATATATACACATTTCTAATGTGTCCACTCAGATAAAGAGTAGTATTGTAAAGAATTTCTGTTTGTACTAAAGTTAAATGGGAATATATTGAAGCCATACACTGGTTTTAGGACTTGAGTTCCACACCCCACCATGTTATAGTCATGGTGAATCATCAGGAGCCAGGGAAAGATGGCTCTCAGACGACCTGTGGTAGTATACTACCCAGTAGCAAGTGCCTGTAATATCGTTAACATATGTCTACCGTCCCTGAATAAATGATCTTGGCTCACCTCAGCCGTGCAAGCATACCAGTTTATTCGCTAACTGACCGACAAGTCGACTTACCTACAAAAGAAAAATTGAGTTTGTTTAACCATATGATATACAACAGTACAAGCGATCATAAATGCCGGTCAATATCAGTGTTTCAACCTACACTGAATATCAAATAGCATTTCTTAAAACAATTGATTAGGGGAATTTACCACATCAATGATGATGTACATCAATCAAGGTGCACTACTTATATAAATATAAATGCACTTTTCGTTGTTCCCTGGGCTTCAGTAGAATACATTGTTTTCTGCAGTCATGTTCTTTTTAAACTCTAAGAAATAGAAGTCGATGATAAGTATGGGAATGATGGGAAATGATGGCTACAGGCTATGTACATTGTGTCGTCCTGTATGATCGTTGGTGATTTATTAGTATGTTTGCACTGGCAACAGGTTCTAACTCATTATTTCTTTGGGGATGTTGAAATATAATAATTTTTTATTTCATTGGAGAACCGATTTTGAGTTTTTTCCCACAAACTGCGAAACTGCACAATCAGCTGGCAGTTCTGCATTGTTTCGTGCAGTACGAGACACATATGCTGTAAACCTATTGAACTTCAACTGAGTTTAGATAAAAACTGATATACTGAAATATTACTGATATTTGGGTTTCTTGTGTATCCAAAGATTAGCTCATCTCTAAAATGTCTATGATATAACGTGTATGTGTTTTTAACAATTTCAGTAATTTTGGTGGAGGTTGCATTATATACCGTTACAAATGACATAGATCCAATTTCTGGCAATTTTATATTCATTCCATTAGGCTCAACAGTGTTGAGTGCCTGTATCCATTTGCCTTCCATTAGTAGTCTGTTTTATTGTTTTTCGTTTGTCTGAGCTTTGATCTAATATTTGTTCTATTGGATAAATCACCATATTTTCCTCTGCACTATGGAATGTATCATTGAAATGTTCAGCAACTGTTTTTTTCTGTTCCGTCCGGATGTCCTACTAGTATTCAGTGATTATCATGTTTCACATATTGTGATTTCACGTACAAACACTATACTAATCCACATAGTAAAAACACGTTGCATCTGGTATTGACTACATTAGATATAAACTGCGTGGTATTATATCAAGATTGAATATTTATTTCTTACTTTCAATGGATAATTAAATTCGCTTCCTTCTTAATATCATTTTACAATCCTGCTCTTGGTCCAAATCGACAGACTTATTGACCGACTTCCTAAAATTAACACTAATTTTGAATATTCATTCCAATTCGTTATACATAACGACTTCTTATTGAGCGAATTTCGGATAATCTACTAATTCTGAGAATATAAGTAACTTGTAATATTTATAAGCAACTTATAGTGTATTGCAATTGCTAACATTAACAACTGGGTATATTTTTTTGCAATCAATGTAATGGCAAACCAATGTCTTAAATCCAATATCCTTAGTGAAACTTTTCAACAATCAAAGTAAACTCCCCACTCCACTTCTAACATTATATCTTGAATTATTCTTTGATTATCTAATAATATTCTGTATGAATAATACTGTATACCTAGATCCATAAAGTTAATATTGACCAACAAGTCTCAACTCTATTAATAACTTGAAAGCTTTCCACAAGCTGACACTCGACTAAAATTGCCAGAACCACCAATATGCAATTAACTATGATCCGGTGAAACGGCATGATCACCCGATAGCCTACAATTGGGTAAACATAAATATAACATGGACGTACCGTACTGCACAATCAGTGTCAAAATGTATCGTCGGTAGTAAAACAAAACCAAGGGTGAGCCATTGTATTTATCCTAGGGTCAAACAATATAGAGTGGTTACTTGTATAGTTATCTCAAAAACATAACTTTGACTCACTGCCAATAGCGCAGTAACAGTAAACAACTCCTGGAGTCCCATACTCCGGGGTTTCACTTACTACGTGTAGTTTGTCTTTTAACCCTACGTTTACCGTTTTTCACACTTGAAGAACAAAATCAAGATATTTTGAGTAAAAAGCTTTTAAGCAAGTAAATCACGTCTGTATTGAACATAGCTCTGACTAAGAATAGTAATAAATGTTGATATTTTCATTATGAATTGCATAAATGAATATTTCTTCACCCATGAATACTTCATCGTCTATGACAGCGTCAAATGTAGGGAAATTAAGAGCAATACTTTGGATTGATAATAAATTTGGAATCGGATATTAACCCCGAATTGTCTTTTTCAATATATTGGCCTCCCATAACAACAAACCACATTCATATATCCAACCCTGATCTTATCAATCAGTTTGCCTCCCTCTGTTCGACGCCAAACATCCTAGCGCACCCAGCGAGCTAGCACTGCACTAGCAGCCGCTTCTCCCTATCACATACCAGTATGTTTTCTACCTGACCCACTGCCTTGGCCTATTGAACGAGTAGATATGATGGATCACGGTTGATCTGAGGGATGAATCAGATTGCAGGCCATGAATATCTCATTACCCGTCAATATTTCACAAACACCAGCATGGCCGCCACCCAGCGCCAACATCAAATATATATATATATCCAGCTCGCCCTCAAACGCACTGCTCAATAGACGGAATGGAAATGTATAGAATATAAAAGTTTTCTCTCATACCAACATCCATCATTCCATCCGTCATCATATATTCTCATCCTAAGTACTTCACAGAAGGACATCAAAAAGATTAAATATTTACATTTAAGGACAATCAAACAATAGTTTACCTTCCATCCATCGTGAATATGACATGACAAGAACACCCCCAGTTAAGGTACTTTAGTCGACTAATACAAGATCAATCGGCATGTAATTTAGTTTTAAAAAGGGAATAGTGAGGAATGAGCGATAATGGGTGCTTACATGTGTGATTGATACATATCACTCGCCTTAAGAATGGCCACCATTAACCCCTATATTGCCTCATACATTATACGTATGGAGAAGTATTGCCATTGTAATATTTACATACAAAGAAAGATGGACTCACACTTACGTACATGGCTTATTGATGGGAACTATCGATCACAAGTACTTGGAGCCTATAGTCAAAGTATCCTTCTTTCTGTTTCATCTAGTTCTAAGCTTAATCACAGCTACATAAAAACACTGAAGTATTAGTCCATATTTGTAGGATCTCATTATTGCTCATACAGTTCCACATTGAAGGAAGAATCCATGCATGTAAAGGTGGGTCAGATTTATACATATATACAGAGGAGTAAATGGGAAATCTGACAGGCAAACACTATTGCAGCGCTCAACTTCTATACTTTTTAGTGAGTTTTTATTAAGTTTGATAGAGAAGACTTCCCGGGGCCTGTCGGGAGTCCAGTAATGGATAGTTGCCGAGAGCAGCTCCCCCAGCACCCAGCCCCGGCGCCCACCTTACATGAAGCCACTTTTTTCGGTTATATTCCTGACGTAATGATGGATGGGAGGGAAGCTTTTTAGAAAAAATAAATACAAAGACATGTTCCATCAAAGGTGCTTTGTCTGGGTGTCACTGGTGCCTGCAAGTGCCTGCCTGTTTAGTGCCCAATAAACCCTGACACAACGACATCCACATATTGCGGCAAACACCCCAAGCAATGCCCAAATACTATTATATCTTGTCTTCATAATTAAGGCAAGTTTGGGCCAACTTCTCCAACAACAATAGTATTCAATACAAGTGGCTTTGGTTAACTGATGGATATTTTCAAAGAAAAGTGGCCTCATAGTGGTTTCCCATTGATATACATTCTATGATCAATACAATTGTTGAACGGCTGAAAAGAGAGATGTGGCACATACACATTCTTAACGATATAAGCTGATACAGTGAAGTATCACTCGAGAAAGGCCCCAGCGCCCGGGAAGCAGAGCATATAAGATATAATTTCCAAATCAATATAACGACCGGGTTATTGGCAGTAAGAGGTAGTGACAACTCTAACCCAGGGCGCGTGTTTTTATGGCTGGTAATGCGGGTGTTGGCCGTATATGTGCGCAGCTGGGGCGGCGGCCGCTGCCACAGCCACACCCCCTCCGCCGACCAATCACTTCATACTTGACTTGCTCAGGGAGCATACGTTATACACGGGACGCAAAATGCTTCTCTGGTCTTCTCTTTCATCTCCTCTATCTACGCGCTTTAAATGCATAGCGGACCGGGCTACACCGACAGCACCAGCACCTTTGCATTTAAAGGTGCTCATCCTGCAAGTTTGCTGCTTTAAAATCTAAAAGCCAATCCACTGTATATTTTTTTCCATTACCTCACCAATATCGTTTATTTATAACAAAATGTTTCTGGTTTGCTTCTTAGCACCAGTTTTAGTTGCATGATCGATCTACTGATGGAAGTTGGTGAATAAAGAAAGTAGGTACCCGTATATAACGCCAGGTGCATTCATCAGACTTAACATTCGTTAAAAATAACCCCATAATATAAAGAGTGTCTGTCAGCAGATTGATCCAAATCGTCAGTCCAAAAAAAGACCAATTTCTTCCAAAATATGGTAGACAAAAAGAAATATTAAATTTTAAGGATTTTCCAGGTATATGGAAGTAAAACCCCAAGAAAAATATATATATTCGTAGTAAATAGCATTCTGCTGAATCTTCGAACGAAACTTTCGCACACGACTTTCTCGCACGACCTCTAAATGGCATACAAATTAATGACTCACAAAAAAAGTGCATTAACGCATGAATCAGCTGAGCATCAGGTAATGCATTAGGCGAAAATAATGCGGGGTGCTTGTCATGTGGAGGTCCAGTTTTTACATTTTACTTCGCTGATATGGGCCTGCATAATGTTTTACTACTCGTGGGCACAAAACATAAATGCTTCCATAAACTAATAAGCAACTAATATAATATGCAACTGCAAAGACGGATAGAAATAATCAGAAGAAACTTGGAAACGAAGAAAGTGAAGCATATGAGAGACTAATGACATCGCGACACAGATAAATAAATACAAACAGAATCGGTGGAGATCAGAGTTGAACGTAAAAGGCGAAGATAACCTGGCGCAAAGATATCAGTTATCACAGCGAGCTCCCTGTGCCGAAAGGGAATATATTAGAGAATGTATATATGAAAGTATGGTGATGGAGGTGGACATAGAGAATGGCGGCCAAACGAAGCTAACAGGGAGAATGAAGGTAGATGATCCCAGGTCTAAAGCACTCAGGCCAGCGACCTGTCCACTTCTCCCGAGCTTCCATCCAGCAGAGGATAGAGAGCCTTCTGGTCGCAAAAGGGAATGTAAAATGCGAGGAAAAGTTCTTCCTTTATGACAATCTTCCCTTTGGGTGAGGGAGAAAAAGTAATATCAAAGGGAAATCAGTAGGAAAATCCACAGCTTGAGCCGTCCTCCAAAGAAGATTAATCTTCCCAAAGGTGTTTTTTTCTTTCCCGGACCTTCATGAGCCAATACGTCAAACAAACAAGTTTTCCGGGAATGAACTGATCTTTCTCTACGTACAAGACGTTTTGTGTTCTCCTTTACACAATAACATCTAGCATGTAGTATGGCTTTACCTTTACCGAGTATCTACATCATAAATAGTTTGTACTCAGAACGGTAGGATTGCATACATAGTTTTAATACAGTAGATTTAAGTTTTCTACCCCAAGACCCAGTCTTTCCCAGCTTCCTGATGGCAACCTCGAACAACCTATCTAACATAATACCATTGATAGAACACAATCTGCATATTTTATAGGCTGCCGGCATTAACGATATAATCTAACCGAGGCTAATTTACAGCAAATCTGGGGAAAGATACATTGAATTAAAAACATGATAATAAATGACTATATCTCATCATCATCTTTGGATCCCAGGGATGCTCTGTACCAAATGAGTTGCAAGACAAAAACTGGACAATACTGAATGACAAAGGCAGACTGACAAGCATGGCATGATTAATTACACCGATACTCCTCTCCTGCCAAGACCAAACATCAATTTTTCCACCATTTAAAATTAATATTCTCATCGCTGCCACTTTTATCATTTCTTTCAGCCCATCTACAAACGGGCAGGCATTCCACAGGCCATTATAGGGCTGTTTTCATGATCAAATATAATCATAAAACAACAATTCCAACCATAACCATGAACTAAATTTATGGGAAGACCCAATCTCAATATTCTCTAAAGACAATCTTCAAACGTAAATAGGGAAAGCGGATGGCGCCATATAGACTCGTACCGTCCCTGAGTATTG
Source organism: Sthenelais limicola (assembly GCA_942159475.1). NCBI lineage: Eukaryota > Metazoa > Annelida > Polychaeta > Phyllodocida > Sigalionidae > Sthenelais > Sthenelais limicola. The sequence goes on along the minus strand of OW804100.1, from coordinate 10,672,497 downwards.
TATGCTATAATTAGTGGCTGAGAATGACAACAGAAGATCCCAAGGATGAACACAAATCCCTTCCAGCCCAGGCAATAAATATGATAGTATAAGACTTAGAGACCGCCCATAAAAGCCACAGACATAAATGGAAAATCTTTAGTTCTATTCTTACCAACATGAGCCAACAATAAGATTGTTCTCCAACAATGACTGAAACAAAAAGCCTTGAAAGGACTTTCATTGATTTCCTAGTTCTCTGGAGATAAGAAGAAAAGAACATCAGTAATACGAGATCTTGACCAAGGGAAGGGAAAATATACTTAAAGCGCGAGCACTGAGTATTTTATTCCAAGATAAGGCGATGAAAGGGGATTCGTGAGCTTGAGGCCATCCAGCTCAGTTAATGACTACTGGTTGATGAGATACCAGACCCTTGTGAGACAAGGACGCCGGCTTAACGCTGGCATATAGCTACATCAACGTTATTGTATCATTGAAGGAAGGACACCTGAAACATGACTGGTGTCAGAGGTACTGCTAGGCAGGGGAAGAGTGAGGGGACAGCGTCTAACGTAATGAGCCAGAATTAACATGCTGCAGGGGTATATCTTCATTTAGAGAGAGAGAGAGAGGAGGGATGGAGAGAGGGAAAGAGAGAGAGAGAGAGAGGAGGGAGGGAGAGAGAGGTATATCTTCATTTAGAGAGAGAGGAGGGATGGAGGGAGGGAAAGAGAGAGAGGTATATCTTCATTTAGAGAGAGAGAGGAGGGATGGAGGGAGGGAGGGAGAGAGAGAGAGAGAGAGAGAGAGAGAGAGAGAGAGAGAGGAGGGATGGAGGGAGGGAGAGAGAGAGGTTTATCTTCATTTAGAGAAAGAGAGGAGGGAAGGAGGGTAACACAGAGAGAGAGAGAGAGAGAGAGAGAGAGAGAGAGACATACAAGCAGACAGACAGAAGACGCTCTAGAGAATCTAGTGTGTATAAAGTATGTGCAGAAAATATTGACATGCAGCCAAACCAATTGAATTCTAATTACAGTGGATTTTATGTGGTGTCTGTGCACCATGGAATCCCGGTTAACCGGTGCATTGGATATATGCCTTACAACTTGCATACAAGTGTTGGCCATCAATTTTATTAAAAATACATAGATTTGACCATTAATATTTTTCACTAATTACATTCTGAAATACAAACGCATGATGGTATTTAGGCCTTTAGCTATCATATAATTTACACACACTATGAAAAGGACCTGTCCTATGGTGAATAGTAATAAAATGAAATAATAATATTGGCCTTTAAAAATGCATTCTCAGCTCTGCATGAACAAATCAGACAAACTTGCTTCTTTTTCACCCGCATCAACTATATAACATGTCCACACATATCCATTAGTTTCCAGGTGCTTTTATGCCAGTTAACCCATGGAATTAGCAAAAGAAATTATCCATATTTCATTATGGTGCACCACAATAACACAGATGAGGCTCCCATATACTAGTGAACTGACTGGTAGTCCCCACCCTCTTATATCCTAATATAGGATGAGGTCTTATTGCTGATTGACTGAACTGTGAAGCAGTATGGCTACTGCTGTGGTTACGTTTGGAATTGGATTGCCAATTAAGCAATGCATACCCAGAGCAGCATTCCAATGTTAGTAAGAACAGAGGAAATTCAGTGGGAGGGTGTGTGTGCCATTGGATTTCAGTAAACTCACTGGTTGTATAGTAGAGGTTCACTCCAGGAACAGACCCTGTTCTTGGAGATCCAACTTTTGGCCTGTGCTGAATAGGATATAACAGATCACTTGTATCTATCGTATAGCTGCACACCGTGCAAATTATTGATGTAGAAATTGTTGGTTTTACTCAATTTTTCATTATTTGATTGTTATCTCCTGAAGGGATGGTAACTTTAGAGTGTTTATCGTAACGTTAGTCATTATATTTGAGGTATTTTCACAGCTGGGAATGAATCTTTCGTGAAATAAAAAAAGGTTTTCCATAACGAATATAACCAGATATGACCTATAGACCCATGATATTTTGAAAATGAATAATCTAAGTGGCGTCTATGCAATAGACATATATACATATATATAAATGTTCATTAATGACTGATCAAACCGACCAAACATGTAGTACTTGCTGACTTTAGACAAACACTTACATTCAACCTCTAGTCTAGATATTCATGTTTCAACTTCCCGAGGAGTAACTTGTTTTCTGTATAAGGATATCATTCATTGGCAGTTTTAACATTGTTGCCGTACACTGTTGAACTGTGTTAGGAAAGGCTGCAAAAGTCTCTATCACCTCTATTGGACACTGTGACATGAAACCTAATCCTTCCACGTCACACTGTCACATGCCTAACCAAGCTTATTACTATTTCTTGCAGCAGAAGAGAGGGGCATATCTTGTTGCACCGTTTCTCGGCACCTATCAACCATAGTGAAGTGATTTTGCTATCGCATGATATGAGACAAAACATTGGGCAAGGGTCTGTCTTATCTATTTTAAAAGTAAAAGAATCGAATGTTTTTCATATTTTTAACATTTTCACCAATCAGCTAGATTTCCAAATAGAAGCCAATGCTGGGGAAGCGTAAGGTTCGGCCAGGTACTTTTCAATCTTTCTACCTATTCTATTTCCTCATAGAAGAACTCCCAGAGCTCGGGAAAAATAAGGTCCTCAGAAGTGGACTTTCAATACATATAGCCCTAGGTGCCCTCTTTTATATAATAAAAAATAAAGCTTTACAAAAAATAGCTTTACACTATTTACTTCTGGGTGGGGCCACTAAACATGTGAGGCCACTAAACATGTGCTATATCTGACCTTCTATTGAGACCCCCACCCCCACCAAACACAATCATTCAACTACAGGAGATGATGATTCTAAAGACTTCCCTGTCGACTGGTGCAGGAAGCTTAATGACAAATAAGTGGTGACGCGGCGGCGAGCATACGCCCAGTGTAAATTAGGTCTCCGAGCTCTACTCCCATCTCATAACGTAGCTTTAATTATTATTTGAAAAAACTTGTGCGTGGCTAAATTATACCTCAGTCTATAGGAAAATATATGACGGATTAGCACTATTTATGGGTGGCGAACGGAGGATATTATTTCTCGGTGACTATTAAATCATTTTTCTGGTTCTATACCATGGATGTTCTTCTCATAAAATGTAATGTTGTAAGGCCAAGAGGGAAATGAAAATCGATAGACATTCTTAAAGTGTCCCCGAGAGACTGTTTGCGTATTCGTGAATGAAGCCCTATTATATAGACTCTATAATAGAGAGCCTGGTGTAGTGGTAGGGATGTCCAGGACCGGATTCACCATTGGTCAAAGTCCAAGTGTACTAACTCAATGGGCCGTGATTTGAAGACATGTAATGTTATAGAAAACTGGAAATATTTCCGCCCCATATCTTGAACATAACACCAGCATTTCTACTCTCAACTTGACACTATTGCCGCAATCGATACAAAAAAGCCCCCACAGAAATAGATATATGTTTTTCCTCACAGAACCAGAGCTCGGCCATTGGAGAGGAGCAAAAGAACATAAGAGAATACACCAAAATGACTCCTCGAGTTGGCAAGGGTATATTTCAAGTACACGTGTACATTTAGATGTGTATCACCATGATGAGATCCGTCTGAACCTCACAATCATACTAAACCAACTCCTAGATCAAAATTGATCTTAGCCGATAAAGAAGCAAATGATGGCTTATCTAAAACGAGGGGTAGACACAGATTGAGGACATGATGCGTTCGTTTGCTTGTATAAATGGAGCGCGAGGCGGGCCGGCAAATAATGTCATGTACAAACTGACAAAGCACTGATTACTTTTTTCGGAGAAACCACGGGACATGGACAAAACAAATCAGAAATATCACCAGTCAGGCTGGCAAAGATTACTATAGAGGCTATCTCAGTTTAACAGCGCTAAAAATCAAGCAACAATGTCAATAACGTTGGCTCTACTGGGGAGGGTATTCTACAGGCTGTTAGAGGGGGATGACTGGGCCTACCTACTCCAATTGCAGACCACGCTTCAGTTCCAATGTAAGAGGAAGGGGGAAGATGTGGATGTTAGAAAATACAGCAGGGCCTAATCTGAAATTGCTAGTGTTTTCTCTTTGTGATGTATGAGAAGGAGCCAACGGTCCGATGTTTTCATATACCACGTGGCAAAGTTACTGGCACCAGTAATATATTACTTTGGGTATTTGGAACAGAGCAGTCGGGACGATAACTGAATTAGAGAAAACTGGAACCCATACCAACACAGACAGGGAAAATTGATTTTATTACCACATACCCGTTTATAGAAAAAAGCGAGCAGAGACGGTGCTGCATTTGTTTGTTTCCATAAAGTCGGATCTATAAATATGAATTATCTACGGCTGTGCGTAGAAAGTGGAACTAGCCGTATGGCAAAGCCTGCTGATCCCCTGAACCGAGCACATCCATTTTGATATGTATTCATATACGGAATCTAAGGCAACCAATGATGAAAGGGAAAGCTTTTTAGCGACAAGTTCTGACATTTCATACGGATGGTTCAATCCTTAACTTCAATCTGCAAAAGCTTAAGAAATGTTGAAATGCAAAACATATATATATCTCTCTTCTGAAGCAAGCAATCCATTTTCATCACGCCGACAATTTTATTGATAAACTAGGTCTCCACCAGAATGTTAACTATTGAAATCAATCTACGCCCCAAGGCCACAGGGCAAAAGATTAATCATCAGGGTTAGTTCAATATCAGAACTAGACAAGCCTGACTGAGATCTTAACAGCTGCATATCAACTGTATCAGATAATAGCGAAGCTAATTTATTAACATCCATCAAGATATAAGAAGGAATTGCCTTGGCTTCAAAATGAAGTCTTCCATCACTGGAGGTAACAAAAGGTACGATATGAGATATACGATATGGCTGATTCATGGCATCAAGCAATGGTGTTTGCATATCGTGTTTTGGCAATTGCTATTTGATCCCTTCAGGGAAGTCATCGGAGGATAAGATTTACTGGAACAGACTTATTGGAAAGACGGGTTTATTTACTTGATAGAGAAAACGAGGATGACATGGGTTCTTCGGAAGAACTGCTAGCGTGACGAGATTTATATTATTCATAATCATGATATCATAACTATAGGCATTATTCCATCCTATGTAAACAGCCTTTCTTAGATTGCTTTCATTCGCTCATTGATATGGACTACCATAATTAATCCTATCTTTTAAATATCGACAAAAAATAGCATTTATGAGTTTCAATTTTCCGGAATATTAAAGTTAACATTAAAATATACTTTTACGAAGGGAAAAAATATATACTTTTACAAAGTTAAAACACATTGTTGAAAAGAAGCACTAAGAATGTTGACGATGAGAAGAAAATGGGAGTTAGGAACCACAGGTGCATGTGGATATGCACCAGGTATGTCCGGATCAGCGGACGAGGTACATGGACAGCGATGGACTGCGAATGCATCATCAGGATAAACGAGAAATGGCCAAGAAAGAGCTTGGGACGGATGCCATTTATTAGACAGGGGCTCTTATCGTTGTCTTATTCATGATGTTCCAGTGGTAGTAAAGTGGAATGGGAGGAGGTGGAGCAGCTATGAGTGGAGAGGAGGACATATCAGTCTACCAGCAGAGACTGGGAGACGACTCGGGTGTACAGCAGGGGAACTCCATGGCGACAAATGACCATGTTTACCTCGCCAAACATCTAAGCTGTTATTCTAAATCACATTAAACCCTGCCATTCTACCCAACAATGAATCGCCGACTTAGAGTCACGCAGGGAGCATAGAGAGAAGTGACAAGAAGCTGAGTCCAGATAAGAGGGACATCTGACAGAATAGACCAGAAACAGTCCTCACGGATCTGCCTAAATCTATTGTCACTAAACAAATTATACAATTGTAGTATACAGATTGTTTATACAATTGTAGTATACAGATTGTTTATACAATTGTAGTATACAGATTGTTTATACAATTGTAGTATACAGATTGTTTATACAATTGTAGTATACAGATTGTTTATACAATTGTAGTATACAGATTGTTTATACAATTGTAGTATACAGATTGTATTGTATATGGCCAGAGAACGCTGACTATTTCTATATACTACTCACATAAGATTTCCAGCGCTCACACCTGTACCAACTTTACCATCAGAGGGAGCCATATTTTATGTACCGTTACAATTACCATTTCTATTCCACATTACCATTATATTTATGTACACACTATGGTAACATCATTATACCGTTGTATTAAGATCAGAGTCATAATAGTAAGGCTATTGTCTTGTGTTACCTGTTCTCCTCCTCAAACGATACCGGGTTACTACACATTACAGTTTTAATGCCCATGAAATAAATACCCTATAGATAACTCTTCAACACAAGTAAAACGACAGTTGTACCACACACAACTTTGGTAACATCATTATACCGTTGTATAAGCAGACAGTTCTTCACTCCATAGAACTTTAAAAGCTTCGACTCTGAATAAACTCCTAATGGATATTTCCTTTCATACGAACTTTTTTCACTATATTTCGGATCACTAGGGAAACTAATTCTAGTCAGCTCCCCGAAGGTCCATGTCCCCCAGGGTAGAAGCAGCTGCTTTGGTTATAGGCAAGTGTAGAGTAGTAGAGCCTGGACCCTGGAAGACGCCGTGGCCGGCAGATCCCTTCCCTCAATCCCCAGCACCCACACTAGCACATATCTTATCGACCTCAAACTGTAAAGCTTTCTCGTCTCTTCTATCTCCCCTTCATATGTTCATCCACTAATTCTAAAAATCCTGTCGCTTTCCCACTTCAACTCTCCAGCAGGACATGGCCAAATTCCACTCGATTAGCATCGCTCTACTATGGGGGGGGGGGGGGGCGGGGGGGGGGGGGACCCCTTCCCATGCATGAGATCGGATATATTGGCCCACACTAGGTTTGTTTTTTTCGACAAAATCTTTATTCAGCGGTATGTACAATATAACCAGACAAACAGTCTCGCTCCAAGGAGCGGTTTTCCTCATGCCCTGAACTTATTGGACTGATATTCAGAGCCGAAATTGAGGTGGGTGATACACATAATACATGCATTTCAAAGCTATCGAGATGTTGAATTTTACTTTTTTAAAATACAGTTTTACTATTGAACTAGATTCGTTATCCCTAAATTGATCTCGACATTATTAAGAGAGTCTAAGTGTATACAATTAAATGAAAAAGAAAAGATATATGAAAGGAATGAAATGTATGTTTGAGATGGGAAATGGAAAAATGAGATGATGGTTAACTATATATAATCTTTGGGGTAGACATGACTATAGGTGGTGGGTGAGTGAGTGGTATCAGACCATGTGAGAAGATATAAATGGGATGGTCACAGATTGTGTATCCTTTTGTTGGTTTAGATCACCGCAACAATATATACAGATAGGTTTTTGCTACAAGATATGAAATACAATATGATACATTTAGTGAAGAATACCTCTTAGTATATTCCGTTTCAGGGCAGTACTAAATTCTTTGGCAATTTCAAGCTTCCTTAGAGTAGGGTTTAGTTTGTTCCAGTCCCTGGCACACTGATACAAAAGAGATTTTTTGTCTTTTTCAGTTTTTGGTATGAATGTGGGGAGGGTGGGGGCAGCGTTTTGGCGTGTATTTCGTAACAACAAAGGGGGGTTACCATTATTATCATTATTATTAACATTGCTGTAGACTCTGCCGTGGGCTAATTTCAAATTATTATATAGAATCCTGTCATTTATCATCATAGTGTTTGTTTCTCTGTGCATATCTCGGATAGGAGTTCGTATGTCAGAATGTGTAGCACAGCGAAGAATTCGATTTTGAAGCTTTTGAAGCTTATTTAGATTTCCCTGATTTAAGCAACTCAGTACCGAAAGGCTGTAGTCGAAAATTGAGATAATTTTAGATTTGCATAACATTATGGCAGTTTTGGTATCTAGGTTTTTTCTTATCTTATTGAAGGTGTATAGTTTATGGTTTATTTGTTTGATCAGGGCATTGAATTGTCCTATCATGGTGAGATGTGAGTCTAATTTGATGCCCAGGTATTCGTATGTATCTACTATTTGGAGAACCGTGCCACCCACCCTAACCTCCACATCCATATGCTGATTTTTGTGCCTGGTGTTGAAGACCAGTAACCTAGTTTTTGCGACATTAAGGGAGAGCCTACTACATTTACACCATTCATAAAATTTGACCATATCGGAGGCGACTACCTGCGCACATTTTTTTAGAGTGTTAGATACATAGTATAGGACTGTATCATCAGCGTATTGAATATACTTACAGGACATATCTAGATCTTTAATGTCATTTACATAGACCAAAAAAAGTAGAGGGCCCAGTACAGAACCTTGGGGTACCCCAATTGGAATAACCCCCACAGAAGAAGTGAAGCCATTTAGTTTTACAGACTGAGTTCGATTCTTTAGGTAGGAGTCAAACCAGGCCAAATGGCGGTCAGTTACTCCGAGATCAGATAATTTTTTGAGTAGAATTTCATGATTAACGCAGTCAAAAGCTTTGCTAAAGTCTATGAAACATGCCAAGGCATAATCTTTTTTATGCATTGACGTGTTAATATCTGTTACCAAATTATAAATAGCCTCCGATGTACTGTGTCCTTTTTGAAAACCTAGCTGGTATTTACTCAGGAGATGGTTTTGTTCTAAATACTGTGTTAGGTGTAGTACAATAATTTTTTCTAAGATTTTTCCAGCTATATGGGTTAAAGAGATCGGTCTAGTATCGGTGGGTGTTTTGGCAAGTGCTTTCTTCGGTAGGGGTTTTACAATACTATGTTTCCAGGATGATGGGTAAATACCTGATGATATTGATACAGTGAATACGTGTATTAATTGGTCTATCAATATAATAAAAGCGTCCTTATATATTCTGGCTGAGATATTCTCACATCCGGAACTCTTGGTGATTGTTATGTCTCCGATTATAGAGGCAACCTTGGTCCTATCGACAATAGGCAAGGTGTAGTTATGTATAATATTATAATTGGTTCTCGTGAATGAGGATGGGGGTATTTTGTTTGCAGTTTCATTCCCTATGTTACAATAGAATTTATTTAGCTCATTTGCTGCCTCTGCTCCCAGTAGAGTTTTATTATCATCATTTGAGGTTTGTCGGTCATAGTTGGATTAGAGATTTTACAATATATCAGCAATGGAGATTTATTTCTTAAGAAAACCATCATTTTAGATGGGAAATATTCAACAAAGAAATTATGATGTCGAAATAAAACACGTTTTTAAAAAAAATGATTTCATGCACTTTTTCCTATTTACATGTTTACGTGATTTTATATTTAAAGCACGATACGCTCACAAAGCCCTTGAACATTTTATAAGAGACGTACTTGCTCTTTATTATTCTGCCTCTTGAGGCGAGACAATGTGAAGCAGGTGCGATCAGACCCAGAAAAAAAACATGGTGAAAATGAAATATCGAAGGAAAGTATAAAAGCGTGTGTATTTAGCTGAAAGTTGAGAACCCTGGAGAAAAATCAATGGTGAAAAGGTCCAGAATGTGCGATGGTAATCTATTAAGTACATAAACACGAACCAGGCTGAGATCCAAGGATCAAAACGTGGCTAGAGGCCGACGACATAACAAGCTCGATGTAAAGGGGAGCAGCATAGGCGAGTTATACATGGGACGTGTGGGAAGGGGTTCTCAGAGGTTCCTAACAATTATGGACGGTACAAAATGTTGGCAACGTCCCATTGGTCGATATATTGGAGGCGTGGGTAAGGGAAGATGAGGAAAAGAAATTTAAGGAAATATAAGTAGGCCATGGAAGACGGAAGCCATCAGTGTAATGTGGTCTAAAATAATTCCGATTTGCGCATGGGAAATATCGAGGTCCGTCACCAGATCTTAGAGGGAAACATTATCCAGATGAACTTAGAGAGAATTACTTCAAGCATTTTAGGCAAGAGCAGAAATAGGAATTCTTTAAGGCACTTATTCACTTAAATATTTTGCTTCAATTTGTCTCAACCATATCAAATGGTCGATCGGTTAAAATACAAATTATATTTTCTTTGAAACAAAAGAGGAGTCGTATCAGAAGCAATCACAGAATTGGACTTTAATACTACGTACATTTATTTTCTCTTCGTTATATTTGTGTAGCTATGTCTGTGCTATGACTGTTGTTCAATAACCAAATAGTGGTGAAATGAATACCACCTTGCATTGCACATAATTACATTTGCCGTGCCCAGCCATGAGACTATTATTCAAATTCTTGTTCGGCCATATCGCACTCATTGGTATCGAGAATGATTCGAGTCTCAAATTACAAATTACAAAAGACATTTGATACAACTTTAGACATAACATATTAAATGACACTAATTACTCTTTGTCACACAAGACATTTTTGAGTGAATCGTTGAGCCATTTTTGAATATCTAGGTAACAAAGTGTACTGTGCATGTCGGAGAACACTGTGAATGGTCCTGAAATCCTGGCTCAAACGATTACTACATTCCATCCCCAGATACTTTTTTAGCTTACATCATGCAAACCGTCAATCTATCATGGGCTCTGGCAGTCTAAAGAAGGATGCACTGCCTCAAAAAGATCATGTTTAGTGCCATCAACCATATCATTCACAAAGGCATAAAAATTGGGTTTTAGGCGAATAAAAAGGAAAAAATAGGGTCAAAATAAAGGTAAAAACAGGGAAAAAGTGAGAAGACTTTCTCCCATCGGAGCGTTTTGTAAGGTGGATGATATGGGCACTAAGTTCATGGCTAAATGATGCATTGAGAAGGAACGGCGGAGTACAGGGACTGTAACATGATCGCTGACTGGCAGCCCAGTTCCTCCTTTTAGCGGAGAAGGCATATGGAGTAGAGTGAAACATGGAGATGTTGGCTAAATGAGGCCTGCCTTCGATAAATATAGAATGCATATATATATATATTATTATATACGTCCGCTCAAAGGCAATGATCAAATAAAGCAGCTCAAGCGACTGGTTTTATAAACTGCATTCATCCTAGCATCAGTTTTAGAATAGCAGGGACAAAGAACCGTTCTGTATTTCGCCACTATTGATCATTCTTTATATAATTGAAGTGAATAGACGTCTCAGGCTTGACATCACTATGTGGGACCATTGTACAGGTCCATAATGCACTCAACAATTCAACTTAATGGCGCATGGTTTTAGGGTCATAAAATCGAAAGTTTATTTCCTTCATGAAGATAAATAGAAATAATATAAAATGGTAGATGAAAAGCAGAAATTTGGAAGGGAATAAAACATTGGAGCAAAGGAAAGCCATACGTGGTCACGGTGAAATAAATGAACTTACATGGAGGGAGGGCTATATATGAACTTACATGGAGGGAGGGCTATACATGAACTTACATGGAGGGAGGGCTATACATGAACTTGCATGGAGGGAGGGCTATATATGAACTTGCATGGAGGGAGGGCTATATATGAACTTACATGGAGGGAGGGCTATACATGAACTTGCATGGAGGGAGGGCTATATATGAACTTACATGGAGGGAGGGCTATACATGAACTTGCATGGAGGGAGGGCTATATATGAACTTGCATGGAGGGAGGGCTATACATGAACTTGCATGGAGGGAGGGCTATATATGAACTTACATGGAGGGAGGGCTATACATGAACTTGCATGGAGGGAGGGCTATACATGAACTTACATGGAGGGAGGGCTATATATGAACTTACATGGAGGGAGGGCTATATATGAACTTACATGGAGGGAGGGCTATATATGAACTTACATGGAGGGAGGGCTATACATGAACTTGCATGGAGGGAGGGCTATAAATGAACTTACATGGAGGGAGGGCTATATATGAACTTACTTGGAGGGAGGGCTATATATGAACTTGCATGGAGGGAGGGCTATACATGAACTTGCATGGAGGGAGGGCTATACATGAACTTACATGGAGGGAGGGCTATACATGAACTTGCATGGAGGGAGGGCTATATATTAACTTACATGGAGGGAGGGTTATATATGAACTTACATGGAGGGAGGGCTATATATTAACTTACATGGAGGGAGGGCTATATATGAACTTACATGGAGGGAGGGCTATATATGAACTTACATTGAGGGAGGGCTATACATGAACTTGCATGGAGGGAGGGCTATATATGAACTTACATGGAGGGAGGGCTATATATGAACTTGCATGGAGGGAGGGCTATATATTAACTTACATGGAGGGAGGGCTATACATGAACTTACATGGAGGGAGGGCTATATATGAACTTACATGGAGGGAGGGCTGGCAAACGAAATAAAAGTGCCATGACTGTAAATGGCTGATGGGATGCAAGGCCAGACCTAGTGGAAGGAGGACATAGAAGGCTCGGTAAATCCGATCCAATTACACCAGGAGAGATGAGGGTTTACACCGGGTAACTTTACCACGCAGTATCATATGCAGCATACACTGGCCTAAATATCATATTCATCACCTTTAATCACGCATGTACCCACTAACTACCCTCCATACAACGTGCCCAGATAGAATACAATCTTCAACTCGTTGCCATTGATTGCTCTGCATTGAGATTTCTATATTATTTAATAATATTCGCTGAACGAATTGAAACTAGAAGCTCGCTGTTTGTGTATCAGTTACTCACCAAATTACCATGGTAATCCAGTCATTGGCCAGGGCGCATATAATGAGAAATGGAGCTTACCTAAAAATAAATGAAATAAAGACACATTTAGTGAAATGACTTTGTGAAGTAAACAAGGGCAGATAGACTGGAAAGCAAACTACAGATTGATTCACACACAAAGCGGAACCCGGCAGAAGCAAATGGAAAACAAGAAAGGCGACGATGGTGAGAAACGCAGCGGCAGATAGAGGATCGCAGCGATGCACCGCGGGGAAAAGACATAAATAGAGAATATTTACTCTCCTGTGACTTCCGTGTATATATGATTTATCCATTTGTGAGGGGAAAGACCCATTCATCGATATTCATGGTACTCCGAATCTAGAGGAGAGGAGGAATAACGGGGCGAGAGGACGGGAGGAGTACAGGCGTACATTGTTTTATATTGAACGCCGGCTCGAGCACAGCGAATAAAAGCTATGTTTAATTAGATAGAGTGAGCTTTGATTAGATCCGCCACCACGGAAAGCTAATCCTTACTTAGAGTAGGACCTGATGAACTGAGCGCATATATAGCACCCCCTCTCATTAATGTACAATGTTACATATCATTGTCAAGAGGATGGCTAAGCCACGTCAATGGTAGTAATGAGGATGGATCGGTGGATAGATAGATAGATAGATAGATCAAAGGATAGTAATGATGATAGATAGACAGATCAAAGGATAAATAGATAGATAGATAGATAGAAAGAGAGATAGATAGATAGATAGATAGATAGAAAGATAGATAGATAGATACAGATCAAAAAATAGTAATGAGGATAGTTGGATAGATAGATAGACAGATCAAAGAATAGTAATGAGGATAGATAGATAGATAGATAGACATATCAAAGGATGGTCATGAGGATAGAGATAGTTAGATAGATAGTAATGAGGATAGATAGAGATAGATAGATAGATAGATAGATAAATAGACACCAAGTAATAATAATGAAGATAGATATACAGATAGATAAAGGGATAGTAAGTAAAGGGATAAAGATAGATAAAGAGAGAGATAACATTCATCATCTCCACCAGTATTTTTCCCCTTTCTGCATGAGTACCCGTCAGACTGATAACAGTACCATCCTCCCCTAAAAGGGCCCGACCTCGGTGGCGTCCTCTCAAACCCTGTGAAGTACTATCATAGATTTATCAGTTACCCATCAGCCTGTTCTTCTTTTTTTTCGGAACTTTTCTATAATAACAATTTATTGAGGCTGTCTGGCACAAATCTATACCACCCGCCACCACAAAGAGCTGAAAAATTCTGATCAATGCCGCATAGAAGCGTAATGGTTTCACTATTATAATAATCTTTGAAGAAGGGGCAACAGAGAAAAGAGAGGCCCTGACGCTGGGTGAAATACATCGATGTTTATATTCGGGAGGCCATGGCCAGAAAGAGCAAGCTTTGATATGAATGGGAGCAAATACAGCGACATACAAGCAAAATCAAAGATGAAAAATGGTGTAAACGGAGCAAGGGTCCGACGAAAATGTGTTGGGCTGAAAATTACTGCCAAAAGGGGACTTAGGCATCCTACAGGGTCCCATTTACTACACAATGCTTAGCTGTGCTACTTAGAATCTGAGAAATGATATGGGGATACACCCCCCAAGGCATCAAGGAGAGAGAGGCTTTTCAATAATGGATGACATTTTCTTCACTCGACTCCTCTTTCTCCTGTCATCTTGTTCTCTATAATTAAAGATTAACAATCAATGGTGACAGTGTAGGCCGAGGCAAACATTGCTGCAGGAAAATGGGCAGCCAAGCTTACTGCGCAAAATGCACTGACAATAAAATTCAATACTAACTATGAGCTTGTCCCTTTATCTTATAGAATGCTTCTAAATACAACTGTAAAGAATTATATTCCTTTGAAGGGCTACCATGATTTTGAGGGGCACGGAATTCAATCAATTATAGAACTCATTACATGTTTATTTATGGTTTGAGAACACAGCGAATGGTGGATATCCGAAGACTAAAGTCCAACTATTTTCGGTGCGATATCCGGTGCGATATCAAACACTCACACAATGGTAGGAAACTTGAAAGTTGATAAAACATTGAATGTAAGTGATTTTTAGATTTTAGATAGACAGACCCTCCATAGTATTATCCCAAGTCCAAAACATAGTCATCAATACTGGAAGGACTGGCTAAAATAGGAGCGGGTGGATTGTCACCTGAAGAGAGTGCTCAATTTATGCTAGTATAGTGCTACTGGCCACCGGTAGAAAGGGCCATACAAACTGGTCATGTGACCTTTGGGATTGGCATCACCTGTATCCAGAAGTCATAAAGTAGGTTAGTTGTGGCCACTGAGAAAAAGACGAAGCTATCCATACGTAATATATTACTCCACTGTCAGGACGCCGAGAAGAGCGGCATAGATAATACATGGATGGAAATAAGCGATGAGAGAAGTTTGCCCCCTGCCTTACCTGACACCAGGTAATGAATAGCCCCACAGTTGGCCTCTCACAAACACCATAACTCTATGTGTAACCGCATAACCATGAAATAAGCATTTTAGAAATTATGGTGACAAATAAGGTGAACATTTAGCATTTAATTAGTGTTTCTTATATTTCTTTAAAAATGGAGGCAATCCATACTTATCAAGCGTCCTTTCCTAGATGACAGGAGTATTAATCCCTGCCTTTAGCAAAAAGCCAATTTTGAAATTATATCTAGGCGACGTATACAAAGGACTGAAGGGACTGAGTGCAGACTCCCAACAGTGCAATCATCATAAGTTAAGCGATACCTAATACACACCAGACTGCGATACACATGCTCCCCGTATATTGATACTCCAACCATTACTAAAGACCTAACCCCAGGCAAGCCACCAGCCTAGCACAAGCTCTAGTAGTATAAAGAAATGGGAATTATCCGCTGGCTTTAGTCTAGCCCCAGTTCCATGCATACCCAATGATGTATTTGTTATTCTTTATGATGTTTTGCCCACAGAAACAAGCCACTATAACATAAATGGGCTGGGTAAATTAAGTAGTGAGGAAATATAGGCAAGGCCATGGTGAGTTACTAAGAGAGATGATGTAAGTAAGTTGATGAAGTAATTGGGGTAGGATATTGTCTGCATGGGAAATGAGTCCGTCATAACTTAAATAAAGGGAAGGAGGCAGTTAGTTAGAGTCACACACTGTTATGTTAAGGGTTATTTATAAACCATGGGAATATATAATTATTCCTGTCACTTAAGTAGACATCTATCGAGTCGTTCATGAACAAAATAAGAAAATTAAGTAAATGAATATTAATTATCCCGGATCATGGATGTTTTGCGAGCCTATTTGCCATCTAACAGACTGACTTCCAATAAATACAACGTTCGCTTATCACAAATGGCAGTAAAAAAAAGCTCCATACGATATTACTTTTTCCCTCTTTACAACCAGCCGACCACTCTTAGCTGACGTCCCTTTTGAAACTATAGAGCTAATAAGAGTCCATGGCCCTTTTACAACCGGGGGTATATATGCGACAAGGCAATTTGCCAAGGTTGATGGAAAGAGTTGAGTTAGGCCCTGCTTCAAGAGGATCTCACCTTCTTCCATGGGCCTGTCCCCAGGGGTCGGGTTTGAAGGTCGTAATCCACAAGTAACATCAGCAGTGTCATCATCATCAACTTGACCTTCAAGTTCAACTCCACCAAGGTCATCTTCATCAACACCTCCATTGTCATCACAAGTGTCTAGAATGTGTGCTGCGTCCAACTCTTCGTTCTCATCATTTTGTAAAGTCTCGATGCGCCTCAGACCAGAGGCGCGACGTTCCGCATTATTATCCTGAGTCTCTGATTGAATTAATTTAGCTAGGTTTTCACTGACCGCGTCTGGATGAGGTATCCGGAAACTCTTCGTCCTCCCCGCATCTTTGGCAGATGTGGGCCTGACCATGAGAGGACTAGAACTAAGGCTACGTACTACCACGCGCTCTTCATCTTCACTAGAAGGGGCTACAGAAGGATCGTGTTTGGGGGATCTTCTTTGTACAAGGGGGGTACTTAGGGGCGAGTATGACTCCCCATATCGCATTATCTTAGGACTCATTGCAAGGAAGTCCGTGAAGTCGTTCGGGGTTGGACTGGGAGTGGTCTCCCGAGATGGATTAACTCCGGAAATAGCATTTGGAGAAGGAATCTGGTTCTTCCTGTCAGATAATGAAATGGAGCTTGTGACGTCACTTGAAGTCAGCCCATTCTGGCTGCCTCCTAATCGTCCTACTAGTCTTTTATCAGCTTCTAAATGATAAACACGCGTCTCAATATCGCCGACCTTGTCGCTAAGCAAATCTAAACGGCCCATGATGCGTTGCTCGAGCATGCGCAACCTAACATCAAAGTCGTCCGCACATTTGCTAACATGTTTTTTCAAATAGCGCTCAAAGTGGGATTCCATAGCTTCTGAGGCGCTGGGTCCAGACAAGGAAGAGAATGTCTGATTGAAAAACTTGACAAAGAGGCTCTGGCGATGCTGTCCAGTGGTTATCTCATCCTCCTCAGAAGGGATATGTTGAATACAGAACTTGGGGCTGCGTCGGTGGGGTTTGTCTGATGTACCGTTAGGCTTATTACCTGGTGACTTGGAAGTAGAGCAAGGTTTGACGACAGATCGAGCGACAGGAGCAGAAGATTTAGTAAGAGGAAGAGATCCAGTCCTATTGCCCTCCATACTAAAATTGGTTTCAGAACAACTGGTTGAATTTAATAAAGTACATCTCCAGAAGAGATGGAGAAAGGCACGAAGAAATAGCACAGGTATACATCTTACTTTTCAGGATAGTCATGTTGGTATTTAACAACATACTTTCCTATTCATCCTTTTGCAAATGGCGAATAATTATCCAATCACAGGCACAACAGGGCATCAAACATGTTCATTTAAAAAACATGCTACGTCCCTTTATTAACAGCATAAACCAACAACTAATGTAATCAACTGTCGATATAATTATTGACAGCTATATGGCCGTAGTTCTAGGTATCAAATATACAGTTCACAACCAATTTTGCAACAATAAACTAACAAGAAATATAAGTAATTTCCTTCATTCATTAACAAATAAAGATTTTCTCAGCGACGGCGTATGGTATAGCGAAGATCACATAAAGCCTTGATATAAGGCAGGAAGGGATTAGAAAATAGATGCATCCAAGAGGGCACAATGATATCTTTATCCATAAATAGATTTCATCCAGCAGTAGCAGCAACAAATGCAACACTAAACCAAGTGAGACTGTCTATACTTGTATGCATATACTCGACGATCCATTGGTTTTTTCCGTATGCAATACTGATTTCAGGTCAATGGCCTGTATATAACCATCACTAATAATGCTACTACCTACAACAGGTTTATTTTTATACACTACATAGAGCCTGGCAAATGCACTATAATCCACGATGCCGAGTCATGGGGTAGATTGGTAGTTTGTACACATGTGCCTACGTCCAGCACACATACTTGATCAATGTCCCACTGTAGGTAACAATATTACACGTGAGATATCAATCTTATATAATTCACTGAGCTGATATATATCCAGAGAGGTGTAGGAACAGGGAGTGACTGAAAAACAAGTAGAGAGAGCTTTTCCCGAGGAGGCTCCTCGAATAGGCTGAGCCCCACATGGCTGAGGAAGGTAAGGTCTGCCTTCATCCAACTAGCCCACCCATTGTGTGCACCAATAGTGAGAGTAGTCCAGTCTGCTAAACATCAAGGTTGCCTCCAGTATTGGTGATTCCTATCGCCAGAGGCTGGGGGTGGACGAGACTGGCGTGCCGTAGTTAGTCATACTAAATATCCCCTGGCCAAGATGTGCCCCCACAGTTTGTACGTGCAGATAAGAGCAATTACTTCTCGTCGTCACAACTGACTCCTCACTTCAAACCGTCATATGACGTCATTTCCTTCAGTCTTTTGTAAGGATATATGTGATTGGTTCTGATGGCTTCAGTAACCATGGTAGCCTAGAGGAGGGTGAATGCGATCTATTTTCTGTGTGAAGGGGGGAGAGTGCTAGTGTCAGTGAGTGAAAAGAGTGAAGTGAATGAGTGGATGCATGAGCATTTAGCCCCGGAGAGTAGAGGAGTTCCAGTTGGCCTGGGGTTGACGGTCTTGTAGTGGCTGCTGGGTGCGGAAGAGGAGTGTCAGCGATGCGTAGTCTACATCTACCAATACAGCAGAGTCAACCCAGGTGGGCCACAACACATGAGTCATTCCAATAGGGCTAGATCCTCCCTTCGTTCCTCTCAGCTGTCTTAACTCATCCTATCTCCTAGTCCTAGTTGAGGATAATGAAGAAGGGAGAAAAGAGCTGGGCAGCTGTAGCAGTGCTCGTGTTCGTGGTAGTGTTAGTAGCGATGGTGATGCGGTTGCGGAAAATGATGCTGGGCCGTGTCGGCAAAGCTACATGTGGTGAAAGCGCACTAACCTCTGGATCCCTCCCTCCTCCTCCTCCTCCACCTCCTCCTCGTCGTCCTCATCCTAGAGCCCTGGAGGAGGCTGAGTGTGTGAGAGAGTGTGTGTATGAGATTCTCAAACGTGCTGTCTATGTACGTATATATTCACAGACGTTCACAAACGTACAAGGCTGCCATGCCACGAGCTACTAAACCCAGCCCCAGCTAGCTAGGTAAAGACTTGCATGTTCACAGTGGTCTCCATGCGGATCAGCCATTCTCACTGTTATTATTTCTTCACGCTATTATACTAGCGTATTGAAGAAGAGGAGGTCTAGATGCTAGTAGCTAGCCCGCTGCACATTCATCCAGTCTGTATATGCAAGAGGCACAATGCGAAGGACACGTTGGAGGGATGGAGGGAGGGAGGGTGAGGAGACAGAGTGGGATGTGAGAGAGTGTGAATTAGAGATGGCTGAGAGGCAGATCTGTATTCAGGGCTGGCGCCTCACCTCAAACACTCATACATGTACACCACGCTGCAAGTATATATGTGCACACAGAGCTTGCACTGCTGTAATTAGTATTAGAATCAGGCCTGGGTTGGGTAAAGGACACATTTCAGGCAGCCTAACTACAATATCTGCACATCTTTCCCCAATTTCTCCTCGTGGAAGAAAGAAAGAATGGCAACACATTAAGCCCAAGCCGATAATCGCCCATTTATCCAGAATGCACTGGAAAAACCTGGGCATTTCCTTTATCCAAACCACCTGTCAATAAGCAGCACATTATTGTCACTGCCCTCGCAGCAATGGGCCATTTTACCCTGACAATCCCCGCCACACTGCCCCACCCCCTCCATACTCCCCGACACTAAATAATAGCCTCTCCCCACTAAACACTGGCCCACTCTAGAGGTAGTACAACACTGAAAGTACGTAACACTTAATGACCCATACTAGAATGATTAATCAAAAGCTGCCTCCCCATGCGAAGATCAGGCTCACGCTTATTGTTAAATCAGTCTCCTTTCTTTTTATTTCCCACTTATTATTATTCACGGCTGCCATGGTAGTAAACCAGAAGGCCAGGCCAGACCGGCTGTAGAGGCATGTTTGATAAATGCGGTGCCTGCCATGATTATTTGGACTATTTTTTCCATTCACCCTTCCATCCGCCTACTGCCCCCACACCATTTAGCTTATCCCTTTCATCCAAACACTATTTCTCTTCCTTTTCAAATCGGGATTATTTCTTTACACAAGATGGCGGCTGTTTATAATCAATCACAACGCGATGAAATTCAAACATCAAAACTCCTTCTCCATCCCGAGTAACCATGGCTTAGGCATTCTTATTACATTAAGTCTGTCATGCATAGAATAGGGTAACACAGCCGTACTTCCAATTATGGGCTAACATCATTTATACATTTGTGCAAACTAAAACCAATCACCAACGTTAATGCTGGAGGACGTTCAACTCTTGATAAATCAAAATGCGAATTTAAGTAAGTGAAAAACTACTCTTCTCAAGGGTAATTCTGACTACCACCTTCGCCTGGTGACTGGTAGTCGCCCCTGGTTTACGTCCGCCAGACACGTGACAATCACATGACATGGTGTAGTGACACTTGGGCGGTCATATGGGACTCCCCGAGGAGAACTGAGACGAGATATGGAAATAAATTAATTTTCCTCGGATATAAAACCTCGCTAGAAGGAACATATAGTTGATATAAACGTCAATGTTGTTCTGGTATACGTTGGCATTGGTAGCAGACGGCGGAAAGGGAGGAGTGGAGGACAGGAAACCAGGAAAATGAAACAGGCATGGCAAAAGAAAACTACAAAAATATGCATTATTAACACAGTTCACCGTTACCACTTCTTAAGAAATCATGGCCTACTATAAAATGTCTACCTTTATCAAAAGAGAATAAAACGATCACACCTGCATCATAAGCTTAAAAGCGTTGGAATACACAGGAGAAACACTGAATGAAAAAACAACTAGAAAGGGCGTGCAAATTTAATAATTGAAAAGGAGGAGGTGAAATAGGGAAACAAGAAGGAAGGGGTAGACATTTGGTCAATGAGAAATGCTTGTAAGAGACGGAGTAGGGCTGGTCTGTGTATAAGGCATAAGGAATGCTTTTGGATCGAGGCTTATGGATGGTTACAGGATGTAGAGGAGAATATACGAGCTGCTGTTAGTAGTATATGAAACATGGGCGGAATGGCCAGGTGAAGGAAGGGGAAGGGAGCGAGGGGGAGAGTGGGAAGGGGGGAGGGAGGAAGGGATTGGGGTAGGAAAAGATGTGGAGGGAGAAAGAGAGGAGAAAAGAAGAGAAGGCAGTGGATAAAGCTAAAGATGGAAAGACTGACTGTGGTGTCAACCGAGCTAATATTGGCGAGGAAGCAGAGTTGGACACGACTGATTAAACTTGAGACCGGGCAATCATAGCACGTTATAGCATGAAACAGTGAGGTAATGTGACGAGATTTGAAGACGTAAAACACCGACGAACAAGAGGAACAAATGAAGTGTAGAAATAGTTGAGAAGCACTATAAGTATGAGGCAAACATGAGGGATAATTTGTTTAATGACGTAGGGCTTCTAATTTAGGATCGAGTTACCTGTGGATGGTTGAACTACCTGGTACTTGTATTAGTAAAAGAAATGTTATTTCACAACAACTCTTTCATTACTATTTCTAGACCCTTTGTAAGAGGAACATATAAGTAAAAGCTATAAACAAGAACAAAAGGCACTAGGGAGAGAGAGGGGTATTAACGAGGGTGGGCAGAAGGAGTATGATGTGAGAGGCAGGGCAGGGAGGGCAGGGGGAGAGGGGGATGTTGGTAGTTGGAGCACACGGACCATGCAGCATTGGCAGCTAACACATGGTGGCTCCAACAACTTTATTGCCGGCAAGCGACCGACCGGTGAAACACCACCACCACCACCACCACCACCACAGCAACCACCACCATACCATCAAGAAAATCGCGCACCACCCCGAGGCATTCGCAACTGCAGTGGCTCACGAGCAAGAGAAGTAACAACACTGGGAGCAGCTGTAACAAGCTCCTACTGATGCGCATAACCAGTGAGTTTAAAAATAAACATGCACACAGCTCCACAGAAAAAGAGACACTGACATATAAGCGAGACTCGGGGAAGAGGTTGCTTTCCCGTGGCTATGTTCCCCAGTATGAAAATAAATATCCACAATAATATGCATGTACATGCTGAGACGGACGTGAGCTAAATTTAGACATAGGAAGAACAAGGATGGGAAACACTGAGTGGAAATAACAATTGTTTATGTATGATGAAGGGGCGGAAATCAGGGGTCACCGAACCAAAACAAGCAAAATGTAACACGCATGGCAGGAAAGGAAATTGAATGGCAACTGGATTATTTTGGGAATAAACAGGGAAAGAAGAAGAGTGACAAGTAGTAGACAAGAAATGAAAGTCTGATGGGGGGAGGCCTTAAATACACTAAAATAAATCAGAGCGAATGTGCTGTGACAGCACTGGCCGGGACGCTTCCCTCTGTCCCTCTGCTTCTGCATCAAACCCTGCTGCTCCAGCACCTCCTTATAAATGCACCTTCCTCTCCCTGCTAAGCCTCATGCTCTCCCCTCCATGTTCTTGCAACTATTCACAACAAGAAAACGTCTGTTTTTCTATGGAAGAGCAATATTAAAATAACCAACAGGATGGTCCTGTTTACTCAAAGCCCTCAGCCCCATTTTCCCTAACAGGCTGCACACAAACTATTTCATCAAAGGCCCCAACATAATGATTATCGTATTGATTGGTAATCCACTGTGATACTTTCAATATGTCGCCTATCTTCTGTGTTAGACATTCATACGTTCATGCACTGAGGTGGAATAGCAGCCTAGGCCCTATATGTACCGACTCCAAGCAGTCCCCGTCTCCTGCGCCGACTCCACCTGTCCATGATTTATTTGCCAGTAATGTCGTGTTGGTGGCCGTACTGGTGTAAGTGGAGGTTTGCATGAAGGGGAAGGAGAGGAGGAGGAGTGCAGAGGGGCGGGGGGCAAGGGAAGAGAAGGGGAGATACTGGAACAGGGGCAGCATAATGCGGCAGTGTTTACATGTCCGCGTGCTCATGAATAAAGCAGGGAGAGGACAAGGTGAGAATTAGAGGTAAAGCGGATATAGGTGGGGAGACGTCATAGCCCACGCCTGTCACTGGGAAGCCACTCAATGCGAGAAGCCACAGGTGGCAGAAGCCAGGGCTTCTTTGGAACGTCACAATGCATGGAGGTAGCATGTCCGGGCAAGGCAGTGATTCACTAGGACTCGCCACGCGTACTACAATAGTCTGTATATGTGTGTAGAATATACACACGATATCAGTAAATCCGCCAACACAGGGCCATACGTTGATTTGTTGAGAATTGGTGGGTGGTGGAGAAATAGGGGAGGAAGTACATGTAAATCCATACGCCGTGGGGATGAGTCACGATAAACATTAGGCAGGGATAATGTAAAATGGATAACTGCGGAGTCCCACGGCTATCATTAATGACATCCGAAGTGGAAGTAAAGAGTATAGGACATAGCAAGAGGGTAATTCAGGTACATTGTGCACCAAGGGAAGCATTTTACCGACGATACAGAGCATGCTATACAAGCCATTAAACGTAAAGGGAAAACAGGTAACAATCCAGGTGCAGAGAATGGATGAACGTTCTAGGAATCATGACTGCCGTACAATATATTTTGACTTCATACGATAGCTAATTAACATTTACGTAAGTTGAGAAGGTGAAAGGACGGTGACGTAGAGCGAGGGTGATCAGGAGGAGGTAGGAGAACCCATTGTTGTGCGCATCCGAGTGGGAAGTGTATCACGTCCAGCAGACAGGAACAGCAGACAGGCTCGGGCAATAACTCGCCGTCAGACAATTTCCACCCAAGAAGGGAAGCAACAAGTTAAGAGTGTACCTGAAGGCAAACAGGAGCCAGAGTGGGATGGTTAGGGGAAACTCTATGACGATAGGCAGAAGGTGACAGTGACAGGAGTGAATGAGGGGGGGGGGGGGGGGCAATGTGGGAGGGAGGAGAGATAGACAGGGGGAGAGAAACAAGAGACAGGGAGAGCAGACAGGGAGAGCGGGAGACAGAAAGGGAGAGAGGGGGAGACAGAGAGGGGGGAGCGAGAGGGGGAGAGAGAGAGAGAGAGAGAGAGAGAGAGAGAGAGGAAGAGAGAGAGCGAGAGAGAGAGAGAGAGAGAGAGAGGGGGGGGGAGAGAGAAAGAGGCTTACAGTCAAACAGACTACTAGCAGAGAAAACTGTCAGACAGAGACAGGATCAGGAGAAAGTGAAACAAAAGAAATACACATATAATGGTGCGGTCAAAGGAGCCGTGTAGTAGCGCATTCCAGTAACAGATAAACCCCATTGCAAGCCTCATCACGGATTTCTTTCGAGCCGCTCCCATTTCGCTTCAGAAAACTAATTAAGTGTAACGAATCACGCATTGGCGGAATACAATAGCCACGGCCTAGCCCTCTAATGGCCTGAGTGGACGGAGCCTTGGCCCTCAGCTAATTTATGGGTATCAAGTAAAAGGGGACTGCTACTTTAGGCGGCAATACACAATTACACACTTATCATTCGAATTTAAAGACATTTATGTATGTTGATTAGAAAATACTGATTTTGTGTAGCCGAAAACAGCGTCTGGATGTCCACACAATCTACGTCTCTATATCAAAAATTGCCTGATCTCCGTAACAAATAGCTGTACCTAAAAGAACGGATCTTCCTGGCCCCAATAGATCAGCACAAAAAACAAGCAAACATACACGAAAAGGATCTGATTGAATGTAGTTTGTACATGTAGTAACAGGAATTCTGGTTGATGAAGCAAATTTAACATTGACAGAATGAAGATGAGGCGAAAGTAGTCATTATTATGCGGAAGATGAGCCTGATCAGGAGTGTGCCACCCTTATCATGGGGCCGCCAGTCCATATAAAGACAGCACATGAGTCTCTTATCGACTGGAACAGGGTCAGATGGAAACAGCATCAGACGCAATAGACACATAAATATAACCTGACTTAATTGTACTTGAAGTGAGCTATCCTCCCATTTTACCACACGCCTTCACCTATGCTAGGATAAAAAGGATGTATGCCTTTTTATTTGATACGTATCCGACTTAGAATACTAAACTTATGATATGTTGAATCCTAAAAATTCCATCTGAAACTTAAATCACTGTCTATATTTTATTTATCATGAGGTTTCAAATGTATTCTCTGAAAAAAAATGTCAACATATTATATATATTATATATCCTTTAGTTTGTTAAATGGATTTCATCTCCTATAAATATTTGGTCAATAATAGTCTACAAAGAGTAAAGCCGCTTTTTATATACAATGACATTTGTTATTATAAAATGCACCGGGATAACACACGTAAAACTTTATACCATAAGATTCCACAACAGAATTCTACATGCATTTGCCTTGGATGCGGAATCAGGAAAACTCTTTGACTTCAATCAATGGGAAGAGTTATATATTCCTACAGCGTCTTACAAAGCTGTTTGTATAATTAATAATGTAAATAAATGTAGATCCGTTATTGCCCTCCAGGTTCATATGATACTAGTCCCATATAATATGATATACACCATGTGAAATAAAGACTTATCAAAATAAGTCAGACCAGTGAATACATCGCATTATCAGCCAGCTTCAGGTCATCAATAGCTGACCATCTTAAAGTCTAATTAATGCAAGTTAGGTTCGAGTCATGAATAGTTTATATTTCATCAAAAATCAATAATATTTTTTCAGGAAGTTGAACCATGAGGAAGGCATCGATTCAGATCCCTGCAGACGGAGCCACATATGTTCTCTTGTCTCCTCGGGGATATTCACAGATGGAGGGAAGGATTGGGAGGGGAGGGTCCGTCTCGCAGTAAAATTTTAAATCCATACATTCATCAGGTGAGAGACAAGAACAAAATGTCCATATGGATAAATTTCAGGGTGTAAGATAAATACATGCTAATAAGAGTTAGTTGAATGGAGAAAAGAAAGAAAGAGTTAGTTGAAGGAGCGTGCATATCACACCGGGTAGCGTGACAACCTGTTTGATGTTCTATGTGAGTGAAACCAACTCGTTAGATAACGGATTTATTACATAATGCCTTAAGTAGTCTAAATGGCAATTTTTTCCGCCAATAAATTTGAATTTTTCCCTTAAAATTATTATTTTCTTTGGTTTACAGCCACAGCATATCGCATATATACATATGTGACATGTCGTTATAATATCACATGCGTATAATAACCACAATAGTTGATAAGTAAGACGTCCACAGCTGATATGTTGGGGAAGCAGGAGCATGATGGAGCTGGCCATCTGTGGCTGTCACCTCAAAGGACAAATATAGCTCTCCATTATTCGGGTATTTAAAGAGCGAACATGGTAAGGAGTCTGTTATCCACCGTTGAATTTTAATTTAAACAAAAACAAACATATGCACTCTAATTTGTTAAACTGTAAAACAACAAAAACAAGTAAAATTGATTCCATCGTTTACTGTCAACTTCCAATAAATATTGAGAGATGTTCATATGTCTTATACTGCGAAGGACAGTGAAGCAGCATACATATATATTGTGAGTATCAATGTCAAGACTCAGAGATGAGTGGTGGAGGGCGACTGGACATGGAGTGAAGGGGTCACCTCCAGGAGTGGTAGGAGAACAGGTTGTAGTGGTGGCGCGGGGGCGCGGGTGAGTAAAGAGCTTGTGGAGAGGGTAGGCAAGGGTGGCAGGCCCATAGGCAAGCAATATGTATGCACAAGTAGAAAAGAGAGAAGCAAGCGGTGGCAGTGGTAGGAGGGTGAGGCGGGGGAGTGGTAGGACCATGGCTGAGGGGTGACGGTAATGAATGTCCGTCTACTTCTAGTAGCACGGAGAGTAGACCTAGTGAGGAGGAGAAGGATAGCTAGCAGCTGTTGATCTAGTGATGGGCCGGCCAACTAGAATTGGCAGAGCAATCAGGACTTGTGCTGAAATTGCAATATTTCTCCTTCACGGGTCATATAATCCTTTAAGCCCAGAGGCAAGAAAATAGTATCGAGCAGTAATTGTGATGTAAAGGCATGTCGAAAATGATAAGATTTGACATTAATGATATTGTCATTAATGACAATAAAAGTAACAACAGTAACTACCAACAACACTAATAATGATAATCCCTCTACACTAATCCAAGATTATTTTCAAATTGGCAACGGAACAAAACATGGAGCTAATATCTGACAGCATGTTCCACTTGCAGCTCGTGCGAACAATTCAATGTTGTTCATGCCAAGAAAGTACCAAGAACGGACCGAGATTTGGCCAGCAATGCTTGCGTGTGCAATGACTGGGAACAGCGTCAACACTTTGATGTATGTATCATGTAACACCGTCAACATGTGCAGTACTACCCAGTAGTAGTCCCACAATAGGCCTATCCTACCATAAACATTGGTTCTACTCAATGGGATAAACAGCTGAGTATACATTATTAGCCCAGATCCTAAGAAAAACGATGATCCTTCAAACTCAATTAGTGCTTGATTAGTAAAGGGCACGTTTTGTTCACTGATAATATATTTGCTCGAGGATCATTTTATACAAAGGTTTTTCCCAGATTTGATTTGTCCCCCTCTATTTGGTGACCAATAAAGAAAATGTGTTCAAGAGCTAGAGCTGCCTAGAAATAGCTGGTTCTCGTATAACTGACATTGGGTTGGGTGGACTGCCAAATAGCCTGGAGCTGGGATGAACCCAAGCCTGAACTAACGGCCAAACATTTAGCCTGACTTGTATCGTGTTTTCCTTCATAGATGTATAGATAGTCATAACACTGGTGTAGTTTCCATATGTGAGTGGCAGGCTATAGAGTGTTATGACAAGTAAAACCACATTACATCCTAGGAGTTTCCGCTAGCGCAACATTTCACTCTAGCCGAGCTGTACATCCTAGTTCTATTAGGGAAGTAATGGGTACATGTAACAAGTGGGTACCAGGATTCTCAATACCAATATTCCATGTCAACAACGGTATTCTATCTTATCTATAATCTAATCCATTCTTTCACAATCCTTCATAATGAACTGCAAAGTACTATAAAATACACATGACTTTAAACTCGGAACAGTGTAAATTCCAAAACGTCGTAAAGGAAGAATGGAAATGGAGAGATAGTGAAATAGTAAAAATGAAGGCATTGTACCAAATTTTTAGCATAAAATGTTTTGGAATAAACCATACAATTTTGCCGCACACAATTCAATAAGTAAAGTAAGTTACAGTCCCATAATTTAGTCACAACGGACACACAAAGTCTATAAACTCTTACAAACACAATTCCAACTTGGGACCTATACTTTTAACAACGAAAACCGAGTTTAATTCAACTTACAGTATGCGCTTTGATAAAAGGGCAGAGGTTGGAATAAAACAAAAAGTCAATTGCAACTTGTGGTTCAATAAAGCCGTCTGTTCTTGCAGAATTCCACCGGGACATGAGCATTGATTCACGGGCAACCTTAGCAACTTCTACTCCCATTTACTGCACTTTATGGACTCTACCAACATCTCCATTCAAAGGCAGAGTAGTTTTT
Source organism: Sthenelais limicola (assembly GCA_942159475.1). Taxonomy (NCBI): domain Eukaryota; kingdom Metazoa; phylum Annelida; class Polychaeta; order Phyllodocida; family Sigalionidae; genus Sthenelais; species Sthenelais limicola. The sequence goes on along the minus strand of OW804100.1, from coordinate 10,643,581 downwards.
TGTTATTACCTAAACACGATATCTAAGTTAAGGTCTGTCGGAATGGTTAGTCTAATGGTTCAAGGGCAGCGACAACGCATTTACATTTTACATTGATTTTGCGGAAGTTACGAAAGGTTGTAATATGCAGGCATAACGTGCGCTTATAATTATACAGGAAATTACTTAACAAAAAATTACAATTTACATGAGGTAATTTGATTTATGCTGCTCAGCTGAGTGGCGTACTATTGACCACCTGTTGAACACCAGATATCTTTAAAATTGGTAATATGCAGTGCAGTCGGAATTATATATACATGAGTTAAACCTAACACATATTTGACAATTTGGCTTGGCCTGACCGATCATCCTGAGCAGGTGTTGTTCTCTAGGTGCACGGGATTGATATATGGGAGTGAGAGTGGGTTTAACACTCCACCTCAACCTAAAACTCACCTGCCAGTCCAGTTTATACTGGTACACACTGATGGTACATTAACAGTATTACTCTAGACCTACTGACCACTTAACAAACTCCAAAACATGTTATGATGCAGTCAATGATACATTGTATTATATTCTACCAATGTTTACGTAATCTAACCAATTTTCTCGCATTTGATTATCTAGCTTAAAATGTTATCACTCAAAAACGCCCTTAATATTCTTTTAATATACAATAATTGAGATTAATAGAGTAAGTTTTCAATATTTAAGCATAGAAATACCTCCCTTGTACCAGCTATATTTGTTAAGCTATACTTTAATTGAGATTGATGGAGCAATTTGTCAGTATTGAAGGATAGAAATATACCACTTTCACAAGCAACTGTAATGACCTATGTATTATCAGTACGATCCTATACACCATGTGTAGCTAGGGACGTATGCTGCATGTATTCTTGCAACCAAGCTTTCAAAGATGTATCAGTATCGCTATGATGGAAGAGAACAACTGTCAATTTGCACAAGGCTAAAATGATTTGGTATTCATTGCTCATCTTCAACTGATTATAGAGAGTCTGTCTGCTTTAACAAAGCACCTGTCCTCTCTGTCCGTAAAGTCGTCACAAAGAGAGGTTTTCAGCTATACTCCAGAGCACTCTATTCTCCAATATAAAGCTATTCAGATGAAACGTTTGGTGTACTTCATTACATACACTCGGTCTGTTCTCTATTTCAGTGATATCAACACTTGCAAAGAAATCCTATGCGTCTGTACATAGCCACAGAAAACAATAAATGTCAAACCAGACATTTCAATCCGAGCAAGAATATACAAAGTTAGATCGACTGTGATATAGGTAACATACATAATACCCTTTTCCCTGGTATTATCTTGACTTCCAATACATATTGGGTAGGAATGCCACAGTATACAAACAAATCAAACTTTAGCTGCATTATCAGTTTACATCGGACAAATCTTAAGGGTTTTTTTTACCTTTTCTTCCGTTCTTTTCCAGGCTTAAATTAGCAAGGTTTGACTCACCAAGACTCGCAACACCGACTTACCTGAAACAAAAGGGAGAAATAGATTAATATCATTCTAAAATATATATGACATCAAAAGAAAAATTGACAAATATAAAAAGAGTAGAGGATATAAGTTATTATAGCAGTCACAACCTTCAATTGATACAAACATCTTTCCTCGAGTAACAATTGCGAGACAGGCGATGTATACTAGCATCGCCACTCTTTCAGGGACAATATAGGGAAGCATCTGAGGGAGTGTGCTGAATGGGGTTTAAAAATAGCATGCAGGGGAGACACGAGCGGCAGTTTCAAAAGGTAGCAGCGACACACAAGTAAGAGAGTGTGTGAGGCCCTCGATGCCTTTTCCCTTCCCAAGAAGCAACATTAAACCCCCAGGATCAACACTGTATATCAAAAATGCATTTGTTCCAAATGGAAAAATGACTCTACCGAATCAATATTTCATGTGTCAGCAGGGAGATCCCTGTGAGGCAAATACAGCAGGATGTTTTTCCAGAACAAATGACGAAATGGCAACCTGCCGTCATTTTGCCTTTCCGAGAGTGTGAGTAGTACAGGTAAATGGGGAATATGCAGCATAGATTGCTGGCAAAACCTAGCCACTTCCCTCGCTCCCAAACCCGACAGCCTTCCTCTTTGAGTTGGTAATATAGATAAAGAAAATCTCCTGATAGCACTTGATAAGGAAAGAGGGCATATCAAAGCCAGCACTAAACGTCGCCCTTTATGGTCTCGATATCTTATACTCTACTAAATCCCGAGGGACGTTTTTCATGCCATCTTGCGGTATCTACTGCCTACCCTCTCAAACATGCAAGAACTTATGAGTAAAAATATACAAAGATGAGTGATATAAGACAGGGAAGAATAGTTGAGTGTTTTCCCGCTTTCTTTTCCCAATATATTTGGATAGGGGATATTTCAAATTGCCCAATGATGTTTTTAAAAACTTCATTAAAATGTTAAGAGAAGAAACAGTAATTTTCATCAGTTAAGATGTACAGCAACATCAAGTACATCCCGAGTGTTCATATGAAGTGAACTAAAGAATTGGTGGTTGACACAGATGTCAGATCTAGAGAAAAGTGCGCACGACGCTCATAGTTGCAACAACCCGATACATTTACACGCAAGGGGGCGATATGGTTGCTACAGTGTCTGCTATACATGTAGAACCCCCAACCTCTACACCGTATCCTTTCCTTCATGCAATCCAGGCAATCAGTTATGTGCATTGTCAATAACGCAACACTACAAAAGCAGGACCAACAAGGTATTGATAAAAAGCCAAACAACTTAATACACAGGGGTCGACACTAACACTAGCCTGCTTGCCTGTTGCAAGGTCGAGTTAATCCATATCCACTCATCCTTCAGGCGAGTGTAATTTTCAGACAAAATGGCGATCTCACTGCATGGCCTACACATTTGCATTCACATGCCTTATTCTCGCGCTTTTTTGTCGGTGATTTTCAGTTTTTTTCCCCCAATGTAAGATACTTTTCCTTTTTAATTGCAATAAGCAGTTAAATTTATTTTTTAGTTTCTACCGTTTGCAATTTTGGGAAAGCTATATGAATCGTCTTACATGACGTGGTGGCAGTATGATACTCTAGTAGTGTTGGTCAATAGTAGTTTAGTGGCCGGCTGGGTATTGGATGACCCATTTAGTGGTCACTGGTGGTAATGGTTATATTAATTGTTTATATGAGGTAGCTGAGGATTTGGGATTGATTGGTTCTTGTGTTGAAATTAATGTACTCTCAAACTTGTATTTGGAGTAAGGTTGGAATGGGTCATCATTCTATTGTAATTGGGAGTTGAACCTTCATAATGGTGAGGTGTGAGTAGCTAATACTCTGCGGGTAGCTAAAGACTGTTTATATGTTGTCTATTTCTCGTTGATTACTGATTGACCGCTGATTGTAGCCTTGTGTGATTTAGGTGCAAAGTATTACTCATGCACAAGTTGTAATAGGGGTTGGGTTTTTTAAAAAATAAGTCTACCCCTTCCCTTCGTTGCAGCAAAGGATATGCTGAAATGCTAGTCAGTATATCGGATAATAGTGTAAGGACTATCAGATGTCTTTAATGACTAGTGCAGTTCATATTCCGCTAGTCCTACCTACACGCGTGGGTTAGTCAAATTCTAACCCGAGTCTCATATTGACTGCTGCCATAAATTGGCACCGATAATGGAGATTGTCGTAAATACAGAGGACTACAACATCTGCTGCAATCCTGGTTCTCTATTATCTGTCCTGTTATTTTTTGAATTATATAGATGGCAATCTCAACACGATGATTGTAATCTAAAATATGTAATGCCCGAATCCAATATACATCCTATCCCTTTTGGTTCTTCGTATAGAATAATACAATCAGGGTAATAACACGTGCGTGATGCTTTACAAGTAGGCATTATATGCGTGCTAATGCAGCACAATCTATTAGATGTCCAGCATGCAGAGGATTAGTTTGTCGCTAATACTACCATGAGCAAACGGGTCAAAGATTCCCTTCCATGCGAAACACAAAAAGAACAGCCCTTTCCTTTTTAGACACTTGGCCTAATTGACTGGTCCAGCACGCAGAGCGAGCCAGCATTAGGTATATAATTACCCGTGTCACGGTGTGGCAAGAGTTGAAAACTTGGGAGGACAGAGGAGAAGCAGACAGGGAATGATGCAAAGTGTAATGCTAACATCTGAAGTCTGCTCAATGACGGAACACACCTTTTCAAATGATTCCATCTCACAATCTGTTATTGAGGATATATTCTGAGCAGATAATACTACTTTAGGATCATGTGATTAATTAAATTGTTATTACTAAATTTATGACAGCTGTTTTTCTTGAGATCCAATTATTCTCATTATTTTATTAATATTAATTACCATTTACAGGTATATACATGTAACATTGAGTTTGAGTTTTTATCGTCAAAGGATGATGTCGATGTACGGAAATCAGGATCGATACGTTAATAATTATTTCAAGATAATTTAAAAATAACAACTTATCCCACGCATGTAAGAGCAACTTAACAAAAAAACCTGCATGCTATTTTCAGCACCGGAGAGAATCGAGTTACCGTTTCTCTCTCATTTTTTGCCCGGTGGTTTTCATCGTTAACGACAGCCACAAACTGGGGAGGCAAATAGAGGAGGCAGCACAGTAATGACAAGGCAAAACATTAAACATTTATTCTTCATGGTCTTCCCTTGGTCATTAACTCACAGCTTACTTGTGTTATTCTCTTCCTTCATCTATGTTTATGAACCAACATTAATAGAGAAAAGACCATCGCCGTGTTTTGCAGTTATCGATAAAACCTGACTCTGATTATCTTGAGGCGATAGTTAATCATTTATACAAGGTTGTATTAGGTTAAATATGTCCTATTAGGTGGGTAATTACAAAATGAGAACCTGAATGTTTGATCTTTATTACACACATGAGCAGTTAGAAAGGTGCAGTTTGGGGGTGCAGTTCGGTTGACCCAACCTGCATACGTGATCAGTTCGGGTAAAGACGCAATTTCATTGGTGCAGCGTAGGCCAGATGAGGTCTTCCCGACCGCGTAACTTAGGCCTACAAATTGCGGTGAATCAAGCCTCCTCAAGCTAAACTATAGGCTATACAAGTTAAATTTACTTTTTGACATCCTAATAGAGTGTGTAATAAATAGCAAATGGCACTCTGTTCGGGTTCAAACTGATCTCGTCCCGTCAGAAAACGGGAACTCACCCCTTCGGGGTTCGTCCCGTTTTCTGACGGGACTCGATCAGTTTGAACCCTCCATCGGGCCATTTGCTATAATAATGCTGTGTGTATCAGGGGAGTGTTGTGTGTGTGGGGGGGGGGGGGGGGCTGTATTATGATTCTAATCCAGCATTCCTCCCAACCTTTTTTAAACTGATGTCTTTTTAATTCGGGAAATCATTATTCATGTGATGTATGTATTTCATGTATTAGCAAACAGACACAATACTATATGGATGATAACAACAATTGTATTTTTGATATCCACACAAACTAGGCCCAATCGTTTAAAACCTAATTCCTGAATATATGATAATAATAGTTCATAAAATTATCTTCTAACCCTAAAATAAGTGTTTCTGATTTAAATTCGCAAGAAACAATTTATAGTTCCTCCGAGTATCAGCCTTCTCGTAGGACACATATATATACTAAATGCGTTTTCAAGAGAATGTACCTTTCAGGCTAGAAGTAGAAGTGTCTGGTGAACAAGGTCACCATATCTCATTAGAGCAGGTGACCTCCCAAGGAGGGTGACAAGGGACAGAAGAATCTAGCATTCCTAGCCATCCAGTAATTTCCTTTCACCTAGTCTACTTTCCATCATCGCACACTGTATATTCTCGGAAATCTAAGTCTTGTCCTCGGAACCTTTTTTTATATGTTATAAACGTAAAGACATCCTGGAAAATGACCTTTGCGTCACGTTATATCAGTGGGCATAATAATTACTATGTATGACATTGAAATAATGTCTTTACTAATTATAATGCAATGTAGGTGAAAACCGATCCCTCTTTACGCTATATAACCTCCAATACAACTAAACATCCACTACAATCTACATATTTCTTGACCGATAATAAAGTGGAATTAGTCCGTCCTTTAGAATTAAATGAAGATATGGTGTATGACTTTGAAAAGACTTCTTATTTCAATGAACAAGTTGAAGTATGCAGTCCGCAGCAATGTTTTTTTTTAGAAAAACAATCTCGAGGCGGGGCAGTATTATACTTTAAGACAGTTTAACATTACATAGTGTGTGAACACTACACACACCAATCTAAACAGATTCTTTTTTATAAACATTGTCATGTGGACGTCCAGTAAGATCGGTCCGCTTATACACTATAATTGACTCCCATGTCAATAACAACACGGCCACGTCCGCCGTGCCAAAACCACAACACTGCCATGTGCGCGGACAGCCAAAATTAGTTCTGGATAAACGGTGTATACCTCTCACCGCGATAGTTTTAACTGTTAAAATAGTTGACATTTTAATACACCCTGCCTCGAGAATAAAGCCTACGCTGAAACATATTGAAATTTCATCTTATATTTCATATTACGAGTTCTCCTCAATATTCCAGGCAACCTCTGGAACCTACTATAGAAGGTAGTACTACTCATATACCAATGATTATCCCTCAGTCCAATCAGAACTCAAAGCTGTCCCAAACCCCAGCCAGGGGCCATCAGCCATGCATTAATATTACAGTCCATATTTCTCCAGAACTGTTTATCATAGAGAATCAAGTTTATTGTAGAAATAAAGTTATGCCAGATGCTATTAGAGTTTTGCGAATATTAACACTGTAGGCTACAATAAAGTGAGTATCAGACCCTGGTCAATATCCAGTCAGATGCAGTGCACCCTGACGAGTGCTGGCCAAACTAGCAATCTGATCAAACTGTAGCAATGTCTCAGTCCCTATAGCCAGTCTAGGTATACAGGGACAGTAGAGGCATACAGGGACAGTATAGGCATAAAAGGGACAGTATGGGTATACAGGGACAGTATAGGCATACAGGGACAGTAGAGGCATACAGGGACACTATAGGCATACAGGGACAGTATAGACATACAGGGACACTATAGGCATACAGGGACAGTATATGCATACAGGGACAGTATATGCATACAGGGACAGTATAGGCATACAGGGACAGTAGAGGCATACAGGGACACTATAGGCATACAGGGACAGTATAGGCATACAGGGACAGTAGAGGCATACAGGGACACTATAGGCATACAGGGACAGTATAGACATACAGGGACAGTATAGGCATAAAAGGGAGACCTATAGGGTCATTGTTCAGTGATCAACTATTAGTGGTCAGACTTATCTACCAGTGTCAGTCATTGTTATATTCACCATCCACTGGTTAGTGGATGGGCACTTAAAATTCAATCTTAACCAATACAAGTATACTAGACATCGGTAAAGACGACCCCAGTACAGTGCCCTACTACTAGCCAGTCACTCTGCATGTAGGGGTGGACATAATAGTAGTCACCTCCTACTCCTACGTAACCTATATATATATATTGTATTTTTATTCCGAATCAAACAGTTACATCAATTTTCAGAAAAGGATGCCAGCCTCTCCCTGAGGAGGTCTTCCTGGGGGATCCTTGTTTTAATATCTACTATGTGGTAGCAAGATATCGGGATGCATACATTCTGTCCGATTCAAAGTAATCATTCAATAATTTAGACCCCACCCCGCTCATCTCCCTACATATATATGAGCCTGTCCCCAGTACAAAACCCCTATAAACATTCACTAACTACACTATACAGTTAATTAACTTTTTTTCGATGTATCGATCATACAATAAGGACTTACATGCCTTTTATAAGGACTCGTTATTCTTTTGAAAGGTATTCATCAAAGTCACTGAAATAAGTGGTTTTGAGATACTGTCTAAATTGGATTCTTATCTTTGTAACTTGAATGTTATCTGGAAGATTATTCCATAGATTTGATAACACATAAAAGGTATGACTTCTTGAAAATTTCATTTTTTGGCTGTGGCACTACCAGCTTTTTTCCTTTCGTTAAACTTCTTAAACCCAGTTTTCTTTTGTCTAAATTTTCTTCGTCTCTTGATCTCAAAACCTAGAACCTAACTTCAGTCGTTCTTCATACTATTCAAAATTCTTATCTTGTCGGACCTAGTAAATAGAATGAAGCAGTCTTTCATGTTAACATAACCTGATAAATAATAATGTGGGAAAAAAATGCGATGTATTAATAAATGGGGAACTGCAGCTTCTCTGAGAGATCCATGAAGTAAAACATGCATCAGGAAGCATGGAAGGATAATTGGTGAATCAAAATGGCACGTCCTTAGCTGTCCTTCGATATGAAAAGAAGCTGGGTGAGTATTTTTTTCATTAGCCAGGGAACTGCTACTTTATGATGTACGTAGAGACATGAACTGATTGTATCATAAAATGGCGCATCTCAGGAGGCTGCATTACAGTGGTAGATAAGAGGAGGAGACAGCCTGCGACAAGACGACATCTAATCAAGCTCATCATTTTAACTATCACCCCGGGGGGAATTATGGGATGGCCTTCGTGATCACATGATGCGGTCACGTGAAGAGAGGCGAGGTGACACATGACGTAACTCTGACCCGCCGCCAGGTGAAATGGGAGAACAACACTGAGGCAAGTGGAGAGGAGAGATAGGAGCGTCAGTCACCTAAACAAATCTCCAAGAACTTTAAAAAGAAAAGGTGGAAGTGGTAGGTGCAAATCCGTAAATAAAGGGGCAAAGAGGAAAACGATAGAGTCTATATAAGAAAACACAAAAAGTGAGCATGAATAGGCCTTTAAAAAGATATATTACCTTTACAAATTGAGGCATTTGGGGGCGATACGACGAGGAATGAAGACAAATATAACCACAAAATCAATTTTAATTTTAAATACACGAACTAGAATAGCTTGTGAAAAGCTTGTGATTGAATAGCAGCTTAGGGGGAGGAGTAAACGATGGGGTGTTTGGCGAGGGACCATGAAGGGGGGCGGGCCTGCATTTTAGAAGCCGGATCTATTTTATACCAACAGAGACGATTCTCTGTATGATTTATAGCCTTATAAAAGCCAAGGGTCCCGAGTTCAATACAGGCGTGGTGAGAAGTGGCGAGATTTAGGAGTTGGGTCTAGGGAGACCACCCTACACCCCAGAGACATTCAACCTTCAATATGGCTTCTTGCTGAAGCCACCAGCCTGGATTCCCCAAAAGCCATAAAGACATTTATGGCAGCCATTCATCAATTGTCTATTGATACCATACACATGTTCTCACCCAGACTGGCCGACCTCCAGGTTAGGTTGAACAATTAGTTTTTTGGGAGGACGAGATGTTTTTGCTGGTTGCGAGGTAGGCAGGTAGGTAGATGGAGAAGCCTTGCTGCCAGCATGTTTACACCAGACTAGGATGACCATGGTCATTACGTAGTGTGTTTTATTTCAGACATAATGAATATTATGAAACTGCCAAGGGCCAATATCAACATTTACTATTATTTAAATGCATAGAATTCAAATTTGTCAATCAGTAGTTTTAAACAACAGAGGGCAGCATACGCACAGGTTGTTGCGGGGGGGGGGGGGGGGGGGTACTGGCTGGGAGAGGAAATAACCCGCACAATGATGGAGTTGAGTGCTGAAATTAGATGCAACAAACTCTCTTCAACCAATGGTATTATAGTCGGAAATAACTTAAATAGGTAAGTGAAGTTCTACAGACTAAAGAGCTAAGGCGGCAATGATTATCTCTTGATATGGTAATGCAATTTGGCTTTGAGTACTTAAAAATCAGTAAATACAGTCAATCTACAGTAAATGACAATGTCCAAATTCCCATCTGCAATATGCGCTAACATTGTTCTCGCCATTTGCATTAGTGGTGAGAATAGGCCGATCCTACTTTGGAGTGTTTCCAATGGCTGATAGCCGCTGAATATTAGTGCCTGGTCCAACGGTGGGTGGTCACGACCTAACCCAGTCTACAGTTAGTTCTTGAAAGGATGGAAGACCATGATTATATCTTTACAGTGAATGCATTCGGGGTGAAACAAAGATAGAATGTCCTGCACATTGTCAGCATCATTGGATGCAATACACTCCGGCACAGGGCCCCCAAACAGGCAGTTCTATAAAGTGAGTGAGTGAGATTGGTTGCTTTACGCCCTTATCAACACTTTGAAGTGTTATATCAAGGGCGGGAGAGCTGAGAGGGAGGCAGTTTATGATCATACCCAGGAAAGAGAGATAGAGGAGGGAGGGAGAGACAGAGAAAAGAGACAGAAAGGCACTTTAAGGTCTTACCCAGGACCATTTATAAACATGCATTAATATGTTTTACTGCAAAGACACCCAAGTAAAACGCAACAGGAACCGTCCAATTAACATATAATATACAGTATATATGTACACAAAGAAGCTCGATTTGTTTTATCACTGCTACATGGGCGTGGGTTTAGAAATCAATACATGTACACCAGGAGTCTGATTAAACATGGGACCTTCCCTTGGGAAGTAAGGACTATTAAACCTTCAGACCTTTGGAGGTGACATCCCATCAGGGAGGCCGGTGGGAGACGTGGTGTAGCTAAAATATGAACCATCACAAGTCCAGACGCTCAGCATCATATGGGCCCTGACTGGGTGTCCATCCTTCAATGTCAACCGGCCTTCGTTACCGACCTCCTGATCAATGGTGGATTAGGCACGACACGGCAGGAAACTTTACTTTATACAAGCATAGAAGATAGATCAAGTCTGCCCCATAATCCATGACAAGCCATCCTTGGTGTGGGTGGCCTTATTAATAATGTATCATCATGTCTAAACACTGGTACATTCCCTTCCACCCTACCATTTCTAAGCGACAATGGTTGAAGACTATCGAGCAGGATGACTAAACCTAGACGAAATACCTCCAGCTGGGCCTGATGCTGAAATCTCCAGACTGGGATTTCCCATTATCTAGAGAGCTATTTCATCGCCTAACATCTCTGATTAACTATTGATGCTGATTGGGAGCACAAAGAATAGGAATGGCTCTTAAATCTGCATATTTATTGCTGGGTGCATTTGCGAAAGGGAGGACATCGGGACATCGGGACCAGAGGAGAAGACAACATGAGAGTTGGAACATACAGAAGGCTGCCACGTGTGGGAATATTGTCGAGGGTACAATATTGTATATGAGTGAGAGCAGACTTGAAAGAAAAGAAGTGACTATGATCGCAACTATAAGATATCCTATCTCTCTGCAACTGTTATTTGATAGAGATATCAAGTGAAAGGTTCAGAAATGGAAGTCTTGGTTAAGGGGTGATCTTTCCAATAAAGAAAGAAAGCAATGATATAAAGTATTAAAAAAAAGATCAGTAGGAAAACGAAGAGGAAATTAAAATAAGAAAAAGAAACAGAATCAACGAAGAATAGCAACACAAATGCATCGACATGGGAGAGAAACGAAAGTGCAGTTAGAATTAAAGTCCTAAACAAAATGGCAGTACAGAGAAAGAATGTCTCTTAAATGTTAAAATAAATGTAGGAGGAATGCGTTTAAAAGCTTTAACTACCGTGATGGAAGGATTTTAAACACGGCCTGGATTTAATTAGAGGGAGAGAGAGGGGGAGCAGTGATCTGTACTATGGAAACAGCTTAATAAAAGGCATCCCCGAGTCGTGATGGAGCATTTGGAGTTAGGACCCATCCGCGCAGGGACTGGAGCACAAGGTTGCGTATAAGACAGCAAGATGGCAGCGAGAATACTTTGTACGGCATAAATGGCCTAAGTGGGAGCTTCATCAGCAATAAACAAGGGTATAAAAATAGATGGGTGTATTTATATAATCTAGCTGGGAGACAGAGAAAGACAGGGACGGACAGACAGACAGAGAAACAGAAGGACAGGCACGACATATATAGAGAGAAATGGGAGGATAAAAGTGAGATCAGACACCGAGAGATGAGAAATGGGGAAAGATTGGGAGGGAAAAGAGCAATGGATAATATCCAACATCAAAGCTGACACACACAAATAAATCCCTTATTTCCCTTCCGAATATAACCTAATTCAGTGGGAAGTCTCACTGGGCGAGCAGTTACTGTTATGTACCATCATATTGATCCCACAAACCTCGTACCCTTCCTTCTCAAACCCATTAATATTCCCTCGACCCCGAGTGTGAAATTGGCTGGGAGCCAAATTCAGGATAGGGTATTTAGGTGTTGGGCTACTCTCTAGGGGTAGCTCATGCATATCGGAGGATATGCTCATGGGATATGCTCCCCGACCCTATGTAGGTCAGGAATACCCTTATAGCCCGAGGTCAGTAACACTTACTTCTACACATGTACAAAACAATATACAGCTGACTTAGTGTTTGTTTCACATTCAATAACATAGAGCAGTCATTTACTCGCCTATTGAACAACAAGGTTCATATATACTGTGTAGATAGCAGAATGGGCATATCGGCCCCATCGATTAGAACTAGGTGAAGCGCATAATGTGCCTGGCTAATACAAGAATGTACGGCGCTGCATGGCCTGCCTAAGGGACTGGGGTATGCAGTGCTACGCTGTACTGATTGCCCAACGCCAAGTAGGTTTGTTTACATAACCATACCATGCTAATATTTACTCATATGTGACGATGGCGACCTTCCTCCCACAATCAATCATGGAAAACAGAGACTGGTCATTATTTTTTTCAGTATGATTTTTTCGAATCTCACCGACAACCCGATAAGCGTGGAAACTGATGCATTGGGACGATCAAAACCATGATAATATTTGTAACGGTAATTATCAACTTCCAGTACTCAGACTCGGCGATAAAAATTTGGCCTTATCTAGTGTAATGGAGTGGGTCTCGGAAACTCGTTAGAGTGTGTGATAAGGAAATAATGAATCAAATTACAATTATAACCACAAGGCCGCATAAAATATTCATAGGAATCCCACCGTTTGTAACCGGAGAGTGTGATTAAATTATAGTTTAAGTAATAATCTACACGCACACATTTGTACTTGGCGATTCAATGTGTAATGGAGGGAACATGGTGAGAAAGAGGCCTCAGTGTCAGGATGGGCCCATGTTGGTTTGGGGCACTACTACAGACACAAGACACATTCAGAGGTAAGTTGGTGTGCCTTCATAAACACGGGCTTCTCAGCGCTTTATCTCTGCTTGGGACGACAGCGATATTTCACACCTTTGCCTCGTGATATATGAAGTTGAAATTGACCTGTATCCAGGCTATTATTATGACACGTGCTCACTACCCAATAAATAGCTGGATACAAATACGACAACCATCAATTATCAAACAATGGCTTTCATGCTTATTCCACCCATTCCCTTATGTAATAGCTTGGTATAATTACAAACATTCTCCAACAGTTTGAGCCTACTTCTGGGAGAGAAATAAAAAGAGTGAGCGTGATGAGAGGGAGACTGCATAGAGTGGTGTATCTCCACCTGTACATCACTTGCCCCCCAACCCGGCACCACTAATATGACAAAGCCTACACCAGCTTGGTCTGACTGAGTGCAGTTCTGCATTTTAGCGAGGCGCATTACATTTCATGAGCGTTTAATGGCGTCACAATAATGTAAAAATTTTAGACATGAGTCATGGAGGCGCTCCTCCTAGTCACCACGGCCACGCATCATACAGTGGTACAGGAGAGAAAGGAAGGGGCGGGCAGGAGGGATGTAGGTGGAATAACACCACAATCATACAGTGCTACAGGAGAGAAAGGAAGGGGCGGGCAGGAGGGATGTAGGAGGAATAACACCACAATCATACAGTGCTACAGGAGAGAAAGGAAGGGGCGGGCAGGAGGGATGTAGGAGGAATAACACCACAATCATACAGTGCTACAGGAGAGAAAGGAAGGGGCGGGCAGGAGGGATGTAGGAGGAATAACACCACAATCATACAGTGCTACAGGAGAGAAAGGAAGGGGTGGGCAGGAGGGATGTAGGAGGAATAACACCACAATCATACAGTGCTACAGGAGAGAAAGGAAGGGGTGGGCAGGAGGGATGTAGGAGGAATAACACCACAATCATACAGTGCTACAGGAGAGAAAGGAAGGGGCGGGCAGGAGGGATGTAGGAGGAATAACACCACAATCATACAGTGCTACAGGAGAGAAAGGAAGGGGTGGGCAGGAGGGATGTAGGAGGAATAACACCACAATCATACAGTGCTACAGGAGAGAAAGGAAGGGGTGGGCAGGAGGGATGTAGGAGGAATGACACCACAATCATAGTGCTACAGGAGAGAAAGGAAGGGGTGGGCAGGAGGGATTTAGGAGGAATAACACCACAATCATACAGTGCTACAGGAGAGAAAGGAAGGGGCGGGCAGGAGGGATGTAGGTGGAATAACACTACAATCATACAGTGGTACAGGAGAGAAAGGAAGGGGTGGGCAGGAGGGATGTAGGTGGAATAACACTACAATCATACAGTGCTACAGGAGAGAAAGGAAGGGGCAGGCAGGAGGGATGTAGGAGGAATAACACTACAATCATACAGTGGTACAGGAGAGAAAGGAAGGGGTGGGCAGGAGGGATGTAGGTGGAATAACACTAATATAGCAATAATACCCGAGGTTTTGGATGGTCTGGGTGGTCTATAGCCTGGTGGACAATTCGAGGGGCGTTAGCCCCGAGAATTTCCACCAGGCAATAGACCACCCAGACCATCCAAAACAGAGGGTATTAGTGCTTTTAGACCCGATTTGGTCAGATTTGACTGAGGGCTATTAAGAAAAAAAGATTCACCGACCTCTAGACCTTTTATTTACCAGTTCTTTCGAGGTCTATAACCCCCGGAAGTTGCCGGAAGTGATTGCCATGGTCTATTGTGAAAAAATACACCCCAGAATCTGACCAAACCTGGTCTAAAATCATACAGTGCTACAGGAGAGAAAGGAAGGGGTGGGCAGGAGGGATTTAGGAGGAATAACACCACAATCATACAGTGCTACAGGAGAGAAAGGAAGGGGCGGGCAGGAGGGATGTAGGTGGAATAACACTACAATCATACAGTGGTACAGGAGAGAAAGGAAGGGGTGGGCAGGAGGGATGTAGGTGGAATAACACTACAATCATACAGTGCTACAGGAGAGAAAGGAAGGGGCAGGCAGGAGGGATGTAGGAGGAATAACACTACAATCATACAGTGGTACAGGAGAGAAAGGAAGGGGTGGGCAGGAGGGATGTAGGAGGAATAACACCACAATCATACAGTGGTACAGGAGAGAAAGGAAGGGGTGGGCAGGAGGGATGTAGGTGGAATAACACCACAATCATACAGTGTTACAGGAGAGAAAGGAAGGGGTGGGCAGGAGGGATGTAGGTGGAATAACACCACAATCATACAGTGCTACAGGAGAGAAAGGAAGGGGTGGGCAGGAGGGATGTAGGAGGAATAACACCACAATCATACAGTGTTACAGGAGAGAAAGGAAGGGGTGGGCAGGAGGGATGTAGGAGGAATAACACTACAATCATACAGTGCTACAGGAGAGAAAGGAAGGGGTGGGCAGGAGGGATGTAGGTGGAATAACACCACAATCATACAGTGCTACAGGAGAGAAAGGAAGGGGTGGGCAGGAGGGATGTAGGTGGAATAACACCACAATCATACAGTGCTACAGGAGAGAAAGGAAGGGGTGGGCAGCAGGGGTGTAGGAGGAATAACACCACAATCATACAGTGCTACAGGAGAGAAAGGAAGGGGCGGGCAGGAGGGATGTAGGAGGAATAACACTACAATCATACAGTGCTACAGGAGAGAAAGGAAGGGGTGGGCAGGGGGGATGTAGGAGGAATAACACCACAATCATACAGTGTTACAGGAGAGAAAGGAAGGGGTGGGCAGCAGGGGTGTAGGAGGAATAACACCACAATCATACAGTGCTACAGGAGAGAAAGGAAGGGGCGGGCAGGAGGGATGTAGGAGGAATAACACCACAATCATACAGTGCTACAGGAGAGAAAGGAAGGGGTGGGCAGGAGGGATGTAGGAGGAATAACACCACAATCATACAGTGTTACAGGAGAGAAAGGAAGGGGTGGGCAGGAGGGATGTAGGAGGAATGACACCACAATCATAGTGCTACAGGAGAGAAAGGAAGGGGTGGGCAGGAGGGATGTAGGAGGAATAACACCACAATCATACAGTGCTACAGGAGAGAAAGGAAGGGGTGGGCAGGAGGGATGTAGGAGGAATAACACCACAATCATACAGTGTTACAGGAGAGAAAGGAAGGGGTGGGCAGGAGGGATGTAGGAGGAATAACACCACAATCATACAGTGCTACAGGAGAGAAAGGAAGGGGTGGGCAGGAGGGGTGTAGGAGGAATAACACCACAATCATACAGTGCTACAGGAGAGAAAGGAAGGGGCGGGCAGGAGGGATGTAGGTGGAATAACACTACAATCATACAGTGCTACAGGAGAGAAAGGAAGGGGCGGGCAGCAGGGATGTAGGTGGAATAACACCACAATCATACAGTGCTACAGGAGAGAAAGGAAGGGGCGGGCAGGAGGGATGTAGGAGGAATAACACCACAATCATACAGTGCTACAGGAGAGAAAGGAAGGGGTGGGCAGGAGGGATGTAGGAGGAATAACACCACAATCATACAGTGCTACAGGAGAGAAAGGAAGGGGTGGGCAGGAGGGATGTAGGAGGAATAACACTACAATCATACAGTGGTACAGGAGAGAAAGGAAGGGGTGGGCAGGAGGGATGTAGGAGGAATAACACCACTAATTGCAATATATCAATTTGACGAAGGAACACCAAAGTAAAATAGAGATGGAAGCCAAGAGTCAAAATTAATCAACTATATTAAGGCCTAAAGGGGGATCCCATTAGTATACTCGATGTTAACAAAGGAAGACAGTCATGTCACAACAATATCTTGGAGCAATAAAAATAGTTTCATACTTTATGATGACCATCATTAATTTAAAATGTATTGGTGGAATTGTACCAACTGGTAGACACTCTGAAGGGGTTGATATTTAATTATTCAAATGACAACACATTTTTTTACTTTATCTCCTCCGAGTCTATCATTATTTTAGTTTGTTCTTTACTTTATTATTTACGTCCGTCAGGCCATCTTTATTAGTGATATACCTATCATAAAGCTTGGATGAACAATGCACTTAGAAACCAATATATTCAGTATCACAGGAAGGGTACAAAAGGCATACCAAGCTGTGACCAGGGTGGAGTGTATGGGTGGAGTGAGGGGGTATATATACATCAATCATGCCTAAAGGGGACGCATAACCTCCCCTAGCCAAGACCCAATCACCGCCATGGAGGACCCAACCCACACCACCAACAGCCCTGGAGAAGAAGACCCTGTCAGCTGGAATCCTTAAGTGCATCCCCCGGGGCCTCAGAGCTAACCCAGGGTTTTTTGTATTGGACAGGACAGGGTTGAGAAGACGAAGGTCTTGTCCGTCAGTTCATTACTCTCTAGATTAAGCGTTGGTCGATGGAGAAAGGTGCTGCCTTCAAAAACACCAGTCAGGGGCTTAACTGAAAGTACCTGTTCTACACCAACCATGTACTGCATGTGTGTTGACATTATAGCATCAAGCCTGGCATGGGTGAAGTGGGCTCACTGGTTGGAACCCCAACATAAACATACTCAATGCACATAGAGTGGGGCAATAGGTGAACTCCATAACCATTTCCTGATATAATATATTAATTTAAGAGATGTCATTATCAAAGCAAAACCCAAGATACTTCGACTTCGACGAAGCCCCAAGCCCTTGAATACATACCGGTAATCCCAACAGGTAACCTGGCGTATAG
This sequence comes from Sthenelais limicola, assembly GCA_942159475.1. NCBI lineage: Eukaryota > Metazoa > Annelida > Polychaeta > Phyllodocida > Sigalionidae > Sthenelais > Sthenelais limicola. Next base: position 10,625,644 of record OW804100.1, on the reverse strand, counting down.
TATTACCATTTGTTATGAAGTGGATAAAACTTTGCCTAAATCATTGAATTTACAGTCTTTTAACATAAAAATGGAATATATTAGAAAGAGAAATAGACAGAGCTGATTGATCACCACATAGCTCCATTCTCTTTTCCTCGGGTCATCTCATTATAGGAGTCAACGCGTAGGTGGGACCTCTCAGAGGTGGGACTAAAACAACGTATACAATGCACCGTAAGCAATGAACGCCTTCTCACATCTCACAGTAAAACCTGACCATTATAATATACTCGCTCTATCGCCTTAGGATAATCTAGAGCCTACAATACAATTGTGGCGAGACATCCAAGCTATACATCTCACCCTCCAAACTCCATTTTAACACTATCCTTTATTCATGTTCATTATCATATTCACACAAATATATATAGAATAGGGAAGCTACACCTATAATTTAAGCAAGAGTTAAGTACATCAGAAAGGAAAAGAGAGGCAGTACTCAAAGAAGTACTATATGTATGAATAAGAACTGCTAGATTATTAACGAAATTCATGAAGAAAAAGACCAAATGGAGATGATATGATTGCAGGCCACTGCACTTGACTGTCTGGTCTGACTAGACACCATTATTTACCCATCTATTACTGAGTATTGGCAGTCAGACAACGGGTCTGCCACCTCACCTGGATGCAGGCGTTTACCGTACATGCTCGATTAAACACGCTGAGGGGCGATAGGTCAGCATGTGCCATGAACATGTAACCACAGTAAAGATACAAATATAATAGTAGAGGTACCCAGATAAACAGAGAGGGAGAGAGAGGGAGAGAGAGGGAGAGACATAGAGAGACAAGAGTCAGAGAGTGACAGACAGAATGACAGAGAGAGAGAGAGACAGACAGAGACAGAGAGGGGGGGGGGGGGGGGGTCAGAGAGAGAGAAAGACAGCGAGAGCGAAAGAGAGAGTGACCCAGAGCGACAGCCAGAGAGAGAGACGGACAGAGAGAAAAAGAATGTGTCTACTTTGGTAAATTTGATTTAAATGTAAATGAAGTAAAATATAACGAAGAGTCTTAAAGAGAAACGTGACTAGTCATTACAAGACACTGCCAAACTTATTATTAATCCACATAAAGGCACATAGTGGAGTGAATACCTTCTGGGGATGAATAATGGAGAATGATGTAATCACGTCCCGACTCTTACTTATGAACCCTGCAGTTAATTAGTTAAGTAGCAACACCAGAGCTTAGCAATAGAAGGGAACTATTGATTGTACGACTCACAAGCCAACCCTAATGTTATCCACCAATATTCCTGCTTATCACAGGCAAGTTCATAGGCAGGTTTTCTATTAATAACTCGCAATTATAACTCGTTTGAACACGTGGAAGGTTGAAATATCGGTTGTCGATCTCACTATGGAGAAAATGGTAAAATGGTGCAGGCGAAGCATCATGGGGTCAATTTGCTAGTAATCCATTCGTGTAAAGCAATCTCAAGTTACTTTTAAAACGGCATACACTATATATAACACATACTAAATACCATTCTAACGACGTGACATCTTAAATGTAAGAAGATCGATATATCTTCTAGGTACAAGAGTTGTATAACTGATAATTGAGCCTACTATTTCGATATTGGACATCGAAAAGCGAATATTTACATTTTAATTCCATACGTTGGATACATATGTGTGTATGTGGTCCTGCTCTTTAGCTTGAGCTTGTGTTAGTTACTATCACCTCAGTGGGATGATATCCAATTTGAACTTCCTCACAGAGGAAGTATTGCAGAAAACATTTAAGATTGAATTGTGTCCATCACAATGAAATTGAGGTAATGGAGGCATGGTATTAGGGCGGCATTATAGCAAGGCATGTTTACCATGTATGATTACAGGATGATACGAAGGAGCCTAACATGGATGGATAAATTCATCAAACTCCAATTCCCAACAGATGGAATTGCAATCCAAAACGTATATTGCGGGACCAGCAATTTCCATAATGGATTCAAAACGTAGCACCGGAATAAATACCACGTCGGGAAGGAAAACATTAATAATCATCATACTTAGCTCAAAAGCAGACCATCTAGGTAATCTTGGCACGGTGCCAAAATCCTGATGCCATCGCCGGATGAGCAGTGTTGGTGCTCACATATACACCCACCCACATCTTAAAACCTCTGCTTTAATCAATCTCTCGGTTATATAATCATCTACCAATAACTACCAGCCCTGCAGCAAAGTTTGCAGTGATAATTTAGCTATGTATTGATATTTGATCGATCATAATAAGGCACTGTCATCACAAATAGAAGTCTACAAGCAATACTAGAGTACGAGACACCATGTAAACAATGGCATGAACTAGCGTAGACGCTTTACGTATGAATAGAAATCATTTATTCATACCGTCCCTAAAGATCAAACACAATCTGATTTGTGGCTCACGGTTGACAAATAGTAAGTGATTCTCAAGTTCAATCGGGAATAGAATATCTATAGTAGTCCTTCAGGGCACCCATCTCTTGCAATATCAATAAACTGAGACATAGTGTAGACATATTGTAAACTGAGACATAGTGTAGACCTATGCATTTACACCCTCCAAGATTGGATTCATATAATGTATGGGATGTTTATTTCGCCATTATTTACAACTCTCAAAGATCCACCTACACACGAATCTTTCCCCTGCAAAGAAATCGATTAGCCCAGCTCCTAAATGAAATCAAGGCCAACCTTATGCTCCCTTTTCAATGAAAGTTAAACTATATATATCAATATAACATGTGAATTTACCAAACGGTCAAGTCATACCAGGTTTCTAGTTATAGAAAGGCAAGTAGGTTATAAAAGTCTCTCGGTTGACTAGGTGTGGAGCGTTATCAATACATCTATGTGGTCTTATCAACAGATAAATATAACCATGTATGATCATGGATTATCGGAATCTAGTAACACGGTAATCAGTATAACTCTTCACATTTCTAAAGATAGGCACAACTCCAATACAGTTCACGAAACAATGAAAAAGGGAAATTAGATTATCCATTTTTTTGTATCGAAGCTTTAGTAGCCCCGCCCTGACATCCTCACCAAACAGATATTTAGATACATATACAAAAAATCCGATTGATGTGGAAGTGTTGAGTACTGCGAGAAAGCTAATATGACGTCGATGACTAATGCACTGCTATGTTAAAAGGCGGAACTTGATGTTTCCTCAGACCTGAGCCTGCATAAGCTAGAGACTTTGTGTTTACTCTCAGGCACTATTTAATGCCAGCAATGGAAATGTATATTGATACAACCACAACTAGCAACAATGTTAAACATCATGTAAATGTATTCAGGTTCTAGCGTTCATGTTATGGGCCTCAATGTATACAGTATTTGGAATTTTAAAATGGTTCGTGATGCTCCGCCCACCGCCCCTCCCCACTCGTCCAAAAGGCTGAATACCCACTAAATACAGATCTAAGTATAACTGTTGTATGAAGTTACATGCTACTCTTTTAATGACTTCACCATCGGTACGATGGTGCATTATTGTCATGTTTTAAATCATGTAACTTTTTAACCATTTGGACATATATCTTACACAAACGCCACGTTCGTGCATGTATCGCTAACATTATATAGTACATATGAGACCTAAATGATACTTTCATAATCATCCTTTTTATCTAAAATATCTAAAATTGCCTTTTGCGTGGTAAGGTGAAATTGGGGCAGAGCATACGAGCTCGGGCTGGTGTGTGTCAGATGGTAGGCAACATGAGTACTACCAAGATTCCACGGTTAACATGGCAACGTGCAACATTGGTATTTTTATTTGAGTCCCTGTCACACGCTGAAATGTTGTCACGTAGCGATTAATACCTTCGACATAAAGTGTCATGTCCTATACAACAAAAAGCAGGGCGAATTGTGAGAGAAAAGAAATCAATTATCACGAATAGATACGAATACATGGAGGTTACTAAGTACTATAAGTATGGTTGTATTCCATCCAAGGGTAATATACAATTTACTTGGCAAGTCATATAAATCAAATAAGCCACTGGTATTATATTACGTCATTAATGTGTCAGGGTGGAATAAGAGACGCTAGAATATTCCTGGGTCAATTGAATTAATTTAAATACATTTCCAATATGAAACCCAATAAAGGCAATAGGAGAAGAATTAAAATGGGTTAGTGAGCGAAGACATATATCATCTATCGTTTCTGCAAAGAGTCCATCAACACATGGAATATGTCAAACGCAGGCTCTGTACAGTTTCCTTCGCCCAAGTCATGTAATGTGCCGCCATGTTGTTCACATTAGTGAAAGAATGCCATTGACAACAAATACCTGCATACAGAGCGATACAGAGCGATACAGAGCCAGATAACAGTTATCTGTTTCAAGTCGCAGATCTTTTATTATTTAAAAAAAATACTATTCGTCTTGTTCACAGAAAATTATAATTGCCAAAATGCTATTGAGTTAAAACAAATCTATCTAAGATATTCATACCCTAATAGCAAAGTTCTGGGTATATTTTTATTACAAATCTACCATGAAAAGACTTTGCTACACACCATCCAACTTGAGTTCTGAGCATAGATTAGAAATGTGGACTAGCAACTTCAACGTCTTACATGTAAAAAAAAGAGAGATAAGATAACGACGGATATAGAGAAATTGCAGCGAAAGCAAAATAACTTTCTGAGATTTATGCCTTGCTTTCATCATCGGAGCCACAACCTTCATCGGCGCTTCCCCATTTCAATTATGGAGAGGCCCTACACTTACAGGCAGTGCCAACCTTGAGCAGTTCCCACATACAAGATTTGGGCTAGGCAAGTATTGAATCATTTAATAGTGACATTCCAGCGTAGGAGTTGATGTGATAGAAAATTGACACTTGCCATGGACAGCTGCCTATTGTTGACTAGAGTGAAACTTGAAAAACTATTTCGTTGGTGCCCATTTTGTGCCAAACAATTTATGGGACTATAATGAATATCTTACGCACGGATTTCATTCCCTCGCGTGAGATTCAATAACCAGGATACTAGCCTTGTTCGCGGTTCAAACTAAGAAATATTTCCCCGGCTAATTTCAAATTCCAGCACTAATTCTTAAACTCCTCTGATTATCATCTCTCCTCACTCATCTCCATTTGACTGGCTCCGAGTATATGCCAGAATTTTCTAGTCGTCTAATGGGATTCTTCTACGCCTCTCTCAAAACCACTTCCACCACTACTAGGAATAGCATCTACTGGTCTGGGAATTACCTCCGCATACCAGCGTCTAACCAAGTCTATGAAGATTTTAGGATCAATCAATCGTAATAACACTAGGTGTTATTAGAATTGTTAGCGAAAAGCTCTTAAAATCAATCTCGCTCTCAATGTCAATAGTAAATCCAGTCTGCAGCAACAAACCAAGCGTGGAAGCTTCTCAACATGCAATATTACAAGGTTTTCAAATCACGCCATCCATTCCAAACACATTGCACATTCTTTTCTTCAGTCAAGTCTTCACCCAACTCTCCATCTCACTTTTCCCTTTCTCCTTTCCCTTCTCCCACCCACCCACCCACCCACCCACCACACACGGACTCACCACCCCCACACACACATACCTATCTACCCTGCTGTATCAATAATCTCACAATGATACTGAATTTTGAGATTCGAAGTATTGTTAAAACTCTGAAGCGAAACATTGAATTATAATTTATAAAAAATGGAAAAACCATCGGTGCAGTATATGCATAGCTTACAAATTCGAACACTTAGGTTTACAAATGAGTGGAGTAATTAGACAATCTATTAGGATGATAATGTGTGCCTGTCCACCGTCTGACATGCTCCCCTTCCTTAACTCCCATGAGGCCATTTATTTCACTCCGATGCTAACACTCTTCATCGAGTCTTCACCCAACACCTATTACTCTACTTCCCTCTCACTTAGTTTCTAAGAACGAACAACTTCATTTCCTTTTCTATTTCCATCTGTCTTCCTCCATCTCTTTATAGCTCGAAATTTAGATATTCAACCCAGCCCTTGTCTTATCCCTTTATTGATCACTAAAATACGGAAACATCGCCCCCTCCTTGTACCTTTTCCCCGCCTTACAGCGTCCCCTTACGGCAGCCTCCCACCCTTACTGTCCCTATCACTATTTCATTCCTTTCGAGAATTGATTCATCCGAGGTCTATTTTCCATGGCTCCATACGGTTTCATATTGGACCATATTAAGGCATGGAAGGATGCTGAACTTTCTATAATTAGATCCATTGATTACAGAACAGCATCTCCAATTAATAGTAAGCTTTCAACTTATCAATTATTCACATTAATCAAAGTGGGAATCTGGCCTACACCTGAACAGCAAACTGGTACAACAATTAGCTAAGTCTGGGTCGGGTGGGGGTTCAGGAAAAAAGGTAAATCAACTAATAAAATCTCCTCGACGTCCAACAAGCACAGGAAAGTGTGAGAGGGTCGGCTGAGGGAGAGGAGGCCCGTCTCAAAATGGAAATTCAATTGCAACCGAAATTCAATAGAATTTTCATTGCATTAAGCCCAATGATTCTTGTCCCAAATAGCCAGAAGACGAATGATATGAATATCTAATATTTAATTGATATTCACATGGTGTGGGAACCATGGACATGGGGAGAAAGGTTTATCACCTGTGTTAAAGAATAAACCTCGGATTCGAGCACTCAATATCAACCCTGACACAATGAGAAGTAGAACGGTCGGCCAAATGCTTGGAGGTACTTTTTGGCATATGACACAATCTATGTTAACAGTTCATATCCGATGATTAATCAACACAGACTAATTGCTTATCTGTCATTTTAGAGGTTCACATAGCCGGAAAAAAACTTCTTTCCACGTTTACGCAACTTAAAGATCGAAGCCCAGAGGATATTAATCATGGACGAGCGGTGCGATTCATAAATGAGTTAACAAGTAGGAAGAGGCTTTTATCGATCGCTGTCATGGATTTAAAAATGATTCCTAAGTTACGTCTTTTGTTTTTCGTTCATGACGCAATCAAAAGTGGGTTTTTTCCGGGAAGCAATAACTTGCTGACTCCCAACTGAATATTAAAAGACTTGACACGAGTCACTTTGAGTGTACCGGTAATTGTATGATTGCTTCATCGAGAGGTAATGTCTCAATGGCTATATACAGGAGCAAGGTAGAATATGATGATACCTGGGGATTGGCTACAAATGGCGGGGGTTGTTATTTTGGGAGGTTACTATTGCCAGGATTGCGTCGTCGATACACACTGCAGGCTCCCCTGGGAAATAGTCTCAGACTTTTTGAAGGGAAATCTTATCCGTATAAATACGATTGCATGGTGCTCACGGATTTCTTAGGAATTACTGAGTTGTGCATGAATTCGCAATGTCGTTTTATTTCTTATGAGAGATTGCATGATAAACAGAGAAATGGGCGAGAAAGTAACCTTGCCTGGCATCCCTTAAACGATTGAAGCAGAATATATGTGCAGTATTGCAGAAAGGATGGCAGTAATACACATCGGAGAGGTGAGGGGGAAAGCCAAATGAAAAAATTGTTTCGAAAATGTAGAACTGATGCATCAACACTTTCATGTTTAATTGTTTTCATTTATGAATCGATTTTTAGAATACCTCGATGTCTGTTCCTCGTCCCCATGGAGACTGACATGAATGGCTGCTTACAGGATTATGACTGCAACAGGCTTGTACTCAAATTTTGAAAATATTATTAAGAGATAAGAGCAGTTAAGAGATTTTTAATACCCACTCGAGCATTGAGTGGAGGTGTTTTGGTAAATATGCTGTTATATTGATTTTTCATTCACACCGTTGACAGGCACTTATTTATTGGGCAATGTTTAACATCAATATCCCACACTAATCTTGTGTTATTGATGGCTCACAGCAGCTCTAAAACATCTCCATAACTCAGCTCTTACAAACAATCTATTCACAGAGCAGTGCCCAACAAGTCAAAATAATACACGCCTCCTCCTCTCTCAAACACGAGGCTGGAGTATAGGTAAGTTTTCTACAAGTGCTAATGCACTTTACCCAGTGTTGTGAATGATGCCCTGTCGGAGGTTAGTAGGGTATTTACTGAGGCATGACGTCTTACTCATATAAACACCAATAAGCAGGGGTTGGGGTATCAGTCAGCACATAAGTGTCTTCTCTGTCTCATCGTCAACTCAACGTGCGTGTGAAAGCCACATTTGAGCCAATCCAATAAGCAAATGAAATTGCAAGAATAAATCCATACGAATCAATTAACATAGAATCAAGCCAGACATGAAGGGATGGAACTTCCAGTTTCATAGTTGATCGGCTTTATTCAAGGACACCGCTTTTCAGATTCAAGCAAGGATTCGACAGCTGTCAAGTTTCCTTCTATCACAAAATGAGGAAAAGCAATACAGGGGTGAAAACAGTGAACGTTTTCAGATTATATCCTCGGACTTTTATCGCAACACATGTGCTTAGAATTAAGGATTGGGGAGGGGGGTGTTGATGGTATCAGGAATATGTTAATGTATTCCCAAATTATCTGTCAAGATAACATGACGCCGCCCCACTTACCATATCACAACATGTGTACGGTTCCACGATTAGTTACACACGGGTGTCCAATTAAAAGTCGACCCCGATTATAACCCTGATCTAAAGTTAGCACCGACCATCTACATACACCAAGCCTCAAAGAATGCCTGGCAGGTAGTAGAACAATAAGGATCGACTTGGTGTGTGATTGGGAGAACACTTGTTAAAACATAGAACGAGATCTATTCACAGTGACCACCAAGTCACATTCTGCCACATTCTATGTTGATATACTATATGAAACTGTCACATGTGTGGCTCTTCTGTTTTAAATGTACATTTTGAAGATGTGGAATATGACCGATGATTTTATGTATGCACTAGGTTGCCATAAATGTATACATATTGCAGCACCTGAAACTGTCTCCAATAGATCATAGGGGAAGGCAACCATAAAACACCTTCACACCATATGTCTCCTCTGTAAGGTAAGACAATCTGCTGCTACATAGGTAACACGTCATATACATCGTAACTCACCTAAAAGAGCTTGGAAGAGCCTGCTCTTGAAGATCCTGATGACCCGCTCAATGGCATTTCGTAAAGGTCGATCCTGTGGCTTGGTAAGTCTTGAATGGTAATCCTCAAGGAGTTCTAATGCCCTGTGGGCATCTGTCAACACAGAGAAGGAAAAAATCATGTTATACTGGAAAATTTATTTATTTTTTATTTATTAGGAGTATTTGTCTGCCAATACACATACAAATAACATGATAATATAAACAATCAAGACAATATAAAAACATGATTTAAGGCAATGTGTAGGACGAGTAGGAAATGCGAAAAGAAAAATAATAAAGACATGGGTAACAAATTTGGATGAATGACTATCCACTTTATTGGATATAAAATAAGGGTGGACATAATAATTACCGTCACATTTGCCTATAAATATGTCCCTATGGTATACATTGTGCTATATATAGGATCATTAGTAGTACATAGGTATGGTTAGGATGCTGGCCCGGTGAGCCTATAAGCTTGTGGAACACGTCATGATTAATAGACGTTATTAGGTCAGTGCCACTATATACATAAGACACGCATATCTACTAGGACTTTTTCTCTACTCAGATTTAAAGTTGTTCTTAATATCTGTTTAAGTACCGGTAAAAAAAATGTATCTTCGGTCTTAGTCTAAAGAGCGAGCCACTTTACTTCAATTCTTTTGAATTACACTTAAATTTATATAATATCGTCTTCAGTTCTGTAAATCGATTCGTCCGAGTTTGACTAGAATTTAATAGGCCTAATAATTCTTAGCGATATACTTTGGGCGCCGATGATTCATCCCAATATTCCAGAACACCCCTTGGCCAGCAACTTTTTTCGCTACGTGCAGTGAGACCCATGCACCCACTCAACAGGGGTTAGAGTTTACGCGAGGATAGCATGCTAAATTTATTTCATGAACTAAATACGGTACGCGTGATAAGACTCATGAGAACATGTGCAACATATTATTTAACAAATCTACAACTACACATGGTGGTAGGCCCTACTGAGATTTTGTTTAGAGAGAACCCGGGGATAATCGAGGGACCTTGTATATGACTAAAAATGTGGTAAAAAATACAAAAAAAAAAAACCTAGAAGATGTATTACCGTACTAGAAATGTTGACATAATCATGTTACACGACGCACTGAAACGAATATATAAGGCTATCGATGGCTAATATATACACATCGAAATACCGTAGTGTACGATATTATATGAATGCCTAGCGTATGTCCTATAATAGAAACATATAAAGTCCATAAAGGGGAGCGAATAGGCCATATAATTGACGTCAATGTTTTGTTATACTATTGTGTGACCACCTGTTCCATCGGAATGTTAAACAGGTCATCCTGCTGGAATGATTAAGAAAATTAAACACAAGCAGCAAGGTGTATCATCAGGTAATCCTTCCATCCCCGTCATATCGAGGATTATATTGAACTGGAGCGGATAGTACAATAATCATGCGTATCCTACCCTTATTTAGGCGCCAGGATATCAATAATTTAGTATCATTCCATAGATATAGTCTAGTATTACCATCTAGTCAGTCTAGTACAACGGGCCTTGCCCCCACCGCCCCATATTATCACAATACACACATACAGTATTAGCCTATACTGAAAGTACTTGAAATATGCCTAGGTCAGATCTATATTATTTGACATGCCATTTTGAACAATTTCAAAAAAATACTCAGTCGTTCTAAATATAATATTGTTTTGTGTACCGTAATTATTATTAGAGTTTAAAGCTGGATTAACCGCTTAATTAATGGAAGGGAGACATCGGAGGAACATAATGACAGGATTTGCATTTCAGTAGCATGCTATTTGAGTATGTTCATTGCCAGGGGGATGGTTTGGGGTTATGCTTTATATTATTATAGGCACAATAATATAGACCTGCACTTCTGCTACAACCGTGGGAAATAACAGTGGATGCGTGTGACAGAAATACCTCGCGTATTCATAGACCCGCTCACTCTACCGAAAAATGGGGTCAACGGGGAAGCTTACAACTATGTCTATGAGTGACATACTTTAGAGCAGGTATAGTGTGTGTGTACAATCGGTTCAGGTAAGAAACATGACATATACCACATCCCTCACTTGGCCTACAATCAATGCGAGGGTTGGACCCGTGCGTTGACTGGTTTGAATCCCGCTTGTTATTGAGGAAATCACTGGATGCTAGCGAACTACAGGGTTTATTTGAGATGATATGACATGCCAAAATAAAAACACCCTTCATTTGTAGTAGCCATAAGCAGAGTATACAGCTTGAATTAAAATCCCTGCTGGTGACACTGGAGGAAAGGGAGAGGGATGTCCTGGGACGGGAGGAGGCGGAGAATGCAGCGGGCAAGTCGATGGATGACTGACGCATTGACTGCCGTCAAAGCCCTACGACAACAACCCCAGTCACAATGTAATCACAAATTCAGATGGAAAATTTTCACATGCTACCGCCATATTTCACACATAGACAGCCAAAACATCAAAGTATGTGTCTGTAAGGTTAGAATTTTAAAAATATCCTTAATCACCTTGCTTGCGAACCGGCATCTTGAATTATTTTTCAGCCGCCGGACTTGAATGTAGCTCGGCTCGGTTCCGTAGAAAGATACCGTACCCTCCTAGATCTCCTGTGTTCGTACCACAATTCAATGGCGGATCCCTGATCCGACAGATTTCACGATGGAATTATATGATTCTCTGCCGATTTGGCCCTAAAATTATCCTCGGTGAGGTCACTGCCCCTAAAATCCACACGCCAAAACCACAAATACACTCGCTTGACAGCGCGTAAACTTTCGCTTCCAATATGGCGGAATGGCCAGGCTAAGTTTGGTCACGTGATATGCGATGTGGGGATCGTTCGTTTTGGCGTATAATTCAAGAGCAATACACAAGCTCGAGTTTAGCGATGGTCGGTGCATAACTGCATTGCTTCAGTACGGATTTCCATTACCAGTTACATTCTAAATGTTGGAATTAATGCGAATTCAGACCTTTGATCGCGAAAATGTCCTTGTTATTGGTGATTGCCATACATCTTTCGTGCTGCTTCTTCCTGGATCATGGATGGCTTTACGTTGGCCCCACATTCATTAGGCCTACACTAGGCTACAGCCCATCTGAGATGAATCACAGCACGGCTACACAAGTCACAGCCAGGCACGGTAATAGATCACACTGTACAGGCATTATTATACAGGAGTGATTGATACTCATGACAGGGGAGATCTTGATCATCTTACAATTAAGCTTTGTCAATTAGTATCTCTGATTTTCCATACTATCGGCCTAGACCTAGATATAGATTGTGATTGTATCACAATCAGTATCAGCCAGAATCATGCTGGAGAAAAAAGCCTTTCGTTTAAACGATTAGGCCTATTATGCCTAGGCCTATAGTTTCAGGGTGGTGCACCTATTGTTTACAGTGGCAGGTTATGTTATGATGCCTCTTTTTTAGGACGACTTGACAGAATAGACCTATCCTTAAATCATGTGTGTGACTAAGGCTCAATTGTATTTTTTACCCTTCAAATAGGTCTATATAAGGCCTACCTCATTAAATTTAAACTGTGAGATGTTTAACGAATTGTGCGATTGTACCTGGATCCGTGTATATGAACTCTGTTCAAGGAAAATGAATTGCATTGCTTAGGCCCTAAAAAATAAATATTAAAAAGCTCTATAATTTTTTTAAATAATAATAATAAAAGATTGCCACAAAATCCAATCTAATCTTGTCATATTTCGTTACTGTAGGCCTACCAAAACAAAGTGCGCGAGTGTAGGCCTAGGACCGAATTGATTTTTAAATATTTCCCATAAATGATCTTTTCCCTGCTGGTATTTATAGGCATTCATTTGTGTAAAGCAATACCCGCACGTGCAATTTGTCACAGAAAGAAATAGACAACAATGAACTTATCCTTTTCTGAATCGGTACACTATGCCAAATATGGAGGTAGGCCTAAACCTTTGGATCACATCTGAATGTGAAAGACTTCAACCCTTTATAGGCCTAATTATGGAAAGATAGGCATACGGTATGTCAAGAATATTTTATTGGAATGTACATTTTCACAAAAATAATATAGCTAGCCTATAGGGGCTTACCCAGTTATTAGACGTCTTCCTTGCAAATGGATCATTTCACTGCCATACTTTCAATGTTCTACACCAGAAAATATTTACTTGACTCTTGTCTGATATTTGACAACAATTTAATAATGTTGATGTAGGCCTATAACAGAAACATTTCCTTGTTTGTAGCTAACCTTATCTTATCTTTATTTTCCAATAAGCAATAGGCCTATAAAATATAACCAACTCGGTTTAGGGGTTACTTTTTCTTTTTAGTAGGCCTATCATTATCTGTTATATATAGGCTATTATTATAATTCTTAAAAATAAAAATAAATCAATGGAGATATCTTCTCTGCCTGTACTTCGGGCTGCAAGTCTATCTATAATTATTTCCCCGGCATCCATAAATGGCTCCCTCGCTCATGAAAGTTATAAATTTCGACGAATGCCCTCGAGCCAAACGCATTCGCGCCTAGCCTGCACATATTAATTGACCGAAATGTGGTCGTTGCCATAGGCTCTCAAGCGAGGTTAACTCTTAGATTTAACTTATGCTGGAGATATAATGATATGACATGTGAATAGTAGGAGAAGTACATAAAGTCAGGTGGGCCTGGAGGCTATAGTATAGTGCACTAGGCGTCCCCCTTTTCCAATCAACCTTGTGGTCGTATGTTATTTTTTAGCTACTGAAAATACAAATACATTTATTCTAAATAAGAGAAATTTACCTAGGACTAGGAGGTATACGGTATGATCTTACTGTATGATCTTGTGGCATGTTGAGGTGAACAGGAAAGACCTATTTTTTACCTTATTAACATGAACATTTAGAACGGACTTGAAGTGTAGCTAAGTGTATATTATATATCAATCCCACTGTATATGTACCAGCATAAATATGACTAATACAACGTTACTATTAGATTAAATTTACCCTATATAATGAGAAATTTACCAAATGGATAATAGCAATTTAATCGACCCGATCTCTTGTACATATATATACACTGCCGTTGTGAATTTTGATGGGGCCTCGTGGTATTTGTTTTATCATTCTCGCAACAGGTGCAGGAATTGTGCGTTGTTTACAGACTACCATTATCGATGTGACCATACTCCTGCTGCCACCTGCAGCGGGCGGCGTGTATTAATCGATATGCACACTTATGGTGCCAACAGCTGCCGTATCACCCCTTTCTATCTATACTACTCACATCAGTCAAGAGAGCGCCCTCTGACGAGAACCAGGCGCACCACCGAGTCTGGATCATTTCATTTGGGCGCATAGAGGCCTGCGATGATGCCAGGGAAAGCATGCAAATTTGGCCACTTTTCATCTAGATACGTTGTACATCAACGTAAATCAGGTGCTAAGCATATATTATTGGTAGCTTTGTTTGATAATGAGGGGAAAGAAGGTGGGACGGATGGGATTGTGAAAGCCTTGCCAAACATGACCTTATATATCTTCGGCATTCTACGTATATGGATTAATTGCACACTATTTGTAAATGTTATTGATGGATGTGTGCATAGCGATCACGGTTTACCGTTTGTTATGTTTGTACACGACACTTCCTTATTGTGATTTATGTTAGTAGGTATATACCTACACTCACGAAGCAAATGAGCTTTGAGTGTCTAATTGAGTAATTCTCTTATTCCTCAAGTACATACGTACATGCTACCAGAGCTATACTTGTATATCTATAATACCAGTGCTAGAATGATCACATGCATATACTACATAATAATGAATGGCTATTTAGTTTGCGTAGAAATATTGACACAATGATATTCGTATATGTAGATAAATTGATATGTTGACCAATGTAAATTGCTTACATTAGGCTTATTGTACATGTATCATGAATTTCAATTACGGTACCAAAAATAGCTGGCCTATAAAAATACATGGCGCCTGAACCAAATTAATTATACGAAGAGGCATGTCAATGATGTTGTTACATGGTATCCACCCAGTTTCTTTTTGATATACGTGAATATGTATTAGGCCTATATATGTCTGTTATCTGCGACGTATACGTCGCAGATAACAGGCGGATCCGCGTTGAACACATTTAAGTCCAAATGTCCCATATTTCTTCCACTGTAGCATATTCTAGTCCTACCCTATATAACCAAAACCAGAGGAAGAGGATAGAAATGGACACATAAAATGATACCCAGCTAATCCATTGCAAGACCAGTATATGGGTTTACCTAAGTCCTGCAACTGGGCATCGGGATGGCATCAGAGGCCCGCACTACTGATTGGATTGCACTCGGAGGGCCCATTACTGATTCAATAATGTGTACCGTTTGGCAGTGCCGGAAAATAGGGAAAGGGATGCGGCCGTGAAGCACAACCAAGAGGCCGAAAATGGCCATGTGTACAGAGTAGCCTAGAAAGTTGACAATTGGACGCAGACTGTAGGGTTAGTTGTCTTTGGCATCGACAAAGCCCTACCACGGGACAGAAAGCGAGGTCCTTTGTGGGGATTATGCTCTTAGATCGTGGGAAAGTAATGTTGGGCGCGTGCCTCAGATGGCAGGTATGGGTCAGCATGGGTTAAAATGTATTTGGATAAGGACTATGGAGAAGATGTGATAATTTGGCGAGAACAAGCTAGATCAGCTCTTAGAGTAAAAGGGAGATGGAAACTAAGAATTTAGAGCATATGGACATGTAATGGCTCGGGATGGAACTCGTTCCCTCCCCCACCCCCATGCTTCTAGTCCATATAATTGAGTACGCCTATTGAGTATGCCTATTCATTTATCGAAGATATTCTGTGTTCCCACATTTTGCCTCTCAATTCTTTACACATCGTGGTATTTGGTAGCCTCCCATGTTCTCAATCCAGTCTATAGCTCTTATAATTATTTTTGCTGGACTAATCTAATCCATTTTCTATATTGTGGGCCATACATGAACTTGTCGGCCAATATATAATGCATGGTGATCATGGGGGTCGAAGCGTCTTAAATGCGTTTGTACGAATTTAATACAATAAAGAAGTACTTTTTTTGGTACAAATATTTATTCAGTCATGGTTTTAACAGTTAAAAAACCACAGCTCACCTGTGGGTAATCTTCCACTGCTCCTGAGTTCGGCCGACCAGAAGTAAAGAAGATACAAATGCCAAAAATAATATAAACTACGTTATACTTAGATACAGGTATGTTATTATATTACTTTGAACAAATGAAAGATAGAGAGTGGACATCAATATAACACACGTTCAATATTTACAGATTTTCCTTCAAGCCATATAAAGTGGCGCTTGACCAGAGATTTGAATTCCTTAAAATCTTCTGTAAGACGAATTTCTATTGGCAATTCGCATATGTAACTATAATTCAAGATGGCGCCATATCTGAAATTAATCCTGGGACACTAATCTACAACTCTACCAAGTTTCATGTTTTTATGACCAAATGCACGATTGTTCTACATATCTGCCTCACTACTATACAATTACGATTTTTAAAATTTGTAGTTCGCTGTATGGGTGGTACAAAAATAGGTGCACTATCTCTATGTACGCGTACGTGCATTTGAACCTTCTCACGCAAAACTTCTGGTTTCTCACTCACCACTCCTGACTTAGACACATTCTCAATGCACGCGGTTCTGCAGACGTTCGTTGAATACTAGTCAGTGTTTTATCTGTGCATGCGATTAAAACATCATTTGAAAATCGATTAAAGGCAAGATCATGGGTTTATAAATATACAATGCCGCATTTCTAGTCAAGAATATCTGGATATTACTTAGATAATGTAGTTTACAATTTAATTGATATTCTTGAGAATCATCTTTAGACTAGTATAACATCAATTTAAGTCCCTCAGCCCAACTCAATAAGCACACACAGCAACACTATATTAAATTGGGATACCACCGTTAGTTTCAGGTATTGGGTGTCGATATGGTGTGGTAAGCATACATTTATTACCACTACTGTATACAAGGTATTAGTTCAGCTTCTATATTGATCAATGAATGTAACTTTTAAAATCTGGTATAATGATCACGCATGGTATATTTCCTAGGAGATTAGAAGTCTCCATTCCGTTGAAGACTTGCACCTGGAGCTGATAGACTGTCTTCCAGTTTCGCCTCAATTAATACCGTCTAAATTCAGTCACACGTGGCATGCAGGTTATTGTATTCATGTTGATTTTAGTTCATGTAGTATAACATAATGACTGTAATTTGTAAACTGGGGGTTGTACATATGATGCTTGGGGTAACGATTCAAGCTCTAGTCAGTCTATATGAGTAGTAAGGTACTCTGTCTTTATTCCATCTTTTTCCCCTTCATCACATCTTTGTATTTTCATCAATTTATCACCTCTCTTTATAATTATTGGATGTATTGCTTCAATTCGTTGTCATCAAGCACTTAGTATACTCTAGGTGAGACCAATGAATTAGCCAATATATTTAGATATAGGATGGAACCTTCTTGATCTCATTCCCCTTGCGGAGGATTTGGATTGAATTTTGACTTTCATTTCCAGATAATTTATTGGATTATGGGAGGGAATGAATCGCAATGTTGTATCCAATGAAATAAACCTCTAATAGATGCATATTTCCCAGGACATGATATTGGACCTGTTCATTAATTTTGAATCGGAGAATTACACGCGTTTCCTTTATCCTGACGATATACATGCAAATAAAACTATTTCACGAAGCCGTCTTCTGGATAATTACAAAGTTTATTGTGATTCTCGGTTTAGTAAAACCGAAATTATGTAAAACACTTAGCATTTTGTTGGCGATGCGGGTATGCGTTACCTTTAAAACGAAGATCAATGGTAAGATAAACTGCTTTCACATCCACAAATATGTTCTGTTATCTTGGGTGATATTGTTGGTTCTACCTTCTTGATAAAGGCCAACAAGGATTACAAGTTATCGGATACACATAATATCTCGCAGTCACGAGCCGAAGTTTTATGTTGCATCTTAAAGGTCAAGTGTAATTTATTAAAATTGAAATAAAGGTTGTTTTAACCTGTGGTGGTGGTATTAATGTGGTGGTGGTATTAAAAGAACATACCGCACTCAGTACAATGGTACCTCAATAGGTTCTTTATTAAATAAAAACATACCTGTAGTTCAGAAATATCCCTAGTATCTATTACAACCTTGATGGAAGCATTTGAAATGTCCGAAATGGGCTTAATACAAGATTCATGACTGCCGCCATTATCGGGAACATTACCCACAATCCTCCTTGATTTTGACGTCATCAATGCTGCAGCCTGTCTTCTTCCGCACCAGCTTCCGCACCGGCCACGTGAGCTGGGGGTGTGGTCAGGTTGAAGTTTGAATCAGGTTTCCCTCCATTCAGATCCCTAATAAGCCATTTTCTTTGCTAATAGTGAGTGAGAGAGGCTATAACTAGACTGGTATGGGGTTGTTTGAACTTAGATGGTTTGAAATAAACCCTGTATAGTCCCGAAAGTTTTTTGTTATTGTGAGCGATAATGGGGGGCCGACTAGACTGTTGTCACTTCCGTTTTTTACAAGGCTTGTTTACTCCTTACAAAACACCTTCTCTTTTATAAAATCACACTTCAAAAAGTGAAATCTGGCCATGAATAGCATGTAGAGATTCCGATCTAATGAGAACATACCTACTTTTGCTATATATCATTGCAAAAATTCCTGTAGGAGGAGGAGAATGACCATGGTGCACTCGCCATGCTATCCTGGCTGGCCAGATTGGCTCATGAGTGACGTCACAACTTCTCCGAAGATGTCTGCCTTTATTAAACAACACAATCCAAGATTCTAAGCCCTCCAGAACTCTTACTGTTCACCATATTTATGTTCGAACCTAGCTGACATTGATTTTACCTCAAGAAGTAGGGATAGGGCTATCATTATACTGAAGGCGGTGCTTTCTTTTAATGGATTCTGGAGTTTAACAATCCGAAAAGAATCCACTAACGTCCGGTTTCAAAGCTTTCTGACGAGTGAGCAAATGGGGCTCATTTTGCATAGGCGTTATTTTTTAAATTTAAAACTGCACTATCAGCTAATATCGGTCAATATACTGTGGTCTATTCATTCCCAACCCACCCGAGTCAGTAAGATATTAAAGGTTTTGGACCTGCATTTCTTGGTGAAAAAGCAAATAGCAAATCCGCATCTATTTTGTAGTAATGCGGGTTAAAAAGATTTCTAGTAAAGTTTTTTTTTCCGATTACGTACATCCCCGCCCCCTCCTTCGCTATTCACCCCCCCCCCACACACACACATCTATTTTTGTTTTTACACCATTTTGTTTACTTTATACACATATATACACAAAGAAGGGAGTCCTTATTTGGGTTGGGAGTGAATTATTATAAAACCTGAAATGCCAATATATGTTCAGGAATCTGGGCCTAACTATTCCGGTGCTACTGTGTCAATAGGGGAGTTGCATAGCCGCCATTTTGAAACTTGATTTGCATGGCATTATGGGACTAATGGTACAATGTAAAATCTCTAGAAATCATGCCATGTTCAGTATGTAATATTTACCAATGCTCTAATGTCAATATCCATGTGTTATAAATGTTTCCATAACACAAATCCCCATCTTTCCCATCATGCATTTGGCTTTCATAGATCATTTAAAAACGGTGAAAACATTCTTGCAATTTTCAATGAAAATGTTGCCAAATATTTGTAGGTCAGATTCCAACAGAATCCATCCCACCATGCACTACAGTAGACATGCGCAGTGACACATGCAAATCCCCTATTAACATGCAAGTCCTTTCTTTAACTTCGATGTAATCTTGATCCACTATTTCATAAATAGTTCTTCTTTCTTTGTTTTCAGTTTATGTGTTATTCGGTCAATAAACGGCAGCCTGAAGGTGTCTAGATATCTTAGACAGTGCTGCCACCTCGTGGCAAGAGAGGGAGGAGGAGTCCCGCGCGTACGGGAGGATTAAACAGTTGAACTTAACCTGAGCTTCTGTGTGGACGTCTTACTTAACTTAGAGCTAATCGATACATGGTACCAGAAAAGAAAGGAAGAAAAACTCACGATAATGGAAGGGATACGGCCACCAGACAGAATGGACTTCCTCACGGGGAACGTGGCAGAGAGATGGATCATATGGAAGGAGGATTTTCAGTGGTATGCTGATACCATGGGGGTGCGTGAAGCGAGACGAATGACTTCAATGTTCCTCCATGTGGCTGGACCGGACGCGAAGAGGATATATCGTCAGTTTAGATGGGCTCCTCTAGTTCCAGCAGTAGCACAGCAAGTGGGACCACCACCAGTACCTGCTGTACCAGAAATACCAGCTGAGGACAAGAATGACTTTCCCACTGTGATTCAAAAGTTTGATCAGTATTGTATGCCACGCAGAAATAGGTTCTTCGAAAGATATAAATTCAATACTCGCAATCAGGAGGAGGGAGAGAGCGTAGACGCCTATGTGACAGAGTTGAGACTCAGGGCAGCCACGTGCGAATGGGGTGACGCTGAAGAGGAGTTTGTCTTGGAGAGAATGGTGGTGGGAATGCGGGATCTGCACATGAAAGAGAAGCTCGTGAAAAAAGAGGAACTCACACTTGATCAAGCACTAATCTACTGCAGAACTCAAGTGCAAAGGAAAGCGGAATTGGATGCTATGGATCCAGGAGCACACACCACAATTAACAGAGTAGCCAAGGCACGTGGTCAGAACGACTCATACCGACACCAAGCGACGGCTCCTCCTAGGGCAGAGGCAGCAGAGGCTAGCAGGACTGACACACGGCCTCCAGGGTCCACAGGACGCATGATAGACTGTAGGAAGTGCGGAGCGAGACACGCATTGCGAAACTGCCCAGCATATCATCATCGATGTGAAAGGTGCAAAAGGAAGGGACACATTGAGTCTAAATGTTATGGAAGGGTTGATGAAGTAAATCAATCGGTGACACAGGATAATCAGCAGAGTGAGATTGATACCGTATTTATAGGGACAGTAACAAACGAGAAGGTATTAATGGTTTCAATCAGTAGAAGCCACAAGTGGGCCGCTCACGTGGAAGTGGGTAGAGACACACTAACATGCAAGATAGACACAGGGGCAGGAGCGGACTTACTGAACAACCAGGAGTATGAAAGGATGCAGGACAAAGTGCCGCTCAAACAGATAAAAGTGAAACTGACGGATTACAACGGAGCTGTTATACCTGTGAGAGGATATATTATTAGGCAGGTGACCGTTAACGGCAAGAAGTTCCCAGTGAGGTTTATAGTATGTGATGGAATAACACTCCTGGGAGGAGAAACCTCAGAACGGCTTGGTCTAATTACACGGAATTTCTCCACAGAGGAAAAGGCGGTAGGTGTACACAGCATTAATAGTGATGAAAAACAACAAATAGACATGAAGCAGTGTATTATTCCTGAGGTTAAAGTGCTATCGTCCATTCCCTACATACATAAAATAAAATTGAGGGAGGGAGCAGAATCAGTAATCATACCAGCCAGACGAATCCCAATAGCAGTCAGAGACAGATTAAAAAAGGAATTAGAAAGAATGGAAGGATTAGGAGTCATTCACAAAATCTTGGAGCCAACCGAATGGGTTAATGCCATGGTGGTAGTAGATAAACCAAATGGGGCACTTCGAATATGTCTGGATCCAAGAGATCTCAATAAGTCGATAGCCAGGGAGCATTTTCAGCTTCCTACTAGGGATGAGGTGTTCTCAGAAATTAGAAATGCCAGGATCTTCAGCAAGCTTGATGCATCTCAAGCATTTTGGCAGATAAAGCTTGACGAGGAGAGTAAGAAACTAACCACATTTGCAACCCCATATGGGAGATATGCCTATGATCGACTTCCATATGGTCTGTGCTCAGCACCAGAAGTGTTTCATCGTTCGATGGAACAAATGTTCGAAAACATACCAGGTGTAAAGGTTTATGTGGATGATATCCTAGTGTGGGGTGAGAACAAAGAAGAACACGATGCTAGACTACAAATGGTAAAAGAACGAGTCAAGAAAAACAATTTACTGATGAATTGGAGTAAATGTGAGATAGGGGTGGACAGAATAACATTCATAGGAGAGGAGCTAACAGCTGAAGGGATCAAGCCTGACAATGACAAAGTAAAGGCGATTGTTAACATGGAGAGACCCACCACCAGAGAGGAGGTACAAAGAGTAATGGGTTGTATCAATTTCGTGGGAAGATATATTCCGAATTTAGCCAGTTCTTGCGTGAACATAAGGTCCCTGCTCAAAAAGCAAACAGAATGGGTGTGGGATGAGGCCCATGAACGAGAGTGGAACTATATAAAGAAGGTGCTTAGCTCTGAACCAGTCTTGGCATATTATGATGTAAGAAAACCAATAAAAATAAGTAGTGATGCCAGTAAGCAGGGCCTCGGGGCCGTGCTCCTACAACAACACGAGGGCACCTGGAAACCGGAGGCATATGTGGCCAGGTCACTAACAGAGGCAGAAAGAAACTACGCACAAATTGAGAAAGAACTCCTGGGAATTGTCTTTGCATGTGAACGGTTTCACAATTTTATATATGGGACACAAGGAATGATTCTCGAAACGGATCACAAACCGCTGGTGCCTCTCTCTAAGAAATCACTCCAAGATATGACACCTAGGATACAGAGAATGATGATGAGGCTCCAGCGTTATAGCTTTCAAATGATTTGGGTTCCAGGGAAATTATTATACCTGTCAGACACATTGTCACGCGCAAAATTCGGAAATGGCGAGATTAACAACAAGGGCCATTTGACAGAAGAGGAGATACAGTCACAGGTTAACCTAGTATATAATAGTCTACCTGCTTCCAAATCAATGCTAGAAAGGATTGCAGAAGAGACAAATAAGGATGAAATGCTCTGTGCAGTGAAACACTGCATCATGAATGGGTGGAGAAAAGGGGCGTGCCCGGCTTATGCGTCGTTTAAGGACGAGCTGTGTGTGGTAAACGGGGTCATACTAAGGCGACAGAGAATAGTGATACCGGTGTCAATGAGACGGGAGATGTTAGAGAAAGTGCACGAGGGCCATCTTGGCATCGAAAAGCAGAGAAGATGGGCGAGACAAGCTATTTACTGGCCCAGGTTGAATGCAGATATTGAACTAATGACAAAAACATGTGGAGCGTGCTTAAAATATCTCCCTGACCAACAGAGGGAACCCATGATGGTAGACAAAGAACAGTGGGGACCTTGGGAAAAGGTGGGGATGGACTTGTTTTACTGGCACAACAACGAATATCTAATTGTAGTCGACTATCACTCTTCCTACCCAGAGATAGTTAAGCTAACAACCAAGACGTCAGAACAAGTAGTGATACACATAAAAAGCATCTTTGCCAGATATGGTATTCCACAGATTGTCATGTCGGATAATGGACCACAATTCTTTTCTGCTCATTTCAGAGACTTTGCTGAGAAATACGGATTTCACCATAGAACATCGTCGCCAACGTACGCCCAATCAAATGGGAAAGCAGAGAGGGCAGTCGGCATAGTAAAGAATCTTCTGTCAAAAGCAACAGAAACAGGAAAGGATCCGTACCTGGCTCTGCTAGCTTACAGATGTGCACCGATGGAGAATAATGTCTCACCAGCAGAGGCATTATTTGGGAGAAGAATTAGAGGCCCCCTCCCAATACTAAGAAAAAGTCAAGAAAAGGAGAGGAGTGATCCAGTGAATATGAGTGATCCAGTAAATGAAAATTGTGAGAGTGATAAATGTGTTAAGTATAATGAAAGATCTAAAGCTCTCAGTCCCTTACAGCCTGAGGACACAGTGCTGGTAAGGGACAAGAAATGGGACCACGCAGGTATTATAAATAGCAAGTTAGGGGAAAGGTCCTATGAGGTTAAGATGGAAAATGGAAATGTAATACGTAGAAATAGAAGACACTTATTACAAGTGCCTAGAAAGGTAGTCGAAGACAGGTTTCAGCGAAACAGACACTTTGAAGAAGAAGATGAAACAGTAGAAATTAGAGACTTAGTACATAAAGAAATTATGGGTTCAACCGAAAACGTAAGAAATATGGAAGCACAGAGAGAGACAAGTAAACGTGAACTTCCAGTACCCGCTGTACACGATAACCAGTCAGAGACTTTGCAGAAACAAGTAGTACCAGAGACACTAACGTATGAAAAAGAGTTTCCCAAAATTGAACCTAGAAGATCTAGCAGACCTTCTAGGCCGGTTAGGAGGTTAATTGAAGAAACCTAATAATTCACCTTTATCATTCATCCTTACTATTGATCTAGATGTAAAACACTGTACTTTCTAATAACATTACAATCATGTACAAGGGGAGATGTCTAGATATCTTAGACAGTGCTGCCACCTCGTGGCAAGAGAGGGAGGAGGAGTCCCGCGCGTACGGGAGGATTAAACAGTTGAACTTAACCTGAGCTTCTGTGTGGACGTCTTACTTAACTTAGAGCTAATCGATACAGAAGGCTCCATGAAACTAGACCAAATCATCTCCTAAATTGGACATTTCGGTGAACGCCAGAATTATCCCACTATTTTTAGTTTCTGTATGGTTCTTTCATGTTCTTAAAGTTAGTATAGGGAATCCTCGATGATATTGAAAACGTTAGGATATCTCTGCCTACATAGGTATTTCTAGAGGCTAAAAAGGAGCACTTTTAATCCGTTTTACTCTTAATTGCCACTATAGAATAGCAAAATAAAAATAAATGAAAAGTTCGAGAAAAAGCCACAAATCCACGAAGACAGGACATATAATATTCTTTTCATTTTCAGTATTCAACAGCACTATTTAAAGGGTTGAAGAGAGAAAATATTGAGAAAAATGTTTTTGATCGATTTAACGTGGAGCTTTCATGGGCTATGTCAAGATAAGCCATATTACCAGAAATGGAGCAGAGCAATAGACTTGGTCCGAATTGAGAAATCCCCATTGACCCACGGAGGCCAGAATGAAGGCTCACGGTCAATTTGGACCGGAACTGGGGCCAGAAACATTTGTTTACATTTTGTGTCATAGGAAATGTATGGACGTAGGGAGGACCCCACATTAAATGTCATTTATCAATAGAAAAACATCTAATATAACCATCAAATTAGAGGATATAAAAGACAACACTATGCACATCAGTTAAGCTCTTGTTGGATACCATGTCAGCTCCAAGAAATTCAATAAATTGGGTTCATTTAAATGGCTAAAATCAAGTTCACCTTACAGACTGACATGCCCATGAACCAAGTGACCTATGCTCAGCTTGCCGGGCACGCTGCCCTGCACCCGGCCCTGCACCCGGCCCCACACATAGACTGGGCCTTAGCTCTGGTCAGAGCCCCGCCCACACTCAGATAGGCCTCGGTGCCCGTCTTATAATTAGTTTCAGGTGTTCCCATTTAAGCCAAATGGCCAATTCAAAAGAGCCCTATTATGAGAACCTTAATGTACGGTACTACACAGGTGTTACATTTAGCGAGGCTGAGAGAAGTGGACAATACGTGACAGTGTGTGTGTACATATATATATAGATAGTCTTTATACAGCCCCACATGAGCGGACTAAACTATGATAGACCCTATGTGGGCATGGGTCTATGTATAGACTAGTATATAGTCTGCACAAGCAGCGGACTAAACTATGATACTTGATAGACCCAATATATGCGTATAGTCTGCACAAGCAGCGTGCGGATGTTTAGTGGGAAACCAAGGAACTAATCCTCTGAAAGTAACAGAAGCCCCAAGTGGGAGTCTGCTGCTGCCACCTTGTATGAGTTGGATAAGTCAGACCAGTCAGCTGTTTCTCCCAATAGTTTCTTTGGAAGGTTTTGGGGAGCGACACGAGTGAATAGAGCCGATAGGTGTAACATTGGGCTTATGTATTTGGTTGAAACAAAAATACAATTCAAGAGATTTTCAATCAAAGAAAGCCAAATACATGTACACATTTAATCGCCCATTCTTTATTTAAAAGTACGATCAGTTATGCTATCACGAGGTTTAGCCAGACAAATAATTCGGTAAAATATAAGCGTGCGGTATTTATATACAGATGGATTTAAATATGGATGTAACATTGCAATTTTCGATACAAAATAAATCACTGAACTAAAAATTAATTTGTTCCATGAGCAAAACCTTGCTTTCGATTATGTCCTTTAACCATTTTTCTCTGAACCTCGACTCTCCAGGCCTGTAAAACAGAAAATGGAACATTTTACTTCAGTGTGTTGACAAACTGGGACCGAAATCTATTCGACAGTTTCCTGGCGGTGAAACAAACGTTTGATTGAAACATCAAGGAAACAACGAAATGTTTAGGAATCGTTTGCATAAATATCACGAAGACTTTTCAATAAAATTGATTCAAATACAAACAAACAAATATACGCCGTTTATATTGGAACATTCTACTTCACTATTTTGATTCAACTCACTTGTGGACTAGGCGGTTTCCTTCGAAGACATAATAGACATCAACGGCATAGTTCTGAAATGAAGAGTAAATCACTGAGAATGTTTTTATGTAGAAATTTAGAACCAGTGATATACATTCATGGTCACAGTGTAATTATAGTACGTGTACTTAATAAATAATATTGGACATAAAATATCAAACATATTTAAATATTATTTACCTTAGGCTTGATTTTTGATACTTGGAATGTGAAGTAAACACAGGCGGTGGAACGTGGGATCGGTTTTCTTCGAGTAGGAATTGACCACCTCACACGAAATCTGTATCTGTTGTCAAATTCAAATTCTTCCTCTCCGAGATAATCAACGCAGTATTGCCAACTGTCTTGATAATCCCATGTCTGATTAAATGGTAAATAGAGAAAATGAACGAATTCAGTTGACGGTTTTATCTATCAAAATTGCTCATCCACCAAAGAGGACTTGGGTAAAAACCGAACGTTCAAAATAGTATAGAACAAACAAAACAAGGTTGAAATAAATGACAAACATAAGATGTTCCTTTCATCTGGCGTTCCTAGAACTTATGAAACATTAGCAATAGGTGTTGAACAGGACACCGCATTGTGCAACATTGTGAAAATAAACAAACCAAAATATAGTTGATGCCAAGTAATACAATTTGTGATTGCAGATTTCAATGTCGCCACGAAAAAATAATAAAGGTACCTTCACAAACTCGTTAATTTTCTCTTCTCCCTTTTCAACGCTGAATTCGTCAATGGATAACCAGTCAATGTTGTCTATGTCGTAATCTTCATACTTGGGGTCTGCAAATACTATAGTCGTGTCTCTGGACATGTCAAATCGTATAGACTGCATCGTCTTTTCATTTTGAAGCCCGGCTTTATCTTCTAATTTATTGATGGAGCTTTCAATAACGAAATCCACCAACTGATGGGCCTGCTTTGCATATTCGTCAAGTTTCTGTTCCTCAGACATGTCTGCATCAAAGTATAAGACTAATGAAAATTTGTCGGGGACAAGTATACCATAAACAACATTAACAATGTAATATCAGAATCGCTGCCTCAGTAAAAAAATATTTCAACAACAAGCAAAACGTGCAAAGGAGTGTGACACTTGAACTTGAACTGACATTAAGTTATATCGGGAAATGTTTTTCTTTATTAGGATAAATATTTTCCTAATATATTAATTTTGAGTCCACTATGAAATCAGCGCAACCAGGGACTCGCCATGACTCGCCATGACCATGTTGAAAACTATCATATTTCTAGATTGAGTTCTTATCCAGCATTACTAGAGGGTATAGCCATTCATGCAGTGATCATATAATAAATCGAGGGTGTATAACTATAAGAATGTGTAAAAGAATTGCAGATACATATGTCTTCAATTAAATTACCGACATGTTCAAATGATTTGCAGATTATAGGATATATGTCAGATTGAATTGTAGATGTGTGTAAAGGAATTGCAGATACCTGCAGGTATTGAATACATGTCCCAATGACTTCCCATATATACCATTAATAATTTGTGTGAAGTATTAACGATTGTTTCTAATGTATGTTTATCTTCTGTGCGTCTGTGTGCGCAGGCCATCTTGTGGAAACTATATTTCACACAAGATTTCCTGAGTTCCTTCACAAGGTGGAGCTAGCAGATCTTCTTTCAATAATTTGTCTCGATACACTTCATGTAAAATCACAGTTTTAAACCATGTATAGCTCTGCTTAAACACACTGTCATGGTAATGTTAAAGAAAAGTCGAGCAACGTTAGGTATACCGTATATAATGATAAACATATATCATCACTCTAGGTTCAGAGCTTATCAGATCCCTCCAATTTGCAAACAAAGGCAGTACGTGCACATATAGTGTAGGCCAGGGATGCCTCGATCCCCCAGTTCAGAGTAGTTCGCCCTGCCCGGGGGAGGAGGATAACTGATGCGAACGGATACTATGAGTATGATAAATGTAGCTGTGGATACTTACAACCATCCATGTTACTCTAGATTGGTATAAAATCAATAATATCGAGTTATTTTTATTTCATGCATCGTCAAATAAAGTTTACATTCTACAATGAAAATGTATGCAGCAGAGACTTGTAACATATGGAACGATGTTACGTCGTCTATCTTGCTAGGGTACTAGGCTAGGCCTCCCATGTACTAAACTAAAGCTATATATGTAGGGGAATCCGGATAACCTACATGATGAGTACATTTAACTTGTAACCTACGTACGTTTATAACATTGCTGCAGTAGTTTATATTTCTGGATGAAATGGCACTCTTGTTCATATTCACCTGCATGCTTTAATTTTCAAATAACGGTATACCTACCCAATGACAATGTCATACTCATTATATAGAGTCATACTCATAGACATAGGCATACAACCAGTATCACCAGCAAGGGACTCTGTGGTTTCCCATTGCCTTATGGAATGACAGCTCTAACAGGATACACTATTATTTGTAAGAAATATGTATATTATAGTTGCACGTTGACCATATTGACAAAGATACAAGAAGAACTTGAAGCAGGGAGGTAGCCTATAGTAGGCTTAGACCTCAGCCAGAGTAAAGTCTTGACTCTTGACTTGAGTCTTGTCTTGGAGTTTAGCATAATATTATTGCCTGCGATTATTTAATATAAAATTATTTATGATATGAAAAGAAACAAAATATGCCTACTTTCGGTGCTCATACCTGCTCATATGGAATTATGAAACCGAATTATAACGTATTAGATTTCTCAGAACTTACTTGTGAAGATTCAGCACATGAGATTGTGCTTGTCGCTAGGAAGGATGTCAACAAACCCAAAAAGGGAGCGGAAACGAAATTCCACCAATGGACGTCACCGTAAGTGCGGAGACGACGTATGAAACGTTGGCAGTGATTGGAGCGGAGTCAGACTTCCGTCTCAAAATGGCGGGTGGAGTTGAAGTTGAAGGTGGTGGACATTTACCGAATATCAAACCTGATAGGTTCCGTTCCTTGGTCCGGAATTACATCGATAAGGTAAATGTGCTGTCTACTTGATAGAAATAAACCATACACCTGGGTTTTTATGACTAAATGCCTCTCGTTTGAACACAAGAACTGATTTTGTAGACCGGCCTCACTGCAATACCCGTATTATCGCTCGCACGTCGCAGTTCGCCCGAAAGAAATTTTTAAAATATTTTACCTTATAAGTTGTATGAATGAGGGTGGGATGGGGCGAATGCTTCTTACAAATTCATGACAAAATGACAGTGTCAGTGATGATTATTCTGCCTTAATTTAAGTGTGGTTGCAGTTATTGATTCAGGAAGTATAAAATTAATAAGTAATGAGTAATTAATGACAACACTGGCACTGCCAGTCACTAATGTCGACTCTAGACTACTCTAGACTACTCTAGACTAGTACCGTACTTGAAAGTTGTAGATATAGTAGTCTAATGTAATGAGTATGAGTAATGTTTGGCATCGCCATTGTCATTGAACCGATGCGATTTATATAATAGCATTGAGTGAGTGGCCGTTCCCTTGACTGGCTCAGTCCTAGACAACGAGCCTCTGTCCCTCTGTGGAGAGTGTCTCACTGACACTGTCACTGCCAGTGAAAAAAAAAACCCTTTAAAATCTCGCTAACTACAGGTCGAATTTGAGAAATAAATAAAAAAAAAAAAAAAAAAAAAAAAAATAACATTTGAAAAATCACGCCAACATAAAATTAGGGTCACACTCAGGGTTTGTGTTAGTAGCCGGGACCCGAGGAAAAATCCTCGCCTACTTTCCTCAGCTGCCCGGCTACTCTGTGACCATTTAAAAAAAAATAAAATGAGTATATATTTGATGTGTTTCACGGAAATGAGCCACAAGTTGCAAAAATGGTATTTTTCAAAGTGTTTATTTTACAAGATTACTTTATTGGAATGTTCTGATTTTTGGAGTGTTTATCACTCATAGTTATAGCGATCGATGTATTAAATCTCAGGACAATGTATGTAATATATCCTTTCTTTTTTAAGGTCCTCGTATAGACTTACATTTAATAACTTTACTGTTTATTGCACCCCCCCCCACCCCCACCCAAAAATATTGGAAACTTTCAAATATAAAATATCAAACATAAAATCTAGAAATACTTATTAGATTATTAGACTGTTTACTATCATTGGAATCAGCTTGATCTCATCTTTTAAAATATAATGGTATGTCAAAATCAATTTTTGGCGACTTATAAATGACTCATTTTCCTGAAACACATAACATAATTATAGCGTCTGGACCTCTCTGAACTTACATGTGTCTGTTCATGAAGTACTGTGTACAGTCTGCTAATGAGATATCATTACATAAATTGTCTTTTATTCTTGCCTTTAAACACATTTCTGAAAACACTTGTAAGGTGAATCAGAGAGCTATTATACGCTCTATGTGTAATTTAAATGAACGATTCCTTCTGTTTTCCTCCCTCTGGTGCCAATCTCGTTTCAAAATATGAGGAAAAGTTCTTTGTCCACATTGAAATAAATGTCTTGAAATTTAGTACATGTATGCATGCTACGAAAAAAAGAAAATTAAAATTGGCTTCAGACTTCACCAATTTGCTTCTAATTTTTCTAAATTTCCTGGGGGAGGCCCCCCAGACCCCCACCAGCAAGGGGGACACCCCCTCTTGCACTCTCCAACTTTTTAAATTCGCCATTCTGACAGCAATTGTACATTTCTGGCCGACCTTACCTAGGCCTACATGAAGTGGAAAATGTATAAAATGTTAACCCTGAAATCTTTATGGAAATACACCAGAAGTCATCATTCTTCATGTAAAATTGAAAATACCCCCCCTGCAGGAGGGGTCTCCCCTCCCGCACCCTCCCCCGCGCTGCGCAAACTGCAGCGCTGTGAGGCCCTCTGGGCCTCACAACAGATATGGCCCCCCTACTACCATGCAATTCCCCCCTACTCCAAACCTTAACAAAAACCCTGACACTTTAATGCTCCCAAGCTAACGCGATATATTTTCGTATACTTTACAAGATGATTTAATTAAACTAAATGTTTGTTAATTGTTCCACTTTTATTATGTTCAGTTTAAATAATTTATGATTCTGATTGTTTTTCAGCATCAGTATGAAAGTGCCTTATATTGGGCGGATAAGCTTGTCTCGCTGTCAAAGGCTAATCCTGGTGATATCTATTGGTATGGACAAACGATGTTCTTGACAGGACAACACCATAGAGCTATAAATCTAATAAAAAATCACGGCCTCGATAAGGTAACTTCTTTTAGTCTTTAACAAATGTGGTTCTATCAAATTGGTTGCAAAATCTTCTTATGAACGTCCACCAATTAGGACGTCACGTATCGTCATTTAGTGAAAAATACGAAAAAGTTCTTTCCTGATGTCAGAGCTAGGAATTTCCTTTGCTTAATGATTTAGCGAATGCCAATTGTCATATAATTGTCTTGTTTGAGAACCCAAAGCTTTCCCTTTTATTGAAATAAGAATGAAGCATGCCATTGATGTTACAGGTATTCCAATAGAATTGTCATATAATTGTAATATTTTTTTAGAAGCATATGGCATGCCGCCATCTGGTTGCAAGCAGTCATGTAAGTCTTTATATTTATTTTTTAAATTTGTTTCTTGTTAAATCATGGCTTGGAATTGCTCAAGTTCAATCGCCTTGTTTCCTTCCCAGGTATCTGAGATACATTGTTAATTGCAGTATGAATGTAAAGAATGGGAAGCAGCTTTGGAAGTTCTGGACCAAGGTGTGGCTCCCAGCGAACAATCTGCAGAGATGACATGCGAAAGTGAAGAGGTTTCCACAGGAATGCCTACAGGAATTGTGAGTACTATTTCACTATATTTACCGATCTAATTGTTTCCTATGTCAAAATAATGCACATGAAACCATCCCATATTCATCTATGAGGCTTTATAATATTCGCGGTATACTGTGACTTTAATCTAGCATAGGTAAAATATACAACATAATTTCGATGGCCCTTTGTGACGAGGCGTTGCCCTTTACTTGCAGTGGGAAAGCAGCATAAATTTGTTACGAGGGAAGGTCTATGAAGCCATGGACAATCGAAGCTTAGCAGCTGAGTGTTTCCGCGAGGCATTACGACATGATGTGTATTGTTATGAAGCATTTGATAGTCTTGTTAACCATCATATGATGTCATCCCAAGAAGGTAATGTTTTGTTTATAACTTACCACAAAATGCTATTCAGAAATATTTTAATCCAAACTATCCAGACCCAGGCCCCTATTAAACGTTGAATACTTCCCCATTAGTAACGCACAAGTTTTCAGTATTTTTGAAAAATTCCAAATAGTGCCAAATCCCCCCCCCCCCCCACCACCACCACACACACCCAAAATCACCATTTTTTTTTACATGAACACAAGATGTTTGACTGTTCGTATCATTATTTTTTCAATTAGGGCCAAACATTTAACATGTGAATCAGTTTAATATATACTGTACAGGTATTAATTAGTGGCCCTAAATAATAACTTTTTGATTTATACTGTACAGGTATTAGAATAATAACGCTCTATTTTTAGAAAATTTCTATATTTTTGTCATTGCCCAACTTGCATCGTTGTTAACACTGTCCCTGGTCTTCTTTGTAAAAGCTTTATTTTGGCTTGATTTTCAGAGAAAGAATTACTAGAGTTGCTTCCACTTAGTAAACAGTGTCCTGAGGAAGAGGTGGAACTGCTCAGGTTTTTATACGAAAACAAACTTAAAAAGGTCCGTACACGTTTCTTGTTTACAATCAAGAATCTGATGCCTAATGTTGTCAGATATGGATGAAATCTATCTTGGTCAAGTAGATGGAATTGTGCGCTCTGTCACATTAAGTATTCTAAATTTTCTATTTTTTTGACATTAACACAAGATGTTTGAATTGGTATTATATTTTTTCAATTAAGGCCAAACATTTAAACAATTGCAAAAAACGCGTAAGTTTCAATGCGTTGCTTCAGTATCAATCTTTTTCTATCAAATTCAGGAATTACATTTTTATCTAAGTATATTTAAAATATTCGTCATTATATGGTCATAGCATTTTAAACTAAATTTTAAAGCAGGACATTTTTACTCATAAAGTATGTCTACTGGAAATCTTATCAACTTTTATTTCTGTTGATGTTTAATCATATATTTGATATCTTATTTCAGTACCAGAAGCCTAGCGAGTCAGCTATACCAAATTCTTTAGCAGTATTAAATGACAATCTAGATGTCATCGTTAGTCTAGCTGAACGCCATTATTACAATTGTGACTTCAGGGAATGTTACAAAATCACGTCTGCGTGAGTACTGATTACTATTGCTTTTGATGTAATTTCAGTTTGGAATAGCGTCAGATTGTTCATCAGAAAAACTGAAAAAAAATCATTCTTTTGCTCCCAATTTTCAAGGGATTTGAATAATCCGTGCAGAACTCGGTATTTTACATGGTTTCAATCACTTGTGTATGATCTTCAATTGAATGTTATAATATTGACTTGATTTCATATATTTTTATCTTGGTATGTTTTCATTGCAGGGTGCTTAATAAAGATCCCTTCAATAGTCAATGCTTACCACTTCACATAGCCGTCCTTGTAGAATTAAAGAATGGCAATAGTAAGTTTCAGTGCTTATTTTGATTTGATTGGTTGTTGAGGCTAGAATATCAATGATTAATGAACTATTCTTTGCTTTGACTTTTCTCCATGTATAACGGAAACTGCTTCGTTCTAATTACAGTGTTATTTTACCTTGCACACAAACTTGTCGATCTCTACCCCACCAAGGCCGTGAGTATTAGCTTCTTAACTTACTATTGAGGAAATAGATCCCGAGCAACTGAAAGCCTGAAGCCGTTGCCTTACATAACCTGCCCGGCGCCGCAGGCAGAGGGTAGCTCAATTGCACAACGGCTGAGGGCTGGAAGGAGGCAGGGATCTATTTAGTTAATAAAATATGACATTAATTTTTAAGAGAAATATCTCAAGATAATTTATATTTATTAGCTAAATATAACCAAATTCCTCGAGCAGTCTTATAAGTTTGCCGGTCCGTCTACAAGACTATTGTATGCCTGCAAAAAGCGCTGCAACGAGCAGTCGACTGACAAGTATAAAACCAGCGATGATTTGCTCCTTGTTTAAATACTTAGTCCGTACGGTTCCACCATATTGCTATCATATGTTGGGTCTATTCCTCAACTACCTTGTTTTTCCTGGAATTGTCCCTTACTAAAAATAAACCCATTAGTAGTGTACGTGTTATAGTGTT
This sequence comes from Sthenelais limicola, assembly GCA_942159475.1. Lineage (NCBI taxonomy): Eukaryota > Metazoa > Annelida > Polychaeta > Phyllodocida > Sigalionidae > Sthenelais > Sthenelais limicola. Next base: position 10,590,620 of record OW804100.1, on the reverse strand, counting down.
CTAAGGATTATGTTGTAGGTCGCGTGGTTCGCTGTGGGCTGTTACTACTTTTTGGTCGGAAAGAATGACCCAGCTAGAAGATACTTGAGGTTGGTCCTGACATTATATCATATATCATTTTCAAGGGTATTAGGAAGATCTGTACACATCACAGATAATACTCCTTTTTCCATGATTCTTTACATTCAACACATAGTCCGCACTATATTTACCTTTGTAAATGTAAATGCCTTATGGAAATAAAAATATTATTATTATTAGAAAATACATTTGCCTGATATTAAATATCGATGCTACATTCTCACGTAATCAGTCATAAAACATGTCTCTATCGTTGTTAAATATCTAAAAGACATGCATACACTTATTATTGTTCCTGTCAGCAAATCTACAACGATTGATAGAGTTTATGGTCCGGCGTGGTTGGCGTTTGGCCATTCATTCGCGGTGGAGAACGAACACGATCAAGCCATGGCTGCCTATTTCACTGCATCACAATTGATGAAAGGGTAACATTGTCTAGAGAACTTGCTTATAACTTAATCTTATAATTTGTGACGGTAAAATCTAATTTTTTCTGGTGTCTTTATCCTATCTAACCTCCCTTGAATCATCCTTTCGGAAATAGAAGTTAGGGGATGTTTTCACTTATCAAAAGTGTTCCTCCATTAACAAATTACACCTCGCATCGTTTCTGTGTTCCTCAACATTGGTCATTGCTGTTTTCATATTTTCACACGTTTCTCTTCCTCTTTTAGGTGTCACCTTCCAGTCCTATACATAGGATTAGAATACGGCCTCACAAACAACACACGTCTTGCAGAACGGTTCTTCAGTCAAGCCCTAAGTATTGCACCAGATGATCCATTTGTCCTCCATGAGATGGGAGTTATAGCCTTTCAGAATGCCGAGTAAGGCTTGCATTTTATCTGCTCCTTTATACATTAACAACCGTTTACTGTATTGCCTCAGTTTGTTCATGAATAGTCCACATATAGAATGGTACTTCTCCAAGCACCTCTCTCTCACTTCTTTGTTTTCTTAAAATGTGTTCATACCGCATGCGAATTACTTGGATCTAAAGTTAATGGATTCATTTACTGTTGAAAGACATTGGTTCAGCTTGTACCCATCTTTGCTCTTTGTTGTAGGTACGGGCAAGCTGAAAAGTACTTCAGAGTTGCTCTCGAAAAGGTGCAAGTGATCAACAAGGAGATTATGGCTGAAAAGTGGGAACCACTTTTGAATAATCTTGGCCATACGTGCCGCAAACTTAAGTATGCATTAAAATATTTCCTATTCGAAATTCTTCAATCTTGTTGATAGGATTCTTTTTGTCGATGAAATTATTCCTCCCTTTTGCGAAAACGTCAACATCACCAGACCCACCTGTCTAATATCAATGAGATTTCACCAGTGTTTCGACCAGTGTTACAAATACTATAATGTTTCCAACTCTATATCTCAAACTCTAATCATATAATATACTTTATAATTGCTTCTTCCTCTTTTCAAGGAAATATGAGGACGCTTTGGAATACCATCGCCAGTCGTTGGTACTTTGTCCACAGAACCCGGCTACGCTGTCGGCTATAGGTTATGTTTACTTGTTAACGGGCAAGAGCGCTGAGGCTGTGGATTACTTCCATAAAGCTCTAGGCAGAAGAAGAGATGACACATTTTCTACTACCATGCTTAGCAATGCTATAGAACAGCTTATGAGTGAAATGATGCCCTGTGATGGTGAGTTGTAGTCTAGATCCTGATCTTTAAGAGTTTGTTAAGGCCTTATTTAATATTTGAAATTTTCTATTCTAAAATAAGAGGACGTCTATCTTTTCATTTACTTTAAAATATCTAATAATGGTAACCGTAACCTTTTTTGCCCCATCACTTTGAGTCCTACAATCAAAATCACTGCTAGTGCCCTTTGCCAAAATTACAACTGCTCCTACTTATAGATTTATAAATGAATATCCCATGTGAAGAAAATATTCTTAATCCTTCCTTCGTTCACCACGTTGGTTACTTATTATGAATGAATAAATGGGCAACACTATATCGAATAACAATTGAACGAAATGGATATTGGGACTGTAGGTAGAATCTTTTTAACTTTTTAACTCATAAATAAGTCTTGCCAGTGGAGATATAATGTAGTCATCGTCCAATTAACTTTCCTAATGCGTAGCACTCCATGATGTACATTATGGAATGTATGTCATCGCAGTGCTTCATTATCATAATATTCGCTTAGTAATGACGTACAGGAAAAAAATGGTTTCCAAGTTACCTGTATATATTGGTAATCTGCCATGAGCGCCCGTCCCTGGGAAGATCTCATGTTCTTGGTCCTTATAACGCAGGTTTCCAGTTTTGATTTGATATTCATATATATGACCCATAGCAGTAGTATTCCTACGTAGTACATCACATTTTGGGACATATTGCTGCATGCGACGTGTTCACATATGTAATATGTTTCGTTTAACTGATTTTATAATTAAAAAACACTGTTGCGTAATGGTTACAAACGAGTGGAAATAACGCGGCGTAAGTGTTAAAATAGCCCAAGGCTGTTGTACGCAGGCGTTGGCAAGTGAATATAATAGACACTTAATATGTCGCGCATGTCTCTTCTGAGTAACTGTCAAACAATGCTCGTACTTTGCACTCGTTCTAAAACCTTGGCCGCGTTACATGTATAATTAGTGTGGCTATACGTGGATAACTTCTATACCGGCACTACTGATAAATAATATGTTTTCTTTGCTTTGAATTGTCGATAATTAACACTGAGTGAAGAAACTCTTTGGCATTACTGATAAAGTGTAAATAATAAAGCTAATGTGCACATTTATTATCCTTTTATAAATCAAACATAACACCACATCTCAATAACCAGGAAAGCATACAGTAATTCAACAACATTGATATCTACATATCTATATCACAGCGAGATATCCGCTCGCCTAGGAGGTCATCCAAGATTATCCTAGAAAAATCGAGGATGATCAATGTTCAATATAACGTCATTACATTAAGACGTCACGTAGATTTTGAGCGTTGACTGAAAAAATGCCCTTCCACATCACATCATGACAAAATCAATGGTAGACCGCGAGGCGACAGACCGTTTTTTTCATTCCTTGGCATTACTGGTGTGTCTTTCTTGGTTAGAGAAAGAACGGTCGTGATTCGAATCCCAATCGATATACATTAGATATGCATATTGATCAGAACTTTTTCAGTATGTCTATTTTTGTTAATTCTAGCATAGTTTTAAAATGTAAAAGAAACCTTATTTATATGGCATAGTGTAGTCGGGTTAGAAGCAAGGGACAAATGTTAGTAATTGTAAAACTTACTAATTTAATTCTCATATTTTTATTGTACTTCTTTTTTAAACAGGGGTTCCGGATATCTTAGGTCCTTACACGTACTCTGGAAAGCTCGATCTCTCACAAAATAGCCTTGGAGATGAAATCAACTCGCCCTGTCATGACGGAGATTCAACTGCGGCCGATAGTTCTAAATTGGAAAGTTCCAGCATGGCCATAGATACTGACATGGAAGATGCATAGGATATATCCTAGCAACTTGTCAATCGTATAACATTAAGGCATATTATATTTGACTGTGTTATTGGATTCATTCATGATGTTCCATTCATTATGTACATTAAGGTATCTATTGTTTGGGAAGCATAATTTATGTATGGAGAATTCATGTATATATATGTTTTATATCAAGGTGTGGAAAGAGTACATCTTCTCCAAGTACCTCTCTCTCTACATTAATTACCGGATATGTGTTCAATGAATCAGTTTTCAATTGATATGTACTAATATTCCAAATCGATAGAATTCAATTTGTACACAGTTTAGGGCCTTTATTATTTACTGTAAGCTAAACTCTATCATTGGATGAAATGGAATTTTGTAATGCAGTGGAATTGTGTATAAACACTTTACTATGTACTAACAATGAATTCAAATACGCCTCTCAACATTTTCATTGCTGTCAATGCAGGCGATGTTTCCCACGCAACACTTAAAAGTTTTCAAGTTTATCTGAAGTCAGTTTCTACAGCGGACAAAGCGTTTCCCATCATTTAGCAACGAATGTGAATCTGTGTGTAAATGCATATTTCGGATTTTTTATGAAGAACAGTGGGAGAGGTTCTCGCGTTCGATTTAGATCTCTCTGTTTTGCGACTTCTATTTATCAAAAACTCCCTGTCGTGGGCAGTATAAGCCTAGACGACAGGGTAGGCAGAAATAGCACCACACAATCATGGGTTTGATGAATTTTGTCGCTTAAGAATTGGTTGTATATTATTAAGTTAATGTTTGTAAAATAATAATCTAATGGAGTAATTTCACAATTATTGGTTGAAATTAACTTCAACACCCTCCACTTCCGATGTGCAATACAAATGCTCGTAACAAATCACTATAAGTTGGCGATAAATTGTTGCCCTCAAACTCCAGTGAGAATATTTTGCAATCATCTTTGTTTATATAATGAGAGCCACTTATCTACTCTCACATATCTGGGTGATTATTTTGTCCATTAAACAACACTCATCTGCACGACTATATGTACAGATTATTGTGAAATAAAATATAATATTATAAGAACAGTCTTCCTTGTATTTCATAGAAATGTTTGCATCAGTATCAGTATCTTTATATTCCAAATGAGTGTCTCGTATTTTTAAGTCACAATTCTCTTATCCAATTTTATTATGTTGCCATGCTAACATTACCCAAGTCTTTGATTTCTGTTGCGCAAATTAATGTTAATAAATTAAAGGATTCGCATTCACACCGACGTTCCTGGTAATATAGCATGCCATACTTTTAATTTGAAAAAAAAAACCACTTGACAACGGGCCAGGTAAAACTGTCTTAGAGCAAATTATATGGCAAGGAAGCAGACAACACATGTTATATTTGTGAAGCCTTGTTAATCAAATAAAACTGAAACCTTTGTCCATCAGACACATTTCATTAGCCAACCACGATGTGTTGTTCCTATGATATATGTTAACTCGCTGCGCTCAATAACAAATTCTGGTCAAATTGTACCCATACATTTATGGGTTTCAATATGTCAGGATTAAGCAAGATGGGGATACATTTATTCAAATGCAACAAACTCACTCTTAAATCCTGACAAACTGCTGCTAATTCAAACCTATTATGTCTAAATGAAATACACTGCTGCTATTACAATCACCCTATTGTAACTCCCAAGCCGACCAGCTGCTGTTACACATCTTCTATTTTAACTCCTGATAAACATTTGCACAAACCCTCTATTGTAAATTCTAGCATACTGCTGTTATTACAAACCCCCTATGGTATCCCCTGACATATAACGAATGTAATGAATAGGCAAATATGTTGAAATGTTTTATTACGGCGAAAGTGGATTACTATTATGAGTTTGGAAGATGGCCATTTTATTCATATAAAGTAGTCCTTGACCGGGCGTCGTAATTGTTTCAATTTCCGATCTCAATAGCTGCACGTAAACGGCTATCAACAAATTTACCCGGTCAGGTTTGGAGTAAGCAGCGTATTTGAAAAGGTAAAGACCGGTAACGATAATACTCCAACCTATATATTCAAAAGCACATTGAACATTATTAGTGTTTATTCAATTATGTACATGTATTCTGGTTGAGGACCGTTTAGAATTATCAACGACTATAAAACAATGATAAGATTATATTCTCTGACAATCTACATTATATTTGGTGAGAAATGTGGTGTCACGTTTTGCGTATGCTGCTGAATTCCCCAGTGTCTCGCGTGTGTGTTTTTCCATCATCATGTTTTGATGGCATTGCTACCCTTTCCTTCATCTTCAAATCGGGAGTAGGTCTCACGATTGGCCGGGAATCACTCTCTTTCTTTGCGTGATCTGAAAGATCAAATACTCAGGTGCCTTTTCTCTACTACATTTTAACTGATTTCTAAAACTCTTATTCGGAGGTAGTTTTAGATATTTATATCGGGTTCCCAGAAAGGAAATACATGAGCTACACCCCTCTTTTACGCATATGTGCTATCTATCATATGTAATGTTCTAGGGCATAAAAATATGTTTTTAGACCTAATAAAGGGGACAACAAAGAAGTGTACCTGGATTTTTTATTATGCCCTGATTATCCCACAAGTTATTATCCCACACCATAAGGAATGGATATCGCCAATAAAATCTCATATTTTAAAATTACATTCTATCTTAAATCCTCATTATTGATATCTAGATTGCAAATATTTTCCTCTATGGGATTTACTCTATTAGAGGGAAGTGTGTGTGTGTGTGTAGGGGGGGGGGGTCTAATTCTAATAAATGTTCATAACCGGTGCATAATGATAGGACGATATGATAAAGTAATGTACCAGGATATGTTCAAATGTTATAATCTATTAAATATTTCTAAATAATGAATAAAAACAGGGTTGTACATTTTGTTACCACATTGGGAACAGATTGATAGCCATTGATTCTGTATGGTATCCAAATGTTCACATCAGTGTGGAAATAGATTGCATCTAACTGGTTAAATTGATTAATAAAAAGGTCAAATCTAGCACAATAATGAAGTCAATGACTTACCAAAATATAGAAATTAAGAAAAAATCATGTCTTGAGCAACGTGTCATCAGCATAGTAATGTAATAGTAGACGCAAACAATAAAAAAAAATACTATAGTCCATAGAACCTGGACCCCAAACCCCAAATTTACGTAAGTAGTCCTAAATGGGTTTGCTTCCGAAAAATTCAAACCCACTTTGATTTATACGGAACCCCTCCCGTGCAGCTCCCGTCAAAGAATGTTATGCCCACGTTTACGGGAGCATCAGTATCCACTTGTGCGTAAACGGGAGGAGAGGGCCTCCCGTTTACGTGAGCCATTTACTTCCAAGTGGATATCGGCAGGGTAATCTCCCGGAGCAATCATTAATGATTAAATGCGTGGAAAGATGAATTACATTACGAGAAGTTAAAGCCATGCATGGAAAGATGAGTTACATTACGAGACGTTATTAAGCTTATATATGGCTATATGTATCTACCTTCAGCTGAATTATGAATGCCAGATGGAGCAGTTGTGTGTTCGAGGTTTGACTCGCAGGTATCTGGTTCCTTTTGGTAATGGCTATACACTACAGGTGAGCTAGTTCCGCAGCCCATGATCAGCTTATTAGGTGCACACCTGCATAGAAACAAGAAAAACCACATGAAGATGACTTCATACAAGGGGACCAGGCACAAATAAAAAAGACTAATATTCAAGTGGATATTTTAGGCATGTATTCATCAATATATTGTTTGAGATTTCACTCTAGAAATAATCACTTCCACTTTGTATCCCATGGTATTTATGGGCAGGTCGCTTCATATTTTTATCTATAACTAACTGTTTATGTACTTTATGATGGATAGACTTGAATTCAAACATCATATTCAAAGAATAATCGAATAATATCAAAGACAGGTTTCAAAGGGTCAAGGATATTTTGAAGCTGATTCTTTTAATCATAGAGACTTAGATCGATGCCAGTTTATTGGCTAATACTTCCTATTACATTTAGTCCAAAACGATATATATTCCTCGAGTTTTCATACTTGTGATGTTAGGTTTATTTACCGGTTGGAAGATACTTTTGGAATTACAGGCCGGTCACATTTTTCTGTTGTTAGACACAGAAGAATCTGCCAAAGGTTATATAAGCAAGTGCAGAGCTTAGTCACAAAAAGTTATAGTCATGGCGTCAACACATGTAACAATTCTCAAATAAACATCTACTTACTCTTTCAATTGCGCTACTCGGGATTCAAGCATCTTAGAAGTGATTTGAATCCAATGAGGTTTGTGAATCCATGGAGAGTCTTGTACAGTTCATTGTCTAGTAGTAGTAGTCGTTCTGTGCCCTTCAACAGCCCGGCCACAATATTTACTGAGAAGAGAAGCAGAGGCACAGCCAACTGTTGCTTTCAAGGCTTTGCTTGAGTGTGCTCTTGCCGTCAGACCAGTGGAGGAACCAGCATCAGTAACTCGCGCACGGTGGCCCGAATGAGCTGAGGCAATTTGACACTGGTTGTCAATCTATTCAAATATGATGATTCTGACAAACGATGGTTTCTAGGGACAGATTTAACAGCCTCCTCCCGTCCATCCCTTACTCAGACATTTCCTAGTTGTGAAACTAACAAACAAACTAACAGACTTAATTAGTAGAGACTATTTTATTCCTGGGTTGAACATTCGGACTGGCTAAGTGTATAGTTGTGGCACATGTGAGCTTAACTGACAAAGGGAGAATTCAACAGGTGAACAGGGAGTCTACTCACACGCGATTAACTTCTTGTATTCACTGACTCATTATGTTCTCGGTTATATAGTGTAGGTCACATATTTATATTAAAGCATACAGAATGTTTTGCTCATAGTGAAATAGACATGGGAAAGTGAATGTCATGTATAATATCTTTCTATTGGTGACTATGAAGAATATACAGGTTAACTAACGAGATGGTTGAAGGAGCGTGAATATTGCACGAGTTGCGTAGCAACGAGTGCAATATTCTAAGCGACTGAAACCAACGACTTTCATGAAAATAGAAAAAAATTGAGTCATAAATTTGAATTTTACCGGTAATCTTAGTAAAAAACCCAGATTGGTTGCCATGACAACCCCACTAGTGAAATACGCACTATGCGTAAATCACTCTAGATACGTTGTTTTCAGAGCAATGCTTGTATAATAAATTTTATTATCTTATTGTTAGATCCCACTAATCTACTTTTGAGTGATACATCAAATCACTGGCAATTTATATGAAGATAAATTACCATTCTGAAAATCGTCTTTGCCAACAGACATACAAATATAATTCAAATTCCCGAAAAACGAACTATTTGTGATGAAAATAATCCCCAACACTGGCCGAAATATTGCATTGTTTCACAAAAGTGTGACCGCACGGAAATCTTTTATTCAAGTATCACCGATTCTTCTTAAGCGAGCTGACGAATAAACATTATGGTGTTATATAGACCTACACTCCGGTATAGGATTCTCTCTCTCTCGCTCTCTCTACATATACATGATTCGTTTTATCCATAACATTTCCTTGGATTGCACGCACGAAACCCGAAGTTACAATGAAGGATTTTTTCATCGATAAGTACAGTTGATTCCAGACCTCCGTTGCCGTATTCCTACGGTAGGTTTAGGGATACGGTAGTCATCTCCTGTTTTGTCATACACCCTTGGATCAATGTCCTAATTGCGTAACGCAGTTCTAGGTAATACTACTTAGGGGGCCTACTAATAGGGAGATTTAGCAACCACATGAACGCACCAACGCAACACTAACGCATCCACTAACTATTTGTACATTGTCCCCGGCCCCCCACTCAAGGGTCAAAAGTGTACGCTTTTTTGTTCCAGCCTTTAAAAAGTACCCCTTTCCGCGAATTTTCAAGGCATTTACCCCCCCCTTTTGTGGCAAAACGCGAAAAATCTGATGACTTTTAGGACTTCAAGGAGTCTTTCTTAACATTATATCCATTTTACCCCCCTTTTTGTGGCAAAATGCGGTAAACTTTTTTGCCAAAAAGGACCCCTTTTTATTATTTCAGGGAGACTTGTATAACATAATACCATTTTCACAAACATGTAGGAATATCCCATGTAAACATGACTTGATGCGGAGCTTCTGTCATAATTATTGCCACAATTTAGTCTGGCATTAAAAATACCCCCTTTTTTCAGAATTTCGCGGAGTTCAGTTGCAAAATTTCCGATTTCGCGATCTGCGTTAATGTGTGAAAAATGACCCCTTTCTCTGCGTAATTGGGAAGAAAAAAGCGTTCACTTTTGACCCCTGAGTGTGTGTGTGTGGGGGGGGGGGGGGAGGGCATCTGTATTGCAGGTCTCTCAAGATGTCCCCACAGCGGTAATAATGTACCAAAAGTTAGAGGATGCGTTAGTGTTGTGTCGGTGCGTTGTGGTTGTTAAATCTCCCTAATACGGTGAGTGTTTTTCTTATCACGAGAGATATACTAGGTCTAGAATTATGAAAACAGTATGTGCTAGCTCGCCCCTACGAGCATGTTATCTTCCTTGGATTTTCTCATTGCTTTTCCTTTTTTTTAAAACATGTAATATTTAATAAGTAAACTGACCTTCGTCACCAACGGGCAAACGAACATAAATGCAAAAGGTCTAATGTAAATAGCTTTAAATTGCATAATATACTGGATTAACAGGGATGATGTACTCAGGTAGTCGGCCTATGTCCAAATTATCTTCTGCCAATGATGACCCGCAAGTATACATCTACTCCCGCATTCATGACAGAACTACCATGGCAGCACACTGACCACATGGCATGAATTGGTTTGGGAGGAAGGTAGGTAGAGCATGAAGTTGATAATTAGGTGATAGACGATTCGGGTGTGCCGTTTTCGGAAATCTATAGTTGAACGAAGTCTGACTTTTGTACTTTCACATGGTACCCAAATACATTTATGCACAAATTTAATCATTAATTTTGATGATAATGTAATAAAATAAAAACCACAAGCTTCATGAACCTTCACACACAATTGAATACATTTGGGACGGTTGTTTGTCCTAATAGCTGTCGTAATGGCATACAGTATCTCAATATCAATTATGATTAATTAGCCTCGTGTACTAAAGCGATCTTTAAACATTTTTGTATTTGCTATCAAGCAACGCATGGAAGAAATGCAGTAATCGGATATATGCGCCTTTGTGTAAATATTAAATGTAACTTGAAATATACGACAACGCCAATCAATCATACTCCATATATATTATTCTTTTTTTGTAAACGTATTCAAATAATAAGGTCATCTCCTTTTTTCCTAGGGGCAACATGACCCAGATTCTGTTACTTGTGATGATACTGTGCAGAGGAATTCTGGCCTATCAATTGAAACCAGGTAACACTGTCCATTATGTCCATTACTATTGCCGGAGAGATATTTTTTAAAGGATTTTTTCCCTATTCTCTAACGCGACGGGGACCGACACCCACAACAATGGGTGCATCTATCCGTAGTTTTTCAACGCAGGAGGAACGAAATATCGCCTTGAAATTTCCGTGACCAAACTATATAAACCATACCTACAGAGGCTTTGGCGTCTCTGTTTCGCCACGAGCCGAAGTTTCATGAATTGAAATTAGATATAAACTATATGTTTGGGCTTTTTCGATCGGTGATTTGCCTGTGTTGGAAGTACAGAAGTAATAGGGATCAGTGGCCTGAAACAGGCCAACTAAGGGTTTTATCAATAAAATTGCAAAACTATTAGTAGTAGAGTAAACATAGCACACTATGTTTACTCTACTACTACTATTCCATGTGTCGAGGAGTGAGCTATCGGCGATTAAAATTATGACCACTTCCATCAGTTTGAATTTTCAAGGGCAGGTTTAACTATATAAGAAGACATGTCAACTAATTAAATTCAGGTCGTACCTTAATATGAGGTATATAGCTGAATTCGATCCATATCTTAAATCTGTATTATAAACATGTCATACTATCATTGTACGCAGGGCACAGGGGACTCATGTTGGAGTGACTTGATTTGGTCACATTATGTTGGTGCTGCTCTGTTTTATATGTGAGGTCTTTAATTCATGATATTAATGACTGATGTAACACTGATTCAATGTATGGTCGGTGAACAAGTTTTATCGACCACTTATTATTATCATTAACGTTTGCTGGAAGTAATGTCTTATCATAGACAATTAATACTCACTATAATACATTTTGATGTAATCCTGATTTATTGTAAGCTCAGTGAACAGGTCCATTGACCAACTATTATATACCAATGTATATTGGCTTAATGTCCTATCAGAGACAAGTAATAGTGTAAGTTCAGTAAACAGGTTTTATCAACCAATTATTATTATTATACCAAGGTCTATTGGGTTAATGTCTTACCCGAGATAATTAATACTCATTATGATACATATCACATATCATATGAATAGACTCTGTAGTGAGTTGTCATTGTAAATTGGTGCTGTATTAGTTTAACTTGATGACTTCTGTATCCAGAAGTGGTGCTTTGTCTTTTATTTTTATTTTTCTGGAGATTGGAGTAAGTATATCTGATGGGCAGACCAGGAAGATCTTTTTACAGAGGCTCCTGTCCATTTAGTATAACTGTCCTGATCAACTTGAATTAAAATTCTCTCTCTATATGTATAACCTCTAAACAACCCTGCATTGGAAAGGCAACATATTTATCTCTGCCATGTGTGATATAAGTATATATTATACATGTCAAAGTAATACTAATGCCTAAGTACAGGGCCGTTATCTATGAACCTAGCAAACTTGTAGGAGGCCCAGGGGGCCCGGGCCCCACCGAAAGTTTTCGAAAATATGTTATTTTTGTTATCTTGTTAAGTTGTGAATCAAGAAGTCAAGGCGGTAGAATAATCGACCTTTAATGTGCGTAAAAACTCAGCTTATATCCTCATTTCTACCTTTCTATTCATGGGAGGAGAATATGAGAAAACTATGTCCTGGATCAGCTTTTTCATATTGGTCAGTCACCTAAGTTGGTCTTTCCCAGAAAAAGATGTAGATCTACATATCAATGACCTTTATAGTGAAATAAAAGATAAATATTCTGATGTGGTTTGTATTGTCATGCTGACCCACATGTACCTAACTTCATACATCTCTGCATGGCTGGGTATTCATGGTTAGTGGCTGATATGTCAGATTTGGATTGTTCAATGTGTTGCTCTGGTGCATGCATGGAAAACTTCAGGATTATTAGAATATGTTGCAAAAATCATTAGTGTACAGATTTCGTGAGAACCGACCCTATATATGAGTCAAATTTTCCGAAAATTGGCAGCTCTACACATTTGGCAGCTCTACACATTTAGGAAATTCTGTTAAATTAGGCTGCAAAATTATGAAAACTGGGTATATCTGAGTATATTCAGTGTCAAATTGATTTATAGTATCAGTTTTGTTATGTTAAACTGTATTTTGAAGCTCATTTCTGTCTTAAATTTGGGTTATTTGAGAGAATCAATGAAGTCGAATTGTACATTTTCAGAAAATCTGACCCATATGCATATGGTTTGTAATTTGCTTAATGTAAAAAAACATTAGCTGATGTGTATACATACATGTAAGAATCCCCATACATATAATGTAAAAAAATGAACAAAAAACCCAAAAAAACCCACATAATAATATATTATACAATATGAAAACAGCGTTCAGTGAGAATGCATAATTTCACTCATAGTTTTTAACAGATTTCTCCTCACACCTGGGTCGATTATGAAATAGTTCAGTATTCCAATTTATTTAATTTCACTGTCAACCTAAGTTACCAAAATACTATGCCCAATGCCCCCAGATTGCACCATTTCATTCCTAGTTTTACAAATGTTCCCAGGGGACATCTTTCGTCCGCAAGGACAGCTTTCGTCCTTGCGGCAGATACTGTTCTCTAATCCGACATGATTGGTTTATCATGAGCCGTAAGGTGATAACCGGATGGGCTGCATCTCTTTGTGAAGTTACACTAAATATTATGCTAGGTCTACACCAAGGCTTTAGTCCTTGCGGCAGATACGGTTCTCTAATCTGACATGATTGGTTTTTCATCAAGGTGATAACCGGATAGGCTGCAACGAAAAATCTCTTTGTGAAGTTACACTAAATATTATGCTAGGTCTACATCAAGGTTTTCGTCCTTGCGGCAGATACGGTTCTCTAATCCGGCACCATTGGTTTACCATTAGCCGCAAGGTGAAAACCGGATAGGCCATAATGAAAAATCTCTTGGTGAAGTTACACCTTTACGAACAACCATGTTTCAGCAAATGCACTTAAAACCTCAAATATTGTTTTTCAGTGATTTCACCGTCTGAAGATGTTTATATCTGGAGTGGCAAGTCATTAGATCTGGAATGTAGGCTTGTGCCGTCGATTCAATTACCCGATGGAAAACTCGTGTTTGCCTTCACAAATTACACAAAAACGACTGTTTTGTCGGATAATTGGCAAAGATATAATGCTGAGAATTGCACAGCGACCCTTCATATATCACATGTAGCGCATACTATGTCTGGTAATTATATATGTCTGCACGTGGACACGGTTCTTGTCACTCCCATCCTGGCCTCATCAATGCCGACACTCGTTCAGGTTATCAGTAAGCATTCACTCTTGTTTTTCAACAAATTACAGTATTTTATTTCCCCCTTCGGGCACAGACCGACAACATTAATACGTTGCTTGGGTATCTTCTGCTACAGGTGAACCAAAATGAAATTACCAATTTAGAAGATATTGTATACCGTATACATTTTATTATTGGTGAATTGAAAAAGTAATATTTATATTCAGATAAACCAAAGGACCCCGGGATCAGATGTGTGATAAACAATTACGAGGACATGGATTGTCAATGGTGTAGTAATGACGAGTCCCTTGCTAATATTCAATCCTGGGATTTAGCCTTCAGGTGCGTTCTTCATTCAACCTCCCTAAAATCCTCCATGGAACTACGTGCATTTAAATAACAAATATATGTCAAATTGATATTCTTCCCAGCAACTTTTGGTTGATATTGTGTCAGATATAATATTATATTTTATATATCATAGACAGCTAGACAGTATAGCTGTATGTTTCTTGTTAGTAACTGGAATGTACTTGTATAAATGTGCCACTCTCCAAACATTTAGCTATTTAATGTATTTCCGGTATAAACTTAGTTGGGAATCTTCTTTATTTTCTTTTATTCGGAGTGTTTATACAGCAAAGTAAAAAATATAAGAGTGATCAAGTATGAAATGCAGGAGATCGGTGTGGTGCATTTGTGTGTGATATTTTCGGGAAGTTTCTGCATGGCCTGACTTGGTTATCCTTGTTCCAGGCCCATTTTAGAAGTGAATGTCAAAATACACTTATAATATGGAAAACGTTGTCAGATTGATGTACATCCATCGTAATACGTCTTTTTTTACCGGCAATGTTCATATTTGGACATTTCTTCAGTCTCCTGAGTTAATATTCCCTGAATAGAAACGCGATATTTGATGGACGCGTCCGTTTTACTAATATATCATTACCCTCCTTTTATTGAGGCAAAATATAGTTTATGACCAAAATAAACAAGGACATGTCTTACATATTTTCAGTGTGCAGAGTGTCAGGACTATCAGTAATAATTGCACGGTAGTGGGCGCATGTTCCTGTCATATCTGTGGCTCTGACTCATACGAAAAATCTCAACATTTCTATGAGAAATGTCGTCATTATAATGCTCTAAAACAGTTCCAAAAAGAAGGGAGGTATAACTTTACCCTCACAGCCCACGTTGGAGGTTATCTATATCAGCAGTGGCATTATACTTTTAATGCTACATTGGATCATGGTAAGTCTGATATAAAATCTTATCAGTTACATAAATCAATTGAGGTATTAAAAAATAACAGAGAAATGTATATTTCAAAAGGTGATGCAACTTCAATCTTTAAAAGGGTACATGCAATTAGGCAAACATACGGTAAGATTCATTTGGGATGGTATTTTAGTATGTCGGTCTCGGGTCTACAGGCCAACTCTAGTTTTTTCATTTTCCCTTCTAGTTAAGCCGGACATTGTGTCTAAATTGTATGCGACAGAAATAACACCACACAGTGTGAAAATAAATTGGAGGGCTCCTCGCAGACTTCAGGATTTACATCGACAGCAAAAGCTCACTTATTTGCTGAGATTTAATCAGAGTGGAAAGGCGAAGCAGGTAATGTTTTGGTTATATGAATACAATTGAAGAATCTCATAATTAATTATCAATAACCGTTCCATTAGTGTCTTACATTTAGACAAATGCACCAAAACTCGGCATTTTCTAGTCAATGCATCTTTTCAATATAATTTAATGCTTTTATTGCATCATTGCAAGGTAGCTGTACATACAACCCATTCAAGTGACTATTCACGCGTACACAGTAGCAATGTATAGGGTTGATGGTTCGGCTACATTGCAAGGTGTTCAACCTTGCAATGTAGCCGAACAATGGAGGTAGGCCTATCACAAATTAAAGATACATTCTCAACTGTGAAAATACCTCAAATATAATGGCTAAACTTAAGATAAACACTAAAGTTTAGTTATCATCCCTTCAGGAGATACCAATCAAATAATGAAACATTGAAACTAACAATTTCTACAGCAATGATTTGCACTGTGTGCAGCTATACAATAGATACAAGTCATCTATTATATCCTATTCAGCACAGGCCAAAAGTTGGTAAAAACCTGCATTTTGCTTTAGGACAGGGTCTGTTTCTGGAGTGCACCTCTACTACAACCAATATCCAAATTGCATCACAATTACATAGAAAAAGGTCATGTCACATTCTTTGCGAACATAGTTCTTCCAAGAGAGTGAGTTTACAGTAAACAGTGAGTTTACTAAGATCAATTAATGCTATATTAGACCCACACACCCTCCCACTGAATTCACTCTGTTCTTACGAACTTACGAATATGGATTGCTTAATTGTTGATTGGCAATCCAATGCCAAACATAACTACAGTCATGATCCCTTACACTTCAGTCAATCAGCAATAAGACCTGGCGTCTGAATCTACAATACGATGTGTATATCTTAGTGGTGAATTCCAGTCAATACTGGTATAAGGGAGCCTCATCTTTGTTATTTTGGTTTGCTCCAAAATGAAATATGAATAATTTCTTGCTAATTCCATGCGTTAACAGGTGGCCTGAAAACGCCTAGAAACTAATGGACATGTTCTATAGTTGATGTTGGTGCAATAGAATCAAGTGTGTCTGATGTGTGCAATGGTCCTGGGTAAGACCTTAAAGTGCCTTTCTGTCTGTCTGTCTCTCCCTTCTTCTCTATCTCTATTTCCTGGGTATGATCATAAACTGCCTCCCTCTCAGCTCTCCCGCCCTTGATATAACCATCGTAAATGTGTTGATAAGGGCGTAAAGCAACCAATCTCACTCACTCACTCCCTCTCAGCTCTCCCGCCCTTGATATAACCATCGTAAATGTGTTGATAAGGGCGTAAAGCAACCAATCTCACTCACTCACTCCCTCTCAGCTCTCCCGCCCTTGATATAACCATCGTAAATGTGTTGATAAGGGCGTAAAGCAACCAATCTCACTCACTCACTCTGATGTGTGCATGCATAGTTGAGGATGCATTTTTAACGTAGAACATATCTACTAGTAGCAGTAGATGAAGCCCAATTAACCTATATTATTTATATGGAGTAATTATTTGTCAAATGTCCCATGGGCGTGTTCTTTAAATTAATGACATGACGCATGTATATGCGGCTATAGGATTCAAGCCCAACACACTTCCATCCTCCCCTCCCCTAATTCATCCTAATATTGTAAATATAAAATGTAATTTTCTTCTTCAGAAACACACAAACAGAACATCTTACCGAATCTTGGGCATGGACCCACATACATTAGTGTATATTCAGGTGTGGTCGAAACCAGCGGTGGGTGGGTATTGGAGTGAGAGCGCTAATATGACAATAAGGACGCGTCAGACAGGTGGGTCGCTGTGAATATTAATTAATGTACAGGACACAACCACATGTACACATGAACATAACACCGACCGGCGATCTATTCATGTGCATGACATGTAACATGTCCACCGAAATCAACCGATTGTCTTTTCAAAAGAAAATCTTTATAAGTGTCATTATTAAGTGTCATGCGAAGATGCTTTCTCATTATTTCGGAGGTGACGGATTTAAATATAACCGAGAAAAATGCTTTAGACACGTAGACTCATACACTTCAATTCCTTTCTAAAAATAGATCCCATCGAATGTGTGGGAGCTATTCCTGGAAATTTCCTATCAAGTGTACATGAATGTCCAACAGGTCTGAACTGTAAGAGAACCGTCGAGATATTCTGGGAGGTGAGGTTTGTCAAAAGTATATTCAAATATATATGTATATATATACATTATATATGTTCTGTCTGAATGTCTTTGTGGAAAATACATACATACTGCACTATATTCCTGCTGTTGTAAGATAGGACATTCCCCTATATTGAATTTGAGATTAGGTTTAACCAAGAGTTTAACCAAGAGTATAATGAAGAACGTGTTCTTTTTTCTCACAGCACTTACGTCCTGAGCAACTAAACGGAGAGCTTGTTGGCTATGACGTCACCATGTTAGCACCGGAGTATAAGCATGAAGATCATGCACCAAGTACCACATCTGCAGCTTTTATAGTAGATGTTAATAAAGTCATTTTGATAAAGGTCGATGCTAGAAATGCAGAAGGCTCCACAGCACAGTTAAGATGTGAGCCTGTCTCTATACCAGCTCACGATATGAGTAAGTAAATGACAGATAATTTGGGCGCACCCAGTTTATATAATCGCTATTATGTCTGCGTTAGTAACTCATTCATATGATTCATATGTCTAGGTCCAATACAGGTGTCTTTCAATGAGGAAGCCACATGCATAGCCTACCATAATCATATATAAATACAAAAATAGGGCGCCCTCTTTGAAAATGATGGCATTGAATTCCTTATAGAATTTCCGCCCCGACTACGTTAAATTTACTGAAATACAATGTATTCCAATTTGCTAATGGCAACCCATTCTGAATTTAGATATGATTCTCTGCGACACATTCATGTAAGTACTTCGCTAGTACATGTTACTGCAAATGAATGTGATGATAAGACTTATCTGTGAGATAACTCTCATATGTGTATCTGCATGCTAAACCGTTGTTACATATTAAGTAGCCTACTGTGGAGTGCGGCGGACAAGTAGGCGCCTTGGGAATGTAATTTAGATATGTTTAGGCCGTTTTTCTATCATTGTTGGCACATGTTCAAACATTATATGGATATTTTGTTTCTCAATATCGCCTGCCTTTCCCCTCACCACAAACCATGCAAACCCACCCGCCGTCCCTGTCGTGTAGACTGACATAGCATCTACATGACCCAGAGATAAAAAATAAAGCTGTGAGTCCCAACCAAGGCTTGAGCTGGCGACCCTCTGCTCTGTAGGTGAATGCTCTAATCGCTGAGCTATAAGGGTTGGTTGGAGCAGTGTGGCTGAACTTTGCTAGTGATATGAGAAGGGCCAACACATGTGTAGTGGAGGAAAGTGGCCGAAATTGTTTAATGTAGAGTTATGGGAACACCAGCCCTAGATTAGCAGTCAGGTTATAGGCAGGGGAAGGTGAATCTGGGACTGAAATTGTTCGTCACATGGGTTTTTTAAAGTTAAAGGCAATAAAGGGGTGATCCTGTACTATCTTTGTCTCGACCCTATGGGTGCAGTGCGACTGGGCAAATTCTCAGGAGAGTTACCTTGACAGCAACCTAGATGCTGCCACTGAGTTTTGCATCGTCCAGAAAATTACCGCAGCAAGACATTTATTTGTGGGAAGTTAATTGGTTATATTTCACCAGATCTGAACACTTTTAGATTGTTTTTATATTAAAAAATAAAGGATCGTCCCCCCCTCCCCCCCCACACACACACCCCTGTCTCTATCCCTCCTACCTACAATATCCATTTGATTTACTGTTAAATACCGTAGACGTACACACCACAATGTGCTGTGTATGTCAATGCCACCCTCCCTTTAACACTACTGCTATCCATTTCGAATATATCCCATTTGCCAGTTACGTTTATTAGCGTTAACGTGACTTCCGGGGACGTTATGGAACCGGTACGGAACGGAATAAGGGATCGAAATGGTCACGTGATATTGCCGATAATGAAGCGCCAACTTTTATATTTAAAAGTACAAGTTTGTTACACTGTATAATATATAAGTCCTCCCATAAAAAGGCTTTGTAACTAACACAAGTTTCATTTGAGACGATAATAAGGTTGCGACTTACATGGGATAACTACAAAAGTTAGGCGATAAGTAGGGGTCGTTCATATATGGGGAGAGGACGCTGATTGATAGGGCGACATGAGGAATTTCAGATGTGGGATTCCACCCTCATAGAGGGCGGGTCGGTCGCGCCTCGTCCAGTAGTATAGCCGCCAAAATTTATTTTTCCTTTGTGTAATTTTGTTTCCTGTTGTGATTTGTAGTTGCGGTAATTGTTTCAAAAGTAACCCAATCAATTGTTGAGGAGACCAATGTGGCCTCCATCCCGCCCCGTCACTCAGAGTCTCAGGCACCTAAACTTTGTCTGGCTTTTCAGTGTCTTTGGACAATAATCTTAGAGTCAACGGTGCATTTTGGTCGATGTACGGCCCAGGCACAGGCAAACATTATACAGTTTCAATTTATTACGCTCTGTTTCGAGAAATGCCACTCCTGAAAGGCAAGTACTATTGGATACATGTTGATTGGGAGTTGTTATTGTGGAGAAACATATGAAAAATGCAAAAATGGTGACCTGGTAGTGTAAGCGTAAAACCAATTTTATGGCACGTCGTTCGTAAGGTTTTAGAATGAAGCTTTGCTTTTGTTGTAAACAAAAGGCGGTATTGACGCTGTTGGTCTAGCCCAATAGTTCTCGAAATTTCGGTAAAATGGGATTTCGCGGACGTTAAAATTCGCGGATTTTTCGCCATATTTAGCAGCCATTTAGCTTCATTAATGAAATAACCTTGTAACTATATACCCGCATGCTATCAATGGAAGCACTTTACATTATAGTCTCTTATCTAACTTATATACATTTCTGAGTGGAGGGACGTGTATCATATTAATTAATGAACAAATTGACCCTTTGTCGATATATATCCCTTCTATCATGTAGACGAATGTGAGCCAGCATACATTTATCTTCGCGGACATAAATTCTCACGAATTCAGATGCCATTTCGTGTCCTTTCAGTTCCGCGGAAATATTGTGCTATACGTATTATCATTTCCGGTATACACATGATTGTGTCATATTTGTCTTATTCGTCAGCGTTAGAAATCAATTGGTACAGGAATGGAAACAAAATATTTTTGGATTCATAGGAAAGGATGCACAATTTTCTCATTGAAAAATGAAGACATTTTTATGGACAACACATGGTGGGATTCTTATATACAGTAATTGGATACACTAGGTTTCCCAGGTACTAGCTAGGTACTAGTCCCGATAAAAACGTACTCCCTCCAATGCATTTTGGAAAGTAAGTGGAAGGTTTGGTGATTGGATGGAAGTGATTAAATATTTCCTATTCTATTAAAAAACATTGCAGTTGCTAAAATGCAGGGAGTATAGCATAAAAACTCAATTGGAATACAGGTCATACAGTATGTATATGTTTAATTCAAGTTCCCGATCCGCCTAAAGATGTCCTTGCTGAACGATATGGCGAGCGCATTTTGCTATCAAGGGAGTCGACAACTAGTGAGAGATTTGTTAACTACACAGTTATCGTCTGCCTATCAGAAAAGGCGGCCACATGCCAGGTACCATACTAACCATTTTGTACAGAACATTACCATTCTGATGTTGGAAATACAACACTAACTTATATCTACAACCAACAGTAATGTAATTCCGTCCTGTGCGGGTATACTTCATGCGCCTCAAAGATTTCTCTAGACTTTGATGTTTTAAATGATCAAATAAGGATTTATCGGACGGTGGAAACCCATAATGATTTTTAAATTGAATGTTTGTACCATCGTATCCTTGCATCATACTATAATATTACATTGATATCTCTTTCTTTAAGAATGTTTCATATATGACTGTATACAATGGATCCAGTACGTGGTTAGATCTTCCACGGAGAAACCCTGGTCAGATATATGTTATTGGCATATCGGGAAACACGGAAACGGGAGAAAGTAGCGGATTTGGTCAAGGATGGCTGTGTCTGTGGAGCATGAAAGGGGGTAAGAACGTTAATCAAAGTACTGGCAGGACATGCATTATGTAATAGTTTACCGGTAGATAGAATGTGGAACATTATTTATATTCTACATGAAATAATCAATATACATCTAGAGGGAGCCACTGCGTGGGTGGTGTTTCTGGTCACGATTTACTCTTTTCAAATTCACATTCTGCACTTTACTGTAACCCGTACAGATGTTTGGTTGGGAAAAGAATATCTACAATAAAACTACATTTAAAACATTGAAATCCATGCACCGAATGTTTCCCACGATGAGTTTTTCGAGCAGAGTTTCGTCCATCACGACTGACTTTATTCATTGGATGTGATCTTAGTCTGTTTTAGAGCCTGTTATAGATAATATTGATAGAAGATGTACAACTTGAAGTTGACACTAATGATAATATCAAGTTAGTGGAATACAAACAAACAAAGACCAACAGCAACTGATTATTTGAGAGGAAAATGCACTACATGTATTATACATGTACGTATATTTCCGTAGATACACCCGCACCCAAGTTCACGGTAGTTAATGATGACAGAGTTGGGCAAGTGACCATGTCTCTCTCGCCACCCCAATGTGATGAGAACTCTGGACGTACTCTCTCATGCAGTATCACATGGACAATAGCCAACTGCACGCACGATCAAAGATGTTATGACGGTACATTGTTTCCCTGAAATAGCTTCATTATTTTAATTCATAACTTACACTTGATTTAAAATCCGCGTACAATAATATGTGTCTACAGGTAAGGAATAGCATTTTACACTAGCTATGGATTGGACAACTTCCTCCAGTTTTATAATTATGATAATGATGATAATGATAACTAAATTTTAGAGACCCCATGTTGAAAATGATCGAAATGTTAGGCACATTATTTTGTATTACTCTCAGTGTACAGATTGTTTAGATACGAGGGGAAATGTAAATAAAAAAGGATACCCTCCGATAAATTTAATAATTCCATTGTCGCAGTGTCTGCTTCATTTGATTACATGAGGGAATTTTTAACTTGAAGGCGCGGTCACGTTACCGTATTACAGGCCCGGCAACAGCCATACGATCTCTGGACTCCAGCCCGGTCGTAATTATCAGTTCCTTGCAACATGCCTGGGGAGAAACGGTGTCAGCAAGAAAAAGAAGGCTTTCATAAAAACTACAGCAGGTATTCATAGAGTAGTTGAATAAGGGATGGAAAATTGACATGCATATTACATACATATTTATACTAATTATATATTGCATAAAATTTTTATGCAATTCCTGCTATCGGCAACGGCACATTGAGGAAGTCATATTTATCGTTATTCGTGGGTGGTCCAATTCTTAAATAACTACGGTAATATATATTTTTTAATCAAAAGTATCGATACCAATACTTTCATTCGTAATATGTTTTTCTCCTTTGTTCCAGTTCATAGTTATATTACAGCCATTATCGTCGGTGTAGTGGTTTCTCTTCTCTGTTTATCTAACTTCATTGGATTTCTGCTGGTCAGGTAGGTACACGCCTCCCTCTTGTCTTCGGATCACATTAATGGAGACACATCGGTTTCGATATATTGTCCTTATCCAAGATCTCTGTCAAAATGCTAAAAGTTGATATATAGAGATAAAAATGACATTTGAGTGAAATCTGTATCTAATTACTAATTACAGGAAGGCCAGGAAATGGTGCAAATCGCAAACTCCGAAACTTATCCATCCTCCAGACTATGATATAGATGTAAGTTGAATGTTTTTAATGTTGGCCCCAATCTGCCATAGATTACTTATATTACTCTAATGGGCCCAGTTCACTAAGCCCATTCTCATGCGATTTTGCGCCGCAGAGGATTCTTTTGCAACACATTCTGTGAGAATCGGGTGGGAATCGGCTTAGTCGAAAAATACTCCATCGATGACCTACAATATCTGTCGCATCGATATTAATGTATGACTCACCAATACCTGTTTTCATTTCCACATTTTCAACTATTTTCACGTAGTTTAAAGTAGTAAATATAAACGAAACATAAACAAATTAACATAATAGATCATAGACTGGAGTCCGAGACATGTTTTGTACTTAATTGCCAGAGAAATATTACTTAAACTTGGCACAATCTACAATACTAAACAATGAACTCATCCCCTTAAAAGTGAAGTTGAGCGATAATAGGCCTACAGGCTAATTACGCAGGGTGGTTTACATCGATGGTTTGACTGTAATCGAACGCTATTCTACATTTTACAATGTCCATGTTAAGCCATACATTCTTTTCTCAGGAGATTATTAAAGCTCCATTCTCAGTAATATCTTGGAGGATTTGACACTATTGTTTTTTCTCCAGGGCTTCATAATAGTCCATATTTATATTTCGGTGACCCACCGAAATACTTGGCTACAAGGGTTTCACGTATTATTGCTCACTGGCGAAATATTGATAGTAGAAAGGGAGCTCCTAGTAGAGGCTTCTGACCCATTCATTACACATATATTCAATAGGCCTAATCATCGAATGAAAACACAATGTTGGTACTCAATACATCAGATTCTGCTATATACCTATCATATATGATTACACTAAAAAAGTTTCACAAGATTTCATGACTACTCATTTTAACTATCTTATAGCCACATTATTAAAGCTCCATTAAAGCCTCCGATCCACCTCATGTTAATATATTTCTCATCATCTTAAATACAAGTTCAATATTTAATGAGCGTGTCCAGGCTTGAACTGGACCACCCGTGTCTTTGTCTTAACAATACCCTCTAGAGTGTGTGTCTGTGTGGTGGTGGTGGTGGTGGTGGGTGGGTGGGGGGGGGGGATATCCTAAATGAGAACCTCTCACTCTCTGGAAAATCAGAGAAATCAGAAGAAGAAGGAGTGGGTATTGAACAATTATTTGAAGTGATCTTAATGGAACTTTTCTAAATTGATGATGATAGAAACATGATGTTCTTGACAATATTACTTAGTAGACAGATTTTGCTTTATAAATGTCATATAGTTTTAGGAATTATTTAAAGGTTTTAAGACTTGTAGTTTAAAGATGATATAAACAAGACATATCCTTCACAGTACTATTCTTTGTATTACACGAAATACAAATTATATTCATAAATGGATCATATAACTCACATAAATAACTATGATAATAATAATTATCTTTTAACATGCTACAATGCCATCAAGGGTAAGCTGCTGACTATTTGAAATGAAATTGTTCGTTTATGAAAGACAAAAGCAACGCGAAACTTCCAAGCCTAATACAGAGGCATTTGTCTGGGGATAAGTGGTCGCATGGCTCCTGACACCTTCATGCACACTGAGTGAAAACATTCACTGACTGTCAGCCTAGCTTTTCTGTCGATGTGTATTCCTTTTGTGTCACCTCAGGATGGGTGGGACGAAACTGGTCTAAATTCAGGAAGTATTTGGCTGTTTGGGACTGGGAAATTCTGGTCATAACGTTAGGTGGTCTCTATAGCGGGCGTTTTTTAAATATCTAATAGAGGGGAAAAATTGGGACTGAAAAAATCTGGTCTTAATAGAGGGTTGGTCTCTATAGAGGCGTGGTCTTTATGTGAGGTTCTACTGTACCTGCAACAGTCACTAATATACATGTTATCTAAGCACTTAAACTCCATGACGAGACGGGAAGCAGGAGGAAGATTGAGTGAAAACAGGATTCAGGAAATACTGAAGGTACACATGGTGGTACACATGGTGGTACACATGGTGGCCGTATTTGTAATAATAAAAAAAATAAATTAACCCATTCCAGGCCGGGGCAGGGAGCACATGATATTGTCTAACTGTTGGGACCAGGTTTCCTCCATTTTGGGGTTCAGGACAGGTGATAAACTTGAGGTTTTATGATTTAGCAAAAATCTTATGAATATACATAGGAAAAATGTCAAATATTGCATCATTTAACATATCTAGTATCTCTCATCATTATTTCACCATAGTCGCTAATAGTAAAAAAAATATTATTAAATGTTTTGTTTAAAAGAAATTCCAATTCGTTGCAAGACATTTCCCCCAGAATTCAGCACTGTCTCAATTGAATGGAATTTGCCTCTGCCCTGAATGGGTTAAAAGACAGTGCGGGAGACAGGGACTTTGAGACAAAAATATGGGAAGAGAGATGGAGTCAGAGACAGGAGAAGAGTTCTATTAGAGTAATTATGAAGAGAAGAACAGGAATAAAGAGGTTTACACTTTAAACAAACTCTGTGAGGATTGAGGGAGAAGGATTGGGGGGGGGGGAGGAGGAGGAGGAACATAAACAATGAATTTGTTTGCATGATATTACAACCTGTCTATAATCAGATATACTGATAGACTTATGATGATGGTGTAATATGCTATTAATAACTGATATGCACCCTAATATAACGGAACTGCTACTGAAAGTGAAAGACATTCTTCTGATGATGACAACTTAGTTTTCACAGTGCGCGTTTTTATTTTGATAAAACACCCGTGTATCCCTTTAATCTATCGAGGATTTGTATCATTTTGATGGATTTATATGTTTAAAAATCTTTGCAGCTCAAGAGTATGCTCTCATCCGATACAAATCTGTACAGTGACCTCGCAGTGAAAGAATGGTTGATAAAGCAGCAGGAGACACACGAGTCCAGTCCAGTCATAGAAAGAGATTCCCCGAGAAATATTTATGAGATACCTCCACATAAAACATCAAAAAGCATTGGGCACAATGAACAAGCGTCCCACTTGTATTCAGAAATATCGGATTATTCGGGAAATGACTCAACGGATGAACATGGTGTAGAGGATATACTACAAGACTCAGAATCCGAATTAAGAAATGATAGGCATCCATGTAAAAATTCATATTCCCGTAGAACTAAACCTTCAGTGTCACACAACCGCCAGGAAATTCCTTCCCTAGTCCATGAAAAACAATATACGTTTTCTAAACAACGAAGCATATCAAAGTGTTCCGAGGAAAATTACTATGCGAAGCTTCAAATCGAAGATTCAGGAGAATCAGGAGACGAGGAGTCTACAGGGAGCCTTCACGATCTAAGACTTCTTCCGGGAAATCCTGATGGCAATGTTAGTGAATGTAGCTCACTTTATGGTTCGGTTGAAATTAATCTTATCGGTAATACAGGTAGTAGTGTACCAAAGCGAGATTTCTCAAATGGACACACGTTTGGAGTAAAATGCAAGTTAGAGGATGTTAAAGCCAGTCACCCTAGGGAAATTGTTGATGCCGCCAGAAGCTCACCTAACATTGGTTTGGGCGTTCATCTTGAGAACTCCACCCATGGTTTGGGCCTTGAAGAAAAACCAGCAAAAACGAATAAAGGCGAGCAGGAACCCTTATGTGGTGGTACATCACCCGAGACACAGAGCCTATGTTCAAGTGAAAATTGTTACAAGGAGGTTTTAATGCAAGATTTAGGGAAACACTGTGAAGAAACATATGATTATCGCTGTGATACTCTTTCTATAACAGACAATTCGGAAGAAGCTTACACTCCTGTGCACTTCTCGTACAAACTATAATAAAAAGGCTCCTTCCTTTTCAACCCATATTTTTAGTTAGGGCATAAGAAGGACACTGAAGTACTTTTTTTTGAAATCTTTTTATTGCAGGAAAAGATAACACTGTGTCGTCAGGATGACGTTGTCCCCACCACCAGCCTATACAATTCATAATAAAATGATGAAAAATGATGTGATGATGATTGGGTATATGTATGTCAATCATTGATTTGGATCTTTTATGACACCATCTGATTTCACAACAGTTTGGGTGAGATATAATGCAAATCTTGTTAAATGGGTGGAGTTCTCACGATAAAACCTTTTCACTCAATGTAGTGTTGTGATAAGCGGTGTTTGTATACATTAAGATCCGGGTTGTGTTATTTTTTGGCCATGTGTGCTTACCCCTAAAATTGTGCATACCCCTAAAATTCAACTTCTAGCTAGCGCCTACCTGTCTGGACGCTAGCTCATTAATGATTTCTCCTTTATTCTTATTGGTCGCGCTGCACCTGCCAATTAGGTTAGAGGGATTACTCTAATGGTAATCACCTCAACTATATAGTCTAGCTAGTTACTGCATTTATCAACATCAGGTATTAGCACCATATTGCTCTGCAATAAACTCTAATTCTATACACTACAACATCTTCATTCCTTAATGTTACACACATTATAACACATGCATATTTGTAAATATTTCATCCTATTCTCAATTGTTATAACT
This sequence comes from Sthenelais limicola, assembly GCA_942159475.1. NCBI lineage: Eukaryota > Metazoa > Annelida > Polychaeta > Phyllodocida > Sigalionidae > Sthenelais > Sthenelais limicola. The sequence goes on along the minus strand of OW804100.1, from coordinate 10,562,392 downwards.
TTACATTCTAAAAATGGGTAAGACATGTCAAACTGAATACATTGAATGTATTATATAATTATCATAGAACATGTAAAGGTCCATTTTCATTACCACAACCAGCCGGCCGATACTTGCCGGCGGTACTACTTTAACATTGTGTTTTTTTGCCGTGCGGCAGCCGTACACCAATCAGCCGTTGTAATGTGTCTGGGCCTTAAGGTTTTTGAATTGGTCTCATGTGAATACTTCGTTTGTATGACAATTGATCAAAAATAAAAAAAATAATCATCGTCTACCCGAGTTATCCCCAGCCTTCAGACCTTCGTTCTGACGGATTGTGAGATGCACAATCTGATGATAATGTGCAAGAAAACTATATTTACCTCCGATAAATAATTCTGCTCTTATTATAGACAAGCAATGAAAATAATGGGAGAAGCCTTTATCTTTAGGATATTTGTAATTTAAAGCTTTTATTCAGCTTTAGACATTGTGCACTTTTCTGATACAATCATCTCAGTTACATCGAAGTAATTTTAGAAAGATAGTTATAATAACTACAATAATACTTGGAAAATTAGAAATAATCAATCGTGACAATAATAGTGTAGGCTCATTTATGACAGAGCATTGTATCGAAAATCAAAGTTTCCAGCTACTCATTATAGGCATATTTTTCGTCTGTTACAATTTCTGATATCGGTGATGTCCAAATGAGATACAGTTTGCTGTAAAGAGAATATGTTCATACAGTGTGGTACAATTCTTCTGTATTGTACATGAGACTGTTGCTGAAAATAATATCCCTGAAGCCAAGAGAAAAGTTTCTTTTAACTTTAAAGCAGTCACTAGTCGGTTGCTTAAATTGTTGTTAAACTTATCATTAGTGATTTTCCATATCGACTCTATCGAGCCTAAGTACGTACCAAATAAATCAGTTATTTCCAATAGAAATGGTTGACCGTGGATTTTGATACACTATGAGAAAAATATCAAACGATCAATAACGCTTTCATTATGTGCAGGTCAATTCAACAAACGTCTGCCATGTAATGCACATGTATAAACAAACGTGCCCAGTCCTGTCCCTGAGCGGTCACGCATTGGTCAGTGCAAGAAAGTAAACATAAGTTTCTTGTCGGTAACATGTAGACGTTACCCAACACCCGCTGCTATACATGTAGGCATATGGGGAGCATTCATCAGGTTCACTCATATTCACCACTTAATGTGCAAGTCTTGAAGTAAGCGGCATAGCGTCATGCAAGGTATGTTTCCTCGTTTTATGGATTTTATTTTCCTCTATTCAGTAATATGTTTGGAAGACAGTATTTTAAAAAGGTGTTGCGTTTGATATAACATCCACCGGCGAGAAACATTAAGTTATAACTACATGTAGTTAATAGATTAAAATATTAACCTGGAACTCTTTAGGGCTTGTAGGTTAGAGGAGAATATTTTAAAGGAGTCACGTAATAATTTGATATATTCGTTTCAGCCATTATTGATTTAATGTCTACCATTAAAAATGTTATTTGTTACACATGTATTACTGTATTCCATGCATGGAGTTCAGAACCTATTGAAAGAAAATGCCCGTTTCAGTATAAACAAGGACATGTCTTTGAATCTTGTTTTGAATGTTTAGACCTGAGTGATTACATTCACGGCACACAATAAAATCTTGCTTATTTCCGCATGGGCTTAAACCTTTATATGGCAGCTGACAGTACATGCTGGACACATTTTGGTTGCAGTTTCGATCATTTTGTTGTTGTTTTGCTGAATATGATAAAATATTTTAGTTACGTAATAACTAAAGAGGCAACTGGTTGGTAGCTGTTTTGCCAGCAGATTGTAACACGAGCATGTTCCCTCCGTGGCAGGTACGGCACGGATGGAGTATTATGTATTTGTGTCTGGGTGCCAAGCAGCCATAAGCCAGCAGTATACTCATACAGATTTACTCCTTGTGCTTCCCTCTTCCTGGCATGGGGGTGGGGTGGAGGTGGGGGTGATAATGATGATAGGATTTCATAATAAATATAAATTGTTCTAAATAAGAAAAAATGTACTCGATATTAAATGTTAATTTAATATTGTGCTTTTTCTATTTTAAAAATTTGGTTCAGCTGGCTAGGTCTATATCTATGGATGTAACGTTAATTTAACAATCACTTACAGCAAAAATGCAGAAATACAGGAATATACAAAAAAAACCCACATGGTTATTATCAATACACAAATGGTTTCTGTAAAACAAAAGTATTCTCTCGTTGATGAATTTTAATGTACATCTTACTCTGATAACATGATGTCACCTGATATCTTTTAAGGCACCACATGGCCATCGTGATTTTATTTATTTTTATTTATTTCATATCTTTTAGACTGCACTAACACTCCACAATCACGTCTGAGTGGCACAGTGAAGTCAATTGCATAATATAACATACAAACTATCAAAACTCAGCTTCCATACATAACTAGAAAAAACAATTAACTCATAGAAGAGGATTGTATATAATGTAAATAAGTTTTGTACATATCAACTGAACAACATGGATTAAAAATGTAAATGGATTTGCGAAAAGCTTGGCCCGGCAGAACCAACCCCGAAAATGGGAGTCGGTTAACCAAGTTGAAATAAAATCTTTAAAAAAAAATGTAAACATTGACGTTATTGCATAACAAACTACTATGTCGTCGATTTTTCTTCTACGACTACGATGTCATAATGTGACATAATGTAAAATAAGCTACAGTTGCATTGCATAATAATGAATCGTACACTGAAGGAGTCACCATGGCTTCAAACATGACATTAAATGACAATTTAATTGTAGAGAGGCATTAAAACGCCGAACTAGTGCGTGGGAGAACACCATCCGTAATTGTAATGTATTTTAATTTAAAAAGTCTGGCTTTTATTACTTTCATCTAAAAAATGCTAGAAAATACTTAACCTATTTTGAAGTACACAAAATAGATAAATGTGCAATGTAACAAATTCATAAAGTATCATCTAACATTGAATAGTGGTATATTTGGAAAGATAAATTTGAACTTTTTTCACTATTAAGATATTTTAAGACGGGTAAAATGTGGTATCAGTGCATCACAGAGCTAATTGTTTTTATGCAAGGCAGAGTATTAACACAGTGAATATGGCATCGTTTATTTTTTCACCAAAATGATGTATGTCGATATTTTATCAATGAGATAAATAAACATAACCATAATTATAATGTTTGATTTTTGGTCTCATTATGGCCATTATTCGAGTAATGCCGGGCCCACACATTCAAGAACTCACAATTCGTACGAATTGGGGTCTTTTTATTTTAGTTGCTGTTTCGCAGAATATAATACAATATTTTAGCTACGTAATAACTAAAGAGGCAACTTCTTTATATGATATATATAGGCCCTACCTATATGATATGTTATATGTCACAAGTCAATGCAAATTAGGCTATAATAATTGCTCAGAAATACGACAGGTAAATGCCTGGGGCAATCCCTTTTTCTTGTATCTAGGGTGCAGTAGTTAGGCCATGGTCATGTTCTTTTCTTCAAATTAAATGTGCTCTTCTCTATTGCAGAGCAGCGTCTGTTGATATCACTTATCATCATGGTCGGGCTATTGTCGGTAATCGCTATCGTAGTGTCTGCTGTGTCCTTTTCCCGCACCGCCTCATCACAACCCGCGGTCAACGTATTCAGTTCTGAATACACCAGAAATGCTGCCGCGCCACAAAGTAGTTCCTCGCAGCAGCCAATAGTAATGAATTATGGCGGAGGGGCATCTTCATTTGGTAACCGTCGGGTCTTCACTATTGCCGTGGGTCATGATAACGGAGCCCACGAGTACTTGTAAGTCTCTATCATCTTCAAGATTCTCGTCCTTCACAGTGTTATTGATATCGTTCGGATATTGGCAAAAGAAAACTATTATTTCATGTGAAACGCTAACTTTTCAAGATGGCGGGCATCCACTTCTCACGACTCATATTCATCCAAAGCAAACGAAAAACTAATGTTACCACAGTGGAGTGTTCGGTTCTAGAAAAAGTAAAAGTTTAATTTCTTTACCAAATCAAATGATAGGGTCTAAATAACAATTTTCGTATGAGTGGCCAACGATCATCCCACTGCCAAGGGGGATAGGCTCCGTCAAGTAGGGAGTCCCATACATAAAGTTAAATGACACTTATATTAACCACAGAACTGGGGTCTATTTTCTATGTATTAACTTATATGTTAACATTTTTTCCTAACCATCAGCCTCGAATGAGAATAGTGTGTAACTGCATAATTTCACTCTGCTGAATAAACATCTTTAAAAACAAACAAACACCAGTTATGTTAAACCGAACAATTATTACAAAACTTTCTAGCAGTAGAACATTTCTATATTACTTTAAAGGTGGATTGAGCCACCTTCAAAATAAGGGGTTGAATAGGGGAGAGGGGTTCCAGGACCCCTCCCTCCCCCATCAAACAATGTTTGTAAGTATTGTTCGGCTAAACAATACTTACAAACATTGTTTCGTTCCGTAACTTCAAAGATAATGACATCAGCTAGGTTCAAATTAAACAATTATTTCAAAAGTTGTAAGAGTTTGACCACTTTCCCTTAAGTTGAAAATGAAACGGGGCCTTAATTAAGTGAAACGGTGCCTGTCTCCCTATACACCCCCGCCCCCGCCCCCACCCCCACCCGCCCGAGGACCAACATTACTTTAGACCCTAACCTTTAATTTGATACCGGAAAGCGAACTTTAGCATGAACTCTTCACTCTCCCTTCTAGTATCAGCATCCATCAACACCCTCCACACACAATAAACTCCCACACAGTACACTATAGCCTTATTCAATTTGAGTTAAATCTTTCGCGCGTTTCGCCTTCTTATACGCGTCCAGCATTATTGCTTTACACAAGTATTTCCTCTAAAAGTACATCACCATCAGTAACTCGAGCTGTATGTTTATATTTTCCAGTGACGACAGAGGTTATCTGCAGGGTTTTGGACTTACGTTGATCAATGAAGTGTGTGACAGTATCCACATTGATTGTCGCATCATTTGGGATAAATACAGCAGATGTTGGTCGTCCAACCCAGGAGAACATTCCCATGGTGGCCAAGGTAACGCATCTTTCAATGTTACTGGTGGCGCTTTGCTTATTTTCATGCATGGTTTTAACTCATCTTGAAGCGCACCAAAAGCACATCATACATACATTTATAAACGTTCTCTCCTCACACCTCAGGTAAATATAAATAATGTTTAAGCCAATATTTAACGTTTCAATTTTACCATAACAAGTTTTCGTCCAGGGCTCATCCCCAAATCAAACTCCCTCGAAAAAGGGAACAATCATTGATGGAAATTTATCAAAATTTGTCAGACAGAAATTGAGAATCATTTCATTTGAAGAATGGTTATAATTTCTTTAATTCAATTGCATATCGATTCCCTAAGATTGCCTTGATCTAATTGTGCAAGCAGCTGCAGATCCAGACTGGTTTACACAAGATAATTGTTATTTGCAATGGGTCACTATTTCTGGCATTGATCCCAGCTTAGTAATCGTATGACAACTCTCAAGAGACAAATATTTGTTTAGTTCTAAGGGTCCTATTCATTTCTAATGTCGGGAAAACAGTCTGTCTCCTAAATACATCTTCATAACTAATTCTGACGCGCCAAATGGCTCTAGATTATCTTAATATGACTATATACAGTGTAGGGACATGGGGTAGGCATTTACTGTCAGACTCTGACAGCTTCCCATTTACCTTCTTATATATTTAGCGTTCTATATATTATTCTACTTCAGGTTTGCTGGCTGGCTGGTATGATGCATGTGCCGGCTGGGCGCCTACTGTCGAACGTCTCCACGTCTTCTCATTTTCGGAACCATATTTCAAACCAGAAAAAGCATATTTTTACACAAAATCAGGAGGATTCGTCAATCCTTTAGATATTACAGCAAAGAAAATAGGTAAGTGTTTGGTATGGATGGAAATACTAATATCGGACTATACTAAATTGTATTACAGTCATAGCATAGTGAATTGAGGGTGTATCGGCTTAATTACCTGGATAATCTAGAATTCATCCTCTTAACCGCCGAGCCATATATGTATTGATATTGCCGAAAAAAGAACCTTGAGCTGTCGTGTGCGTCCCTAGCCACCCCCGCATGTTAAAGATTCATCTGGATCCGTGCATACTTGACGATCCGTTTTGACAGGAGATTAGATGAAAGACAAATTTACGACGAGTGCTTACTTATTCAAAAGGCAACCCATAATGTATTGGCCTCTCTTAGGGGATACTTTGAAGATGAAAAGAAGCTTTTTGGGTTTGACAGCAGTTGGCCTTGCCTTGTCTCATAGGACCTCGCTCGAACTCAGCACTTGCGAAATTTATATTCGAGTAGAGTCTTTCTTAAATACTTAAGGTGAAACTGACCCAGCGTATACATGTCTCCACAGGTTTTATTGATGGCTCAGCGTCAGATGAGAAGTGTTTGGCGCGTCATACTGACGTCACAGGAAGAATAAAGCCTACCAATCAGATCCTGTATGCAAGCACAGCCGAGCAACTGTCTACCTACCTAAAGGATGGCCTGGTAAGTTCTAGAGTTACACATAACATAAATGTCATGGTTTCGTGGTCACTTCACATTCGGGAGTACATTAATGTTGATATAGTCGGGGCAATATAGAGAATGCTCATGAATGTTAGGCACTCTGAACTTTATGAGTTTGGGCCGTTCTAGTATTCAATGATGGTTTAGATGATCTATCTATACCACAAGCGTGTATATTGCACTAATATACCGTCAACATAACACTGCATGTCTGGCACTCATGTAAGCTTTTGCATATAAGGGAAACCGTCATTTCAGGTAGCATTATGGTAACATTTCCTTCGACCACTACATGTAAAACATTTTGCCGGTGACGCATACTCATTTGCAAGAAATTTGTATGCTTTCTTGAACGTGTAAAGTGATCTTAATGTCATCATAAGCAAAATCGGTGTCCATAAAATGTCAACGATCAAATCGTAATTTGTATCATTATTATTTCTTACGTGGGATTAATAAGACCACTTTATAAAATTACAAAATAATATTTCAGTAACGGTTATGCGCTACCACATCATATATTCATCGTGGTGATTATAACATCAGATATTTATATTTGATATAAGTGACATTTAGGAAAGGGGCGACACGATAAAAAAGCATATATATCTATATTACAGAAACAGTTATTAGCCAGGAATTAACGTTAAGCGACCTATATGTCAGGATCATAGGAACGTTACATGAGTTAACCTTCAATTTTAGGTGGATGTAGGTATGGCCCTTGATAGCTTGATGTCCAAATACGTGAACGATGGTTCAGTGAAACGCATCAACACCAAGTCCTTTACTTGTATGGTTGGTGGAGCCGCTATCATGACTAGGAAAGACTCGGATTTCGCTGCTTGGTGGAATGCAGGCTTCAGCAAAATCAAATCGAATGGTCGCTTCGGCTCTGTCTGTGAAGCTTCGAAGAAAATACATGGTTCGTAGAATGTTGAATAGTCACAATTCTTCGCATGTTTTGTTTCAGTTGTAATCTCACCTCCGATGGGACCCCGTTCTATAATTATTGCAATATCGATTGTATCTCTTTTACAAGATAAACATCATGTATCAATAAAATTAAACATAATTTACAAAATTGAATTTCAGGTCTCCAAGGCGATATCAACTGTATTGATACCTTCTATTAACTGACGGCACTGGCGTTATCTGACGAAAACATAGACTCTTCAAAACACGGGACAAGAATTTGCCTTTATGAGTTCTGGAACAGCGCTCTCCTATACGACAAATACTATATAATAGTCCGGTCTTTCCGCATCTCATTCACAAAGCACCGACGTATGATCTCCATGGCATCTATTGTGTCCGTAGAAACCCTCTGTAAAAATAATAAATGCCTTGCCAATGTAAAATGATGTAAACAACAATCGGTTAACTCTAAGATATTATGATAGATCCATGTTTCTGCTTTTAGGTAGATGGAAAATATATCCTTCAATATCCTAATATAAGGATTTGATTAGATTTATTACATGCGTGGGGAATTATAATATCCGATTTGCCCTCAGAATAGTTGGACCCTCGCGTTTCTTGGGATTATTCTAATCCATATATATAGCTAGCTAGATACAGCTGAGTCTAAGTCACAATGCCAGGCAAATGTTACTGAATGACCCGGATATGACTTTACTTTATTCTCAGTTTTACTTAGGAATATTGGAAGGAAATCTCTACAATGGCATTAGAATGAAAGATGCGTACCATAACACTAGACTAATAGCTACCATAAGAAGAGGGTAACAAAATTACCAGGGTGGAAGATTGAGATGTACAGATTTTGAAGAGTGCGTTCAAGGCATTGCTGTGATGTTTTTTTGTTCCAGGTTTTGTTGCAAAAAGAATGCGTATTTATATGTTGGAGGATATGTTTTAACTGTTTGTGTGGATGCAACATTCACTTTTGCTTGAAAATAAAGTATCGGTAATTTAACAATAACATACATCATAGCTTTATTTGTAACTCAAAGCCGCTTTTTACCTTCTCAGGAACTGAGAAGGTTAGTGGATTGAGTACCATTCTGTCAATCATCTTTTTATCGTTTAAAACCCACATAAATGTGTTAGCTGATTGTGGAATAACAATCAGTGTGAAATCACCTGTCTGATCAGTTCGCATGTTTGCAGAAGGCTTATCTACTCCACCCATTTCTCACATCCACCATACACCACTCCACCCTGCCCCCCTCTGGTTATTACATAATAAGACAAACCAGGCCTGCCTCTAACCCAGTCATGGTTGGTTGCCCACGCCCTCCCTTGCCTTCCAGCTCCCTGCCTCCCTCCCTCCCTAGCCTTCCACCCATTACCCCCATCTCTCTTTCTCTCTCACTCTGAGTGCTGTTTTAGTGCATTCTACTAATTTTAGAGAGATGCACCTGAAAAACCCAAAATCATAATTACTTTAACAGACCTTTTACTGACCTCAGGAACCCTGTATATGACAATATATACCCTGTATATGACAGCAAATATTCTGCATTTTCAGTTTAAGAAGGACTAAATTTCAGTAACTATGACTTGACATCGCGCACAAATAATTGATCCTGAGAAGTCATTTCCTTTGGAAACGTAGGGTATAAACATTAAGTTAAACTGATTATAAAGTTAAATAGAAAAATAGTTGATTAAATCATTGATTAACTTAATAATTAGTAAACTTATAACTTGTTCTAATGAAGGAGGAATTGAAAACCAAATGCAATTATGCAACATAATATATTAGAAACATACTTTTACACATGGATTTGTCTTCATAGTAAAAATGATGTTGACGTGATAACTGTGATTCTTAAAGAAGTATACATAAACAATATCGACATAATGTATGGATACAGTTGAATCTAAGTCGCAATAACCATCTAAAACTTTAGATTACAAAAGCAACAAGGTGTCGGTCTCTTTCCCAACATGAACAGGCAAGTTAACGTATATTATTTTATGTGCCTTTAATGCCCATAATAGCGATGGAACATGTTCTTAGCATACCATCCGTGTCCACTGAAAAGATTCTGTCATGATTCTGCTGAATCAACCGACCTGATTAGAGAAAAGAACATTTTCCCCATAATAATGCTTATTATTTTTGTTATCAAACTCGTCTCCTTTTAATCAAGGAGAGGGGGTGGGGTAGGAAGGAAATATCAAAAACTCCTTAAAATCACCGAACAAATTCTTTGCCTGATTTCGGTTAATCTTGGAGGACTAGTAATTGTTGGAGTTATTTTTGTTCAGAAAGATGTGAAACAAATATTCAGTAGCACATTTGAAATTGATAGTGATTCCCTATACAACCGGAACTCTTTTGTCATCACGATTGTAATAATCTTTCTTATATTAAATTGTATAATACTTTAAAACATACAGAAATTATTGTCTCAACTGCAACACAGAATCAGAAATGTTTAAGCCGATTGTTTTTCGTTGAGATACCGGTTATACCATTACCTACAGTTATCGCAATACACTTCATGTGGCTGAGTTGTTTTGGTGAATCAATATCAAAGTAAAACACATTTGGCCATAGCAATTTTTAAAAATTCACAAATTAAAATGATGAAAATGAAGTACTTGAAACTTGAGTGATATGGTGACTTGGCAATATGCTCCCACCAATGCTCCCCCCCCCCCCGCCCCACCCCCATACTACGATATCCTCCTGGGTACAATTACTGAGCTGACTGTAGCACCTCTCCTATGGTTGTTGCTCTTGTCGCTTGCACGAGGAGTGAAAGTCTCCTGTAGCATATGTGCTAAAGGTAGCCATTGCAAGAAGGTGAGCCCTTGCAAAATGTATAGAACAGTAAATTTAAAGGTGACGATAGAGAAACACCTGCAGAGGAGGCATTAGCCTGCATCACTGGCCTTGATTCCCCACGCTCACCGCTAGGGGACGGATATTGTGCCTCGGGTAGCGTTGGTTCATTCATGCACCACAGGTCAGATACAAGGCCAGTGTTACCTAACTTTGGCGTAGCGCTAGTAGACAGCCATAGTAACACTAGTGGTAAAGAAGCCAATCATTGGAGGTGATTGCAGCCCACACCTGCAACCACACCCTCAAAGCTCCATGACGTCATCTGGTTGGTGTAGAAGACACGTGCTTTTACTCTCAGTGCTATATCTTGTTTGTGTGACCTACGGGCGACCCGGCATGCTTCCATTCTTCCATTTGATAAGGTAAATATTGAATGAATATGCCTTCATAATCATTCCAGTGGGTAGCAAATGACCCTTGTTCGACTTCAAACCGCCTCAACCTGATCAAGGCAGTTCCAGACCTCCATCGGGCCATTTAGTAGGAAGTATACGTACACAAGTTTTATCACGTTCACACATACCAATAAACAGGGCCATTTTCATGGAAAGAGTGAAGATGGAAAGTTGTAACGGAATACTTTTTGAAAAATATACATTTTCAACGAATATATATATACCTAGCCATTATGTTGGATTGTAATAAAGTTAAGTTAGATTGAAATTAAATTTGATAACATGATGCATTCTTTTTTTCCTGTGGAATTGGTTGTCCTTTTCAGATTGCGCAGGTTTTCCAATGGAGTTTGGAAAGCTTGAGATTTAATGATTTTTAATGATCAAAACATTACATCAGCGCGAACGTGTTACATCCTCTGCAGCATGGCACACACACTTTTTGGTAATATTGTCCTTGGGACCAAATATTGAGCTAGGGTCATTGTCTCAGCGAGGGGGTGAGTGGGGGAGGGGCGTCCTAGAAGATATTGTCCAAGGGCAATATATTGAGTGATGGGTGAGAACTTATATCCTCGGGGGATATTGTCCAGGGGGATATTCTTCTCAAGCTTGGGGGGCATTGTCCTATATAGGAGGTTGCCCTATAGGAAGTTATATATCACACAGGTGTATATTGACCACTTTGCCTATTTTGCCTAGGAGGTATTAGTGCTGGGGAATATTGGCAGGGGCATATTGTGACTGGGGTCATTGCCCTGGAGCCGAATATTTTATAAAGAAGCTTCAAATGACAACCATCGTCTGTGCCAACCGTCCACCAAATGACACACCTGATTGTAAATGATGACTTTCCAAGTCATGCATTCGACTGAATGTAAAGATCTATTTGCTGGCAAATATCTGTATTGAATACAGAAGCTACTGAAAACAATGAAGATCGAAGACCAGGAAAGCTAATTCAGCCGATAATGGCCGTTTGCTTTTAGTGCTGGTCGTTGGTGGTTTGACACTTTTACTCTGGAGGGATGTCCCATCACATGAATGATGCTGGGGTATCAGATAATAAACAACAAACTACTTCCGGAGGGAAATCTCCTGGAGACAGAGTCATGCATAGGTCTGTGATTAGGGATCTATTATATCAGCGTATTCCTCTGAAATCCACCCGTCTAACTGCACTAGGACTGATCTTTCGGCCAACAGATGGAGGTCATAATATGGAACGTTTGGTTATGGTTTGATCTTTCTCTCCTGATACATCAACAGCAGATGAATGGGCAGAGGACCAGATAGATATATATGAGGCTTCAGGCCAGATGAAGTTTATATATATGTGAAGTCATGCAGCTTTAGAGGATTTTCAACGATTCACTAACGATAACAGTAACTGAGAGGTTATTGTTAGTGAATCAATTATCAAGGTGTCATATTAATAAACTCCGTAGGCTCTAGAAAGTAATTGAAGTCAAGGCAGATCTGGGGAATTTAGATTTATCTATTTTATTATTATTTAACCTAACATAACCTAACGAGGCTGTGTTTGTTCTTGGCGTTGGTGATTAATGATTTAAGAAAAATAAAGGCACAAACGTAGCATCTTTGATGATGTGAAACGTTCTTACGTAGGAAGTTTAAGAGGTTAATAGATCAAAAATCCCTGTCTCATGGAAACAGTCAATAGTCACGCCCCTTTTTAAATCCGGTACATCACTGACCCGGGGAACTATAGACCGATCTCTATGATACAATTACCTGCCAAGATATTAGAAAAGGTGATGCACAACCAGTTAACTACCCATTTAGAAGATTATAATTTACTGTATGACTTCCAATATGGATTTAGATCGGTACACTATGCCGGAGAGGTCTCCCCTTCATTAAAAGCATTTACGAATGCTAATAAAAGTATTCTAATCGAATCTAGTCTAAGTTAGAGTCTTGAATTAAGATCCCAATGATGTGGGGGATGGTTAAGTGTTGATGAAGGTTCAGTGTAGGTATTGGATCTCAGCGAGTCTGCTGTATGTCAGATCATAATGTTTCTCTTGTCGTCTCAGTATGTCAACTCAAAATACATGTATTGATTTCAGTCAATTTTGAATAATCCCAGGGACCAATATCCCACTATAGGTTAAAAGTCCTCTGACCCTCTCTTGATATACACTCATTCAAGTAAACTGGTGGTTATTGAGTGATTTTCATTAACTTTTGTTTTGAGTTCGCAGAAGTACCATAATGCAGAAAAATGTTTCGCCACAATTTATTCATAATTTCAAGAGAGGTCATGAACATTTAGAGTTCCAATATGTGAAACATTTTTAAATAATTCGTGCACTTCATATGGATGGGATAGAACATTGCACACCTCTTCCCTTAATACCATCTTGGTGTAGATGTATTCACAAAGAGGCTTTGCGCACAAGAATCGGGACATTATATTCAAATAGACTATAGCTTAACTGGAGGTGACTTATTCATTGTTCACTTGTTTATTCCTTCCATGGCCACCTTATGTTCTATGGGGCCTCGCCTGAACGATTTGTCTCCTCCATGACTGCCCATTAATAAATATTGCAAACAACCTCGTTGCTCCTCAGACAATTCCCTAATACAAGGATGCTCCATAAAGCAGGGTAAAATATTCAGCTGTGCAGATAATGTGGCGCAGAACAAATATAGTGGCATGCGACTTGTGGTATGATCCCTGTTTTATCTATTTTACTCAGTAGCTGGCATATGAGAGGCCACAGGTCCACACACGAGCTTTCACAAGTCTGTATACGTGGTAAATGCTCAGATTACATCGACTTCACACCGAATATGCGCATCCGACCATTCTATGTCCAATCCATAGCAAAGGTTGTTACTACACCATGCACACCCTCAAAGTAGCTTTACACCTCTGCAAATGGATTATATATATATATATATATATATATATATATATATATATATATATGGAGTATATTCCGTAGGAATATAGGTATAAATCTTAGGAAGCCACGCGGACCGGACGGGACGTCATAGGGCGGTCGCCAGGACGACGTAGAACTTTCGCCTGGGAGACGGCTGCGTCTCAGTGACGAGACGGCAGTCGCCATCTTCCCAGCCATCTCAGAAGACGAGGGAGTCGCAAAAAAATTTTAAATCGGGAAAGATTCTTCCTCCGCATCCGAGATGTCTACCATAAATTGTCCGGTGTGTTTCAAAAAGCACAAGGAGCCTCCTTGTACACCAAAGGAAGATGGGGCTACAGGATTTTCGTTGCAGGACATGGCGAAAGACTTGGAGATCGAGCAGACTACCGCGGCCCGAGGCTCCGCCGAGTATCAAGTCTGGCTAGAGTCCATGGTCACTGCCCAGAGAGTTAAAATGGAACGTCTACAGATTGAGTCTAAGACTTGTTCCCTTGAGGCACAACTTGCTGAGATGAACAACTCCATGAATTCTCCGAGAGGCCCAGGCGGGCGAAACTCCATGGGCTTCGACATCTCGCCGCCCAACCTGACGCGGGGACTGGACTTGTCTCGCGTACCCGACCTAGCGAAGCTGCGGCCAGAGAGCCACCTGATCACTGAGAAGAAAGCGGAACAAATGACTATACGTGAGTTAATGTTCGGCTGCATGTCAGTCCTTAACTACCTCATATCTAACGATGTTGACCCGATGGGCTACGGCTTACACATGACCTTTGTGGCTAGTAAATCTATCAGCAAGGATTACGTGAAATTGGCTCTAATTCGCTATGAAAGATCGGTTACGGATGCTGTCTTGGAAGGCAAGTTAAGGGATTGGGTTCACGTCGAGCTTCAACTAGCGAGTACTTTCTTCAGCCCTGAAAATATGAAGGCTTTTACCACATTGAAACACCTTTCGGCGTCAGCTGCTCCTCGCTACGCTCGCAAGGTTGTGGTCAGACCGGCACGCAGAATGGCGGGTGAGGATAAATATGACCCGTTATTCGACTTCGAACATTGGCCATCTGACATCTGCTGGATATACAACTATCAGCACCCGACGAAAAAGTGTTCTGTGCCATGTAAGAGGAAACATGTCTGCGCTTTGTGCCTCTCGGCGAGTCATACGGCCGATGTCTGCCAGTCACGCAGCAGCACCTTTCGTTGGTCTGACGTCTCCGGTGGCGGAGGCGCAGAGTAGCGTGGTAAACAACCAAGATGGCGGACCATCGCTTCCGGTGAGTGAAAATATGCCCTGTGCCTCAGTGTCTTCGGTCATTTCTGAGCCCGATTTTAACTCATTAGTACATCAATGCCGGGAAGTGGGGTCCGACCATATCATACAGGGGATAAGATCTCAGCTCAACCCTTCAAATTGGGCGCACATGCTTCTTTTCAACGACATCTGGGACCCCGACTCGCATTACGTCCTGGACGGCATCATGTCGGGGTTTCGCTTACTAAACAAAGACGCGGTGATACAAGGCTACTCCGCAGACAATTATAGCTCCTGCTTTTCGCCAGCTTCCTTTGCCAAACTAGATTCTTTAATTACATCGGAGATCAGAACTGGCAAACTTTCAATAGTGGACTCTCCACCTGTGTGCATACATGCTATCGGAGCTGTGTCAAAGCCTGACGGAGGAATCAGACCTATAACGGACTGCAGCCTCCCGGACGGGCTCTCTGTTAACAACTACACAAATGAGGTCGTTTCAAAATTCAGCTTGATCTCTATTGATGACATATCACTGGCAGTTCCACGTGGTGCCCTCATGGGAGTGGTGGACCTGTCGAGTGCGTATCGTTCATTATTGCTCCACCCTTCACAAAGGACCTACTTCGGCCTCAAATGGAATGTACTCGGCCACCCCACGTGTTTAGTTGACAATGCTATCTGTTTTGGGGCCAGCGCCGCCCCCTTTGTTTTTCATCGTGTCACAGACTGTGTGTCACGTATGCTACTTCGGCGTGGATTTAATTGCAGAAGCTACTTGGACGACTTCATATACTGGGGTAGTACAATGGAGGAGACCCTGAACACTCAGTCATTTCTCTTGTCAGTGCTCAGACGTTTAGGCTTCTACATAGCGTGGAAGAAGGTCACTGGTCCTTCTCAGGTGTGTAGATTTTTAGGCATAAACCTCGACTCCTCGTCCATGACACTGAGCCTACCCGAGGACAAAATGGTCAAGCTTCAATCCGAGTTACTATTCTTCTCTGGCCGCAAAAGGGCTACAAAGACCCAACTCCAGCGCCTTGCGGGCATCTTGTCACATTGCGGTAAGGTCATTGCAGGTGGGCGTATATACATTAATGCTGTGTTTGATCTTCTAAAATCCATGTCATCTACTGAAAAAAGGCGCCTTTCTTCTGCAATGATATCTGATCTTCACTGGTGGTACGTGAACATGAACTACTTCAACGGGGTGTCATGCATGCTCTCTGCCTCAACGACTGACTGGGACTACATAGCATGGATATCTTCGTCCTCATATGCTGCCTCTCTGGGAAGTGTCACTGTCGGCGGCACATATGCCTTGTCTGATTCAGAGTTCATCGGCTTCCAACTGGACGTCAACCCGTGTGCCATAAATCTGCCCCCTTGCTGCTTTGCTAGCCCTTCTTCACGTGAACTATGCTCCTTTGCCTCCGTACTCCATCGGGCCCTGCCATCAAGGGATTTTAATGATAGTGCCATCCTGGTCGTGTGTAACACCCGTGCCTGTGTCCATATGCTATCTAAAGGCAGAGCCTTATGCCCTCACCTAGTCGACATCCTCAAATATATCTTTCATGCCTGCTTTGCTAAAAACGTGTGTCTTTTACCATCTGCAATATCTTCCCTGCAGGCAACCTAGACGCCGAGGTTCGGAAGCTTCAGTGGAACGCCATGGCAGCTACAACCAAATCTGTGAGGTCTAGCCAATGGCACCAGTTTTCCCTGTTCTGTGCATCAATCGGACAGGATCCTCTTCCAGTGGGGCCTTTACTAGTGTCCAGGTATTTGGCTCATATGGCAACAGTGAAGCGCCTTGCCTACTCGACAATTAATAACAACCTCTCTGCCCTAAATCACCTATCTAAATTTTACGGAGGTCCTGACCTACGCGAAGACTTTCAACTGTCTCTGCTCATGCGAGGCATTAAACGTGCTACTTCTACTGTAGAGTCTCCCAAGGACCCTCTGCTTCCACACGACTTAAAAGGAATGTTTCAACATGTGGACTTGGACAAGGAATTGGAGTTTGCTGTATGGGTGGGCGTGTTACTGTGTTATCGCACCCTCCTACGCAAGTCCCATGTCTTCCATTCAGAGGGCAGCAGCCATCTATTATCCAGGGGGGACGTCACCTTCGACGGCGATTGGGTTCTGGTGTCTATTGGCTCCTCTAAGACTGATCAACACGGTGCCAGACCCTTCGTCGTGCCTGTGAAACGCTGCTCATCTGCTCTCTGCCTGGTCCATGCACTTCGTTCCCTAGTATCTCAGCACCCTGCTTCCCCGTCAGCCCCGCTCATATCGACCAAAGGGGGCTCTCCTGTTCTCTACTCTGCAGCGCTTCGCCTTCTCAAGAAATGGGCATCAGCTGCGGGCGTTAAAAAAGATGTCGGTCTTCACAGCCTCCGCCGTGGAGCCGCGACTTTTATGCACCTCCAGGGCGTCAACCTGCAGGATATCAGGATGGCGGGTGACTGGCAGTCACTTGCTGTGCTCAAGTACCTGTCTGCTCCCCTCCCTCACCGCCAGCACATCGAGTCCAAAATGGCCCATGCGCTGGACGTGCTCCCATAGTCTCCACTCTACTACACAATAATACTACAAAACTGGGTTCTGGGCGCAAGCTCTTCTTCTCTCCCCTCACATCCAGGACTGAGAGATTAATGCCACTTAAATAATACAGAGAGACTGTGCATGAACTAGACATTCTATCTTAAATGTTATTCTCTTCACAGATTGGTTAATGAAATTCTAGACATTTGTTGTCACTGTCTGATGCTCTACCACTTACATTATATATTCATGTTATAGCTTACCCCCACAGAAGCTTCTGCCTTGTGCCCCATTCATGCTTACTTGTGAGGTTTCGAAATAACAACCTTGAAACTGATATTTGTTTTCGCTTGATTTATGGAGTATATTCCGTAGGAATATAGGTATAAATCTTAGGAAGCCACGCGGACCGGACGGGACGTCATAGGGCGGTCGCCAGGACGACGTAGAACTTTCGCCTGGGAGACGGCTGCGTCTCAGTGACGAGACGGCAGTCGCCATCTTCCCAGCCATCTCAGAAGACGAGGGAGTCGCAAAAAAATTTTTTTTTTTATCTCTCTTCTAAAAGGGGCGCAAGCTCTTCTTCTCTCCCCTCACATCCAGGACTGAGAGATTAATGCCACTTAAATAATACAGAGAGACTGTGCATGAACTAGACATTCTATCTTAAATGTTATTCTCTTCACAGATTGGTTAATGAAATTCTAGACATTTGTTGTCACTGTCTGATGCTCTACCACTTACATTATATATTCATGTTATAGCTTACCCCCACAGAAGCTTCTGCCTTGTGCCCCATTCATGCTTACTTGTGAGGTTTCGAAATAACAACCTTGAAACTGATATTTGTTTTCGCTTGATTTATATATATATATGTATATATATATATTCGGTGTATGAAATCTTCACCGTTAATCCATGTAAGCTCCACTTAAACTTTTCACTTATTGCTCCCTAGTTGGCGTACATTTATGCATGCTATAAAAGGTTGATAAACGTAATATAACACTTGGCTGTGAATTGGAGAAATGTAATAAAGGTTGGCCTTCTTGTAATGTTCGAGCCTACAGGTATTAGGTATCACGTATAAGGTATTAAGTATTGGATCGGCAATTAACTATTTGTGTCTTCTTTGTATGTGGCTTATTTTGTATCTATTCTGTCGTGTAGAAAGTTTTAATGTACAGTAGTAAATTTGTTTTTAATCTGGCCAAAAAAACCCATATGAATATGATACTTTTTTTTTATTCATTTGAGGCCTATATGTATATAATATTTAATCAATTTACATGGAAAAACAAACTTGAGTGCATGTTCTACTTGAATCTTTTAAATTTATTAATGTTAAATTATTAGATGTATATATATGTAATAGCGTATACTTCAATAACATTTTATGAAAAAAATTAGATAAATGGATATAGTCTAAAAAGGCCTTAAAATGTACAAGATCACTATTCAATTACAATGAAATAGGAACAACCACACTAGGTGCGAAGTGTATGGTTCAAAATGAGTTTTATACATGTTGAAATTTAATTAAAATTTAGCTTTATGCACTGCGAAATTATAAAAAAACAAACTTTCCCATGACAGGCATTCGTGTCATCTGATGTAGGCAACACAAGAGCACAACATATGAACAGAAGAAATAAAATACCTTGTCAGTATAGCTTAGACTTCTTCAGAGACAGTACATCTCTGACTTCTGTCAGTAAGGTCGGGTATTAGGTTTCGGGTTACACATTTATCATGACTCCTTAAGTACCTGTAAACAGCTATCTTAACAATTTATTTATTTCTATTTTTAATTCTATTCATTCTTCATACAGTTTAAAAATAATCTATCATTGTAATTGTATCTTTCTAACTTTTATTTCTTCTAACCATAATCACCTTAAGTGTATTGGACCCGCTGAAAATCAGCCTTACCTAGATAGGGAGGATGGAGATGATTTCTGAGGAGTGAAAGTCAGGCAATCTCACATTCAATTCACAGGTGTGGATTTCCATTTTGGGACTCGATACAATCCCTGTGGCTACACCAATCAAGAGAACCGCTTTACCTCATCACATATGGCGAATGTAATTAAAGGGGGACGTTGTTTACATGTGTGTTTCTGTATTTATATACCTCTGACATGTATGAAAATAATCATCAGAGATCATAATCAATATTAGATCATAAGGGTTTCATCATTATTGTCATCATGTCAGTGCTTTTTGGATAAAACAAGTTTCCAAATCTGATAGTGATAAGGTAAAGTCAATGTGATGATGAGTGTAAAGCGACTGAATGATTTATATACCATACAAACATGTTATGGGCATTTTCCTTAGAAATAATAAAAGCATTTCCACAATTTTTACTTCCAGATAGCTCTAAGTTAAAGTACAGTACAGTACAGTAAAGTACAGTATACCTTGGTGCTGTATGCATCCACTAACATATAAATAAGCATCCCATATGAATGGAAAATATGTTAAACCTAGCAAACGTTCATGAAATCCCACTTTACCTCATCATGTATATAAGTAGGTATAGGCACACGGATGTGTCGCCGCCTCACCTATATTGGCCCAGTCCTATATCTGGGAATGGGCTGACATCCCGACCAGGGGATTCCTTCTTCTCACTCATTAGTATTGTTTTTAAACATTGTTTTTTCAGGTAACTCGAGTCAATACAGATAGTATGACATGAAAAATTTAATTTTCTTCATGACACATTGTTCTAGAGAGACGAGGGTGTGGTGGGGAAATGGAAGCCATCGTAATGGTATAGTTTCCATTATAATGAGTCACTCTACTGTGGATTTTAATTGAATACCTTACCTAACTACAATCCCATTTGAATGAAATGTAGTAATATTAGCTCTTGTAATTTACGAACTCAGTGCCTTTCCTTCATCATAACTGTATTAGAAAAGAAATTAATCCAACCAGACGGCGATAATTAGATTCAATTTTAATAACAGGCATTACTAAAAATGCGGCGTAATTTCCGTGGATCTATATCATATCATTACTTTTCTGAATAAGAGAACAACGAGCTGCCAGTGAACCATGTAGGGCGGAACTCGTCACCCCTCTACACTTGCAGAACAAGCTCAACAACAATAACAACATAGAACATATCACTACTACGAGGGTAAGAAACGAGAATGTTATCTCTAATGTTGAAAATTATATTCATCTTCCTACCATATATATATATATATATATATATATATATATATACTTACTTAGCATTGAGAGCCAGTATATATTTTCGAACGATGGATCCCAAACATCTCAATGTTAATTCCCATTTACACTCACAGTCTCTCCAGCAACATGCCCTTTTCACTGTTCATTCATTGTTAATCTTGTTTTATTCTGTATATTTTATTTCGTCTCAGGACCCGAGTATACTGAATATTAGTCGTGAATGAAGTTGTTATGCTAGCCAATAAAAAAGAGCAATTGAAAGCTCAAATGGGATCTAGCGCTCATATGTAATGGATTAATCTTATGATTGATGCTTCTATGCCATGTATTAACATTTCAAAACCCATTTCTATTTTTGGCAATGAAAGGAATGCCAATATAAGATTAGATAAACAGACTCACAATATGAAAGTGTGGTAACATTCATGTTATGCAAGTGGCTGCCCACTGGAGTTTTGATTAGCAATTCTTCATCATGTTTCCCAGAGATAACACTTGACAGTACATTGCCCTACCCATTTACATGTCATTTATATGTCCACTACTATAACAAGGTAACAATATGGATCGTAGGCCATACAACGGCTTAGTTGATGTTGGCGTAAGGTAGTTCCTGCTGATCAACAATATAATATGGTAATTACTCCTAGACATTTATGCGTTACAGTTGGTGCAGATAACTATTGCCTTAATATTTTCTTATCGCTCCTGTGTCTCATTACTCACGTGTTTCCTGGCAGACCAGCAACAATACCGATTATATTGACAAAGTGGAGTTTGTTCCACATCTTCAACACTGGATCAGTGGAGACTAGTAGGTAATGGTGTAAAAATATATATGTTTTTTATTTATAAAGAATGTGTTTTATATACAGGTCTAACGGCTATTGTAGATGGATATAAGGAAATGATAGTGACCCTCACATAATGGCAGAGTTTTTAAGAGTGTTTATTGGAAAACATAAAGCTTGGGCGCTCCTGAATGGTTGCTAATACATGTAGTAAATATTAATAAGCATAGGGTAAACCTACACCTCAATGGGTGCTGGGGAAAGGGCTATGCCTGTATAACAAATGTGCCCAAAAATCTAATATTATTCAAAAGAGGCTTCTGTAATATCATATAATTTAATATTATTTGATAGAATGAATTTTGATGTTTGTGCATGTTGTACCGAAGTGAATTGCAGTATACCGACTAGAGTCATGAAACAGATGTTCGCGATGTATATCAAAGGACTAACCAACACTATAAAGAAGGGGACCAATTAGTTTAAACGATGAAAAATACATAAATATTTTTAATGAGTCATGAGTCCTCAGAATAGAGCCACTGTTTGAATTAGCGCAATAGGAATCAGAGGCAACGGGTCATTGAATGAATCCTATCAACCTTTCTACCTAAGGTGGTTATAGCTCCAGGACAGTTCAAGGTAGAGACTAAAGCTATATATATAAAACCTGGCAATGAGAGTTACTCGGTCAACAGTTTTACCAAGTCTCATCTTTTTCAAAAACTGTACCTCAAAATCTCAGCATCTCTTGATACCATCCACAAACAAATTTGAAAGAATTGTTATTCACTTTACAGAATGAGTTTTGTCAATAACGAAATTCGGTTCAATTCAATCTTTATCAAATGAAATAACATTTGATTACGAAATGAACAATTGAATAAAATAGAAAATGAATGAAGTCCATTTGGGTATAATTTTCATTAAATAAAACTTTCAAATCACGATACATATTTAGGTTGTCGGGTGAATGAGAGCTTGGAAGGGAGGGTGTATGAGTGAATGTGTAGTACATGGTGTATGGGGTGACAGGACCTCCCCCTGGACATTTCCCCTTGGACCCCCCTCCCCAGTATCATACCTGATACTCGTTGATCGCGAGTCACTATTTATGCCATCATATATGGAGTATTTTACACATTAATCCACAAAAATAACACCCAATAGGCGCGGCATTTCAATTAACTAACCCGAGCATGAAGGGATACCAATTCCAGTTTTTCTACTATACGCCGTATTAATAGTAAATATAAATCAAATATGGACTTCGTCCTCGATTAAACCAGCCAAGTGGATCGAGAGCATATTAGCGATGATTGTGATGGTGCATAAGTCACAATATAAGCTGTTACCTTGCTTTTACAGGAATGTAATTTCATAAAATGGATTTAGAAATTATTTATTGATATATATATATATATATATATATATATATATATATATATATATAGCGTTCTTGACAGGTAATTTATCCCCCATCATTCTATGTCTCATTCTTTTGAAGTTGACCATTTCTATTCTATCAGCTCCTCCTGCCTAAAAACGGGTCTTATTTTGACAATGAATATAATGAAGTATATCCGTCTAGTGAAAATATAATACAATGGGATACACCTGAAATATTATAACATAAAGCTTGTTAGGAATAATATAGATGTCGTGACGGATTGGTTTAAAATTGTTATCAGTTGCCATTGTCAATCCCATTTTCAATTAATTACAAGCCACTAAAGTTGCAACTGGTATTGTATGGACATTTAAAAACCTTGTCAACCAATACACCCTATACAAACAAGATAACAAGATATCAAGAAGAAGTTTACCAAGAGAAATGAAAAGACGTAAAATATCTGAAACACATCCATGGTGGATATGGCGTATTTTTCAGTATTGATGTAACTGTAATTTTCTTGCCCTAAATGAATAAAAAAAAAAGCAAAAAAAGCATGGTCATTTAACCGAATAACCGGACAATGAACAGACACTTTAATAGACTTTGAGCATATTTTAACTCAACTCTCATTTCAATTTTCATTTGGGTGATCAGGAAGACCTGGAGACAGATGGTTGTTAATGCCCTTTTCTTGATTTTGATTTACATTTACGATTCGCTATGTATGATAATGTAACATTCTGTAGCCATATGTATGAACAAAATCGGAATAAAAATCTTTATATCTTAAAAGACTAGACTTTGCGTTCAATTTTTCCGTCCGCCAGCAGTGCTATGCAGCTTCTGTCTCTTTGTTATTTTAATGGAGACATGCAAATAATTCATCCCTTCCTTTAATCTGAGGGTTTTATCCATACTGGAATCCCTCCAGAGCATTACGTTTTATCATACATTGTGCCCATATATATACATATACATATATATATATACGTTTGTATATTGCAGATATATTGTTGGCGTCCTTACTTATTGGCAGATCATTATGCACTGTACCGATCCATTTCCTAAGGCCATGTTGTCTGTCTGCGTCCTCTATATGTAGCTTAATGAACCACAGATGGAGCCTTATGTAGGCATGTCATTGGCTTCCTATAATGTTTCTAATAGTTGTGAGAAATGCCGAGGTGGTCGCAACACAATTAAAATGTAGTTATGGTCTTGCAGCCATTTACGACTTAAAGGGAAATCATTAGGTATGCAATCTACACAATTTCCTTTATTTCGTGAACAGCTATTTGACTAATCCAGGTTTCTAGCAAAATGAATTTACCAATTCTCTATTATTTTGAGATAATCTTAATTTGCCTCGTTGGGCGGCCCAGTTTGTCGGAGGCTATTGCACTTTTTACCATTTTCTATTATTTCTAAACGTTCAATATTAGTCCTTACATAGCACTAGTTTCATGGTTCTTACAATGTATAGTAAGGTTTCTATGATTTTAAGGACCATGGAGAAGAAAGTTAATTTGCCATAAGCACTTGTTTTATCATTATATTTTTCTCATTTATATCGCCAGGTATTGTCTTTCATCTTTACCACATCTTGATTGAACATACCCGACAAATTGTAGGTGCAGTTGAAATACAGAATTTACAGTCGCAATAAATGTCATAAATGTCTCTGGTAATTGTTTTTGTACCGAAGACCTCAAAACGGTTAAATATTTAAACATGGTATTGTGTTTCACCTTGTTCACACTGTTAGCCTGGAAACGGGACTCACAAGATAACCGAACAAACTATTTTCCTTTCCCTACCCTAAGATAGGATACTTATGATACAGGGAAAAACGATACCATTCGCGTTTACTTAGAGGGCAGGTGTTATGAAGTGATCTAATTTCCAATTAATTTTGGTCTAGGGGTTTGCGTACAGAATCCCTTTCGCAAAATACGCAATTCAGGGAGTTAATCTCGATTTACATTGTAAACCCAACGACGTTATTAAAAATGAAATGAAATGTTATAAGCTGTCAGCACTTGGGGTTTATCGCCTGCTCAAGCTCATATAACCAATGATGTAATCTTATATAACCAATGTCATAGAGCTTCATGGATACATCCTTCCCGAGTCTACCTGTTATTACCCTGATTAAACTGGCTCCATACACAAGTTGTTGGGCCACATCGTTAGAATGTACAATTGGCAGCTCTACACATTTAGTAAATTCTGTTAATAAGACTGAAGAATGGTAAATACTAGGTATATCCTATCTATGAAACGGTGCATACTGGAAGACATGGAGCACCTTTTTCAGAACCATGTATCCCTTTTGAGTAGTCTCAAAATAAATAATTCATTTATCATATATATAGGTATAATTGGTATTGCATTCATTCAAGAAATCTTTCCGTTTTTTTTAACTGTGTTTTTAATCTAATCTTAAAAGGTTTATTTGAGAGGATTGGCGAAGGCGAATTGTTTTTTTGTTTTTACAACTTCTTTATTCGTCATAACCTGCCATCTCGGCTTCTACATCTCTAAACATTTTCATACGGTTTTACTAAAATTTTTGAATGTGATGTCAAGGAGACTTCAAGCGATTACACATGGGAAGGCTTATCAAGAATTACCTCGATTGTTTTCGGACAATATATGCTCAATCTAGAGTGGCGCCACCTGGGTTGTCCAGTGTAGACTACCTCTTATGTATGGATTTACATATTTAATACACCCACGCCACCTGGCGAATATAATGAACACTTACTCTTACCTTCTTAAGGAAGGGACTTAATCATTAAAACATAGTAAAATTTTCAACCCTTTCAGGTCAATACAATAATTAGTTCTTTCTAAAGCTAATCTTATATAAGATTTTTCTAAGGTTTTCTCTTTAGGTATTCAGAGATGTCCTCCTGTGCCCTTCTCCAGGGGAGGGTTTTGATGTTTTTTCTGGGTTTCATGTACATGGATTTTATCGTTACATTGATTCTCGAGTTGAGTTCATTCATCAGATGGATAAAAGACAGTTCATTGTTATGAAACAGTTTCTGCCTATGTATAAAAGATTTAGTGTGTATAATAAACCAATTAATTATCCTGGAGTTATCATCCTCTACCGGTATACCGAAGCATATTTGAACCGGGTCAACTACTACTTTGTTCTTATTTTTTCTAATAATATCTCTGTCATTTCTACTTTTATTAAAGTAGCCGATGTTATAAATCCATTCTAATAGACTATTCCACAATTTTCTGGCGTTCTGACAATTTATCAAAAAGTGGCATACATCGTCTACTTTTACAGAACAATAGTTACACTGTTTATTTTTTCTTATTGTTATATTCTTAAGGTATTCATTGCAAGGGATGACCATATGCAATATCTTATATTGGAGAGACTGTAACCTGGTCTCGCTGGTGACTAGATATATTCTTTCGAATATATTTTTCCAGTCTACTTCTTCAAATCTCTCGTCTGAAACATTCAACACTCTCTGCCATTTATCGAATTTGGCTTTCTCTAATTTTTTCTTGCTTACTAAAGCTTGATATATAATTTTGGACGAACAATCTAAGATATTGATTTTCAGACCAGAGATTTCAATCAGCACCTTCCCCTCATCGGGGGTGTCATACGCTTTCCTCATAAGTAAAACCCACTCTCTTGGAATGGCGCGAGCTAGCTCTATTCTCTCACTGAATGAGGTTTGGATACCATACAATTGTTTTAATTGAGCAGTCGACATAATACGTCCTTGCTCGTCTAATATATCACCAATGACATTAATTCCCTGCTGTTTCCAGTGGGGCCATTGAATCATTTTATTTTTTATCTTAATATTTCTGTTAGACCATAGATATTCTCTCTTGATCTGTTCCGGACCCTCAGGGTCTTTACTATAAAAATATCTATTCCATATTAGAAAGATCTCTTTATAGAAGTCATTAATATAGAATTTTGGTTTGTGCCTGGTGAGGAATATAACCTCTATACTGCTTCCTAAAATTTCTTCCAGAACAGAAAACCAGGTGGAATTTTTTCCCAAGATCATCCTCTGTACCCATTTTATCCTATTGACCTCGTAGATGTCTTCTACAAGTCTAAGATTGCGAAGGCGAATTGTACATTTTCTGATGACCTGTCATTGTTACTATTTGATAAGGACATGTATATTCCTAGTAGGAGACATCTACATTTGATACGGAAGGTATGGCATAAGCGATTCATAAAAGATACTTTCAAATGTAGAAAATCTTCATGGAGAGCACTTTAATTTCTCATCAGCCACGTATTGAGTTATTTCTCAGCTTTGTATCACTATATGTACGCTGTCCTCTGAATGTACGCTTAGCCCGATACAAATGTTTATGAATAAAGACACATGTTTATGAATAAACAAAGGTGCCATAATACAGGAATACTATTTTTACAGGATAGTGGTGCTTATGTCCTATTTCTTTGTGCATTTTAATCGGTTATATTCTCTTTATTGCCGGATACCGTTTGCTGAATCAATTAGATGGCTAAATTCTTTCGAAAGTCAACTAGTATACATTTTATACTCGTTGAAGGCTTCCTTGCTGCCATTCTGGGGTAAGATATTAGACAAATTATCCCTCGATTTAGATTCTGTATCCACATGGTATTGTATGATGACACAATTCTGTCTAATCTAAACTAGACATCTTGATGTCATCGATATAAAAGGCTTGCTCTAATTGATGTTATGACTATATATTTTACATGACAACAGTACATTAACATACTTCAACATTCTGCATAATCTGAATGTAGCATATCTAACCTTGAGGAAGACAGCAGTAAGCAAAACGTTTAAACCATTAATTTTATTTATTACCTCTTCAACAATTTCCACCCCATTAAACACTAACATATACGAACGTCTCAGAATTCTTATCTACAATTCTTATTCATTATATTACCTTTATAGCTAGTCTATGAATAATAATCCAAAGCCTAAATAATCACAACTTTTTAACAACTATTTGATATAAGAAAAACTGCATTTCTTTCTGTCTGATTATGAATGATGATCAAAGGGCAGAACGTTTTGCCTTATTTATTTTCCATCAACTGTTTGATTGCAAGCATCGTAATGAACCCAAGGGCCACTATCCCGATTTTAGAGTCAATCTTGGAGCAGATGGAGAACGGCAGCAATTGGTGAAGTGAGCCTCAATATCGGGAAGCAGCAAACTGTTCAGGAGATGATTCTGATGACATAAGCAGCTTTTAATGTGGTTCTATAATATTATTTTCACAGCAGGGCATGGCTTTATGGGAATGGCATATGTAACCAACTGATCGCCATCCCCGCCAACATAGAGGGGCATAACATGTATATGTAGTGACCCAGATGGAAACAGGTGTGTGTGTGTGGGGGGGGGGGGGTGCACAATGATTTATTTAACTTCTGAAAGCGTGGAGTCTGGTTATCCGTTCTCGCCGGCTCAAAGGAATTTAAAACTGACTTTTCAATAAGTTTCGATCATAAGGGTGATAGGAAACAGGAGAAGTGAACCCTCATTCCTGGCAGTTATCTCCAGGCTATGCAATCCCCTAGGCTCCGTCGGATTACTCCACCCTCAGACTCATAGAGAACGGGTGAACCACCTTCAACTTGGTCAGTCCTATCTATGCATTTCAACAAACAAACAAATACGAACAGGCTTTGTATCTTCATTGGGGCCTACGAATGAACAGGAACAGCCATGATTAACATTCTGTTGCACAATGCTTGCTACTAAACTCTCCTATTTGTATATCTACTCGTTCGTTTAAATCTCTGCTTGAACAGAATAGACTTAGAATACTTCTGGAGCAGGTCCTAAGTTTCCATTGTGCAACAGCCTTCTGGTTTATCACCTTCAAAGAATACCTGGGCATCCATATACCATGTCCAGCCCCGATAAGTCATCATGGAAGAAAACGACCCACTAGACACCAAGCAATGGTGCCTAGAGACTGGCATCAGGGTTGTGCTCCAAAAAGTACCTAAAATTGACAGTTAAGATCCTTTCTAGTAGTTCCAAAAGACAAGTTTTATCAAGAACTCAGTTGGAATAATTCACCCAAAACGGAAGTAGGACGAGGACTTGGGAGTATGTTGTAGGTTTGTTTTATTGGGGGTCCGACGTTTCGGGCGACATTTGCCCTTTATCAAGGAGGTTGATTTTTACATTTAAATGATGCTCTGAGGTGTGCAAATGTGCACTGTAGTTGCCATGGTCCCATTGTTTATCCCAATTTTATCAAGAACAATGGGAGTTAGTAGAGTTAGTTAAGGCTCCAAATTGCTAAATGTTGATACATCACCAAATTTGCATCAGAGGTAGATTTTTGGATGCTCATAAGCCTCATTCATTTCAGAAGGGGCACCATCCTGACATATGTAATCGGTAACCATGGCAACCGTTTGCACATTTTGGAAGGTATTTTGTTTATCTTTTATTTCAGTAAGCTCACAATTTACATTGTTTTTCTCAGCTTATGATCAGAAGTTACATGAAAGTAATAGCAACTACCAAATTTATATAAGGTCTGATTAACATATCGAATTCAATACTAACATCAATATTAGACTACTTTTCCATCGGGCTGACTCTTGAAATAATATTAACCTATAACATATTTTTGGTATTTATCAGTGAGAATAAAAGATGATGCCTAGTGGTGACATAAACAGCGTGAAACCGCCGTGCATCTTATACATATTCCCCTTAGTAACATACTAATCTGGTCATTTTTGAATTTACTAATAAGAAGGTTTTGATGCAATATCTTATGATATATGTTTCCCGAGATTTTCTATATTTCGGCTGTTGCGGTAATCACACGAATCCTAATATATGCACTGAAAATTGACTTAGACTCTATAACTTGTGTTAAAGCCATTTCTTCAATCTCTCCAACTGCTGTACCCATTATTATGTCTGACACTGGGTTTAGTCATGCTAAGCAAATATCTGTACAAGGCAAACGCACAGAGTCGATCTCATCTTGGTCTCACCTGTCCAGTGAGAGTTGTGTTGTCATATGCAGTGCGCTGACGGGCCGTAATCAGTAGAGAAGGCAGGGCCATGGTTTCTATAACCTATTGCCAGCAAGGTCGGAGGTTGCCAGTGAATCTCATACGCACCAGTGTCTACCTGGAGGCTGACCTCATGTTGTGGGAATTAGCAAGCCTTGAACTCTCCAAATACATCTACAGGGTTCATATGTCAGAGAGTCGTGGTACTTTCGTCTTGAGCTAGTAAATATAGTAAATACATCTAGGTTGTCTATATTTACAGACGTTCTCATCAACTTACATTCTTACATATCTGTCTATAGTTAAATCATTATGACCATTTAGATTTGGTATTGTATTTGAATTGCTGGCTATTCTGAATCTTTGTAACAGTATTATGATTCATGATTATTACATTTTATTGGTTCATATTTTCTCACGTCTTGTGAATAAACCTTGCAGTGCCGCTCTAAGCTTGTCAATATTATATAGAATGACACATCTATCTGATCGGTTCTGACTTTATTTCATCTCGCCTGAGGATTGCTGAAATTGTTAGGTGCTCTGAAATGGGAGTCACACTTGTTCTCAGGATATCAAACATTTAAACAACATCATCTCTAATATGTTCTGCTTGGGACAAGGCTCGAAAATTGACTGTACACTTTTACTTTGTAAGATGACTAACGCAAATCAAAACCAGGCAATATCAAACGATGGACGCGGTGTACGGGTACAAATCGATCCAGATCATCAATCTGTTTCCTTGTGATTGTGATAATTAAATTCCAAATTTTTCACTTTTCTCTTGGTTTACTGCCCAATACCAAACTATACACCGTGGAACATATTCTCATCTCATCTTCTTTTAAGAATAGTACAAAGTCTATGTCGTTCTCATGAAGCAGTCTTTGCTTAATGTATGAACCTTTTTTTCATTTTGTAATAATAAGATTATATTGTTCCCCTGTGCCACACACGTTCTCCTCTGTAATACTAAACATGATATAATCTCTGTTATCAATATTAAATAAACAGATTGTATGAGTTCGTTTAAAGACATCCATAAATAATGTTGTTATAGTGAATACATCTCTAGCCTCATTACAATTATAATGTATGAAGATATTGTAATATTGTCTATATATCATCCCAGTCGTAACAAAAGGGGTATTTTCGGATCTTGACGTCTGCAAGATAAGCGTTACAACCAATAATTTATACGAAATTAAGGATTGAATCCTTACACCATTGGATCTAATGTAGGTTACTGGAAATCTATCCTGCCATATATCCTAGTTACTAATACTTTCACATGCTCTCATGGAGGATTTAATGTCATTCTCTTTTGTTTTTACCAGATTAACAATTTAGCACTGCCATTATGTATAATTAATAGTGAGTACATAATATTATTACTCTGTTAAAGAGGACAACTGAAACAATTCATCAAAAGCATCAAAACATAAACTCTTCTTCACCAATATTCCTCGTGACTCCTCCATATTATGATAAAGGAACTACCCCAACCGACTCTCAATAATTACTGATTTGGCCGCCGATATACATTGTGTTCCTTCACCTTATCCGCAAATATGAATATTTTATGGAGACATTATCTTTGAGGCGCAAATGAGAACGAGACTTCCGTTCATCATGGCCGTCGTACAATCGCTGACCTTTGAACATGGAGACAGGGTATGGTATACCAAATTTGACACCATAGGCGTCTGATTTCCATATTTGTTATTAGTATTTCGTAACAAAGCTAAGAGTCCGGCAAAGGGTGGGACAGATGATAACTCGTAGAGAGCGTAAGACCCGACAGCAGAACAAAGGGGTGGGGTTTAATCATGAGATTGAATATAATGATGTCAATGATTAAATTTTCATTCAAACGAAAATCTGGTCGACCATTCACCTATCCGCTTTTATTCATGGACATGAATTGAAAGGCACAATGTATGCTACATTATTCGCACGGATTAAAACATGTTTTTTGAACGGATATATGAACTTCGAGCTTATGAGCACATTGAAGGTCGTAAATGGACCAATATCCCCAAGGCTATCCAGTCTAAGCCGAATTCAAGGACGTACCTTTGCATCTTACTTAGCCAGATTAAATAAAACCAATTATTGAATGAAGCTTATGCAACACATGCTCAAATGAATTGTAAAACTGCAATTGCGAGAGCAGAATCAAACACTATGATTGAATGCCACGATAACAATTTAGATTTTCATTTTATTCGCGATCACAACATTTTCATCAAGCTTTCCCTCCATGTTTGTTTTCTCCTCTGTATCAAATCGTATCTCCAACTCTTGGAACTTCGCTTTACACAAGAAAGGGGCATTCAGATTATTTTCTCTCTTTTTTTCTTGATTAAAATTCTGGATTGATAGGACGAGCCGCCACATGCCCTGCTCGGGAGCACAGGTGCTCTGATTATCAGGAGCACGTGCTGTTTAGCCTTGAGGCCAGGCTATCCATACATGCGCAACTATTTTATCGCCCTTTCAAAACAAGGTTGCACCTTGCCGATTGCATGGTAAGAGAGCGTTGGGTCCCTATAGTTTTTCATTTCTTTCTTTTCAAGACTGTCCCTCTGTACTGTTTATGGCACACCCAATGAATATGCACCACCAACCTTCAAAAGATGGCAATCAGCATGTATTGATGAGACTGTATTGTCTTCTTTCGCCGTGGTAACAACGTTCGTGCTTACATGCTTTATATTATGCGGAAATATGCATGTAGGCACATTCGAGCAATCTCAACTCGTGAAAGCATGAGAAACGAATCAATTCGTTATTTGGTTATTTCCACTTTTATGAAAGTTTACATCATCTAATAATATTATACGAACTATAATGTTGTAGACTATAGTCGTATATATATATCAGTGTGGTACCAGGGAATTATCGTTGAAGTATCCCACCACATGGTGTAGAACTAGTTTGAGTCACCGCTCTGCCGTTCATTCTGCAATTTCTGTTTCCTGTTCAATCACTAGGAACCGCCAGAAAAATCTACATTCGGGGCACCACCAATTTGAACATTTGAGCCACTTTTGCGAGGTTGAGAAAAGTGCCGTTTGTAGATGTCCCTGTAAATGTCAACGTATGCATAAATCCTCTTCATCTTACTTCACGCGGGTTACGACTCTCTGCATAGATAAACTTTTGACTATTTTTTTGTTGAATCAAACAGAATACTATTCAGCTGAACATGGAAAAGCGCTATCAAGAGAAACCAAGAGCATGACCTGAGTCCGTATAACAGAGTGTCAGAGGGGAATAGACTATATTTGATGTATGTCTTCCGTATGTGCTGTTTCAGATCTGACACGTTGTTGGTCATCTTGCCCCGAGGGGCCCACTGCTGGATAAGCTTAAAAAAGCGGGATATTAAAGAGTGACAAGAAAAATGAGGGACGTTATATGATTTTGGTCATTTTGTCACAAGTACCGTAGTAAATATCTCCATTTGGAATTGGTTAGGTTCGAACTTAATTTGATTTAATGTGGTCGAAAGTATTCAATACCAGTGATATCTGCATGTGACATGTTACTTATTTCTCTATACAATACGATGGTTAGTACTGATTGATGCACACCTGCTATTTCCCACATACAAACAATTAGTGCAATGTTCCACCATTAATCCTTACGTCTTGATCGATTTAAAACAAATCGTTGAAGAGACTGATTGAAGAAAACTCGACAGGAATGCCGTGAACTGTCCCTTTAGTCCCAATCGTCCTAATTCAAACAGACTTTTTTAAATATGAAAAAGAATATAGTAACCAGAGCGTGAGGTGAACACCGATTGGTCGAGCGTCTCCTTTACGGTGTAAATTTTACTGTGTAGCTCTGGCTGACCCAGTAACTTTCTATTTCCACAGAAAGTTGAGATCACTCTGACATACAGGAGGTACCACTCTGACATACAGGAGGTACCAGTCTGACATACAGGAGGTACCAGTCTGACATACAGGAGGTACCAGTCTGACATACAGGAGGTACCACTCTGACATACAGGAGGTACCAGTCTGACATACAGGAGGTACCACTCTGACATACAGGAGGTACCACTCTGACATACAGGAGGTACCACTCTGACATACAGGAGGTACCACTGTCACATACAGGAGGTACCAGTCTCACATACAGGAGGTACCACTGTCACATACAGGAGGTACCACTCTGACATACAGGAGGTACCAGTCTCACATACAGGAGGTACCACTGTCACATACAGGAGGTACCACTGTCACATACAGGAGGTACCACTGTCACATGCAGGAGGTACCACTGTCACATGCAGGAGGTACCACTGTCACATACAGGAGGTACCACTGCCACATGCAGGAGGTACCACTGTCACATACAGGAGGTACCACTGTCACATACAGGAGGTACCAGTCTCACATACAGGAGGTACCACTGTCACATACAGGAGGTACCACTGTCACATACAGGAGGTACCACTGTCACATACAGGAGGTACCACTGTCACATACAGGAGGTACCACTCCCACATACAGGAGGTACCACTCTCACATACAGGAGGTACCAGTGTCACATACAGGAGGTACCAGTGTCACATACAGGAGGTACCACTCCCACATGCAGGAGGTACCACTGTCACATACAGGAGGTACCACTGTCACATACAGGAGGTACCACTGTCACATACAGGAGGTACCAGTGTCACATACAGGAGGTACCACTCCCACATGCAGGAGGTACCACTGTCACATGCAGGAGGTACCACTGTCACATACAGGAGGTACCACTGTCACATGCAGGAGGTACCACTCTGACATACAGGAGGTACCACTCTGACATACAGGAGGTACCACTCTCACATACAGGAGGTACCAGTCTCACATACAGGAGGTACCAGTCTCACATACAGGAGGTACCACTGTCACATACAGGAGGTACCACTGTCACATACAGGAGGTACCACTCTCACATACAGGAGGTACCACTCCCACATACAGGAGGTACCACTCTCACATACAGGAGATACAGATATGCAGTGTGAACCACTAATGAAAGTCATCAAGCTCCCCGCAACATTCCCTTTTCCGTTTTCTTATCTGATCATATTATATCAGATGCGCCGCTTAACACTTAAACCATGCACGATATCAAATTTTATTTAAAAATAATTACGAAGATTTTAAAATTAGCAATCAGATACCTCCCTTCACACACACACAAATACGTATATGTATATACGTATGATATTTTCCTTTGAAAGAATTTCTTTTCCAACTAGCAAACACTATCGACAATTAGCGCCAAAATAGTCGTCTAATGTACCTATATAGGTACACATGTATAGAAGTGTGGAGGTGGCCGGCAGGGTGGTACATATCGATATGATATCATTCTTGCCGTCCCCTTGGGCTTCATTAAGGTAAGGCCTTACGAATGCTGACTAATGGTCATGATTCGACAAGGAAAGAAAGAGTCCACATCGAGTTACTCTCCTCGTGCTCGCTGCAAATCAGGATTTACTGAGGTAATATGAAATGGAAATGGAAAAGGGAATAGGCATGGTGTTATATTTGAACTGTCGATATTGGAGGCAATAGTGGTCGAGTTCTATTGGTACAATTCATGGGAATGTGTGACAGCATAATCGAGTATGACTCCCTAATAAAGCATAGTTAATATTGAAGATATCAACGTAGGTCTTATTAACGATAGATATATTGCACCCAAGTTCCTGCCACTCCTTCCTGATCATGTCTCTGGAGGGAATTTACCATTACTGTTGTGCGCCAAGAAGCCAGATAACATGACAATATAAAACATGGTTGGATAGAATCGATGTACTCTTTGTGTTCTATTTGAACGGTTAACTTAGTTATTTTTTACTTCACACCTTTAGCACGTTTGTTTGTTTCAATTGTCTTAACATTTCCATGCCATTCTTAGAATTCACCTATTCACCTAAATCCATCTCGGGGAGCTGGACTCGGGGATGAAGGTTGTACCTAAAACCTGAGAATTTGTTTCTTTTACGGGAGGTCACCTCCCATTGGCCTAAATGGCAATGTACATTAATAGGTCTTCAGCATGCAAGGAACAGGTTGCAGAGATTATCTTTAGGATTTTTACTCTTAACCCCTGTCGAATTCTGATTGAGAGAAATTAAACATATTCGGTGAGAATGTGAACCGCCGTCACGATCATGTATACAAATCAAAATAAATGAGCAAAAGAAACGGAATAAGTGATATTGGAGCCTCAAATTGATATCGATCGAATATTTGAGTAAGACCTGTTTTGGGGAAAAAGACTTGAGAAAAATCAAGGCAAATTCATGCATAGATTAGAATACATGAAGGCGCATTCATGGACATTTCCCTGTTTTTAGGAGAGAAGTTGCATGATTTCGCCAAAATAAGTCTGACCTTGAACGACAATGCATTCTTAGAATGGGATATGGAAAACTATCGGTACTTTTAATGGAAATCTATGGGTGCTTTTAGCCTCCCAGGGGTGTAATCTTAACTTAATTGCGTACTCTTCTCCAATTCAGCCATTGAACAAGGGATTTAGCCCTTGTCTGGGTCACAGTTCTCTATTTTCTCCTTCCTATCCCCTCCTTCTAACATGGCGCCTCCTTAAGAGTCATTATTCTCAGTTTGAATCGATGGCAAATGGCCCTGATAGCCACAAAGGCTAAGGTATTTACCGAACAAAGACACGGATCTGGGTCAATACTCAGCTTCATGCAAATCATGTGCCTCACCTGTCTTTCTCTCCATTAAACTCTTTGGTTATTGGAGTCAATGTATGCTTGATTCCTTATGTCACAGGAAGTGGGAATGGAGTACAAAGTATCAACAGATGAATATAACAATTTCGCTAATTTGATATATCGTTCCTGGGAAACATCTGATTTATACTATGAGCAAAACAACAAGTTCTTCCGTACACCTAATTACTGATTGTGAAGGAATGAATTCTGAGCTACTTAAAATTGAGCGTGTAATATCCGTTTTTAATGGGTTGAACAACAGGGTCATATAATTACAGAGATTGTGACAAAAAGAGACACATATTCGGACGTAATTACATTGGCCTCACCCGTGTATTTCACAGATGCTTGAGGGAGGATTATTTGAAAAACGAAAGAAGATTACAGTAGGATGCTTAAAATCTTAAGGCTTCCGCTAAATCAATATAGGTGTCACACAGTAGAAGCCCTGACCTGGAAGCCTATAGGCCCACAGGCGGGGATCTCACTATACACACGTGGCCAATGAACTTGGTTCTGAGGCACATCTAGGAATTCTAAAACACTCGTCCAAATGATGTAATTTGCCAAAGTTACACAGATAGTCAATCCTGTGTTTATTGCTTTGTTCATTTGGCAGAGGAAGCCAGGGAAATCTGATGGAAGGTCTGACGGAATACACTATTTATATGAATAATCTAAACATGATTATGGTTTAATAAAATCTAATTACACATATTCTGCGACAGACAGTGATTTCAAGGCATTCCCCCAGGAAGAGCATACGTTATTCTTGCCGTCGCGTTCCCCCCGTACATGGCCAGTAAATAAATCGCCGAGATAGGGTCATCTGAAGGGAAACATTCAGTGCCATACTAAAGCTGGACGAAGCATGGCTGCCGTGAAGGGGCGGGAGGTAGTCTTCTATCTTGTAAGGTGAATAATATCAGCGCGTAAAGCCGGAATGACCTTAAAGAAATCAGAGGCAGAGCTCGTCTTCACGATCTTTATTGGTCCAAGGCCAGCAGCGGTAGAATGAAAATCAAGTACACTAACACCTCATATCTATATACTCACAGCACTGACGCCCCACTTAAGGGTGGTCTCCACTGGCTGAGGTAATCTCTGCGGTAAGCTCTGCGGTAAGCCTTGCGATGGTGTTGTGATGGCGAGAAGTGGTGAGGACCTGCCTACATGGTTCACTGACCATGTAGACAAGGTCCCCGTCATTTCTCTCCACCTACAGAACCAGCACAAACCATCGCAAGGCTAATACCGCAGAGCTTACCGCAGCCAGTGGAGACCACCCTTAAACAGGACAAACCACCTTTCGTCACACATTTCGACGTCCATCCTCCCGCATCGATCTTATGATGGCATATTGACAGTTATATTTGGGCGTACAATATCTTGGCATTCATCACATTAACCTTAGCCTATACAACAGTATTATGCAGATCTAAGTTAAACCCAACATTCCATACCCGAAGGCAAGGGGCATTCTTCAACGCAGAGCAGACTTCAGATTGATGCCCCAGCTGGGCATTCAGCATCTTTGAAGATGCTCCCTGTGACCTCTGATTTGTCATGTCATACTGGACGTTTCCATTTCCATTGGGTATTACCGTATCCCGTACAGTAATGCTGAAAGGGAGAGAACCTTCTACAGTATAGTTCTTCCAGGCAGTCCTTGAAAGTATGTTTGTTTTAGAGTACCTTGGTCTGAAGTATTGTCATATCCCATACATGAAGAGCCATCTAAGACGGTTTAAGATCTTCAATTATTATAAGAATATTATCATAAGGTCAACTACAATGGACATCAAACATTCAGTTTAATGCGTCACTTAGTTACAAATTGACTTGCAAAAGACTTGCAAAATCGGACGGAAGTCTCCTGAACTGGGAGATGATAATATGTACATGTATCCCTTTACTTGGAGAAAAGATTGACAATAATAATAATAATTAAATGAATAACATCATTGATTTTCCCCACCATCCCATCAGATGAGTCGATCTTAAGCGTCACAGAAATATAATTATGTTTTCATCCCACCTCCCATTTCCCTACCCATAGGTTCAAGCTACAAAGAAAGCTATGAAAAGATCAAAATCACTGGAGTAGACATTTTTTAAGTAAGTTCCGAACTCTTTCCTAGTTTTGGTCTCTCTGGCCTTACAAGGCAAGCCGTTCCAAAGTGTGGTAAGTCTGTAAATATATGATTTTTTAAAAGTATCATTATAGTGGGAATTGGTACTTATAGCTTTTTTCCATTGGTAAAGCTCTTAGATTTATTTTTCTGTTATCAACATTTCCGATAATAAGGCTCTTCTAAAGGCTAACTCAAGAACGTGAGCCTGCCTTCTTGTTTGGAGTGACAGATACATTTATGAATTTCACTAGTACTGGTGTATTTGGATAACTTCAAGGCTATTTTGATAACTGAGTTCTGGAGAGATTGGAGGCGGTCATGTGACCTAATAAAAGACATCCCCATAATCAATGTGAGGTAGGATGGTTGTTTTAACAATAAAGCTTTAGTATCACAAACTCCATACAGTTTGGACATGGCTTTAATTTTGGCTCTGATTTTGTTGACCTTATTTTCTAGGAATACTTTGAAAATCAGTTGTCTATCTATTATCACCCCCAGGAATTTATAATATTCCACTGAGTCTAATATGTGTCTTCCAATACAATAATCTGGTCTCTGGGTACGATCGGGTTTAAGACTGATAGAAAGCGATTTACATTTCTTAATATTTAGGGATATCTTATTCTCTGCACACCATCTCAAAACTTTATCCAAGTCTTCCTGTAATTCAATTTTTTTCGAGATATTTTTATCCCTACTATCGTTCGCAAAGTGCTGAATTTGGCAAGATGTGATGACTTCATGCCATTCATTGTTGCACAATGGAAACGTGGGTTATTTAGATCTGTTATGTTCAAGCAGAGATTTAAAAGAATATGCGATCCTGTTCGTAGTTATTTGTTCGTTGATATTCATTGTGCAACACCCCTCAGGAGCACGAAATCGTACACGATACATAGTAAGGTACATATGAGAGTTACAAAGACAACCAATTAAATTGTAAAACACGATAAAAGAAGCCACATATTCGGAAGCAATTACAGGAGAAGGAAAGAACGTCAATTTTTTAAACCATGCTCTCCCCTATCAATCTAAAACACCACTGCTTAAATGATAAAGACTGCATAGAATCAAAGCCGATTGTATGGACTCATTGCGTGCAAAAGCCATTGCCCATTAGAAATAGTATAACCCAACGACTGGCAGTCAGGACGGGTAATTTGTCCCGGACATAACGATCTAATATCATATTGCTCCTTAAATAATGTATAACAATGTATTGGGGAATCTATTGAGCGCATGCGCAATAGATCCAGTAACTGGAGCCGCTCATATAATAGCAAGGCATTCTTAGGCCACGGCTCTATCCTCATCCACTCGCCTTATTAAATTATGGATTCCGGTTGAATATGATGATACTGAGCAACATGGCCATAATTTCACGTCTAGACCAGTACTTTCTGGTGGCAAAAGCCACAAAGAAGCACGTTCTAGCCTACAGGATCGAAAACGGAGAAGAAAAAAGCTGGGATGCAAGTATTCTATATCTTG
Source organism: Sthenelais limicola (assembly GCA_942159475.1). Taxonomy (NCBI): domain Eukaryota; kingdom Metazoa; phylum Annelida; class Polychaeta; order Phyllodocida; family Sigalionidae; genus Sthenelais; species Sthenelais limicola. The sequence goes on along the minus strand of OW804100.1, from coordinate 10,521,942 downwards.
TAGACTTCTATGCATATGTATATTCTGTGGGAAAAAGCCATGCAGTGCCCAAAGTAGCCCCAATGCTGTTTATGATCAAAGAGAATACATTGGCCTTCATGACAAGTCCCGATATAATCCTTATATTCGATTCATGGGACAATTATTGCTTGGTAAACCATAAAGAACATATTCGTCTATGGGTCCTGTACCAGGGAAAAAGCCTCGCCATAGGGAAGATGTTGAAAATGACTGCCCCAATCCAATATCATTACTTCTCGAGTCGAAATGGTTTGACTTCTGCCTTAGACCTGACCTCATTTCAAATGTTTGTTTCTTATTATCTTAACCATGGGCAGCAGAATGAAGATAATAGACCTAAACATGTGTAATGGCGGTGTATTTCTTCTTTAACATTCTTATCAAACCAGTCAGAGCGTCTTGGTCTCACGTGACCAGACTAGCCGATCTTGACCTTAACTTGACTTTGAGGTACCAGTTGAAAAGTTGAATGTTTTCAAACAGGACACATGAAAGAGGAACATATAGGCCATACACGTGGAAGGTATGATGGAGGGGCAAATGCTACCCGCCGAGAATGCCTAGGTCTGCTAGATATGGCCGCCATCTTGTGGGTGGCATTGATCCACGCAATCAATCACTGGCTTATAGAGCATTAATAAGTCACCTTAATGCCAAGCACGCTCAGCGTCATATATATAAAGGTAATCTTTAATTTTCACCCATTTATTTGGCTCAGAAATGTGTTTTTACTCTTTTCTATTTCCTAGTTTATGAAAACAATTACAGTGGCTGCCCATATTTAGAGAGATTAGGGCGGCTAAGTAGGATGGGTGAATGATATAAACCTCTGAGATAACCTCCGAGATCGTAATGAGCGAATCATTGGTTGATGTTTCATTGGAAGAATAACTACCAATTTACCGTTACCAGTTTACCAATTTACCTTTAGCTCGGGGAAATAAAATTGAACCATTGACTTCCTTCTTAGAATCGCCGTTTTGTTACCTTTTCTGCAGGAAGACCTTTGATTGGTTGAGACTTATTTTTATGGCTTCTGTGATTGGTCAATGTAGGTTTCTTTTTACAATGAGTCGGCCATTTCAAAGCAGACCTAACCAACTATCTGACACAATGTACACCTTGCACATGAAGCGATTTAGACACAGTTTTGCTACATTTTCAATAATTCTAACACAAAATTCGACGCGTAGGGCATAATATTTCAGTCAGCCAGTTCCACCAAACGTCTACATATCGCAATATATTATTTTTCCACACGAAATTATTCATAATTATTTTTTCATCCACCACTGTATATAATGTGCTTTGATAAAGATGAATATTTACGTTGTATCCACGTTGTATCGTAATTGAATAGATACCCCTGACAGTGACATATTTTTAAACATTCCCCATACAAACACTTTCACTAAGCGTCAGTGGGATTCTTCTATGAATAATGATAACATTCACTTTGCATTCGTGAGGTAGAAAATAAGATGTAGAAAGTAAGACCGCTACCTCATCAGAATCGAGAAAATCTGAACTGGACGCGAGGTCCCTCTCCCATGTGCCATGTTGCCCGAATTCTTGGTATATAATGATTCTTTTCCACTGCATGCCTTGTTGGATATAGGAACAATGTTTACTCTACTTCCAAAGAAAACCTTCATGCAAATATGTTGGAGAAGTCGAAAAACCAGCCTTGTACAGAAGTAGGGAAAGACTATTGAGGGAACTATTACCGTTTAGTTTACTAGAAAGGGGACTTATCATTGAAGCAACGGTGGTACCCTGAACACTGACCAATTAACTCCATTTCCTGAAGTCATCTGAAATTAGTAGTATTTAGTAAATATCTTATCCTTTGAGGTACCCATGAGGCTTCCTCTTGATACCTTGCCGCAAAGACAATCCTTCCTACATTAGACAGAAAGCCTTGCATGGTATGCATGGTACTACTATACACTCACAATATCCTATACAACGTGGTATTGGTAGTCCAACTCACCTTAGAAGGAAAACCTATCCTTCTCCCTCATCTCGAAACTGCTATTATATCAAACAATCACCGCCAATGTCTCTATAGAGTCTATGGTTATGTGTGATGGAGGAGGTGGGGTGGGGGTTGGGGTGGATTCCACAGACCAACTATTAACCCTCTCATGGCCCTCGTCGTGAATATACAATTTAAACAATTATTTTAATAGGAGTGAGGGCAGGGAGGGTAGCCGGGAGCCTTGTGTATATTTCAGAGTGCTGATTTCTGGCTCACACACGGGTTTCAGTGCCTTCTATGTTGTACAGAATCTGTTACCTTATCTTTTTCAGTTGGCGCCTTTTAGCTCTAGAAGTTAATCATAAATGACGATTACAAACCGGGAAGTTGATGTCGTACTCATATTAACTCGTTTAATAACATTTTAAAGCCCTGGCACAGGTAGCTAGTGTGCATGTAGTTAAAACTGCATGCGAAAATCAGACGCACTTGAGTTCTTTTGCACCAACATCAGCTACATAATATACTCAAACATGTCTATTTAGTTCTAGGCATTATCACGCTATAGTAGAACCATGTAAATAGCAAACATCTCCAATTGGTGCACATTTGCCCCTGTTTACTTCTCTGACATACACTTCAGATATATATGCTAATGAACAAGGTCACAGGCCTCTAGGCTGTTATGAATGTTGTTTTTTTTGTTTCTCTTTTTACATCGTTTTACCAGGATAGAATAGACTATTAAAGTAGGGAAAATGTGTATTTTATGAACGAACTCATGACTTATTTATTATAATCTCAATGACTTCAACAGCTGACACTGTACAATGTACGTGCCTTATCGTAATATCTTTGTCATTTTGTTATGATAGCTGCATACACATACTAAATAAAACACAATTCAATCGTTATTATTGACAATATTTTTAGTAGTTTTTGGTGATATTAAATTTCCTAGCACATGCTTGGTGCAAATCAAACAATCATTCACTGTCTGTCTTCATATTTGTTATTTTATTGGATGCAATACAGGAAAGGCACATTTCTCTCAATCAGGACACAATCTTATCAACCTCTCCTGCCAACACTACCATCCCAGGTTGCATATAAACATGCATTACACAATCCGAGGGTTTCTTAGATAAAGCGCAAGGAAGGCACAATAATATTGTGCACATAATAGTACATGTTTTATTCATGTGTGTTCCGCCAAACACATTTATTTATCCCCAAAGTCCGTTATCAAGTCTCAAGCATGGTAACGACTATCTGCCTTGGAGACATTTCCAACGATGGAAGATGTTGGGTTAAATCTTTCTTTGGGCTGGGATACAATATTTTGTTTAAAGTGGCATGGTGGATAATGTGGATTAGGCTTTGAGTCTATGAAATAACCAACCCAGAAAGAAAGATTGCAATCTTCATAAGTAGAAATCTTAGAGAGCACATTTTAAAATCTGTTAATCGACAAAGCCTGCAAGAACCATCGTTCGAATGGCCATTCATCCACATGTCTCCCCATTCAACCATCACTATCTGCTTCATTACTGTACATCCAACTACAAGTAGAGCAACTTATGAGAAATAGGGAACTGCCCTTCAGCTCATCAATATAAGTGAACCTGCTCTCATTTTGTCAGAGATAGAGCAACCTTTGCAAAGATATTCCCTTTTGCTGACTTGGAGATACCTGGGGCGAATTTCACAAGATGCAGTTATGGAAGAAACGAATACTATGGCCTACACCATGAATAGCTTGTATCTTCTACTTACGGGAGGCCATATTGTACATAGGACACAATTAGCCTGATTTATCATATATAATTATCTTGAAGTGCACACAGGAATCTGGTTGAAAAAGATATGGTAGTGGAAAACATGGATTAATATAGCTTTCCTTACATTCTTGTTTTTTCCCTACATGGAAATATATTACTAACCATTGCATGAAAGCAACTGAAATCTTCAAATAAATATGATAATAATCTATACAGTGTGACAATCTACTCTATGGTGGGGTTACATACATACAGTGTGACAATCTACTCTATGGTGGGGTTACATTCATACAGTAGGACAATCTACTCTATGGTGGGGTTACATTCATGCAGTAGGACAATCTACTCTATGGTGGGGTTACATTCATACAGTGTGACAATCTACTCTATGGTGGGGTTATATTCATGCAGTAGGACAATCTACTCTATGGTGGGGTTACATTCATGCAGTAGGACAATCTACTCTATGGTGGAGAGACATTCATGCAGTAGGACAATCTACTCTATGGTGGGGTTACATTGATGCAGTAGGACAATCTACTCTATGGTGGGGTTACATCCATGCAGTAGGACAATCTACTCTATGGTGGGGTTACATTCATGCAGTAGGACAATCTACTCTATGGTGGGGTTACATTCATGCAGTAGGACAATCTACTCTATGGTGGGGTTACATTCATGCAGTAGGACAATCTACTCTATGGTGGGGTTACATTCATGCAGTAGGACAATCTACTCTATGGTGGGGTTATATTCATGCAGTAGGACAATCTACTCTATGGTGGAGAGACATTCATGCAGTAGGACAATCTACTCTATGGTGGGGTTACATTGATGCAGTAGGACAATCTACTCTATGGTGGGGTTACATTGATGCAGTAGGACAATCTACTCTATGGTGGGGTTACATTGATGCAGTAGGACAATCTACTCTATGGTGGGGTTACATTCATGCAGTAGGACAATCTACTCTATGGTGGGGTTACATTCATGCAGTAGGACAATCTACTCTATGGTGGGGTTACATTGATGCAGTAGGACAATCTACTCTATGGTGGGGTTACATTGATGCAGTAGGACAATCTACTCTATGGTGGGGTTACATTGATGCAGTAGGACAATCTACTCTATGGTGGGGTTACATTGATGCAGTAGGACAATCTACTCTATGGTGGGGTTACATTCATACAGTGTGACAATCTACTCTATGGTGGGGTTACATTCATGCAGTAGGACAATCTACTCTATGGTGGGGTTACATTCATGCAGTAGGACAATCTACTCTATGGTGGGGTTACATTGATGCAGTAGGACAATCTACTCTATGGTGGGGTTACATTGATGCAGTAGGACAATCTACTCTATGGTGGAGAGACATTCATGCAGTAGGACAATCTACTCTATGGTGGGGTTACATTCATACAGTGTGACAATCTACTCTATGGTGGGGTTACATTCATGCAGTAGGACAATCTACTCTATGGTGGGGTTATATTCATGCAGTAGGACAATCTACTCTATGGTGGAGAGACATTGATGCAGTAGGACAATCTACTCTATGGTGGGGTTACATTCATACAGTAGGACAATCTACTCTATGGTGGAGAGACATTGATGCAGTAGGACAATCTACTCTATGGTGGGGTTATATTCATACAGTAGGACAATCTACTCTATGGTGGAGAGACATTGATGCAGTAGGACAATCTACTCTATGGTGGGGTTACATTGATGCAGTAGGACAATCTACTCTATGGTGGAGAGACATTGATGCAGTAGGACAATCTACTCTATGGTGGGGTTACATTCATACAGTGTGACAATCTACTCTATGGTGGAGAGACATTGATGCAGTAGGACAATCTACTCTATGGTGGGGTTACATTGATGCAGTAGGACAATCTACTCTATGGTGGGGTTACATTGATGCAGTAGGACAATCTACTCTATGGTGGGGTTACATTCATACAGTGTGACAATCTACTCTATGGTGGGGTTACATTGATGCAGTAGGACAATCTACTCTATGGTGGGGTTACATTCATGCAGTAGGACAATCTACTCTATGGTGGGGTTACATTGATGCAGTAGGACAATCTACTCTATGGTGGGGTTACATTCATGCAGTAGGACAATCTACTCTATGGTGGGGTTACATTCATGCAGTAGGACAATCTACTCTATGGTGGAGAGACATTGATGCAGTAGGACAATCTACTCTATGGTGGGGTTACATTCATGCAGTAGGACAATCTACTCTATGGTGGGGTTACATTCATGCAGTAGGACAATCTACTCTATGGTGGAGAGACATTGATGCAGTAGGACAATCTACTCTATGGTGGGGTTACATTCATGCAGTAGGACAATCTACTCTATGGTGGGGTTACATTCATGCAGTAGGACAATCTACTCTATGGTGGGGTTACATTCATGCAGTAGGACAATCTACTCTATGGTGGAGAGACATTGATGCAGTAGGACAATCTACTCTATGGTGGGGTTACATTCATACAGTGTGACAATCTACTCTATGGTGGGGTTACATTCATACAGTAGGACAATCTACTCTATGGTGGGGTTACATTCATGCAGTAGGACAATCTACTCTATGGTGGGGTTATATTCATACAGTAGGACAATCTACTCTATGGTGGGGTTACATTCATGCAGTAGGACAATCTACTCTATGGTGGGGTTACATTCATGCAGTAGGACAATCTACTCTATGGTGGAGAGACATTGATGCAGTAGGACAATCTACTCTGACATGAGAGGTTGAGATGTTATATACCTGTCATAACTGTCATTCAGACTTTTCTATATGCTCAGATATCAGCCATCCTCAATTCATGCAGATATTGCCTTAAATACCTACTGTTGGTGGCTTGAATACAGTTGTCAGGTGACAACGACAATATTCTCACGTTTCCCTGAAAGGCCATTCAAGCAAAAATCACAATGATTAACAAACAAATTAATTGTCCCTGTTTTTGGCCAAATTTTAAAAACAGAACTGGTCGTGAACATAACACTCTCACTTAGAGATTTCAGACAAACATAACTTGGCGTTTTTGTACGTAAATACACCGTGAATGAAATGAAACCGTGTGTGTTAGTAAATGCAAAGGAAAGCTCCCTAATAACATATAGGTGATTAGCAAAACAAATTCCGTTAGCTATTATGTTGGTGTCGTAATATACGTACTCTAAATTGGGCAACAAAGACAGGAATAGGACAAATATGTAAGCAGAAAATTACATAGACCTGATAGCCATACTCATAAATATTACCCTTCTCGGGGGGTATTCGGCCCATATATCACGATGTGAGGTTATTAATCGGCGAGAAAGATAGGGATAATTCCTGGAAACAAGCACCGGAGGCATACTAATTCCTATTGGGGAGAATCTATAGCTATTCTGATAAGAGAATTGGTAGTCCAATTGTTTGTATTGCCAGGAAAACTATCCGCCCATTCATGAGACATTGGCTATGTGTAGATAAAAACAAGATTGGCGCCTATTTATATAAGATGAGGTAGAAATGGTAACAATAGGAGGAACATGATTTCCAGAATTTGATGAAACCTCCTGCAATCTTACCTAAACATCGATTACAAATTACAAGTATTGGAGCCAAATTATATAGATTTAAATTAGCTCATGATAGTTGTGTCGTTTATTGATTTTTCTCTCAGGTGCATCTCGATATTTTAATATAGTTTTTCGTCTGTAGCCCATGAGATGCTTTTACTTATTCCTCTTTCAATTCATTATGAAAAGTTTTTGCTTTTCACAGTCGCCGTTGTTGGATATAGTGCTCGGGAAACGATTGCATTGACGATATTTTTCCTAAGAATTGAATTGAAAAACAACGAAATTAATTAAAGTCAGAATGAGAATATATGTAGGAAATGTATATACGTGGCCATTAAGTATGTTGGTTAGTTGTTGCTTGTCGTCGAGCACGAGTGAATATCTCCTTTTACATTTGAAAAATATGGTGGATTTCTAATTAACTTTTTACCTGGCGATAGTTGTTTTATGGAGAAGCTTATTAGCGTTCGCTCATTGTTTCACCGGTGAGCGGAGCGTTTTAATCAGAGTTTACTACATTTCTTACTCAAGTTCTTGCTCTTAACGTACCTACAAATTTCCTTCTATTTCAACTATTTTTAAGGAGATTTTTAATGCATCAAATTTTTGTTTCTGAACACAGTTTCACACACAACATACGGTAACTTTACAATTCCTCACACAAGAGCCTCCACATTTCGAAATTCTTTTTTAGCGATTGATTAAATTCAGCGCTGTCCCTCAGCATTCTGAGACTTTGTCTTAGTTCCCTCAGAAATTCAAAAAAACATAATGCGTTATCACAAAATGACCTTCTCTTATTATATATTATAGAATCTAGCCATCAGTATTATATCATGTTTATATCATGTCTACATCAAGTTAATCTTTTCATCATTTACTGGGACGACAAGTAATATATCTACCGCTTCTTAAGGAATGTTACATTGAATGGAGGGCGCTCAACTTGTCATCATTTTTATTGCCGTACTTTTATATTTCGTCCAGGATTATTTTTTTTGTTCAGCAAAGTCATTAACACGATGCATACCTTATTGTATCCAGAAGAATGGGCCGTGTCTACTCCTCACTCTATTCATATTTTAACTCCATACATAGCTTGAAAGGTTCGGTGCTGGGAAATACACCGTTAAGAGTTCAAGATTCCACCTCGCAGTCGTTTCGTCCTTATGTAAGAGCTCGAACCTGCGTGTGTAATATTCACTGAATTCGAATCGCTTTAATATAAATAGAGCTTCACTGCGTACACTTTTACCAGAGCTACCTGTTTTTAAAGCCGCGGAAATACCGGCGAAATATCATACGTTGAAATAGAACTGGTTAATTAAAACATGTAGGCCTATATACCACGATCACCCACAGATATGGCGTATGAAATAAATTGATACGCATAGATCTATATTAAAGTTGGAGGATATTGACTGTGTTTTCCTCCCAAGATATATACCTTGTATCACAGAGCTGTAATCTTTTCATATCTTTTACTATGCAGACGGCCGTCAGTGAAAGGATACTTCCCATACATGACTTTGATACCCGCGCTATAAGCACGTGAATGTGACATGAAGTAAACTCTCCTAATCCAGTTTCTTGCCCGTGCCAATTCAATACGAACACCTCGTAGTGCTGTCCTTTACTATTCACCCAAGACACGTTCACTGTATTTCCTTTAGTCCCCACAAGCTATGAACGAGGAAAAGTTTCTCAAGATATGTTAAGGTGATTAGCATTACGGAGCTGGGGACTTCCCCGAGCTCATCTTAGGGAGGCTGATAACAGGAGCTACCGAAATTTACACTTTCAAGATGGCGATTGACGAAAATATTCATACCGAAGGGATCATGTCGTTTTCAGCAGCAAGAAATACATCTATATATTTCTCATGCCGTCCAGTCAGAAGCTGATGGAAAATCCCCATCTGCCGTTTTTGTATCAGCGTTGTATGATCAAATTTGGTCTGCAGCCGCTTTATTTCGGATTCATTATCATTACTGTGGAATGACTGGATCATGAGCTTTATTTTCATTAGTTTCATTTTCAATAGGATTGAAAGCGTTGGTGGTAATATTAGTATCAGTAGTATTGACTTCAGGAAACAATTAGGTAATACTAAGGAATCTCATCATTTAAAAATATTGATTTCTTTCCCTCCATTGTATCATTTATGATGTAGGGTGTAAAGAAACAATAGCATGATATTTATTTCTTATCAGAAAGAATCCTCGTCATATATAAATAATTGCAAATTGATTTTAAAGTATAAGCTGGTACATTACCATATATATTCATAGCCATATAATATACATATATATTTCTGTCTAGAAATGCCAAATTCACAGATATTCAAATTCACAGACAGTTAAACATTGTCCGAGGAGAACATTTTAGCTTAAGAGCAGATGAATAAAGAAACATAAGTTTAAAACATTTCACATAATTTATTAAGGTATATAATTTTACAGACTTCTACAAATAGAATATCTTTAATGTTGTGCAATATATATCAGGACCTGTGTAGCAGGATTCCCTAGCATTGACAGCAAAAAATAATAAATTCCCCTTTTTCTTCCTCGATTAGCGCCATATATTTACTAAATGTCTATATGCATAGGGAAAGGTCATATGCTCTTCTTTTTATGCGATTGGCTATCAATGATACACTTGCGAAATGATATGCGAAACTTCCAGTGTGAATCACATTAACTATATGAGAGTCAAGCGCTAAGCTATCACAAAGTAACCTGAACCGTGATTATACATCCCATCCCTATTATGCGCAGGACATGGATTCATCAACGAAATAGAGAGCTAGTCTCGTTTCACTGCATCAAAATCTTTGCAAAATAAGAGCAAGTAAAATCTACAATTAGTGCAAAGACCTTTCTATCCAACTTACTTTGAATCGTGAGACACTTCTGTCCAGTTTTTATCATAACTATATATGCTGCTTTATTTTTTTCTATGCCGAGCTGTTGCACGCATCTCCTTCAAACAAGCACAATACAGGTCAGTCAATTGTAACTGTCCAGTCGAGTTCCTTCAATAGTATAATGGCAGCATCACTTTCATAAAAATCATATTAGTTATGTGATAGTATGATATCAGATGTCTTTGTAGCTAACGATTTCACTTTTATTGCTTTCAAATTGTATGTCACTTGCAGTGTAGAGCTATTTGTATGCAAGGAGATTATTCCAGTATCTCAGCGTTATATCCATGTAAATCACAAGTCAATACAGTACACGTGTAAATGGCCAGAGGCAGAGGTGATGGATGTCCCCCGTCCCTACGTGTACCAGCACTCACTAAGGGTTTTGACTGTGTTCCTCGTTGCATTATGTTATGATGACAAGAGTTTCATTCTAAATTACAGAGGTTATCCAATGTGTAATATAATCTGATGAATAAGCGTGAGGGCGATCGCTTCATGCATGTGATGCCTCGGTAAGTTTTGCGAATGTTTGTAATATGAAGAGTGTATCTTAGGTTCCCTGTTGTCCAATTCATATATACCCTATAGGATTCCTTTTGCAGAGGAACGATACTGCAAGATCCACAAATCACTAATTACAGCAATCAGTTTTGAATTTAACTAAAACTCTTTTCAAATGGGATCCATATGATTTTGGGGAAGAAAAGGGGAGAAATCCAACACTCTTCCAGTTTATTCCAGTCAAACAACGCACATTGGGCCATGGGTCTCAATGCAACCACCAAGTCATGCAAGTGAGAGGAAAACCACAGTTGGGATGACATCCCCCTAAATACACAGATGTCCATTATACAGTGACTGAAAATGCCCTTTGAGTAAATTCAAAGTCTATTTCCCGTTATTGCACTGAGTGGCCTAACATACATGCCATTTGATCTAAACGGGACAATGTCAGCGTAAAATAACAGTAAAGATATAGTTTGACAAGGCATCTTATTGATCTCTTTATCTCTGGCGCCACAGAGGGACTGTCCATTCTTGGTGGGCACGAGCAAATCCTGGAGGTATTTGGTTAATGTTTGCTCTCCCCGTCTGTGTCCTCGGCATGGGATGTTGGTCAACAGTTGGAAGCATCGCATTAAGGAAGTTATGCCCAAAAGTCAGTCAGAAATGGGACAGAACCATATCCCAGGCCTTAGTCCTTAGGGACCTCGATTGAATGGCTTTACATATCGATGTTGATGTTGATAAGTATATATATAGATCTGTTGACTGAACACCGGCAGCACCACATTCCTACCTGTCTCATCAATTTATCAATGTACGACGTGGTACAATTATCTGATTGCCTATTTATATCAGGTGTACAGTGTAATTTTCTCATACTATATATAAGTATAGAATATAGTGCATCGGAGATGAATGTGTGTATTCATGTTTTGCATTCACACAGAGTTCACATAATAACATCAGCATATACATTTATATATGTATATGCATACGTGAAGTGGTACGTGTGATGGAGGATAGTTTTTGTTTAAAAAACATAATTAAAGATGAATATACCAAGAGCTTCTTGGAGGAGGTGGGTGGGTCGATCTATAATATGATTTGGAGCTCTATAAATTTGTATTTGTATTGAACACTTAACTATTATTGTTGCTCAGGCTGTGACTCGCTGATTTGCTGATTCACTGATTCTCAGAATGGTACTTTCTTTATTTACTGAATATTGATGTACTTTATTTGAAATGATGTATTATGTCCCTCCGCCATGTACACGCGCACCGAGTTATGTGACTGATGCGTAGATATTTATCAAATACCAAATGATCAATATTATTTCTGTATATGCAGAAAGAAAGTGTATGGGTACTGGCATAGTATAATTATTGATAGAGATAATTATTTCGGATTTGTCCTTGATATATAATGTATAAGGTATATTAATAACACACTATCAGGAATAACTGAGAATAGCGTCGACATCTGATGTCATGTTGTGTCCTGAATAAACCAATATTGTCAATCAATCAATATCATGACTGTTCTTCGTTGCATTATTATTATCCGTTTGGACATGATCAGAATCAGTGCCTAAAGAAAATTAATCAAAAAGACTCGCCAGACAATGAGATTTAGTTACACGCATAATTATGTTGAGAGTGACAGTTTGGGATTAAGGCATATATGGGCGATGTGTGACAGTTGCTGTATTCAGGATCACAACACAAGACAGTCGCATCTTTTAAAAATACAAAAATCGAAGTTCATTTGATTTGTGGATCATTGCCTCTTAATGGGACGAAATCTACCTTAGGAACAGTGTGCAGGAAACTATGGGCAGAAAAGTGCGTAGGCAATGGGGAAGCTCTCATCACACTAACCTTCAAGTGCTTCACAAACAGTGGCTGGATCGCCTTGCACTTCATCTACAGGCTAACCAAGTTCTTAACAGAAACAGAAAGCCTGAGAAGTGACTTCAGGAACTAATACGAGCCACCTTCCAGGTGAGATGCTCATTTAGCAAGAAGACTTAGATATGGCCCCACGTTCAAATTGAAAAGAGATCTCCTGTCTCCCTGTGAGTCTTCTTCCGTAAAGTGACCCAGGAAAAAGGATATGTTTTCATTTTACGAACAATTGGTCAGCAAATGGTCATCACGTAGGACCCCATGCTCTTCCATTAACTATCCTGGAACGAAAACACTGATTTTATTGCCAATTGCAAACGTGGTAAACATGGCTTTAAATGGCATTACTCCAGAACTAGCTAATAATAGGAAATAAAAGGCAGGTCTGGGGAATTAAAATCATTAATTTAGTTATTACAAAATTGTATAAATATAAATAAGTAAAGTGGCTTTGATAAAATGAAGCTTGATATGAAATGAGCGAAGTGAGCATAGGTGTGGGTGATAATTATTTCCAATGTCCTATTTCCTATGAGAAAATGTGATTATGTAAACTGTTATACATGTCTGAAAAAAGGAAATAAAATCAATATAATAATAATGATATCATATAATTACCATAATAGAATCAGCTGTATTCATGGCTCACAACGTTAACACCTTTCTCTGTCAAGCCAAGCGAAAACCCTTGGCTCAAAATGGAAATATGTAGATCATAACCCACCACTTGACGCATCGTGCACATGCCACGCTCACACACTTTGTAATTTGTTATTCAACTAACCCTGCACACTCATCTACATTCCAAGTACAAATAAAATGATATTCAAACGTATTAGGGGTAAATACACCAAGCTCCTGCTAAAGTGTGGGTCTCCCGACTCTGACAGCCTCCCCTCCCACACCACCACCACGGATATTCCCCCTGCCAATATCCCCTTAGGAGAAAATCGCCCAGTTGAAGTCCCCTAGGACAACATCCCTATATAGGGCAATATCCCCTAGGACAAAATCCTCCCAGTCAATACCCTCCTAGGACAATATCCCCACAATAGAACTTATTTTTAGGTTTTATTGTCTATAGGTTCATGCAGGCCGCTAAACATGCCGATAAACATAAGCATTTGCTGGAAAAAGGATCCCAAATTTGCAGTAGAATGCTCTCTGCAAAAATAAGTAATTTTAACAATTTTAATATTGTATGACATGCCTTGCAAGACATTGATTTACATTGATTTACAGTAACAAATTTAATTGATTTACGTCAGCAAAGTATATACCAATGAAACCACTACTACGCAAACTCTATTTTTTCATATTATTTTACGGATTTTCTTGTGGTAAATCCATATACCATTTTTGCAGAGATTTATCAGTTCTTGTGCTGTATTTTATTGGTACATTCGCAGACCATTATTTACAGATATTTCCAGGTTTATTGGCCTGTATGGACAAAATCAAACCTGTGCATATCCAATTGTATGCATATGACGTAAAACCTTAATTTGTTCCCTGAGTACTAGAGGGAGCGGACCAGCTTCATGGTGTAGATGTTGGCGATTACAGTTCTTGCCTTTCTTCTTGTTGAGCATCTTTGGTGCCTTGTTCTGACATTTCCCTACCCGTATATGAGTTTTTATTGTATAAACCAACGATAGCACATTGTAGCATTTTGCAGGAGAGGAAGAATAAAGGCTTCATAGATAAAGACAATACATTGCAAAAGGTGCAAAACATGGCCGACCTAAATCAACTTCTTCAGGTAGCAATTGGCTAACATTTCCATCCTACCTACATGTTTCCTCAGAGTGAGATTTGCATATATGACGCCAACGTATTGGCTATCACTTACAAATTTCTTTTTAGGCTGTGTTTTCTGGTCAACTAAGACTGACTGTCCACTGGGTCTAAACAGGGGAGTGGGAGGATGTAATACTGAGCTGTATGACCATTTGGCTAGAGCTCGTCTGACCTCTCAGTCTAATCAATAATCATATTCATATTGAGTCATAACATTATGTGGACATGATATGTTTAAATACAGAAGTGTGAAGGAGCACCAGATGCATAAGGGAGAAAGGGGAGGGGGAGCATGAGGAAGAGGGGAAGGAAATCAGCGATGGGCTATTGGGAGAGAAAAACAGGTATTAAAGACAGGGAACAGGGGGAGGGAAACGAGGGGGGAGTGTGGGGAGAGTGTGACCGTCCGGAGGACAACAGATTCAATGCGACTTTTACGACAGTATTTTAACAATTGTTTCTTGTTTAAACCCCGGCATGGCCTGTGTTTGGACAGACTCTTGTTCAGCAAGACGTGTTTCTCCACGCCACAGTCCCTCGTATTTACAGCATCGATTGCAACTGTAAAGCGTGGTGTAATTGTTTAAATGAGGACTCCCTCATTACATCCAACAGGTGGAACCACAGATAATACCGTTAATACCCGGGGGTGGCGCTTACTTAAAGTAAAACACTGGGCTGAAACACTCGAAGGTCATAGAGCCCAATTATGATTAATAACTGGGAACCCACATTGTAATACTCGTTTTGGGGCAATGATAATATTGCCAGAATCAATCAAGTAAATTCTTTCTCACTCTCCCCATAGCATGCCCTGGGCGCTTCCCCATTGCCTCATGTATGACACTGAAATCTAATGAATGTTACAGTAAACAGTCTGTGTGCACTATTTGGTATGTATGGAAAGTCATTTATAAACATATGACTGGCCTCCATATATACCCCTGGGACTACATTATAAACTTTCTTTTCCTAGCTTGGAAGCATTTTATTTCTTCATTTGTGAATGAATAAGTCTGCTTATATAAATACTATTTCGAAGTTACTGGCAATATATCAGCATTCAGCCCTGTTTAGGCTATCCGGGAAATAAGTGAAGTCAAATCAATAGCTTTTAGTAAGTGTAGTGTATTCCAAAGTTGAGTAAGCAAATGACTGATTGATTGACTCCTGTCTGACTGTCTAGAATAGTGTGCTTGGCTCTTTTATACATGGAGCAGCCCTATCCCATCATGCAATAATCATATACCAGCATGCCTCATGACATAATACAGCTAGGATGTAATACAGACAAAGGAAAATATAAATCTCATCCTGGTTCTTGTACCAAATATGGGCATAGCCCAAGGGCAGCCCCACGCATTTTAAATAGAGAAACAATAGAAACCTCCCAGACAGTCCATAGAATTTCCAGACATTATGTCGGCTGGTAAGCTTTAAAACAATGGATTTCCTACTACTGCTTAGCTCTTTACTTGAACCAGCAGAAACTTGCTCCGATCCAACATAACAATAAAATTCAATAACTGGGTACACCTGGTATCAAGAAAAACCTTAAAGTTAAATTAGAAAATACTTAGAAAATAATCGTAGGCTATTATATAGCCAGAATCTTAAAATATTGCGAAATGATAAACCTTATTTTAACATTTGCAATGAATATAAATGGCTTTCCATAGTTATGCATGCAACACTGACAAGCTGACTAGTGATCAACAAGTTGATTGAAAATGAGGAGGAGGAAGTTAATTCTTTGAACCTTCCCTTGTCCCTATTTGAAAATGTTAAGAAAGTGATCCATTGGGCCTTTTCATTCCTCATTAGTTCTTACATGCATTGTTGAAAAAAGTGATTTGATTGCTCCAAAATAGTAGCCCTCAGTAGAGTACCATAAAATAACACTACTTCCAGTGACGGAAGTTTGCCTTGCTAGTCTGATGTCATTCATGCATAGAACTATGGGAATATGATAGCTCCCTGCGTTCCGGATGATACAAGATTAGGTACTGGAAATGGCCCCCCAATGATTTATAAATGAACTAGCAAAGTACCCGTCCTCCGGACGGTCCCCCTCTCTCCCCACACTTCCCCCTCTCCCTCTTTTCCCTCCCCCTCGTCTCTGTCTTTCATACCCGTTTTTCTCTCCCAACCCCATCTCTGATTCCCCCCTCCCTCCCCTCTTCCTCATGCTCCCTTCCCCGCTTACTCTCCCTCCCCTCTCTCCCTTCCCCTACATCCTCTCCCTCCTCTCCCCCCCACCTCTTCTTTCCCTCCGCCTACCCCTCTCCTATTCCTACACCCTCTTCTTCATTCTCCCACTCCTTTCAATACTCCTGACCTCAAAACACTTTTTAAAACGGTCAATGGTGACAAATGTCATCAAATATCTAAGAACTGTTCCTCTGTTCTCTTTGTTATAGTCTCTTTCATACAAATCCAAACTTCCGTTATTGTTATATCTATTTTGTTCTTTATTTTATTTCTTCATGCTATTTACAACTGGACTGACCGGCGACAATGGCATAATTAATTAATTATGCTTGCATAAAAACCCAAGCAAGAAGCATCGCCACATTCCGCCATCGGCGATGCATTAGCACTGTACAACTTCCTCTATGATCGGGGAACCCACTCTATTTCTCATTGTCCAACACCCAAAAGTTACATGACTGCCTAAGTTAGAGCCTTAGGGAGAGATTGGACCAAGATTTTTTAGCTCTTACTGGTATAATTAGTGCATAACAGACCTCTCACATTCACCCTTTATCTGCATGAGGACGTCGAAATCAGACATTGTTGTGGTCCTTACACCTTGTGGCAATGTGGTAAACTAACAGCAAGTGCCAGGAATAGTTTCTCACCCTCCCATGAGGTAGCGCCACCGTATGATGTGTAAAACAGCGCCGCGTCGGCGATTGTTTTTCACGTTGACTTAACATTAAAATTACACGATTTTGGAGGAGGGTGGGCGGGACAGTAAGGAGAATGGTGGGCGGGATGGTGGGCAATGTCTGCCTACAAAAACAAAAACGTAAATAGCCCAAGACTTCCCCTCAAACTCTGACGATAGGCCTCGATCTGGTGCCATCACACTCTCTGGACTGTAAAGTAAATCACACTGCTCATCTCATCTCATCTCACTAACCCTCATTGCCATGAATATGACTCCACATGGATGTCGTCATGGCATTAAGCAACCATAACTCACTCACTCCTCTGCATGTAGTTAGGTCCCCCTGGATGTAGGTTGTGGGAAATGACGTAGTATCTCACAGGGGCTTTCCCAGGCTATAAATAGAGTGTAAAGATCGCAATTTAAAAAAGGCTTCAAAATCACATTTTTACCCCAGATACCTTCACAAACCACATATAATGACCCACAGACATGGTCGACGGACCTGTAGAGACCAACAAAGTAGATGAGACCCCAGATTCCGAGAACATGTGACACAAAGAAACCTCTCTTTTCTACCTCTTTTCATAAAAATCATTGTTCTCTTCAAGATATTTTCAAATGTAAATTATATCACACTCTATCTGGGTGTGTAGAACTTGTCGATAATCTATTCCGATATGTAAATGTATTGCGATATTGTTATGACACATTACGTAACATTGTATTATATTGCAACCTCATTATATTCATATAATTATTAATTATCACCTCTTTATCAGGGCTATAAAATCGCTAAGTACCAGTACTGTGCAAGTCTACCTATACAAGCTATTGTCCAGGATATGAGGTAACGAGGATACACCCCTCATCTCCTAGTGAGAGTCTGTACTGTCATACTAGAATAAACCAGTCAGATAGATCATCACCATTCATTCACTTGTGTTTCCGAGTTGCTCATACATTAATACATTAAGACATTATAAGACCTTAACACTAATGGAGCAACCCTACATCAATTTCTGTGACTCATCTGCCCAATCTGCGAAACATGATAACCACTGAATCCTAGTGACCACTCACACAAACATGATCATACTAAATGACACAATGTATATAGCCAGTAGCCAGCCAGCCATCGTTTCTCATCATTCCCATCCTTATCATTGACTTATATGCGGTTAATCAAGGCATTAATTCATACAGTTTAAAAAGAAGAAGACTCTTTTTTGTATTTTCATCAAATGCTGAATCTCAGGGATACACAAGAAGCACAAGTGCTTCAAGTGCTTCTTACATTAAGTTTAATGTAGGTGAGAGTGCAGTTTTACTGATCTAAATTTCCTGAGTACAATTATGTTTTTAAAAAGAAAAATGTTAAATGTATGATGGCACGTAGCATAAGACATTTGAGCTTTTTACCAATTGTTGGGGGAAATCACGAGTCAACTTCAGTATAACAATACGTAATCCATACGCAGAATTAGAACTGGGTGACATTTAATACGGCAAGGAACTACAGCTTCTATTTGGGGAGGCACTACAAATACAGCAATTAATGAAGGATCCAATATTGTGTTTTGCCGGTACTATATGGGATTGAAGTTTCTTATCTTCATAGGTGTATAAGTAGGAATTGACATTTAACTTTAGCAATATCACAATTAAATTAAAGTGCCAATGTGTATACAGATATAATAGACAATTCTTGTAGCCAAGTCTGCCTGATGATTTGGGACATGCGTTCTATCGTGCAACGCAAAGCAAACGTTGCCGAGAATATTGGCGAACTGGGAAAGTTGAGACTGTTTGACAACGGTACATTACGTTTTAAGAATTCATAAGAAACACCACTGGATCTTTGCGTGTGGTTTCACTTTTATCCGTCACCGGCGTCCTGATGGCGGGCTTTTTTTGCAGTTGGAAATTCTTGTTTAAAGCAATAATTGAATGACAGCGAAAGGAAGGCTGTATACGTTAGAAGATGAGAATTTAACAATCAACGGTGCTTCATACAATTATCTCATATGCCCACTCTCAGAGGAAGGAATAGGGGGATGGATTGTGATAAGGAGGCAATATATTCCACATACATGCTTCAGATGGACGTTATACATATCCGACATGGTTGTACTGATTCCCTCCCATGATAAGGTCCTCATATTGCAGAGACCATCTACATTCCTATTTGAAACAGGCCATTATATAGCATGCGTACGCCTACCGAAATCACTTCAAAATATTTACCCCACAAATGTTGCCTGGGAGCCCCGGCCAAGCCTATCCCGGTCCAATCTTGTTGATAAATATTACTAGTTGCTGTTAAGTGTTTGCTACTGCTGCCTTCACATTCAACGTACCAATCAAATTGCCCCCTACAAGTGCTCACGGGGGTAAACTTGCAGCCAATCAGATTGATCATATACGATGTCAGAAGCTAAGGTCCCGCCGTGCTGCGTGCATGGAATGACAGGTTCGACTTGCTAACTGTCTGGTCGATTCTGATAGATGGATCTAGAATATCGGGGCAAATGTGAGATGTAATTGTAATCATGAGGTTCCGGGATCGCAATTATGATGATATGGTCATTGGGGAACCTCCCAGAAGCCTGTCGACCTGTTGTCAACCTATATGTAAGTTTTGACAAATACAAGATTATTCTATTCTCTGATTCAAATAAATGAAATGGATAGGATAGATATGACGCGAATATAAATAAGTAAGCCTTTGTATATTAGCACTTTTTACTTTAGGTCTTGACAATATAAAAATATACCTGTCATGCAAATGGTACTTAGCTGAGGAGAAATGGTGAATTGGGATTAAGGAGGTGTGCAATATGAGATCCTTAGCAGCCGTGACGGATTGTCCAGTATCTGGAACAATATAAAAAGATTTATACAAGAAAACCCTCAGAGTTGTATCAAGAATATTAGCAGTGCCATCAAAGATGAGGATCGCCACCAGAAATATGGTTTGGACACTAAAAACTCTCCGGGAGACCGAGTTGACATTACTAAAACACACCTCTCAATACAGGCACTTTTCCTGGTCAGAGAATCATCAAAGGCACCTTGCTCACGAGTGTATGGCTAGTGTGGGCTTGTGTGCGATTCAATCACCTTCTATTTCCATTTATAGCAATAAATATTCACTGACAGATTGGCCACTTTGATGTGCAACGACGGCATTTGTTATTTTCAAAGGACTTGACCCAAAACTCAGCCTGGGAAAATCCACTTCTAGGGCGAGGGGCCCCCTGCAACGACTACTTCCTGGGAACATTGGCAAATATAGGTGACTGGCACCAGAGGGAATTTATTGTTGAAGAATTAACGAGGAGAGAATATCAATAATCATTAAGCAAAAGGTGGGGTATTAGCACTCTATTAGGGTCCAGCTCATTTTTGGAAAATGGCGCTAATTTTGTGAAAAGAAGCCACACATGGAGAATCCTAGATAGAGTCCCTGAATGCCCACGAGTGCTGTTGCTAACATGAGATGTCCATGCATCACCATAACGTCTTGTTGCAATATGGATATGCAGCATTGTCAAATAAATGTTTCGAAGTCAGTAATTGGAGAGTTTCATCTTGTTAATCCAAATGTGGAAATATACTACTATCTTAATCATATTGAATTAAAGCCATCTCCGATACTAGGGGATCTGCAGGTCAATGTATAATTGCTTAAGGAAAGTACTTTTGGGGCACATAGCTTCGGGTTGCTTCATGTAATAACTCCAAAATGACTTTACCATTCAATTATTCCATTCCATTTACTGTTGTTTTTTTATTCATAGGGAACCAGCAACCTGAATAGAAGCAGACAGCTAGACTTGAGGGAGACCTAAATAATAACTAATACATAAAAGAGATCTGCAACTCCTGAGAATATCAACGCTCGTCGCTGAAATGTACTTCTGTTGTTCTGAATAAACATTATTTAAAAATCAAATCAATTTCACTCTAATAACACAATAAGCATTGTCAGATGGGGCCTCCATCGCGGTCATAAAGACATCAGATTTGAATACATTAGTCATAATACATAATACATAATACATAATACATAATACATAATACATAATACATAATACATAATACATAATACATTAGCAACAGGGATTTGCAATTGGCACACATTGTCTAGTGATTTCAGGCCCGTCGAAACATTTCCGTTCCCTGTGTCAGTCAGCCCTGCAGTGAGGTGCCATGTCATTTGGCGTATGTATGTGGGCGATCATGCCTCTCCATTTCTCACGGGCCTGGGGGCCCTCCCACATGTTGTTGTTGCCATCTCTGGAGTGAACAAAGATGCTTAGCCATCCATTCATTACTTAAATTGCACTCTTTGTTTACCTCGGCTTCTTCTTTTAATCTTTCCTGTTGTTGTGTTCCTGAAACGCTCGTCTCATTACATGTCAAAACAATTTGTTCGATATTTCTATATATTGTTTAGTAATTGACCTTTTGTCTTTACTTGTTCTAATGCCTTTTCATTGCTGACTCGATCCAAATAGGAAATACGCAACATTCTTCTAAGGAACGCCATTTCTGCAGCATTGATTCCTGTTTCCATGGCTTTTGTGATGGTGCATGATTCACAGCTATTTTTTGTCAAATGTTATTAAGTGTTTCACATTTGGTAGTGGGATGTTCTTTATTTCCTGGAAAGTTGTTCTTGCAATTGATATTCATATCTGTCTCACTTTTGCTATTGGAATAACATCATCCGTCTCTTCCTTTTGCATAATGGCAAACCGCGTTTTTCACTTTCTGTAGGGTAGATAGGTGCCAGGTTCTGTAAATTTAAAGTGATACATAGAGAGATATGATCGCCTACGTTTCAAAGGAACATTTTACTAACTATTGGAATTTAGCAAAACAATTAGTTTATATCACAGACCTGTATTTTGGCTAAACATATAGTTCTAACAGATTGGAAAAAGGAATGTGTAGCCCCCTCTTTCTAAATCATGCAATCCTAGCCTATACTAGTTACTAACATATAACATAAATCTCTATGCTTATAAAATACTATAAGAATGTGTGTAAAACAGGTTCTTAGCTACTACCTAAGTAGAAATGTTCAATGAAAATCAGTTAGAGTTTAGGGAGGGTACGTCAACCACGGTTGCAATAAATAAATTGTATATTAGTTATGCTTACAACAACATGGATAATAATAAATCCTGTAGGGTCGATTTATTCAGACTTCTCTACAGCATTTGATACTGTCAATCTAGAAATTCAAAATTGAATAACTTAGCACTAACACAAAATTGGATTTGTTTAAAGAGTACATCTCAACCAAAGAAGCAACAGGTAGTAATACATGTATATCAAGAATAAAGCTTATATCTACCGTCTCACCTCTCTAGAAGTTCAATATGGTGCTAACAAAAATTGAATCTTATGTTAAAATTTCAAACCTTTTCCAGTAAAGGTTTATCTGCCCAAGTTGAAACTGTGCCATTCGAAGACATTACAAATGTTTACTTACCAGAACAAATTAATTCTTATAAATATCTGGAATTGTTGTTGACAACATCCTATCTTTCAATCTCCATGCCACCCTCGTTATAAGTATGGCATATTGTCCAACTAGATCAGGGTGATATTTTCTACGAATCTTGCAAATTTAAGTTTCGACAAAATTCTCCAAAATAGAGCCATTAGATCTACATTTCATCTTCATATAGAACGAACTGTGACTCTGAAGACAGTAAACCCAGACTGCTGTCACAACAGTGTAGACGAATACTCCTATATCCTGCAGTATGAATCCCAAACTGCATGGTAACACCTGAATTAGAGGTGCAAAGCACCAGAAGAGCTACACGGGTGGGTTATTCTAACCAAGTTCTATGCAGATGCATTATAGGAGTCAAGGATTCAAATTATATTAATTGCCAGTTGGTGGAGCAATCTCCCACCTATAATTCAAACTTAAAATAGATAGAACAAATTCACACCCAACCTGAAAATACACACTGATAAATATTGGCAGGACAATCATCTAAATTTAGCCCACCACACCTAAATATATTTATACTTGTTGGATGACTTTTGAGAGTTGAAAGATTACCATGATATGTTTTCTATTCATAACACACATCTAAATATTTATATACATGTTTTTTTGTTCAGGTTTCTGCGAATATAATAATAACATATTATTTATTAAGGTGCTGCACATCAGGCATGTGCCAGGGCTTCCGGTGTATAGCAGTCAGACGTTTTGTATACTGTAACATGCAGAGAAGACTGAAATACCTAGTCAACAGGAGTCTCGTTTGGCATGATCTGGAAAATTACATTGGATCAATAAAAATGTTTATCAATCAATAAATGATAAAACCTACCACCGGTGTTAATGAATTAAAATCCCAATTTCTTCCCACGCGTTGGGACTTGAGAGCCATGGAATAAAGTAGGCTGTTGTCATTCTTCTCACTTCAGTTTTTAATCGGTTTCCTGGATTTGCCCGCTGACCTAAAGAGCTGAGAATGTTGACCTCCCTCCCACATGTCTCCCACTGCGCACATTGCATCTCATCCCGGTCTTCATCCACACTAAGCTGTCATATTACACATCCATCCACTTCTATTTCCCTGAATTGCTTATATCAGCATTATATTAACTGCCCAAATCAATCGGACTTTTCCCAAATTCATAAAAAAAACTAGTTGGGTTGGTATTGTTCACCCTCTTCCCCTATACATCGAGTTTTTATTCAATCTTTCAATAAATCTGACTTTTCCGGGGCCGATAACACTTCATTTACATCGTGCCCGCTTTCATACCTGCATCTAGAACTTCTACCATGCTTTCATACAGAACATAGAACATTTTTTTAAACCTATAGATTACGTATTCTTATTTTCATCTGACGCTACAATAATACATCTTAACATACCTTTGAATATCCGCTCTTGAATAATCATAACTATTACAATTTATTACAGCAGTCTTCTCTATCGTGCTGAGGCAACTTACACTCTTGGAAGTATTACTTCCTTACTTCAACCTGCAACCCCCATAATTACCATTGGCTTAAGATCACAAAGGAAACGGTTTGAGCATCAATCTGGTGATAAATGTCTTATGTTTGGTAAATTACCAAGTTGAGATAACACGAGGAACTATTACCATTGCTGTTTCCCTTACAATTCTTAAGTCCATAAAGAGAGCTTGTGCATGCCATGAAAATCATCAGGCAATCATCGGAAGAGCTGACACAACAGCCAGTGATGATCTACCGTTTGTAATTTTACCATCAGCAATAAAGAATTCTTGAATTGAATTGAAAACAAACAAAGAAAACTATCGTCTAGTAGTCACATCACCAAGCATTTATCACACAAAAACAAGAAGGGAGAACCGAGGGAATGAATGAGTTAAAATTAGACAACAATTTAGACGAACATGATTCTTTCCAGACGCCCGAGTGTCACAAGATTGCATCCAGGATCCATTGAGGATGGTTGAGAGTCAGCAGGCTGCAGGTCATGAGGTAACATGACAAATAGTTAAAACAAGAGCCAGTCCAAGTGTAGTTAAGTCAGATTCATAGCAAGGGCAATCACCGAGAGGTACTCGGCGGTCTGTTATCTGCTCCTGACTTGTCCCCTGGCGCCAAGCACAACTCTCAATGTGACAAGAGATGGAGATAATAAAATGTCCTGTTGGTGTGGCTTCCGGACTGCTGGGAGTATGAGTCATTATAACAGAGGAGAGAAAGAAGAATGGGCGGTAAGAGGACATGCATCGGCGATGGTTGCGCCTGAACCTGGCGCATATATATTGATATGACACTTTGTTGTAGTCTATTGCTCTCCCCCCCAATTATGTTTTCTATATTCCTTTTGCATTAATGGAGACATAGGCGTGACTTCTGCGCAGTTTACTTTTCCAACATTCTAAAATACATGGTGTGGGGACCTTTTAGTCAGATCATAGTCATACTCATAGATGTCAAACAGCAGCAGTTGCCCCTGTCATACTTTTACATTTCCTTACTGTCCGTGAACGTGTGGTTGCTTAGTCTCTTCTGCTCTTTCATAAAGGACTGCCTATACGGAATATATTACTCAGTCATCTATAATACATAGGAGTGTGTATTTAAACACACATGTTGTTGGAAACTATATAGGAAACTTGATCATGTCATATTCATCGCACAGGAGTACGCCTGTAGTGGCAATGGACTTTGCGATAGATCTGCGTGGGACGAAACAAGGTAGCACGATCCTCGGCTGAACAGTATGAAAAGAGCAAGGGAGTTTAGTAGCATATGGCACAAAGTGAATTGGGAACAGGGAATTTTAATGCTGAGGACAGGACTAAGGCCTTGAAAGGACCGAGTATGGGTGGAGAGGAATAGGTAACACATGGCATAGAGGATACTGTAAAGGAGTAGAATATGGGGGATGTTGAAATGGATGACTGTCTGAAATGAAGAAAAGAGCAATGTTTATGAAGATGGGAAAGGGGTGACTATGGAGGTGAATGAGCAGTAGTAGTTGGTTGGTGAAAAGCAGATTCTTTGAAGTGAATGAAATATATATATATGTTCACAAGAAGGAATCATAGGACATTCACCTGGGAATATGCATAACCAATTAATCAAATTTAATCAACTTATTTCGCTTCACCTGTGCAAATCACAAAAGAAACAAATTGTGGAACATGATATGAAGATGCAATGCAATTATAACTTCGCCGGTTAGAAATGATTTTCTAAGTTGTACTGGAAAATTGATTCTGGCAATTTTCTTGTTCCGCGAGTAGCTTTATTATGGTGATGTAGCATTTCCTACCTAGAGTATTTATCACTGATCCTAGCTTGTCTAATCAATAATGTTTATAGGTGCTTTCTATCATATTTACACTAGTTGAAATGTATAAAACGACAGTACGTCCGCAGTATGTTTGGTACAATTGGAAATGTCTGTAATATCAGACTCCGAAGTACGAGGTAATTTACAGTAACACCAAGTTTATGACTATGATAGTGAGTTAAAAACTACAAATTAAATTATATTAGCTAAAACTTCAAGGAGTCAAAAGGTGGTGAAATACACAAATATCTATGGATGTAAGGCCTGAAATGGCCTGCTAATGAACGCATGGCCAGGGATGCAAGTCATGTGGCGCCACCTGGCTCGGGAAACTGAACTGGAGGTGAAAGCTGTGTAGAAGCAGAAGTGGAGGACGGCGGCCACGAGCAGTTGGTGGAGTTGGTGTGCATGCTTGTCCACTGCTCCAGTGTTGCTCTACTCTAGAAGTCGCCAACCAACCGCAGGACGAAGAGGCGGAGCTGCAGGAGTAGGAGGAGCAGGAGTAAGGGAAGTACCAGGTTGTCATTCACCAACTCACAGCAACTCCTACTTCACGGGAAGTTGCTCGGGAGCTCCTCACTTTTATACAAACAAGTAGAGACGAACCAACTGAGAGAGAATAAGGTCTTTGTGGCCGAGGGTCCTGTTTGACTCCATAACCGCGGTTGCTCGGTTTGCTTTTTCACCAAAGAGGACCTTTTCAAATTTGCATACCAGCTGGAATTACGCTTTATACACATTCTTCGATCGGATACACTTAGATCAACTGTTAGAAACATTTCTGCATAAAATGCCCGGTTGAGAGGGACATGGATTAGGGCCTAGCGATGACCGCTGCATTGGTTAATGGAGTGGCCTAGAGTTATAAGTGTAGGATAACACACGCTGGCAAGCTAAGGAAATATCCTACAGCTTAGGCGAGATTAAGTGGTTTTGGAGTTATTTGACACTACACATAAATCCATTTACACTAGAAGAAACTGGTTTTATATCTATAGACTGTGGATGAAATTCGTCATTACCCTAATGTGGGAAGAGACATCAATAAGTCGGTTTTAAAATTAACGACATACTTTATACCAACGGCCAGGCTAGAAAGTGTATACCAGGATCAAGATTCTTCTTCCAATTACTGTTGAGTCGGTTTTGGTTTATTTGATTCCTTTTTCAACATTTTAAAGCAAGGGAAAGGTTGTGAACGCGCTCTAATAAATGCGCAATCCAAGTGAATGTCACACAGATCATCGCGTCTTGCATCTAAACGATCTTCGGAAAAACAAGGTTGGTAAAAGTGGATGAATATCTTTACAAGCTTTGCATGATTAAATATTGGTAATTCTGATTAGTTATTTAATACTTTCAGTTTAGTCCTTTCAGTTAGCGAGGTCCATTTAGAATAGGCATTCATGAAAAGGTGGACATTCTAGACTCATGTGTAAAGAGGAATCACGAGATGGTACTCTGGTGCGGTATTTTATCATGCAATATTATAATATAAAGATATAATGTTATCATCTTGCTCGCCTCCGTTATCCATTCGTACAGTTCCAACCCAGCAGTGTTACCTCTGGTAACTGAAAGTGTTATCCACAAAATATAAAGTCGGCGAAATTATTTTAAGTATAGTGAATCAGTGACGGAGGAAAATAACTATATCACAAATTTCACATTCGCAGGACACTCCTCAGACGGAAAACCATAATTGATAATTGGATATCTATTGCACGAAAAGAAGACGTGAATCTGGCCCAAGTCACCCATTAAATGTTGGTGAATAAGGACAAACTGGCGCTATCACCACTCTAGGTGTTTCTGAGTGGCCGGTATCGAGTAGTTACCAGTTCCTGCGCCAGTCTAACTAATACAAAGACTGATCAATCAATCCATTTCAATAAATACGCAGATAAGGTTCCAATGCGCGGTGTTTCGGCCCACGACTGACTCTCAAAACATTTACCCAATTGAATGCCGTTTTATAATTTCCCAATGGAAGGACCTAGCATTTGGGACATCCTCACTTCTATGCACTTTGTTTATGGATTTAATTTAACAGCTTGCCTCTTATCCTACAGGTAGAATTATTTAATAATCAATAATTCAGATATCATTAATGACTTTTAAATTCTGCGCACCGATGCCATCTTTGAACATAATTCAACAACCATAATTGGCTGGAAAACAATTCTATGGTCTCATTGTAATGATAATCGATAGAATTGCTAACCAGGCCAAATATATGTCTCTTGTCCCATTTAACAAACCAAAGTCTATGTTATACATATGCCCGGAAGAAGTATTATAGAAGTATGAAAGACTTAATGGTATTTTTATGATTGCGATCCAATCTTGTGAAATGGTGATATGTATTTTCTGTAGATGATAGTTCTTTTATAGATGGAGATGATAGAATTATAGCATTATATGCTGGATACAATAATATTTAACATAACTATTCACTCATTGACGTGACATCCTATCGGGCTCATGAGTTGGGCACACATATTTCCCCCCGGATCATGTGGCATATTGTCTGTCCATGTTCCATATACAAGCCCGTGTTGTACAGGACAATATAATTGCTTATGCCATTTCTATATATGGAAAACCCATATTTCACAATGTTACCCTGGATTTCAAAGCTAAGCCAACAGGCGGTCACTTAAAAGGCTGTCAGGAGCCGCTTCGTGTTTGCGAATCGTGTTTGTTTGTATGCGTTGGTTATGCTTTATGTGGATCGCATGTGTCGCAGACAATATGAAGAGAGGGAATCTATGACAGTTCATACAGATACACTAGTCATCCTGTTCCTCTACATGATTCGGTATTATTAGCACACAGATACTGCATATACGTTGTCTCTCTTAACTAGTCCATCGGTAATTACAACTCGACTCCTAAGTTCTATAAGACGGCAATCCCAGGAAGAACTGGCATCATTGTTTGTGTCATAGGTGATCCACCATTGTAATAACATCAGCAATAAAGAATGGTTGAATTGAATTGAATGTATGATGAATGGATTACTACACACCACATATACTTATGGGCTGAAGGACAGGGCAAGCACAGAGTCAAATTAAAAGGAAGGAACTAAACAAGTTAACAATAGTTTCGATTCGATTAGTTTCGATTCGATTTTGAATATATTCTATATACCATAATGTTGCTTTGAGTTCTGGTCAGGAAACGTTTAAATGGAAGGAAGTAGAATTTAAAATTAGAAATTCGATTCCTGTAAAGGTTGCGATTGGCGTTGAGAGTGTCAAGTAGGCAAATGGCCTTCCTGAGCCCTTCCCAGTTCTATGTAAATGGTAGCCATCTTTTGTAAAGCTCGAGGGCAACCGACAAAGGCCACTGCTGGGAGGTAAGGCGACCAGTCCAATTTAGGGAGTCTCACGAGAACAAGATCGCCATGTAGCATATATTTTTGTGAATTTTCCTGGAAAACAATCTTCATATCATGCTTGAAAAGGAGTAGATGGTGTCAGAGTATACTTAATATGCCACGGTGTTAGCGTGGCTATTGGGTCAAGAATATGAAGGAGACATTGTGGTATGTTTAAAAAATGGTTTCCACGTTTCGCATTTAAAGCCCCGAATACATATGTACGATTTGGGGCCGATTTGGGGTTCACGATCTGTCGTACGATTTGAGCTTGTACATTTGAGAACGTAGATCAGGTCATGGGTCAGAAATCGTGCCAAATATCCTTTTAAAAAAAGAAAAAAACACCAGAAAATAGATGATGTGTCACAGGAAAATGAGTAACGCTATCTGTGGCATATAGTACTAATTAAGCATGCACTGTGTTCGCTGACTGATAATCGAGTAAACATATAATCTAGCAATACCACCTCACCATTTCAGGGATGGAATATATGCATGAGAAATAATATGCAATCATGCATTCTGGATTTATATTAAAGCGATAAACGCTTCAAATTGCACTTTGGGAAGGATGATGACAATGTAACGAGGTTTGTGAAGTTTGTTTCTACACGAATTGTATTTATCGCCTGCCCTGCTTGGTAGCGTCCCAATTGCCGCATATTTTATTGCGGCCTTGACTTTGCGAGGGCCCCCTCGAGAGATGCCATGCTTCTTCGCGCGATAGTGCGCTAGAGCTGGCAAATAAATTTCATGGAGCGGGTATAAATCTGTGTCGATGAGCACCCGTGGCTGCTGACAAAACATGCTGTAAGATTTGTCTTTGTAAGAAGTATGATGAGGGCAGAATTTATCATGGTCATAACTTGCAACGTGCAGGAACTGTAAATCTAGCAGTATGCAATATTGTGGCATGTGCTTTGTACTGGACAAATACTCTGGAATGGTTTGCCCCGCACTTTTTTGAAATATCAATGATGTCGACAATTTTGAGAAGTAACTTAATTTCTTTTTACAGATATTTAGAAGATTAGAACGATGCACGATAAAGGTGGTTCAAATAGCTTGTTGTAGCCCACCACACACTTTATTGTTTATTTAGATACTGGAAAATTTATGTAAGACATAAGAGAGCGACAACAATATATCATCATGGAAAGATGTCTTGGATTGTCTATACGAATGTGAAAGTCATGTTAGGAAAGGCATCAGCAAGGATGAGAAGAAGTGGAGAACATGGTGGTAGTAAGTGTGTTCAGCATTTTTTGTATATTTGGTTGAATCACATGGCAACGCGTGAAAACAACCTAAATAAGACTATGCGTATTTACATTTTAACTGTGTAATGACTCGGCCAATAGAACTGTTTAAAGAAAGGGGAGGGCGATTATTCAAATGCCATGGGAATCATGATGTCGCAAAACTTCAGGGGAGGTATTCGGGTATCTCTGGATTCACGACAAATCGCTTCATATACGAACCTAATACTATTAGAAGAATAAATGAAAGAATAGCCGATCTATTAGATGTATAATAAATTAGAAGGATAAAGGATAAAGGAAAGCAAAGCAAGTCTCAAGTCTAAGTACACCGGCTTGAAGCGCGGCTGGGGCTCGGGAAACGAATGGTAATGCCTTTTGAGTGAGGGCAGTTAGTATTCTATACCACACAGGACCTAGTCCCCTTATTATATATGTATAGTCTTTGTCCTTGACCTTATGTTTATAGCTACGTGTTGAAGAAAAGAAGGAGTATACATATAACATATAAGCAAAGTCAAGTTGTTGTAGTTGAGAATGGGAGAGGAGTTTCTAAAATACCACAAAGTTCCAGCGCCCCAGATGCACCAGGAAGTTATGTTGCACTAGCGCTCCCCTCGAGTATTGCTTAAAAGGACACACGATAGCACGTAAAACTAGCTGTAGGAAGTAATGAGGGTCTTTTCTTTAAAAGAACTAAAAAGGTTATACTGTCATGAGAAAGACGCTTACCATTGTCTATATTACAGCTATATGTTCATAACAAAACCTTCAATGTCAAACTTCATAAATCCACACACACAGACAGTATCGAATAAAAAGAATTGATGGCGTACATTACAACGGCAATGTTTGACTCTACGATAAACACCAAGCCGAACATTTCCATATTAAAATATAAACTTTATACATAAAGTTACAGGATTCTCGATTTTCAAGAGAGCCTTTAAAATGGTGGCTTCTCGAACATTTTCTTCTTCACTACAACGCATTGATTTTAAGTCGAAGGCAAACGGTTCCATCTGGTAATTGAACCCAACACTACTTGCCTCTTTCCACTGGCTTTCCAATTGCTCAGTTTAGCGAAGACAAAAATTCGCTAGGGTGGGATGTAGTTGGCGAGCTAGAAGGGCGGATCGCTTCTAAATTGCGTCCTGTTTGAATGTTGGCGAATAATATGGAAAAGCTCATGCATAGAATGAAATGTGCAAATGGGTATAATATCTACGTTCTATTGATTAAACAAGTGCAACCATTTCAATTCAAAATACTGCGAGAATAGGGTTTCCAATATCTATGATAAGTGCCTTGCCAACTGATCCCAATTACTATGGGGGGTCGCGAGTGAATGGCAATTTATTAATATGCTGGCAGCACATGTGTCCTTCAACATGTCTGGCATAAAGGCCTTATCGAGGGGTAGACATTTCTGCACTCCAGGCCTCTGGACTTATCAACCCAATTAACAAGATCGCAATAGCAATGGTCAGGTATATAAACTTCCTATTCAGTTGATGAACTGGTAAATCATCTTCCGCGTACTTTTCATAACCATGGGCCCGTTATTAGCCCATATTGGAACTATAAGTACCCTCATGAACATGCGCCAAAATACAGTCTCTATTACATGCGCATTAATTTATTCATTGAAAAGTCCATTATTTAGTAAGAGGAGACAACGTTTATAAGCGGATCCCCTGGTACATGAAACCTCCCTTCAAATCATAATGCTAGCAGAGAATTATTCTTCATTGTCTTATCATATAAAGAGTGACTACTCAAGCTCTCTATAACTGTCGGAATATAAACTGGGGATGAATATCCTCGATAGTTGTATTATAGACACGTGATTAAATGACGGGAGGAGAGTTCGCCACAAATATTGATTCTGTTCTATTCTCACACACCTATGCCACGCCCTCTTTGTTTCATCAAGTACTACACATCCATACTGCAATTACCATGAGGTTAATATTATATAAGAGTTAATACAACTGTAAACAATGATCTTTATCAATGATGGAACTATATAGCATATATGCCATAATATAGTTTATTATATGCGCATTCCATATGAGAGGTGGTATAAGCGGGATGCTATAAAAATATTAATATAGTACACATACTATATGAACTACTTTTTTCAGATTTACACATGATGCATTTGTGATTACACATCAAATTCGCTAGGGTGGGATGTAGTTGGCGAGGGTAATAAATATAGACTGGAACTCGCTGGCAATTATTGAAAATTCATTGGACGAGATTTGTCCGCATAAGCACGATGCCGTAGTGCTTATGCGGACAAATCTCGTCCAATAAATTTTCAATTATTGCCAGCGAGTTCCATTCTCTCTCTCTATAAGTTTTGGATAGGTTTTGCCCCTTCCTGAATTACATAATTATACCATACATGACAATTACATTTGAATAAAAGCAGTA
Organism: Sthenelais limicola; assembly: GCA_942159475.1. NCBI lineage: Eukaryota > Metazoa > Annelida > Polychaeta > Phyllodocida > Sigalionidae > Sthenelais > Sthenelais limicola. The sequence goes on along the minus strand of OW804100.1, from coordinate 10,488,585 downwards.
TTGGTATCAAGTCACAGTTGCTTTCCGAATTCTAATCTAGGGATTGAAATGTGATTCGCTTATCGAGTGATGGGGAAGTATGTGAATAATGAAATAATATAGCAGGATAGCATCATGTAAGTCGTCATTTGAAAAAAAGAGAGGAGAGAAAAGGTTCATATCCATATCATCAGCACACAATAGCATATTACCTGTGGTTTTCAGATAAAGTATGCAATTAATTTTAAATTGAAGAGCAACGGCCCAAGTGCCGATCCTTGGGGAACGCCTTAATTGTGGTGTGGGCATCAACATAATGTTTGATTGACAATAGGTCTTTTGGACCCAGATAATAGCTAGTCCACTCAATAAATCAATTGGGTAGGTACTAGTCTATAAGCCTATCCATATGAAATGGCATTGTTTACAGGCAATTATATTTTCAGGCAATTATGTTTTCTGTATAATAATTTGGATGCCAAACACCAGTAAATTAGTAATTTGCACGATTCTTTGTAAATCGTTGCCTAGAGAGCCACATTAACTATATCTGCCATACACCATTCGCTTCTAGGTTATCACATTGTTCAATGATCAAGTGCAAAGTTATGCCAGACACCTGGTGGGGCTTGCATATCTATCCACAATCGGCGTGAACCTGTTGGCACCATATGTCTTGTTACACTAGAGGGTATAATTCATTTCAACCAAATGCCAATTGATAAAGATGTAAATATGAGGATTTACAAATTATCGCTGAAATGTATTGAATTTCTGATAGGTGGTGACAGTTCAAGACAGATGTTGAATGACTTCTGAATTCACCCTCAGGAACATAGGAGGTTTCTTTGTTAGCATTTCATTATACTTGCAAATTCATTTTTGGGAGGATTGCAAATTTGAGCAGAAATGAAGGCTATTTACACGATATTTTGCCAAAGCTTTACTATGAGTGTTAATAACAGTGTCGAGAAACTACTGGAACAAACTCAACTGGGGGCTATCTGACGGAGTTTACAAACCAGCCTTTCATTCAATCAATGTATGGATCCTGAAGAAACCTTCCAACATTGAATGTTAGAGAGGGTGTTCGTTGATATCAAATGCAACCTCACGCAGACTTGCCTCACAATTATCAAAGAAACGTTTTTAAAAGCTGGGCCCCTTGAAAGCGCAATGACAATACTGCCTTGTGTGATAGTCTGCTTTTATGATATTGTTTGACTGAACTTTCGCTTGATGCCGCTACTAATCAAATTATTTCCTAGGACGATAATTTATCTGAAGCTATGGGAATGAACACAAATATATGGTTCATTGACATCCTTACATCGCAGTGTGAACTTGTTTCAAAATGGAGTCTCTAGGCTTGACTCCTCTGACGTTTCCCCCTCTGCGGTTGTTGCGGTTTCTATCTATAGTGTGGCGTCAATCCGAATATAATAAGAAATGGAGCTGATGGGAGGAGAGTCCAGAAAAGTGTACCGCCTTGAATTGTAATGTTTTAATAGTTTGGTTATATTTCTGAAGATCTGAATGCTTAATATTGTTTTTATATATACAAATGAAGCATCATCGCGAAAACGGCCCTCGCAAACCAGCCGGGAATCCCGATTACTAAACTATTTCTAGCTGCTTATGGCATGGCTTCGACCGTTCTCGCCTCCAGACGTTTTGCTTTGAGTTTGTCTGCTCAGGTCGTATGGGTTCAACCAACCCAACGACCAGCAGACACTAAGATTTTAGCAGAAGAATCTATATTTCTTTACCTTTTTAATGGAATGAATGATAATCCTGGATTTTTTACCTGCAAAAGGCTATATCAGCTTTGTTTCTCTGATCGGAGGGCTTCCCCGACCTGCCACTATATATGACGTCATTGCGCACATGGTCATGTGACCGAATCAGATGATATGATTGGCTTAGACTCGTAGTGGCATCTTCCCAGCTACTTCTGTTGATATGGCGGCCATTGCTGAGAGCTCTCGCTTCGAATCTGCGGTTAGCGATAACTTTTTAATTCTTCAGTAAGTAACACATGTTCCCATTTGAACTTTGCTGCCCTTGGGTGAGTCTAGCTTCTGGGATCGGTTAGAAAGTTCCAGAAAAAAATAAAGCACTAAAACAGGCCTTCAGAAGACAGTCTCGGTATACATACGTTTATCCTCTTGGGGGGTCAACCGGTCACGTGATCTGATAATCATAGCAAAGCTATTCCTACGGAATAGCGGTCGGTTGTGCTCGTCCAGAAGCAAAACCACAAGATTCGATGGCAATTTGGAGTGGTCTTAATAAGGCTATTATTCTGTACAAGTATGGATTGTTTTTCTCATTTTCAATAACATTGCCACCACCACCCTCCCCACCCCGAACCCACCCTACTCCCAAGCATGCATGAACAAACAGGGCTATATATAGCAGGCCCAAATGTATAGCTTGGTTGTGCTTGTGCAGGAATATGGCTATGTTCAAAAGTTCCATATATTTCTGATGCCTAAACCTGACTCTACCATCGTTTGTGTGCATCAATGATGCATCGATTCCTGACGAAATTGAGAGGAAAATGTCTGTGGATTCTATTACAATGAATATCATTGCCAATTTCCATACAGTGATGTTGAAAAGTGGGCAATAAATGGTGTTTCTCTCTCTATTGCTTTCTTCGATGTATCGGGTATGACATAATTGGTGCTGAGGAAGTAGCCTGTCGACCTTTTCATGGAAAAAGCTGTAGTCATATCTTGTCCAGGAGGTATGTGGCACCAGAGTAGGACTATCGTCACAATTTGATGGGAATGAAGGGAAGTCTTGGGCAATTTACTTTCATAAATATAGATTGTTTTTGTCGATTAACACTGTCAACACCCTACCTGCTTCCCTCTCCCCCATGGCGTCTCCCGACGTGTAAAAATCATTTCGTTTTTTAGCTTTAATCCATGTGGACCCCATCGCCGATCATATGGCAATGGCATCCACTCCAGAGTCAGAGTTAAACGAGTTGTGATTGGCTTAGAGGTTGGAGTGTGTGACGACGACTGCGATTGGACGGTTGTGCACCATTGGCATTGACGGCCGAACTTAGCCGAGGCTCACAGAGTATGCCTGAGTGTGCGATAGTGATGGGCAGAATGTCGGCATCGAAAAGTAACATAGAGACATAGGCCTAAGCGCGTGGTGCTGGTACTCCGTAATTATACTAGTAAGAGCTTGAAATCTTTGTTGAAATCTCTCTTATAATGTCTAATCTGGACACTGGGACAGGTGAGAAGTGTGGCCACATAGGATATAGGGGGTTATTTGGAAATTATAGCGGGATCTGCCTATATAGTTTTATAGCAATACAACAACAATTCATGTATTAGTAGGTGGACTTTCTGCTGTACTGGTTATTGCAAGCCTTGTGACGCCTAGTGGGTTGCTGGCTTAAGCCTGATACGAATATATTTTTCTATTTCGAACAAGATAAGAAAATTCCTATGATTTATAAATTTGTCTCCATAATTTATGGAACGTCAATCAGATCAGAACAACACCATATCTTGGCGGGCGAAATTCTGTTCAGGTCTTACATTGATGTAAGGGAGCACAAATTACGAAATTTGAGTCTGTATTTTGTCAGCAGGAATAGAATGTGTGTTGTCTGCTTCTCTCAAACCTGATGCATGGGAGTAATTTACACCAAAATAAATTTGAGTTATATCCGCATTGATTACCGCTGTCGCTTGGACAAAAGGAAATCTGATAGGGCCGATAGGAAAGGGAATACATGCCATATACACTTGGAGCAAACTGACGACGAGGGCTTGCAGGCAATGAGAGACAAATATCTTAGTGGCAAATTTGTTTTTAAATTAGTACAATGAGAATTCCTTAGTATTTAACTTTAGATTGTTTATATTTTATATGTAGTACTGTAGATTTTTGTGTTCGGAGATTTCTCTTTCTACATTTTTGTAGGATAAGTCTAACTCCCTTTTGCTTCAATTTTCCATTTTTCTCAGCCAGTAGCAGTACGCAACAATTGTTGTCTTTGTTGAAATTACACGAAATGCAATATTTTGCCCCGGGTGAGTAATTGTAAAGCTAAAGTTAAGTGGCCCGGAAGGAAATAATACATTCTTCAACATAAATCTCTCATGGGGTTGTAATAGCATCATGCTAGAGGGACTCATTGATCGGCCAACACATACATCTCCCTACCCTCTCTCCCTTACTTCCTCTTCCTCCTTCATCTCTCTCCTCACTCACTATCCTTCTCTCTCATAGGAGAAAGAGCTACAACTGTGTAATCCACTCCCCACATCCCCATTTAATCATACTTTATACCTCATAATTCAACCTTTTGTTTTTTTATCAGCTAAACTTTTCACCTTATTATATCATCAAATCAAATCAATCCCTTATTTGATCGACTCGTCAATCAAACAATTTTACCATAATAAATTATAAATGCTACAAATAGTAGCCCCATCTTTTACAGAAGAAACATGCTATCTATAGAGGTGCTGGGACACATGGCGTGGTGCGGTCCCCCAGTGGCCGCAACTGAGTGCGCTCTGGGATGAGAATTCAATGAGAAAATGGACGCCAGGAAATGACGTGTATTCTACACAAACATTAATCCCAGACACAGAAAAGCAGGAACGATATCCTTGAGACCTTGGTAGGTTGCCATGGACGCCAGACAAAGGTTCTTTCCCAGTGAATAGGCCGAATGAGCAGCCCATCACACGGTGGATGCCTCTGATGTTGTGTAATCTCATCCTTCCCTCACATATCGTCGCCCAGTCACTGGCGCGCTTGGCTGCGCGAAAGATAGCGAAGTTGGCCAAAGGATGACAAAGGTCTCAAGAAGCGTTGGTACACAATTATTGGCTTTACCCAGGCAGGTATACACCTCCATGCTGTACCTTAGGTCCCAAAATTCGAAGCATGCTATGTATATGACGTCAATTGGAAGATCATTACGTTCACAATTTACATTGCTTCACTTTTGGGTCTCGAAATTGCATCACAAGTTCAGGTACTTAGGTTTGGGTAATGAAGTCTGAATTGGCAGCTTAAGACCTTGATCCCTGGATCAATGTCTGGTTAACGCGGAATAAAAGAGGAGAAACAGAATTCTCCTGGTCCTGACGTACGTACACACCGTCCTCCCCAAGGCGAATTATCATCCTTTATGCAGAAGAGGTCCGTTGCTGCCGCCTAATATAATTTTACGAGCCCTGAAGAAAATAAAGTAGGCTTAAATGTATTTTGTTCCGAGTAGAAGCGCCTCCAAACATGGAACACGATAAAAAAAGTTACAGTAAGCTGTGTGCATAACAGAAGTGCTTACCGAAGACCCCGGATATGGACGCAATACCCCTCTTCCTTTCTCTAACACTCTAACAATTCTGATTGCATCTAAACGATACCCTTAAACGCCACATAAATGTTTATGTAGCTTATTAGTGGATTGTAAATTAATATAAGTGAGATCCTTAACTCCCTATTTCTAGGGATGCGATTCTTTATGTATACACAAAGATAACTATAACAAAAAGACCCACAATTTCAAGAATACCTAATAATGTGAGATACTTATGTAGTGAATATGGGTATACCAATCAAGCATTGATTGGGGTTTGATTGTCTGAGTGTTTGTTGACCATATTTGGACCAGTACAGCCTGAATTGGTTGCAGCTGCCTTTGCTGTGCTGGTCAAACTAGGCTTTTGGATTCCCGCCAAAACTTACCTGGGTCATATTTATTGATTCCTTTATTACAGGTTACTCTTATCTAGTTGTACTATATACCACAATCTGTGTGTTGGTCTTTCCGGATGTTCCGGCAAGATTCCTTTTATGTACCATAACCTGTTATTAAACTAGACCTTCTTTTACCTGAAACACCTTTATTGACTGTCTACTAAAGTTGCCTCTTGCCTCGATGTACTGAGCCTTGTTACTCTTGCCTGGAGTGATTGTACACTCTTAACTAGTATTACTAGGCGGAAATCTCTACACTTATATATATGTAGACATGTCTCATATCATAAAGCTCAATAGCATACTAACCATAGATAAAAACACTTGGCTAAGGGAAATTAGACACAGACACAAACTTTACTGCACAAACAAACCACACAACAACTGTTAAACAGCAACAGCATATCACAGAAGCAACACAACTATATCCACAAATAATTACCATGTCCTACATGGCCGGGGCATACATACAAACAAACGTTGATAAATGCTTATTTCGATGTCATTCTGTTTTAGTGACGCTAGTTAGCCGAGATAGATAGACCCATCCTAACACAGCCCCAGGCAGAATATTAGCATGCTACTTATCCTGTAAGCTGTGGTCTTGACGAATAATCATGTCTTGTTGTATAAACATAATGAATAAAGAAATAGATGGGTTTATCGATGTCATAGTGATGTAATGTTGATTATTATGTCTCTTTCTTTTCTTCATTCTTTTTTTTTCTTTTTCGGGATACCCCCTTCTTTATTTTCGGAATTCCACATTTTTGTGTTTTTATTTATAGTCTAACTTATCTGTGGCAGTCCATTCCGGTTTAGGACATAAATGCCAAGGCCAGGCTCCATGATTTCTGTCAGATGTCTTCATTCTTACTATTATTATTATGAAAAAAAAATTGGTACAATCCTAGTTGTACGAACTTTTGTGTACGAACTGCTTGTACTGGAAGTTTAAATGAAGGAGTGAGATGAAAGGTTTTTTCCCCCAACCATCAACAATCGTATTCCAAAGATAGAGAGATGTTCTCTCTCTCATTGTCTGCTTCTCTCAATGCAGCATCGCATCATCTCATTCCATGCGAGTAGTTATATGTCATTCTTGTTTAGCTTAAATAAGCCCAGCCATTATATATAATACATGTGGTTACTGTGTTTGGCATTGGGGTAATAATATATAGGTGACTTGCATGGGCCACTGCGCGTGTCTGTTACATTACACGCTGGATTCAGTTTGAGTCTGACATACAGATATTTAGCTTTTAGGAAGAAATAGGAAGAATTTACATTTTCATCAAGACAGTCAGGTTCAGAAGGCAGTTGTGGTCACCTAAGTTTCAGGGAGTCATTAACACTTTAGCCTTAGTCTTAGCCTTGCGGTTAAGCTTATCGCTGGATGTGGAATCGAGGAATGTAGGTGTTTGGACCTAACTGAAGATTGTAGCTTGTATAAACGACCTATCAACTGTTAATATAGGACGGGAAAGGTAATGACTATTTACGTGTATGCATGGGATTACTGGTAAATACTATGCTGATCACAGATGGCCTGTAATGATTATGACTCAGTACATTTAGTACTTGCTTGACCTAAGTTCAAAGTCTCCCAATCCTTTTTCTCCTAGACAAGTGAACATATTTCACAGAATTAGAAATACTCGTGCGTTCTTTGGCCATCTCCTGATACATCCGTCCAATCAGAGTGGCTAAAGTTGACTTCCCCGGCCCCTGGGTATCTACAGAAGACCACAGATACCCAATAATAATGCACCTTATACTATTAATAAGCAATTAACGACGGGTTGACCTTATTATTTGGTTCTAACTGTCAGTTACAAGAGAAACTATAGTATCTTACCTCAGCGTGTTCTCACACCACTTTACACCGTTTATGGTCAATCAGACTGTATGCCCCTAAAAAGGAGGATACGTACTCAAGTTCATATGGTCAGGTTGGCTTGCGTGCAAATGGGATATATATCTGCCCATAGGTCTAAATACCAGTCCCCTTTCCTGTACTAAGATCAAGGTGTTTCCTACATACTTCTGCAATAACTGATAAAACTGCATGTTGATTGACCATGGATCTGATATGGGTCTAATTCATTCAAAAAGGACCGACTACGTTACCTTTTCATGACTAGTTTATGTGAGATCAGAGGCACTTACACAAAGGGAGGCAGGCATTACTTGCACCATTTCTGACACTAAAATTGATTCATCTTCCATACATGTACGGGGGGCATGGGCAGAAAGACTGCAGAGCGCAGACAAGTGTGAGAAGAGGGTCTTCCACCGCCCCTTGACATGTGTCTCCATCTAATGGCCTGGACACTTCCCGCCAAATTTAAAGATGTATTCTCAGTTTCAAAATTATGTCTAAAATATGGTGATATTGGTGGATGCAACCTTAAGCACTGATGCAGGTCTTTTAGGACGTTCTAATGTTCTGGGATGTTTTGTCCAGTTCACGAGTGACTGGGAGGCCCGCTGGCAGCGGGGAAAGCCTGCCCATGCATGCGCATGCACTGAGCCTATTTTTAGACTGTCATGCTGCTTCCTGCTTTGTATGAGTGTACCTCAATGCCTAGTTTATATCAAGTTCACCCGACTCTACACATTGGGATATCCAGTATTTCTATGTGGCCCCAGTATTTGAATATGTAAATTTCCTTCCACTCACCAAGTACACACTCCCATTCAATTTAGTCCGTTATTACTGCTATAAAAATGTAGGCACGAACAGCCATTCAAATCCAACCAATGAGGAAAGTTATAACCCAATAGTACACTCAGCAGTCAATCAGTCATCAGTGTGGGCTCTAAGTATTATTTGAATTGTTTGTCTGGTTGTTTATTGACTGATCAGCTAAATGACATGTGTTTCTAATAAGGCTGAACTATATAATTTATAATATAAATAATGTAGCTGTTTATACTGCACAAAAACTAGTTCTTATTGAATTCTATAATAACAAGTAGTGTGTATAGTGGAGAGAGTCCTCTTCTGTCTCGTGCACTACAGTCATCAATCAGGCGCCTGAGGATGTCCGCTGCAAGGCCATCCGGGGGCGGGACAGTTTTTGGATGTAATATAAGGTGTACAGCCATAACCTGGAATAACAATTATTTTAAAGAGAGAGAGAGAGAGGCATTGAGAGGGAAATCCCCATTGGGAGTTCAACTGAAGCTCTGATTTGATTCAGTTCTTCGTTTTATTTAACATCACGTCCTAAATACTACCGCATCCTAATTATTCGATACAGTCCTTCGTGTAGCATTTATCAACACCACTTTTCTCTTATTTCAGATTATGGCGATAGAATCCACCAATTTCAATTAACTCGCCTCAGAATGTCGTAAAAGGTAGGGAAATTGTTGATCAAATTTTGATCAAAAGTTTGTGTTTTCTCATGTTTCGTCGGAAAAATGATTATCTCCTCAAACGTCGTCATCTCACATTACCAAACTGTTTATCCAATTCAGAAATCAATTCTCGGGGTTGTTTTAAAATGCAGTAATGGAAGCGCTTGAAAGAGTAACATGATTAAATAAGAAATAGAAACAAACGACTGAGATCGTTGGGTGAATAATATGAAGTGTGAATTTAGCTAGAAACGTTGAATATTTCAAGCATGCAGGTCGGCCTTAATTAGCTTATTTGTGTTATGCGGTTTGGTTGCTACAAAACGTAGGTAAATGAGTAAATAAAAAATCATTTATTTGTCAAGGTTTTACTTTTATAAGAGGCATGACAAAAGGGTCGACAGGCTTCTGGCAATAATCCCGCTCTTTGAGCTGTTACCTTTATAAGAGAATAGGGGTTTGCTATGATATATAAGAGAGTAACTACACAGAGTAAAATTAAATAAGGGTTATAAAATCACTAGTGACTATTGTTTGTAAAACGATTGCGGGGTTGTCAATAAATGAAATTGTCATATAAGATTATTATCAATAATAATGTTATTTTTTATTATTTATCTTTCTTTCCACGTCATAGCAATTCCCCAGTATAAATGAAACCTCTGGAAAAAATATAGGTTTTTAGTTTCCTACAGGTGGGAATAGGTGGGGTAGATTTTTCATTTGTGCTAAATTGCAAAAATGGAGATTTATGCACAGTATACTATTCAATATAGCTAGACTCTAATATTGGCACATCTCATTGGATTCCTCTCCACCTCAGCTTTCATTCCAACCATACTTCGATGCATGTGGAGTCAATATTTTTTACATTTTTAAGCCCTAAAACGCTGTTTTTGTCCTGTTTTTGACTATGAAACAAACAAAATCTAAATTCAACAGTTGTTATTTTGTTCTGATCTTTCTCTATGTTAGTTTTTATCGTTTTATCCATTATCTTATGTCTTAATCTATTCCCCAAAATTTATTTTGGCACAAGTTGGAATTTTTTTCCCTGTCCACTGACCCCTTTAAATTTTCCAACTATCTGCATAACGTCCATAGGCCCTTTATTGATACCCGTGTTAGGTTCATAAATATTAAATGTAAGTGGCTAAATCTACATTGAATTTAAACCAGTAGATCTTATCAACACACACCCCAAATTTCTTTTAAAATAATTCACAAGTTTTGTGATAATGCCTGGTCATGTCTTTTACTCCAAAATTCCAACTTTTCGGGCCTATGGACGTTAGGGCACCTAAATTAATCATCTTCAAAAGGGAAATGTTAATTATTGGTTGGAATATCCCTACAAGCATTGCATCAGTACATATCTTTGGGCTTGTAAAAGTTAAAAATTGTGAATCGAATATTTTTCAAAATAATTAGCAAAATTACCTAACATAACATCCATAGCCCCTTTTTAAAATAATGTCAGTCTTCTAAACTCCATGCCCCTACGCTCAGAACTTTTGCTAGTAGACAACATGCATTGTTTATACATTATATTGATCAAATATTATGAAAAATAGTTTCAAAAGTCATCGTAGGTACACTATATTGTCTTTAGGCATTGACTCGGTACTGACCCAAGTCAAAGGGCCTATGGATGTTAGGGCCGTATTTATTTTCCAAATTAACAAAAATTAGATTATGACATGTTGTTCATATTAGGTGTAATCTGAGGCAGACTATTCCTAGTTAATATGTATTGAACAAATCTTTCCTATCTGGAATAATTAATGAAAAAACTATTGATTAAGACTGGGTTTGAATCTAGGGCCTATGGACGTTAGGGCCGAATTTACTTTCAAATTAACAAAGATTAAATTATGACATGTTGTTTATATTAGGTGTAATCTGAGGCAAACTATTCCTTGTTAATATGTATTGAATAAATCTTTGCTATCTGGGATAATTAATGAAAAATCTTTTGATTAAGACTGGGTCTGAATCTAGGGCCTATGGACGTTAGGGCAATATTTACTTTCCAAGTTAACAAAGATTAAATTATGACATTTTTGTCTATATTAGGTGTAATCTGAGGCAAACTATTCCTTGTTTATATATATTGAATAAATCTTTGCTATCTGGGATAGTTAATGAAAATAATATTGATTATGACTTGGTCTAAATCTAGGGGCTATGGACATTAGGGCGAGTCATTTGGTGTCTTTTGGTATGTTTTGGAACACAGATCCTGAAAACTTGTATTACTTATTTTGACAGCCATATTCACACACTGGGCCTAACATATAAGACCTTGGATGCACAAAAATGATCCATTGATTATCCTGTTTAGAGCAAAAACTGTGATCTTTGAAAATTAATGTCTGGCCCAGAACAAAAATACTTTTTGGGTCACTTTTAGTACTTTTATCATATTATCCATTCACTATCATTATTTCCCTTATGAAGGTGTTATAATAGGAGGCCTCTACTATCAGGAAGTAGTGGCAAGTTTGTGTTGCCAATAGAGTGGCCAATTATTGGCAAATTGAAGACTATATGAGGGCCTATGGATGTTAGGGTTATGCCTAACGTCCATAGGCCCTCATATAGGGATAACATTGAGTGGTCTGGTACCTTTATATTGTGTTTGATATTGAATGTAACTAGTTTTACTTCAAGGAAACATGTATAGATGTGGGGAGAAGCTTGTTTGAATATGATTGGACATCAATTTTTCTATGTTTTTGAGGTCAAAAGTTTGAAAATTCACTCAAATATGAGAATTGTTTGCCCCAAATTATGTGAAGTCAAGATAAATGTTTTTTCTATTGAAGTTTTCTGGTATTAAAAACATCTAGAAACATGTTTCCCATCATTTATAATCATTCCATGTGATTTGATGAATATTTCCCAGATGAATGATATCCTACTTGATGACATACATTTCTAGCCTTCAGCATAACGTCCATAGCCCCTTTTGGACTATTGACTGCTTGGCCTACAAGAAGAATTATACATGGGCAAGCATGAAATAAAAGCTATTCCTCTGTTGTAACCACATTTGCCATGATACCTGCATTGTTTTTAGTTACTCAAATGACCTATTATCTTGAGGATTATACAATGGTAACTTGAAGTTTTAAAAAAATATATAAAGAAATAATAAAAACAAACTCACCCCCAAAAATCCAAAAATCCAAAATTTGAATATTCAAACAAGTATAACTAGGGTATAATGACATTATTAAGAAAAGGTAGTGAAAAAAACCCAGAAGTAATCGATTTAGAGAGTATATTCTAAATTTGCTGATTTCTTACAAGCAGCATAACATCCATAGGCCCTTTTAGACACAGTTGTAAGATGCATGGTGGACTCAATTATAACATAAGGGTATTGGAAAAGGTGCATATATGTTCAGAAACACGTCAGGAAATGAATTAAAGCCATACAAGTTAATAAAAGCATGATTAGAAAATAAAAGGTGAAATAAAAGGAAAGTACATTTCATATGGAGCAAAAATGTAGTTTTTCAGAAACATTCCATACTACATAAATGATTCCCAAATGAAACTGGTTCAATATTCACAAATCATATTTGCCATAGCTTAAGAACTTGATATAAAGACTCAGAAAAATAAGCATTGGTCAAAGTTTGTGATATATTTAAAGCACAGAATGAGGATTATATTTATTCCAACTAAAAAGGGCCTATGGACGTTAGGGTAAAATTCTGAAAATCCTTGCAAAGTTGCAAAATTTTTACCACTGGTCTGATTTTGTTGGAATAAAGTGTCAAATGTAGCTAAATCGTTGAGCATTATGATAGAAATAAAGAAAATAAGCTTTAGGACATTCTAATTTAGGCGACCCTATGACCACCCATTTCTCCAATTTAGCACAAATGAAAAATCTACCCCAGGTGGTAGGCTCTGCCGTAGCAGTTCTTCCGTCTACCCCTGTTTTTCTAGGTCTAGATCTACAATAACAAGTAAACACAAGGTTACAAAACATCTAATAGTTAAAGAGTATAGATTCTTTAGCTCCTTTTCAATTAGTCTTATCATTGTTGTAACGGCTATTGCCTATTGATTCGGGATTACAGGCCCGCGTTTTGATTTCCTTTTTGAACAAATATGTATATTATATAAACATATTAGGCACTTCTACAAGAGTTTTAAAGGTGACGATAGGGGTCCGGGCGAGGTCAGTTTTGTGTCTCTGAAATCTTTGTTCTCGGTTATTTCGAAGATAACAATTTTGCCAAATTGACTCATTGTTTGACCTATAGGACTGAAGTTATCAATATTCTCCTGTTGTTATATGTTTATACCAGAATATGAAGTCATGATCGGCTGAAAGAGCAGGTGAACAATTATAAGAGAAACCACTGCAGCAAAGTATTTTGGTGGGCCACAGAAATATAAATGAGAAATCATAATGTGACATCAGTGGTGGTGGTAATATCAGGCCAAGCAGCCTCAACCTATACGGTAATGGTGAGATCCTCTAGGAAAATTTCTTCAATTTCAAGATTCAACTCAGGCAGACCACAGCCTTAAAATCGTCATAAAATGCTGGGACGCCTTGTTTGGAAAGTTTCATTGCCCTTAAACCGTATCAATAATTAATGAAAATTGACGTTTTGATCACCACAACACAACTTCACGCAACTTTTATTGTAGCTCATGTCTTAAATATCACTGCGACGAGTGCAAAACACTCTTTTTAACCGCTGAATTTCATTATGGTCGGAAATGTTCGATAATTGTCATGGGCAATTTACAAGCAGTGGTAATTTAATGCCTACATGACATTACACATGTATATCTAGGAGCAATGAGCTACTGGGGCCCCCAGACGTGTTATATGTGCCATATATATCAACTGCCCAATCGTTGGCCGAACATACTTACATACCGAGTCGACTAATTTTGTTTTTTATTACGATTCAGGCCAATGACATTTAACAGTTTAAATAATGCATTAATTAATGTTTTAGTGCACACTTGGACCGTTTCACACTGACGCCTACATATAGTCCGTCCAACTACATGGGTCAGATTTTCAGAAATTGTACAATTGGCAGCTCTACACATTTAGTAGATTCCCCTAAATTAGGCTGAAAAATTATGAATACCACGTATATCTGAGTATATTTGATATCGCATTGATTTAAAGTATTAGTTATGTTATGTTAAACTGCATTTTGAAGCTCATTTTTGTCTAAAATGTGGGCTATTTGAGAGGCTAGGTAAAGGTGAATTGTACATTTTCCAAAAATCTGACCAACATATGTGGCGCTTCTTCACACAGACAGACTGTCCATGTCTCCATGTCGTACACTAGTCCCTCAGCCTCAGTGGACACGTCGGGTCTGGGTCGGCTAGCAGACTTCCAGTGCAGGCAATTGTCACTCAAATGAGACAATGTCACATTTTATCTAAATGTCTTAAAGGTTTCTTAAGCAATCAGAATCAAAGCAATAGTGACTCATATATTTCAATATTTGAAGAACATAAAGAGAGGCTCAACCTAATGAACACTTTTAGATGTTTCTTGTAAAAATCCTCTGAATTTATTGATTTAAAGAAATTCATGTATTTTGAGTATTTTAGATTATGGGAAATACAAAATCAAACCTTTCTTCGGGTGCATTATACTCATTTTATATACATTAACAAATATGCAAAACCGAAGGGCCTTGTGCTTCTCGCTGGAGACTGTCATGCGCATGTCCACCAGCCCATAGAACTAGAAAGCCTGGCGAGGTGGATCCTGGGGACACCAGGTGCACTTGGTGGATAACTAGAAAGCGGCCCAGGACGCCACTCGAAACCACCACCTCCGTGTTTCATTATTTACAGTTCAAATGTACTTGACCTATTTTGTCTTAATTGGTTATCAGTGAGAGAAAGGTGTTAATTTCCTAGGTGCTGGTAAGGAAAGGTTGTATCCCCAGTGAAACATAACTACAACTCTCTATAATAGGACCTGAGGAATTTGTGTATAATCAGCTTTTGTCCCTTGCTTAGCAAGGTTTCAGGGAAGGAACACGGTATGCCATACTCACAATGTTCTTTTTTATTCCTACGGCAGATTTCCCTACCGAAGAAAGGGAATATAAGTGTAGGAAATCCCACACAATATCTTCCTTACTTATACAACATAGGTTCACAAAGGCTGCTTCCATCTAGACCATGGCTCCTTTTGAGTGAACCTGCATAATGACCGGATCCATGTAGAGGACACTTATATGTTCTCCTTCTAAGACATTCATAATTCCTGACTCCCTGGCACTTCATGGTATCCAGGAGAGTATCCGCGCGAGAATTCGTGTATGGTAATTGCTTGGCTGGTTAGTTTAGTAAGATTATTTTCATCTCTCTGTATTTGTTATATCGTTGGGAATAATCAAAGCTTTTAAAAATAGGGTTTTGGCGCAAGCTACTGCAGAGCCAGGGGGACCCGGCTAAACTTCGGGACAGAAACGAGGGATGTCGGGACTCGGTGTTTTGCTTGACGAGGCCTGCATGTGACGTTATGGCAACACCATAAGACACCTGCAGGCATTTAGATTTAGGGTTTCGATTCTATATTTCGTTGGATTTTTAATGGAATAAATTATAATCTCTGAGTTTGTACCTATGAGGAGTGGCAGTGCTTCGATGTTAATTTGATTGGAGAGGCTTGGTGATGCACATGCGCTGCAGTGTGTCACTTTTTCTTTGTGCTTGCATTAAGTGTCTTCCTAGCATCATTGTAAGGAAGCTCGCTGCGAGCAAGGCGAGTGGGATGGCCACGCTCGACATCCCTGGCATCAGTATTGCCGTGAAAACGATGACAGATTGTGTAAGTGTTGCTACCGGAATCGAAAATCTGAGCACGCTAGGTTGTAGCCAATAGCTTAAATGGAGTATTCCATGCATCAGTACACATTCTCACCAGGGAAAATATAGCAAACGGGTGGATAAGTATGTGTGTGGTAAAGGAGTAAAATCGTTGGACACTAGTCTGTCTGGGCACCGTTTCTGATTGTAAATAGAGTCATTCTGACTTCTTCCTAGGGAAGAAGCGGAGGGTGCCGAAGGTCCAGTGAGTGGCAGCTGCTAGTCGGCGCTTTGCGAATGGTATTTAGATATATTTAGGCCGTTTTTCTTAGCACACAGTGAAACATTATTATGGATATTTTGTTTTTCAAATCGCCAGCCTTCCCAGTCCCCCAGCACCCAGTGCAAACCCACCCTCCGTCCCCACCTCCGTTCCGTCCCGGCCGTGTATTGACAGCACTACACGGCCAACCAAGTATAGGATGAAAAAAAAAGCTGACAGGACCAGGCGAGGTGCGAGCCCCCAACCTTCTCGTCTGGAGTCCAGTGCTCTAGCCACTGAGCCATGGCGTTTTGTAGTTGTAGAGTGGGTGAAGTTTGCTAGTGATACAAGGAGGGCCGACGCTTGCATAGTGGTGGAAAGTGGCCGAAATTGGTTGTTCTAAAACTATGTGGATGTCGGCCTTAGACAAGCAGTAGTGTTAAAGGAAGGGATGCGGATTCCATGACTGGAATTGCTCGTCACAGGTGTTTTTAAAAAGTTAAATGCGATATAGGTGAGATCCTCTACCTACCTTGTCCCAACCCTGTGGGTCTGGCGCGCCTGCGCCAAATCTCAGGGGAGTTACCTCGACGGCAACTGGTGCTGCCATCTTTTGGGCGCTTTTCGTCCAGCAGCATTAGTTTAGCATGTGTTGTTCCTAACCTAACTACATCATCCGTGAACTCCCCTTTTTGTTCTGGTTACACATTTTATATCGGTTTCTTTTTCTTTTATATACGCTTTTATTAAGCATCAATTAAATATTAAAAAGGAGCATCCCTTGAATGACCTTTTGAAGATGAAACTTAAGTCTAGAAGTTGAAGTATGAAACTGAGAAACTGTATAACTAGCTACATAAATCGTGGAAATGTAATGTACTATTTAACTGTTTAACCTGTTTAATGTTATATTCTCAGAATCCTTCATATATTTGCATTTTTTTAGATAAAACGGTCACGTTGTACCTAATATACCGTATGATTGCACACTTATCATGAAAAAATATAATGAATGACAGATGAGTGAAAGGTTATATTATATAACAACAATCATGACACAATTAAAAATAAAACGTACACGTTGGGGGTCCCCAGACGCCAAGTTTATCCCATCATCTGGTGCACTTTGACCCATGCAATGGCAGGTTCTTGTGGAGTTTAGGCATATTTCTGGTAATATTTGAGTCTTTCTGGTTTCTGTGTTTAATTTTATTGTTTCCAGGTTGATCTGAAAAGAATAATCTAGCAGGGAAGCCAAATTCTCTCTTGTTCCGTTCCTTCAGGGTAGTTCAAATGTATCACAAACTCTCTCTATCATGCCTATTTATAAAAAGAGTAGGTAAGGGTGTTCCCTGGAACAATTAGTTCCACCGTCCTGAAGGGGAAACTAGCTCCACCGTCCTAGAGGGGACCAATTGCTGCAACCTTTAACCCCCTGTATTGTGATACCTCAGAGAACACTGGTCAAGTCTCCATCTTTTACTCTCACTTCTCTATTTAATATATCGTCTTCTAAAACCGACATAACCTCGGCTTTTATTCAGACCCCACTTTCTGTTTGAGGAAATACGGTAACCATGCAGTATTATTAGCGGCCGTCACTGCCAGACCGTTACTTAGAAACCCCAGCACCTGTCCACGTGTGTACGAAATATTAACATAGTGTAACAGATGTATATGAATATTATGTGTTCTAGATAAAGATACACACTAGTCTATGATAATAATGCTGCCACCAGGCACATTTCCAAGTCCAGGAGTCTCTTCTCACAACCACCACATATATCGGACCGTAGATTTTAGGATTCCCAAAAATAACATATCGTGGAACTTATGAATACATTAGGGATCCTAATTGCCAGATACTAGACGGGTGAATAGGGATTAATCAAACTGAAAACAGAATGATGTGTCGATTTCGCTGAAAGTTCGGACGGAAACTATTCTATTCGACACCTCCCGTTGCAGTAATCATACCATCCATATCCGGTTCCGTTAATTAAGGCTACACAGAGCTGTTTAACGTGAAACAAAAGAGTCGCCCGACAATCTGATTGGTTCTAGCAAAAGGAATTCCTACCAAGGTCAGAGTAAAATTTCATTCTGTTTGACTGGATGTTTAAATGGAAGGCTATTTTCCGCCAAAGATTCAAACTAATCATAAGCAACGTTATCTCGCGTTGAAATGGATGTGGGACAGATCCTGACAGTGGAAAACTCTGGTGATTGTTGGATGAAGTGAAAATAAAGCTCAGATTTGCTTACACAAGTATTGGTGAGGGGTAAACCATGCCAAGCCTCGCCACCATATTGCTTATGATGTGCGTTGGACAGGAATGACCATAACTCGCTAGGCATTGCCATATTTCTTAGGGGGCCCCAGGGTTAAAGGTTACTTCCGCTTGGTAATGGTGTCCAAATATGATGTCTCCTCGGCAAAGGGATACCCAAAAGCTGTGGCAGATGCAGAATGATCTCTTTATTCATTGATACCGACGGACCGACGGCACGCTCGTATATAGGGTCAATATGACAAAGTATATTGACATGGAGGGATCAGTGAGGTACTTTTGATCTTGGCACCCGTTCCTACAACAAGGAGCACCTGGGATTTGTAGTGGGATCGAAGATTTGGCAACCCGCATTTTGGAGAGGAACGCCGTATTCGATCAGTCCCTTCCCGCAGTTGCTCAAACGTCATTGTAGACACAATGATATTTGGAAAACCACAAATTCATTGAAACCCATCAGCATAGCATGTGATATCCATAGGAAGATCTGGCACGCCAGAATTGGACAACCAATTGTTTTGTAACAGTCTGACAATAAAGAATGTTTGAATTGAATTGAAATTGATATTGGCTCAGCAACCAATGAAGGACGAGTTGAAGACTATAGTTTAAAAAAATATATTTGATAGTCAAATATAAGTAACTGAACCTACTCAACCGATTAGAAAGTCAAGTTAAAACTTCGTAAGTTTTTTATTTGCTTGAGAAATTCGAATGTGACACTTCTTTCAAACTGAAGTGAGTACACTTTAAAGGGAAATGTCTTTCTTCTCTAACGCTTATGTTAGCTGTTAGCTTAACGTCGTCTTTTACGATCAGGGGGATTAAATATGTTCTGTCTAGGTGATAAAAACGTTCGTCCATGAGTCTTTGCACTGACAACATACTTCTTAGCACAGCGGACACAATAAAATCGGATTAAGGGCTTATAAAGCCCTTAGAATTCAGTGCAACAGACAAACATTTTCACCAGTATTGATATAGCTATACCCACCAGTGGACAGCTCGTTACCACTCACTCTTTTAATATTTATCTGGGTTCATTCCCATATATGAAAACCTCCTGCAACTACCAGTGGCTCTCCAAAGTGCACTGACATTCAGGGTCTTTTGTAGACAACCCAGGAGCACATTGCCATCAACGTGAGCTTCATCCATTAGCATCATAGGCTGTGGGCATTGCGGCTAATACTCACTGCAGGCCAATTCCTTTTATAAGACCTTAATATTTGAGGCGAGTTCTGCTGTAGTGGGATTGTTTAATCAGATCAACATTTTCCATGGGGGGAATGTAACTAATTAGACTAGAGGCAGAATTTTCAAATTTTACTATAGGAGGTACGGAATGTTAGAGGGTGGCATCCACCCTGGATTGGTAGCCTGACCATCACTGATTAAATTCATGGTGGATGCCACTTGCGCTGACTATATTTGCTGAGAAAATCCAAGATGGCCGCCAATTTTTCTGACTTTTTTAGTTTTTTTGCCAATTACTCTGAGGATAATGCATTTACATCTTAGGTTAAATAAAACCATGTGTAGGGCAAATAATTATCTATTGATTGATACCAACCACTTGATTCTGCATTCAGTAGTTTTTGTATAATCACCTTTTGAAAAATGAGGTCATTTTGCGCTTTTGCGACAAAATGAAGTAGGCCTCTATTTTGTGAAGCACAGTCAAGTTTCTGTTGGAGATAGAGCTAAACATGTATTAAATGTTTGTTAGAGTATGAAATGCTCTTTAAAATGAAACATTGTACATATCTCTATATCTCTATGACTAAAATTGAATTTTTTATGAATTTATAGCAATTAAAAGGATATTCCAATTATCGGTTAAAGTCAAAAACCTCCTACGTTCAAGTGTCTGTAGCTTGGGTTTTTGGTGTCAAGTCACCCATCTATTGCTTCTCATGTGAAATTGGATGTATTGTCATGAAATGCATCAAAAAAGTTTTTAGTTTAGTTTTTAGTTAAAGTATAAAATGTCATAAATCCTCATCTGAATCATAATGCAATGTGTTGGGTTGCACCACAGAACAGCTGTAGCCTGTCAGGCATGGGATATTTTGTTTCCAGCAGGGACTCCATCTTGTTGTACAGTCTTTCCACCTGCAATGTGTTATTTCTCCTAGTCCTAAGGTACTGCTTCTGATATTATCAAACATGTTCCAAGGCATGGTCAATATAGATCAGTTTGAAGGTATTTGAAGTACATAAGACCATGAAGTTGTCACAGAATATCTTGTAGTTAACTGGATTGGTTGTATCTATCAGCAATGAGTAGAATACATAATTACTGTGATTGTACAAAGCTAGCCAATACAAAACTAGCTATGAGAACATAGATTTGAAAGCAGTAACATTGAAATGCCTGTTAATGAACATAAGAAGTTTGAAAAGCATCTTCATATATGAGATCCAGAAATAGTAATAAGCGAGATAATGCAAGCACCATGCGCATCCCAATGCTAGCCTAATGCTAACACCCTGCGTTATGTTCAGACCCTAGGCTACCCAACATAGTGGTCTCTGTAGAAGCCATCGATGAACAGATAGCCCTAGTAAACTGGTCATTTTGCATTGGAAAAACCTATTCAAGTAGACATTTGATACACAGGAACTTAGAAAGCATGTTTAAGTTTAACATGAAAGCAATGTTTGTGGGATGAATGGATTTGCCTAGAAGTGGATAGGGAGTCAAAATGACATAGCAACCTCTTTGGATGTGTTTAAGTTGATATGTTTAAGTGTACTTCATATGTTGCTTTCATTATCTCGCTATTAGTGTTTGTACCTACTGGTCAAGCATATAATACCTGATTTTTTTGTCATCAAGTCAATTCTCCAGAGCTGTATGCCTTCCTTTGCTTAGTGGCATTCATATGCTGCAGTTACCCAACTGGCTGCTCTCTCTAGATCTGCCTCCTATCCATGCTCTGTAGCTCAGATGATAGAATGTTGTCAGAGGATATGCCAGAAGACAAACAGATCTCATAATGGATGTCCACTTTTATCATACTCATGAGAGCAGGGGGATCCATATTAAAGAAGTAAACTGCCTCTTGTGCATACTCTCTGACATCATGTGATAAAATTATCAGTGATTGATCTTATCCAGGGACAATAGGACATCCTTCGCATTGATATTCACCACTTTGAAATGTTACCGTTTGTGTGGTATCATTGATGTCAACAGCAAATTAGCAGAATTTGCCAGCTTCAATATTTATTTGACAGAACAGAAATGGGGTTATTCTCATAGTAAGTGTGAGAAATTTGTTTCTGAGTTCAATATTCCAGTCTGATTTGATCATGAATGGTGCAATGTCCAATTTGGATGGGCCATTCTATCAATGTCATTGATCTTGTTTGTTGGATGGTGATCTCAAATCCAATATGATTTAGTGTGAGTAACTTTCTTTTTGAAGCAGCATGATGACACATTGCAGGTGGAAAGACTGTACAACAGCATGGTGTCCCTGCTGGAAACAGAATATAGGATATCCCATGCCTGACAGGCTACAGCTGTTCTGTGGCACAACCTAACACATTGCATGATGATTCAGATGAGGATTTATGACATTTTATACTTAAATTAAAAAACATTTTTGATACATTTTATGACAATAGATCCAATTATACATGAGAAGCAATAGATGGGTGACTTGACACCAAAAATCCAAGCTACAGACACTTGAACGCAGGAGGTTTTTGAATTTAACCGATAATTGGAATATCCTTTTAATTGCTATAAATTCATAAAAAATTCAATTTTAGTCATAGAGACATGTACAATGTTTCATTTTAAAGAGCATTTCATACTCTAACAAACATTTAATACATGTTTAGCTCTATCTCCAACAGAAACTTGATTGTGCTTCACAAAATAGAGGCCTACTTCATTTTGTCGCAAAAGCGCAAAATGACCTCATTTTTCAAAAGGTGATTATACAAAAACTACTGAATGCAGAATCAAGTGGTTGGTATCAATCAATAGATAATTATTCGCCCTACACATGGTTTTATTTAACCTAAGATGTAAATGCATTATCCTCAGAGTTATTGGCAAAAAACCTAAAAAAGTCAGAAAAATTGGCGGCCATCTTGGATTTTCTCAGCAAATATAGGTCAGCACAAGTGGCATCCACCATGAATTTAATCAGTGATGGTCAGGCTACCAATCCAGGGTGGATGCCACCCTCTAACATTCCGTACCTCCTAAAGTGATTTCTAAGCCCCTTTTGAAATTCTGCCTCCAGTCTAAATAGTTTTTATCTAAATAGGAGAAGGCACAAGAATTGCCTCTCAAATTTGGATATGAATGTATACGAAGATGTGTTGGTGATAACATACAAAGAAGAATGAAGGCGACATCAGTCGTTTATAAAGTGCTTACTTTTGTGCAATCGCTCAATCTTTCGCGGAGAAATCCGAGACACATTCAAACATAGAAAACAATAGGTAAGTACTTGACATAACGTATTCTATGATCACAAACGCATGCAACTGAGCTCCAGGTTTTAATATAATCTGGTGAAACAGACCACCCACGACCTATTGCATCTAATTGAAGATCTTGGAAACATACACCGTTGTTTATTGAAAGAAGCTTCTCATCACTGTTTCAATATTACTTACATTGTTAATATTAAAAAGGCAGTATGAATCTTTAGCTGAAGATGCTTCTCAGTACAAACGTCTGATGTTACAGCGTAGAAAACAAAAACTATACTAGTGTTGCATAATGCAAAGGGACAGGACACAGTATAAAGTTACAGCTGAACTATCACCGACATCCACCAAAAGATGGGATCGGGGTATATAAATCATTCCTATATTCCTACATATAATATACTTTTCTGGCATCTAACATAGATACATTTACCTGACTGGGATTCAGATTCGTATAATTTCCTCAATATAGATTTAGGCATTGGCATTCTATAGAGTGTTTATATATTAATGGAGGCACATTGTGTAAGGCAAACTTAATTTGTATTCAGGTCCATGGTTGGACGTGTTCGATTCATTAATCGTGAAAGCCTGGGACTAACAGACCGGAAACTTACTTTGCAAGTCCTGATGCTAACTATCATTTGTCGACTGGTTCACCTTTAATCAAGGACACAGGTTAGAAGTCAAGATTTCCTCCAGGTTTCCTGAATAATTGCAAAATCACCTCAGAATATATGTGGGCAAATTGTGGGAGAAAATCGAATGATGAATATGACTGTGACACTCTGCTTGGAGTAACGTGTCAGTATTTGTATTTTCCTATTTACTTTTACAGATCTCATTGCTTACTTATACCACGTCTTCTTTCATCTTTGTGTACATCTCACATTTAAATCAATATGGGTTCCAAAAATAAAAAAAAACTGCACTAAATGCACCGTGGAGCACCTAATTCAACGCTCGGAGAGGGTAATAATAAAAATGGTATTATATCGCGAGGTAAATATACATTAGGTATAGTGACTGCCCACATGGCACATACGTTATTATTTCATATACTCTAGCATGATGGAGGCCCTTCCAATGAGATTAAGGAATTAATGGAATTCATGCATCAGGTGGAATCATTGCATGGTGACAAAGTCACCTCACTTGGTTCCAGTACCAATACTATTAAATCATACCATAAATTAAATGTTTGTTGGAAATCTATAAATCTTTATTTGGCACATGTTTAAATAAATACCAGAATTTTACAAATCTTTAAATTCCCATTTGATGGTCTGCTGTCACGTCTGTCATTGATTATTCCACTGTCAGGCAAACTAGTTTACTCCTCTGTTGCAAACTTAATAAGGCGTTTGAAGTGTGGCCATTTCGATCACTTCGCACCGATGAAGATCGCCTCTAACCTTGGGATTCTAAGAAAATCCATTTATTTTTCCCATATTAAGGTGCCGTTGGGCGTTTGTACGCGATTCTTCTGACAGGGGTAAGAAAAATGGTAAAGACTTTCCTTTAGGGCAGTGTGAGTGGCTGGATGTAGGGAAATAGTTGCCAACATTGCTCAATACAATGAAGGAAAGTTTTTTCAGAGAATTCCCTCCATTTAGCCGATACATGTCCTTCCTTTGTGGCCACAACCAATTTCCCCAAAGGCAAAATCTTACCTGTTAGATCCCTTGCCTGTAAATATTGATTGTTTCGGGGATGATGGGTGGGGTTTTCTGTATACTTTTGAAGGCAAAATTCCTCGAATACCGGTGAAAGCGTTCATTTATATATGATAAATGTGTTTCTCCGTGTTTCCAGGGATTAGGATAGTAGAATACGTATTCTTATATTACTTTGTAACGTTAGAGGGAGTTGTCTGATATTATTTGATAAATAAAGAGGGTTTCTGTAGATGAACTCAATCTGCCTGAACTTTTCTTAGAGGACATCTTAGAAAACATTGCACGTCGCTCCTGGTACCTACCTTTGATCTTGTGTTTCAGGAAAAAATCGTCTCCAATCTTGTAAAGATCTAAGACTGGAATTCCTAATTCAACATAAAAAGTAGCGGAGAATGTATTTTTCTCTGACGATGGGACCACCTCGAGGAACAAGCCCATATTTATTTATCTACTGATCTTTTATTAACATTTTTTGCCAACAACGCCGAGGTAGAAAGAGAGAAAACTAGGGAGATAGAGTGAAAGAGACATACAGAGGGAGAGAGAGAGAGAGAGAGAGAGAGAGAGGGAGAAGGGGGGCAGAGTATGTGGATGAAGTGCGAGAAATAAGAGACTAAGAATTCAAACAATATTACTCCATTTGATTATTCAAGGACAGGCCAGAAATACCTTAATAGGATGGAATATTATCAAACACTGAGGAACTATTTCACTTGAATCAAGGAGGAAAAGTATCTAATTTCACTAAGATTAACTTCTGGAGGAAGAATTGTTTTCAAGGTTATAACGTATAATATTCCCATCGCCTTTTTTCACCCGATCCATTGCATTCTTATATTTTTCATGTATTTCAGTGATAATATTGTTTTTGATCAGAAGGTGAGTAAAGGAGGAGTACGTATATTTCATCTAATGAAATATAAAACAATTGGTATAAGCAGGCACAGAAAGTATAGCTACACAAAGTGCTACCATAGCAACGTCTGTTTACTGAAGACAAATAGCGGAATAGAGAGAAGTGCCTCTAGTAAGTAAACCATTGCTCCCTTCCTACGAATCTACAAATCATGTAGTCTGATGTTATATCAATAGGGGGATTCGGCCATTACTTATATCTAGGCTATCAGAAGCTTCCAGACCCCAAACTGTTATGAGTGTGGTTTTATCTTGCATGACAATACACCAGGCCAATGTTATGATAGAGAATATAATTCCTGTCTCCGATAACTCACTTTAAAAAAAGACTTTATTTAGGAATTAATCTAAGGCCCGTTATTTCTATAATAACTGTCAAATATGGTATAGAGTAAAAAAAACAAAGCACAAACCTAAATATAATTTATTATATACATTGTAGATGAGGGTACATTTGTGAGGAGGGTACATTTGAAAGCAATAAGAACGTTGGCATCATATAGTTACATATTAAATAGATGTAAATGCAGATCTATAATATAAAACGGTTTGAAAGTATAAGTTTTCTACGAACCAGGCGTTTGTTATAAATGATCTACAAGTAAAAGTGCGAGTCCAAGATTATTTAGTATGAAGCGTGGGGATCAGAAATTGTTACAAGCTTATGGAATTTAATTATTCGTAATCGGGTATTGACCCAAATGATAATTATATTTCCATATTCACTCACGATGTAATTGTAATACAACCATGAGTGAGCTCGTTCATTTTCCGTCATTGTCTCTAGAATAATTTTGGAAATATGAAGGGCATTTCTATGGCTTGTCTCTGGTAATGTACAGACGGCCCAGTTGTTACTTGTTAGTTATGTGCCATAAAATCATGCATTAGTCATAAGTGCGATGAAATGGAAAACGAGTATCAGAATTAATCAAACACCGGTAGACGTGAAACATTGATTCTCAATTTGTGTTAATTATTACCAGGTACAGCTATGTAGAGATAGTGTGGTGCATTTGAAAGTGAGGGATACGGGAAAACAAGTGCAAATCCATCGGTGGCGCTAACATTGAAACATGCACTTGGTAGATAGCGTGGAGAAGAGACAACTTTATTGGCTTGTCTGGGTGAGGTAGTAAAATGCTAGAGCATGGACAATTTTAATGGTTGCTAACAAAAGATGAATTGGTCCGTAAGTAGCTTGAGGCGTCTGTTATGATGTGAGGGATATTCACCATCTGTAGTGAAGGCATCCATCACTATTGGGGTATGATGCATGCCGGTAGCACCCTGGAGGGTACGCGCATATAGGTGTGCTAGAGCGGTGTGTGCACCCTTCACACTATAGCTCACAAAGCGCTTTAACGCGCATTCTAGAAGTCCTTTCTGTTCACACTGCACCCCCAAAGTGCTTCCAAACCCAAGAGAAGCGAATTCTAGAATCTACCTTAGGTAGTTGAATTCTAAAAGTCGATGACAGTCGCTTCGCTTTCCCAATGTTATTTCTGCTAGTGTGAACAGAACTGAGGCGAATCAAATCGTTTTGGGCAGTAGATTAAATTGAAATATACGGAGTGTAATGTGAAAGAAGTGGATTCTCCAAAGCACAACGATGCGCATTCTGTACTAATGTGAACAGAACCGTTTTCAGAAATCAGTTCGCTATGATTCGATTTGGTTTGATACGGTTCGCTTTGGTTCTGTAGTATGAAAGGGTTCTGTAGTATGAAAGGGTTCTGTAGTATGAAAGGGTTCTGTAGTATGAAAGGGGTATGGGGGCCAAGCAGATTAAAAGATTCCAGAAAGAAGTGCCCATATGAAATTAATATTATTGTTCGGTCAGAAGAACACCTCTTTTGATCTGAGAATGTGATGGTCCATCCAAACGTTCTTTAAACTCAAATTGGTTTTCACACGAGTATTCTTCGGTAATGAAATTATGAAATATCGAGGAAGCCAACGTTGCATCTTGATTAATACGCAAATATGATAAAGAAGAATGAAAGACAACTGAAATATTTCTTAATTCAGTTCCCTACCGCACTGTTTTAATGACATTAATCCTACCAAAGGACCAACGATCGGCGTGTTTTTAAATAGCAAATGCCATCATTTGAAGGAGATCATGTCCAAGATTTCAACTTAGATTTATGGCGGACGTCCTCCCAAACAATTACAGACTAGTAACAGAAGAATGGGCTAATTCATTGAGCAGTATGCAGAAATGTAGTCGTAAAAGATCACGTTATTATACAGAAGTAAGAAACAGGGCCACAATGGCTGTAAATGAGAAGGAAAAGGGAGGTTGATATGGGGGGTAAATGGCATGCGCGCAACATTTTACTTGAAATTCAACATAGCTCCCGTTTGTATTTATCAAGATTATTTCAGCTCACAGTCATACGTTTGTATTTATCAAGAATGTTTCATATGGGACACACCATATGCCTATATAAGTGCTTTACATAGCGAAGACGGTTATTACATTTAGTTTTAGATTTAAGAATATTTTATTCAGGACATTGAACATTTTCATACACGTACATGTGTACAGTACAACTATTCTCAGGACAGCCTGATTTGCCAGAATTATTTTACAGAAAATAAGTAAGGTTACAAAAATAGATAGTGTCGATACAATATAAGTTATGATTAATGAAATTACATGAGATGACGAGCAACTAAAAGGAAACACTACATGTTACTACCGACGCCGTGCTCTTTCACATAAACCATTAATAATAATATAATTTCAGATTTAGTTTTACATTCATACAGAGCAGGGTATATGAATTAACATTATACAAGGCAGTACAGATGTTTCAATGGTAAGTCATACATTGTTGATAGCAACCTATTACACTATTTCAGTTACTTATCACTCAATCTCCATTAATAATAAGAGTTACATATCAAATTTATGGTTTTTCAATTTTGTTACTACCTGTTCGTATGAAACTAGCCAGGTACAGCCTTTTTTTAAGACGATTCTTAGATATTTTAGTTCCATCTCAACTCGTACATTCTCAGGCAAGTTGTTCCAGAGATTATTAACGGTGTACGGACATCATTAATCTATTGCGCTCACGGAAAGAAAGTAAAGGCTGTAGTGGGCTGTAAAATTTTTATTTTTGTATAATTTATCATTTAAAATTATATAAATATAAAAGTTTTGAATGGTTGAATTAAGATAAATTAATTAGGTTAAATTTGGTTAGGTCCTGCCTATAGGGAAAGCAAGGACAGAGTGAGTAGGTAGGAGAGAGAAGGCGGAAGAGGAAGTAGAGGGTTTTAGGGTTTGTAGATAGGTGGGGTATGTAGGTGAGCACGGATCAATGACTCCCCCTGGTGCCATATTGCACCATGAGAGAACAATCCCGTCACTGAACCACCCTCCTCCCAGCCATAACCCCGCCGTCAGAATCTCTCAAGCCCAAACCCCTGGTATGAACATAATTTATGTCATAATTTGTGTCATCATGTCCAACATTTATCCCATACTCAAATACTCCTCAAATTAAAAGTTTAAGATCGTAACTTGGCGAGTTTATATATACATGTGCGTATATTTTCTACACGAAAACAACCACCTTAGTTGGTTAAGCTCTTTTCTTATCCTATTAAACATCATAACATCGCTCAATACAATCTTTTTTTAAAGTAATGAATGCTGCAAGCATTCAAAATACACCGATACATGACTATATGGTATTATAGGGACCGAGTTTATCGGGGAAGAAAAAATGCGCACCTCTTTTGTGTGTTTGTAATGTCCCCGAGGGGAACCCTTCAAATTAAAGCACATACCATCTACCATTAATGTCATTTGTTATACGTGATCAACTACCTTCCATAGGTGAGAGTATTATAGAGAATTTTATGTAACCACCCTCGGGTCACCCACTCAACAGATTGGCTTCACGCTTCTGAAATCGGCTTTACTTGGCGTCTTCAATGACACTCTTCGTGTGAGTCAATATGCAAATTAGACTGCTAGGCAGTATATTTCTGGCCAGTGTAATTCCCAGTAGGTAGGATTGGTGTTGTCATCTCAAATGGAAAAAGTGTAAATTGCTGGTATTTAGAATTGTAATACTAAGATGTAACTATAGAAATTGATCTAAAATGCATAATGAGAGAAAAAAAAACACTCGATATTAAAAACACGGGAGGCATTATACTTCCCGAATAGACGTTACTATCTAAAAGGTTCATGGAGAGGGCACATAAATACATCATGTGATGCTGTGTAAGAACTCGGAAAAGCAGAATGAAGATATAAGGCAGCTAGACTTTACTTTATTTGTCTTAAGTGAAGATTATACACAGTATATGTTTGACGACAAAATGGGTAGTTAGATTATAGTGGATTATTCCAGGTCGACTCTCTCTTCATTTCTACATTACTCCCTATATCGATACCTCACAATGTGGGTATGGGAGACATAGGGAAGCAGCTATTTTCCAATTACACATCCACTAAGATATGACATGTACCACCGTCACCCTTTGACGTAATTGCAAGTTAGCTCCTTCAGCATCACGATGGACCTTATTACATGTCTAGCAAATTGCACTTTGCGTGTTATTTCAGCGTCCTGGGGAAAGCTCATGCACTAATGCTCCTCACCAACCGTGGCCACTGCCTTCCCCACGTTTTGCCAGGTTATTGCCGCTATAGGTTTTTGTTGCAAGGTCGTAGAGCTGTGCAAAGCCTGGGCTGTCCTCCACTTACAATAAAATTTCTGTGTAGAGGAGAAGTATGGTAATGTATTCATGATGCCAGCCATGTACCCCTTGAAGCATGAAGCGAAATGCCCAAAAGAAATATTTGATATGTAAACATAAGAGGAGTGCCCCTTAATTATTCAAGTACCATGAGATGAAATAAAGCTATACAGCATGTTTTCATGTTCTTGTAGAGAGAAATTCTGTTAGTTTGTCCGGAAGATCTGGCTATAGTAATCTAAATAAAAGAGATTTAATATGAAGTCTGGATTTATTTAATCATAATCTTATAATACTTGAAACCCTATTATGCGTTTGAAATTATAGTGTCTATAATTGCTGTATGTAATTTGTATGCATTTTATTTTCCTATAAATCCTGCTGTAGAATAAGAAATGTTGTTCTTGGGTGCCTTAATTAAAACGGTAAGATGTATTTCGAAAGAAATCTCATTGCTGAATGTGGTTAAAGTGCATGAATAATTCAGGGTAAACATAGCCATAGGATGATTGGAATTGAGAACATTGGGGCATATTTCCCTACAGGTCTACGAGCACAGAGTTCCCAAGTAAAACAACATGCACCAAGCTCCATCTCTGATTGGATCAGTTGGACACGAAACAGCGAGGAATCCCGTTAATTGAGCGAGAAGTTGACACCAAGGTTGCCGATGTCAAGAGTAGAGGAATATTAGCCTGTCGATGTAGGCAGTGATACATTGCAAGACCGCCGAAACACAACCCGGTTTTGCATTTTATCACCGCCTTCTCGGGTAGGCAAAAATAACCAGACCTCGCCGGACGGATGTGATGAGAAGACAAAGGATGGGCTACAGCGGAGTGAGAAATCAAGCCGATCGAGCGGAGATCGAGGCAAACGAAGAGCAAGCAGGAAATGTAATGTCTCTCGTCAGGATGGATGTGATCGTGCGTTGTATGTTGTAAATGAGGGATATATGTATGTAAGCTTCTTCTTTAATGGGATGTCGTCTGCTTGGAAAGACTATAAGAATTTTCGGGGAGAAACGATGATTACAAAGTTCATACTGCATAATAAGCTGCTTTGCAAAGGGACGTGCTGTAATAATAAGTAGTCTAACCATGTTAAATTGACATGTTGTAATGATAGGTAGTTTAATCATGTTCAATTAATTTCATCGCCCTCGAGTGTGCTTATCCATCATTGTGCTATTGTGCTTATCCATCATTTACATTTCTGTACTTCTTATAGACATTATAACACATATGGGGGAAACCGAACCATTCCCTAGAATGTTCTACATACGTTTAATTTTCTCTTAGAGAGCATGGGAAAAGGAAGCCGTAGAGTGTTGCCTCCATACGATCATTCATTATGGCGTGAATGAGATCAGGGCAAAATCATCTCGCCATTTCATCTGGTGCATCCAATTCCTTTTTTTTTTTAATATTTACTCTTATCATGGACCTATACTTGGTGTAGCAGGCAGTTACTATCACGTCTCTACTTAACGCTTGAATGATTCCTGATATAACAGAAAATAACTTTTCTTTTTACTTATTTCTACGATGCATACTTACTCTTCCCTAGCTGCACTTTATAGTAATTATGTGATGGGAGAATTTCACTTGGTGATCAAAAGACTGGAAATATATCGTTGGAGCCGGAGGCTTCTTGTCGGGATACTACTAACTGATGTTAATACACGCATTAACATCGCCGTTGATTTTCAGGAATTATCTACTTGCTGTTTGCTTTTTAGTATCTTTAAAACGCCACCGAGTTCTACTTCATGTCACCTTATTCGAGACCAATCCTTGTATGGGTAAATTATATTTTAGGCATCGCATATATAAATGCATTCAATTGCTCTATTAAGCTGTAATGTTATTGCAATTATTGTGACGGGTGATTAGTAGAACGAAATGCCTACACCGAAAAACTGAAGTGACTCGTAATCATTCGGTTCTTATACTGGATATTACATTGCATGACACTTTCTCTATTATAAGCACGGTCTATTTAGATGAAGTGGGGAAAGCGTCAAGTAACTCGTATTCAGATAGATTGGAAATAAAATATTCTATGACGCAGTGAAATCCAAGGCTAATCCGTCAATATATGAGTGTCTCTCTTTAGGTATTTTATGTCCAATTTTAATAATCCTCTGGCCCTTTCAATGTGGCCCCTGGGGAATGATGTAATCCGAGGTTAGGGTTTGTTCCATCGCTCCACAGCCGACAGCTACTTATATATATGCAATAAGAGGCCTGTAGGCACAGCGTCTTTGATGCTAGTCAGGATAATAAATGCTGCTTCATACTTTATTCGCACTACGAATAGCCACTCCTTAATTGCTCCCCATCGTGATTTCAATTGCTCCGATCAAGATGATTGATTTTAAGGCAATACTGCTTGAGGGTAGATCCTAGAACGACATTAATCATCACGATCCTTAAAACCTGGCAAATTTGAAATCGAAATGTGCGTAATTGACTTGTGAAATCTGTTCGCAAAGGGTAAAATGAATTGTGATTTCTATACTCAAAGAGCAAGTACGGTAGTAATAATGATATTCATGCGAATGTGCTAGCCTTGTACATGGGGAAGCTAATTCGCATGATTAAAAAACAAGTCCTTTTTTCATCGATTAATACCAAATCACATGTTGATGTATCTTCTTTTCAGTAAGGGGTATACTACGGTGGCCCAATATCCCTAGCTCACTAATCAATAGCGTGTAGGGAATATGGACCACCCAGTAGAAAGGCCCTGCGAAGTAAACCCTGGATATTAAATTAAGAATCCGGTGTGGATCAGGTGCACTAACCTCAGCGTTATCAGCTCGAGTATAGACAATAATTTATCCCCATCTTCCCTTGTTGCTATCACAGTCACTCACGGTCATTGAACCGAGCATTCCTTGGGGTAGCATCATCTATGTTAGGAATGAATGAGCCGGTCATGGAACATCCTTGTGATGTTAATGCTATACAGCAAGCAAACCTTACACATTTTATTATCATTTAGGAAGAAAAAATCAATGCTGCATCTTTGAGCTTTGTATAATATTATGCCAGAATGACCTGCGAAACCTTTTGACGATTTTGGTAATACATCTATCAGTAAAATCTAAAATCAGCAGTAAAGAAAGCTCTCCGGCATTATTTGCCAATAAAGTGTTACTCTATAAGATGTGTAATACTGATATAATAGAGTGTTGCCTCTATGAATATATATACTTCTAATAAATGAATTAATAGGCACACATTGTTACTTACTCACTAATGATTTGCACTGCGTTTGTGCAGCCCTAAAACAAAGCTCTCTTGAGAGACACTTAATACAATCACATTTGTTACTGAAACTTTCAGGAGGATAGAACTCCTTGTCAATTCTTTGCCACCATAATGAACTTTTCGCGATTCATAAAAACAGCACTGGATCTATTTCAGTTAGCCCTCTGAGGTGCAAACCGACAATTCTATTACCGTAATGGCAAAAATAGACGATTGCGGAAACCATTAGAAACTATCCTCGGGGAGACATTACAATATATCTATTGATTCCTCTATGAATGGATAAATGGATCCCTACCAAGAGGAAAGAAACAAGTTAATTTCCTAATTGCATTCCAGTAAATGTTCCATCAAATAAGCTAACCAATTTTCCCTCTTTCATCCCTAGTCTATCATTTATTCGAGCATCGTTTTATACTGTTACATTATGAAAGAACAGATTTATCTGGCCTGTATCGCATAGTAGTTTTGCTATTCCCAATGAACGAGGAAGGGATTCTAGACGTGCATTTTAGAGTATTTTCAGTGAACAGAGCCCTCAACTTAGCTTGTTACCACCTTGAGAACACGCATATCTGTGCAGTGCGTTTTGATTAGAGAAAATACATGTGATTTCTACTGACTGATGTACTTTGTGGAGAGGCGAAGCCACTTGTTAATTTCGTAGTTCTGTTACGTACTAATAAGTCTATGTAAATAATGTTAAGGGAATAATCACATGTGAGGTTATTTAAATGTTGTAGTTGTAATATAAATATGGAATACAAATTCGTGGCTGTTCTGAAATAGCGTATCAGACACACTTGGAGTGAAAATGTACGCATCATCGCTTGTGGCTTCACCACTCACGATAATATGTACATTTTCACTCCTTCATGTGTCTGATGCTATATTTCAGAAGAACCACTCGCTGCATTCCCTCTAAATATACAACGACGGTTTGTGACGGTTTGTGACGTAACAACACCCCTTCTCATGCTGAGGCTTCTGTTCTACTGGGATAAAAACTGTTCTTCAGATAAGATCATAACCTCGGTTCTTTAAATAAAAAGCTGTCTTCTGGTGGAGAGGAAAAAGGTTCTTCCAGTGCTTTTGTATGTTCGTTTACACATCTTTTCCACATTTTATAAATATTCTCTGCAGTGACCCACGTGTGGCACATTGACCTTATGGAGATGTTATTGTCCACTCTTTGTTCTAAAAATCTGTTTATTGGCTGCATGTACAGGGCTCTAACTTTCATGGGGATTTTCTTTGTATTGGTCTCAAGTGAGGTTACCTGGGTATTGGTTTTTCCTAAATAATTGTTTCAAGGAAGTTAAATTTCACTTATTTCGTCTGCTGCAACGAACCAATTTGAGGCAAGCTGAGAGTATGCAGGGGGGGGGGGGGGGGGGCAAGGCTGTTCCTCAAAGCATACCACAGTGTGTGGGGCGTCTGCACACATACTTCTAAAAGGATATTTACTGCCTGCATGCATAGGGCTCTAACTTTTGAGATGGCTTATATAGATCCCAAGAGAGGTTACCTGGGTATTGGTTTATCCTAAATATTTGTTTAAAAGAAGTTGAATTCGTGACTGCAACGAACCGATTTCCGGCGGGCACAAGGATTTTGGAACTCATTTTGGAATTTTGGAACTCATCTGTGCCCTCTACTGAGGGCACACAGTGCAGATCCAGGGGGACTGGAGGAGGGGTGGGGTGATCGTTTACACAGATGAAAGGAGCGCATTTGGCCCACATTTTAATTTCTTTTATTTGCTTTTTCTTGCACCACCCCTGGAAACTACATTTTATACTTCCTACCCGTGATACATGGGGGGCTTCTAGTATATAACAAGAGCACAATGTCACGAACCTTCTCACAGTGGACATTAACAAAAGGGTTTGACAGGATCGGGGAATGAACAGTTCTGGCAGACTGAAAGGGACCGTTCAGATTTCGAATTCAATGCCTTTGACTTTCCCCGTTCTCTAAGAAGCTTACAAGGAATGGGGTAATTAATTAAGTGTCGTCTACATGGTGAAAGGAAGGGGGTATGGTTTAAGTGAAGAGAGAGTTTCGGAAGGAATTCTATAATAATTGATTGGTTTGCCTGATACTGCTCCAACCCTTCCATTTGAGGTAATTTTCAGAAAGGCAATATAGGGCTTCATAACGATATGGATTGGTGAGCATGCAGTTGAAAAAACGCCTGGATAACAACATAAACCATATGTATATAGTTCAGTCGTGTATACCTATAGTGGAGCTCCAGTATAGATAGGAGTTGGTCTGGCCAGATTTCTTCACCCTTTTCGAGAAGTTCTGCCTGTTCAGACCTGTTAAGGAATTCAATGTTCCTTTAAATTGAATAAATTGTGATTGTGTCAATGTGCATTCAAGGCGCCTGAAACGATCCAATTCTTTGCAGTAAACTACGCCGACAGGTTTAAATGTTGGGTGTCCAATGCAGTGCACTCGATCACCCTTCCTACCAAATCCATTTGGACGTGTGGGATAGGAGAGGGATCTTAAGAACTCTCCACAGTCCTACGAGTGTACCCATTTTTTCTGACATGCCCTCTTGCAATTGACATAAATCATGGCTGACTTTTCCCTGTGTCCGTGTATGTGGCCAATACGAACATGACTAGTTCTTATTTCTTCATATGGCTCACGTGATGTTCCTATTGTTTCATTTCGCCCGAGTGATGGCACTGCTCGAGGAGGTTTTATTAGCTTTGTTTTAAGAAATGAAGGCCCGGGCTGGCGACGTAGAAGGTCTGAAGATCAGAAATAAGACCTTATCAAGGTCATTTTTCATCCTGTCAGTCATTATTATTTGATTTGACTGACTCAAAAAAACGTCTGAAGCAATTCAATAAGCATACGTTGCGCTGCGACGACATTATTTGAAGCTCGCTTGGCAAAAACGACCAGACCACAAATCCGCTTTTTGTTTCAGGAATGAGACAAAATATAAGATTAAACGTACAATTGCTTATTCGATTTAAACATTAAAACGTTCCTTTTTTCAAAATAGATTGACAATAAAAAAAGTTTGGGTAAACTGAATACTCCATCGCTGTTTGTCAACTTTAATTGTTCTCAGAGCCGCACCAATACATTGATCAGAATTACAAACGGGGTACAAGAGATGGTTTCTCATGGAGTGGATACACTTAAGGAGCTACCGATTCCTGCAATAATCACCATTCAATCTCATCATGTCTATTCAAATTTCAAATTCTGAAAACATTGTGCTTCTACTTTGGCAGGAGCTAGGTCGTGAGAAGGAAATAATCGATGAATTTAAATGCAAACCTAAACATGCACATTTGGTCAGAAACTACGGTGAGTAATGCTAAATGAAACGAAATGCAGAAATCGCGAAGTCATTAGCTAATTTGAAAGTTGTCAAAAGTGAATGTTCTGAAATTAAAATTGATTTGTAAGGAGGCTCGTGGGGATACAAATCGATCATGATAATTACTGTACTAACGATGGCATGATGCTAATTTGGCTTCGTTTTCTCAGTGCATTTCTTTTGATCTAAAAAATGGTAATATGGTATTCAATGAGAAACACTTCGATGTTGGGACAATTTGCATCAAACCTTAGGCAAGTTTCGTGCAGTGGCTATCACTTTGACACAGGCAAACATATACTGATGCGAGTGGTATAATTAGGATTTCACACAATCTGTATTCTCCCATAACAAAGATATCAAATTGATCTTTGTCTTCTTCGTCCAGGGTTTATTTGATTTCAATTTCAAGTCTGATGACCCCCTTTATTCGTCCAGCTGCGATCTCAGTTAAAATCGGTAAAAAACTAACGCTTTTCTCATTTGTGTTTCGTTCTTTTCCAACCCACCTAAAAGTCATTTGACCAACTTTGGAGAATTTGTTTGCTACCTGGCTTAAAAGTCCACATTTATACTTTGGAGACACACCAAACTCCTTTCCTACGGCGGCTACACTTATTATCGCTCACTGGCGGCCATTTCTCTCGGTAGATTTGACTTCAAATTCTTGTATTCATAAACATAACAGCAGCAGAACATTGATGAATTCAGTCCTATAAGTCAAGTAGATTAGGTAAGAATCTGTTTGTCATTTCGAGGAGACTTCGTATAACACCACTTCTACGGTGTAAAAGACACATGTTGCACGGGGGCATTCTTAACGTTGCCATACAGCAGGTGGCATTGGAAATACTTGTCGCTGATGCGCAGATGGGTTCTTAATCTCATGTCTGTCCACCCATGTCACTCACAAACCCCTTCAAGTCACGTTACATGCATAGAGGCGGGTAGCAAGGGGCATAATGAATAGGCAATAGCTGCTGATGCAGAAGACAAATTATGGCGTATAACTGGCAATATCTTATTAAGGGTCTCAGATGGGAGTGCATTATTGTATAGGCAGATTAGCGGATGAGATGACCATCAGGGCATAAAGTCCACTTCATTGGAAATACAGCTGGGAGGTCCCGTGAATATGGTTTTAAATAAATCAGTGTTTTTCTGTTTTGTTGTTAACAGGTCATTTGTTACAACGCACCCCCGCCTCGACCAACTTATAGATCATCTATATATATCTCATCTCCATCTAACAATCACCTCATCACTTCAGTCATATTGATCATTCATGATCGTATCATTTCCCTGCAATAGACATATAATAAAAATGAATTTGCGCTTCGGTCGGCTACTTTACAAGCTCTATAGCTAGCCATTCGTCAACTCTTCCATTATTTATCACGAAATCAACTTCGTGTGTTTTCAACTCTCCCAAACTTGACGTTTAGATTGACTCTCTCACGTTCCAATCGCATTTCGACTTTTGACTTATATATTAGTAATATCAACATTTCCCCGCCCACGGGATGATCAATCAAGTGCCACTCTAAATTACCTAAAGGGACAGTGCTATATGCACACTTAATTTGTGACTGTCATAACTCTACCGCAGGAAACTTTCCTATATGGGGAAAACTTTTATACTTGGTTCAAATGTGCTCAGCATCAGGACAGGCTCTATTGGTAAACCCGTAATGTGATGAGACACGTAATAAATTATACAAAACATGGTTCGCCTATACCTAGTGGAAAAAAAGAAATTAAATTCGCCGAGTCATTGTGAGAAAACAACATTAGGTTGGCAATGGTGAACACAATTACACGTGTCCCCCGGGAGGGGCATTATCTCTAATCCCGCCACCCCATGTCTCATATCAAATAGAGAGGTGTGTTCCACTGTGGCTACCAGCCCCTCTTACCTTGTACAACCACGCTCTTATCCAGGCTTACACACGTTTGCAGACGCTTCCTTGTGATTTCCCCAGGTCCTTTTTATTCCCAAAGAGCACATACCCGCTACAAGGAAGTTCATATAGTGTGTATTCAAGAAATTGTGTTGACTTTTAACGACAAAACATAATATATGACAGAAATTATTTATTTGTATTACTGGGCAATTCAAATATGGTGCCTAATTTAGGCTTCGTGGTATGCCTATTAGCCTTTAGAAGCCTGGCTTCCCCACGGGGCCACGATTCGTCCAGACACCTCGTGCACAAAGAAAACCAGTGCAAAGACAGTGTGGCACATTGTCAAACCTGCGACGGAAGAGTGGGAGTGTATTACATGTGCCCTGACCTTGAATACTGCAATGAGGAAACGCCTACTTTGATGCATTTCTGACAACATATAGGATGTTATAGGCTTCCTTTATTATTTCGATGGAAGTCCCACTCATGTGTTGTCCTTATCATATTCGCCTAATTTCGTCATTTTGATTTCACAGATTTAATCAAAAGGGCGCAAATGTCAATTAAAGCCAACTGAATGTAATTAGCCATGGCTAAAACATGCAATTTCATGTTTAATCAGTGTCTGATAATACGAGTAATGAACCCTTATTACTGCAGGCTCGATGTAACATCATCATCAAGGCTGGATTCGGAGCTGTAAATTACGTGATGAGTATAATTACATAATGTGCAGAATAAAATCACCTATCCAGGATCATGACTTTACATTTCTAAGATATCGGAGTTCTGTATGACGAATTGATCTAGTACTAATGATAGAATAGCTGCCTGGGAAAAACGTTTTCATTCTGATCTATTATGGAACGTAGTATTGACTCACAGAATACTCAGCGTAATGTTGGAGTGTGTGCCACATAAAAGTGACCTATAGTCAACATATTAAATGTTGGAGAGTGTGTCGCATATAGCGACCTATAGTCAGCTTGTCCTATTTACGTTGACCCAGGATGAAGTATTTACCGGAAAATGACAAATGATGCATGGTTGTAAATCAATGGTGGGTGTGGGAAATGATTATCTCTCTGTCGCATACATATTATTCATGCTACCAAATACACTTTGGGGTAGATACATGCAGGAGTAATTTGGGGGGGGGGGGTGAAGATGAGGCATATTGGTACTAATGGTAGAATAGCTGTCTGGGAAAAACATCCAATAGATACCATACCTGTGTTCATATGTATATATGCGGGAAATTACGATATATGGTTTACGGTGGTGCCCTCACAGGTTTAGAGACAAACCAGAAGTGTGTCATCTCTCGTATTTATGTTCTAATCTGGAGAGAGGTTCTTGTGCTTTTTCTAAACTTTTCAAGAGCCAGGCTAGAGGCTATAGACCTGGGGGTTCCCCCCAATTAAATTCACTCAAACAAATTGTTAAATCCTTCCTACATAAACATGCTATACAGGTGACACTTCACGTGACATATCATATCCACAACCACAACGGGCGCAGACCTTGCCCGGGCCATTCCTGTATATATACCCAATGCTTCAAACTAAGCAGTTGTAAGTTCGATATTTGTTTACATGTGCTGACTAGGGTGGCCAGTCAGACAGAGTGGGCCATTGAAGTTATCAATAAAAGTAAATCCCCACCAGTGGCGCTGTTGCTCACCAATATGTCTGCCTCCTTGTAAGAGAGAAACTGTCTTTCTTTTCTTATATTTTTGCTGGTAAATAATGATCTCGATCACTATAATGGTGCAGAGGAATAAGACTATAATGTTTCTGCTATTTGCAAAATAAAATCTATAGCTAAACAAAATCATGTATTGTTTCCTCAGTAGTCTTTGGACTTTAAGAAGATTGGATTCGACCAATCTTGTCCGTCCGACTGGCAGACTCATTTTAAAAAAGCATTTGATACAGTGAATCACCAGATATTACTAACAAAAATCCAAAAGAATTTTAATAGCCCAGACCTATACAAATTACTTAACAATTACCTAGAAAATCGATATATAAAAAAACAACTGCAACAATGCTATATCGGAAGCAAAGAAAATCACCTGTGGCATACTCCAAGGGATAACAATAGGCCCATTAATGTTCTTATTATATATAAATGACCTATCAGATAACATAAAGAATAGCTCGGTGCAAATATATGTTGATGACACCATAATATTCACAGAAACACTAAGTAATGGGAAATCAGAAACTCTCCAAGAAGATCTAAAACACCTGGAGAACTGGTGCAAGATAAATAAAATAACAATCAATACAAAGAAATCAAATAGTATGATTATACAATGCAAAAGAGGCAAAAACTCCAATAATAGAACTAGCAAATATATCATACAAAATGAGGAGCTAGAGTCAATTACAACATATAAATATCTAGGGATCCATATAGATAACACTTTGACATTCAAAAAACAAATTCAGCAAGCAGCACTATCAGCAAATCTAAGAACAATCAACTTAAAAAAATCGAAATTCACTAACAACTAAAATCAGCATCAGCATATAAAACAACAATTCTTCCACTCATGGACTATGGAGACATATTATATGACTCATGTACTAAGGAGCTAACTAGAAAACTCCAAACTATTCAGAATAGGGCTATAAGAATAATCAAGAAATTGCCCAAAGGAACACAAATCCAAGAGAACATGCAGACATGTAGGGATTTACGATATCTAAACATTACAAACTGTATGAGCACTAAATATTTCTGTTGGCGAGGCTGAGAGGCCTTATTGCATTTCAGGAAGATCCTTTGGCTCGTGAACCAGAATGTTTGGCCACTCTACGACAGCGGCCTTAAAATGATGTAACTATTTACACAATCCGCAATAGACCTCTAGTTTAGGGCTGAGCAACGTAAGGCCCAAATCCTAGTAATGTCGGCGATGTGCTGCTCTACGTACCTGTATACATAATACAGATGGAAACAAATGATGTAATCCATGACATGAACGGAAGGGGAGCGATGCACCGTAGATCTCTAATAGTAATATGGAAAGCAATGACTATTCGATATGGTTTTCTTGTGCAGCTTAAGAAATCCTTTCATCCCCAACCGTGCCCCAGGGACGGGAAATTGGCAAGAACCGGTATAGTGTTCTAGTTCTGCGGGCATATTATTGAGGGCGCTCACTGCTCCTCCTGGTGGTAAACTGTGTAATCGCCATACCTGAGTGGCGCTGTCAGCCACACACTCATTTATCAAACTTACTCCGTTTATCGCCCACTTTATGTCACAGCACCACCTGGCGTACTATTATTCCACTACGCGCAGACTCTTTAGTAATTATAAATACCAGTCTTTCTTCCTTCCGACAAATATTGAAAATCTATCTTTAAAATGTTCGTAATACTTATATTCGAGTCATTAATGTTATAATTTCAACATGCAGCTGTTTTTTAAAATTCTCTCTAGTGACTTATAACACTTTTTTTTCTTAGAGGATAGCAATTCTCATCCATTAGTGTCGGATAATGGGAGAATAGTGTCGGGAATCGGTCATGCAAAGTCATAATAATAACATTTTGTCGTTTTACACGTTTTCGAAATGAAACGGTTATTTTTGATTTTGTCGTCCCATTACGACGGTGTATGCAAATGGTATCCCGTATAATAATCAATTATTATATATATTTGTAACTGTAAAATGTGTAAAAAAAAATTATAAATAGAATGAGTTTGGTGTAGAACATGTTAATCTAAACTGATTATTTTACTTAAATAACGTAAATAGCTAAACGGTGTATTTGCGTTGTTGGCTTTCTTCATCATACCAGTGTATTAGCCTAGTTTTGCGCCTCTTATTAAAGTGCCTGGGTAGATGATATTGGAATTCTGCAATAGTGTTTACGAATGCACCAAGGGAATCCAAAGGCTTTCCTTGTGGCAGCTGACTCTCCATGTCTGCCTAATTTGATTTGATAGTGTGATGGAAGTAAAATGGCCTTCCCTATTGTTGAAAGATTTGATTTGGAAATTTTACATTCAGAGCCAATTTACTGGGGCAGATACCATTACCTGGATGGCGCTGGTATACATACTGCACTCTGCTCCATACAGCAATGACGTCTGTGCACGAGAACAACAGTTTTTCACCACTCACAAGTAGAGACTAGTGAATAACCGTCGGGGAATCTTTTATTTTCTGTTTAAATATTTAAGAAAATATCATGTATTAATAATTAAAATATTGATCAGCTATGGTGCGTCATCATACTAAACATTGAAGTGGTAATACTAATCTATTATATATCTAATTTTACTGTTACATATTTCAGATGGGGCTAAGTTCATGAATGCATTGGTATGGCATTGAAAACCTGTACCCTAAGATGGTAACCTTGTGTCATGCAATGTATCCCACTCTAGATGTAAACGTTGTTTCATAAAAATGCATTATTTAGCACTTATTGGACGAGTTGCCGCACGGCGCGTAAATAAAGGACGAGATCGAAGATCGAGTCCTTTATTTACGCGTCCGTGCGGCAATGAGTCCTATAAGTTGAGTATTATACATGCCTAGATTTGCATGTAAAACGTGCTTAATTAAAAAGATAATAAGATAATTTACCATAATATCTGGTTTCGTATAAGAGGAATGGAACTAGAAACAGTTGAAACATGGAGAAAGAAAATGCAAAAATATGTCATGGGCCATGTTGAAAAAGGTCTTAAAGGATAGAGATAACCTTTAATGAAGTTGTAGACAGAATAGAGGTCAAAAATGATAAGTGGACAAGAGAATGAATATATGTCTGTAGAGTGTAAATGGAGCACTTGTTTCGAAATTCAATGGCATTGTATATCACACTCAAGTACTTGGGTTTGAAAATGATGATTGATTTTATTTGTATGGACTGACCCTATGGGTATGTTTTTAGAGACTGGCAAAAAAAATGTAGAAATGGAGATAACTGATGTTGTGAATAGCGAGTATAATGAAATTAAAACCAAGTTGTAACATCTAAATTTCAATGTAATTAGTGTAATAAAACTGTTGTCTATCATAAAGGTAAAATTGAGAATAATGTTAAAAGATATAAATTGATGATTATGTACCACCAACTTTTCGACAAATGAGAATTATCACTGTGTGAAGTTTTGTCAATAAAATTTATTAAAAAAAAAAAAGCACTCGCACTGGCAAACTTGCGTCGGCACAGCGTTACAAGTAATGAGCGGCCGTCAGGGCCTCGGTATTGAATGCGTGTATAATAAATATAATTAGGTCTCAATTTTAAATCCACATTTAATTTGAAAGGAAACGTGAACATTTAATGGACATTTTTTTAGTTGTGTGCGTATGACTCTATAGATACGTGGCAGTTGTCAATAGCTTATAATGTATCCAATGTGGAGGGACTGTAGAACTACAGTACTAGGGGTAATGATAGATGACACAACAAAAAGACATATGTATACATACATAAGAATACTGAAGAAAGATAGGCACTGATGAAAAGAAACACTTATTGCTAATGCAGAGTTAGAGGTATGTTTGTCTAACCAATGCGCCAGTATATGTTAGGAGCAGGAGCATAGCCACTCTGGGCGAGAGGTCAATTGAAAAACAAAACACCCCCCCCACCCACAACCTATAACACCCACTCACCTACAACCTGTAATACACCATTACTTGTTTCATTAATCCCGTCCATAACGGATCTTCAAATCATCTTTACTTTATCAAATCTAAAATATCTATTAAAAGTTTGTAAGGATTCAAATCAAAAAATAATATTTCCGTGAATTCAACTCTCATTCGTGGCTTGTTTTAATGATCATCAAATCAGAACCTCATGGTGGAAGCTATTTATTTCAGGTGCCTTTCTTTGATGTTCATGTAAAGAAGTAAATAATGTCTTCTTTAGTGTCAATATGTAGAAAATGCTGAACGAAATGGATGCAATCATTGGCTTCATAGATAGAAGGAATTACTAATGAACTAAAAGACTGAGATTGAGACGGGATTCTACGAGGGAAATGCTTTAATTATAAAGTCA
Organism: Sthenelais limicola; assembly: GCA_942159475.1. Lineage (NCBI taxonomy): Eukaryota > Metazoa > Annelida > Polychaeta > Phyllodocida > Sigalionidae > Sthenelais > Sthenelais limicola. The sequence continues at coordinate 10,443,753 of OW804100.1, read as the reverse complement.
GGTTTCCGCCTACATTCAACCTCTGTGACAGAGAAGCGACGAAGTTTCCAGCATTCTCAGTTCAACGAGGCTGCTATCAGTAAGACCTAATTCAAAACATTCTTATCTTCCACGATTACTTATCGATTCGTCAATCCACACTCAGATACTTGCAGAGTGGACACACCTGCCTCGCACTTGCCTTGCCTGCGCCCAATTCTCGCTGATTCTAGTCAGGTGTCCGGGATCAGGAACTGTTTCAATGACCTCTTCTGCTTTGGATAGAATAATCCTTGCTTACTTATGCTCTACAAAGATATCGACTTGGTATCGCAACTGCAAAATTAAATGACAACAATTTCTTTCACATACCGCAGAGTTGAGCCTGTGGTATACCATGTGATATATATATGTGAATATATGAATATGCAGCAAAGCTTTAGATACATTGAATACTGTAGAAAGAGAGAGAGAGTCGCTAGGAGAGAGACCTAAACGTAGGGCATCACACACTCGTAAAAAGTATTGAAAGAGGCAGGGATGTAGACCTTTTTGTGGATAATTCATGATCAAGGAGGCGTTGCAAGACGTAGGCAATGAAGGGCCCTGATCTAGTGTTGCCTCGAGCTAGCACTACTAAACACTGAATTATAGCAAGTGCCTCCATAACGTTCCAACCTGTTGAAAGCCCATTATGGTGGTTAGTAATGAATGTGACCCTATGTCACTCATCCAAGTTTACAGAGCAGAGCAGTTAGTATTAGTTTCACTAAGGGATGTATAGTGTTTATAAAGACTTAAGTACTGCAACAGGCCATTTGTTGCTGGGATGTACATGTTTGCATTGCTGTTCTTTAGTTTTGCCCAAGTCTACTCGCCACCTACGTCTTACGAAACGCAAAACAGGTTGGCGCCATTATTCCATCAGAGCGGTATGTGACATTTTTTTGTTTTACTTGCAATATATCTGAGTGCTTAAATGTTGGCTCTTGACCTTCTATCAGTGAAATGTATATAGAAGTTGTGAATAGTGATAATTGTAAATATTTTCTTTAGTATAATAAACAGATGAAATAGGCCAGATTTTCTCTCAGATAGTTACACCGATTTTAATAATGCAAACATATCTAAAGCAATCTACCCCTATCTCAAGCTTTTGACACATCTGTAATGCATAAAAAAAGATTATAAACACAGGTGGGAATTTCTCAGATACAGATTTAACATGAATCGAAATAGTATCTTGCAGTCGAAAACAAACAGTTCAACAGATCAAAGGTGTCGGATAAAAGGAGCTGGGAAATAAAGCTTCTCAAAATATCAAGCAATGAATACAATGAAAAAAGACTGACATTCTGAAAATGGCAATTTTACGAAATCTTGACATCGGTGATCTTTCAGAACTGAAAACATCTTCTTCTTGTCATGTTCGCACACATGTTAGATGCCATATTTTGTTCATAGGTAAAAACTTAAAAAACGAAGACAAAAATATTTCTATATGTCACCAAGAGAACAATACTGGGATTTAAGGTCATTGCATGTGTACAAGGAGTCGCAGTAGAAGTAGAACAAAAATTATTTGGGTAGGATTTTTACTCGAAGGTTAACAGGTTTTGTTAAGGTAGATTCGGAAATGCCAAAGGGAAGGATTGATTTCATAAAGATTTCTTCTTAGCTCTTACAAAAATCAAATCTTCGACTTCCTTTTCTTCCTCACACTAAAGATTTCTAATGGGAATTCCTTTGATGGCGAGATGCCCAAACTTGGGCTGGGCTCAAACCCATTGTGTGCATAAATTATGAACAAAAATAGAGCAATTTGGAAATTCATTCTTTAAAACTTGATATCAGCTGCACCTAGACCAGTATGATGTTGATCGTTGCACAATTCACTCTTCTCAAGTTTATATGCTCATACCCAGCCATTATAATGCTTCTCTTGTAATTGAACTTCTTCAGGAATCATGTAACTTGTAAGTCAGATAAGCATTTTCGCTCGTCCTCGTGTGTATATATATAGCGCACATAATGTGCACTTAATGACATGGGACTATACTGCGATGTCACAATTATACTATTAGATAGTATAGTATTACGTTACTGTTGTATAAGAAATTCCACTAGGAAGCTTATACAACAAATAAATGTTGTAAAATAGCCAATAGCAAATATGGGCTCGGGTGATCGGATCGGAAATCATGTAGAAGCGGAGAAAACCTATGCCCCATGAAGAAGCACAGCAAAAGTTGATGTTTAATTAAAGTATCTGCCATTGAGACCCGAAAATAAATTGCATTACAAGCATGATTTAATACGATATTCAGATCATCATGAAGGAAGAACTACGTACATGTATGTTTTATAGCTAGAATAGATCTTAATTATAGTGATTCTGCCACAAAAAATGCAATGGTTTAGAGGCTTTTAAAGGGGAAAGTGCACTGTCAATGATAATCCCAAGAGAGCTTATTCTACAAGCTTGTATTGGATATTATAAAGATTAAATATGTATCATTATCTACTGGTTATAAACAGTGTATACGATCAACGCCAATAGTCCAGAGTTTATTTATTTCATTTGCTTCAGATGTGGCACGAGCTGACATTTCTAGAACCAAGGGCACTTAACCCCGAAGTGGGAGCTCCGCGGATGAGAATACTCTTCAATGATTGGTCACACAATTAAGAACTTCACGTTGAACGTTTGCAGCGGATTCTGATTTCCTAAAGGTGTTTTGTGCCTCTTATAGCTTCTTGAATAGTGCACTGGGATAACATCCGGAAATTGATGTTCTGTTCACAGCTGCTCATCACAGTATTAAAATGCCCAATCAAACCTTCGTCTCTCCTCAACGTGACTTCATGGGACATCTGCAGGTGTTAACAACAGCTTAAATGCAAATGCTGAAACCCGCCTTCATTGAAAGGAAATGTTCTGCCAGCTGAAGTGACACCTAAATGTAATGGATAAAAATGGGGAAATTATCATAAAGGAAATATATAAATTTATATTCCTATAAGCAAAGTAAACATACTTTCTTTTTCTTTTCCTCCTTATAAAGCACAGGATCAGGAGCTTTATTAGAGTATCAGGAGATATCCCTGTGTATGCATGGAAGTTATATGAATGCACCCGCTCCATCTCTCTCAATGTCGCCCATAATATTCTATAAGGGCGGCGATCCTTCATTTCATGCATCTAGAATCAATCAAGTGGGAAGATAGAATGCTGTTTTTCAATTTAGATACTGTTGTAAGATTAAGTAAAGATTAGAGTGAATCTACCCTGTTGATTGAACTTCCCCTTACATGATGCATGGACAAAATACTTTGGATGCATACCTTCAATATTTAAATTTTTCATTCATTTCTTTGGTATCGACCAAGAGGACAATGCCCTCATAATATATGTAAAAAAGGGCCATGATCACATGATCACATATAACTACATCAATCTGTGCACAGGAGATGTTCGGTGGAATAGAAGCCTCTCCACCATTACCAGTAGAGGGCACTCGCTGTAGGTTAGATGAATGAGCTTCGATAGCATTCTCGGTAGTGAATTTTGTAATCATATTTTGCGAAATATGGAAAATGATAAATCGTAATGGAATTATTTAGAACAGTGAAATTGATATTAATCACTGGTTTGGCTTTCATGGCTAATGTGAACTATTGTTTTATGCTTTCAAATTACAGCTCACACTCTTCGCTACTTTAGCAAGAGCAGCTGGAAAGGTTTTAAAATCTTCGAGGCGCCTATATCACACCGGAGATGTGAAAAATTAGGATCCAACCAGTGATTAGAGTGTCAGGTTGTCGCAGGCATTATCGAGTTTCTTATCAGCGTACACTCATTCGATTTTGCCCCCAGTCGTTTCAAGCATGAAAGTGACAGGGAATTTGGAAAGGTCAGGAAATCATTCAGTACCTGAAACTGACAGATTAAAGTTTTTGGGCCGCAGTTAAAGTTTGAGCAGTGGAATTCTTAGAAGCCTTAATTATTCGTTTGCGAGAAAAATGTAAGTCGCTAGACGAGGTGGTTTTTTTTACATTTCCAAAGTGTTAAAGACTTTTCAGTTGCTGGTATAGATTTGCCGTGAATCGATCTGCACATCATGTCCATTGCGATTGTGGAATGGTTTATAATCATATTAACACTACAGTGTAACACCTAAAATATTGTCTATTTCTTTTCTTTACTTCTCTTCTATTGCGATGTATCCATCGTTTGCCAGAGAGGAAATCTGTTTCTGACCAAACAAAATGATGTCTTTAAAATATTTATGCGGAGGTGTAGAGTATATGGATACCATTGACACCCCTGAATACTGTTGGTGCTGGTTATACGCTTATTTCGATTCGTGTCCTAATCATTACATTGCCTATTAAAGGAGCCTTGATGATATAATAGGGTTTTCGTATTTTCTGTACCACTAGCCTCCTGTTGAAGCTAGGCCCTTCTGCTATATACCACATAGTATTGACCTCTCTTACTCCGATCTAAGCGGATCTTACACATTTTACCTTCTCATAACATTGCCTCTTAATCAAGCAGAACATTGACAAAAAGGTGACATATACATGTATGTGGCATGGGGCCATCTCTTCCAATATGCACCTGCAGCGAAACCATTGACATTTGGAGGGCAATAACAACAATAACCATGCAATATACAATTAGATACGGTAACTTTTACAACTAAAACTGTGTTACCAGTTATAACAACAACTGGTATCATATAAATTACATTTATTATTTTATAATGTGAATCTCTACATAGATAATTAATAAGTAAAAACGCATGACTGTAAGATATCTCTAGATCAAATGTTCGTTACATTCTCTCTTAGTATATGTACCTTGCTATTAACAACAATATAGCCGTAATAAGGAGTAATACCTTTGTACTAAAGGTATTTCACAATTAAATATAACATCCAATTGATAGATTTTGCACCTAATTGAGCGCTTTTAATAATTTCTTGTAATGCGATTACCTTAAGATAAGTAATCAAACAGCCTAACGAGAATATCAACAGGTTTCACGAATACTTTAATGAGTATTTGAATTATAACTTGTCATTATATGTAATCGTTCAAAATTAATGTATACGAAATATCTTAATGAACCATGCAATGTACTTTGATACATATGTACTTTAAAGACTTTGATATTTCTTTTCTCATGCGCAAGACAATTAAACTTTGTATTTTAACTGCACACCCATACCGAAAATATATATGCGGACCCTGTGTGTGGAAAGAGTGGATAGATTGAAGGGCCAAACAATATGTGGAGGACATTATAAAAGATAAGGATATTGCGATATAGATAATTGGAACAGGAGGCTGAGGAAGGGTGATATTAGAATCCTTGGAGAGAAGACCCTAATGATTGAGAGGAAGAGGTTGTGATATATATTTGCTTTTATGGGAAAAACAGTCGTTGTCCCAGATGACTTCTTTTTAAAACCATTTGAATCTATGATGAGACCGGAGGCCTAGTACTCTGAAAGGTTAATGCAGAATTTAATAGCGTATGTTGGAATTTCTACCAGCAACTTACGGATATATGTCTAGCCTCAATAGTAGGATCATAAATGGCCCAGGAGGACATACATTAAAAGCCCCATGTCCTAGAGCTAATGGACTGTTTGTAAATTCCAGCTATGTCTGGCTTGCTGGCTCGTGGCTGTGCCTTGCCATTAGAATGTAGGCTAGGAAGCAATGAGCATAACAAATGTATGCCGAGACCTGTTACTTAACAGGAGAGCTTTTCACCAACTGTGTAGTGAGGCTGGCGGGGTAAAAGTCTGGCTCAGAATGATAGTAGGGTGCCCTCCTTATACCTTCTTCCTACCCAACCCCCTAACCTCTCACTCATCTCCCGTACTTCGCCTCCTCTTGATTTATGAACAAAGGTCAAATAAACTTAGTGGAAGTGTATGTGACAAGAAGCGGGTCTCTATGCTATCAACGAGGTGCACTGTCGAGTCTTGCCCGCAGATCAGCACATACTTATTGAATGATGGCGGAAGTTTGTTTTCAAAATATTTAGTTGAAGATTAATAGCCACCTGACTGATATTCTAGAACACATTCCAGTGCATGAGATGTTAAAGGGGATAGATTTTTAAAAGGAACCTCTAAGGAAGCATGAATGATAAATGAATGGACGTTCATACTTTCTAGATATTATGTTGTTTGAGCACTTTCACAAGGGGCTAAGAGCTAAATGGAGCACTGTTATCTATACATGTTGTATGTGCATTTACCGAAATATATTGGCTATAAAAGTTATGATTAAGGCTGTTCCTCCTAGAAGGGATGTAGTTCATTCGTGTCTGGGCTTTGAAACGAAAGCAAACAACTGATTAAATAGTGTTATTCTGTCTTTTCAGGAAAGGCCTTTGGTATAATTTGCAACGGTCATCCATTTAAGAGGTGAGTCTATAGTCGTCGTACTTAGAATACATATTAATTGACGATTTAATTAAACTTAAATTAAGCTTTGATTAAAAAAGAGATTTTAATATCTTTTGGGTCAGAATGGTTACGAGTATCAATTATTATCTAGACAAAAAGATATAAGCCTGGAAGAGACAATTGATTCCGAATTACAAGATGTTTTGCATTTTGTGAGTCCCAAAATGAACGTTTGGTGATACCAATATAATTTAATACAATGGAGTGGAACAAGCCGGTTGAAATTGACTCTAGTGGATTCTTGTTTTTAATTCCTTTTGAAAACATAAATATATGATTTATCGACTATAGGTAAGGCAACGGCCTAATATTCGAGACCTTCGTTATAATACTGTTGTGCATGATAAAAACACCTAATTTTGCTTATACAATCATCCTTTATACATCAATCCACAAAGACATTATTATAACAATACTCCAACAGATTCGAGTATAAGACAGCTGTGTTTAACACGTGAACTATTATTTCCACGTTTATTTACGATGTAATACACAAATCTTACAATAGGTTTTATGTAGAGCCTCATATTGTAATGTATTGTAACAGTCGGAATATTGTAAAGAGTTTTATCCTTAAGCACCATTGTGTAGATACAATATTCTCAGTTGAGGCAGACTAATACAGATTGCATTAACGGTCCTAGTTACTCTGCCGTTTAATTGATATTTTAGTATTCATATAAACCACTCACAGACTAAATCTCTGAGACGATTCAGATAATGGAAAACTGAGTCTTCAAAATGAAACAATTCAAATCTAATTCTAATGAATTATGAAATGATTATAGAACCAGATGATTAAGCGTTCCTCGGCCACTCTTGATACCATTCCCCATTTTAAGGACCGTCTTCAGTGCTGTACCATGGGATCCTAATATGATAAAGCCACGGTGTGGCTATCTATGAATTTAAAGTTGATATTTTTAGAGAATTCTTCGGACAATGAATCCAAGTCAACGAATTACGTAATTCTGACTTTGTTTTGAAATTTAGATTTTAATTAATGTTATATTAACACCCAAAGTGCAAGGGGAGGTTTCAAACAGCAGTATTTCACATCATTCGAATCTGTCACAATATAGAATTCATCAGTGGGGATTAAAACAGATCCTCTAACGCCAGAAATCCGTAAATTTCTATTCTAGTCATTATATTTCCAATTTGGGCTCTTAGGAATGCTGCAGGATATGGCACCAGTATAAATCATCACGCTGCCTCGGTGTTGGAGAGACAAGTTGACTATCTAATCCGGTCAATATTTAATATGCAGAGTCTCAGATAAATCTCATTCTTGATTCAAGAAGTCTTAGATGTGTGCTTGATTCGACATTTGACATAACTAGCCTTGGGAAAGATGCCAAACAATTCTGCCAGTAAGCTTCATTGTGGCTGGCTAGCCGCGTGACTTCAATATCAAATGTGATATTGGTGGGTGTACGGATTAAACCAGAGGGCTTTTGAATCGACCCATTCAACTCTGTCCGTCCACGCTGCTCGGCGGTGGTTAATTAGATATTTTGGGTCCATTTTCAGGCGGAAAACGAGATGTGAAACATGGATCAGAATACAGATATTCGAGGAAAAACGGAGGCTCGACTTGTTAAGCAAAGGCTTAGCTGAAAGTGCGATTAAGACAACTCCTACCACAGTGACTTATTGCAAAACTCCATGTTGAACATACTGATTGATCTGAGAAGCATTGAAATGCAGAGAAGGTAAATTAGTTTTGCAGATTTCACAGTGAAAAGATTTACCAGTCGGCATCCGGACGAATAAGGTCGTCTTTTCAATTCGAAATGGGATCGGCAAGATAGCATAATACAATGTTATTCAGATTGGTTGTTTTACCCAACGTACTCAGGTACGACAGCAAGCAATCACCGACCAATCGAGCCAGACGTGATAGTTTATATAGGAGGCCAAATCTCTATATGTCCAGTCCATAATGACGTAGTTTGAATAACGGTTATTGACTTCTATTGGCCAACACAGCTGTGGGCATTCTCAATATTCCTCGACCAGCAGGCCTTGTTTCCCTCAAGTACAAGCTTCCAAACGTTCTGTCACTATTCATGTTTGGCTGTGTCCAAGTATCCAGGTCTAGTCCTGGCGACTAAGTACCATTAATTATTATGGCTTTAATGAGCGACTACTTCATTATATATGCGGAGATGGGATAAATCCAGTCCAGACCCATACCATTGCATCCGCTTCCGTCAACCTCCTTCTTACCACATCCGGATTTTGCCCTAAATATAAGAATTTACTGCAGTAAAAGTGATATATATGGGAAGTATGAAGAAATGAATTAAAGTAGTTAGACGTTTCAACGCCGACACTATAAGGACCGACTTCTATCTTGGTTTTGACCACGGGAAACACAGTTTCCCCCGATTGCAATATGAATTATGATCCTCAATATAAATTATACCAGAACTCATTTCTTTATGTTTATGTTCTTTTGTGAAACAGCATGCCATCAGACTTAAGGCTTGAGGAGGATCCTCTGATGTTTAAATTATGAAACAGACTCTTTGAGGAAATCGCGTGAAGCAGCTGAGATAAATTGTGGATCGGAGTATATATATCTATTGCCTTTGATTATATCCCCATATTTTGATTGGACAAGTCACATGACAATCTGCTTCTGAACGAACAAAAATACAGTTTATGTATAAAATGTCCGAACTCATCCATGTGGTTGTATACACATATCTATCTGTTTATTTTGTTAGTCTGGCTGACTATGGCGTAGAAGCATCATCCTTTTCAATATGCATCACATCTATCACATCTCATCTAATTTCATCTACATAGAGCTCCTTAACACTATATAAGCTGAATTATATGTCAGGATGGAGGTGATAAATCACAAGAGTATCCTTCCTTAGCTTGTATAACAGGCCCCAGGAGCCTGTTGTTTTAACAAAAGATATTCATAAAGATTTGTGTTGGGTATTCTAGATTTATCTGTCGTTATACCGATTTTAATGTTGGTATTCTTAGCTATTTTGGATAAACCTGTTACTTAAAACTATCTGGGCTTTATTCCCTAATGGACAACGCAGTACAGTGTAGCGAACGAAATATATGGGAATACTAGAAGCCAGCACTATTTTATAATTGGAAACGAATGTTGGTGTTGAAAACGTCAAAATACCAACCTACTGCGATTCATTTCCTAGATTAGGGACACCTAACAGTGCTGGTGTTGTTTTGTAGTCGATGGGTTTACAACCCCACAGTTAGATGCCTAAAGCAGCATTCACAGCTTTAAACTAACCAAAAGTCTCTTTTCTCAATTCTGTCATTATGATCCATAGCACTGAGTTATTAATATTAGAAGTTGCCAATTCAAACTCACCATTGAGTTAGCATTTGGGCACCAACCCACCGTAGAAGGATACTTCTTGTAAATCAGATGAAATAAGGTAGTTAGGTCCTGAAACAACTGAAACGAATATGAAATGACAAACCTATAATCAAATGAGTACACAATAAACTAAGATACTCACAATGTTGATGCATATAGTAGACCCTAAACAGGGGAAGATAAAGTATACAAAGAAGAGACATGTGGGGAATTATAGGGGTGGGGTGCCTGGAATGTCGGTATACATAAATTGATTGGTTGACGTTTGTGGAATTGTATCCCAGTGCGAATAGAAAATCTAGGCTAGGATTATTTGGAGAAATATTTTAAAGTGAATTTTTATTGGGATATCCTGTATAGAAAGGCACCTTCAGCCAATATATATTACCATGGCAATATTATCCATAGTTCATGTTATATTGTAACAAAAGCAATCAAGGTTCTAGGCACTCGCCGGAAGAACTGGCTGAATAGTTTCTATTTAACCAGACGTCGAATCACCTAATATTGTAATACCAGCTTCAATAAAAGAATCTATGAATTGAATTGAATTGAATTGAATATATGTGAACACGACTGATAACAAAGGAAAGCAGGCAAAGAAGGTCAGTACTTAGTGCCAGTGAAATTCTAACAATGGCTTAAAAATTAACAATACCATACTTATTTTTTTTATTTTTTTTTAGAAACGTTTATTAATCGATACACAAAATAATATGTCAATATACAATCTATTCTTGCAGAGTACAATGACATGTGTATAATTGGTAGGAAATGATTTAACAACATAGTAGATAGTTCATGCCTCACTAGTTGGTAGTTAGACCAAAGATCTTAGACAATGCAATACCATGGTAACTCCCAACTGAATTTCTTACCCGTGACCCTATATCTTGATAACAGCTCTGTATACAAACTTGAACTTGTACTTGTTACTTGACTCTTTGTAAACATGATTGTTCTTGTTGATACATTGTATAAATGTTCTAAATACTAAAAAAGGGAGAAAAAGCGGGAAACGGGTGTAAACATTGCCCTGTAAAAAGGCAGGGATGATTGTTGCAAGTCATTCACCAGCCGTACGTGTTGGAAGGTGTAGCTACGTCACCCCCACACCGACTATTGAGTTAACATCGCGGGTAACGTGTACATTAACTTTATATTAAGGAACTACTCAATATAAGTCTCGAAAACAAAACCTTTATGCAGTTACGGAGGCCTTAAATGAAAAAGAACCAAGATAGTTCTAAGTAGATGTTTAACTTCAACAAGGATCGATGGTGGGTATTATTAATTCCCGGCCAACCCATTCATTTCGAAAAACTTCCATTAATAAAACAGACACATGAATTTCATGTCATGTTGGGAAGAATGTCAGTACTCAGTGAGAGTGAAATTCTAATAATGCCTTAAAAATAGCTTAACATGTGCGTCCAATTAAATTGGAACGCGAATATGTTTCGTGGGTTTGTTAAAACATACATTGACATATGTATAACATCATCATCTTACATACTCTTTATATGGATATTAAGGAATATAATTATTTTAATTGCTAAATCTAAAAATCCCTGATATGGCTTAATATTGTAAATGGGAGTTTAACCACCAGAGGGAGTTCCTAACCGAATGAATAAAAATATACAAATTGTTACGGATGGGGGTACATACAGATATCAATCACAACTACATAAAAGCAGGCCACCTGACAAAAATAAATTCTCCACTATATTTCTTTAGTCCTTGCGTCTTAAGTTGATTATGTCTAAATCAGCAAAATTACAGAACTTACAGAAATCGTCAATAACCAATGGGTATCTTAAATGCCAGAATGTAATTCTTTTAAATGATAATGAACATCTCCAAGTACAATAGTGCAGATATCAATTCATTGATTGTTTATTTTTCTGATCAACCTTGTCATTGTGAGCATCAATCATGCGAATACTGACTATCGTATGGACTAGCGCAGTGAAGGTCCCTACAAAGATGTTATGTCTTTGCTCGAAACAATCTGCTACGAACTCTGTATATGGCAGATACGGGGGCGTTCAGAGGCAGAGTTTTCCCGGTACTTCAAATAGAGTTAGTGAAGGAAGTCAGTTTAATTATATTCTGGTTATAGACCTAATTAGGTATTATCCTGATCAGTACTTCAGAATCAGAATTTCATACATTTTCCCCTAATATAGTGACCGACTGTCTCAAGCCTGATAAGGAAATTGAAATGCGTAATGTGTGGTAAATTCTATGTTAAATACAAATAATCATAGTGGTTCTTATTACTAAAGATGAATAAATGTAGGAAGCAGGCATTGCCTCCAGATAAGCAATATGAAATTTCAAGTCATCGATCTTTATTTAAATATTTTATTCGCGAAGATATGGAATCATCTGAAGTGATGTTCTTCTCGTTATGTGGATCTAAATTGTAATGTACATGTATGTATTTAAAAATACCCACTTCATTAGATATAACTCATCTACTAAATCTATTTATGTGCACATGCTTGCTGGAATTTACTGCCACCATTGTCAGTGAAAGGAATCTTTTAAATATCTCCGGATATTAAACCCACAAACCTAGAAGTCTGAACGGACACGAAGAGACGTATTGAATTTCAGGTCAAGAGGGCAACCACAGCTCAGAAGAAGAAGAGCTACCCTGATCAATATTAAGTGAAGCCACATAGAAGCCACTTTGCCTTTCGCTGAAGCCATATTATTGCAACCGCCTGATGATATAGTCCTACTAGATGCCAGCAACATGCTAGAACATTCTATTTAGGAAGGGCTATTGTGATTGGAAAAGGGTTGGGTTGATGTGCTTCAACATCGGGATATTTGCCTATCCATGTTGACTATAAGACCACCCGACAATCCTCGTCCAACGTCCTTGTACTTTATGTCCGTTCTTCCCTGGGTTTGTAAACAAACAGGTTCGGTGTGTGGTCATGCAACTTCGCATTTGCCTATATCTCCGCTGGAGACAAGCAACCTCAGACTCAGGTTTGCTTTAGGAAGTGAAAGAGATGGATGAGGCGGTGTGAGAGAGGGTGCAGGAGGAAATTTGGATAATTGGGTTACAGATCCTTGGCCAATGGGTTAATGCACGTCGATTTCTAAAAAGCACCCAAGTCATTTGGAAAAGGATGTTCGCACAAAGCAATACTACACGCCCTATTTCTGCTTTTAATCAAACTTTCAAACTTTGACAAAGTGCCTGAAATTGAATAGATTCCCATAGGAATGCGCATTATGAAGAAATGTATGATTGTAACCATCTAGGCGTGAGACACACACATACATGCATACTGGGATATAAGGTTTATATCCTTTCAGGCTACACAAAGCAATTTCGTAAATCACGCCTATCAATCTACCGTGACAAAAGGCAGCTGCTTGTTTAGCCATTTACGTGTTGAGATTGGAAGAAAATGCACGGAACGTACTCTCTGAAACATGGATGTATGTATCTATTAGGGAGAGGGACCAGTCCACAGGTCGACCTTTTAACTCATCTCGTATTTTCACCACAGTCCGGAGAACGTACCGGGTGGAAGGATTCCCAAGCAGGTCCCATAACATTTGTGTCAATCCCAAGAGATATCTGGAAAGACCGCGCCATTCTGTCGTGAGAAATCATGTAAATCCCTCAGCGTCAGGGACCATTGTCACGCAAGCTGCAAGGAAGCGGTATGTATAGATTCCAGGTTGGAAAGTAAATGACTGATACTCTGGGAAAGGAATTAAATAGTAGAAGTGGTCACCCACAGGCGATTGTCTATAGAAAATAATCAGCTCGTTATGATGATCGATTATCACTGCATTTAGCGATAGGTTTTGGTGGTACATTTGCCACAGCCGTCGCAAACCTGAAGAGAGCTGTACTAACCGTTGCAGATTAAAAGGAAGCCTGAAATATCGGGGAATATTTTCTCTGGCATGTCCCAAGTTGCTCTGCATATTGTCTCAGGCATGCACCTTTTCCTAAATAGAATGTTGTAGCATGGTGCTCGCATCTAGTATAGGACTATATCATCATGCAGGCGGTTCCAACAATTTGGCTTGCCCCATTCAATATTATATTCTAGTTTATTTAAATAAAACCAATATTAAATATTAAGCAATGTTGACCTTCATGAAAACATGAATTTTATTTTGACCGACACATAGATGGTAAATAATGGTAATCCCTGCAGATCACTCCGCCTGATGAGGGCGTTTGCTGATAAAAGGTATCATTGACACGAACGATACCTAAGGTCAATTAGCTTATTCAGCTCTTAGTATTCAAAGTTACAATCTCCCATTTTTGCAGCCAGCTAAAATACTGGCGGGAGTGAAACCCCCAACTTCCTCATGTGTGAAAGTAAGAGGAGAAATACAGAGTAATACGACCCATTGTTAAGGAAATGATTCGTCTTGATGTCAGCAATTAATAAAGTTTTCATAAGTTTTACATACTGCTGCTGACCTATGGGTAATGGTTTCCCATTTCCAGGGCATGGAAAAAGCCCCTTTATAAGTTAGATAGCCGTAACCTTTATAGTGTAATTACGAAGATAGCTCCACGAGATTTGTAGCGCCAATCCTTTCAAATCAAATTCTCTTATTATTTTCATTTGCTCCTAGCATTTCACTCACCGAAATCCCACGACAATATCTAGTTATTCCTCACTCTGGGATGAGTGGGTGCCGGTGTTTTAAAGTAAAATATTCCGATAATAGATGTGTTTTAGACCTTTAGAATATATCCCTTATTTGTATATCAAGAGACACCAAAGAGCTCTGGGTGAGGATATTTCTATATTGCATGCACAGAATCCATAGCTCCTCCCTCGTTTCTTTCGGAAAAAATGCGTGAACAGAGAAGATTGTTCTTCATGTTGCATGTTCAACACTTTGCTGGCCATAAACAACGCATTGGCCTTTAATGCTAGTTTATTGCAACAGGGTAAACGAGTGGATGATGATTAAACACAGGCTCGAGTTTAACACCATAGATAGGAAGTTTTAAGGGATTCATTATCTCGTTTGAAGGAGGCCGATTTTAAAATCTGTTGCAAATTAAACAAAGCCGGATAGAAAATGGCATTTATTTACATAACAGACATCATCTGCATAGAAGGGATCTTAATATTTTCAAGGCCCAGCTCTTAGCGAATAGTACTGGCTTTCACA
The DNA here is from genome assembly GCA_942159475.1 of Sthenelais limicola. NCBI lineage: Eukaryota > Metazoa > Annelida > Polychaeta > Phyllodocida > Sigalionidae > Sthenelais > Sthenelais limicola. The sequence continues at coordinate 10,428,725 of OW804100.1, read as the reverse complement.
AATATTGCAACCTCTTCCATACATCAACACGATATTCAATGTATGATTAAATAAAGTAGACATGTGATTGTGTTGTATGTATACACGAAACACATTCGATAAACGAGGTGGCGTGGGAACAGAAAATCGAAAGCACATACAACACAGGCTATAAGATTGGGTTATCGCAAACCCGTTATCGCACCTCTCACACATGAACATATAGGGCCTGAATACAGTTTTGAGGAACACCAGAGGCAAATAGTGTCCTCCTTCTAAACCTTAGTCTTTTTCATCTGCTTACAGGCTGACTTGTATTGATAAACACTAAAACAAAATTCCCTTCTGCGGTCAGAATACAGAACGGTTTCAAATACAAGCTACTATCATCAATAGGAAGTGGAGTAGATAGACAACTTTAACTTTACGAAGCAGTGTTCTTACCGGGTAATTGGACCTGGTATTTGGGAGTTTCCCTGGCGATAACTGATGGGGGCATGAAAGAACATGTGCAGAAGAAATGAAGACAGAGACTTTGAGGAAATAGGCAATATTAATTGTTTCTATGTCAGAACGTCGGAAGATATTTTAGCCACCCAACAATTCACTTGAGATGAATGTGTGTGGATGCATGGAAAGGGACGGGAAGCCACGTGTGGGGTTCTAACCTTTCGCAATATGTGATCTACAGTTCCATCTTGTGAAATATATTCCCCTGTGCTTTCATTGTATGATACGTAGAATTAGGGATGGATACGCCTTAAACTTTGGAATAAAGGAAACAAATATTGCCATTTATTCCATGCATATATAAAATTAGTGTCTTTTCCCTCCATGATATATATTTTATTTCTTATCCTGCACTGGTTTTAGTAAATATCATAAATGCTATTTATTATTCGCTATTCGAGTTCCTTTAACACACATGACCATATCACTGGATTGACTACTGATAATAATTAGGCTTGGAAAAGGGGATCTCTCTCATCAAGGGATCTCCCAGAAACCAATTATATTGGCCTTTATTTCCATGATTACCTGGAATAATACCCGTTATTGCAAAGGTACTTTCACACGGATCCGTCCCATAAATGAAGACCTATTAAATTCCAGTGGGCAATTAAAATTAACTCCATCTCTTTCTTTCATTTTTTAAATGATTGGGTTATGAACAGCATTGCTCAATTAAAGCAAGTTCTTCTTTTCGATCTCCCACTTTGCTGCTGGAAAATTAAATGTATTAAGTGTGTATTGCTGGAAATCCCTAGGATAAACAGGAAATTGGTCTCGGCTATCCTTAGATAGTACTGCAGGGATTTATTTTAAGGCGGTAGCTCCTGGCGCCAAAGGAAATATCCATTGGTACTTAGGTACAGGATAGCCTCCTCCACCATTACAGTCTAGTTAATCTTGGGATAAGATCTTTTACCATTCTACCCTAAGGCATGATCATGTAATGTACACACATTAGCATAGGTCATAATGACATTTTTTTTTGAAAATTTCTTTATTCAGGAGTAAACAGTGGCATGTGCCATCCATTAAACATTTACTGACTAGGGTCAGACCCTGTTTTCTTTGGTCAATAACAGATACACACTCCTAAAATAAGCGGAGATGTGTAGTTTTATGTCTGTTTAATTCTTATGCTCATATCCCTATATATAGGCTCGTTCCAATTGTGAGAGGTATTGTTTATTAAAATTAGACGGATGACAATTTCTCATTTCTTAACACAGTCTAGCAATAATAAGCAATTGCACAGTGTACAACATACTACGGCGATATACTATGGCCTTATAAGTCATACATGGGATCACAAGTAGATTATTGGACTCTGACGAAATGGAACTTTGTCTCGGGTTTAAAACTCTTTGAGTGGAGAAGACTACACAATAATTGTGCCCGTAAGTGCTACCCCACAGTGATTCTGCAGTCTTGCTGAGAGTCATTGCACTTCACATCCGCTTCATTAAAACGTTATGCCTGTTCATTCATGCACTTTGGGCAAGAATCCTGCTCTCAGTGTCCCATAAGGACTTTTGAAGGCGCCAGTGAATAGTAAGAGCCAGGGAAAAGATGGATGGTGCAAGTCAAGGATATGCTCAGAGAAGTTGTACAGTCAGGGACTCGGTGAGGGATGACAGACACTAGACGAGGTCATTCAAGGTCATGTGAGCTCTGCTTCCAGCCGAGGACTCATAGAAAGTCAATGCTCTCTCCACTTCCCGAAGGATAGAGCCTGCGAAGGAAGCCAACTCTCACCCTGATTGCCAAAGCTCTAGTTTCTCAAGTATCTCTCCAAGTAGCTTTGATATTGCCTCCTTCATGAAAGGTTCAGCGTACGCAGACGAATATTATTTTTCCCACTCCCACATATAACGTATGTCTGGATCAATGACTCCTACTTGCAGATGCGTTGGAAATATCCTGTATTACACTAACAAAAATGCTGGTGTAAGGGAAAGAACATTGTGTAGGACCGAAGTCAATTCGAATCCATTATACAAATACATGTCTGTTCACAAATATATTAGCTTGCCCATTGATAAGGAAAGAAGACGATATTTTGCAATTTCCCGGGTTTATTTACTCCAGGAGAGCTGGGGATGCACTATTTGTGGTTGATTCTTCAGAAAGGGTATACTGCTATACATCATTGGCCAGAAAATGTCCCGTCAGGAGGACGCTTTCACACGAACACAAGTCCCTTGTAGCAGACGACAGTTAAGGCCAGTAGGATTGAACTAAGTGAGCCGGCGCACTCGAGGCATTAAGGCCATCCTTGTAGGCGATAGTCCTCCACACACAAACCATCTGTTGCACGTGACCATTCCTAAAGCGACATACCTGGGTAAATCCCCTTCCAATTCGCGACTTGGGAACTGCGTCCACAGAACGAAGGCACAGAATCGTTAGAACTTTTCATCTGGCTAAACATTACTCTGCTTCGGAAGCACTTGTTCACACGTGGCGCATACCTCCTTTCTAGTCGCACTCACTCAGGACAGTTTTCACTGACTCTGATATTAATCACCACGGACTGCTTAAAGAATTCCTCTATTTAGGTTTGAAGAATGTTGTGATTCATATAGTTTGGACTCTATATATCTAGGGCAATATATCTTCATGGTCGGCCAGACAACCACGGTCTTAAGTAGGGCTTCAATGTTGGGGCATTGACAATAAACATTTATTTTCATAACTAAATAGAGACGTGAGGTTTACCTTGACTAAGTGACTGGCTTCAGGAAGGATCCAGGAAAGCCTTTTATTAGGAGAGTTAGAGTTTGGACCGAGGTCCTTGCAGAAGCCACCTTATATCTTACATGACAATATATCTACATGACAGTCCCCTGCCCTCCAACTCATTCCTGAAAGCCGTTGTCATTGCTTGTGTTATAAAGTACTAGGTATTTGCCGACAGTTCAGCCATCAACGTAAAAAGTGCATAACATATATTCCATGCATATATATCATCATTTCTATTTTCGGGCATAATTGGTAGAATAATACAGTGTACAACGTGATGAAATATTTCTCCTATAAAAATCATTTTTTTCATAGCACATATAATAATATAATATTTGAATATGGCAATTCAGAAGTTAAGAGCGTGTATTAATTCCTACAGTTTGACATTTATATATAGTACATAGTATATAAAATATATACTTCCCTGTACATGAATCTTGGGCATTAGCAACAATCTACAGACACACCATTTTATGTTAGGACTAGATTTAACAACGATGTATACATAATACCACAAGTTATGCAATACTGCATCAACCATACACACATTTCCAGGCAATGATCTGCAGATTACCTTGATCAAAGGAAATGGTGTTCTGGGGCCCCGAAAATATTGGGACGCTAGATTCAGACGTATAGATCCGGATTAGAGAAAATCCCTTTACTTGTCAATAAGCTGCGGGTCGTCAGAACAACTCAGCGTTCCCACAACTCGAATTCAGTGGGATTTGAATATATATACATGTTTTAAATGATAGTCTGGGAATAGCAATCTGCCAGTATTCCAAATGCAAAACAAAAAATGCATTGCACAAATCTACCGCTTAATGTCTATGAAATGTTAAATGTACTTTATACAATGTGCACATTATTGCACATTATTGTTTATGATTATAACTGTCTGATCGGATTGTTTTGACTTTTGACAATTCAAATAATTTTCATGTCATCATGTGTTATATGCCTTTTTAATCCTGCAAATGAAATAAAAACATCCCTTTCTCATTTCATTGAACTCATTCTATCCCAACCTCCTGTAAATACACGATACATATAAACCAGGGATTTTCTGACTTTAGATGTTGAAACTGAATTCATTAATAACTGAAAGTCTTGTTGATGATACTTGTTTTCGCTTGTCTTGTCTTAGGAGGTGCGATGATGTTTCTGTTACCCCGTACACGCATACTTATGATGGTTAGTAATTACAGTGTATTGCTTAGAAGCCAATAAGAATGAAGGCTTCTGTATGTAGGCATCTGTAACACCTCGGTGTCTGGCTAGATATGAGTTATTACCAAAGGAGCTTTGTAATTACTAATACTCTCTACCAGGCAATTATACATAGCACCAGAATGATAGCCTATATTGGGCGGTGTTATTGGTCGGACATAATGTGTAGTGAACTGCCTTTCTTGGTCATACGCAGGATTAAGTCATGTCTCCCCAGTTTGCGTGTAAATCACGGATACATGGCAGATATTGTGTAGTCGTTCTTCCCATCCACTTTGTTTACTTGCCAAACTTGAAAAGTAGGCGAAAAACTCTCATGACGAAGATGTGTGGAAAACAAGTTAACGTTATCAGGTAGTCGTAAGCAAAAGGTTCTCGTTAAAGAAAGTAGCCTCTAGACGCGGTAACTTATGAGCCAAGGACTGTATCCAGTTAAGTAATTCCATGAGGGGTAGTGTAGTATTGCTTTTTTATTGCCTCAAGGCTGATATATAAGGAAAATGTGGTATCGTATCGTGGTATTAATCATGCTGGAAATATGGTCCGACATACATTTTTACCAAGAGTGTAAGACGTCCGGTGCAAGGATCTGTGTATGTCTGTTTAGAAAATCCAAGATTTCTTTCGTTTTTCTAGACTAATCAATAAGACTGAGATAACGTGCAAAGACACTCAATAAGGATAATCACAAGGATTGGTCGTGTTCTAGCATTATAGTATATACAGATTTAGCCAATGGTTTTACTCTTAATTAACTTTGCCTGATTAGAGAGCATTATGCGTGGGTGTTTAAATTAACAATCGTTTGAAAGTATCTGAGGTGAACGAAGCAAGATGCACGACCGCAGTCAAATCTTGAAGGATCTTCCCGGAAAGTTACAAGCTAATAATTGCAAAGTAGTTAAATGATTGGAGAAATCTCATTATGGCTAGACGCACATAAAAATAATGCCTATAAGGTTATACCTTCGCAAACTAAGAGCTTGAATGGAAATACACAGGTATAACGTAGCGTAGGGAGTTCTTTGGTAAATAGATGAGGATGGTGAAACTGAATGGATTCCCTGAGCATTGCACTGCACCATTGTAAGTAGATACACAAATCAGCAAAGAAATACTATCATCAAGGGACGGTCAAAAAAGACTATGAGATTGCGTTCCCCACGTAAATCAGACCACTCGATCTTGTATACGGCAAATGATGTAGTCATCGCATAAGTGATGATGTGGTATTGCGGCGCCACCTGGACTCAAGCACACAACCCATATCCCTCAATAATACACTCATGCGCCCCTAACGGCTCTACACCCTCACCCCTCACTTTCTCCTTCTCCTCGCTCCCCTCACCACCTATATATATTTCTCTTTTCTCTCTCAGAGGTCTCTTCGCCTTAATAACCCACTTTTTGGCAATACAATATACCTCCAACGTCAGAGAATACCTGAGCGAAGCCTGGATATCAGTGAAGCCTGCTTCGCCCCTGGAAATCCTCAAGACACCTGGAATTTCAAACTAAAAGTCAAGATCGACAATGCCACGAACACGAGGAGCTAGAGCCAAAGAAACGGGCCAACAGGAGGAAAGACAGACAACTAAACCACCAACTTGCAAAAGCCTACAAGCTGAGATATCGGAGTTAACAACTCAAGTATCTCAAATCACTGAGCTGCTCAATAACGTATTCAATAATAGGCAAGAAAACGAGGAGGATGAGGAAGAACAATCACAGCAATCTCAACGGTCACAATCCGCACACGGGAGCCACGAGGGCTCAAGTAGGTCAAAGGCCGAGTCTGGCGCGGCGTCCTCTTCCAGCTCACGCAGATCTAGGTCGTCTAGACGCTCCAGATCTAGTACCAGGTCTAGCCATAGCAGCAAGAGGAAGAGGGACCCCTCACCCGAGTCATCCAGGGAAATATTCTTTAAAAACCCGCAACAATCAGGATCTGGCCACAGGATCAATAGCTGGGTCAAGGCGGCTAGATACCGCACAGCATCTACACCAAACGTGATACGAGGCCAAGTGTTAGCAGATGACTTCATCGAGCGGGAGATCGATCGTGAGAGGTTTGCACACGGCCTGCACGGTAGGGTTGACATACTATCTAATATTCATAGGGCTGGCCTCCAATCAAAGCCATACATGTACGTTTACAGGGAGGGATCACAGACAATTAAACAAAAATTGGACGCCCGCTCCTCCCTTAATAGTAATGAATATATTGACGGCTTTCTGGCACTGTTGGACGACCCCGATGCATATGACTCTGACGACTACCACCATATGATGCACCATCTTCGACAAGTCACCAAGGATAGCTTGGAGAGGCCCTGGCCAGCGGTAAGGCGCTGGTCACAATATGTCTTCGATATGATCGAGGCTGGAAAGGTCACCTGGTCGGATAAAAGTACCATACAGGATGAGAGGGTCCGTATATGCCTCACTGGAGGAGGGCATACCTCGGGCAACACATCAGCGGATAACAAAACATCTAAGAAGGATTCAAAATCACTGGAAGTGCTATGCAGACCATTTAATACAAGGAATGGCTGCACACACAGCGGCGATCATAGAGAGGGGGCAATACTGCTCCTCCACTCGTGCTCATACTGTGACTCCATTGGCCGCAGAACGCACCACAGTGTTAGGGAGTGCGAGAGGCGCGTCAAACACAGTCAACAACAGAATGATGGGACATACACACCAAAGCCCAACAGGACCCAATCAGGCAACCAACAGGTGAGTGCCAAATCTAGGCACAATAATGATGAGAGGTCAGTACAGTCCTCAAAAAACGAATAGCGGGCGTGGATGGCAATGTGCATGTGCCACGCCCAACATTGGCACCATTCCCTGACCCACATGGGGAAACTGGGTCAGCTGCATACATTAACAAGCCTGGTCTCGCGCGCCACGAGAGCTTGCACGAGATCCATCATGGAGGCAGCGATCCCAAAACAAACCACCGTCAGGGAACGATATCTGGTGTTACACTAAATCCTATGGCCCCAGCATTCATCCCGTCGAAACAGAATGAGAATATAGTTAGGCCATACACCCGGCCTACGCTAATCATCAACAGTGACTATTTTGATGCGGTCGCTGCCATATGTGCCGGCAAAGCAGACCCAGCTTCAGTCGACACGAGACCTGCGGCTCTACAACAACACCGAGTAATGCACTGGCCCCAGACCGACCACAACATAGTCTGGGGAAAGTTCGCCGAAATATACAGCAAGGTAAGGGACACTGGATTGCCTAATGCCCTACAAGCTAAAATATTGATACCTAGCTCCCTCAACATAGATCAGTGGGACAGGCACCTCTCCTCCAGCAATGAAGATAGGGAGATACTTGAATTCATTAAGTACGGTTTCCCCATGGGCTATCTAGGCCCAGTCACCAACAATGGCAACAATAATAACCACCCTAGTGCCACCAAGTTCTCCAGCAAAATTGACGATTTCATTCAGAAAGAACTCGACCTTAGTGGCCTGGTTGGCCCGTTCGAGTCAACCCCGTTCGACCCATGGGCCCACGTGTCACCCATGATGTCTAGAGCCAAGAAGGAGACTGAGGCCCGTCGCGTCATCATTGACCTAACCTTCCCAGAGGAGAACTCTGTTAACAAGTTTATAATAAAGAACTCGGTATGGGGAGAACAGCGACCACACTCTCTCCCTACAGTAGAAGACCTGGTAGTACATCTTAAAGGCCTGGGGAGCAAGGCCCACATTGCTGTCATAGACATCTCTCGTGCCTACAAAAACATGTACAGTGACCCTCTCGACTGGCCCCTGCTGTGTCTGCAGTGGCGTGATAGTTGGTTCTGCGACCTAACAATGCCCTTCGGCAGTCGTGGATCCAGCGCGCATATGCAAAGGTTGGCCAACTCCATTGTCCGCATGCTCGAGAGGGAAGGGTTCACATCATTCATGTACCTGGATGATCTAGCACTACTCGGCCCTGATAAGGAATCAACAACAAGAGCCTACGACTATGCCAGAAATCTACTGACGGAGCTAGGGCTCCCTGAGGCCTCTGGAAAGCTACAACAACCTGGCAGCAAAGCCACCTGGCTAGGAATACTCATTGATGCAGAGGAGATGTCACTATCAATTCCTCCCCTCAAGATCAAGGAGACCATCGCCCTAGTTAATAAATATATAAAGAAGCGCACCATCACCAAGCGCGAGCTCCAATCTATCATTGGATCGCTGATACACGTAGGTAAGTGCGTCCCACCTGCACGCCTATTTGTATCAAGGCTCCTGGACAGCCTGAGAGGATTCAAGGGACCACATATGAATGTAAACAGCCACATAAAAGAAGATCTACGGTGGTTCAGAGATTTCTGCGGGGAATGGAATGGAAGATCCATTATACCCGAAATAGAACCAACAAAGACTTACCTCGTGGATGCCTGCCTCAGTGGCATAGGGGGCACTGATGGCCAGTTCACATATGAATATCAGATATGCCGGCTGGAATTGGAGGCATGTAACATCTCTGAGATAGAAGCCATCAATGTCGCCGTAGCACTGCATACATTCATCTCTGAGAGTGACAGAGGTAGTCACATCTTAGTACTATGCGACAACATGTCAAGTGTATCAGTCTTTCAGAATGGAAAAGGAAAGAACCATGTCATGCTGGCCGCAGCAAGGCTTGCCTGGATGGTGCAGGCCAGGTTTGACGTCAAACTGTCATATGCCCATATACAGGGATCGTCCAACTCAGTCGCCGATGCACTTAGCCGATCACACCTGGGCAAACCACAAAAACAATTAAGGGACACATGGGTTGATCATTATGCACTTAAGGTTGTACCACCATGCCTATATGCATTGCAATTTGTTAATGACATACTATTTTTCAGGCACCCCAATGCAGACCCTGGCCGCACAAGTGGAGCAGACACAGGAGGCGGCGTGGTCTGCTGGAACAAGTCGCAATAGGAAGTCGGCTGTCACTGCATTCCTGAAATTCGCTCAGCAGATGCAGATCGATCCGCAAAGTGCCCGAGTCGACCATATCTGTGTATATCTCCAACACCTATCATCCTACATAAAATCACCTAAGACCATCGCTAATCACCTATCTCATATAAAGACATATCTCAAGAGGTGTGATGCCAGTACGGCCAATTATGAGCACCATCGAGTAAAATGGACGCTCGAGGGACTACTAAGGAACAAGGAATATATTCCGAGCCCTAAGGCCCCTATCGACGTCAGCACGCTAAGGCACATGATAATATTGTTACCAGGTGATTACGAAGGGACAGCGCTAGCCACAGCCGTCCTCATGATGTACCAAGGTGCCATGCGACAGTCGGAAGTCGTGCCACCAACCATCAAGAGATTTGACCCAGCACGACACCTCACGAGGGCGGATGTCAAAGTCTCAAATGAGGAGGTCACCATTCAAGTAAAAGGGGCCAAGAATATGCAGACAGCCTACCAGCGTAGGATCATCAGGCTTGCGAGAGGCCCTGACCAGTGTATCTGCGTTGTCAGCAGAGTCAGGCAGCTTCTCCTCTTACAGCCCACATCGTCCGATAAGGAACCATTCCTCACATTCAGACACTCCACCAGACCAATCCCCGCAACATTTGTCGCCCGCAAGTGGAAAGAACATCTCAAGCGACATGGGGTTGAAACAAAGTCCCTATCACTACATAGCCTGAGAAAAGCAGCTGCAACCACAGCCTACGCAGCAGGCGCATCAGAGCTTCAAGTCAAGGAACTGGGAGGGTGGTCTTCAGATGCGTATAAACGCTATGTATCCACCTCACAGCCTAAAACCAGTGCTATCCTAGCAAACGCAATAGCACGATAGCCAGCCACTATGTGGGTAGCTGCCTGGGGACAAGGGCACTGGCTTATAATCATAATCAACTGTGCTCGCCTGACATTATACTAAATACACGAGGCATCTACTACCAATCACACTTGAATCAATGACACTCACATAATGCCTGACATTCACACAGCCATATATTACTGTGTCCTCACATATCTAACTCATATCAAATAATTATACTCACCTCCTCGGCCCCGAGGACCCAATACAATTCTTTAACCCTCCCTCCACTTCCCCTAATTACAAAATCCTGGCTCTTTTGGGCCTTTATTATATCATTATATAATTAATTATAATTATCTCTCCTAATTATACTACAATATCACATCAATAGTTACCTTACATGTAACTCACCTGATTGTTTTTTATGTAAATAAAAATCAATTTCCCATAACCTCTCTCCACTTGTGTGTTCGGGGTTAGGGTGGCGCTCCCGTAATAATGTAGTCATCGCATAAGTGATGATGTGGTATTGCGGCGCCACCTGGACTCAAGCACACAACCCATATCCCTCAATAATACACTCATGCGCCCCTAACGGCTCTACACCCTCACCCCTCACTTTCTCCTTCTCCTCGCTCCCCTCACCACCTATATATATTTCTCTTCCCTCCCACCCTCACCTATCAACATATATCCAAGGGGCCATTTATTATATCATTATATAATTAATTATAATTATCTCTCCTAATTATACTACAATATCACATCAATAGTTACCTTACATGTAACTCACCTGATTGTTTTTTATGTAAATAAAAATCAATTTCCCATAACCTCTCTCCACTTGTGTGTTCGGGGTTAGGGTGGCGCTCCCGTAATATTTATGAATTGAGCACAGGCTTTCCATTGCCAAAGCTATCTTCGGACCTCCCACGATAAGTAAATCCTTTTCATAGTGTATACAATATCATTCTGAATGGATGAAATATGCTGCACCCATGTCTTCTTTTCACCTGACCATCTCCCTCAGCATACATGTTGGAGGAGAGGCCCATGAGCTTCATAATATATTTCAATGGTTGATCCATTAGTTCGCATTCCTAACATCATTGAATGTAACCCCAAGAATTTTTCGAGGCGCCAGAAACCCATAGGTTTCCATCTTAGAGATACCAAGGACTTCCACACCTCTGCTCCGCCATGAGTTTACCCAATTTCAACTACAATCAATTTCAATTAAACGATCTGTTATCTGGCATGCATGGAGTTTCGTAAACTATGTATAGTTATTTTCGCAGTTGGTTTTATTTGCAGGACATTGGACTCTTTCTCCAATTTATCAGGGACGATATGCTGAGTTGGTATGACCAAGCATTACACCTACATCTTCATTATACCTCGGGGGATATGTGGCCTTCTAGTAGTAATGTTCAATTCAATGAAACAGAACAAAATCAGTCATAAAGCGAGACTTTCGATCCTTCATCAATTTGCTGTATCCAGTGGGGAGACACCATCTAGACCCATTATTGCACTCTTAGCGCACAGACATCTATGGGCTGGTAAGGAAGGGTGTAAATCGGTCTAAGAGTGCACACTGGAGAATAACCAGTATGAAAGGCATTTCCTCCAGTGGCTCCCACAGGTAGACATGTGGACATGAATGATAGGGTCAGGCTGAAGACGGTGAGCTGGAATATGGTTCCCATTTAGACTTACTATGTTAAGGGGAGAAATGGCCAAGGATGAAAGTATACGTTCGCTGTCTCAGTTGGCAACGGAGAATTAATCTTCTCACCCGAGGCCCCTAGATATTGATTTTGTGCCCACTTGCAACAGCATGTAACTTTAATCCGGTGACTATAATAACCGCACACTCAATATCTTGTAATAAGCCACATTCAGACACGATAATTTAAGATCATTGCGGAATTGAATAAGTAGTGCATCTGCTTAAACATTATCGGTGACGTAACAACGAACGGTAGCAGGACCGCTTTACCGCGCAATTTACACCCAGTAGTTTCTTTTGGAGCTAGCGCAATTGTCATGCGTATGGTGAACACTTTCGTGCAGTTGAGGCGAGCGGAGTAGCACCGCTTTCAACACCTTCTCACCGGTGTGGTCCCTGGATAACTCTTGACCTGCAAAGCTTTATTATCTATGGTTACTGATAAATCCTACAAGTTATTAATCAAGAAATATGGCCCTGCATACTATTCCTTGATAGACCGATACACAAGCTGAGTGGGCGTGCAGGCAATCTCGGGATGTTTTGATCTACCAAACAGCCTATACAGTCAAACTCTATGGTAACTTTGTAACCTCCGTCAAATAAAACAGAGTGACTTGAGGTTAGAAGTGAGACCCCTTCGAGCAGCATCCCACGTGATGCTTGTTCTGCTACGTGTAAAAGAAGCAGTGTTTTATTTTCATTCTTACTGACTACAACTATTCCAGGTCCATTCCTAGGTGAGTCACCCGGGTCTGTTTTACAGTTTAAGAATCCGACAAATAGTCAATAGAGCGTTTCAGGGTTGTCTAGGTTGGTCTATGGATTTACATCTATTGTCACAGCCTTGTTTAGAAGCACTTGTCAGAAGCTGTAAAAAAACAATGAAAGCTTACGAGTCAACATGCCCCAAACGATAATCTGATGTATACGTTCGTCTCCTACTATAACATTCCGGTCTATAAATCTCTCACGCCACACTCACATGAGTCGTAACGAAATATGGCACACACAGACCACAGGACCACCATATAATAAGTCAATAACGTCTCTTGATTTGACAACGGTAATACACGCAGACAATCTATTCGGATCATCAACTATCTAATTCTACAGCCTCTCTGAAGCCATTGATTTATAGGCCCAGCAATTCGGGAAGGTCAGATTATGGAGAAAAGCTCGATGACCTTTCTTTTTATTCGAGCTGCTACTGCAAATCGTCTTAACCCCAGGGGGACGCATGGAGCTGATAATTTATTGATATATTGCGTCCGCATGGAAAACACCTTCCTATATATTATATATGCATGGTTCTTACAAGCAGAGCAAAGAGAGTGGAGAACATGTAGGAAAAAGAAATATTTTAACGGTTCGCCAGTCACCTTATTCGGTGCGACTCAATACGGAAGTTGTTGAAATTAACAAATCAGAGAAAATAAATTTCATGAGATTGCAACCTCTGAAGACCCGGGATAAAAATTGACAGACTGCGGGGAAAAAAATCCAATTTATGCCACATTCCTCACACGAAGTTGTCCAATCAACCATGCATATTGTTCCCCGAATGATTTTGCTCAATGCAAAATGAAATTAGAGTCACGATAATGTAAATAATGAAATCATAAAATGAAAACTGGCACTGAGAGAAAAAGATATTAAGAAGTTTCAGTGTTCGCAGATTATCTTTCTGCTGGGGCTTCCCAAGCGATGTGATGATGTGTAGAATAAACAAAAAGTCAACATAAGTCGACAAGCATACGTTGTATCAATATTAACAGAACTATGGCACAGCTTCCGCATTGAAAAGACAATTATAGTGCATGGTAGCGACCTAAGAACGAAGTATATATATAGTCAAAAAATCAATTAGGATGGACACGAGAACGAGTGAATCTCAACATTTGGTAATTGGCGCTGCATGGAAAGAGCAATTATCTGAATCGCCCCTCCTCTGATACCATCCTCAGTAAATGGAGACTCGGGCATTGCATTAACTCCTCGTATTACATTTCAAGAATGGGACTTTTGATTATAGGCAAGGGCGTGTCATTCGCATAGCAGAAAGTGCGCGTGTTCCATTTTACCAACAATTAATCCTTCTTCATTCTTTTTGATAAAAGGCTTCATCTTGGGCAATATTATTAAGCTGCGCAGAGCCCAATCATTTAGAATGTTGTTCACAAATAGGTGCCAGACTCAGTTCATGTCCTGCTCAATTCCTCGTCTGCCCATTGCTTGCTAAATTTGTTAGACTACTATGTTTTGTGTATATTGATTTATTGATACGTCCTTTTATTTTGCATTTTACAATGGAGAGAAATGATGAATGGTCGTAGGCCCTACGGCAGTTCCTCCTTCCAAGACGGCGATATATGAACAATAAAATATGTATATGTATAGATCTGTATATATATGTATATATATATCATACACCCATATCGATATGTAATACGGTCATTATCCGTGGATCTCTGCGGCTTGCAGAGGCGATTAATTTCTGTGTTGGCCTTACATAAAATATGACTAACCAGCATCGATACTGGACTTAGTTATGGGTGCTGTAATCTTTGTGGATAGGGATATTGATAAATCTGCTCGTAGAAAGACATAGCATGAGTCCCATGTGATGAGAGCCGCGATGCAGGCCAATAGGCGCAAAAGTAGGGGGAATTAATGAAACTGATAAGGATGTGAAGCGTGGGGTGAATGTGGGGTCAACCTTAACCATGATAAGATGAGGATTGTATGGAATTGGATATGTTATAAGATATATTATTCAGGCTCGTACTTTAACATTGAAATTCAGAGGACCAAAATAAGGATTGACCAGAATATGCGTCTCTCACATTCCCTATGCATGCACTTCCATGCGTCGGCTGCACCTAGAATAGTTAAATAAATACATTAAATGTGTGAAGGTTTAAATCTACCAGTATAGATCGATAATCGATTAAGTATTGACATTGTTTCGAATTATCTTAGTGTTGATCATCAATCATGATGCGGTGCAGTGAACTATATGTGGCGTTGGGCGGCAGAGGCGGGGAAGGTGAAGCGAGTTGGTTAAACAGGCTTTACTTGGTTAGGACTGGTAAAATAGAAAGGAGCTGAATGCTTATTAACCAACGTCAACTGACATGAGGTATTGACAGCGGTTAAGTTAAAAATCTCACACATAGTAAAGAAATAAAAAGGAAAAATTCTGGTGAAATGCTAATCAGGATGTATTTGAATAATTCTTGACATGAATTCCATGGGGCATATATGCTTATAACATCGCGCAAGGGTGCTCCATATAACAATCTATTTCTTTCAGTCAATATGTCACATGAGCCATGACAAATTATCGTTGTGTACTATAGGGTATTGTCTCCTCAATACATCATACAAGTGACAGAGCACCTGCCTAGTCAAGGGATGGGTAATGAAAGGTCCAATTCTCTCGTTAATGGACACAGTGCCACTACATGGTCGCATAGACTGCTCGGGCAGCCTCGTTATATCTCCTACCGGAATTACCAAATTAAAAAGGGGTTATCAGGGATAATCAGAATCTGTGTTCATATATAATATCTCATTAACAATACAATTAATTGGTGATTGGCTGATGGCGACGATATGGGCTTTTGTTGAGCATTTGATTATTTGTAATAAGCTCTGGGTGTCGTATATAGTTCAGCCCTCACAGGTATAGGCACATTTTTCAGAAATATATCCAATTATCCATGGGAATCAGCTCGGTGATGAACGCAAATTCCAATTAACGCTAGCCTGTGGTGGCCCAAACTGTTGCCATTATGGCGGACACAAAGTGTTCTAAGCGAGGGGGAGATAAAGTAGACAAGTGTCCCGCTAGGTGCCTTCTCACAAGGTGTTAGGTTATAGCTATTTGGAAGCTCAATGAACATTGACAAGGGAAGCGATGAGATATTGGCTGTATTGTAAGCATTCAAGTAAAAATATACACGCGGATCCGAAGAAAATTACACACTATCCATGACAGTAGTTTAGAATAGCCTATTGTAATGGGCAGGGATAAGATACAATGGTAGCCTACACCAGTCGTTTCCCTCCAATTCCTTTATAAAGGATTTCGGTGCGGATGCGAATCCCATTATCTCTCCTCATCATCACTCCACCTGGTACTATTTGATGAAAAATAATCAGTGAATTGCATCTCCTTGCATAGAAAAGAAGCGGGCGTTAACGTGTTCTAGTACTGGGGTAATGTGAGTTAGGATGACTTGATGGGAGTCCTGAAATAAAGCACTACTGTCGTTTGAGACTTGCCGGATTTACCCAGCCAGGTCCAGGTCGACACTCGACTCATACAAACAGACGTTACGCATGTGGTGATCTTTAGTTCTTTACAATGTATACATACGCTGTGATATTACAAAATGCAAGCATTATTATATAAATAAAATCCAAGTGACGAGTTTATTAGAGACCATACACTTCAGACAGAGACACGCTACGGGTATGTTCTCATTATGTTTTCTTTTCTTTTATCGAATGAATATTAAACAATAGTTAAATTGGGCCAGGACACTATTGTATTCTATAAAACAGTGGATATTATATCACCTAAATTGTTATTTTCCAAGGTAATAAGACGGACTATATTGATTTTTCATATCGATCCATTGATATAACACATCATTATTCTGGGGTCAGAAAGAGTATAAAATGGGAATTACACGTAGTTTCCATGGGGATGGCCTTACAATGACGAGATGCTTAGGGATAATATCAATTAAGGTGTAATTCGCTAAACAAAGTAGTATGAAAACAGCTCTGGAACATCGGACAACAAGAATCCATTCTTGTCATATAAGGCCAACAAATATAAATCTGTGTGTTTTCGGTTTACTGCCCCCCCCCTCCCCCCACCCGCCACCTTAACTTGAAGAACCTTACCCCTATTAAATATTTTCTGACCTTGTCTTATTCTTTTTATTAATTTGTTTTAACACACAGACGTTAATAAAGGCGGGAAGACAAACCCCCAAACCATAAGGTACTTATTAATTAAATATACTTTGTTTTAAACAACTGTTGTTATGAAATTAACAGAATTAATCTAGTTCCTGACAGGGGGATCCTAAAAAGGAATTCAGGGTTACTTCCTCCACGCTTAGTCTTTAGTTCAGCAGGGGCGGATCCGGGGGGGGGGGGGGGGGCATTAAATCCTGGAACCGCCCCTGAGCTGGTATTAACAGAAACACGCCTATTTATCGTTTTGCCTAAAACTAGCATACACCATCTGGATGTTAAAATAAGGCACAAGGCGCCATGTAACAAGTACAGGACCCCTGAAAGTCATCATATATAGCTATAGTGAGAAAGTAAAGCAAGTTAATCTATCGGTTATTTTAATACCTGTATAGCTATAGGAATAGATGTATCGAGGTGAAAATAAGTAATTATGTTTTCCAAACATTGTAAATCAAAATTGTATTTTCTAAGAGCCTTATATATACATATAGGCCACATGCCTTAGGTCAGTTTGTTCCCTCTTAAAAATCATTAGTTACTACATTACAGGATTGCTTAATTCTTAATATCTAGTGAGTCGTATGTGAAAAAAACAGCTGAACAGTTGACACCACCTAGCTTATAATGAGTTTTAGTCGACTTAGCTAAAACAATGTTCTCTTTTCTACTTTTCAAAACCTTCCAAATGTTCTATGGACACACTGGAAGACCAGACATTAAGTTAGAATATGCATTGCCTATTGTACCTTGTAGATGCGTTAGAGAAACAATCTAATAACATTCTTTTGTATTCTTATAGGGGGACTAAATGATGTATGCCAATCGGTGAAGTAATGTTTCCCCAAAGCATACTCGGTGTATAAATATATTTGCTAATAGACTTTAAACACAGCTGCACATACATGCAAACAACATCTATGTCTTTCTAACGCCTATGATGGCGTTGGTAATGTTATGAAGACTTCACCCGAGGGCCTGTCGCCAACCAATGGGGCTTCTATCCGTGTACAGGCCATTTGGGTATTCAAATATTCAACATTTTGGCGTGAAGGCGGGGTTCTATGGGAGTTAGTCTCTACATAAGGTATACGCCACAGTAATCACTAGATAATCTTTAGACAATCTCGAGCATGTCGACCCCAGTAATCCCAGGTATGTAAATAGATAAACGCCTTCCTTAGCGCTTTGGTTGCTTTAATTTACGCAACCACAATTGACCTGCTGCGACATTTGATGCAAGTGCGAATTACACCTTAATTGATATTGTATACATCTATGATGCACATTCAAGTGTACCTTGACGGCACCAAGCGACTAATTTGATGCTTCAAAACCTAATTAGTTAAATCACTCATCGTTTGGGGCAGGCGTTACGAATGTTGGCAACAAGGTTGGGGCAATTAGGCGACATAGTAGAAAGTTGACTTTACAAGGGACTTGTATAGTTGGCATAGGACGTGTGTAAAAAATACCACAATGGTTATAAATAAGCTCTCACATGCATGTCTGTGCAGCAATTCTATCCTATCACTGCTTGTACACAATTTAAACCAAAGTCGATTAGGAGCGTGGTAATTATCCCCTATCGGAGATTACTACCTTAGAACCCATTCTCACCGGAAGAATCCCTCTACAGAGGATTGTCCTCTCATGAATAAAAGATGTTAAAACAGGGTAGTGTCATTACCTTTTTATGTTTTGCTTGGATTAGGGGTTAAGGGAGACTGGGTTGTGTGCATGTTTTGTATACTCATTCATTATTAGTTAGAGAAGATGTTGGCGCCTATAGACACAGTCACGTACAAACACACTTGCCTGTTTAAATCTATTTACAGGAGAAATTTATTCCTGCCATAAATATTGCTGCGATTTGTATAGTATATGATTACATGACAATACTTATGTTCCATCTTCATTTATATTCTTCCACACGTAATTACTTTGCATAAACTAGTGTACCGTTGAACTCATCTTTTTACAGAACATTCATATTATTATTAAATTGTTTATTCTGCTATAGCTGAATATATATATTTAGTAATATTGTCGGGTATAACTGAAATCTGAAAAATAGTTTATTTGATATACATGTTATTTTAGATTACGATATTAGGCATTACACAATCACGTTGAATAAACAGTTTAGATTTTGATTTGAAAAACATTTTTATTCAGGACTAAGGACATTACATCCCTGCATGATGCTATTCTCAGAATTGCCTGATGTTACAAAAAATCAATACAATACTTAAGAACATATTAACGAGATGACATTGCAGAAATTAATAGTTATATAAAGAAATAATCTAAATAATACATTAGTTTAAAAGGAGAATGATTAATTAATGACAATATTTGGCAGACATGATAAGACTAACCGTCAAATTTTGATTTACGGGCAGACATATAATATCAAGGCAAACAATAGTACTGCAGGTTAAGCCTAGGCAGTGATAGCAACGCAAGAATAAGAACATTTGTAAAAAAAACATAGGTATAGCGTCGTGCTCTAGCAGAAAACCGTTGGGTATTACTTATTCATGTCAGAGAGAAAATAATAAACATCAATACTTGTACATTCGTTCAAGGTATACAGGTCAGACAAACAAAGCGATTAGGTCAAAACTACTGCACATAAATGGAAGTCTGAACAGAGATATAAAGAAATTACAAGTCAATCTCTCGCAAGCATGCAACAAAAAGAAAGAGAGATAGATAAAGTGAATTATAATAGTACTACATGACAATATAAATCGCATCCACTTTGATTATTAATTCAATCAAACATAATATTATATACAAACATACTTCTATAGTTAGCACAGATCAAATTATCCAGCACACCTGTCATAACATACAGGAAAATGAGTCACAAGTCGCAAACATTTTTTGATGATTTTGAGATATCATCATA
This sequence comes from Sthenelais limicola, assembly GCA_942159475.1. Classification (NCBI taxonomy): domain Eukaryota; kingdom Metazoa; phylum Annelida; class Polychaeta; order Phyllodocida; family Sigalionidae; genus Sthenelais; species Sthenelais limicola. The sequence goes on along the minus strand of OW804100.1, from coordinate 10,408,803 downwards.
TTTGAAAAGATGAGATCAGGCCGATTTCAACGATGATAAACATTAAGGACTCATAGTAGGACTCATAGTAGTAAGAAGTATTTCTATATTTTATATTTGATCTATTTATGTTTGAAAAAAAGTTTGCAATATTTCTCGGTGGGCAATTAGCAGTAAAGTAACTAAATGCACTCCATAGGATGACCTTTAAAACGCAAGGATACATTGAATACACTGTCTTGAAATTTGGTACATAAACTAATATGACGTAAAGCGATAAGCCCTGAAAGAATGAGAACCTTCCAACAAAGAGATCTTGTGAATAAATCCCTTTGAAAAATATCAATTTTGCGACTTGTGACTCATTTCCCTGGAACACATCACATTTAGCATTTAAAATATTTTGTAATCTTTGGTTAACTCATCCATGCAGGTGTATCAGAGTCGTAGCTTCAAACAAAACCTCCATCATTAAATAACTATGATTTTACATTATGTTCTCTTCAATAATGATTTAAATGCATCTGAACCAAACTCATTTCTTAAGTTATTATCCACATTATTCCCTCTGGCTAATGAACCATTTGACATTCGTTCTTTTTCCACCTTCTCACACCAAATTTGTTCCATGTGTTTGCTCTGGTGTGATGTATAACATCATCTCCACTGAATCGAGCCTTTCTTTGTATTAGATTTAAATATCTGATTTCACGTGGCATAGATTATAGGTAGGAATCTTTTATGTAAATCCTAATTGCTTTCCCTATTCCATACCGGTCTGTAGGATGCACACATAAACATACATGTTGAAGACTATCATTGTAGCTCGGGGACTGTGGGGGCTGTTAATGACACGCTGGTAGCAACATGCACATGCAGGCTACTCCATAGCTCTCCATCTGACCTTGGTTTGACTTGACCGTCAAAAAGATAAAGGACGTCCACCTGCAAACTAATTGAAATAAATGATACGATGAAGGGCTCCAGAGGTCCATGGAAACCCATGATCAATCACGAGGCGGGCCTCTCACATTCCCGCTTGTCAACATCTAGAACCTGAATCACAGGGTGGCATGAGGATATATGGCTATTGTCGATTCAATTCCTCCTTCAATCTTCTACACCTATCACCACTCCACCCTGTACTCAACGCCCCAACCCATCTAAGCTACCGCCACCTTGGTTTGAACTCATATATACCCTTCTCACACAACCCTGTGTATCTATCCATATCTTCCTGACAAGACATATTCCCTATTAAAGCACTCCACATGCCACACATGCCAAATGTAATCTTTTGGTAATATTTCTTTTACGCGCTTGTAAAGACGGACTTTTGGGTCACTCGCTTGCATTCGTCCTATTGGTTAACCAGACCTGAAAGCATGCCGCCATATTGGGGTGTATTACTGGGATTTTCAGGTTACATTGGGCCCCTGTTAATTAAAGGTTTGTTTTGTGGCCGAGGTCATTGTAGTTGTTTGGCAGCTGAGGCCATAAGGCTGAAGCTGGTATAAAAACAACATTAGAATATGTTTAGGCCTTTTTGGAACCCATATATACGTCATATATTGGCCCCTAATAATTGATTGACGACCTGCCTGTGATTAGTTGGAGGTAGAGAAGCAATGGGGACCAGTTTGCTGAACCGGCCTAAACATATCCTAAATGGGTTAGAAACTGATACGTTTTGTGGCCTTGGTCATTGTTGGTTTCTAACCCTTTAATGATCAAACCCACAAAACATATCAGTTTCTAACCGGTTTAGGGTATGTTTGGGCCATTAAGGGTATGTCTGGAACACACATTTATACACATTTAATCAACTTCTCCTACCTACTCCTACCAACGAGACTGTTACATAGATTTCAAATGACGTCACACGGGTGGCTGCGGAAGCCCACTGGCCACCATCTTCATGGCTGGTGCTTCCCTTGCATATAAATATAGCGTTTTATCAAAACAAAGCTGATAACCCCACAATGGTGGATATGTAAGCGATACTACCCTAAAGAAATATTTCCTAACCTATCAACAAGGGTTATATATCTCTAGGCTCATTAAACTGGTACCGGTTCAAACGGCCGGAAAGCGGCATTTTCGAGTCTTGGAGCACACATAGACAGCTAACTTTTACAGGGGTAGCCCATGAAAATGGCGACGGTCTCCTTGGCCCGTGACGTCAGTGAAACTTATGTATAGGGGAAATACTCGTTGTCCTAGCTACTCCTCCACCCCCTTCTATAAAAATATATGTATATATCAATATCCATACTATATGACATTCGCTATACCACAAGAAATATGTCGGAAACAGCTTCCCAGAGAAGCCGGTCTGATGTATGTATCATTAGTATGATTGTCCGGTCATTCATAACTTTATCTTATACCCAGTCCCAGAAGAAGCCCCACACTATTATATCCCAAACGTTGACTATAAAGTCTCACATAATCAACACCCAAATAATTCGCAGCATTGTCACTTAATTCAGCCCTCAAAAACTAAGGGTGTTACCACTGTCATGAAAAGCAATGCCTGCAGACGGTCAATCTACAACTTGTTTACAATAGTAAGCATAATGTTTAATCCACATGCAGGCCCAGAACAGAATTTAACGATTCTGTTTACAATCTTCCTTGTTGGTTTCCTATCCTCTATAGAAAGGCCATGCGTAGTAAGAATAATGCAATCTAAACACGGGTTTCTTTTTGGACGTCTCGAAAACACTTTCATCTATATACAGGACAAAAAGGAACACGAGAGTCAGCTGCCTCTGGAGATCTCATTTGGTATAATATATCGCTGGACTAATGCAGAGTTTATATCGATAATTACTTGATAACTATAGCTATACACTGTCCCGCGCAACGTATCCGCGCGATACGAAAATGAATACGAATTTCTTGTACCCACTTTTGATACGATTTTTTTCGTCTCAGCGTATTCGCGCGGCGTTTTTCGTATCGGCGATTCGCGCAGCGTTTTTCGTATCGGCGATTCGCGCAGCGTTTTTCGTATCGGGGATTCGTGCAGCGTTTTTCGTATCAGCGTTTTTCGTATCGGCGGTTTTCAGCCAGTTCAAACGCAGGGGAAATTTAGCTTATATGCTAGGCTTAGGGCCTCTATAGTTTGATTAGAACTGAAATATTATACTGGACAAAATAAAAAAATATTGCATTAAAAAAAACGTTTTTTATTCTGCTAATTACGCATTACGCTTATAAATGTACAACATAACACATATTTCATTAACAATTCCTACATTTTATTAATGTGTAATAAATTATATGAATACATATCCTTCTGCGCCAATTATTGGTAGCCATGACTAGGATAATGGATGGTCTTATTCCCTTTTCCCTCTTCAATGTGTATCATAAAATATAAGATATATTAAAGCTATATGAGCATATGAACAAAAGGTAGATACAAAATATCAATATTTTCCACGAGTTATAAACAATATAGTTAATGAATTACAATGTAAGGGATACAAATTGGATACCGACAGGTGACAGGTGGATTATTTCAGGTATGTCAATTACATGTACATTACAATAGCTTACTAGCAACGATTCGGAGAATCAATAGAAATAATATTTATATAAGCGTAAAATGTATTGATTAATACTGTGCATATCCTAAGAAATCCATAAATACCATTTGTAGGCTTATACGATCTAAACTGGTATTAGATATTGCTATGACAGTATCCTGAATTCAGACAACTTTTGAATCGAATTTTAAAAATATATTTTAACAAATCCTCCCCTGGATCTATTTAAAGCCCGTCCACAGTGCCATATCAAAATCTAAGCCTCTCATAATTGATAAATATAATCTTAATTCCAGTGGTCCTGGCTTACCAGTCTTTAACTGTTCACTTTCACTCAGATATTGAGTACACACATATTTCCTGTCATCTGTGATATGAATTTTCGGACGGTCTAACATAATCATGCACATACACAAAGATAAATGTGAAAAACATCGAAATTGCACTAAAACTTCTTGAAATGACCAAACATGTACATATGAATTATGTCTCGTATAGATAGTTCACATATGAAGTTCTGAGTAGTTCATAAGTAGGTCCATGTATATCGCATCAGCACCTATTTTCTATTTTAAACATCACAATCATTGGCACAAGTGAATCTCATTGTAGCACAAATCCCATATTTGGTTTAAAAAAAAGGATGTAACATTTGAGTAGACTAGTTAGACTGCGGTGTTATGCTTCCTTCCACTTTGCTCTGCTTCTAAGTATACATGATCTGTGTACGCCCTGAAAGAACAGTGGGAATTTAATACAAATAAATCATTTCTATCATATATTCCAATGTGTACATGATATGTACATGAAATACGCACATGTATTATAAGATTTAACATTTATTAAAGCAATAATATTATTGTTCTTTCTTTCATATTGAGACAATGACGTTGATCTTTTAATGTAATACTTATATAATATATTCAGAATTGATTGACCGCCCCTGTCCTATTAAACCTATTATTCATTCACTGTACTTTCCAAAGGAGGAGATACATGTTCATTATACAGAAAAGGTACTGTTGGAGATACAAGAGAAGGTACTGGATGAGGGGACGTACAGGAGGAGGTAAAGGGGGACGTACAGGAGGGATACAGGGGTGATACAGGAGGAGGTACAGGGGGACGTACAGGAGGAGGTACAGGGGGACGTACAGGAGGAAGTACAGGGGGATGTACAGGAGGGGGTACAGGAGGACGTAAAGGAGGAGCTACAGGGGGACATACAGGAGGGGGTACAGGGGGACATACAGGAGGAAGTACAGGGGGACGTACAGGAGGAAGTACAGGGTGACGTACAGGAGGAGCTACAGGGGGACATACAGGAGGGGGTACAGGGGGAATACAGGAGGAAGTACAGGGGGACGTACAGGAGGAGGTACAGGGGACAAAGGACGGGGTACAGGAGGGCATATAGGAGGGGGTACAGGGGGATGTACAGGGGATGTACAGGAGGAGGTACAGGTGGACGTACAGGAGGAGGTACAGGGGGATACAGGAGGGGGTACAGGGGGCATATAGGAGAGGGTATAGGGGGATGTACAGGGGGATGTACAGGAGGAGGTACAGGCGGACGTACAGGAGGAGGTACAGGGGTGATACAGGAGGGGGTACAGGGGACGTACAGGAGGAGGTACAGGGGTGATACAGGAGGGGGTACAGGGGATGTACAGCTGGAGGTACAGGGGTGATACAGGAGGAGGTACAGGGGGACGTACAGGAGGAGGTACAGGGGGACGTACAGGAGGGGGTACAGGGGTGATACAGGAGTAGGTACAAGGAGATACAGGAGGGACAGAGGGACATACAGGAGGGGGTACAGGGGGAATACAGGAGGAGATATAGGGGGACATACAGGAGAAGGTACAGGGGGCATATAGGAGGGGGTACAGGGGGATACAGGAGGAGGTACAGGGGAATACAGGAGGAGGTACAGGGGCACATATACGAGGGGGTACAGGGGGATACAGGAGGAGGTACAGAGGGACGTACAGGAGTAAGTACAGGGAGACGTACAGGAGTAGGTACAAGGGGATACAGGAGGTACACAGGGACATACAGGAAGGGGTCAGGGGGAATACAGGAGGGGGTACAGGGGGAATACAGGAGGAGGTACAGGGGGATACAGGAGGAGGTACAGGGGGATACAGGTGGAGGTACAGGGGGATACAGGAAGAGGTACAGGGGGACGTACAGGAGAAGGTACAGGGGGAATACAGGAGGGGGTACAGGGGGATACAGGAGGAGGGACAGGGGGATACAGGTGGAGGTACAGGGGGATACAGGAAGAGGTACAGGGGGACGTACAGGAGAAGGTACAAGGGGAATACAGGAGGGGGTACAGGGGGATGTAATGGGGTCCTGCATTATTTTCTTTTTCATGTTTCTCTGTAATGCAGCATTTTGCATTTTGCGGGGAGGTGGGGAGAGAAGAAGAGGGAGGGGAGAGACTTGGGGGGCGGGGGAAGGGGAAGGAGAAGGAAGAGTGCAGAGGGAAGGGAGAGGGTGGGGGGAATAGGAGAGAGCAAGGGGAGGAAGACGATGAGAGAGGGCATGAGGGAGAGGGAAGAGGGGAGGGAGTGGGGATGAGGAAGTGGGGCTGTGAGAGGGAAAAGGGAGGGAGAAAAAGAGAAAGGGTGAGAGAGAGAAAGCAGGGGAGGGGGGAGAAAAAACGTTGGCAGAGGGGAGGGGAGGGAGAGGAAGAAACAGGGAGAGTGAAAGGGAAGAGGGGAGAGAAGAGGGGAGGGAGAGGTCGATCGGGGAGGGGAAGAGATGGTGGAATGGAGACATCAATTAAAGTGTATACAATATCACAGAATACATTACTTACCTAAGGTTCTTAGTACTGGAAATGCATCGTGATGTTCCCTTGTGAGTTGTTTGCCATTACAGACTATGTCTCAGTGTCGGCCTCAGGTAACCACCCTCGTCCAAATACTGACTAACTCGTGGCTGTATCCTAATTGAGACAGTCACATTGTCCACTTTTCTTAGAGATCACACAATATTTCTTTCCATCAAAAGTATATTATTCGTTTGGAAATATCGGTGATAATATCCAAAAAAATGAGTAGAATTTCGCTGGCAGAATCTGTCCCTATTTCAGGGTAGGCCCAGCTATTTCGAATGTTAGCTTTCCAAACGTCCAGTAGGAGTGTTGCGCAATTTAACTTGACCTAGAAACAGCTTGTTTTCATATCAGGGGTTTAAAACAATGGGCTATATATAGCTACTGCAAATACAGCTTTCTGTAGCGGGGCTGGACCAAGGTGTGACCTAGCATTGTCCAGGAAGCGTGACCATATGCATGGGTGTATATAGCTAGCGCTCATTGTATACATGTATATTAGACATATGTAATGATGTCTTTCTTGGTATTCAATCATTTTCATACACCAGCATTATGCCGGTGCATGTCTATATGTCTTGTGATAATAGCAATTGTTTATATTGAAAGACTTTGTTTATATTGAGAGAAACCTTCAAAACGCAAGGATATATTCAATGCAATGTCTTGAGATTTAATACACATATTCATATGGCTTGAATCAATAAACCCTCCAAAAATAGGAACAACAAAAATAGGCCGACGAAAATAATCTATTACGGAAGAACTAATCATCTGATTCTAACCTAAGGTATATGGTTGTAATGCGGCGGCCAGAGATTGGCTATTTGCGCGACGGGAAAAAATGGTAGAGAGATGAAAATTATTATTGTAGTAGGTCTATTTATTAGCTTTAAAATGAGACCAAGGCGGACAAGATCGGTGGGTTTGAAATTGTTCTGTAATAATTATAAGCAATCAAAAAGTGTGCGGTATGCAGCAACATCGGCGGGGCAATAGGGCGACTCAAACAGATAAGTAGGCGTGGCCACTTTGAACCGTACCCTTTCACAAAGTATAAAAGCCCGAGCAAACTCTTGCCACCTTCTAGTGTCTAGTAGAAAACCAAGCATGACTATTGATTATGTAATGCTATAATATGTACAACAACAATTATCATTATGACATAAGGGTTTATTAACTTAGACTAGGATTCAGTTTGAGGGATTCCGATCTTAATTAGATATTTCGACTTTGGGGAATAAACTCTCTTTTTATATTATTTATGTGAATCGTTTTCTTCATTTATTTTAATCATCGAAAATCAACTTCCCCGGCCCTTCTCTCCTCCAATATCTCTATATTTGGCCGCTATTATGTAAATAAAGTAAATAAACAGAAGCATTGTGTTGCCATCAAGTGTTATTCACAAGATCTCTTTTAGGAAATGTTCTCTTCTTTTCCATTTTCAGATTGGCTTATATTTTCGTCTTTATGATGAGGAATGTTATTCTGGCTAAAATAAAACGTTCCAATGAATACATCTTCTAACTACTATAAAAAGAAAACCTTTTAAATTTGATCAACTCTTTTTGGCATTTGCATTTACCCCCAAATTTCCTACACATATAATATGGATCATGTACTATAGTTCTAATTTTTAAAAAGTAATCGTTAAAAGGCATTTTAAAATGTTGTGGTCATCTAAAGTTGACCATATCATGCCACTGCTCACTCACCTGCATTGCATTCACACCTAATGTCGCCATGATGTGGGTGGCTAAAACCCCAAAGTTACCCACCTTCCCTGGCGGGTGAAGGAAAGTGAGCAAGAGACAGAGAGACAAACAGAATGTGTAAACATTAGCGTCCATTGTGATGTGTTTGAGTGATTCGGGATTCAAGTATATTGTAATTATTATATTGTATGATGATCTTGCTATTAAAATAGTATGGCGAAATATATGGAGATAAAACTGGGGGAAGGGAAATAATTTATTGCAAAGAAACTAACCATGCAATTCTACATCTGAAAGCATGGCCGTCGTTCTGACATTCAGGGCTGGTTCTGGGCTAATTTTTATGTTCAGATCGGAATTATTTTGTGCATTTTCTGGAAATCTCACCCATCTACCAATCATGCACCCAGTAGTATCGCGCACCCAAAACTCAATACGAAAAACGGAGCGCGAATACGGAGCATATCAAATTTCGTCTCCGTGATTCAAGTGACCGTTTTTCGTCTCAGAAGTTCGCGCAATTTCGTCACCACAGCTCACCAGTAGCGTTCGCGGTGCTCGGTAGACAAAAATCGTCTCACTGAAGACGAAAAAGCTTGCCGCTCCGTATCGCGCGGGTACGGCGTGCGGGAGAGTGTAAATTCCACCATGCTCCTTATAAGGGACTTTATAGGGCAATATCAACTTGAGTGTAATAATAAATGACAACTCCAGCAATAATGCTCAGTTTCATTTCTCTCAGAGGCTACCGAGAACCATGCACCTTTCATCGAAAAAAGAAGGTAATATTCGTTAAAAAGTGTAGCGATCAGAACAATATAGCCTTGTATAACCAATGAGTTTCTTCATTTCCTGCACAATGTTAGTATGCTAATTAGAATGACGCATATATTCAAAACAACAATCTTATTACTTGGGAATAGCATATAAAGTTTGGTTACAAATCATCTTTTTAACATGTTGGATCATTTGGGAGAGTATCAGCCCGTTGCCAGCTGTTGTTAATGGAGCCTAAACTGGGTAAGAACTTATTATTTATGCTGGCTCCTCATGGCATTAAGAAGGGGGTGGATCGCTTTGAATGTTCTAAGTATATGTTATTTAGTGATCGTAAGTAACATATTGTGCATCGAATAAGGTATCAAGCGACAAACGCTAATTTTTATGTGCAAAAACATGAATAAGAATTTAGTTTAGTTATTCTAATTTAGTTTACTTTCTTTGCTAAGTTTAGAGAAACAGATCCCAAGAATTGTATGTATTCAAGTTGGGAGAAATTTCCTAGAAATGCGAATACCGCTAAGCTCAGGTTGAAAACATGTCAACAAAAGTGTTGTTTGTTGTCATCACAGTGCAGTGGTATCGGATTTTACCTCGACTGTCCGAGGGACGAGCATAGGAAATTGAATGACGGTAACCTAAGTAGTGGGTACCATGCATATACAGGAGATGAAATGTTGGATATGCTAAATATATGCCGTTGGGAATATTTACCAAAGTAGCACACATCCCGAATGCTGAGGATTTCTATCAATAATACCGCACGATGTGAGGACAGTGATATAGACTTTTGGTGTGAGTCAAATATATGTGTTTCTATATTTTACAAGTGGTATATGTACCGGTTAAAATATTGCAGAAAGATTCGTATCTGCCAAGATGTCGTCTCGCCAACTTCTGCACCGTCTCTCACATGGCGGGATATAGATCGCCATTTCTTTTTCACACCTGTTGGATGAGTCTGTACATTGTATTGGCCACCACAAGCTTAATCCTTCTTGACTACGTTCTGTCACTTGTAAGAAAGTCGAGGTTCAGGTTTCATGGCCTAAAGGTGTCGTATAGCACGAGACATTGGTTTATGTATTTTGCACGGTCAATACTCGCGCTAATATTTTGCCTCAAGCAACATTTCAAGTCACGATTACTTAGAGGCATTTATAAGCGGTGAATTGAAATTATTTGGTATAGAATTCCCACAAAACAGCATTATGGAACATTACATTATGTAGTAGTCTTTCTCGAAATTCACCAAACTATTTTAGGTGCTCGTTCTGATAAACAGGTATATTTCTTTCTATAGGATGATCATAACAATTTGGCTCATTTTTCAATTGGCGTGAACGATGGTGGGTACGAATGTCTGAACTAAATTAATAACTATCTATTTAGAAATCATTCAACTTGTATGAGAGGAAAGATTTCGCCGATCATGGTGAAACTTCTGAGTTTCTACGTTTGCTATATTGGCTGGGTTGCGTTCTTGGCAAATCGTGAATAAAACAGACCAGCCCCTCCATGCTTGTTTAGAATCTGGTCCTTGATGTTACATCATTTTTATAATTTTTGTCTGCTCTAACGTTCAACTGTTCGTATATCGTTCCTGAGAGGACAGGATGAGGTTCATAAAAACAAGGGCTTGGGGGGAGGAGAGAAGACCATCCATTTGAACTTGTTGTAAATGCTTGCAGATGAAGCCTCTCTTTATGCTGTAATTCATCTAAACACGGACAGTCACCCCGTGCGTGCGGGGGCTGGACATGGGAATACATTTGCATGCGGTTACACATGTATTTATATAAACGCTATATCATATTTGTTTATAACTTATATATAATTGTACCAGTTAATGCCAATTCATCAATGTTCACCCCTCGCAGACACGGGACATGCTCAGATATGTTTGAGAGGTTGCTTCTATTGCTCATGAATTGCCTTCATGCGCTCATTTCCGTTGCATTAGAATGCATGAACACATTTTCATAACATTTCATCATGGAGTGTCTCCGGGAATGTCACGATGGCATACGAAGGAAATTTCTGACATAACTGTGCATGTGGTGCGACCACACCGCATATATGCCTCAACTCTTATGCACGGAATTATAAATATAGGTTTCGGGGGAGTATATTTAGGTTGATTTAACGGAGATTGCGTCTTAAGTGGGTCTAAGTGTTTCTGGCACATTGAAATATAGATGCGTTGAGCGTTTGAGATGCCAGAGTCTTCGAGACGCTGGCAACACTCACCCTGAAGCTTCTCTGCAAGAGATCAAAAGATTATTGTAAAGTTTACTCTATGTATTGCGTACCAGGCTCTAAATTGTCTTTGACACACTTGTACACATATTTCATTTTCTACAGTAATGAGTCACGATTCACTCTGTGAGATCGTTATTCTTCCCCGTGTTTGCAAAGCGTAAAACCTGTAGCAAATGTTTTCTGAAAGTGACGGTAGTGATTACGTACGTGTAGATGAGATACCTAGCATTTTATTATAAGAGATTGCGAATTGCATCCTTGATAACTTAACTTTTGATGGACAAATTGATGTTTTGTCTAGATTTGGCAAGGCTTCCTAGGAAAACCTTTACTGAGGCTTATATCGCAATTAGAGGGGATCGTGTTGTGCGACGAGATGTAAAGACTTTTCATTACCGGTGATATTTCAATGTTTTAGGCGGAATACCGTGGAGACTGAAAAACCTATTTCTATACGAGTCTCTAAGGTCTACAGGTCTACAGGTGATACAACGTCCTTATTGTAAGGAATTTAAGCTCAAATTAAACAGTTTATCAATCAATCAATTCGAATTTGCGACATTACACCAGAGGTGGCTTGCAAACACTGAAAAAAGAATCAGGAATCGGTTGTGTAATCTATATATATAATACAGGTTAACTAATGAGTTGGTTAAAGGATCGTGAGTATCGCACAAGTTGTGAAGGAACGAGCACTAATGAGTCCGATATTCTAAGCGACTGAAACTGAAAGTCATATCATTAAAAGCTCCCTCATAGCCAATGCGTATACATTGTACATGTATAATAAATACACTTACGCGAACACATGGATGGAGCTCCTTATACCATTAACATTCATAAGGATCGAATGTTTGCTGTTCATGGCGGAATGCATACATGTGGTGAATGACAATTAACTGGAATTGTTCCTTTGCATTAACACTGGAAACCGTGCTTGCTGTTGTGTTGGAGCGTTTGATAGTAATATAAGTCTTTCAAACACCAGACCCATCAGTTATTGTATTGTTTAGAAGCCATCCAGCATATCTACCGTATCGGACTCCATGATGTATAGCTACAAAAGAATGCCATTACAAAGATACTATGTATATACATCAGTGAGCTTTGCAACAAAATTACGGTTTGTGGGAATCTATAAAGCAATATATTCTCTGAGGAATGATTTATGAAAAGTATCAGCGAAGAAATCGATCTTAGAAACACTTCAGGGAACTGGATAGATAGGGGCCGTCTAATCCATGTGATAGGATTACTCCAAATACGGGATTTAGCGCGCGATAAACTTGAGTACTTTTCTCTGTATCCTGGAAATATTAGCTAGTATCGATGGTGCGATGAAGACGAATGGATAAGGTTAGGACGGAGGTGCGCTGTTTATGGAAGAGCCATTGCTTCCCACACCGAGAACCTCACATGAATGATCAGAATAATCTTATCGTGTAGTTGATATCAACGATTAGAAGCGTAACAATTATATCCACACGTTGCCTTATTCCAGCTAGGCTAAACGTCTATCAACACTTACCCTGCAGCATCTCAGCCACCCCAAACAACACAGCGACAACGTATAACAATTTGGACACAAAACTTTGACTTAGAAAGAAGTTTATATATAATCATCTGCAATTTTGCAATTTAGCGCTAATACGAAATTCAAGGATAGTTAACGTAGGGAATTAAGATCCGATCCCAATGTTTGAGGACATAAGTATTACACAAGTTAACACTTTTAACAGTCATGTATTTTAATTAACGTTTAATGTTAATTGAAATCTATGACTGTCAGGTCATATTTATGACAATCAATCCACTCTTTGGTCTTCAGTGTACTTCATAAAACACATGCATTCCATATTAGAATAATATCCATGTTACTGAGACTAAAACTCAATATAGAGTACATAAAATAAGGCAAAGTATTAAAGTAACAGCCAAAATGTAACTCGCTTAAAACAAAATAAAACAAAAGCCTAACAAATGAAGGAGCAGTAAGTTGAATAGCTGAAGTAGATTGTCTTCATGATTGGGAGGGAACAGTGGCTGGAGTCAATGATGGATTGCCACAAGGATAACACTGATATTGTTGTCTCCCTAAGTCTGAGACTTCCGGGCGATCCCAAACTTCATAATAAAATCTGCCAAAGTCAATAGAACCCCTCATGCATGGGGAGCCTGATATCAGTAGGCGTTTTTGTTAAGAAGGGCAAGAATGTAGCTTCAGTCATGTGCGAAATACAGATGGGATTTTCAGGCCCGTGGGTATGTGTGAGAAATCCAGGCAATGATCCATTTGGGTGCTCATGCCTTAAGCAAGGGATTCAGTGCTGATGTATAGTCTATCAGTACTATTTGTAATATCTCTCTCAGTGTTAAAGGACTCAATTCAGGTTTCATCGACCCAACGCCTCTGGAATGCAGGTCTTGATAGGTGTTTATCAAAGGGCTCTTGACGCGCGGACATACAGGGGTTAGTCGACGTCGTGTTCTACGCTTCAGTTTAGTCAGAATTAGGGGAGTCACTATCTATATATATATATCGTCACTATCGTCAACCTTCTTATAGGCATGTGAAAAATATGACGATGGAGAGAGGGAGAGAGAGAGATGAGATAGAACGAAAGCGTTCCATCCTCCACAGGTTTATTTCTGACAGCGTCCTTTTGGGTTTTAACAACAATTCTAATTGGCTAATGTTTAATATGTTGGCTTGTATGATATTTGAAGTACTTTCACATCCTCGAGATGAAGAACATAATATATTTAGCCAGCTTCCTCTTTGATTTCAATACTATCTTAGCTTCTATTTGCTCCTTATTAATTAATCCTCTACAAGTATTTCTTAATGAAATATCAATCGTTTCTGATTTTCCTTGCGCCTGTTAAATCCGTTTCTAATCAATCTACAATTGAGCGTTCTTCTCTCAATATCACATTAATTTCCTTTGCTTTTGTCAATTCTCGGACACTAAAGTCTTTGTGATCTTTGAAATAGGGAACCATGTTTCACAGTCCATCTATGATTAGAGTGGAACTTGTGGTTCTAATAGGGTGCTTGGTTGTTATGATCTATGTTATATAGGCATATAGCCTCCCCACACCTCCCATTGAGGTGTAGGTTTACCCACGCTCATTAATATGTATGGATTATACCAGGAGCGCCCAAGTCTCACTACCATTAAACACTCTTACAAACACTACCATCGTGTGAGGGTCATTCTTACCTTTTCTCTATATTATCATTACAATAGCTCTTTAGGACTATATAACATATTGGTGGAGATACCCTTTAAGATCCTTTATGGAACATTGCTCATCTTTAAATAGGAAATCGAAATTTTGAACAGGACTTTTCCAGTTATTCTAATTCACATCACCTGAAGTCACAAGGACTTTATAAACCACAAGCCCTTTGGGACAAATATTGGAATATACTAACAGTCAGTACACAAGAAAACAATGGATGGTCCAGATCAAACTGAGGAAAAGAGGAGCAGAGCTAAAGAGAAAGAGAAGAACAAGAGTGCAAAGGAAAAAAGAGGACATATACCTTGGCTGTAATGGATGTGGCCTATTACAAAGGTCTAGTGGATACGTTAGGGGACCTTGCCTCGGATTAAAACACAGCTATGTTGGACAGACAGAGGGTGTTTAAAGAATCCATGACGGAGATGGTTCATGAGCGATACATGGGATCAATTGGAATAGAAAAGAGAATTGGAACAACATAGGCTGCATTAAATAACCTCCCGGCCTATGTGTTCATGTACCTTTCATCATTTACACAATTTCTGGACAGTGAGACCATAGACATTTTCTTCACTTTTGCAACATTTCAACCAGTTTTACCAGGACAAGGTAAATGAACCTGACAAAATAATGACTACTTCCAGGAGGACTAATTTACCAACTCTAGTTTGGACTAGGTCGGGTAGGGGAGATCATATTATTGTGGGTCTAACTACGGGTTGTGTTGATTTTTCGGCTGAGTGATTAGAATGTAACAACCCTCATTAGCACAAAGCTGGCAATGGAGTTTTATGTCCTGGGTGTGTGTCTTGAATTTTAATGAGGGAAGTTGATGTGGGTATACTGGGAGGTCATTTTAATTGGTTGTTCTTGAATTTCGTATTATTAGTCATTGTCTTCATAGGGAAAAAGCTTTGGTCATCGAGGGCTGAATCACATGCAATGTCATGATCTGTTCTCAGTAGGGAAAAGGGGTGGTCCACGCACTCAGAATTTAAATCAGGCAACAGGTGGGTACAGGGAAAACTTGTGAAATCCACACACATGGGGGTGACATCTGACTTTAAATTAATATTAATGAGACCTGGAGAGGACATCATCAGCTATGGAATCTCCTGGGAAAAGTCAAAATGATGTCACTGTATAAGAGCCCTGTCCCTCAACTCAGTTACAAAGCTTTTAGGCTTCAGAGGGATAGGACCTACCCGTGGAAAATAGCAAACATCTTCTCTGTAAGGATCCAACCCTCCTGCATCTAGCCTAGGATTAAGCTGGACCAGCCACAATGCCTGGCACCATTTTAATATGGTAGGTTATTTTCTCTGATTTTTGCTCGCCTGAGTTAGTATTTATTGCTATTTACTCAGGTTACCAAGCTTCCAGGATACTGAATTTTTAGTTCGGAAAAATAGAATATATATTCAAAATTAGAATGGTTTTCACAGGTGTCTCATCATTTCTCTCAGGGTGACAGGCATGCTGTTTGGGCAGATTTGCCCTTACATGCAGGGAAACAATGGGGTGTGTGTGTGTTTAAAGCTCAGTCGAATTTTCAACAAGCCTTGGGACCAGTGTGTGATCTCCCTCCTGACAGATGCTGACATCAATCCTATTATGAAATGTTTTGTTTTTGTCTGGTACACTGCTTTCTAGACAGTATACAGTCCCTGTAGAGGACCTAGTGATATTAAGAAATTCACTTATTAGTTGCTATATGTTGTTTAATTTTAGAATAGATATGTACACGAACAGGAATTCATTTTGCATTGCACTAGAATCTTAACTGTGTTCTGTTGTCTAAAACAGGAATTACAGTCGCCGTAGAGGACCTGCAATTGGCAGGAATTCACTTATTAGTTGCTATCTGTTGGTTATCTTTAAAAATATCATGTACACGAACAGGAATTCACTTTGCTTTGCACTGGAATCTTGACTGTTTAATGTTGTCTGCGATGTTCCCGACTGGCTTGGTTCCATTTCGTATATTTGAAGCAGGTAATACTTTAATCAGCATACCTGATGTTCCTTTATGGATAGATTCAAGAATATATTTATCCTGCCGACGATATAATATGATTTCTGATGATTATAGGTTGCATGAGTTGCCTTGGGCGGCATATTTAAATGTACATTTCTAATTATTTCTGTGTACAAGCGTTGGGTATTACAAGAAGATGATTTGAATATTCTTAATGTTGATTTTTGATGGTTCATGACAGCTACTTAATTTCATTTTTTGCCTGGTGAGAGATGTGTTTATCACAATATTCTGTCTATTTAAGTGATAGCCAAAGTGTTCCATTCACTACTTGAAAATCGAAAAATACTTCATGATGTATTGTATTAATATTAATGTTCAATCTTAAAATTCACCTTTATTCGTATTTTGCGATTATTTCAGGGGGGAGGAGATTATGTTATATAGGCATATAGCCTCCCCACACCTCCCATTGAGGTGTAGGTTTACCCACGCTCATTAATATGTATGGATTATACCAGGAGCGCCCAAGTCTCACTACCATTAAACACTCTTACAAACACTACCATCGTGTGAGGGTCATTCTTACCTTTTCTCTATATTATCATTACAATAGCTCTTTAGGACTATATAACATCTACGGTAACATGAACAAAATAGAGGACGCCTGGATATAGCCGTATTACAGGCGTAGGGAGAACCGCTGCCGCTCCATACCCATGATACCGATCAATGCCTGTAGTGGGCCTTGTTAAAAATAAAGCATCTACAACGCTGATAACCCTGAGGTTATACAAAGAGCTTGTGAGATATTTATCAGTTACGCCTACCACTCTTGAGCCATGTGTTTCCCATTCCTACAGAAAACTCAGCGCACAAACATTTTTTTAGTATTAGGCGTTGAACATAGAATAATGTCATTCAGAATATAGCTGTTTTGCTTCTTATAATTTTTCTTTCCCTCCCTCGGCCAGCAGGCTTCTGGGTCTATATTCTGGGGCTATTCTAAGCATGTTTTCTCACTGGATAGATATATTTGCGTTCTAAATAGTGACACATGAAGGTTGCATTGCATTTCCCTAGCACACACACACACATACATTATATATACACACCTACATACATGTATACACGTATACCTACCTACCTATCTACATATAAATAAATAGATAATACATATAGCTTCATTCGTCAGAAAAGTTTTTAATGGCGTGGGTACAATGTTTATATTCTAGCCGGCCCTGGCCGAGTGTTTCATATGATCTCCTCGTGGTCCTTCGTGAAAATCCCATGACGAGATATCGAAGACTGCTCTTGACAATTGAGATGCCCACCCTTGACTTGCCCCTCCCCCCCCCCCCCCAAGTGATAAACATTCTAGTCGCTTTTACTAGAAAACAAAATGGAAGGAAATTCGGGCATGCCACGTGACATTGACACCCAAATCCCGAATAGCTGTGAATTTAGGCGGACGTCTTGCACTGGCGGCTTGTGGAACTGTTGTTCTATCAACAGCCTGTATGTACAGACTAGTCGCTCGCCTCTATGAACAGAGCTTTGGCCTACAGCTTATATCGGTTCCCGGTAGCGGTTCTGAGACCCTCTCTTGGGACTCGGGCTGTGACACTTGGTCCAAACAAATGTTTTGGGCTTGCCTTTCGCATGTGTATTTGGAGTAGATTGAGCCAAATACCCAGATGGGTGCATAGCATGTAATCCAGCATGAAATTGGCAAAGACCGGTGGAGTCTTGTGATTTGAATGCCACATGGCGCATGACAGCCCATATAATTTCCACTGATGCTCATACCTGGGAACCTCTTGCTCGACCTTCGCGACGACCCGATGTTACTACACATTTTCCGTGGGACTTTATCACAGCAATTTCATTCTGTGGTTCCGTGATTCAGCATAAGATTAAGCATATTTCTTATGCATATTTCTTTTTCCGAAAACAACAGTATAACCACCGAGGGGCAACGAAGAATGGAAACTACATTGAGTAAATCTGATGGAAGAAAGACCTTGCGTTCTGTTGCTATTCTAATTTTATGCTACATTAATTTATCTTATTGCATTTTTGGCATGAACGGGGGGGGGGATACCTTATATGAGCTCCGCTCACACCCCTCCACCATGCTCTGAAGGCAGCACTCTATTGTCATATGCAAGTTACCCCCTCTCTCAGATTCAATTCCCCAACAGAATTTCTTCCACACACACTTCATAAACACATATCAAATAATCTCATAAATATATAACTCTGGTATTCCACAAAAATGTCCCTATTTGCAAGTCATCGAAAACTACAAACACATTTCCAAATGACACGTAGTCAAAAAAGTGATCTTAGCCGCCACTTTAATTTCACATTGCTGGATCAAAAACTTACGCAATAAAGAATGGGAGGACATGTAGGGTGCACATATAATTAGCAAAACAGATCATATCAAGGTGGAATGAACTTGTCTTGGGGGTCTTTACTTCGTGACTTTTTATGTTATACCAAGCGTAGTAGTTTAAAAGAATGCACCTACAGATAGACAGTGCTTGCCCGTTCCCAGTTATTTCGACCTAGTTATTATCCATATGAGGACCATGTTTAAAATTCCACATGCAAAGGACCCTATGTCATAAATAACAGATCTCTATTGGTATAACCAACATGATTCCGCCAATAGCTAGATATATTTACTACTGTAGTTGAAGGGCAAACTATTAAAATCTTATTGCATTGTCCTTCAAACAAGAAGGATCGGAAATATATCTATTTATGAGATTGATTTCTCTCTAATTAATGAATGCCTTGAACAGTCTTGGGGCTGTAACCACCTTAGGCAGAGATTAAAAGGATTAATAGCCTCCATTTCGGGCCTGCTGATGCACTGTGCATAATTTCTCATGTTCGACTTGAGATGATGCACAAAACAGTGCACCAGAAGCCCCTCAATGTCAGTCACTAATCCGTTACTATATCCATATTAATGCTTGGCTCGATTACATTTCATCGACTATAATATTGACAACGCATGGAGACATACAATGGCCAGAAAGGCACTGTATTGTCCCACACTCAGTCCATTGACCTTTCATAACACAGCCTTGGATTGTAACCTTTGTATAGAACCATAGTCCACACCACAGGCGAGCATTGAATAAAGCTATATGACGGCTCTAAAGAGAGGAGTAGTCTCGAGGGAAGGTACCCGGACGATCCCATGTCAATACTCATTATGGTTTATTTTATAGTGTCACTAGGGGATACGGCTGCTTATTGATGAAAGTCACATGCCGATAGTATCACCGAGTTAGATGCCCTACTAAAATGGGGAGATTGGCATGATTTAATCCATGGGTTATTTTCTAGATAAGAGTTTCTAAGAAAACGGCGGTCATCGTGTGTAAACGACTTCAGTCTCATCTTGAAAGAGGGGTTTTCCATATATATAGTCCCCCAACCCGGCCCTCTCCATTAATTATTGATGGATCTCAAATGGTAAAGTCATACACTTAATTCTAGTTACAGCATATTAGACATAATGTTCAATCAACAAAGGTTCAACTCTATTACACAGAGCTCACCCGACGTTAATGGCTGACCTCTAACGGCAGATGCAGTGTTTGAATGCGCTGCGGGCCGTGCACACTGCACGAAAGTGTGCGGTTAACATTGCGTGTTGTGACGCGCACAGTGGATTATAAATGCAATACGCTCATCGCCAGGCGTGTCCATTGAATTAGCTTCTAATTTCATCTGAAACCTAGAGATTTTATTTTTGAAAAGCATTCAATGTGTCTCAGGTAGAACACTCTAGGTAGGATGTTATCAATTGTGTTGTTGCCAGACTGTTTGGTCACATACTTGGAGGGACTTGTTCAGAAATGTACCACGGGAAATAATCCTACAAAGGACCACTAGAGGGGAAAACGGCGGCAACACATTTTGTTGTTGCCCACTAGTTTGTTGCAACAAATCTTCACATAGAAAGAACAGTGGCAGCACATCATACACACCTCCGTTTGCATTTTCATTGCAAACATGAAATGAACTGTTGTTAGTGGGCAACACAAAAAATTGTTGCCGCCGTTTTTCCTCTATAGAGGAATTCCGCTATACGGGTTTTAATATATCAGGCGTTTTCAAACGTACACACTTTACATGAATAATCAACTTTCAGGAATAAATGTATAATTCACTAGAATTTTTCACTATGAACAATAATAATAATATTATTGTTCATAAGAAGTAGTTATATCTTTTTAAGATATATAATATATTGAATTACACATCCTGCAAAGATATAAAGTTCTACTTCCTATTGTTTTTAAAATCTTGAATAGTAAAATAAATATTAGTCTATGTACGTGCTGATGCAGTGAATGACAACAGTCCTACAGCTATTTAAAAACATCAAATGTTGCAGTTCTACTAACAGCTTTGTCACTGATATCCGAACCTGCCACAGGGTGTATAGCTTAACTTTACATGTACCAAATGAAAATAATCTCTATAAGAATGGTTGAATATAGCTAATGTTGAATGTACAACATATTATATAAATTGCGAGGTAGGGAGAGGGAATGGGTAGTTTGAGAGAAGGGTGTATAATATGTTAGAATACTGAATGCGAATCCTTCTTTCAGGCCACGTCCCAAGTGATCCTACAGAAAACGTCATGTTTAACCTACTGATTTGTCATTGATTGCTTCTAAAAACCTTTACCCTTTTTCTTCACAGGTCAACAAGGCCGCTTGGCAACGTGTGAAGTCGCATCTCGAGTGCAGAGTAAGACGAGCCGTAGGAATAGAGAGAACCTGTTTCCAAGAAATACAAGACTTTTCAGCCTACCACCCCTACCCAAACAATAGGAGGACTAGGCCCACCTCTGGACATATTTGGAAAGACGGGGACTGAAAAGTAAAGACAGCGTGTGTGTTGAATAACGGCCAAAGTGTGCTGCTCCAGAAGAACGAATAAAGCCGAATCAAGAACAACAATTTTTTCACCATGGCCAGTCAGACTTACCTTGGCGGCCCTACGGAGGCTAGCCACATGGGTGTGACCATGATCATGGACATAGGCACAACAGACAACATGTCCAGCTTACATATGAATTATACAGATTATGCATGCAACCACATTGCTGGCTCGGGCAATAATACAATAGTTATGTCATACAGAATCTACATATATGCTGCTGCCTTTTTTGTAATAATTGGCTTGGTCGGGAATGCCTTGAGTGTAATGGTATTCTCTTCAAAAGAAATGCGAACTGTTTCGTCAAATTTCTACCTTTTGACACTAGCGATTTCGGATTCTCTCTATCTGATAAGTATTTTCATGACTAAAATCCTCACCAATTTGAGGTGCTTATATTTTCCAGAGAGTATCATGGACATTTTTAACCGCAGCACCTTCTTATGCAAACTCCTACAATACTTTTTGGATTTATTTTCCGACTACTCAACTTGCCTAATTTTGGCCTTCACCGTGGAACGCTACATTGCTGTTTACATGCCTCTGAAATTCAAAGAACTCTGCACAGTCAGAAGAGCCAGGATTGCCTGTTCCTGCATTTTCCTTGTAACAGCACTGTTGATAGCACCATATCATTTTATGTTCATTGACAGAGTCTATGATTTTGATGTGTGCGCTGTGAGTCCAGAAGATGAGGCGACGTTCACTATATTGTATGTAATTGAGATGCTTTGCTTTAGGGTCATTCCAGTGTTCTTGATTGCCGCCTTAAACGTCTTCATAATTGTACGTGTCTCGAAGCTAACGCGTGAGCGCAAACGCATGAAGGAGAACGTTAAAAACTCACAGTCAAATGCTGTGGCAGCACTCAACAAGAAACGGGCTCGGAAGGAAGACAAGAGTATGCAGTTAACCATCATGTTAATCCTCGTTTCGACCAGTTACATTCTTGTCTACTTGCCAGTGCTTTGTCATTATGTCATTTGGCATTTATATAGATCGAAAATAATTAAGACAGACTATGATGCCCTTCAGATAGCACAAGTTTACACAAGCATTCTTTACATTTCGGGTTACTCTATTAATTTCTTTTTATACACAATGAGTGGACGAGTGTTCCGAGAACAACTGGACTTGATACTGTGCGAAAGGAGAGACCATGGTAATAGTACAACACAAGAAATGACCACCTTGGTGTGACTATCTGATAGTGACCCTTCTAGTGAAAAGGTGGAAAAAAAGCGGACGCCTAAATTTTGTCTAAAAACAACCATTACAAAGAAAATGGCAATGTTTTAGAAATGCCTCAAGCTGAATTTAATTCGTCACAGAAATTGTATACTTTCATTTAAAGTTGTGGGGAAAAGGTGTAATCGCAATAAAACATCCGTTGTAGGCTCATGTAAGACAATTTATGTAACGGATTATTTGGTGGAACTTGATATATAAGTAGATCAAGTCTAACAGAGTGACCGTTTTTATGGTAATTACCATACCCATGACTACCCATCATGTAAGGTTTAGGCATTGTTATATGAAACCATAAACGTAAACTTTTCTGATGAACTTGTTAAGTGCATGCCATGAATGAATAACCATGTATCTGCCGTGTATACAAACAACCATCGTCGCTGGTAAACTTGCATGAACATCAGTGTCGACGTTTATGTTTGCTCCCCAAAGGAACTATTGTTATTGCCAATGTCAATGCAGTCGTGAAACATTATTGTTCCGATATCTAGGTCTTTTTGAGGATGGAAGATACTTTCAGCAGCCCCATGGAAATGTGACCAAAACAACGTTTTTATCTCGCGAATAATTGTTGTTTCATTTCCTGTTTCCTGCAGGATATTTCAATTATATCTCCACAAAGTTGAATCCAGTGATGTGGATACCATGATCATTGATGTATTTTCTAAGGATCTTGATTCATAATCGGAAGCGCATATTGACTATGATTCATTAGTTTGTAAATACATATATTATATCCACTTAAATTTAATAAACACTGCGGGAATAAACGTGACCAAACACAGTCTAAAACCAATCTTGAGTGTTTTCGCATGGAATCGTTTTAACTGGAAATGTTGCATTTCCTCTCATGCTGGTTGTTGAAATAGATTTGTAAATATGTACTAATTCTTGCACTCATTGACAAATGAAAAGAGTAAATGTTGGAAGGTAAATGCCTAGATATGATATGTAGCAATTAAAGGTTTAAAGTTGGATGCGATAACGCTGCCAAATGGACACACTGTCAGAGCATGCTGGTGCCTCTAACTGTTACTGAAAGCCAAATCAACAATCTCATGTAGAGAGAAAACAATGACAGCCAAGTTCCACTGAGTATTTTCAATTTTCAAAGCGTGTGTACATATAACTGTATATGAATATATCATAAGGTATCTAAACCTCCCACTATCAATAGAGAGTAACGTGTATTCGCCTTAAGACGTATAAGCGATTTAAATGGTTTCTTGTATTGTGACACAATTAAAGGAGAGGATTACACCGAGTAATTTGTAGCTGTGGAAAAGGTAATTCATAGAATAGCAAGGTACAATGAGAGGCAAATAGTTCCATGGTTCAGAATTACGATTTTAAAACCCGATTCCCCCAAAGTTGATCCATGAATCTAAGATTTCTCCACAACGCTAACACAATATTTCGAGCTATTTCCGCTAAAGAGGATTGAATGAACAGTCGAATTTCATATTGAAGCTAGTAGACAATATAGCGATTGCAATACACGGCAATGTAGACCATGATTTGCCTCTTACAATCCTTGCTATATCATGTATTACAGTGAAACACAATTTGCTTTTGTGTTATGAATAGTACTACATGTCGAGCTAGAGATGGAGTAATGAAAAATAAACCGCTGCTAAGTATCTAGTTTATGAAAGGCATTCTTTCAGGGGGTAACTTGGAATAAAAGTAGGAAATCGGTTCGTTTAGGATTGCATTTATGAAATAAAGTTCTTTTTCATCCCCTCAATTCACCATCCAAAGTGCCGTCAAATATATAAGCATTCATGAATTAATTGGCCTAAATGATTAATAAACACTGAAGCGCACAATTGCATAAAATATTCCTGAAAGAGTTTTGCATCAATATACCGAGTCCTGGAGTTTTATTTCTGGATTTTGGGTAGAACTGTAGACAGCATTGATTGGAAATATTGGAATGATAATACTTTTTGTCTAGAAATGTAATCATTCTTTTTTTAAATACTTTTTCCCTTCAAACATTTTAATGATGTACTGACATAATTCCAAACTAATGACTAGTTTTAATTTGGGTGAAGTTAACACACCTTTATCAATTAATTAATTAACGGAAGCCAAGAGCTAAATATGACTGCAATATTTTACCTTCCTAATAAAACATCACGCTTTGCTCTGTAAAGCAATTCAATCTTTGTCTATCCCTAGAAGATTAAGGATGTTGTAAACCTACATTTGTTCCAAGGGCCCCGAATGAAATCTTTAAACCAAGAACATAGTTGTAGATACGACTGACAGAACGAATGGCCGGATCATATAGCCTGTGATATGATGACAACATCTTCTATTGCTGCGAGTTTGAAGTTGTTATTTTCTTTGGGGAGAGGGGGGTGGGGATTATACACATGGAATATACTTATGAATAAAGATGTATGCTATCCCATGCATATATATGTCTGTATAAATCTGTATGATGGAATGTCTGTAATGTTAGACTGAAGCATATGAATGTTATGGTAATAAAATCAACGTTTAAATCTCCTCCAACGGTATTTTATCTATTTCTAATCAGTAATGGATCTCTTTTGTATCAATCTTAGTAAGCATTAATTCAAGTCACTGCAATACATCTTACTGAAATAGAAGGAACACACACTGCAACCTTATGATGTGGAACAAACTTATTTCGCATTCAAATATAGGTCCATTTACTCTTTTACATGGATAAATATTGGTAACATTTCCTCTGGAATTATTATTCATGAGTCATGTTGACCAATCCGTTATTTTTTCTGTTTTCCCATATCCTAAACAGAGACACCGATACAATAAAGGCACAGTGTTGGTTTTACTACATAACCTGAGAAACATGAACGGCAATGACACATATTGCCTTCAGCACTTTTGGGATATTGTCGCCTGCAAAACTGCTTTTTTGTTCTGGTAGAAATGATCAAAGGTTGAGGCGTGGAAGAGTGAATGACCGAGAGACAAACGCCCTAATGAGGCGATGTGCCCCCATTACTGCTGTCCCACATCCGGGCATAAATATCGCATCGCTACATTATTCATTGCTGATATTAATTTTTAAAAAAAACGTTGAAGATTCTAACAGCCCATTCTTTTTACTCTTGTTGACATGTAGCGCCATTAGTAGCGTTTGTAGTGTTATTTTCTTCTGTTTATTTATGTTTGACAGTACAATTGACTGTAAAGCAATATTTGACAACAAGCAATATTCAACGAAAGCACTAAACTGCCTCTCCCTTATCTAATGACATACCGATCGAGGGGCATTTTCATCCCTTCTGTCTTGTTTTCAGAGAGGGAAATGAGACCATAGTTAAGCAGTTGGTGTTAAATTGATGGATATTCAAGCAAGAATACCATCCAATGTATCCAGCGTAGCCTGAAAAGGCAAACCAATGAAAATAAGAATAAATGTCACTTCTATGCCTCAGCATGTAGTAAGTCCCTCTTGATTCTTTTCATGGCACTAATTATCGGCTTAGACCATCCATGGATGAGAACAGATTTAAGACTTATTTTGCTAATAAAAAAGCAGAATTTGAAATTAAACACTTACACCAAAATATAATGGTATTTCTGCAGAGTATATATGAATGATACTCTAAATTGGCACTAGGTAATTGATTACTTTCTTATGCCACGTTATTTCCGACGGCACACCGTTTACAACAAAGGCAGTCTAGAGAGCGAGGAAAGTCATTCTGAATAAATAAGATCGTCTTTTTACACTAATTGTTTTATTAGCATTCCCCCTGCGCACATTCCCCTCGTAGTAATTTGATAAATTAGGCCTCATTACGAAGACAGCAATGACCTCAAGTTTCCTGTATTAGGCAGCGGTATGTAGAGAGACCTGACCAGATGCTTAATCCGCACCAGATAGGATTAGTTGATGAACTCAGACAATAAAGCCACATCTCCAATTATACATCTATGCCATAATTTACATGGCATGTAATTGGGCGACAGCTTGTGTCGAGTTCGCAAAATTAATGCTCGACTTATATCTCCTCGGTCCTTACTAACCGATCCTATTCCCAGCTGGATTGTGCTCACTGCACATAAATAATTCATGCTAATCCATTATAGATACATACTGAGACGCTCAATATATTCATACGGATTGGTGGCAAGAAGATATGAGGTCAGTGATTTGTAGGAATCTGAACTATAAGACGGAATTTGTTATATCATATTTTTACGCAATCATGACGTAATAGCGATTAACCACGTTGTGATTAATGGCATGAATTAACTTCTAAAGTTATAATCAAGATATGACAAATTTTAAAAGAGGGACACCAGCATTTGACTTTCTGTTGACTAAAATGTCAATTTGAAGGGCGAGAGTTTCTCTAAGCTACATGGTACGTCCTGCATTGTCGACATAATAATATGAGAGTGCTTTAGTGGAATCTACACTGATAGCAACAGTAAGCAGAGTAAGCAGCCCTGTGTATTCACGTAGCTTATGGGTGTTCAACCAAACGCAAAGACACGTATCTTACAATCAGTTTCTACCGGACTTGTTCTCACCGTTTCCGCCATCAGACTAAAGACATCTTATATATATCCTCCTGTGTTCCCGATGAGCTGCCCCAGGACAAATCTTATTGACTGTTTATTGACTGTTCGAGTCTGATGAAGTCCGTTCGCTTAGATATAATGCACTAATGCAAAATGCCAACGTAAATACGAAAGTGTTGGGGTTTTACCTTAGAACACACGCAAATGATAATGAAGCATAACACAGGGACAGGGCAGTTGTTGGTTCTACACCACATATATATCTCTCTCTAATGTCATTTCTTTTGAAGTTTGAGAGAGGTGGCTAGGGCGAAAAATGACGCCTTCTCTGAACATAGATCTGCCTCCAGTAGCTTCCAGTAGGGATCTGACCGGAAGGGGGAATTAAAGCTAGAGGGGAAGTGACCCACCTAGTGTGTGTTCGGTGAACTTCAGCGTCTACGTGAACATGACGTGAAGTACAGAGGTCCTCCTTATGGCACAGGTTCATTATTATACACGCAACCTTAGCAATTAGCA
Source organism: Sthenelais limicola (assembly GCA_942159475.1). Lineage (NCBI taxonomy): Eukaryota > Metazoa > Annelida > Polychaeta > Phyllodocida > Sigalionidae > Sthenelais > Sthenelais limicola. The sequence goes on along the minus strand of OW804100.1, from coordinate 10,381,152 downwards.
GACAGCCTTTGGATTGTCTCACGTATTAAATTGGTGTCAGCAATACATTTCTCTTGGGAAATCAAATTTACACAGTTGTCGAACGGAATTTTGATATTAGCCATCAATGCATTAGCGTTTCGAAATGAAGTGATACTACACCTGCACGAATATCAAATTGGGGTGGGGGGGGGGGGGGAGAGATCATTATCACAATATGCCCAACAACACAAACACAAGTTGATATTGAATGTAGGCCCATAGCTGTTGTCTTTTGCTTTTCCCTCAGTCATTAACCAAGACCTTATCAAGAGTAAAGTGACCCTTTTTTCTTTCACCATATTCAACACCTTACAGTTCTACTTTCAAGGCACTTTCGAGGTTTGAATAGTTCTCAACCTTATGCTCTGAATGCCCGTCAGAGGAAAATGCTATACAAACACGAATCGTCCCGGCACCATAGAACACCTAATGGATGGGAGAACCTGATTCAAGTGCAATATTTGTTCCTAAACGGGTATGGTTTACAGGCTACGGACTCCCTTTCAGGTTGTGGAAATTTTGCTAAGAGACCTAGCTTTTCCTCAAATCTACATTCCACATTCCAATGAGAAAGGAGAAGAGGTCTGAGGTTTTTTTATTTAGGGTTTCATATATGACAAAACTCACTGTGGAAGTGTGTGTGGATGGCATGGTTTGTATAATTATTTTTTACCGTAGTCAAGATATGTTTGACGATATAGAGAATATGTTGGCAAGGTTACTTTGATAACCACTCCATTTATTATTATGGGGAAAGGTGCTATGAAAGTCATAGGGCCCATTGCACAATGATTGTATGGTATACAATCCACTCTTAGAGGCCTCGTAACTCGCTCATAAAGAAATTTGCATTGCACTGTATACGGTTTTTCTCAGATTAGTCTGAGAATTCTTATCTTCCTGAAACCCTCGTATCATAAAGCCCTGGTAGTCGTAAATTTATGATTGTGCCAAAACACCTTTAAGATATGATCTTATTGTGTATAGTGCAACCGGCCGAATGAATAGTTTAATAGCATGTGACAAACATGCACTAGTGAAATAGGACAATGTTATAAAATACAGTAATAGAGGGTGTAATGCGTTTCCCATGTTAAAGATATCAAGCATTAGTCGAATTTAATCCACTTCATCAATAATATCATTAGCATTGCCATTATGAAGACATCAGCACATAGTCTCGCCAATTATCGTAACGCATAATTTCATAGTCTTCTTTAGACTGTGTACTCTTTAGGGTTAGAAACGGAGAGCGTATTCCCGTGTTGGAAAATAAATCAAGAGATGTAAAAATGTCGATACACTTATATAATTAAGGGCTGTTGTTAGCAACCTTTTGATCTACACTCCCTTATATATACTTGATACATAAATGCTACGTGATTACCTTGGACTCATTCACTAAAACCCACGCCATGTTATTGGCGTCGTTGTTCCCCTCATTTAGTAAACACATTGTGCTGTTTGCTGTTAGATAAAGCATAGTTGTCAGGTCACAGCCATCACCAAAGGCCATAATTGACCATGGCCTTTCTCCATTCATTTGCAAATGTTAAAATTATTAAACTAGAATATTAGAATAAAATTAATGTGTTGCGTGCACCGTAAACAACTTTAGTTAAACGTGATTAATAGCGATGAGTTCTAAAATCATCAGTCTGTCGGAATGAATAATAGGAATATTGAACGTCGAAGTGGTATGTGTCAAAAGGTAAACGTCTTGTGTGAACAGCTATGCACAGTATAGTACTGTCGGAATCAGGACTTCCTCCCTGTTGGAAAATAAATCACCTGGCCCCCGTTGAATAAAATGAAAACCACTCAAAAATGGTTTCAGCACTGTTGCGAGATTGGGTTTTGGAGTGGTTGTCGACCAGTTGTGAGGCTTGATTACACTTCTAACACACTTTGATGACACGTCGACAACCCTCTGGTCACTGTTGTGGCCACAGGGTGTCCCTATGGTCTTACAATTTTGTTTTTGTTTTTTAAATAAACGATTGTCACAAAAATTAATTCCATCATTTAAAAGATGCATTATTATACAAAGACTGTTTAGAGGAGTTTCCTTATTTTGAAGGAAACTTCACAAGGGCTATTATTTTAGAGACATTATTTGCTCCACATTGTGTTTGCTGAAGGAACAGATATCATATTGCAGGGAGGGGGTGACAACATTACTTTTTTGGGGTACCACAATACAATTAACTAGCCCAAATCCCTTGTGATCATTTGTATACATTCAAGATACAATCTAAGATGATAGTGGTTTCGTTGCCTTTTTGAAATGTACCTAGTGCCTACCACTAACAATAATACTCTAAGGTCAACAAGTTGTATATTATATACACTATAGTGCTAAATGGATTGGGGGAAATGTTACCGTAAGATTTTGTTATCATAGTTTGTGTTAATTCTTTCCATTTCTTTTGCGTAGGAAGTTATTATGCAATGTGTCCAGCCCTAGGCGGAATAGTCCTAAGAGGAGAAAGTCTAGTGGGGAAGGTCCAGGGGAAACAGTATAAAGAACCACTACAGTCTTGTTCAGAATAATGGCTTCATCGTACTGCATACATGCGTGTTATTGAAGACGTTTTCGCTGAAAGGAAGAGGCATCATGGGAAGAAAACAGCTGACCTGTTCCAAAAGAAATGATTTAAAAATGTATGACAATGTCTACATCAAATGCCAACATGAAGAATCTAATAAAAAACAAGTTGTGAACCTTGAGGTTACACGTGTCATCCATGGCCTTGTGACAATATATTCCTCATTGCCTGCATGATTGATCCAGCATAAGGTGTTTCCCGGTAAGGAATAATATTCAATTTGCACAGCCATGTTCAATACTCGCCTTCTGTAATGCATAATGCAATTTGCTTAGTCCCTGCCTGATGAGGGCTGCCAGTGAGGATCAAGCTCAAGCAGCGGATCCGGAAACGTCTATAAAAGAGAGTGGGGTGCGTGTCGGAGTGGGGGTGGGTGGGGGGTGTAAAGGGGTTGATGAGCGGACCAAGGAGATGGCTTCAAATACCGAATGTCCTGATAACAAGACTCAACTAAATATCATGAACATAGGTTCTGGGTCGTTTCCCCCTGAACCTTTCTCCGTTATGAATCAACATGTCCATTACCCCCCCCCCCCCCAACCCACCCCCCAAAAACCTTAAAATCAGTCATAGAAAGGACTGCTTCTGGGTTATCTACCGTAATTTAAGATTCCGTTTATTTATGTTGTAAACTGTCAATAGAAGTTGTATGTACTTGTATTTGTTGTTTATGATATTTGTCTTCAGAAAAAGCATTACATCATGCGGTGGTATTTCCAGTCGATCCTGATGTCTACAAGTAACAATATAATGGGAGAGTCTTTCTCTATAGTATGGCATACAGAAACATTTAATATTATTCTCCACCTTATCATATGGACCATACGAATTACATTTCATTGATTACATGGTGTCCTCAAACGTTTACTTCATAATTGATCCTGGAACGTAATAGAATGGGACCTGAAGCATGTCCATCTCGAATCCTGGATGAAGAAATGAACACCCATGCTAAATAATTTCCAGCTAGCAAGATCAGGTTCACCTTCCAACTGATGGATATATGGTGGCGATAAAAAAACTAACGTGAAATGATTTTTGAAAGGACAATACAGCCATTGCAGCCGAAGTCTGCCTACAATTGTACAATACTTTTTTTCTATTCATTTTCTATTCTGATCTCAAGTAAGGCAAAATGCATTTTATTGATCCAAATGCAAAACCATATGTACTTCAAAACGTTTGTAAACAAGAGTTTTCAGAGCCACCCTTTATGCGATTTTACATGGCGATGGATTATGGATCGCCTTGTCTATGGATTTATCGCAAACACAACTGTATTAATTCCAAAAGATGTCCCCGAATTATGAAATACACGTTTTCAAATCAAATAAAAATTAATGACCGATGCGGCTTCTTGCATCACATTGCGCATGCCTGACCTGCAGTAACTCCAAGCATTAAATGTTCCAAAAGAGTGTCTTAAAAACAGTTACAGCTGTGGAGAAATTCTTATGGGACCCCGTTAGAACCATTAATATAAGGATTACGTGTACTTTGCCACTTGACTGAAAGAGTAGTGCACTAAAGTTTGAAAAATGGTGGTGTAGTAGTAGTTGTTTTGTGGGGGTTTTTTCTCTTCTTTTGTGTGTGTGGGTCCGTGAGGGGGGGGGGGGGTGTGGCGGGGGGATGAAAACGTTGTTTGCTGTGGGTTTATTCACTGCCATCCATATAGCCCTGATCAAAAGCCCTGACCAATAGAAATCAGGGATATGGTCCGTAGTTATTTCCGGACCCACGCAAGGTATTGCAATGTAATATACCCTTTCTTCTGTAATATGTGCATGTATTTAAAGAAACCCAGGGTGGCGATAAATGACACATTGCTGTAAACAAGGTCCAAACCGTTTATATACTGAATACGAGCCTTAAAGGTTGTTTGCCTTGGCGAGGCATACAGAAATAAACTAAACTACTGCAGAACTCTCTCCAGAACTAAGGCAAATTCGGGATCCACTAACTTTTAGACGAATTAAATTGCTAAACCTACCTCTCTTACCTACCTTGAATGTTACTACAAATGACTGTTATATTTTGAAGAATATGTTATCAACATCATATTTACTCATATGTATAACACTCATCTCATCTAATTTTATTCCACTATCTACAAAATCCTATTCTCATATCCTAAAATATCTCTTTTAAGTAAAACTGACAAGGTAGAGGTGAGAACCAGGCACTTAGCCTGATTCTCGATTTAAACGGGTTGGCAAAGGCCATACCCATTTATAATGACCTGGATGAATAAAGTATCAAAACAAATACGAAACACCTGCGAACAGCCCTACTTCATCCTCGGATAACAGATGTGTACAACACCATTTCTGTGCGAATGTTAAACAATAGGCAAAGCCCCACTTCTGCACACAAAACAGAATCCTTTTGTCATCCCAAACATTAGGGTGGCATTCACGCAGATATCTGAAAGCCACACACACAGGTATATTGTAGGTATAAATACATGTAGATATGGAGATATTTCCCATTGCTGACATACAGTATCATGGGACGCCCTGAATACATCAATTAGATTTTATTTTAAGAAGTCCAGTGCTGATATAAATATATATGTCATTAACCAACCTTTATTTAGTACTGTCAAGCACTACTAATCCCATGGCCACTGAATATGCTAATCAACATCAACATTTATAGTGTGCAAGTAAGAACGAACCCAGCAGCGGAACGCCTAAAAATCGATGCAAATTAAGAGACATATAAAATGGGTGGCTTTAAAAAGAATTCGCGATACATTTGTAAAGGGAAAATCGATGTTGGTCCACAATCACCCCTGGAAGGAATATAAGTATACAGATGGTGGGAAAGTACATGATGACAAATATTGATCTGATCTATTGTTACGGAGGAGGGACAGTGGAGAAAAACACTATAGGATATGCATGCAAGCTAATGGAAGAATCTGGAATTGGGTCACTAAATGATTTGTCACGTCTTCCTCTGTATAAAATGAAGGACGGCTCGTCAGGAGTCAGTGATATCTATAGTAACTTAATGCTGGCTTCTTTATAAGTTGCTTTACAGTGGAAGGCCCTGGGACATGGAAAGCCCAATCCCTTTATGTGTGCGCAATTTATGTTTGGATCAATTCACCGACTTAGTCACCTTGCAAGCGACTTATCAAAACTCATATTCTGAGTGGGTGTCACTTACTTGTTTATTATAATGTGGTGGAAATCGAAACGGAATAATGACAATGGATTACTTTAATGGCATATTAAATCGGATTGTGTATTATCTGGAGACAATATTCGAATGTACTACAATATCCTTAATGAATAACTCAATAAGGGAGATTGAATATATTCATTAGTTTAATGCGTGGCTTCTTTGCAAGAGGGCAACTGAATATAGAATTAAATTCACAGACAATGTCTAAAGGAAAACACAGAAAGGCAAATTTAACTTATCACATATTTACGTCAGCTTTGATGAAATACTATTTGTTAACGCACCTGGGTACGTAGTAAATATTAGACGACTGAACACGTTAAATAATATTAGTGTATACAATTGACATGTTACCCGATTTAGTCTTCTCGCTTGTCGTCAGCAATTTGAGTCCATAATAAACCGAGCGTATACGTGTGAAGACCAACTGCTAGTAGTAGTTTATTGACCCAACTATATATGTATAGTGATTAGCCAAGGTGTGAGTCCTAAATTATAGATACTTCCTCCTTTCGTTTTGCATGGAGCAATCAATCACATCCATGTCTGCATAATTAAATCGATGTAGACCATTATTTAATAAATCATCGTCTACCTCTGGGCAGATGCGGGCCAATGACCTTTAACTATATATTAATAATATCTAATGGAGTTTATGATACATTAAATTCGACCTGCATATTATGTGTGAACAATAATCTTTTTTGCCTTCGGTGGCAATTTTGCTTGTTTGAATATAAGATGATTTCGATAACATGGCCATATTTCTACCCGTGGATAGAAGTGTCTTCATACCCCTGACACCTCTGGCATGAGGTTACAACAGGCGTCAGGAGGAGACTAGTGTTATTCACACATCCACGATTGGATCAAAACAGAACTTGGCGGGCCTCCATGGCAATGATCCTGAATAAGATGCGTATTTAGGAAATAGCAAGCAACGGACGTTATCTTCTATATCCCTTCTGCATGCCATATAAAGTAATCCGGGTAAGAAACACGATATTTTTTTCCTAGCATACCCTAGTGGCAGTTTGGATGGAGTTTTAACCAAAAGGCTAAGCGACAAGGAAATGACAAGAAAAAGGAAAACAAAGGAAATGTCCTGTCTGCATTCCTATTTTTAAAAAATCTCGGGTTTTTGTTTCTTTGATCCCGAGTGCTGTAGAATGGAAGTTTTGAATAAAGAAAATTGACATTTCCATAAATACCTTGATTCTTTCATGATTACTGGGCTTTTTCTCAAATATTTCTATGAGTTTCCTTTTTGGTGGCAATTTGAGGCCAATAGGATCCATAGTGTAATTTGTTTCGACAACATGGCCATATTAATCTTCTTGTTATGTACACATCCTCCCTAGGCAGAGTGTGTCCACTGCGTTACTCACCTCTCTGCACCCTGCCTCAATAGGGGATTTGCATAGCCGCCATTTTGATTCTTGATTCGCATGAAATTATGGGACTAGTGGTACCGTGCAAACTATATAGAAAACATGCCTTGTTCCGGGTGGAATATTTATCAATGCTGGCCAATGTCGATGTCTAAGTGTTATATACAATGTTTCCATAACACAAGTTCCAATCTTTCCCATCATGCATTTGGTTTTATAGAAGATTTACACAAGCTATTATCTCCAGAGTGAGACATTCCTTTCGCTGTCCTTCCTCATCTGTTATTTATACTTCATTTATTCTGCATTGGACAACACCAACACTCCGGCTGTAACAACCTGAGTGGCAAGTGTATTTAATTCTTATTTCTAAGACTTTCCTTATGATATCAATTTATACTTCATTTATTCTGCACTGGACAACACAAACACTCCACTATAATAGCCTGAATGGCAAGTGTATCTTATTCTTATTCCTAAGAATTTCCTTATGATATCAAGTTATACTTCATTTATTATATATATATATAAAGATTTTTATTTCTCAGTAGACAGATACAATAAATGTAGAGAAAATGGATGTGTGCCTTTCAACGCATTGCTGCTCTTCCAAGGCTTCCGCTGGCATATTGTATTAATACATGTGGATCCTTCTTAATCTCATACATTCCAGTTTATAAATTGTTTAAAATCGACATTAAAATTCTATTTGACATTGCTATCACCAAGAGTTCATCTTATAGTTACAATTTTTTGAGAACTCTTTCAACAATTGATAGATATAAAATCCTCATTATTTAGAGGCATCGGTTATAATAATTAACTACAACTACATAACAGAATTTCATTTTTGTTATATATTTTACCCTTATATTCCCCCCTTATCTCTCTTTACTGAGAGTATGTGTTAGTCTTTTTCTTTCATCAACCTTCATAAAATATTCTTACCCATACAAGATACGAGTTTTGAATTCAAACCTGTTCATTACAATTTATATGTTAGTTCTTTTCCTGAGTGAGTTCCATTTTTCGCAGTACATTAATTTAGATATAATTTCCTCTACATTCTATTTTGTACATACTTTTAGTTTATGCAAGATTCTTATACAATTTCAGATACAGTCATGTGTCCAGCGATTACTGCAAATAAACACTATTTGCCCGTACTAGCAATTCGCTGGGTTGACTTTTTCTTTATCACCTTACCCTGGGTCATATTCTCTTTTTAAATATCTCTTAAATTCCTTAATATCACTTAAATTCTGTTGTTTTGGGGCCAAACTGTTCCAGAGTGTAGGTATGGTATATATGAAAGACTTCTTCACTCTTTCTGAAGTTGGATTAACCACCTTCATGTTTTTCCCACCTACAAGGCTTCTAAGGTTTATCTCTCTATTATCTAAGTAATTCTTGTTTTGCGCTAATTTATATCCCATTTCAAGTAAATGTGATTTTCTGCGCACTTCTAACTTCTGTAGGCCTAGTTCAGCATGAGCTGCATCCGTATTTGTTCTTTTAATCAGATTTTTTACTATTCTCACTGCTGAATTTTGCAGAACTTGTAGTTTTGCTAGTCCAGATTGGTTTCCTCCACTATAAAGTAAATCACCAAAATCTATAATAGGACGTATAGCCACCTTATATATTGTCAATAGGGTATTATCACCAGCTGATTGTCTCAGTTGCGCCAGTTTATGAATCTTATTTCTAACAGAGCATATTCGCAATGAGAGGTGTTGTTTAAACGTCAGCTTGTCGTCAATGGTTACCCCTAGGTATTTATAAGATTTCGTTCTCTCTATTTCGGCCTTCCCTATGTGAAATCTTGTTTCGTTATCATCAGGTACTTGCCTTTTCCTACTGATCTCCATTATTTTACTTTTCTTGATATTCAGAGATATTTTATTTTCTCATTTCTTCATTTATTAATCAAATTTTGCCAGGACACACACCATAGCGCTTATAGCCTATACCACAACTTCGAAGGAACGGCTTTGCCTTGGAGGATAACATCTGGAATGGCCTTGACTGTAGGTGGAAGGGGGTTCACTTACGGCGCGGCCCCTGGAAACCTGCAGTCGCTAAGTGGAGCTTGATCAGCTCTGCTGGGGCACCAGGTATAGTCTAAGCCCTGAAACCTGGCAAGAGGAAGACTGCTGATGAAGCAGACAAGGCAACGAGAAGCATGCACAGCATGTATTACAACAACTGGAATGCAAGACTTGGGACTGAAGAAAACTCCAATTTGGGGATCCTGTATCCTAAGTATAAATAGTCATTAAAAAAAAGAGCTATGATATTGGTGAAAACATTTTTGTTATTTTTGATAGAAATTCTGCTAAATATTCGTATCTCAGATTTGAACTGAATCTATCCCAGCAAGCACTGTAATAGACAAGCGTAGTGAGATATGCAACTCCCTTATTGGCCCCATTTTCGTGGGAGTGGGTAAAACACCTCCAGAATAAGAGAAAGCTTGCACCACAAATTTCGGGTGCATCTATTTTACACGGGTGCTTTGGTCAGATATGGTCAGCTTCCATGCAGCCAATCACTACCTGTTGTGTCAAAACATTTGGGCCATTGACCCACTCCTTCCGATACTGCTACTAATGGGGCAGGGCCTTGTATATAGTAAGTTGGTGCGGAGTAGAGGACCTGCCTGTAGGATCTGATTGTGACCAGCTGGATTGCAGCAGCCTCGATAGCTCAGTAAGTAGAGCATTGGAACGAAAATTCAAAGGTTCAGGGTTTGATTCCCCTTCTAGGCAAGGCTGTTTTTCAGCAGATTAGATTAACCACATACCTATCTAGACAGTGCTATCATAACATTTCCAATTCAATTGAAGGGTCCCAGAGTTTAAGAATATGATATACTAGCATAGTAACTGCCCTCCTCCTCTCCTCTCCTTCTCCCCTTTTCTCTCTCTCCTTCCCCTACATTTCCCTCTTTTTCTCTCCACTTGTACCCTCTCTCTTCTTCTCCCTCTCCGTCTCTGATTCCTCCCACCCTCTCACTCCCCTCTCTCTCTCTTTATGTTGCCATGTTGTTGAAAGGCCTGTTTTCTATATACACTAAAGGTATAATCATCCTCCCTAGGCAGGTCCTCGCAGTTACTACATACAAGACCCTGCCCCATTAGTAGCAGTATCGGTAGAAGTGGGTCACTTCTTCGTACAGTACCGTTGACACTTTATCTACTAGAATATATGGGGTTTGTGAAGAGATCTGGGATGAAAGTGTGCTTTTAAAGCCCTTTTTAATCGGGATATCCACATTTTAATTTTATAGCCTGTTTTATGGAAAATTACAAAAGTAAGAAGCACATGCATATGACCCTTTACATGACTGTTACTAAAAAAACACGTTATGACGTCATACCTTTGCTGAGGGGGAGGGGGAGAATGAAGAAGGAAAAAGAGGGTAGTGGGAGGTGGGGAGGGAAAGAAGGTAAGAAAGAGCAGAGGGGGGGGGGGGGGAGAGCGAAAAAGAGGGGAGGGAGAGGGTGTGAGGAATCAGAGAGGGAGAAGGAGAGAGGGTACAAAGGATAGAGAGAGAAGAGGGGAAGGGCGAGAGAATAAGATGGGAGGGAGAGGGTGGGGGAAAGGGGAGGGGAGCAGAGGGGAGGGGGAGATAAAGGAAGGGGGAAGGGGAGAGAGAAGAAGAGGGGAGGGAGTGGGCGGATAGAGGGGAAGGGAAGGGGAGGGACAGCAATTAAGCGAGAGGGTGAGATATACTAATATATATTGTAAGTAAACTAGATATGTTTCATATAGGTGACCACAGTGCTCATGATCATGACCTCAAAAAATCTATAACAGAAAATGGAACTGCACATATAAAAAATCATAACAAAAACATCTACACTGACGATAATAATAAAATATCTTAAAATAAAACGGGAGTGACTAGAGGGAGTTTGACTGGTACATAATATGCTGCACCATGTTAAGTGTTAGGTGTTGGATGAATTGTGCGGGAGAAGCATGGGTATGGAATAGGTAAATAGAGTCCGTGAGCAGCTCCTGGTCCTTTACTTGGCTGGTTAATAGTAGTGAGTCAATGTAAATGGCGTCTCCTAGATGTGTGGCCAGAGTTTTCCCTCTAACATAGACAGCGAGCAAACAGTCGTTCATTTCTCACTGCCGTCCTCTTCAATACTAAGGGAACCTATAATGATAGAAAATCTGGCAGCAGCTTTCAGAGGTCAACGCGAATGCATCAACAATTACTATAGGGGAAATTAAACTAACGATTAAATTCAATTAGATTAGTAATAGAACATTAATAATTAACTTAATCACAAATAACGATAATAAAAGAAGAGGGAAGTAGAGGAAATACAGTTTTATTATCCCCATATATACAAAGACAATAATTATATTACCAATGGCTGGAAAAGGGATCATACTTAAAGTCCTTAAATAAAAGGTTGTTATTATATTAAAATAATTCATTTCAACATCCAACAGTCGTGGACTTTTCTAACTTTATATACATTGAAAGAATAATAGATTCTTTTTATGAAAAGAGGCACATCGATCCTTCCCTCTGGGTTGAGCCCATTCCATTGACTGCAATGGTTTTCTTTTTAATTTGATCACTTATGGGCTTTGGTGTAACAAGTAATTTCCCTTGGGCTAAATTGCTACGGTTCAAAGGTCTCCTATATCTATGTGGCTTTTAGATTGGATTAATGAAAAGGCATATTCCAGAAGATGACCACTCCCTATCTCTTCAAGGTAGGGTACTTTGTATTATCTCTGGGTTTCTGAAATGTTGGTTTTCCTAGGGAGGTATAAAGACAGCCTAATAAATGTTTGTAGCCACTCATCCTACCCGAATTGGAGATCACTACTCCTTTAAAATAGTCTATTCTCACCCAATTGTACTTCGGTACTTTACGACATCATAATGAATTTCCTTTGATAATGCAAATCACAAATAATTGCTTATCAATTTGTTATTTGATCTCACTGTTGTACATGCATTACCCTTGTTGACATGTTATCCAATGGTGGTATCCAGTTTGAGCAGTACTTGGAAGCTATTTGATGCCTAAGGACTAACTGATTAAAAAAAACAATTTCATGCGGTCAAAATTGGTGCAGCACATAAAAGGATCAGGTGGGAGACTGGAAGGAATCTCAATAGTCATAGAATACAGCACTGGGATGCATTCGAGTCGTTATGTTGACGGGATACGCGAGGAAACTAGACAGACGTTCCTGCATACCTTCCTGATAATATTGTTTTCTTTACAGAAACGAAAGGTATATCTAAAATGCCAGGTTGCTATCCAAAAGAGAAAGAGCATTAGAATATAGACGGAAAACAACGATCAATCGAGGGAATTCTCCCGAGTGAATTAATCATGTGACAGGAAGTGAAAGTCAATAGGTGTTGAGCGAGAGGACTTCCTGTCTGAGCAGCCAATCGATGCGGACCAGTAGGTGGGAGTGCTAAGGGAGACAAATTGCCGCAATAACAGGAAAGGGAAACTTTAAATTCAAGGGAAATCGAGGTGTAAAAATTAAGTCCCTGTATACGATGCTATTATATACAATGTCGAGAATTCGGAAAAGAAAGACTTTTTTCCTTTAACAGAAATATGAAAAAAAATATGCTAGACAACGTATATATATAGGGATTTCCTACGTGTCTCTTTGTTTGTCAATAGTAATGTTAAAATAATTACATATATCCATATATTTGCAGAAGCTAAACGATGAATCATGTGTTTCTGCTGCAAGGAAGGAAGAGATGCCTAATATATATCCTATGCTTAACAGGAGACAGGAGCAATTAGTCGGCAGCTCTTCTCTCCCCTGTTTGCTCGTCCCTCTGAACATTATCGATACTTGTTGTGTGGAGTCACGAGGCTAAATTGTAGCCACTTTAGTCTCGACTGCCTTAGGTAGAGACTAAAACGATTAATAACCCCCATTTCTGGCTTGTCGGTGCATCAATTGTATGCCTCGGGATTATACACCACCGATGCACCAGCAGGCCACAAATGTTGGTAATCAATCCTTACATATCTAACATATATACTTATTCTGGCTGATGTAGCGTTTTATTCAGATTATATTGTTGTAATATGGAAAACAGTGATTTGATCATCCTTCCAATATAATCTTAATCATTATTTCTAAACCAAATGATCATAAATTATTATCACTCATATTTCTTCAAATAATATCTGTCAAGTCATACTATCAAACTTTTTTATCAATGACGCTAGCCACACATTAGTTTACGGCAAAAAGAAAATTGATTGAATTACCATGAATGGTTATATTGTCTTAAATGATTTTGCTATAACTCTTCTTCTTCTTGTTCCATTCTTTTCCAACCCATCTATAAGCCTTGGAGGATTTTGACCAGTTCTTTTTGCTAAAGGGCTTCTAAAATGTGCTCATCTGTATTTGGAGGACCCGCTGGAATCATTTCATGCGATGACTTCACTTGATCCTTGTATAAACATAACACCAGTATAATTGTTATGAATCCAGTCATATAAGTGATAATATGTGTGAATTTGGTGAGATTTCTTTTGTTGTAATAGCTGAGAATGCAGCTTTAAACTAGAATGTACCAATTTAATGTTAAATGTTAAAACGAGTGGCTTATGCTAAAGATCAGTTAAGAAATAATTTGGAACAATTTTAAAGCCAAGTGGGAGCCTAAGGTGAATGGCTAAAGTAAAACATGTTTTGATTCTAGTGCAAGTCCCTATGCTCCGCACATTACATTTTGTTTGCAAAAAACACATGTGTTTTCTGCAAAGCAATGTGCTTCATGGAGACGCGAAGGCATTTGTTAATCTCATAGATGCATGTAAAAAATGTTGGGAGGGACAAGGTAACTTCCCCATTTAAACATCATATATATATATATAGTTGTGATGTAAATATGGAATACATGTACAAACTTGTGGCCGTACTGAAATAGCATATCAGGCCCATGAGGAGTGGAAATATATGTATCATCGAGAGTGGTACGTGAAGCCACTCATTGCATTCCATCTAATTAATCGTCACATATATCAATCACTACAACATGACTACAAAACACCAAAGCAGCCACCAACCAAGGGGGCCGTCCAAGATAATGACCAGTGACTGATTTATAGTCTTAAAGCTGTTTTTCTGACCACTCGAGCTTCTCTCAAAGCTGTACCCCTGTTTAACCCTTACGGAATCAACCCTAATAGCAAGAGTATAATGTCGCATCATCATTCTTTATTCAGGCGGCTTAGATATTCATTTCACAACACATAGATCTATGCATAATCATAATGAAACATAATTATATTGGTGGGTGGGTGGGGTGGGGGGTTGATATGGGGAAAATGTTTGAATCAAATGTTGTGAGGTGCTTCGCCATTAATGTAAACTCAATTTCCTACCTCAGCAATTAAGTTACGAGCCAATAACTGTGTATGGTGGTGGTGGGGCGGGGGGGGGGCGGAGTAATGAATAGGGAAGGTCGCCAAAGATATGCTTAATAAAAACCCATTTCAAATGCCTTTTTAGAAACTTACATAGATCAAATTAATCTTCCAGCTACTGGCAATAAGTCAGTAATTTCGCGATTATTAAAATGAATAAATGTCACTAGAATGCTTTCAGAAAGCTCTGATAGTCATGGTATAAAGCCAAATTAGATGAGTGCGAATCAAGAAACCGCAGAAAGGCAGAAGAGAAGCAATGGTCCTGCTAGGGAATAGCACCTTACATAGGGAAGACATGAGATGAAGCATAGACAGGGGTGAGGTAAGGGCAAGGATTGTGTGAAGGGAGAGGGAATGATCAATATTGAAGCCGCCAGTGTGTGAGGAAGGAATGAGCTCTTCATTGTCACGGTGACATTTCATTGATGACAGCCCCGCGCTATGTCATCGACGCCACGTCTGACCGCAAAAGGATCACAGTAACGTGTGAACAGGTACCGTGGCAAATGGTTGGTAAAATTTGTCACGGCCACTCAGGACCTTCCCTATGTCGGCAAATACTAGGTATGACATGTGCGCCAGCATGGATCATCCTCCGTTGCCACACATATCCCCTTCCAATAAAGCCAGAAAGCAGAATAATTATATTTCAGTGCGATGCAGAACTGGGGGGATACAGAGCAAGGCTATTTTTTTCATGGATACTTTTATCACAACCATAGCTCAATTCATGACGCTGAGCTGCTGTAGAAATTTGTCTTCTAAACCGAATAAAGGACTGTTATTGTTCGCAGTCGTCGTCCGAATGAAGAGGATGCAATGTATCGTTCAGGCCTAAAGGACGCAGCGATATCAGTAATACGACAAGACATGTAACCTGAAGTAGGAGGCTTTTGTTGATGATAAAATCAACGCCAGAGTCGCGATTGTCCATCTGCTCAGAAAAAGCGTAACATTTTAATTCGAGGGCATAAAGACAGCATTGATGGAAAAATCCACTCAGTTCTACAATGAAATACTCAATTGTATTGTGATGACGAAATGAAACGATTTGACAGCAGGGGGCTGTTATAAAGTTATCATATTGCAGTCACATTTAATTATGTGGGAAATAAAGGAAGATCAGATTTATGGAAACAAGTTAGTTACCTTTTAGGTTTTCTCACATATGCAGTCTAGCTTAGAACTACAATCCGTAGATATGCTCTGTTGTTACTGGCGTTGTGTCACCATCGATTACTTACACTCGAGCCACATTCAAAGGTTCATCTCCAGGTAATTGATTGAATGAATGTCCCTACCCTACTTATACATTGAGTAACCCCCCCTTCATCTCCTTCCGGGTCACTTCAGGAACCTCCCCGG
The DNA here is from genome assembly GCA_942159475.1 of Sthenelais limicola. Taxonomy (NCBI): domain Eukaryota; kingdom Metazoa; phylum Annelida; class Polychaeta; order Phyllodocida; family Sigalionidae; genus Sthenelais; species Sthenelais limicola. Next base: position 10,365,117 of record OW804100.1, on the reverse strand, counting down.
ATGGCGATATTCAATAATGTCATCCCAATATGGCACACTCCTCCTGTGCGTGGCATAACATCTATACAACCCCTTCTGGCAGATAGTTTTCTCGAGTAATTTTACTCCAGTAAAATGTTTGGGAGTTAACAAACAACTGAAATACTTGGTTTTTATGAGAATTCGTTTTGAATAATCTTTTGAGGATTTTGTTATAAATTGAAATTGGGGAACGAACGGAGAAGAACAAATTCTATGGAAACATTTGAGACTGGATTATTAAGGCAAATACCATCCTGAGATTGCAATATGATAATGATAATGAAAACAGAATTCATCTTATGTAACTGTTGTGTTACACTTTTGAAATATCCCTTTACTTTGCAGAATTGTTTTCATTCCAGCAAAGCACTTGAATATCACTCAAATATTGTATTCTGTAAATATTAATTTTGTAGGAAACATGAACCAATTTAAAGTTAGAGGAAAACGTATACGCGAGAACAACAATGGGAAGATGCATTTTTACCCCCTCTCTTTAAATACTCAATTATTGTATAATTCATTAAAGTGGGGTAGAATAAGACTAATTTCAATGAACCCCTGGAAACTCACAAAGGAGGATTACATTTGAAAGAAGCATTTGTAACAGATCCTTCCCTCGTTGAAATCTAATTAAAACATACAGATTTGCTCCAGGGTAAAACGTTTGTAAAAACACAAAATCATAAGAACACAGAAAGGTATATTTGATGGACCATCCGTACACCGCTCTACTATTTCTCTATCCCCCGTCCATCACACAAACATGTTTGACACAAACAATACTGTTGCGCATAAAGTAGTCAGGATAATAAGTATTGTTGAATTATGCTGAATGACAATGTGGACAACACCTGACAAAATATAATATCCAAATTTAGATAAGACATACAAAGTAAATTGATGCGTTATCGATCCAGGATCTGGGATTAGTTTGGTTGAGATGGAGGTATGTATATGCGGGGATATTATAGCGTATCAAGTAGCTGCACATATGAAATGTGAAGGACCTTAGTGTAGAAGTTTTCTTACGAGGATTTAATAGACAAATCGCCCCGTAAGGTCAGCTTGCTTCGGAAAGGTGTCACTTATCAGTATGAGGTATTTCCTCCCGGTCAGATTTTGAGACAAATAAGCTGGGAACAAGCTAAAGGGGGGTATTTTATGATATTCCAGCAGTCGATGGAATTAGCAATAGGTTGTCAATCGATATTATAACGTTGAATAATAATGCACATATAGCAATAGCGATGAAGATTTAAAGAATGATTTCTGATCCACGACTCCGCATGCTGCGTATTTATAAGTGCTCTGCAGACTGCCATGAGAGCTTGTATTCAGTGTCCATCAGCCAAGTGGAGACATTTGCTTGCAGGACAGTGCAGGGAGGTTAGTTTAATTGCTAATTAAATTGATTCAGGAAATGGCACCAATTTGGTCATCTCAGTCCTGCCAAGAGCGTCTGGTTAATTAATGTGTGGAATAGATTCAGAACTGTGTCGTCGTGATTTGTGGAGGCTTTGCGAGGTTTATTTTACCATACTAATATAAATGATTCTCAACTAAGAGATCTCGTATCAAGTAGCCGCACATATGGCATGTAAAGAACCTATTTATGATGAAGTTTCCTTACACCGATTCAGTAGAAATATCGCCGTAAGGTCGTCTTGCTTCTGGAGGTTGTCAGGACCATGTGAAAGGAACATTTCTTTAATTCAGATTACGGACACATTTTTAATACATACAAAAAGACGCAATAGCGCTTTGGGTTGTTTTTGATATGATATGATTTGGTATGAAGCATGAAGGAACTCGTTAATGTTGTTTCTTTGTTTTATTGTGGTTGACTAAATAATGAACATGGGTACATGTGACATTTTCATGCATTTCCATATATTAATTTCAGGAAAATTAGACTTGTTGCAAAAAAAATGCAGTACCATAATCTACTCATTAGCGAGAAAACAAAATTATTCAATCTCACATCCAATAAACGTTCCACATTCATTGTCACAACTCTAGTTAAAAGGAAGTACCGCCTTCAGTACAATGATAGCCCTATCCCTACTTCTTGAGGTAAAATCAATGTCAGCTAGGTTTGAACAAAAATATGGTGAACAGTAAGAGTCCGGGAGGGCTTAGAATCTTGGATTATGTTGTTTAATAAAGGCAGACATCTTTGGAGAAGTTGTGACGCAGTTGTGACGTCACTCATGAGACAATCCGGCCAGCCATGCTAGCATGGCGAGTGCACCATGGTCATTCTCCTCCTACTGCAGTTTTTGCAATGATATATAGCAAAAGTAGGCATAGTAGGTTCTCATTAGTTCTGAATCTCTACATGCTATTCATGGCCAGATTTCACTTTTTGAAGTGTGATTTCATGAAAGAGAAGGTGTTCTATGAGGAGTAAACAAATCTTGCTAAAACCGGAACTGACAACACTCTAATCGCCCCCTATTATCGCTCACAGATACACCAACTCTTTCAGGACTATACAGGCTTCATTTCAAACCATCTAGGTTCAGACAACCCTATAACAGTCTAGTTAAAGCCTCTGTCACGCAATATTAGCAAGAAAAATTGCTTTTTAGGGGATTGAAGGGAGGAAACATGATTCGAACTGCAACCCAACCACGCCCACACTGCCTTTGGTCAATGCGGGGGATGCCGGCATCAGCCTAGACTCTAGCCTTGATGACGTCAAAATCAAGGAGGATTCTGGGTAATATTCCCCCAAATGGCGGCAGTCATGAATCTTGAATTGAACCTATTTCAGACATTTCAAATGCTTCTATCAAGGTTGTAATAGATACTAGGGATATCTCTGAACTACACGTACGTTTTTATTTGATAAAAGAACCTATTGCGGTACCATTGTACTGAAGGCAGTACTTCCTTTTAAACATCAGTCTTCCTTATATAAACGCATGGTAAAAGAGGGAGAATTAAAGACAGTATACATTTAAGAGAGAAGTCATTTTGACGCATGAGCGATATCTTGATTTACGTTCATTTGAAACATCAATCTAAATGTATTATAAATAAATGAGAAAAACATAGGTAGTATTGATCAGAATACGCCTAAGCCATATACCTAAAAATGGGCAATAATTGTGCTGATTGCATAATCAAGCGTGTGATAGCTTGGGCTACAAGCTGAAGTGCTTCATGCGGTATTAGTATATGCCCATTCTATAACCGGGGGTTCCATATCTGTGAACTGATGTAGAACTAGTGCTTTATCGACAGGACTTGTTTTATGACGTCATGTCTAAAGGAAGAAGAGGGCACATATAGATACTAATAAACTTATGGTACTCGTTCTACGCGGGCAAGGGAAAGGTAAAACTCGTTTTCCGGCGGAGTAATAATACAACACTCAGCCTTCGTGTTGTATCACTCCGCCTCCAAACTCATTCTACATTTCCTGCCCACTCCGAACTCGGTTCTATAAGTGGTTAATGTTAACCACAACTGAATAAATGAACCTCGGAAAGAAAATAGTCAAACATCGAGTGATAACGCAATCTCCAACTGTGCATTTCCATCATTCGTGTATCGGCAATATGTAGATTCTTTTAACTTGAATGTTTTTCATTTCCACTGCAGAGGACCATGCTGTAAAATGTCCATTCCCTGAGCACAGTGTGGTTTGTTTGATTTAAACTCTATAAAGGATATGGAAAATGTTCTGTATTTATAAAGTTCTGTATCGGCAAATATCTCATCGCTCTCAAATGAAACAACGAAGTAAAAATAGCCATCTTTCCCATTCGATCTTGTATCTTTGCATTTCAATATGTGAGTCAATAAAGAAAACAATTAAAAGACGGAACGATCCTTTCAAATGGATTGATAATGAACTGAACATTTGTACGCGGTCTCAAATGTTCTAATCTATTTTCTCAGACAGATGAATAGCTTCGTTTATATAATCCAGCAATGCATTAACCCCAATACGGTACTCCGTTTATATTAAGGAGAGTATTGTCTTGTACAAAGAACATTACACTCTTTTGTTAGGATAGTTTCTGCACCTCCTCTAATTCTGTTGCCTTTGAGATTTTGGTTTTATCTCCATTTGGTACTATTCGCTATCCATATATCGCCTTCTCTCTGCGTAGAGCAAATATTTATCTTGGTTGCTGGTGGGATTGCAAACATTATGTTTAAAGATACTTTCGAAAATTAGGAACTGATTTATATCTCCCCAGGTTTATATTTTGCCAGGAGCAAAGGAAACTTATCCTTTCCAACTTGGAGTCCATAATGGCCGACAATATTACAGAAAATGCTCAAGCTATCATTGAGGTTTGTCTCAAAATATCCAAATATAGTAAAGATATTAAAAGTTTACAAATATAGTAAAGATATTAAAATTTAAAGTGGCGAAGTGTTGAAAGAAAGTAGCTGTCTTCATCGACATCTTGGTATGCCCCCAATCGATCAGAGCAACAGACTCTTTTCATAGCAGTGCAATTTGCACTAGATTTCCACATAATGAACCACCTGGTCACTAAGCCAAGAAATATAACTTCCACAAGACTGAGCCTCAATGTGCGTGTAAGCAACAATCTAGCAGGCAATCTAGGGTTTCAAGGCTTGAGATGAAGTGTACGAAATCATGACATTGCCAATGTATAGGTCGATGAAAATGGCTTTAAAATAATCTAGTAGCAGAGAACCGAGACGGAACATTGTGCTTGCAATAGATCACAATTAAGGTTACATCCACGATTTATATGAACAATACCTTAGAGAATTTAGAATGAAGTTAGCTCGGATGGTTTTCATTTCATATGTTTTCTTAAGAAATCTGACAGTTAATAGGTAACATTATATCCACGGTAATTCTGACATAGATATACTGTTTGGAGCAGTGTAAACTTTGTATATTATATACACATTATGTACATATTTTACGCGGGTAGTCTCTGTGGCAGAACATAGTATTTCATCGGATTTTTATTAAGACGTTTGAGTATCATAAATAAAGAACGCCTAGTATGAAGTCCGACCGACCGAGGTTCTAATCCAGAGCCAAAGAATTTGCCTTCTCTCTTATGGTTCTTTTATAGCATCCGTGACGAACCCGCCCCCTCCATTAAATTACTCATCATTATAAAGATACCTACTCGGTACGATGGTCACCGAATCATAGGTAATGTATGCCTCAAGTGGTCAGACTGGATATTCTCCTTCTCACAAATGAAGATCCTCAGAATAGCATGACAGAACATTACCAAAGCAGAGTGTACTCGAGTTATTAGTAGAGGCAATGACTGGCGGTATTTAACCTCATCCATCTTTCTTCTTATTCCATACGTGCATTGCCCTTGGAGACAAGGTTGGTACTCAATAAAGACACGCTATAGCTAGTGACTCACTAAAGCCCGGTAATACGTCGATGCTTCAGTTGAAAATAACTTTGTCACTACCTTTATGTTCATTATAATAGATACCGTGAGTGGTATGGCAAACATGCTGAAGGTGTGATATATGATGTCTACATTCAGAGGCACCACGCGGGGTTTTAGGGAACTCAAGTGAGTTCCAACTATTTCCTTGAAGAGAAAAATAATTCAAAATATTCATACTATAAGAGAGGTTCATTGCTGACAGTATTGTATTCAACCAGGGCCCTCGCACATAAAAAAAAGACTTTAGACAGTGTCTAGGCGAAAATCTTCAATAAAATCCCCGGCTTCAAGGACAATCTTGAAGCTTGATTTTGTTTTTGTCTCCAGTCTCTGAAAATTAGACAATGTAATTGTCCCTTCAATTTGTGTCCCTATTTGAGGTAGTTTTCTGGTGGCTGGCGGTAGTTTTTTGCATAGAGATACAAGCTATTTGGTAAGATTTGCAGCAGGTGCGCAGATAATGCCGACAACCTATTTTACCCCTCTTCCATTGGTGATTTGAGTGCGCCGAATTTTTAGAATGTTTTAGTCATGTCGGCGACGAATTTTGCCTGTCGGCACCGTTTTTAACCTATAGTGGAGTCGCCCTATAATGGAGAGACAATCAAAATGAGAAAATTTTAAGCAGTTCTAGACAATATAATCGTGTTCATAATACAGTTTTTCTATTGTCTCTGTGACAATTTGGAGGTCTCTGTGACAATTTGGAGGCCGGCTCCGATAGCTGTCCTTAGGTGGTTCTGTCCTGAAATGTTTAAGTTTCGTCACTAAATTCACAATTTGGAGACAATTTTGTTTGTTTTACATTGTATTTCACTTTGTCTTTTGTCTCGAAGGCATTTTTGAGGCTTAATGACAAAAAATTAAAGACAGCTCACATAGCTGTCCTTAGGCTGTTTTGTCTCAAAATGTTGAAGTTTTAATTGTCTCTAAATTCATAATTTGGACAGAATCTTGGCATATATCTAACTTTGATGGCTCGGGCATACAAATTTGTTTGAATAGCCTATCATAGTTGCAAGTTGGGTTCCCTCTCTCTCTCCGATCTTTCTCTCTCCTTTCTTTCTCCTCACTATTTCTATTTGATAGGCCCTAGATCTAGGGATTTGGGTGAAATACAACAAAGTTCACAGTTGAGTGCTATCATTGAGCATTATAGTCTGCCTTAGATTAGAAGTTTAAACATTCAAGTTTAAACACAGTAATTAGGCCAAGTTCCCATGCTTCTTTTCTTCACCTATTTTGTCCTGACTCCGATTTTTCGAATATGAAGATAAAGGGCATTTTCTACATCTTTCACCAGAGTTTTTTTATACAGAGGACTTTTTACGCAGAGAGTAAACAGGAATAAACAAGTAAGAACAGGATGATCAGTGATAGATATTATGTCAATGTGACGTCACAGAATTAGTTTAATGTGACGTTCCAGAAATCCAAAGTGCACACGAGAGAGAAAGTAAAATGTTCGATCTAAAAATAAACCATGCCAAAAACTACCACCAGCCATCAGAAAACTACCACAAATAAGGACAAAAACTGAAGAGGCAATAATTATATTGTCTAATTTTCAGAGACTGGAGACAAAGACAAAATCAGGCTTCCAGGACAAGGACAATCTGACTTTATGTGCACACCTTTTGAGATTGTCCTTGAGAAGCCAGGGATTTTATTGAAAGTTTTTGCCTAGACATTGTCTAAAGTCTCAAAAGTTTAAAAAAACCTATATTCATCACCGATTACTTACTTGTTTGCCCAGGTTAAATTCAAATCTACAAAAAAAAATTATGAGCGCGGTATTGTCTGGATGTCTAGATCTGCTAAAAATTGTCTCGTTTCAATTGTCTCTCCTTCTGCAGGTTCTTCACGAGTGAATAGCTTGTATCAAATGTTGGAATGTTAATGTATCGTTAATGAAAAAGAGAAACATCCTATCAGTGGACCCCATCAGTTCTCACTGTGTTCCCCCTGTTGGTGGACAAGCAACAGAGGTCGACCATTGTACTGTGGCTGGTCGTTTGCTCCCGGGGTATAGTATTATTTCCTAAAACATTTTCGATCACGCAGAGCTAATTTTTCCACATCGTGCACATCTCCCTCCTAAAGCAGACTTGTTCTAACACTGGCTGGGTGCACAGCTCGGTAGAACGCCATCTAAAAGCTCACAAAATCCCCCTTTCCAAGTAAATACATTGGCCTTCCGGCATCGACACATCTCGGCGGGCGGACAGACGGCAATAAATGTCATTAGTACGAGTCATGTGATAGCTACACATATAGAATTTGGAGATGGACGAGTGTCCCATGACCTGGGAGCGGACCAAGTCCCACCAGTGATAAACATGTTAGAATGAACGTCATTGAATGGATTTCTTTTGTTTCGACCTCCAGGGCTTACAAGTCACGGAGGAATCAGAGCTCTCAGTGAACACCGAACGAGGGATATCTGTTGTGAGACAGTTATACATATTGTTTCTATTTAGAGACACCGTGGTGATTAATGAAATGAAAGTACCATGTAGAGATTCGTACACTGTGCCACAACAAAGTGTCAACGAGTATGAATGGAATGAAGGGTGAAAACCCGGTGTAAAACAGTCAGAACAAAGCATTCCCATATAACATATAAGACCCCTGTGTTTATTTAGAAGTTTGCCAACTCTTCATTTCTCGGAAGTCTCGAAACCTCAGCAAAATGCACGATTTTCCCACTGATTGAGGCATTTATGGCTTCATCATGATCTCGTTCTAATTGGTCTCATTTAAATCGATCCTTTTAAGGATAGCTTTGCCCTTTTGTAACGAAGGCTTCAAAGATTTACCCCTGAATCCCTTGCCCTACACCCAAATTTATATATTTGCTGATGCTATTGGCTGATGTCTTCGGAAAGCGAACATTATTTTACATTTCTACATATCAAATATTTCGAATAGAATGTCCCATTCTATAATAGACATGTAGCAATTCATTGTTTTCAACAATTGGTTGTCTTCTAGTAAAAGCTGCAGTGTCGGTGCCGGAATCACATTACTGATTACACATGCAGGTCCATAGTCGTAGAAACATGCAACATTGTGATTTTGTAGCTTCTGTGTTCCCACTAAAGACATTCACAGGAGTTAAAGCAGCCCTAAGATCCAATCAGTTGGATTCTTATTAGATTAATTATATTCTTTTTATTCAGTTACATCATTATACAGCCAGTATATAGTCTAAAGGGCGCAGTCCACTAAGTCGATTCTCATGCGAATTTGCGCAACAGAGGACTCTTTTCCACTAGATTCTGAGAGAATTGGGCACTTTAGATATTACAATTAGGAAACGCTATATATATATATATATATGCAATTCTTTGTGACTAAGGTTATGCTAAATAGACATCCTTGCAACAAAACTAACGTATACGATGGCGAGATGTGAGAATTATAATTCTTATCTCAGTACCAGGAACAAAATTAGCCAATTATGGGATCATTGACACATATTAAGGAGGAATACAGTCTATATTACATGGAGAAGTTTATTAGAAGTTTAGTGACAACAGGTACATGAGTGGTTATACATATGATTATATAAAGGTAACTAGACATAGGTTGAAACATGGTTATATATATGAAAAATAGATAAGATAAAAAAGCCCTGTGGCTTGAATGGTACATGAAAGACACAGTGATTAATAGGAGTGGGGGGGTGGGGAACTAACAATCCCTTGTTAACCCTCTGGCTCTTGGTGACCGAATGTTTGAATCTCCAAGCGCCAGGAGCATCCTCCAACTGATAGGGTAATGAGACTGGCCCCTCCTGATCAATGAACGCCCATTGGTCAAGCTTGACCAATGGGAAGCCTATTTAGTCACTTTTTTTATCAGAACTAAATCTCTATACATTAACGGATTTCCTGTGCTATAACACAAGGTAAAAACACTCATTTACGAATATCCCTAGAGTCAAATTTGACAACTATACTCCATATTACAGATTATTGTACAGGCTCGATCTGCTTCACTCCAATCAATTATGTTATCGCTATGTTATATTGTCTAATAAATAAAAAGATGTAGTTTAGAGTAGCTGGCAATAACTTGGCCATCCTTTACATGTAACTGACATCAGATGTCGTTTCCCTAGGAAACCCAAATTTGTTCAATTATACTGACACCAGTCATTCAAAAACCGGAAAAAAATGAATGTAAATTGTTAACTGTGACAGATTCTTGGGATGTTAGGGCCGTGGAACGTAAGGGCTGTTAGTTGCCAAATGCAATAATTAAGTGATAAAGCAACGTCAGATGACGTCATAATCCGTATTTGATAAAATGAGCGTTCAGAGCCATTAGCATATATATTATAGGAATCTAAACTTTCACTTTTCGAAATGTGAGAACGTTACATATATATGCATTCTGGGACTTGGCATGCAGATTTTGACATCAGCGATTCTATAGATCTGCTCTGTATTCCCATAGTAAGTCTAATCATAGTAGTGGCAAGGAACATAGTTTAGATAATTCTTTTGATACACAATGCTGTCATCTGTGAGAAGCATCTAATAGAGGCATTTAGATATGAATGAATCAATCAATCCTGTACACAATTATAGGTGATATACATCTGGGAAATTCCCAGGCCCAGGCCATTTAGCTGCAAAAGTTGAATAATAACAACTATCAAAAGAACACAGATTAATGCTAACCTTATAAACTAAGACCTTGATTATTGAGTGTTAAATTTAATTCATAGACAATTTATCTTGTTTATATATTCAAAATACCCAAGTAAAGGAAACAGATGGCTTTCAGTCTCAGTCTTCCTTTTTCAGGGGCCAATGACAATGTTTTATGAGATGGCCAGGCCTGTCCATTAACTTTCTGATTTGTTCAAATTTATTACGATTGGTGAGCTTGTTGGATATTAAAGGGCTAGATGAGACGGCTTGCCCTGCCGACTTACTGTACAATGCTACCAAAGAAAAGGAATAATAATCTAAAAGGAGGACACTTTTACTTATAAAATTAAAAGTTTAGATTGGGGGATACTTTCACATGTTCACTGTTGATAACTTCTTTTGTTCATGGATTTATTTCCCAGCTTCTACTAACATTTACCAAATGAAATCAGTTTCTGAAAGGGGAAACCATATAAAGTAAAAGTAAACCAGTCAATGAGAATTTATCACATTAAACCAACCCCAACAATATTTTCGGAAGAGGGAATATCACAGGTTATCTGAATTTCTCATTAAAATTTGTTATAGCGTTTGTATCTAATGCGTTTGAAATATGTATCAAAAGTTGCAGTAGCAATTCGTGTTCTACGATTTTTCAAATCCAGATTGTACATGTCAGAATGATTAAACATTTATAGAAATATATCAATTTTCTGTAATGAGATTTAGAGATTCACGTAATTAAAATATGTATAGACTTTCACCTGTTGCTCAGGCTGAAGGTATTAGTTTGTAACTACGAGAATATTGCCAATGTAAATTTTGAACAGTAACATTTATCTCTCACGGAAGAAACTTCACTGATTGCTATTCACTGGTTCCTGTTTTCAATACAGGAACATTAAGTTGCGATTATTACATTTTCATTTGTTGAACTGAATTCATCTCAGAATATTTCATCATTTTTCACTCTTACTTTGAATGCCAAACTTTAATTTCCTTGCCAGAGGTACTGTCTGGCCTGCAAGGGAAATATCATATTGCCACTTGCTGGTGTGTTTTACAAGGGAATTATTGAAAGGGATTTTCCCACGCTTAATTCGGCCACTAAGAACGAAGCTCAAACCCGGAATGGTAGTGAGCAAATTTACCTTTTGGTAAATACGGAACATTAATTGGCGACTCCAAAATCTCCTTCCTGACTCAAAAGTCATTACAGCCATCGGAGTAAAATATGAAAAGTAAAATTAAGATGTGAGACGGCCGTCCACTACACAGTGATAAAGGCTGGCGTTAAGATAGTGCAATAAATATGTTCTTCCCTTTCTTTTCTTGGAAATTATATTATTAATTAATTTATATTTTTCATAACGTTAAGGAAATTATAGCCCATCACTGAAATTGTGAAGGAAACTTTCATGAAACTTAACATTAATCGTTCAGAGTGTTGGGGTTTCTTTAAACATTGATATACGAATCAAGTTATTTGCATAAAATAAAAGATACATGCAATACTGTAAACGTATTAATGTTCGCGCAGTATTTATTTTCGCTATTTTAGCGCACCCGCCTTTCTGCGCGAAAATAAATCCTGCGCAAAAGGTATAATTATTGCATAAACAAGGTGTGAGACTACCTTGCTGCGCGAAAGATCCGCGCGAAAGATGTCAAAGCACTTAGTGCGCGAAAATTTATCTGCGCGAAAATAAATACGTTTACAGTATTCCAATTGAATGAGGTAAAAAAAGCTGCATTCTCGGCTATTGCGGCAAACAAAATCTTGCCAAATGTACTCATACTATGACTTAAAGGACTGAATTTATCAGTATTCCGCTACTGTTATGAAAATAAATAATTAATACGGCATTTTCATTCAGCTGCATTATGAACCAGTCAAAAGGGACAACTGGTGAACAACAAATACACTAATGTGAAGTAGAATCGGTCGAGCGAAAACAGCCGCCGGTGAGTGATAATAAGTGAAGTCATTATAGGAAACGAATATATTTGCGAGCATTTATGAAGCCCTATAGCAATAACCACGGGACAAAATCCTTTAAAATTGTGGTCAAATGACTCATAGATAAGCTGAAAAAGAACTGAACAAAAAGTCGAAAATCTTTATTAGCCGAGAGGGCAACTTTAAGAGTGATTTGGGAGACCTAGATATTCATTAAACGTTATTATATTTTGTTCTAACTCGAGCTATATTGGCCAGCCACAAACAAGCACAGCTAGGTTAACTATAAGAAGTTGGTTGAACGAGCGTGAATTATCGCGCGGGTTGTGCAGCAATGGGTGCGATATTCTAGGCGACTGAAACCAACGAGTAATTAACTGTTTTATTATGTCGGCGGTTAAATAAACGCATCTTTGGACTGAACGTCGCACCAGTAAACCACTTACGATAAAACCATATGTTCGATAACCCCATAGTTAACAGATCCAATGCGTATATAATATATATGCAGGCTACATAATATTCGATATTGGGAAGGGCATTTAAGCAGTGTGTGTGTGGGGGGGGGGGGGGGGGGGGACATAAATAAGAATATACATACATAGAGGTTGTAAACGGACAAGCGTAATCCAATCATGAGCGCAGATATGACAGCACATCTCGCCTCTATTTGGAATGCAAATCATCATATGGCGTCAACGCCTACAGGAAAAAACGAATAAAACGCCAGCACAAAAGATTAAGATGTGTTGACCATTTCCTTAGGTCTGATGGTCTGATATTGAAGCGAGCTCATTACCAAATACAGGACACATAAAGAACAGCCCGATGAAGATATCTTGATAGCGTTAGTTATTCATGAGATTGGATACAAGCAAATGCATGTTAAAATATTATATTTATGACAGTCTTTTACCGAGAAGATTGTTGGGAATTATCTAGCCTGGACGTGCCTTGATTTTTCTTTTCTGTCTTCAAATTATTTATGCCATACGGCGTGTGGGGAGATGTCGGGAGATGGAAGTATTGGTAATGACAATGAATGTGGTGAAGTAGGGAAGAGATGGGGCAAGTCGTTACAGGTATTACTCGTTCAGAGGAGAAGGAAGGCGAACAATAAAGCACTAATGGTAATGGGACAGCTTCCACACATTTCCTTTATATTCTAACCGCAAGAATTTTTTGCAAATATCCATATCCACTCCATGGCAGGGGTCATAACTCTGGATTCACATATTTTCCAGCAACCAAGCCACGAAAATCTCTCCTGAAGATAAAGTAGCATTAGTAAAGCGAGGTTGGATTCATGTCTCCATGTAGGCATCACAGGCCATCGAAACACAAGACATGCTTTAATGGAATGCTTCAATCTACCAACTACACGTTTTCGTAGGTCAAACTTACCAAGATACTCCATAACCCCAGGTCTTTTGATAAATTAATCATCAGTAGCCATTGCTCTAGTCCTGCCCTCTCGGCTTTGTTCGAAGATAGCCTATGATATAAAACTCGTTCAGTGCTGCTTACCAATCTTTATTCTTTATGAGCAACCAATTTCGTTTCTCACAATTTCTCTTTTTTTAGTCTGTGCAGCTCTATCATTTGTAGTCGGTCCTTTATCTGCCGTGTATCCTATCCAACCACAGGCTATCTATTCAGCATTCGTTTCCTGAATGCCTAGTCCTAGATTCCTGACTCTATACAGTTCTGGGATTGGCACAGACCATTGTAAAACATTCGACCAAAGAAGCCTTAACATACATCACAATGTGGTCTAGGGATCAGGTTACTAGTTTTGATATTAAGTTAAATTAAGAATAATAGCCATAAAGGCATCACTATCATCAATAGTAAAAAACTCAAGTTCTGTATTTACCAGTACCGTGGACATATTGGTAGTATTAATATTCTCCTGTGAGTGTAAAAGGGAGGTCACTATCTTCGTCTACAGCAAAACTCCTTTGACGTAATTTTACTTTAAAAGCTCCATGATTACATCCTAAAAATAAGCAACTGAAAATATAAAACAGATATAGCGAGGACAATAACACGTTTAAACACGCAACGTCAAAGGCTTTGAAAGCTATTTCAAACTTCCTGAATAAAATATAATAGTATGTGCTCAGAATAGGAACAAGGGAGATCAATGTTGACCGAAGGCACTTGTTGATGACAGTGGAGCTTAGCCGAACATTATAGGAGAGTTAGAGTTCATTCGCTGTTAAGGAGACTAGCGGGGAAATATTGTCTGGGGGGCTCAAGAAGCACATTTTCTCTTAGGTGAATGGGTTTTATAGGCCATCAAATGGCGATGATCAGGAAGCTTTCGATGCCGTAGATGCCCAGTGACATGTGCCTTTGTGTGGGACGTAGACTGCATTAACAGAGTTAACTTAGGAGACATGACCATGGCTTCTAGGTAAAAATCTGCAGATCGGAATAGACACGGATAAGTCAGTATGGCTTGCGCACATCAAATGATATATAGATCACTCCCTCGGATCACCATTACCAAAAGAGGAGAACTTTCTAGTGCTAAGGAAAAGGTAATCATTTGCTTGTTTTGGCTTAAGCAGACTGACAAGTCACACGTGGCGTGTCTGACTCACTGACTGCAAAATGTTTTACATTTAATCCTTTTTTTATATGATTCAATTCCTTTAAAAGTACAGATGTACACTAGCCTGGTCGATTCTGATAATAGTACTCAAATAGTGAGCAGTGCTCTTGGGCCAATTAGCTTGCACACATACCCACTCAACACCTACAACATAACCGAGTGGTGACAAAAATGAGATTCACTCTCCAAACACTTATAATATGGTTTTTTATTCATGTATGTGTGGTAATTAATTAATAAAATGTGTATATATGTGGCCATTATAAGAATGTACGAAAGAGAACCCACAAATGTATTGTATTCTGTAGTAATTATTGTATTGTATGTATTGAGTTCTCGCCAGTACCCCAAAGAATGGACATGATTTTGCAAGCACTGCTATAAGCGGTGCGCGGGCATTGCTACAGCCAATCACCACTCACCTACCCTCACGCCCCCTACACCCCAACTCCACACTAACCACTTCAATCCTCACCTCAATCACTTCACTTCCGACCTCCACACAACTAACAATTCAATTTGGCCGAGTGAAGTTCTACTGACTGGCCCTACACACCAGCAGTCATTCCTTCATACCATACCTGTGATACATATACGCTCAACCATGCCTCGCAAACGTACCAAACATACTAAGACAAGGCTGTCTAGCAAAGTAGTCGTCCCAAACGCTGAAGGTGAGAGCGGGACTGAGAACAGGTCTGACAACGAAGACAAAGGCAGTCCCAAGGCCTCCCCGGGCAAGACAAAGGGGGGGAAGGTAACCAACCGTGAGCTTGACAATCAGGTCAAGACAATGGAAGCCTCGGTCAAGGGATTAGAGGGAGCCGTGGAAAAGATAGCCCAACAACTCGCTGTAGTCGTAAAATCCTCGGTGGTCAACTCAAAGCACAAAGACAAGAAGAAGAAACACAAGAAGAAGCGCGAACCAATAATTTCGAGCTCAGACGATAGCTCGGAGGAATCAAGCTCGGAGGAGTCAAGCTCGGAGGACGAGAGGCCACCGAAGTCCAAGAGCAAGTCCAAGAAACACCGCCGGCGGAGGTCCGAGGTCAAAGCTCCAAACATCCTTCAACGTCAGCTCGACTCGGATCGATTTATGGAGAAGGAGATAGAGAAGGAGCGCAAGTCCTCGGGCCTCCACGGTAAGACTCATGTGATGACTGACCTTTTGTCTTCCCGTATATTTGCAAAACCATATATGTTTATAACTAGAGAGGGGGTAAACACAGTAAAGCAAAAAGTAGAGGCAAGGCAAAACATGACGGCCATGGAGTACGTGGACGCCACTCTGGCGCTCCTTGACCACCCTAGGGCCTATGAGACCCGAGATTATCATGACATTTTCCATCATTTGAAGAAAGTTATACGTGATTCGTTAGACAGACCCTGGGCCTCGGTCCGCCGATGGTCGAACTTCATATGGGATAGTGTAGAGAACGGGACCATAACATGGGACGATAGAAATGCTATACAGGAAGAACGGGTTCGACTATGTCTGACTGTGGGCTCAGCATCGGCACTCAGTGGGGCATATCAATCTGGATCCGGGGGAAATTTCAGCAGGCCTAGTAATAACTCAGCCCCAAGGGCCCCATCGGGACAGATGGAAGTTGTGTGTCGATCTTACAATTCCAGAAATGGGTGCAGGAACTCTGGGAACCACATGGAAGGGGGCTTGACGCATTTACATATCTGCAGTTACTGTGACTCAGTGGGGAAGAGTTGCAGACATGCCATCGGGGAGTGTATACGCAAAGTGAATCATGCCCAGAACAATGATAATACATCTAGCCGCAATGGTAACGGCAATAGTAATGGTCCCCCTAGGCAAAATAACCGTGTTAACAATACTTCTCAGTTTTCTTCCGCAGCAAAAAACGATTAGACGGCGCTTCCAAAGGATTGGACCCGGAGGCGCCCGTCTTTGTCTCCAAACATGCCTATAGCGGGAACATGGAGCATGGCGATCGAAATGAACCCAAATCTGCCACGCCCATCACATGTGCTTCTGTTGACACAACGCGACCTCTCGCCACCCGCGAGAATTCAACCAAGGATGGCGGCCATGTCAACAACCCACCACGGAGCACGAACACACGACCATGTCACGTAGCCTGCATGGATACAAGTGAACCATCCCCGCCTACAGCATCACACGACAAACCAGTAGGTGACAATGATTACTATGACAATATTAAAGCTATCTGTGCCGGTAAAAGAGAGAGAGGAGACATAGACCTTTCCCCATATGCATTTCAAAATCACCGTCGCGACCAATGGCCCGCCATGATCATAGGCCAGGCCTACGCGGAGCATAGCCATATTTACTCAGCTGTACGAAGCACAGGTCTACCCAATGCCTTGTCAGTTAGAATTCCCCTGCCAACGAATCTAAACATAAATGGCTGGAAAAAATATTTATGCAATTCACCCGATGAAGTAGAACTCTGTGATTTCATTCAATACGGTTTCCCCATGGGCTACTTGGGCCCATCCAGTCACAATGATACAGGGGAAAACCATTCTAGCGCCGATGAGTATAGCAATAAAATAGATGAGTTTGTCCAGAAAGAGCTTGGGCTGGGAGGACTAGTGGGGCCATTGGACTCAGCACCTTTTTCTACTTGGTACCACTGCTCCCCCATTATGTCCAGGCCGAAACGCGACTCTGACGCCAGAAGGGTTATTATTGATTTGAGTTTTCCCCCCGACAGGTCTGTCAACGCGTACTTGCTCAAGAACAGTGTATGGGGGACCCAACGAGCACATTCTCTCCCTACAGTTGAGGATCTAGTCGAGGAGTTGGTAGCCATTGGGCCGGGAGCATGGATGAGCACCATCGACATCTCCCGTGCCTACAAAAACTTCAAGTCGGACCCCCTCGACTGGCCCCTCCTGTGTTTAAAGTGGGGGGAGAAATATTTCCTTGATGTTACCATGCCATTTGGGTCGCGATCCTCCTCATGTCATATGCAGAGGGTCGCCGACGCCATTGTATCAATACTAGCCAGGGAGGGAATCAAAAGTCGAATGTATCTTGATGACCTGATAATTATTTCCCATAACAGATCCGAAGCCAACCGACATTACCAGAGAGCTATAGACCTGTTCAAAGAGCTTGGACTGCCAGAGGCGGAAGACAAGCGACAACCTCCAGCCCCCGCGGTCAAATGGCTGGGCATATGTATTGATGCGCCAGAAATGACACTGAGTATCACAAAAGAAAAGGTCAGTGACATTCTTAAAACAGTCCACAAATATCTTAACAGGAGATCAATGTCAAAACGCGAACTACAATCCATTATAGGATCATTGATTCATGTGGCCAAATGTGTAGCACCCGCAAGGCTATTTGTAAGCCGACTTCTTGAGAGCCTACGCGACATGAATGGGCGCAAGTACATAAATATCAACTCAGAGATGAAGCGGGACTTAGTATGGTTTAGAGACTTCTGCAGCGAGTGGAACGGGAGGGCTGTTATACCCTCGCCAGAACCCACAAAAACCATAGTGGTCGACGCCTGCCTCTCAGGTGTGGGCGGCGCCGACCATCAACGGGCGTACAAAGCACAGGTCACACCCACCGATAGAGGAGCGGACAACATTGCGGAATTAGAAGCAATGAATATTCCAATCGCACTACATACACTCGTACAAGAGAGTGACAGAGGTGGTCACGTCCGCGTACTCTGTGACAATATAGCGAGTGTCTCTGTGTTTGCCACTGGGAGAGGGAAGAATAAAGTGATATTGGAGGCCGCCAGGTTAGCCTGGATGGTGCAGGCCTTATATAACATTAAAATAAGTTACGAGCATATCCCAGGGGAAGATAACATTCTCGCTGACAATTTAAGCAGGGCACATCTAAGCCATAAGTACAATCAAGCAGCCGACCATTTAGTTAAAGAAAAATCACTTGCGTATACACAGCCATGCCTCTTCGCAATTAATGCTATGTCTCTATCCAAACATTGCAGGCCACCGAATGACAGCACTACTGGAGAAAGCCGCAGCGCGACAGAGGCAAGCATGGGCAAAAGGAACAACCGAAAATCGAGAAGCTGCACTGAGAAGGTACCAGGCATTCGCAACCCAGGTAGGAGTGGACCCCACTAAACCATCGTACTTGACAATATGTGCATATATTGAGCTTTTATCGGAGACCATTGCCTCCCCTAGAACTATAAGGAACCATATCTCCCACCTTCGTACATCATTCAAACTAAATAGCATCACAACAGAATCATTGGACCACCAACGGGTCAAATGGGCACTCCAGGCTATCGACCGGAATAAAGAGTTCAAACCTAGGCAGAAGCTACCAGTCCCACCGGATGTGATAAGGACAGCAGTGCTCAGTATCCCACAAGGAATAGTCGCTAACACCTTCAAAGCGGCCATCCTAACGATCTACTATGCTGGACTTAGACAGTCTGAGGTGGTGACACCGGCCCTGCATAAATATGATCCCCTTATCCACCTGACGCGAGGAGACGTTATCATTCGCAAGGATAGCATAGACTTGAAGGTCAAATCAGCAAAAAATATGCAGTCGGCCTACAAGTCGAAAACCATCACCCTCCACTCTTCTGACGACCCACGCCTGTGCGTGGTAAGTGCTATCTCCAATATGATTCGCCAGACACCCACTAAGCATGAAAAGGACCCGTGCTTCATGTTTCCCATGTCAAGAAACCCGATGCCAGCGACGTATGTCGCCCGACAATGGAGAGACACACTCAAACTACTACATATCGACCATCGCCCGTACTCCCTACATAGCTTGAGGAAAGCAGCCGCAACGAATGCATTCGCGGCGGGGTGCTCGGGGCTACAAATCCAAGAGTACATAGGATGGGCTTCAGATGCATACAAAACCTATATCCATACAGACAAGACAGCTGTCAACTCAGCTATCAGGAAGGCCATAAGCCGCCCCCCTCGTCCCTAGACTCTCTCGCGACCAAAAGACTCTTAATACCTAAAAAACTATAATCACCACCCTCCCAGACCCTACTCATAACGGCCACTCGGCCTCACTCTTACAAAAGACTCGGCCCTCAGGCCTCGGACAGTCCAAGTGACCAACTTTACCCCATAAGGGCTAAAAATTAAATACAAAATATATCACATTACCCCCCCCATCATATACAAACCCACACATCCACCATACACCTCCCTCTTCATTAAATTGGCAGTCTTGGCTAATTACTTATTATTATCATCTCAATTTTATCAAATCTCAATTTCCTTTACCAATTTCATCATTTTTATCAATTTTACTACCAACAAATTTACCATTTTATACATCATATTTATTACAAACATTTTATATAAAACTATTTCAATTAAATAAAATATTTAATTTCCCAAAGCTGCCTCACTCTTCATCCTTCCATAATCCGGGCGCGTTAGCAATGTTGCAAGCACTGCTATAAGCGGTGCGCGGGCATTGCTACAGCCAATCACCACTCACCTACCCTCACGCCCCCTACACCCCAACTCCACACTAACCACTTCAATCCTCACCTCAATCACTTCACTTCCGACCTCCACACAACTAACAATTCACCCACCCACCCACACCTAAATCTAATAATCTCCACTCCTCACAACTAATTACTTATTATTATCATCTCAATTTTATCAAATCTCAATTTCCTTTACCAATTTCATCATTTTTATCAATTTTACTACCAACAAATTTACCATTTTATACATCATATTTATTACAAACATTTTATATAAAACTATTTCAATTAAATAAAATATTTAATTTCCCAAAGCTGCCTCACTCTTCATCCTTCCATAATCCGGGCGCGTTAGCAATGAGGTAAGATTAATGAGTGAGCAAGGCATTGATAAATGGTACGAACGAACAGCAAAGAGTAGACTACGTGCAGCGTTGTGCAACACATCCATGAGAACTTTATTAGTCTATCCAACGAGTATACATAAGACTTGATTTTATAGGTCTATCATCCGAAGTCCCATTGGGCGATTATAGTGGGTTTTTTTCAATGTCGTCATACAATGTATACGTTATACATGTATTCGATTGTCAATGGCAAATGTAAACAAACAATACCAATATCGGACCGAATTAAGGGATGTTTCTATCACATTTCCTTATAGTCTACACATTGGTCTATAGTTGGTAATTTGTCCACTGATACAACTTGGCCCATCGACAAATATTACCGCACTTGGGTGCCTGAAACCTGTTTGAAATGGGCTGCTGGCAGATCCTTCCCTCTAAAACATCCTATGTGATAAGACGATGTAAGGATCTGTGTGTTTTGTTAGTTCAGACATATTTGGGTCGTGTTTGTAAATAGATAACCAGAGAAAGTATGGCTAATATCTTTGGGTTCTTTGTCAACCTAATCTCAGCAAAAGTTAGACCTACATACTATTTCAATTAGATGAGGGCGTTGGTGAATTCACGGCACTGTTGTGCATCAAGGAAACGAATAATTAGCACCATTCGACTGACTGGGCAAATTCCTACTTCAACCCATATCGGACACGCTGCAATTTGTCAACTTCATAAAGGTTTTTTTTATAAACTTAAATTCTAGCTCTGCTTTTGTATGGGACGGTATGATCAAATCAAGCTTCCGGTGTTATCAATTGGTGCGGGACCTATGACCAGCATCTTCTAAAAGGCATTTTACTTACTTATACCGTCTATTTGGAATAATACTGAGCAACATTGTTGAAGAAGCACACCTCAAAGGAGGTCAGGGAGATCAGGGAGATCAGGGAGATTTCCGCAATTATATGTTCGACATAACGACTAATTTAACAATTTTCTTGAAAAGGTGATTTAACATGTTTTTTTTTATTTCTTTTATTCCTACAAGCTATCGATATTACATCAATATTTCATCGACTTTACCTTTATAATAATACTAATATTTAAGCCTCGTCTTCAGTTAACGTCTTGATATGACAAATATTGTTGGCATTTCTCAGTGAAAGTAAAATCTAGAGGATATATGATAATGAGTGATTGAAGTAAACGCCGTGCAACAATTCACAGGTTCCAAAAATCATTCAAGAAGAAGTTCTTCATACAAGAGTTCTACCAAGTCCATTTGCATTAGGCACGTTTCCCAATACAGCAGGCGTTGGGGGCTTTACCCACTTATTATTTCTAAATCATACAGTAAAAAACGTATATACATCAATTCTATGTTCACATTTAGAAAACAAGATCTTAGTCGTTTGATTTTGGTTTTAAACAATTTGCCATCCTCGCTTTCTCTTACATACTGTCTAGTCCATTCCAGATTCTAGCAAGTTTACCAAGGGTAGTTCTGCTCATTTGAGTCTTTTCCAATGTTTCTAACTCAATTTTCTGAGGTTACCTCCTCTTAAGTTGTACCCGATATTTTGGTCGATTTTAGGGATGTTTAAAAATATTATTCTACAAAAACCTTCGTTTTAGCTATTAATTACTTGTATGTATTTTCAGAGTACTTGATTGTGAATTGATGATTTTTTTAACGGATAATAGACTGGCGCTAGAAAATATTCACAATGTGATCAAGCGTTTTTTGTATTGAACTGTTGTAAATGTCTTTAGCCTAATGATAAAAACGAATTGCTAATGTGCTCATGAGTTCACAAAATGTGCTCATGAGTTCAGCAAAATTTATACGGAGATGTAACACATGCTGTGCATGCTTCTCATTGTCCTGTCTGCTTCTTGTCTGCTTATACGGTAGTATGCTTAATTACTTAAATCAAATGTGAAAAGTATTGAACCTGTATAAATGGTCAAATACTAGCTTCCAAGCCAGGATGGCGTAACGTCTATGACAAACGTCATATGTATTGCCTTTGATATATAACATATCAAATATATAATTGTAGGAATGCATGCGTTTGGTAATCTTTGTGATGTTGAGGACACAAAGTTACATTAGGGAGCCATTTATAGACATGAAGCATAAAGTATAGTATATTATTCATGTATACAAATGATGGGGTCACAAGTATTTGATAAGTTTAAGCCTCGTTGTTTTTTTTAGTCTTGGCTGGTTGTGAACCGACTAGTAATAGTAGACCCGTTTGTCGCATGACAACAGACATGAACGTTCACATTAGCAAATCCTATAAAGAAAGGGAATCACTTGTCCATATTGGCCTGTCCCCCACAGGGGTTATTGTCCTCTCAGTTCTTGAAATTGTTGTATGACCAATAAGAGCAACCGTTCAATCTGCTCCCGGGAACTTAGCATCGGAAACCATATATTTGCAATCCCTGCATTGGGATACGGAGGCTAGAATTCAACCTTGAGAGGTATCATTTCTGTGGAATAATGAGCTAGAACTGACGGTGATAGCACTCAGAGACATCTCAGAAATACATAGCAGTTGATTATCTCTGAACATGCATTTTGGTGAAAAATGACAATATGACCGTTGTATAATCATTTGGTCTATTACAGTTTAAGACGATTCGAATCATTCCTAAATTCGCCAATTCGCCTAGGAAAGTCTAACCCGGAATATGGGTAGGTAGATTAGGAACAGTATCACTAAAATTCTATGGTTTAGGGTTATATGTATAAATGACAATCCATACTTTGTTCCCTTGAGGTAAAACATTCGGACTGGAAGTCTGTCGAATTCGACTCTACAAGTAATAAAAGCCTTTATCAGGCATTCTACCGTCGGTTGCCCATTATCCTTCGCCACCACTTAACATCATATAGGGTTGACACACAGCCCTTGAGCCGGAAGTGACCCCCAAAGACTCCATTACAGCCTCTGTGTCTGAAGAGCTCCGATGGGCGCTGAGCTCTGACAAAGCAAACAGTTGAAGTCTTGATAAGTGGGTGCCAGAGTAAAGATACAGTTGTAGAAATGAAGCTGGCGACCAGACGAATGGAAGAGATGCTAAAGGTTGAAATGGGGCAGCCACTCATTCTAGAATCAATTAATAGTACAGCATCATCATGCAGTGCCTTACCATATGGCATTGCTGAGTTATGAAGGGCACATTAATGGGTTTATTAACGTATACTATATATTATATAAGATACAAATCACCAAGTTCATATAATATCCGGTATGCTTTTGATATCTGCTATTGATATAATAACCACTTCTATATTATATAAAATTTGTATAAGTAACTGTGCCATTGCAATCTAAGCTAAAGCCGTAGCTTCATGGGCAGTTCATAGAAGACAATTTTAGAGGATGCCCTTCGACAAAGGAAATGTGTATCAATGACAAAAATATAAGTAGAATGTTAAGTACTAACATAGTAATTAATCATGGTTATCAATATTTCTCCCAAATTCTCCTTTTTATCTTTATCATGCCCTTTGATATATTCTCCCTGTTTATAGTTGGATATGATTGCCGTGATGACTGCGGTGAATCAAAATCACCATAAATAAAGCTCAAGAATTTAAAGTCGTCCAGAGGAATCATAAGAAACTCAAGGTAAAAGGAAATAATACAAATCAACTTAAAGCCGCCGTGGAGGACATGTTGTTTTTCTCTTAGAAGATTGCTGAGTAAATTTTTCATTTGATCGATAGTTATCTCCGCGTATTGGTTCTTTAATTGGTGATCAGAAAAAACCTCAAGGTCTTGATCAGGTCTGGTCTTTTCATATTAAGGAGCTGATGGCATTTATCATCAGGCATATGGGCTGCATGCGCAACAATTGATGAAATATGGATGCATGATTACATCCGTAATACTCATGAATGTTCAATGCCACAATAAGTACACAGGAACAGATGTTCTATTTTCCTTCCCTATTCCATTTGGCAGGCCATATATCATTATATATAATACATATTATGTGTAGCTGGTGGTGTCCTCTGCGATATGAAGAGAGTTTTATAAAACTTGAAGCAATGTTGCAATCGTTGCTTACCTTCGCTCTCGTAGAATACTATAATCATAAAACGATGCCGTAAGAATGGAAATAGAAGCTCCTTAAACAGACAATACAGCCTTGAGAAAACAACTCTACCGCTATCATATGAAAACCTCAAAACTGAAAAATCTGAACACAATGACACTCTAAAGGACAATGAAAAAAGGGTGATACAAATGATTTCTATATATCATGTATAACTGTCTTTAAATAAGATACATCGTTCTCTGTCGTTTGGAAAGCCCGGAAGACCAGCTTTGCAGAGGGTTCCTTCCTTTTCTGGTGCGTATTTAATATGAATATCAGAATAAAAGTCGTCATATATAACAGGTATACATATAATGTTCTCTATGAAAGGTATGGTCAAAAATGGATAGAAATATCTCCCCCTCTTCCTCTATCTCAGCCTCAATCCCCTCCCGTCTCTCCATGGTCCTCCCTAGCTGCCCTTCTCCTGTCCTTTCTCTAACACCCTCTTCCCCTCTTCTTCTCTCTCCTCCTCCCTCTCTTCATTCTCTCTCTTGTACCCTCTTTCTTTTTCTCCCTCCCTTCCTCCTTCCACCCCTCCTCCTTCTCCTGCCCCTCCACTCCCTCGTCTTGAAGGGAGGAGTAATAGTAATAGAAGAAACATATTCTCTCAAGGTGTGGGATGAGGGACGAGAGGCGAGAGATGAGGGACGAGAGGCGGCGAGATCCGAGGGACGAGAGGTAGATCTGAGGGACGAGATGTGAGATCTGAGGGACTGTCTTAATTATTGTTGACAAACACCTGAGGCACGCTTCTTACAAAGGTGAGGAAAGTAAAGACCTCTCATCTGCAACTGTACAAATCACATTTTCTCTGATACAACTGAAAAACAACCTGTTCCATTTCAAGATTTTGTACAGTATCATACAGTAATTTGTCAGATTTTTCAATTCCTGTCGAAAGGAATCGACATATTCTCATTCCAATTCATTTACACAAATGTACTGGTAAAATACTTGTGTGCTATTTTTAGATGAAGCGCCTGCAGAACTTTCAATATCATTCATGAGATAAGACTTGGGAATGATCCTTTTTATTCAGGGTATAAGGACATGGCCTTTGTTTATTTGTCAAGGAGAAGAACCTGAAAAAGTACCCCCTTTTTATATTTCAAGGTCCTTGATGAAAACCGAAAAACTCTCCACTTTCCCTTGTAATTGGGATCAAATTAAGCATTGTTTTTCCCGTAGATGTCCAATGCACCACTTGCTGTCCGAGCTCTCATTCAGCACACACATTATAATAAACTGTTGCAATTCACTTTTCACAACCACGCTGCCTGTTCCACACGGCATATTACTATTATATCTAACCCTCATCCAACTCTGTATGCAATTGTGGAGAAATGTAATATCATCAGACCATAGCATAAACACTAACACCCTTGACCCTTGACATATACACTATATAAACTATATATATGTATAACTAGTATATACATTATGTTGATCTCCAACTGGCACTCTATCCACATGAATGTTCATGCTTAGATCATTAGCTATCATTATAACATTGAATATCCTCCTGCAAGTATCACTGTATTTATCAGTACCTGAATAATAGGACAGTTAGAGTATTCCTAAACAGAAGATATTCAACGATTCGTCTACACAGACGATCTTGACCTCAGAAAGCAAAGATTATGCAAGAAACACTCAAAGTACATGAGGACAGGGCCCAACCAACGAAACTTATGCTGACGAAGCTCTATTCAAGACCAGGCTTCTTAAAAGAAGGAAAAAGGATATCCAAGACCAACAACCAAAAGAAATTCTCACCTCCCTTAACTGTTGTCCCTGGGAAAAGAGCACCCTCGCAATATACAGTGCAACATAAAAAAAAACATTGAGAAAAAGGCTCTCAAAGCAACAATGAAAGAAATCCCACGCCATGGGACACATCCAAATATTTTGATTTATAAAATATCTTTATTCAGGACTTAAGACATTACATCACTGATGCTATATAACTAATAACTAACCCCATGCACGATTGTTGGAAGTTAGGAGCAGTAACAAATGGAGGGACTGGAATCTACATTAAGTACAGACACTTAATTGTCTGATTCTTATAAGGAAGCCAAAAATATCCTCTAGACAGCTTTTGTCAGGGAAACAGGATTAACCATTTTAAAGAGCGGATGAGAAAAAAGAAGTTATCATTCAGTTAATTTGTCAATAACTTCGAAAGTAATTACCCTTCATGTCAACACCTAACAAAAGTAACCCCAAGGCTGCTCATAATACAATCCTGCACGAGGGCTGCGTTGACAATATCTGGTTTAAATAACAGTGCCCTGCATGGACGGCCATTCCTAGGGCTTCCATTGCCCAATGGTGCCCTGCAAAATCGTCCCAAACATTGAGAAAGTTAGAAAGTAGACCTGCGACTCTGCTAGATATCTAGAGCTCGCGTGAAGGCATTTGCGACGATCATGCAATGAGGTCATTGAACCAGCAAACGAGTTCTTTGAAAATGCTGCTTCCTTTCCTATAAACTGTCAGTGATGATATGTCAAACAACTGTTCTGGAATCTACAATCTAAGGTAAATCTAAACGTGCGCAAATTAAATATCTGTGTGACCATACCTTCTGCCAGTATTGATTTATTTAGTTTCCCTAGGATTCTATTAATGAAATATGCCTGCATGGGTCTGAAAGCCTTATAGCGATCTCTTAGTCCATGCATATTATTGTATGCGGTCCCATTACATAAACAGTTGGCCTCAGCCTAATACGTCTAATCAGTTTGGAAGGAATTTGATATAGGTACCCTGTGGGTTGTTTTCGTTTGAGCACATTTTAATGGGGTAACTAACAAATTGGTTGAAGGAGCGTGAGCGTAGCAACGAGTGTGGTATTCTAAGCAAGTGAAACCAACGTGTTAATATGAGATACAGTACTTATAAGAGTATACACCCCCCTAAAAACAAAAGATGAAATAAAAACAAATCCCCAAAAACCCAAACATTTAAAAGTCATTTTGTGAACTTTTCCAAAAATACTGGCGTTGGTTCTGGCGGTGGGGTTGCGCCTACCACAAGTGACTTGTGAGAGCTGCGGGTTCAAACTATATACACCCATGTGCAGCCTGACGTGCACAGCTGGTGGACATCAAATGGAAAGAGTATAGGTATAGCGCCTGCTTGCATGTTTCCTACCAACAATGAATGGCGTTATACATCTCCAAGGGTTAGTGGAAGTGCAGCTATGGGAGCTGAGCTAAACAGCCTGGTAAAACATAAACAGTACAAACCAACATTCACATGTGGTCATTCCCAGAACCCACCAAAACACGAATTCTGTATGAAAAAAAACAGAAGTATATAATTATGCAGGCCTTTCTTGACAAGCTGGGCTAAAATACTCATTGTGGTCCCATATCTAGGTGTTAGAAATGTGCGAGGCACTGCCGATGACAAAAATGTGAATATTGGTCAAGGAGACGTCATATCTATTATGCTCACGGCACAAATATTGCATTTAGTGGACTAGCTTTAAAAAGTATTGATACATTGTAGAAGTTCTTATTTCTAACATCCATTGTAATGCCTACAATAGATTAAGACGCTGCACTACCTTTTGACGTTTGACATATGGAGAGAGAGCTGTTGAGCTGTAAGTTCGTTCCACACCTTATTTCCTCGCCATACAAAGTCAAGATTGCATCAGACATTCTGGTGTGAATAAATGCATAATGTATCCACTAAGTATGTTCTCTATGAGTTTCTGTCCAGCTTCACGTGTGAAAACCCAACCTCTTTCGCCATAATAACCTTGTATACAGGTCCTATATGACACGATAACCCGCAGTCCTTCGCGTGACCAATAAGGTCGTAAGTGCGGACAAGGGGGCGGACAATTTCATCTTGTTTCTTACAAACAGTACGGCGCTTTGATATTGTTATGAGTAGAAACATGAAGGCATCATGTGACATCTGCTGTCCATAAAACAGTTCCAAATTCCTAATTATTTTTTTGGTCAAGGTTTTGATGTCCATGCATTTGCCACTTCCTCCGTCAGTCATTTCTCTTCTTTCTGAGGTCATTTCTTTTGACTTTAAAAAACCTGCTCCATCCTGCGCGCGTAGTCGTTACTTTGAAGCTCTCCATTCGTCCTTTCCTCGCATTTCCACTGCATGTTCCCTAATTTAATTCAACTCATTCCTATTCATACTGAAATTTACTACCATGGAAGGATGTCCATGTAATACTGGCGGGGTGCTCTAACCAATGAATAATATGCATCTTTTCATTATAAAACGTGAGACCTAGTTCCATCGGATAGACAAAGATCTTTCAATTTCATGTAGTTTATTTTTCAATGCCTATCGGTGGTCCCTGGAGAACGATGTAGCACTTCCTTTAGCCACAGTAAACAAACAAATAAAGTTGGACAATTGTATACGTGATACTATCTCATGTTCCTGTTCCATTCTATCAGACCTCTGTAGCTCAGTTTCCGACCTTTAACAGTCAAGCGTCCACGTAGCAATTTCCCTGAGCCTTCTCCTTCTACCAACCGTGTTGCCTTCTATATCTCTGGGCAACCACTATCAGGGATGATGATTCCCTTAGGGCTGTTTTTATGGACAATGTCTAACATTTTGTTTTTACTCAATTAAAGGTTGATGCGTGGCAATGCATTGCCACACATCCTCCATAAATTGTGAAGCATATCTTGGAATTGTGGTAAACATATAGAACAAATTCTCCATTATAATCAATATATTGAGCCGTCGTATAGAGTTAAAGTGGTTTACTCTTTATTTGCAATTGTTCATAGAACTCTACACTGTATACCCGTACATATCCCATTGTGAATATTGATGCGAATTATATCTATACTAAACACCTGGTAGGACTCATTTTAATACATATAACAAAGCCTTCTCTTCTTCACGTAGGGGTACATTTCTTTCTCAATAATTCCAGGAAACCCACATTTGCAATCCTAATGAAGGAAATGAGGGCCACAACTCAAACACAAGTGAAAGCTGGAAAAAGGAATATGGTAAGAGGATCATCGACACTACGGCAAAATTGAATTGGAATAATGACACGAGATGCCTGCAGATGATGTAAACCGACCGCCCTGTGGAGTTTCAACATAATCTTCAGCATCTCCATAACGTCAAACGCACGCGTTCATCCAAATCCATGTACATGTGTAGTTAGCATGCAGATCATTTTCAGAAGCTAGTCGCTTTAAATCATTACAAGATAATCATTATCAATACATCTACACCAATCTTTTAAAATTAATGTATTGGAGTCAGCTGCCAATCAATATTAGAACTTTTCCTGAAATATCAAAGTTTTCCGATTACATGAAATGTGCCTATGAAAGGATCTTTCTAGATAGTGGTGAGTTTTGGAATCTTCCAGGCCCTCTTGTCTTTATTTAGCTTCCCCTTCTTCCCCTTCCATTGCGTGTGTTCCTTCTGGTTGAACAGCTGATTAGCTGAGTTGCATGTATACATATGTCTATCGTGTTTTGATTGCCCTAGTATCTGATATCATTTGATATCAGTTGTCAAGATATCTGCACTACGCCGGGGGTGGTCTTCTTTTACCTTTAGTTTTGTTGTCCCATGATTTCTCCTTATGAGTGGACTAACACGTTGATTCCTGATATAATACTCAGTCAGTAATGAGCCTATGCTATTATTTCATGATAGAGTATTTCCAATTTCTTGGTATCTATAGTATTAATTCTGTAAGAAAAAAGTGTAATTCTCCGCATCTCCTCCGAAAATGCTGGAGGGATTGCCACGAATTTCACGGTGGA
This sequence comes from Sthenelais limicola, assembly GCA_942159475.1. Classification (NCBI taxonomy): domain Eukaryota; kingdom Metazoa; phylum Annelida; class Polychaeta; order Phyllodocida; family Sigalionidae; genus Sthenelais; species Sthenelais limicola. The sequence goes on along the minus strand of OW804100.1, from coordinate 10,334,700 downwards.
CATGGCCCCCGTTGCATAAAAAGGTGTGCTCAGTCTGTGTCGTGCTGGTACTGTGCTGGTGCTGTGCTAAAAGTTACATTGTATAGGCGTTCTGTGTTGGTGCTGTGTTGGCGCTGTGTTGGCACTGTGTTGGAGGTGGTTTCGAAATTTTATGTTGGGAAAATATCTTGATACACAAGAGTTTTGCTACAGATTTCCATAAGGTGGCAAGGGATACTACCTGAATTAAGTGAGACAGTATAAAATATATGATCGGAATTTGTTGAAAAAAAGGCTCTGTGAACAATGAGTGATATAGATATATTTTCTCTACACTGCAAATTGTTATGGATCAAAATTTGATAGCTTATAGAAAATATTGTATATTACCATATATGTATTACTAAAGGTAATTAATAACCAATCCCATACTGGTCCTGGGTAAGACCTTAAAGTGCCTTTCTGTCTCTTTTTCTCTGTCTTTTTCCCTTCTTCTCTATCTCTATTTCCTGGGTATGATCATTAACTGCCTCCCTCTCAGCTCTCCTGCCCTTGATATAACCATCTAAAATGTGTTGATAAGGGCGTAAAGCAACCAATCTCACTCACTCACCAATCCCATACAAATTGCATTCTCAGTTATGCTTGTACAAATCAGACTGATATGTACATGGCATATATATCCTAATACAATTTACTGCCTGTCAAACTTGTCCCAAAGCTGTGCGTAGGGGGACAGGCCTTACTGTTCAATGACCATATAGGGTAAACAATTATTGCAGTGGTTATGGTATGTTCATCAATTAAGGCATCCGTACTGAGAGTTGAAAATTAGTGTTAGTTTCAACAGAGTTAATTGTGTGTGAGGACCATCACTCTTGTCCTAGTAGCTGTAGGTATGTACTCCAGAAATAGATATGATCAGACATCAGATTCCAGATTGAGTCCTCAAAATGAGTAGGGGGCAGGGTTTTTTCGTTCCCCTATATAAGAAATTCTATGTTACTCAATGTAAATTGTTTTACAAAAGAATGAACACATGATTAATTCTGAAGACTCACAGAAGCCTATGTAATGTATCATTTTAGTAGCTGAATATTGATTATGGTTTAAACATTAATACAAAGTTTTGATTTTAAATTTCCAACATGAAAAGATGTCTCCAAATTGTAGTGAACTTGTTTTAACCAATGTTTAACTTGTATTATCAACAGGGCACATATATAATAGGTACAGTTCAAAAAGATAATGCAGCTTACAATTGTAAATAGAAAGTATAGAAATCATCACAAATGTTTAGGGCCTCAATTCTAGTGTGGTCCCCTAAAAAGAATTATTTGCCCCCCCCACTGCCCCACTATATTATCAGTTCCATCAATAAACACAAGGTTGAGCTACCTGCACTTTAACTATGTCTCTAAAATAATATCCCTTGTAGATTTTCCTTAAAAGTAAGACAACTCCATACATAGTTCATATATATTGCTATGCATGTTTTATAATGGGATTTATTTTCATGGTTATCATTTCTACTTGAAAAATGCCCAATGTGACATGACAGGTTGGCCTGCCATGTTTTCAATGTTGGAAGGCTCTGGTACGCATTTGCTGATAATAAACCAAGCAGTTCTCTGTGTATTTTGCAAATCCTCTCCTAAGAATGTACCGTAAGCATTGCAAAATGTTATAGATTAAGGACATGCAGTTTAATAGGAATTGGTTGAGAACTTTGAACTTTCCCGATTTTACCGAGTCTTCATGACGGACCTGTATGCAATGTTATCTATGGGGTCGTCTGTGTTGGCTAGCATAAGGGGAACCCGTTCCACTATGTTTCATGAGCGATTTCCTAGGAAATAAGGGTTTAATAAGAATTTAGATTTAAATTTACACCCACTTCTTACGCCCAATAGATCATTTCCCAATAAAAATACACAGATAAATAAAAGAAGCATTGCATATTGTAACAGATTGTTTTTCATTTGGGAAGTATACCTAAACTATGTAATCAGCAACACTGTGGACATTATAGGCCTGCTGCATTATATATGACTGTATATTGTAAATCACTCCTTAGAGGCCTTGTAACTTCCTCATAGCGTAACTGGCATCACTATATACAATCATTTTCTTAGAATAGTCTGAGAGACCACTGAAAGTCCTCTAACCTTTCTCAAACCTTATAAATGCACCAACCCTCGCATCATAAAGGCCTCGTAGTCGTGCAACCTTTGAATGCCCAGTCCCAGCGTTGAAGTCATATGTAATGAAAATAGTCATTTCTCAATTATAGTATCTGTCTTAGAAAGAGGACACAAAGTAGATTAATGCAAGAAGTGTGACGTACGCGGGTTTGCCTTGCAGTTAGTGCAAGAAACACGGTCGTGTGTATAGCTTTCCCCCTTGAATAATGTATGTTCCTGTATAATGGCGGGGGTAGGGGGAGGGGGTGCTGGAAAATGAGACACTACATCAACAGATACGCCTCACCGATATGTTTATTCCATTCTTTCTCACAAACACATTTAATAACCAATCTTGGAGACGCTCAGAGACTCCCTAATGTTATCTTTTTCATGCTCTGACACAAAGGGAGAAATTCTTACAGATGAAAGTATAAGAAAGCAGTAAATGAAATCGAAAAGATGTGTTGACAAACGCATTCCCTTACGTTTAATCACTCTTGTCTTAAAACAATAGGAAGGTATATCAAAGGACAATTGATAAAGTGACTCGGCTGACAACGCCCCGCATAAATACTGAAACCTCACGGGGATGTCAGGACAGTTTTATTAGCGGCTGTGTAGATCTCCTTCTCATTTATTTACTCCTGAGACTATCAATACATCACTATTCCGTCATATATTTTGCATGGGGCGTCAATCCATAAAATGCCTCTCCATCTGAAATAAGTTTTATTATTCAAGGACAGAAAAGAACTGATAACAATGTTGATGCTCGGAGGATTCCTATAAGAAGTTGAAGCAGGACAGACATATTGCCTACCAGAAGTTAAACAATATTGGGCAGTAAATCAGTCAAATGAAAGAAATCCGTTCATCTGAATTGTTTACTTGAAACTTAGATGTATATGCAATGCTTCGTATGGCGATCATGTCCCCTGGTAAGCGGAAAGAACTGCAGAGGAGTGTTGCACAACGCCTGTTCGTTCCATACTCGTGGCCGTTCGTAGCTTTTTTTTATTACTCATTGAAATTCGTAGCAATCCCTGCTCGTTGTTTACCATACAAACGAGTACAAATTATGACTACCCAATTATGCCACCTATTAATGTTCACGGCCACTGAGCAGGGGTTTGATTGACAGGCCACAAACACAGACTATAGGCTGATCATCGAACCCGCCATGAGTAAGCCTCATAACCACAAATATGAAATGTTGCACAACGCCTGTTCGTTGCATATTCATTACCCTTTCGTTATCCCTTCTGTTGCTCGTTGAAATTCGTAAAAATACCATAAGTTTTGCTAATAAACATAATATAATATAATGATATATTATATATGATATTCTTGATCAGCCTAGTCTGTGTGTGTGGCCTGTCAATCAAACCCCTGCTCAGTGGCCGTGAACATTAATAGGTGGCATAATTGGGTAGCCATTCAAATTCTTGAGTGGTTTACCTCAAGGTGTATGTGTAGTCGTGTCAGAAGCTAAGTTGGACTATATCCTCTGTGCATGACGTCAATATATTGTTAGGAAAGCGCATGTAACAGCTTTTGAAGCCATGAGAACAACCAGGGGGGCATTTCATAAGTTAACGCAGCGCGCGTTATAGGATCTAACGACAGTCGTTACCAAATAAAAAACGACATATTTTAACATAGCGCGCGGTAAGGGCCAACATTGACGTCAACTAACATTGCGTTACTATAACGAACGCGCGCTAAATTTATCGCTATCTAACGCATAGTTACGCTACCATAACGAACTTTTTTAAATACATTTTATTGAGATTAATTTCACGTGACATGATATTCTCATGAAGTTCAAGTAAAAGGCAATTTAAATATTAATACACAATATAATATAATTAAAGTTTACAGGTTAGAAAGTCTTCTTTCATACACAATTAAACACAATACAGTTAAGTATGTTATATGTTTCGGTTTACGGTTTTAATAAAAAGAGATTTTAATCTTTATTAATGCAACATTTCCAAGATGCACCGTTTTTTTCTTCCAAGAACAATCACAATTAAAACAGTCAACACGAGTTTTAAAAACGACAAGTTTCAGATAGAATTTTCTTTCTCCTCCTTCTACTCCTCCTACTTCTCCTACTCCTCCTTCACAAATTACAAATGATTATTTTCCCCTCCCTTCTCTGTCTCTCTCTCTCTCCCTAGCGAGAGGGGAGAGAGGAGAGGGGGGGGGGAAGTGAGAGTGAGAGAAGAGAGGGGAGAGAGAACCCGTCAGGGCGGACCTTTGGGCCCCGGGACATAAAATTTGGGCCCTGGGACAGTAGGGGCCCTGGCCCAGCCGTTTGGGCCCTGGTCCGGTTCAACCTCATGCAACCCTTTTCCTAGGAACATTCTGGAACATTTGTAGGAATTCTCTGTGATGCTGACATTAGTCGTCCAGGAACATCCTGCTTCCCTCTCTTTCTCTCTCTCTCTCTCTCTCTCTCTCTCTCTCTCTCTCTCTCTCGCTCTTTATCATATGTAAAGATTAATCCCATACTTATACTGATATCTATACTGATTGTTATAACTTTATTAAAATAATCGAACTATCACTCATGTCGGGCGCAAAGAGCTCATATATTTCTTGTTCCAAGGAAAAAGCAGTTGGTCGCTGTTTGTCAAGCACACTATGTGAGTGAGTGAGCGTGTGTATGAGAGTCTGTATGAAGAGTTGATTTTTTTGTTTGTGTATAAATCAATGTGTGCAAGCTATGTGTAGGCAGGTTCATCAAGCGAAGATCAATGCTCACTATTTGAGTACTTTTATTAGAAGGAACTGTGGCAGTCAGGGACATAACAGTGATTGAAGGTGAGGCGTATCGAGGCGAAACGTTACATGTAGTGAGCCGCAGATTGAAAATCAGTGAAAGGACAACAAACAAAGGTAAATTCATTTGACCGAGTTTATTGACCCAGAAATACAGTTACAAAGGCGAACAATGAGAGCTTGATTTGAACAACAGTAGTATATCGTTCTGCGGGGCGGCACAAGTCCGTAGGTTCAAGCGAAGATCGGATCTCCTTGCGGAGCAGGTGTATGTTCCGCCTCCCGTCCACAGGAGGGTGTCAGCAGTGAACACTTGACGATGGTATATGCTGTCTCCTCCTGGCAGAACTGACCGGAAAGGGGTATTGTGTCTGGCTCTAGAAGAGATGCCCGGATGTGGTGGTTGTAGTTGGCAGTGATGATGTTACTGGGCGGATCAACTAGAAATTAGAAAGCAATAAAATATATTTGGGAGACTTTTCAGCGAGTTGAATTTTGCAGAAGATTATCCAAGATTAATAGTTATAGTTGCTTTTTGGATGACAGAAAAACTCTCACTCTTTCTCTCTCCACACAAATGTCCACCCCTCTGCTGGAGGTATTAGAAATAAGTATTGTGGCCTTCCTACAGGTGTGTGTGCCCCTTCCCCACTCACAGCTAGAGCTGGCCACTGTTCCTGTACAGTGGCTTTCTCTCTCTGTCTCCCTCTAATCTCCCACAATCTAGTTCTTTCTCTCCTCTCTCTTCTCCTCTCTCTTCTCCCCTCCCTTCTCCTCTCTCTTCTCCCCTCCCTTCTCCTCTCTCTTCTCCCCTCTCTCTCCTCCTACTCTCTCTTCTCTTCTCCTCTCTCTTCTCCTCTCTCTCCTCCTCTCCCTCTCCCTTCTCTCCTCCCACTCTCTCTTCTCTCTCCTCTCTCTCGCCTCTCTCCCCCCTCCTCTCTCCCTCTCCTCTCTCCCCAACTGCCCACGTTCTTAGGAGAACCCTCATGGGTGTCCTAAATTCCACTCGTGCTGTTCAACCTCGTCCAACACCCTTTTTAACATGTTTTCAAGCAGAACCCCTTTCAAGCAGAATTCTAACTTTTCACGAATATGCAAGGATTATGTAAGATAAACGAGCAAGGCATTGAGAAACAGTGTGAACGAACAGCAAAAGAGTGCAACAATAAGCTCTGAGTTGACTTGATATACTTGAACCAACTGTGTAGAGGGGTTCTAGGTCATTCCCCCGCCAAAAACCTCCCCGCCAACATTCTCCCCGCTGCAATCTCCCCGCCAAAAATTTTCCCGCCGACATTCTCCCCTCCATACATTCTCCCCACCAAACGGCCTCCCCGCCAACATTTTCCCCGCCAATAAATGATAAAAATTTGTACAGGTTGAGTGGGAATCAACCTTAAAAATCATGATGTGAAACGCAGCAAAGTGACTGAAGTAAAAGAATAGTATTTGTTGGAATTGTAAAGTGTTTTTGTTTTCTAATTCTCTTCACCCAAATACACAATTTTGTTTAGTATAGCCAAGTTATACTATCAAATTCTACTATCAAATTCTAGCCTAATTTATGTATTATGATAAATTAATATAACAACAGGGCCCAACTAAAACAGGGGGGGGGGGCTTAGTTCTGGATCTTCCATGCTGGTGGCAAGGGTTAAATGGTATATATTTTTAAATATGATTACCTAATAATGTCTGTGTAGAATTATGAATATGACAGTGCCTATGTCGGGGCATTATTAATAAAGAAGGTGGTAAAGTCAAAGCACTCACAAGACCTTTTACCCAGTCCCTAAGAATTCTATTAAATGAAGAGATGACAATTTATTATTTTAACATATAGTACAGCATGCTGTAATAATCACATGGTAGGTTGCGATCTATTTAATACATTTACAGAAATTTAATACAGATCCCTACTCCTATAGGAAATAGAAATAGGCGGGGAAAATGTCGGCGGGGAGGTAATTTGGCGGGGAGAATGACGGGCGGGGAAAGGGTATGGCGGGGAAATGGAGGCGGGGAGATTGTGGCGGGGAGATTGGCGGCGGGGAGAATGTTGGCGGGGGAAACACCGGACACCGTGTAGAGGTTGGGGTGGGGGATGTTTGAATACAATAATGTGACATGTAGTCACCTTCACAATTGTATTATGTTGTGTACTCGCGCCGTGTGATAATATAAAATCTTATAAATATAATGGACAGGATAAATTAAAATGGCAAGACTCTCTTGCTATGAGGAAGACCCTTCATCTGTTTGAATTAAAGAAATGGAGCGCAACATCAATGTTTGAATCGTGGGCTATTTGCTCTAATTGGTGGTTTTTATTCTAAAACATTCTAATTCTGCTAAGTACGTTTTGTGGGCTGCAATTTAGATGTTGTGTAAGAAGTATTGTGTGTGTCTAACTCAACTTCAGGATATTTTAAGTTATCAACTATATCTAAGCGGCTTTTCCCTACAGACATCTTAATTTATCATGCATGTGATATTTTAGTTTTTGCATGTGAAGGAGAGGTGATATTATGGTATAGATTTAAGCATCACAAGGTTACCTTCCCAGTCAGTTGCTGCATGGAGGCTATCAACACCACTATGGGTAGAGTGTACGGGAGCTCTCGCTATCCTTGGCCCTGGATGTTATGATATAGATTCAGTGTGACTCCGCGTTTGGCTTGTCCCACTTCACCCACTCCAATCTTTGGATCATGTAGAAAACCGACGGCCAAACTCCTCTGAGTGACAGACGAATCGTTGGCTCCGTTTGCTCTAGCTGGAATTGATTTCCTTTGAATCAACAACTGATGGTTAATCAAATATTCGAAAAATAAAATATACAAATTATAAACAATGTCGGATATATTGCAAAATAAATCTCCTTTCTGTGAGCTCACGCATGTCATATTGTGTCAGATTTTCTTTTGCAATGTGAGAACTCACCACTGCGGATCGCCTGGATTTTGGGGGCTCGAAGATGGACGTCTATTCTTGCCTCTCTCTCTACACGTATGAACGATGCTCTCCAATGCAACATTTCGGCGTTTCAATGCCTCTCTAATTGCCCTATAGTGTCATTCTTGAAGCCACGAGGAATCCTCCATTTCACGAGTTATCATTATGCAATGCAACTGTCGTTCATTTTTACAAGGACAATAAGGAGGGAAATTGTAGTGGTGAATTGTAATGATGATGCACACACTTTCACTCTAATTGAACCAACCTTGACATTGTATTCCATGCGTATATCACAACCAGCATGTTTTAACAGGTTTAATGAGGATATTAATTAACTTGCTGATGGTGCCACAAATGCGTTTAAATATGGCGGTCGTTTGTATCCTTCCAAAATATCATATGTGAGACTTGATCTCATTGGATTATACTTCAGATTCAGAATGAGACTCGTGTCAACCAATGACTTGCGAGATAACAAGCACCTTTGGTACACGGCAGAAGTTGTGATTTATAATGCCCCGAATACAAATATCTTCAAAATAAACAGCAGCCTATAGCCTGTTTTCACGTTCTCAGAGCGCTAGGTTCTATTAGTTTATTAGGGGGATCTGACTGTACTCTAATTGAAAGAGGTTTAATATGTAGTCTGGACTTTCCATTGATTTCCCACAGACTTAACATTTATTGTGCCATTCGATAGAATGATTTGCCACTGGAAATTAGATTAATTAATGATAAAGCCGATTTTCTACAGGTAATAGAGCAATTTTATTCAACACAATTTATGAACGATGAGAATCTATTTGATTAAAAATTTGTTTGTAATTTCAGTTGATTGAACACTCAAACCAGACAACAGCAGTTTTCATAAGGTTGATGTTTATTGACAATTCAAATTATTTGTTCTTAATTCCTCATGACTTCTTTTAATATGGCCATATTTAGATTACATAATATTAATATAATGATGTACAGTTGAATGTTATGTACAGACATCTCAGTACACATAACCCGACATGCAAGCCTTTCACAAACTTTATTGTTGCCTTGCCTATGTAGATAGACATTTGCTATGCAACGACCCCAATATGTAGCTTGTTGAACGGTCCATGGTTGGCATTAACTTGTAGTCTTAGTTTTGCTGTATTGTGTATAAGTATAGGTATGCAATTAAAGCTTCAGTTTATATGACACCATTATAGCTCATCGTATATTATAGAGCATAGATCTATTAAATGTTTGCTAATTAACTTCATTCAATGTAATGTGAATTTCCGGATTTTCATTTTTTCAACTACAAAAGCATTCACTTTGAGGACATACGTCTTTGGTTAACTGTTTAATTTGCTTGTAGCCATTTCAATGCAATAATGATATGAGATGTCATATACAAATGAATGGCACTTATGATAAAAATTGGCGGTACCTAGAGACATATTACTTTCCGAGCAAAATTGTTGCCTTGTAATGGGAACCTTACTTGTTCCAGCAAGGGAAGAAATCCTTAAGCAAATCTTTATGGGTTTATCTAATCACAGCTTTTAGGAATTAAATAAATAACGCCCTCGGACGTGCCAGAACAATTATTGGAAATTTTCATAGTCTGGTGGGAGAAATGAAATCATTATCCAGTCTTGCGAAGGAAAGTGAAGTCAGAATCCTTTGAAATGCCTGAAAGAAGTCTGTGTAATCCATCTTAAATTGCTTTACTTCCTCCCAACGGTGAAGCCAGTTGTATTGAATTTCAACATACTCACATCTCTCATTACAAGACACTCTTGTATTTCACCCACAACGTGTCAGAATTTATTTAGAAAACTACCCAAAACATTTCCAAAGTTTCTTAGAGCTGCGATGAAGAACTGATTTACTAAGAGAATATTCTTGTGTCAAAGGCTTACAAATCGGTATATTGCATTGCTTTCTTCATCTACTTTAAAATGTATATCAGTACTTTGGTATTGCTCCAAACTATCTAATTTTGTACGATATTTGTGTGATTCTCTGCATGTCCTCTGGAACTGCTGGAGGGTTTGATACTAAGTTACAGACAGAAGTTGGAAGAGAAAGATGGTGGGACAGGGAACAAGGTCAGATGAAGATGTGGGCCCCATTGTCTCACTAGCAAATCCATAGCACAGGTATTTGCTAGTATTTATTAAATGTAACCAGTGATATAAATCCAAGGCAGATTATTCTAACGTTTTGGAATTCTGACAGAAAATCGTAAACACTTTATGTAGCAACCAGGAAAAATGGGCGAAAAGAAATATGAACTGGCAATTATGGCATTTCTAACAGATTTAAGAGGCCAACAGGTCAGTTAGATGTAACTTTAAGGGAAAACGTTCAGATTTGAATATGTAGAACCCAGGAATAAAGCTTCCATTTTGTGAGATTATCACCCAACAGAGGTGCCACTTTTTTCTGCGAATAGCCATTAGCATATGTGAAGGGCACGTTACATTTGGCATTTTGACATTAGCATAACTGTCAAATTAATTCAAATATATTCAGTAAAAAGGGTACTCTGGTAATCCACGATTGTTCGATAAACGCCTGCAAACGTGCTTGCCCAGAGAATGTTGTAGAAGAGATAATGGTTGACAATTTTGATAACATTCGTTTATGCACTATAACTGACACTTACCATCGGAAATCGGGAGAACAGGAGAATAAAGTTGAGATTATTGCTTGAAATACTGACTAAAAATCCTCGAGTAGTCGTTAATTATCTCTGGGTAAATACTGATTTAAACTTTAATCGGTGATTCTATAACCATTTGTCATTTTTATGATTAAAGTTGAATTCGATTTCAGGGATGTGGGAATGTAGCCAAATTATTAATTGTCCACTACCTATCGCTTATAACAGCGATATTGTGATTTTACTTTAACAGTGTGTCTACCCGTGAATAATTCAATTATGGATGTAGGTTTTATGATACTTTCTGTATTGAAAATTGACATTATAATATGATCCTGATTGATAAGTCGGGAGATAAATATTTGTAATGACCCTCGGTAAACGCAGGGGAGGAGAAATAAAGACAATAAGAAGAATCTATATTGTAGTTACTCTGCTTTATTCGACGATGGATATTTAGATATGGTATAATTTGGTACATAATAATAAAGGTGTTGTAAAGGTAAGAATAAGGTATAAAAGAAGTAGGTGAGAATAAAATGTAGTAGACTGACTTTCATTCCCACCTTGTGGCCACCACATACATAATAGAAGGTAGAAATAATGTGCGCAAAGCGCGAGAAATACATGTAATGCACAGCATGCGTGTATAATTATGTAAACCTAAATTTTATCAAGATGTGAGTAGTATGATGAAAGTAAGGTTAAAACATGGCACTATACATATTGGCTGAATTTATGAAGAACCTGGTACGTATGGATCCCTATGATATTTGATTTTGTAATATACATCTCTACTCTTTTTTTTAAAGATTTTATTTTGACTGGGGTAACATCTCCTAGGTCTCTAAAGTCTGATACATTTGTATGAAATACAATATTATATAGGCATTGAAGTGATTTACTTCTGTTATCAGGAATCAACCATTCAGAAAAATAGTAAATACTAAGGAAGGCTTGCACCGAAGAAGGTGCCATATATATGCATACTTTACATTTAATCATTAGTTCCTAGCAACTATCTATGCAACAATGGTCAGAGAAGATTAACATATACCACCCTAGTAAATGGCAACCATTAAATAATAATTCTGAGCATTACGTCTGGTTTCAATAAAAAACCAACTCCTCCCATATATGTTTTGAGGCCTTCTTTATTATAAATGTTTCCTAAATATATTAACGAGATGATTGTTTCTATAAAAATGGAACTTGCCTACTTGATTAATTCGTCCCCATCACTACATGTTATTATTTCATTTATACCGCTAAATCGCTAAATTCACAGTCCACCATTTTGCCTTATTCTTTCAATGGAGTACTTGCATACTCCACCACATAAAAGAGAGTCTCTCACCCCCTATCATTCTTTAATTAATCCTCATCCTCATCCTTTAATTAATCCTCACCGTCTCATCTTTTCCCTGAAAGTCCTCTAAAATATTAGAGGACATCATGACAGGAGGTCCATAACCATTAAAAACAAGAACTTTTTGGTGTCGACCAAAAAAATGGTTTCCCCGATAGAACCTGCCCCCCCCCCCCCCTCACACACACACACCTCCTCCACTTGCCCCGACTTAGCGCGGGAAAAAAGGTTGTCAAGGACTCAGACGTACAGCGTGTGTTACTAACATTGCATATATTAGAATACGTTACGATACATGTACGTTATTGCGTCGTGGCTGACATCAGGGAAAAAAGTGCATTAGTAGCCTCCCCTCTTCCTTATTTATCTACCAATATATTGTATGGGTAAACAATTAATTCGCCTAGATTAAATACAACAATAATTCTTCACAATAGTTGCAAACAATGGCCCCCTACTACCAACTCTGCTTGTCCAGGCCTGCTTGTTGAGATCCCTGAAAATTATTGTAACAGTATAGTTTCCTTCATATCTTCCTTATTTAAATACAAGTATTGATGAAACTAGCTATATATGGGCGTAGAAAAGCATGCTCTTTCTTAATTTCAACATCTTGGGAATGTATTTAGAGTATAAATAACGTTTTTATTACTTTGCTGGAGCGTAAATTCCCCGCGATGTGTATGCGAGATCGTCTGAAATTCAGGTGGCAGGATGCAGAGTTGTGTTTTCATATTCATACCCTGGGCACCAACGCCCAAATAGAGCAGGCAAAAGTGTTTCCCTTAAGAAATGGGCAAAAATATTGATCTGAAGTAGTGAATAACATATATCATAAAATAGGTCTTGATGAGCACAATATGATTATGGAAAGAAAATCACACAAAAAACTTAGATATTTTGGCTACAGCATCAGAAATGGCGGGGACATGAAATGCAAGACTTAACTGAGATTGGCCCATATTAGGTTTCCCAGTTTCCTTCAGCGGGGGAAACCTTAAATAAAACTTGAGACTATGTCAGTCAAGTCTATCATCAGAATGATCTGTGTTATCATTAGGCTATACATATACCTCTCGAGCGGGTAATATGGATTGTCATAGGCTACAGCATATTCGTGCTCATTATAAACAAGCGTCACATGGTAACCGGAAGTGAGGATATTAACACAGTGAGTGGTGCGGGAGGGGTAACAGAGCGCCATTAATGTACATGGAATTTTCACTATTTCTTCGCCATAAATATCGGGAAGAATATGATAAATACAAAATTACCCTTGGGCCGATCTCCAAGTTGCATGATATTACACTTGTGCTACGCAATTTCGTTCATTCGCTATGCTCACTTACTGCAATCACTGCGCCCTCGTCTAATATCGAATGATGGGTTCACTGTAGGGCAAATTTGTCTATTTATGAACCATATTTATGATGCTGAAATTATTAACAATCTTGATAGACATTATATACAAGCAATCTGTTTGAGGGATTCTAGGGGGGTCACAAACTACCTTTTATCGATTGTCCTTGGGTCGGCCATTTCATTGCACTATATCGTCATGAAAAATCAATTTATTTATGTTTAAGTTCGCTTAGTTGAATATGTATTGTTTAATACCTTTAAAGCCCAAACGCTATTTAGGAAACTATAATTTTTTTTGCAAATAGCAGAAACATTGTAATCTTCAGAGTATTTGTGCAGCATTATAATGATTGACACCATTATTTACCACAAGAAACATAAGAAAACACAGTCAGTTTCTCTCTGACAAGGAGGCAGACATATTGGTGACCAAATTACTGGTGGTAATTTACATTAATTGATGACGTCACTTGCCCACTCTGTCTGATTGGTCAACCTACTCGGGACATATTTAAACAAACATTGAACTCATGGCTGCTTAGTTTGAAGCATTGGTATATATTGGCCTATACATAATTATATGATGTATTAACAGTGAGGAATTGTATATTCATACTATTATTTAAACAGATCATAGATACACCTTATTCACCCAAGAGACCCCCGATTTTAGTGTGCAACTCTCCCCCTGCTGCGCCGAAAGTAAACGCCACTAATGGCGTCGTCGACGCCAATGTTTTGACACATTCACTCCTATATCCGCTATCTCATCCTGACCCTCCACAGCTTTAACACTTTCCCCAGCATTTGTTTATGGCATATTCAAGATCAAACACAACTCGTTGTGCAATGCTCATCATTCGTTTATATAAAACCATGGCTCCAATCAATTGAGAAAATATGTGACCACTCAGGCAAGGCAGGGGCAAGGCCTGCACCTCATTGTAAGTTGTGGGTATCATACGTCATCAGAGGTCACATGACTAACAACAATGGCGGCATCCATAGAAGATGTCTGCTATAATTAATTCCATGTAAAATAGCTCCCTATTTCTTTAATAGATGAGAATTGCATAAAATACATAGGTGAGGTTGTTGGATACGATTTTTCCGCCTAGAAAATGTTTACATGATACCCTATGAAGTTTAGGCTTTAATACACTTTGCTCAAATAGTAGCTGAGATAGAGACCCCCTGACTTGTGTTAGAACGTCGATGGGCGGCACGGGATGATCAGCTAGATACATAATCTCTGACAGCAATAAGTCGGCCTGACATTTGGTGTGATGGATGGTAGCTCCGAGAGACTAATTCAGACTAATTCAGTACTTGACGTCCATGTTTTTATGAGTGGGCGTCCAATATTCCCTGTGAAAATACAATATAATGCAAATTCCATTGTACTTAAATGGAACCGTAATGGCAGAAGTGATATTACCTCCGTTAGTACAGTGTATACATGGATTCAGGGCTAAACACAATAACTTACCCATTATTATTTCTCGTTCATCTCTTACAGCTGCATGGCCCTCTGATAGCATACTACCAAAACACTTTGAGGGACAGAGTTCTTACTTGGAATGAGGAGATTTGTAAACTACACATATGTATGGGTTATATGTCACTCTGGGGAAGATATCAAATAGGCCCTCAGCCTAAAATGAGATCAGGATCCTTTCTAAAGTGTTTTGGTCCAAGTGTTGAATACAAAAGTTTCAAAACCAGTCCTCAGTTTAACATTTTCCTTTAAGGCTGCATTATCTGCTAACATCCATCAAATGTGTTGTTTTAGCTGTAGGGCTTCATAATGGTCCACGCTTCTTTTTTGTGGTGATTTCGCTTATTATCGCTCTCGGCTTTCGTTTTATTTCGAGCATTAAATTCGAGTATAAATTAAACATATAACCGTTCAGTAGTCCTATAGACCAGGCAATGAATAAGTACTTTTTTGTTGGAATAGCTGACAATGCAGCTTTGATTTATGCAGCAATGAAATATTAAACATACACTTGTTCATGATTCATGATGTGATATGGAACTTCTATTAGACTAGGCCTACCCTGGTCGCGTGAATAGGATATATTTAAGATGTTCTTATGAATAGATGGCTTAATTAGGAATAGCTAGGTGATGTAGTGGCTAAGTTTTCGTAAACCCTATAGATATCTCTTTCATCCCACTATTTCTAGACGCGGCATTTTTTAAGGATTTATACTACCTTTGATATAGAAACTATCCACCCGTTTCGTCGATATAGATCTTACTACCGAGTCACGATTTTGATGAGTACATATATATGTTCATGATTACCTTGTAAAACGTTAGCACCGTTCTATTGGATTAGACAATAAAAGTCTTACGATACAATACGATACAATATGATGTGATATACTGGACCTATCTAGAAATCTATACGTGGCGATGATATTTATTTAAGATACATTAGTGCTGCTAGGTATCAGATGTACTTCATGTGATGGGTGACTTGTTATTATGTTCTCATATATCATCCAAATACAAGCGAACTGTTCACATAAGACCATGGATATGCATCTGTTTACCAGAAATCCAAATATAACGGTTCATTACATAATGTAAATACGCAGTTCTCTTTATCCACATAATTTCTTCCTGGAAAGGACGTGACCGGTTTCAAATTTCATTCAATACCAAGCACCTATAATGATCCCGGATGGCTCGATTTCATTTCCATTTATCAAAGTTTAATTAAGTTTTCCCGACTGTGACATATCACGCTCCGAATATGGATATATTAAGGGTCATTTTGACAAAGTTGTTTGATAAATGACTTCCTACCTCACTCCTTACATCATTATAAAACAGAATATACACGCTTCTGTCGTTACCAACCAGTGCAACATCAAATGGTGTCAATGTGAATAGAAATACATTCTTTTGACAATTAAAGATCAGTTGTTCTTGTTGTTGCTTTTAGTGAGTTCACTGCAGACAGGACTAGAGGAAAATTGCAAAATTAACATGAGGGAAGAGTGAATCGTTTCTCCCCGGGCGTTTCTCCGTTTTATAACAAGAGCAACATTTCCCTCACTTTACAAGTGTCTGCAATTATTAATTTACATCAAAATTGACTTTTGTCAATACTTGATTAAAGGGGGGGGGGGAGGAGTATGGTGGCGCACATAAAATGTTTATCAAGCTTTCCTAAGCCTGTATATCTAGGCCAGCTTGTGCCGCCTACGCCTTCATTAGTCGAAACGTAAGGGAATAATTGCCGGTTTCATATACTACAAGTTATAGCCATGTTCTTAGAAGGAGATTCATAATAACAAAAAGAGTGAGGCCTTATACCTGCATGTTATTCTTCTTCTCTGCATTCATTGATATTCACCCGGAGGAACCCGAACCTGGCTAAAACTAAAGGTTTGACTTGGTCACGTGTCATCTGTATGTGATATAATCTCCGGATGAGAATTCTTTCTTACATGTCTATGTTGTTAACTATGGGCTACGTGGTTCCTTATGGACATTCATTTTCAGCCGAATGGGTTGTTGCTTCTGAGGCAGTAAACTAATAATAGGATACCGACCACATGGAAGTAGTCCCTCAAAACGTCGGATGGATATCTATGTCTCATTCCGTACCAGCAATTGTTGCTAATTAGAAACAGTATTGTACACAAGGATTACGATGTTACCCTTAGGCCCTATCGCAAACATGTATCAACTGACACAACTAAATGAACTTTTTTAATTGTACACTCATAACGGTGTTTCGTCGACTTAAGTTTTGGGGATGCTAGCTATCTTCTACTCCCACTCCGTGCTTACTCGAAAATCGATTTTCTGAGAAATTTGTGAGCCACCATATCATGTGGCTTACTGCTTGAACCTGCCCCAGGCGATGGATATTGGAAACCAATTTAGTTGTGTAGATAGATTCCTGTCCTACCTCGAGCAAGAGAAAATGATGCCCCTCTTTTTTTTAAAGGGTGGCAAAGTTATAACAGCGCGTGTGTAAATTGTTATTCTTCGACGATTATCAGTCAGTATATTAACAGTTGGCTCATCTATATATCCCCTTATTGCAGATAGTTCAATCCTGGTATAAACGAACCATAACTACGTTCCTCTAGTCAAAGCCTACATAGCTTTTATGAGCTACAACAGTTTTTGTTTTTAGTTTTCCGCCTCTTTAATTGGATATGAAATAAAAAGCTAATAATTCAAAATTAATTTGTTTTCATTTAACCGAACGTCAGTGTCTAAAAAACTGAGGAAGGCTCGACACTATAATGGACCTTTGTACCATATTCACTTCAGAATTGCTCAACTGTCCTTGAAGAACAATTATGACGCGAATACTCAAGAAGCTGAATATTCCCCAGTAAAATAGCCAAAGTGGCATATTAATATAATAATGTACAATTAATAATAATGTATGATTTATCTGACTCTGCGTGATACACAGGGACGTGTGCTACAGTGACGAGTAGCAGGTATTGAGGCTTGCAGTCACACGCCCCATGTCTCTACCACGTGTCCGCCATTACCCTGGCCTTACCACACGATGGCAGTGGTCACCCATTGGTGGTGTAACTTGCCTCTTCCATTTTTTCCACCCGATTTGCAGCTGATTTTTTTGCTCACAAATTATATAACATTCCTCTCAACCGTACCTAAACATAGAAACAGGCGAATCATATGTAGGTCAGATCTTTAGAACATGTACTTGTAATCGGCAGCTCTACACATAGTTGCCTCATTGCGTCAATGAGGGCGCATTGATCGGGAGGTGCAGGAGGAACTTCCGCTTCCGGCATCTCAGACAGTACTCTTCCTCACTCAACCTCCAGACCTCATAGGGTATAGATATATCCCACCCACCCACGCCAACATAAGTGAGACTGTGAGAAACAGAGACTGTCCCTCAACAGAGGGCTAACTAAACACTGCCGAAGCCTCATAGACTAGTGACAATATCACACCCCAGCTATATAGAATTTAATGCATCAAATTTCACTTACATTTAATCATTCTTTAATATGTCAACAAAAGGTTAATAAACAATTATCAATACCAAACTCCTGTTTTCTCCTGTATCCAATGTATAGTCAATTAAGCTGGTAAATTAGACTGAGAATAGGTCAGTACTGGGTATATCTGAGTATATTTGATATTGCCTTGATTCAAACAACCTGTTTGGTTTTGTTGAATTGAGTTTTGAACTTCAGTTTAGTCTTAATTTTGTGGTATTTGAGAGGATTGGTGAAGGCGAATTGTACATTTTCTGGCGATTTCACCCATGTACATCGGAAGAATAAATAACTTGATAAAAGCGTATCCTGGAAGACCTGTATACTTTTCCAGAAGTTATGTTACCCTATTCCTCTTCGATATAGATGTCTAAAATGGAATAAAATTATTACATACATTCACATATGATGCAGAAATATGTGGTCTCATTACGAGATTTCCCTATATATAATATATACCGATATGCACATTACGGAAGGCCATCCCTTCAAGTTACGTTTATCACATCCAATTCTACTGCAGGGCCAAGCCCCATGGTTTGTTATCGCCGTGAAGCATGACATCTATTAAACAGTAGTCAGGTTCTAATATTTGCTGGTGTCGTAATTGATGTAGGTGTGCTGATATTGACTCATTTCCTTCCGATATTCCTGGTCATACCCATAAGTGTATCTTGGGTGTCTCTGAATGTTATGTTAACTGAGCTATTATAAAGACCTCCAGTTTTTCGTGAATTTTACAAGGAAGCAAACGTGAACTTAAGAACTATGGAATACAATATTGTTGTCCGAGGTAAAGGGAAAGAAAAAAGCAACGAGTGGTGTAAACTCATGAACGCGATCGATTGCAATGTTTAAAAAATACACATTAAACGCCCTATAGTACAGAAACTTGCACCTTCTCTATTTTTTAGAGTCGTTGATTTCTTTTTACTTGCTTTACAGAGTTGTTGTTAGTTAATTTTTCCACCAGTGCTGAGGAGGGAAGAGATGTGAATTTGTGTACATGTCTCATTCAATTTTTGTACTTATTTTGACTCATTCAAAACCCGGAGGAACCAAGCGGGTGAACGAGAGCAGTAGAGGAGGTACCCTTTCTGTAGAGTCGCCACTTAGTTCAGTGTCTTTCTCATTAAAGGCAAATAATGTATCCAAGACATTTCAATTAAAAGACACTTATCCATCATGGGATTATTTAGCGTTGCCTTTTAAAGTTATAGTCAGACATATTGCATTATAATGTTTAGAAATGTATATATTATAGGGTACTCGGAGAATAAAGGAAAGGAATTAACAGCTACAAAGTTGGGAGAGTAGAATTACAAATGTAAATGCCATTAGATAAAATAAGAACAATGGGAGCGGAGCTATAGGTTCTTACCTAATACTGAATACACCATAAAAAAAGATTTCCTCGTCATGCAGCACATAAGGGCCTGATGAATGAAATGATTAAAGAGGGAGGTATTGCACAACCCTATCAAAGCATGCATGTGACGTCTAACATCTTTACACAAAACAATTTCAATCATCGCATATAATAGTATAATCCTCGGGAAGGAACACAAAACGCACCGCTAGTTCTCACAATTGCAGTCATTGACACGTCCCTAACAATCTGTGTTTCTTTCTTTAAGAAAGGGATTGAGTCACTGGATAAGATAAGCACCAATTTGAACAGCCCGGTGCAGGTGAATAGTAGAGACGGGAGAATTCACATTTAAATATTCATATATAATATGTCGTCTGGAATAGGAACAGGGGGTAATTTAAGACATTATCAATATAATCATTTTTCTATCAGGATATATGGTGTGAATTTTAATTGAATGGGCGCTCGGAGTCCGTGGGTTAATTGGACGAGAAGGAGTGAAGCCAAATGTTGTCCGACCTTTCACCACCAATTTGATTTTGATTTGACATGTTTCATTAAATAGCGTTTGATCGGGGTTAAACAGCTGTGACAGGTGGGAATCGCGAGAAGAGTTAACGTGAGGATCATGAGGCTCCGTTATAGGTTTTAATCATACAAGAACACCAATAGGCTTCCTAAACAACTGAGCATTAGGATATTAAGTCAAAACCCTGCGCATTAATTCATAACGGGACCGCCTGAAAAGGCATAATAGGCTTGAGCCAAGACTACATAGGTGCTAAGCCATTGCTAAATCACGTATTTCAGGAAGAAATATCAAAGAGGGCTATAAACCAATTTTATCCACCCATCTTTTGCAGAATGTTTTACCCAACCTTGCCCAACCAAGGCTCTTAGCAGGCCTACGTATCCAGGCAGATGAAGGGTTTTATGCAGTCTTTGAGGTGGCGCTTCCTTGCAGGGTACCAGTGGGTTAGGGGCGACTTCTGGGGAGGAATGGAAACTGTGGCGGGCCATACTGAATATAATGTCAAAGGGGCAAATCCTGAATTCAGTACTAATGTATTTATTGATCTGCCTCATCCTCGCGATAGAAGTCCTTGTTGGTAGGGGATGTAGCTATGATAAAGTGACTCTTTCTTATCGGCCGACTCGACTGGAAATAACTCATAACTCTACAAATCTATAAAATGTGATGCAAATAAAGATCAGACGTCGATGCGTAGTGGCTAACGGTTATGCATACTTTGGACATATTATATAACCGTTTTTGAAGTTGATTCATCATTTTATTTAGGGGCGACACACATTGAAAGTATAAGCAAGTATACAAATAGCATGAGCATCCTATTAAAATGAATGCAACATAATATACTTTCACTATATGATACATCTATTCCTCTCTCCCGCTGAAATCGAGTAACCCTGTTCATTGATTACGAAGTGAGGAATCTAAGTGGAACATAAGAATGTCCTAGGATGGTAGATGTCCGGGATGGTAGATGTCCTAGCGGGGTATAATGTCTAGGATGGTAATTGTCCGGGGGGTAAAAGTCGGGGGAGATGTCCGGCGGGTAGATCTCGGGCGGGTGGCTGTCCTAGAACCGATATTTAGCACTATTGACATCTCTTCATAAAACCGTAATTGCAAAGACTCAGTAAAGATAAAGCGCACTCAAGACCTCATCCTATACAGGAGTGACTAAGATACGAATTTCTCTAGTTTTCCATTTAAAAGAATTAAAAGCTTCTGATAGTTCCGCTATCAAAGACAGAAATCTTTTGTCCCATGAAAGGCACCAGATCTCCTTAGCTGTACATATAACCCATTCAAGTGACTATTCACGTGTATACAGTAGCAAGGTTGATAATTTGGCAGACCTCCTGTGACTATGGTATAGAAAGACTGTGTTGTCACTGTGATACAGTTTATGTGTGGTGCTCCTACCAACCAAACTACTGGATGGTCCCTGCCACATTGCCTCTGCCAATCTAACACAGGTGAAATCATAATATTATGAGTAATAAAGAACCAACAACTTCATGGAAGAAAATGCGGATGGAAAGCAAGACGTGGACGTGATGTGGAGGTTGTGACCACAATTCCCCCTGATGACCCAGTTTCTCAAACGCAATCCTAAAACATAAGACACAAAATACTGATTGTACAATTGTTCAATATATTTACACCGATGTATATTAAAGTTTAATTGGACATTTTATGGTGTTTTTGTTTGTGTGAAGCCGAAACATGATCAATTCGTAGGCAAAATATTGGCCCATGCACTGTACCGAATTCAGAGTCGAATTGGTGCTACGAAAATTCTTAAGAGCACTTTCCAATTTGTTCAAATTAGAGTAAATTCTTATATTATATTAAGACAAATATGTTTTTCGAAGACCACTCTAAGACAATTCTTAAGGCCCTTAAAACAGTCGAATACATCCAAAAGTTTTAAGAGATTCTACGATTTGACCAAAAATGTTGGTAATTTTGAGAGGCAGGTAACTTTGGAAGTCTGTAACATCCCTAAGATTGGAGTACCAACAATTTTTTCCCACTTTTATAATACTCATTTCCCCTTCTGTACATCCCCGACATTTTTGTTTACAGTGATGTGTCACAGGAAAATGAGTCCAAGAAATCGAAATTCCTTAAGAAAAGTCCTAAGACAATTCGTAAGACAATTCGGGAATGTGTGGGCCACGAAAAACTAACACAAGTTCGTACGAATTGGCCAATTTTGCTAAGAATTCGTCCACGAATTGTCGTGAGATGGGGTCTCTTCGTACGAATTGGGAGTTTTTGAATGTGTGGGCCAGGCATTACAACCAAGAGTTGTATTGTCGTAGAGTATAAGTATCAACGGTTAGTCAACGTGCCTGGTAAACCCATTGTCAGAGGCAACCAAATAGAATAATAATGATCGGATAACGCTCATTCGGTCTACCCCTCGACCCTACAAGTTCCAATTGATAAATGATCACAATCACCATCCCATCATTTTTCATATTATTTTTGTATTATATATTGATGTAAAGGCAGGCAGAGGGAAGAACATCACGGTGACGACGCCGTTTGTATTTTTCCTGCAATAAGAGCTTTAAAAAACGGAGGTGAGACGCCAATGCAAAACTGAGCACAGACCACAACAGCAGCGACCAGTTTACTTTGAGGCAATTTTTAACATTTGTATTGACCGAAAACCGCGAGAAGAATATGTTTTGAATTGTTCCCTGATACTTCAACGCTACACAGAACAAAGGTCGGGAACTTGTCATTGTATACATGTCTACGTATTAACGCTTTCATTATGCTGGCTTGGGCAAATTGACAATCATGGCTCCCAAGCTACATGCAGTGTGAGTGAGGTTGCACATATGTGTAGTGCCGTTCAATGATACCACTTTTCTTATACTACTTCTCTAATTATGTACAAAGTGGGCGCGCGCTGCTATTCTGCTTAACAAATGCCTGATAACCAATGTTTATATGATGCTATATGATGCTTTGATACGTTTGATGTGTACTGTGCTTAATTCTGGTGACTGACACTATGTATAAAGACACTTATCTCGGCTTAAAAGCCTTGATACCGTTACGTGGGTTAGTTCCTATAACCGCAACCCTTACTTAGTCCGAGCTGCGGCCCATTGCAATAGGTTTTCACCTGTGACATTCTTGTAGTGAGATAAGGGTTTTCAGGTATATTAATAACTGCGCTCAAAATCAAAATTCAGTTTCATATGATGAACTGAGCTGAAATTAGTGATTACATACATGCACAATAAAGTTGGATCTAATCCACCTATAATTTTCTGGTAAAGAGAATAATTTAATGCATCTCTACTTTTAAAAAATCCAATTACTTTAGATGGAATAATTTATGGTCCAACTCATGATGTATAAGTTATTTTCCTTTTTAGACCATAATGGTAAGTAGAAAACGGGACAGTTCCATCTATAACTTCAGTTCTTCCAGAGCATCTGCTAATTCAAATAAAGGATCTAAGCACGACTCCGTTAGCATTAGATTGCAATCGTTGGAAGTGTTTTAGGAATCTGCCGTCATAAAAGGGTCGCCTCTCTCTGCTGCAGCAGCAATGAAATGACATTCTGTCTTCATGATGGCATTTTGCCTAATGATAAGGCTATGAGAGGCGTTTCATGTCTGTACTCACCTGACTAGGTTACTTTCAGAGCAACGCATTTCAAATATAGTATCGGGGAAAGAGCCATCACTTATTCATCACTTATTCAATCTGATTCCTCCATTAGAATAATTAAAGCTACACTTACCGTTTCCGTGCAACCATCGCCTGTTTCTGTATGATAGTTTACCAAGCTGTTAAATTCAGTTCCAAGAGCTGGTCTTCCACTTTAAATACTTAAGAGTTTAAGAGTTTCCTTGCTAGGCTATATGTCCTTGTTTGGCTTTTTCCATTCCTACGGTGGGTAGAAATCACGTAGTAGGATTGTTTCCTTCCTATTTCTATTCGGATGAAGGATCTTCTGACAAAAATCATTTCCTTAGCAGGACTGCACATCCATAGCAAGGATTTTCTAGTGAAGGAATTGTCTATACATACACAATGTTATTTTGTATTCCCACAGTAGGAATGTCCCACCAAAGCAAGGAAAATAGCTTATCAAGGGACATATCAAGGTATGATTTGTTATGAAACAGGCCCCTAGTACATCTAATATTGTGGGACATGTTAATGGCTGATATAGCCTACTCTTTTAGAATATCAGCAATGAATCATTAACGTGCATAGCACATGTCATTAGCCATGAAGCTCTCAGAATGCGACGAATCATACGGTTATAAAATAATTTCCTGTTTTGGGGTGAGATTCGGTTTCTAAGACGTAATGTTAGATACTTTTTACAAAAGATACAATTGAAATGTGAACTTTCAAATTATACATAATATACCCTATATGTAGGGGAGTTTATTTTTGTGCGGCCTTATGCAACATTGGGATAATCATCTTGGTAATCAAGTTTACGAGTGATTATTTCGTATCCACTGATGGTTAAAGATGCGTCCTTGAAAATATGAATTTCAGGTCAGTCAGTCCTACTTCCCAGAAAGCTAATCTGTCAAGATTTCTCTCAATAATTCAGGACCCTGAATTATCGTTCATAGGGTGAAAAGTTGAAAGGCAAATGTTGCCCAAGAAACAGATTAATCAAGTACATCACAAAGATGTGTACCCTAAAACATAGAGGAAAGCGTCCAAAGAAAATTGAAAACAGGGCGCAAAATAGTCCATTACCGCATCTGATGGATGAGGATGATGTGTCATCAATCAAAGGGTGACAACAGAAAAGATTTGCATTGAGGGCTTTAACACCATCACACCCCTTTTTCCGCATTATTTACATCATTCTTTGTGTTTGCTACTCAGGGAAATATTTGTTTAGGAACATGGTGTATCAGAAACGATTAAAATTCAAAACTGAGATAGATCACCATTCGTGCATACAATGTTCTTCCCCCTAAGTTGATTGACTTATTCAACATTTTTATTGGGAGATTATGAATTGAATATTCACCCTGTGGCGTTTCTCTCCCGTATAAACTGCAGGGACTACAGATGAACCTGGATGATTGCGGCGATGTGATAAGATTCAGCGACAATCTAATAAATGGAATTTTTTAGTTGGTGCCGATGAGGCGGAGGATAATAGTGGCTGCTTGAATTAGATCAATTATATTTCAATGTAATAAAGAGTCTTGTTTAGGACACTATGGGAGGTGAATGTTGTGAGGCATAAAACGGACCATGCAATGCTGAACTGGAGCTATACTCACATCTACAGGAATAGTATATTGCGAAATGTTTGAACTCCAGTGACAATCAAGCCTAAATAACAATGCTGAGATATAAGGAGAATACATGCTGCCTACGTTGGTCTATATACGTTCTGTTTACTAAGGAACTTGCACAAATAGGCCAAATACCATTGCCTGGACATGCTGGTATTTGTCCAGAGCTATTTGGTTTCCCAGTGACCGGACTCCCACAATCGAGAAGGTTCCAGGGCCTTTTCACCTTCTGTTTACTGGCGGGGAAATCCCTATTCCAGCCCTACTGGCTTACCTGGGAAACCCATGAAAGCACCCAGAGGGGTGGTGTAAGGCTTGTGTGTTGTCAAAAGCAAGATTTAAAAGATAAATTAACCCCTCGATAAACTAGCGGATAAAGCCAAATCATCGTTTGAGGTTATTATGGTCCTTTGGAACCAGAGGTTTAAAATGTCCGTGAAAATATTGTTTCGTTCTTCTGTCATTTCCCACGGATGAACGGATCTGAAGATCAGATAACTTCATATAATGTTGTGAAAGATATAGTTGATTGAATATTCTATCATGCGATGCATGATGATTAAAGGGAACATATATACAAAAACAACCCCTCTTACTTATCGTTCAATAGTATGTTATTTAGTGAACTGTCAAAATCACAATATCCCTATTCTCATTGTCGGTTTAGCTAGGAATGTGTGTGGAAGTGTTCACTGGTCAAATGGGCTATTTAGGTGAAAGCGTTACACATGCGCTATTTAAGTGAAAGCGTTACACATGGCAGTGTGTAACGCTTTCACTTAAATAGCGCAAGCGTCTCACACTCCCCATTCTTGTTGATCCCAAAACACTTCCGCGCGCGCCAGTGTAATCCTGACCTTAGACTTGGTTACATGGGATTGTCATTCCCCATAAGGTGATATAATCACAACATAAGTCTCTAAAGGTATCAATAACCTCCATTTCTGGGCTGCTGGTGCACTGATGTTGTGTAATCCCTCTGCTTCGTCTAGGGATTATAGACCATTGAGTCGCCAGCAGGCCAGAGATGTTGGTCATTAATATATAGTAATAGTCACAATCAAACTGGGCACGAGATTGAGCTGTCCTTGATACATTATAATATCAAGCACATATAAGGATAAATATTTTATTTTGGTCACTTCTACATGGACTTGATATATTAAGAATAAATCTGTTCGGATTTCAGCATCTCGTAGGCAACATTACTCTACCTCATTTCATAAATATTAGGAATTAATAATTGCAAATATCCATGAGCATAAGACATTGCACAGACTTCATCTCAAATACCATGAATGGGATCAGGTTCTCCTTGATAGGAAGGTAGGGCGGGAAAAGTGCTCATGTTTACAAGACCTGATTTTAAACCTAGTGAAACCAGCAAAACGTGGCAATCAAAATTGGAGCCTCACTTCATGTCCTACTTTCTTCGGGAGTTTCCCTAATTAGGCACTTAAAAGATCCGTTCAAAATAATTCTATTAATTGCGTCTAGACGCTATAATGACGAGTGACTTATATCATTTGGAACGACCTCTATTTAAGGAATAATTTCCGAGGTTTTTTCTGCTCGCGGTGTCTATAGCGTCAGGGAGTTCGAGGGCGAAGCCCGAGAATTCCCTGACGCTATAGACACCGCGAGCAGAAAAATCCGAGGAAATTATTGCTTTTAGAAGAGAATAGATGATACCGCGACGGCTGACCAAGTGAAGTGGGCGGGGCTTAGCGGAGAAACAGCCAATCAGAGGTGCGTATTCGCTAATGTTTATGTTCAACCGGCCGGCCTGTTTTCGCAAGGTTCTGCTGCTTGCTATCCAAAGCATCGGACACTTCCGGTTCTCGAATGCCGTGTTGCGTGTGTCTAGGGACTTAAAAAAGAAATAAATAAAAGATTTGAATCGGTAGAAATGATTTAAATATGGTTTGAGCCCGATAGCGAAGATTTAGTCGACGGGAATCGAGTAATAAATGAATGGCGAGTTCAGAAACCCTGTGTTTACTCTCCGCAAGTTTGCACCGCCTTAGTCGGAATCTAAATGACAACGCGACGGCTGGCCGAATGAAGCTTCAGCTACAACAGCCAATCAGAGATGCGTATTTACTTATGTTTATGTTCAGCGAGCCGGCCTATTTTTATAAGGATCCGCTGCTTGCTATCCAAAGCAGAGGAGACTTCCGGTTCTCGAATGCCGTGTTGCGTGTGTCTAGGGACTTAAAAAAGAAATAAATAAAAGATTTGAATCGGTAGAAATGATTTAAATAGTGTTTGAGCCCGATAGCGAAGATTTAGTCTACGGGAATCTAGTATTCAATGAATGGCGATTTCAGAACCCATACGTGCGACCGGAAGAGATGTGGAGACCCTTCGGCATAGCCACTCATGTGCACATTCACTTGGCGTTGCATTGTGTACGGTGGCCTATATAGCGCACGGAGGATTTCATTCGAAAGTGACCCGCAACTAGCAACTAGGCTTCTAAATTAGTTTCAAACACATACGCTAGATGTCAGCACAAACTTAGGGAGAAGTTGATCTATGGAGTTGATCTATGGAGACGAAAGAATTGATCTATGGAGACGGAAGTATTGATCTATGGAGACGGAAGTATTGATCTATGGGGAAGTCTTGATCTATGGAGACGGAAGTCTTGATCTATGGAGACGGAAGTCTTGATCTATGGAGACGGAAGTCTTGATACTGATCTATAGGGACTGTTACTGCTCTATAGGGAGTCTTGAGACTGAACTATAGGCTTGATACTGATCTATAGGGACGGTTTTATGGGGACGGAAGTGGTTTAGAGGGAATCTATAAAGAAAAAAAACCTCCAAGAATCTCATCAGATCGATTCTAATGGTTTCTAAAGACGCATGGGCCCAATTGATCGAGTGCCGGGAAGCCTGTACAGAGCACTCTTTTCTCTGCAACAGAGATACAGGTGAAAATGTAATGCATTGCTCTGCTGTCTAAAAATCGTATTAATAATACGAAGCATTTTATTTTGGTACTGGTCTTTATTCAGGCACGGTTACAAGCTTTACATAGGTCATTTTAGGCGAATATGAAATTGACAGTAGTATAACCTGAGCTGGCCAGAGACAAACAATAAACAGAAGGAAATAAACACAAAAACATACCACTATTCTCAGTACAAATAGGCATATAGTCATTATACGGTCATATCAATTGAGTGCTATACACATACATACATGTATACAGATATTCAGTTCAAAGTCTTCGACGGATATTGTTAGGTTCACATCAGTATATCGTGTTATCTCACTTATAGATTCAATAATTATTTTAGAAGTGCTGTTTTACAATCTTAAAATCCATGAAGTCATCAATTAATCTCAGGTCTCTAAAGGTAATTGCACTAAATAACGCCCATGACATGGACACTTATAGAAATATAAAATTCAACCCTTTAATCTAGAATGTGTAACTTATAATTTGGTATACTTATAATTTTAGAGCCATACTTGAGATTTGAATTGCTTTTTTTAATTGAAATCACTGATGTAACCATGGCAACCAACTAAGCATAACTATGCTCCGTTATTTGGTAATGTCATCACTCTGGCCATATTCTGGGCTATATTTGCCTTTTAACTAGTATTCCAATTGAATATACATTAGTTTAATTTCATTTTATTTCTTCTTAGAGCCAATTATTTGAGAATTCAATATCTACAATACATCATATCATCATTGGAATTTGGACATCACCCTTATGAAATAATCTGGGAGGTCTACCATTCTGATTAAAGACAAGATGTTTCCTTATCTTCGATGTCTCCCCAAACCATGCCAAAATTAGTCATTTTTGACCATTTCGATGCTCGACTCCTACTGTTTTTATTCCTTGGGACAATATTGGAATCACACATGTGATATATCATCAGATGAGGAAATTGGTTTATCACAACTTGCAGAGATAAAATTAGTTTTCATCAATTTTTCATGAAATGAGAGAGATTTGATTGCCACAAGGTCCTTATGTTTTTACAATTTCAAATATTTTCAGAAACAGTTACCATGGCAACTTGACCATCAAACATAATTTCTAAAAATTGACAGTTGTACCAAACCGTTCCCCACATTGTAAGCTCTGGTAATATATATACTTGTTCAGAACTCGTATAAAAAAATAAAAAGTTATTAGGGTTCAATTGCAGGGATGTCTGGAAACATAATGTTTATGGGCCTTATTTAGGGGTTCGGGCTATAGGTAAGTCATTTCAGGTGGTACATATGTTATATAAAAGTGATTTTAATAGTATGTCATAGCCGACTCCTGGCTGGGTAACGCAACCCAATTATAGCTAAATAACTGATTCAAAGGTTTTTCATGCATGTGAGACGTTCATTAAAAGAGAATTCCTTTGAGATGCACGATCTTAGGTTCATTACTCTAGAAACCCTTACTTTGAACCATTCTTCCGTGGCATAAAACGTCTATATTATATGGCTAAAGAATTTGTAAGAAAGAAACGCAGACAGTGATAGAAAGGCCTTGAATCCAATACGGTTTGTATTTAACCTAATTATTATTTGCCCGTTGTCGACGTTTTATAAGGAAAAATTAAATTACATTCTGAAAATCCATTCCTTTTGAAATCAAAAGGCAAAAAGCATTTGGTTTTTTTACTTTTGATTTCAAACGGAATGGAAACCAGCACTAGCTCAGGTAGCGCTGTTATTTAGAAATGAATCGCTAAATTGGATTTTCGAGCACTATTCGTTCACGTGGACAGCATATTCCTCGGAAAATAATCGGATATACCCCAGAGGAAAATACTTATAGGGCCGGACGGCGATAGACTGTGAATAAAATAGAAACAGGGCTCACACAGTATTAGATACACTGGACGGCGACTGAACTATTGTTTATAGCCTATTATTGTAGCTGAAGCTAGGTGACATGTTCTGGACTTTAAGCCATCGCTCCACAAAAGGTTCAGTTGTCCCTGTTCAACAAAATTCAGCACATCCCTAAATTTAATGGTATATCTCCCCAAATTACACCTTCACCTGTGTAGCCAATATGAGTGAGACTTGGCAGCTTTGGTCAATAGCCACTGTGGATGAGACTTGGCAGCTTTTGGTCAATTAGAATTCCTGTATTCGAATGTTTACAGATCGGCAAAAACGGTATCACTGTAGCGGATGCACGAGTAAGCCTTGGGAACAAGTAAGTCACTTGCTAAACTATGGCCCGGATAAATATGCTATCCTATTGGCTTTGTTGAAAACCTTCCCCACAGAATAGATCCAATCCATGAGGCACTTTCCAATATTCATAGAAAAAGTAATATAGTCTGAGAGAAAATACGCCGACATCTTCAGAGGGCAATTCATGGTGTGATACACATGTGGTGATTCCCTAGTAAGTGTGTGTGATGGCGGCATGTGTTCCCGTTAATTCTATTCTAAGAATGAAAAAGGTCGGTAAGACCACAGACCCTATATAAATAATATAGGGTCTTTGGTCATAAGACATGGACGTGAAAGAGATTCCAATTTGAGTTGAGTTCTTAATTTTCCGTGAATAAATGGCAAAGCATGTGTACATGTATGTATATCTGAATATACATTCAAATCTCCCTATGTATGCCTAGATTTACCAGTCCCAAATGGAAAATAAGAATCAAGAAAAAGCCCCTAGATAAGTCATATACTATGGGATTAATTTCCCGAGATTTGGTGTCTCAGGCATTTGTTTGAAAATAAAATTTATTTTCAAACAAAAGCCGAAGACACCAAATCGAGGGAATTATAACTTCAGAATGTTGGTTATGTCAGCCGCACTCTCCGTTCCAGAAACAGACGAACCTTCCACTTTTTGCATGCAACCAACGGAGCCCGAACACTAGTGCCCAGAAATCAGACGGTACGACCCACACTACAAGTAGCTCCCGCTGCTAGGGTATTACGGTCCAAAGGCCCAAGTGTCCGGGGCTCTAATGTCGTGCGCCCAACAGACTTCCCGTTTACGAATGCCGTGTTCCGTGGGTCTAGGGACTTAATAAAGAAATAAATAAAAATTCTGAATCAGTAGAAATGATTTTAATATAGCGCACGGAGGATTTCATTCGAAAGTGCCCACACGTCAACAAACTGAGGCTTGTACGATGTCTACTGTTGTCACGTTATGGCGAGGCCTAGGCTGTAATTACTTGGATTATTCTCTATTTCGTTGCTCACCACTATTCAGCAAGCGGATCATGCTAAGTACAAGGATATTTGGAACATTATCGGTGACTTTGGAGCTAGTGGTAGTGATATTTATTCAGTTTTACAGAGCCTGGCCTGTTTCGTCTGATTGTCACTGGGAGTCAGCCATTGTACGGTATCACAACATCGCTTGCACGATGTCTACCATCGTCACGTTATGGCGAACCCTATGCCCTAAAAACTTTAAAATGGCTAATATTTCCATTGGAAAAAGTGGAGAAAAGACTTTTGGGTGACCAGGACTTTATACACGTTCCAAACTGAACGCGGAATCGACGACAAACAACTAGTTGATGAGGTAAGTGAATGAGCGGAAATGCAGGAACCATCGTAATTTACCACATCCGAAAAATAATATTCTACATCCGAAAAATAATATTCTACATCCGAAAAATAATTTACTACATCCGCTATCCTAAGTGACAACATCCGGTCAAAACAGTAATTTATCACTATCCAAAACCCCAGCAGAATCTAAAGATCGGCTATTAAATCATTATAAATGCATGTCTAATACATATATGTAATGCATAGATCTACTGTTTTAAATGAAATGTTATTACAGCAAGGCAGTACAAGCAGTACAAGGAAGTATTATTATTGGCTACAGGTTGACTAACAAGCTGGTTGAAGGAGCGTGAATACCACACCAGTCATGTAGCAACGAATGTGATATTTAAAGCGAGTGAACCTAACAAGTTAGTTAACTGCTTTATTATAATTGTATGGCTAAATGATCTAAAGGAAACGTCGAAAAGCCATTTTATACAACTCTCCTAGAAGTACTATGGTTCAGGTGGCGGGTTACATATCAACACAATGTCATATCCAATGCCTAGATGATAAATATCTTTATTTATCTGTTGGTCGATCATTCGTAAATACCTTTTTAGAGTGCTGAATTAGAATCATCATACTTCTGCTAAGCGTTGAAGCGTCATCTTCATGATATTTAGTTTCACTTCAATATAATATTCTGTTTTCAAGAAGAAAGACCATTCCAAATATCCAACAACGGTCCTTTGAGATTGAGAAATCTGTGCTTCCATCCCCCACAGATTACAATTAATAACGAGTCAATTTTGCATCGTGTTTGCAAATAACTTTTCCCATTTTGAACTTTGTTATTGGCATTGATTTCTGCAGTAGATTGCAGACAGATCATTATAGAAATGAAGAGACCCGTCAAAATACGATTAATTAGTAGTTTGCCTTCCAGGATAATAAGTAGGACGGCATTTGCCATAGTGAGTTAGGAAGATGGTAAATTCACTATTTCATATTTTCCTATTTGCTACCGTGGTTTTCTATTGTACAAATCTTATTAAAATGTTATAGGATTGGGTATGACCAACGAGACTGAACCTCAGTTATACTCTCGTTCGTATAACCTTCACATCAAAAGACCCTCTGACAGATGATAATAAATATTAGCACACAACATACCTCATACCCTTATCTTGGTCCTGGTAAGTTTGATTACATTTGGATTTTGATAAGATCTCCATCCAGCATATATCTTCTTGGCGGCGTAAATCCATTTTCCTTATCTCGTAGTCATGCGATTTATTCTAATGCCTGGCTTTGACAATGATAGAGTCATAAGGCAGTATGTATGTATATATGAAGCTATGCATACTATCTTCATTACACGAATCTCTCCTGGTTTAGGGACAACAAAAGGAGCAGAACATAAATGTAGTGCTGAGGATTCCGGGATTTAATCTATCGACCAACTTACTTATACTTTTGCATTTGCTTTTAAAGATCGATCCATAAAATTAATAGTTCTTGCAGTAACTTGTTCCCACCAGAAGCTCTCGGAAATAAACAGACAAAGTTCTGAGAATAAGGCCCTTTGGTGGTACACTTAATCACGTTTTAGATCATCGCTAATTCATCATTGATCTATTGAATTGGCATTTATCGACTTAGTGCCTTGATTCTAGATTGAAATCCCATGATAAATCAATTTCATTCCCTGAAGAATGTACACCCTCAGTACCGAAATGTTGGACTCTAACAGTAACATCTAAAAAAAGACTTGAAAATAAAAATCACCTTATCAAAATCGATGACTCTCTGGTGCCCTATCAACTTATAAAATAAACTTGATTTTTTTACACATACATAATTATTCTGTACCACTAATTCTCCAATTAATAGTTATTATATAACGGAGTCTAGTTTTAATAGAGACACGGGGTTACGCAAACATCCTTTTTTCCTTTTTTTAAAGATAGAGCACTCATCAGACAATACATTGTCAGTTGATATTCTCACGATCAGTTACGTACCAATCGTCAATCGAGGCTAAAAGGGGAGATATATACAAGGGGAGATATTTCTCGGAGGGATGGGAATAAATATCAATGGTATCCATCACTGATAAACTATTCATCTACTACAAATATATCCAGCCCCTTCTATGGTACAATCAACCTACTCTATCTAACGGCTGGGGTCCATGACCTGTCAATCATCGGTGACAGATGCATTGCTACGATGCATTACACTGGCCACATACATTGTCCCTGTAAAGCGTATTGGCAATCAGACTGAGACAATGACAAATAGCCCAAGGATTGTCTCTTGCTTGCAGGGACAAAAGTATATTTGAATAAGAATGAAGTGTTTCACTCGTCTGAGCGGTTGTATGTGAGATATTCCCCAGTGGTTTGATATCGCTGCTCGAGGATTTGTCTGGAACTGAGCTGGTTTACGCCAAATACCCAGATCGGTATCATGAGTAGCCTCAGATTAATACAGGTGTCAGGGTGGAGTAGCTCGGAAAGTCCACTCCACCAAGTTCCATAAGAAGCATGCATATCGACCTGCCCACTTGACGCCTTTCAGCAGAGCACCGAAGGAAACCCACTCACATAAGCCAGTATACACCATTCATATATTGCCATAGCTTATGTTGTGGGAAGGCTGTAGCATTGTTCTGTATGACATCATCGCATTTTGTTGTGCTGTAGGACATGTAGGTAGTGATGTGCTCGGGAGGGGTGGGGATAATCGATAGAGTAAAAAAGGGAATCTTAAGCGAAAGGATAAATAGATAACACTGAAAGCTCTAAGTGCCACCAACATGAACATCTTGTGTGTCAATAGTAAGCTTTTGCCAACAGCTTACCGGGAAAAAAATCGACACTTGTTATAGTGACCAAGATAAACATTGCACATGACATCTTGCATCGGAACACCCACTCCTTCAGAAAACTTTTTTCTAGACGTAACATGACACCCTCGCAAAAGCCCGATGGTATTGCTTGTATATTTTCTCCCCATCTTTTTATTTCCTTGACGTTTATTGATGACAAGTTTCGTGACCTAATATGGCTCAATTCCAGTCAAAAAGTAGATGATAGGTCATTGATGTCTCTTTGAGCAAATTCTTTGGAATCTACACTCTGAAAAAACTTGCCTCATCTGCACCTAATCTACTACATCTACTAATTTCACATCGTAACCTTATTCGATCTTATCCTATATTTATCATCGCAAAGCCAAGGAGTGTTAATACCTATATATGGACCAAGCAAGGCATATAACTTGTGCGCGAACATGACACAAAGGAGAATCACTTGGGGATCACTCTTCATTACATATTGTGTTAATTATTTCACTCACTGATCCCAGTGTTGTAAAGCACTGCTGGATTATCTCATTCATGTAGCAGATGCATTGCTGTCTAAATACCCGCGAATACTCGACCAATTGTTATGTGTATTGTATGAACGTGTTCTCAAATTGTTCTTCACCAGGGGGAGTTTCATAAACAAGTCGTACGACCTAATCTTAAATATAAGAGGGTCGTACATGGGTTTAGGATATCGTAAACATTTTATAAATTTAGGACTGTCCCCAAGAAATAGCGTACTATTTGCCATGACCTTTATAACACTGTTAATTACAGTCTGGATAAGTTATTGACTGAGATAATGTAGATATACACTTGTAGGCTTCGGCATAACATCCGTAGCCCTTTCGGACTATTGACTTGGTGAGAAGAATTATACAAGGGCAAGCGTGAAATAAAAGATATTCCTTTGTTGTAAAGATATTTGCCATGATGTCTGCATTATATTTGATCACTCTATGACATATTATCCTGAAGATTATACAATGGAAAGTTGAAGTTAAAAAATATCAACCACCCTACATAATGATATAAATAAAGAAATTAAGCGTTAGGACAT
Source organism: Sthenelais limicola (assembly GCA_942159475.1). NCBI lineage: Eukaryota > Metazoa > Annelida > Polychaeta > Phyllodocida > Sigalionidae > Sthenelais > Sthenelais limicola. Next base: position 10,298,740 of record OW804100.1, on the reverse strand, counting down.
TTAAATTCAAGCCACCGTCTGACACCACCTATTACTGCAATTAGCACAAATGAAAAATCTACCCCATATATTATATATGTATTACATCATTTGCTCCGAGATTTTAATTAGCAAAATAATAATGGTTGCTGTGGCACTTAATTAATGAATCACAATATTTAAGAACTTATCCTACATGTGCGAGCATTTTGACGATGTATCTTAGATACAACTGTCTTACATTCAGTTGTAATTTAAGGTATCCTCTTCCTCGTGAGATACCTTGTAAGGAAGATCGTAGGTATATATCTAGAGACATTGAACTAAGAGCATTGCGCCAATCAAAGTTGTTGTGATTAAGTTGTTATTGTTCATCTACTTGAGAATAGTTGCTGTTGTTATAGGCTGTTATAGTTTATGTATGGTATTTCGGTAAACTGACTCCCTCTACAAGATAATGTACATTACAAATATCTCAAATGTAAGAGGATATTTATAGCTGGTCCAACGCTGTTGCCAATTGTCTCGTAAAACTATGGTGAATTCTAAAATTCAATTCATTTGAAAGTATCTTATATCACTAGCATATTTTTGTAGAAATTTCTCCTACAAGAGGTGTTATATTTTACTTTAGGATAATTAAATATCTCGTGAGAGAACTATGATTTATTTAGGGCGAAGAGCATATCTAGTAAAAGAATATTATTGATGATTAAGCATACTACAAGTATATACAAAGCAAAACATTTTCAAAAGCCCCAAAAATATAATTCTTCTTGGAAACAGAGTAGTTGCCCAGCATTTAAGACAATGGGCCTGTTGTATAAGTTACGATGGCCGTTCGCAAATGCTTCGTAGTGCGTCGCAAGTCCAATCTGCTTGCAAGCCATTCAGGCCAACCAAGTGTTATAGATGTAAGGACAGAAACATTCTCACTTCTCTACGTTAGGTATTTATTTCACCCCCTGTAGGTAGTGCCCATACTCATCATCTAGAGAGCACATGTATACTTGTGTGAGTTGGTATAGAATGATGTCTGTTTGAGATGACCCAATTATCTGACCTACTTTTCTGCTAATTAATTGGCTTTTGGCCAATGAATGAAAAACCATTTCTGGTTTATTACCCAAAGAGCAGAAGATATGTTGTTCAACTGCTAACCCGATGTACTGATTATTTCCCGGAAAGCTTGGGAAATAATAAACACAGCTATGAGACAGTCTTGATCACGCACAGTTTTTATGACGTTACACTACCGAAGTGTGATCGTGGTGTCTTCCTGCAAGAAATACGGAATGGATATCGCATATATGAATAAAAAATACATTGTTTAGTTAGCCGGTCCTTAATACCATTAGCACCTCTGTCATGAGATGTCATCTTTGATAAGTTCCGCTTTTTATACCAAGACAACAAGAAACTATACCCCAGCGGTGAATAATAACATTTACGGAATGGCCCATCAAGAAGTTCACCAGGGTTTCCATTCAGATGGACACTTGAATTCACCAATGATTGCAGAATCTCATAGTCATGATTTTAACTTCAGCATCTTAATGTACAACGGCACATGTGAATGAATAAACAAACATTTCCATGTAATCTTAGTTAAAGTTTAGAATGATGTATTCAATATTTTCGTCTGGAGGTTTATTTCCAGCATATTTAATGGCTCTAATTTCCTAAATATCCATCGTAGGTATGGAACAGGGGAACGCATTTCTTCAGAATAAAGAGCCTGATAGCATAGAAACACTAATTACAAGGTATGGCTACACGGGAAAGATTTATTCAAGAAAATATGTAAAAAAAAATGTAATTTTTCCATTTGAAACCATTTCATGAGAGTGTATTTCAATGTGTAACATATTTAGCAGGCCCCAGCTGTCTAGACATACTGGGGCAACCTCACATGATTTCCCATGGTGAGCTGCCAGCATGCAATAATTATTTCTCTTTTACACGATTGGTCCATGTGACGATGGACACCTTGGATACCGCTGTTTCTCTTACGTGAAGTACTAGTAAGTAGTATATGGAAATGTAACACACTGCATGGCTTTACTACTACAACTGTACTAAATTGATTATGCATTTGGGACAAATTTAACCAAATTGTTTATCTGTGTTTATATAATGTTATCAGTGATAAGTAATACAACATTTAGTTAAAACAATCAGCATATTTCAGATAGAATTCAAGCTTTTAATGGAAGATAATTAGAATAGTCAAGAGGTTTTATTTGGCAGAGATAACAATATTATATAGACTAAGGACGCTACCTTGCATAGTTATCAGACACACGTCTCTAACATGTGTCAACAAGAATAAAGGATTATAACGATGTGTATGTATGTATCAATTTTATTTACAATTTACAAGTACATCGATTCGGAAAAAGGGAAAGAAGCATCTACACAATCACTCCTTTAAACATCCTTCTGTGAAAGCTATGTTTCTCAGGTCTTCCAGGCATCCCTGATTAGTATGATGACCATGAGCATTTATATGATACGTTAGAATAGTTTGATATTTTGCGAACCTTCCTTATACTTTCATTATTGATTTAGACATACAATATTTGAGAATTGAATTGAACGATTGATACAATAGTGAGTCGTACAGTCCAGGGTCGGCCTAAGCGCCTTCTACTGATCACATGTACCAAAGCCAGGAATTCTGACGTGTGAAGTGCGATTAAGAAAGTTCAAAAGTCTTGTTTCATTCCCAATGTGGTGAATGTATTTCATACTGTTAACTACTCGGCAGATTGGCCAGCAGACATTGTCAATACATATTCAGGCAGTATGGTGACGTGGGGAGGTAAGGCAGCCCAGTTCAAGTATGAACGATATCAACTCCCCGAATGCAGTGTCCAAGACTAGTAAAAATAATGAACCATAAAGTGGTTCATCCCTGATCCAATATCTTTCATTTCTGAAAAATATATGGCTTCCACTTGTCATCTGCCATCACCGAGGGCGTGTGGATAGGCTTATATTACCGATATTTGAACGTACTCACCTGAAACTACTAAACATAAAATGTGCACCTGCGGCAATATTTACCAATTTCCCTATTCACCCAATTTGATGTACTGTCTGAGATGCTGAAAGCTCCTCCTTTACGAGCAATTCTGAATTTGGTCCTCCTTCTTTAATGTCCCCATCCATCTTTAAAATGCAAGACTGTGGCCTATAGTCTAGGAGATGGTCTGCACGGTATCCTCTTGAGTACATTGCAACATAATTTGCACACCGATACCACGACTTCTCCGAATGTTAAATTTGATGATGATTGCCTAGTAAACGCAGCATATTGCGGCATCAAAACAAGAGATATAAAAGACATTCTTCCTGAGCATTGCGATCAATGTAACATCGTTGAAAACATTCTTACATAATCCAATAGTTTGGATTAGCCTGGACTGTTTACTTGTGATAGATGTTGCCTGATTTTGTTTGGCAAAGAAAATGTTAAAAACATCGTTGTTCTTGTCTAGGTGTACCTATCAGTTCGGGGCTTATAGAGACATTGCAAATCCTCAAGAAGAAGTACTGCAAGTCGTGATGTTTTTCTTTACTACGAATATATAAGCAATATAATTGGGGGCCTGTTGTATAAGTAAGTAAAGGAATTATTCTGTGGGAATTACTATATTGTTTCAGCTGACCTTAATGTCGATGGGAAATTCCTACGGTAGAACTGCATTGTGTGTATAGGCTATTCCTTACCAGCTGCTAAGCAAGGAAAAATAGCTGCTCACAAGGGAATTTCTTAAGTCCATAGTTTTAGTTATGTTTTTCTGGGAATTTTCCTACAACATTTCCTTCCCAACAAGGCGAGGAATATAATTATGAAGGACATAACTAACAAGAATTAGTTAACAGTGATCAGTTTACATTTATTTATTTCCGGTTCATGCAGAAGATTGCATTTCCAAGGGAAACAAAGATTGATGTCAGTTAAATGTAAAGTTCGAGAGGGAGGGATAGTAGGAGGGGGGAAAAGGGGAGACAGAAAACATGAAATCCCAATCCGGTCACTCTATTAATTCTGTGTGTCCCTTTAACACCTTTGTATATGAGGCATCTTACTTCTCAACTTGCCACTTTAATTCACACATGGTCTACCCTTTAATTCACACCTAAACGCCATCCCCTCCCCCTCCCAGCCATTACCAGCATGATTCTGATCCCATCTGCTGATATCAGATCAACAGATTCTTCACACTGATATCCAGGATGGGAGGACCCAAGATGCTATCAATGATTGATATTCCCTGTATACTTTAAACAACCGTCTTCATGGTACATGGTAACTCAGAGACCATGCCTCGTTCTCACTAGAAGTTGAAACTATTGACAAGGACAAATATGAACTGTGCATTATAAATGAGTAAACACTCCGGTCAGAGGTTCGAGTCCCGCCCAGTGTTGCTTCTCTTTTTCTATTAAGGGTCACTCAAACACTCAATTGCAATTCCACAGTTCGAATCCGAGCTGGGGAGACTTGTTTTCCTAGCCAACGTCATTCAAATTATGCTAATAATCAACAGAAAACTCATCTAACAGCAGAAACTAAGTCCTATAATAATGGATAAGTATACTTATGGAAATTATATATTCTCAATCAATAAATCCAAAGGAATTATGTAAGGAACACTTAAAAGTATTAGTTTGAGCCTCTTTTCATGTTTAACTCAGAGGACTGAATGAGGAACATTCCCACAGAGCAACAATTTCTACTTTATTCTATCCACTACAAAGTATTGGCTAAGGAAATTCCTACAACGGGGTTCAGTTTCTATGTCATGTCTGTCGGTTTAATTGTAATCCATTTTGGGTAAACTGGGGGTTGTGTCATAAAAGAAGATCTGCGAGCTAATCTTACATAATTATAAGAGCATCATATATGGGGTTAAGATATCGTAAACATTTACGCAGAATCGAGACATCGGTGAATATATTTGGGGTGACGCAACAATGACTATTATGACGCACCTTTCAGGCGTGCGTCCTGTGAACCAATCAATGCACGCCCCTCCCCCCACTCATCGTTCCACCTGGAGGAACCCTCACTTTCCCTCCATCTCTCGACAGATATAGAGGTGCTTACACGAGAAATCTTGTCTTTTCTCTTGTTATATAGTGCATTTGCTATTTATTCACGATGACGAAGGCGAAGCTTTGCAGCAATTGTTCTACTGTGCATGTTCCTCCAGTTGGAGAGAATTGTACGAACGAAAAAACAGATTTTGTGGAGAACGCTGCGTTAGCTACTCGTATGGACGGTTTGGAGGCGTTAATCAAGAACTTGGTGGCGTCATTGGATCCTAAGAAATCCGCTGAACAAGTCAAGTCGTCAGATAGCATGACCAGTACGGACGAGATCGAGTTTGCTTCGGGTGGGCGTGGTTCAAGTTGTGAAGACTCCATTTATGAGGTCGGCAGTGCTGTGTATCGTGGGCGTCGTGCCAGATCGAGGACCAGGTCTACTTCAAGGGGCAGATCGACCCGGCCTTTTGACCAGAAGAGAGATTTAGATCGAGGTGAAAACATTGACTCTATTGAATCGCTTTTGCTTTTGAATCTAAAGTTGGTTAGTAAATTGGTGGATGACAGTAGACCTTATGACGAAATTCAGGGCGTAGTTAATCATTGTGTGACGATCTGTGAGAAGGCTAAGTCCCAAGTATATTCTGTAAAAGCTGGCGTTATGTACGATCAAGCGGTACGCACAAGAGCGAACAAGGTGGGGTTATCGGCGTTTGCTGATGTACGACAAGAAGAAATACTGCGGTGTTTTGCATATGAGAATTCTAAAAAGGCAGTTGGATTGGTAACCAAAACTAGTAAGGCTAAAAAAGATAGAGTCTGCTTTAAGTTTAATGGCGTAAAGGGTTGCCGAAAATCTCCGTGCGAATATCCCCACCGATGCTCGGGTTGTGGTTCCTCTGATCATGGAGCCCGTTCTTGCTCGTTGACTAAGTCGGGTAGTAAATAGGATACGGCATATCGGGGAGGGACTGTCGACAGTTTAAACATGGTAGAAAACAACGACTTTAATGGTGTATTTACCAAGGTTTGTGATGTTAACGATGCTTATATTCCCGGTGTTAAGGGCGGCCATTGTTGTTTTGATTGTCATAGTGACGATGGGATGGAAGATATACCGGATGTATCGCATTCTCTCGTTGAGTCGGCGAGAACCGTCATGGCCGCCAATGGCGAAAGTTCATGTATTGTATCGAGTTCGACAGACGATTTATTTCCTGCTGCTTCTCCGATAGCTGTTTCTGACGAAAATACTCTTGATCAAGGTATTTATAGTGACATTTGTCAGTCTGTTTCCGTTTTTCGTGATTCTAATGACGATATTAGCGATGATTTTCGCATATTTACTTCGCCTATGTCCCCGCAAGGTAGGGTCGTGGATGTTTATTCTGCGTGTGCGCGAGGTTATTGTGAATGTACGCATGTATTGGGAGATTGTACGACCCAGCTTATGCCATGCCGCTGTGCGTATTTGTTATTCTCGTTACCTTGTGATCGTATCGGTAGTTATATCGATGTATTTTTCGGCATTGTTGATGGTTTTGATGTTATTGATTCTCATGTTGACTCATATGACTGTGAAAATTACAATTCTATTCTTGATCCTGTGTACAAAGAAAAGATGGATTCTATTGTTAAAAATGAACTTGCTGAAGGGTTTATATCTGCAGTTGATTATATTCCTACCTGTATTCATGCTTTAGGTGCTGTTCCTAAGCCAGATGGTGGGCTTAGACCCATAACAGACTGTAGTAGGCCCTTATATAGATCTGTAAATGACCATTGTGAAACCCTTGTCCATGAATTTTCTTATAACTCTGTACATGATGCTGTTGATATGGTTGAACATGATTATTATATGTCTGTAATTGACATTAAATCGGCATACAGAGCTGTTGCCATTAATCCGGACCACCGTCAATATTGTGGTTTTAGATGGGAAATTGAAGGAAAATCCCAATTATTTGTAGACAACAGGTTATGTTTTGGCTTGCGTACTGGTCCATGTATTTTCAATTCCATCTCAAATTTTGTTGCTCTATGTATGTTTTGCTTGTATAAATGTCCTGTAGTAAATTACCTGGATGACTTTTTTGTGGCAAGCACCTCTTTAGATATGTGTGTGTCTATGAGGGATGATCTCATAGCCCTGCTACGTTACCTTGGTTTCCATATTGCTTGGAAGAAGGTCACCTCCCCCTCAAGGCAGTGTATCTACTTAGGTTTTCTTCTAGATACTGGCAATATGACTCTGTCCCTCCCGGAGGAGAAGATTAAGAAGTTGTCATCTCTGCTAAAGTCAGTTTCAGCTAGCAAGTATATTAGAAAGAAAGAACTTGAGCGTTTATGTGGTTATATTGCTCATTGTTCCACAGTTTTCCCTGGTGGAAGAACTTTTTGTAGGAGGTTCTTTGATCTCTACAAAGTTATGCTGGCTAAAAAACTTAACAAGTCTCCTTTGTCTGAGGAAGCTCACATGGATTTAGCATGGTGGTGGTCATTTTCAAAAGTGTTTAATGGAAAATGTCTCCTGAAGAGGGACACATATTATCTACCTATGGTATCAGATTCATCATCAAAAGGTTATGCAGCCTATCTTGGTAATGATTGGCTAGCAGGGCCTTGGAAGGAGGAGACTATTCCTGCATGTATGAACATTGCCACCCATATTTACCCTGCACCGATGGAGTCTCATCTAGCTTCAAACATTAACATTCAGGAGCTGTACCCTATAGTGGTGGGCATTAGGAGGTGGGGTCCTGTGTTGAGGGGCTTGTCTCTTCTATGCTTTATTGACAACACCCAGGTGATATGCATGTTGAGAAATGGATCTAGCACCAGTCATCAATGCATGGCTTGGTTATATGAACTTTATTGGATGTGTTTTATATATGACATTGTACTGTTGCCAAGGTACATTAATACGAACAACAACCTGGTTGCAGATGCACTGTCACGGTTACCTTATTTGACATCAGGTGCTGCTATCCCAGAGTCTCTTGGTGCGGCAGATTTGTGTTGTGTCAATAATACTAATTTCATGTGCTCCAGGTCTTCAGAAGTGGTCAGCAAAGATCCTGGAGCTCAAGGAGAGATCCCTGGCGGCCTCCACAAGGACTCAGAGAGCTCGTCAGTGGACTCTATTCTGCAATTTTCTGAAGAGGAATAATACCCCACTCTTGCCTATCACTCCTGTGAAGCTGAACTCGTTTGCAGCCTTCCTGTCTGCTTCTATGAAGTTCTCGTCAGTATCTACCTATTTGGCAGGAGTGGTAGCCTATGCTAGGTTACATGACTTCCCTTCTGTGACTTTATCTAATCCAAGTGTGAAAAGTGTGTTAAAGGGTATAAAGAACTTGGATGTTGCCTCATCATGCAAAGCTTTACCCATGACTCCTGCTTTGTTATTAAAGTTATTCCCTCATGTTGACAGACATGAGGATTTGGATCTTCTGAACTGGTCAGCCTTTGTCTTCATGTTCAGGACATTGGTACGTGTTAGCCACATCATATATTCTACTCACATGCTTCTCCGCAAGGACATTAAATTTTGTGGTGAAGTCATGTCTGTGAGGATAAACACTTCAAAGACATCTGAGAAGCCCTTCTACATATATGTTAAACCTGTTTCATCAAAGAGACTGTGTGCAGTATTCTGGGTTAGAAAGCTATTGGATCAACCAATGCCCTCTGCTGCTCAGCTTTTTTCTTGTAAAACTGTGCCTAGTTTAACTTATGATATGCTGGCTGGGAAACTCAAGTATCTTCTGTCAAGGGCTGGTATTAATGGCTCTTATTCATCTCATTCCTTCCGTAGAGGAGGAGCTTCCTTCATGTGTGCACTAGGGATTCCCCGTAATGTGATTAAAAGTAGAGGACATTGGATGTCTTCAGCAGTGGACGCTTATTTAGTCACTTCACCTGTGGAGCAACTCAGGGGTGAGGATGTAGTTGCTCAGGCTCTGGAAAAATTATAACTTGTCTTCGGTTTGGCCCTTTGGTAAAAATAAACCTTAGCTCCGCTGGGGTTCATGGCCACTCCTTGTTACGTTATCTATTTCCAGTATCTAGATCTCCAGAAGCCCCAACATATGCAGAATCGAGACATCGGTGAATATATTTGGGGTGACGCAACAATGACTATTATGACGCACCTTTCAGGCGTGCGTCCTGTGAACCAATCAATGCACGCCCCTCCCCCCACTCATCGTTCCACCTGGAGGAACCCTCACTTTCCCTCCATCTCTCGACAGATATAGAGGTGCTTACACGAGAAATCTTGTCTTTTAAAAAAAAAATTTTTCTTACATTTCTGAGAATTTATATATTTTTGTCTGTGTATGTCTGTATATATTTATTGACATGTATTTTGCTTATATATATTGTGATATGTATAGGGTAAAAATAAACCTTAGCTCCGCTGGGGTTCATGGCCACTCCTTGTTACGTTATCTATTTCCAGTATCTAGATCTCCAGAAGCCCCAACATATGTAAATGGTAAACTTAAGACTGTTTTTAAGAAGTATGTTACTATTTACGATGGTCGTTATAAAACTGTTAATTACGGTCTGAATCGGTAATTGAATGGATGAAATAATGTAGATATAATATTTATTTCACCATTTCCTCAGAGATGTTCATTAACAAAAAGATATTGGTTGTTGTGGCACACTATTTAAGAAATGTTCCTATATGCGCAAACATTTCGACGATGTATCTTACATTCATTCATAATTAAAGATTATCTTCTCATTCCTGAGATACCCCCGATAGTATATCGTATACACAGTCCTTGGTTTGAAGTCGATTTCGCGGCCGATTTCGGCCGATTGCAGTAGCCCATGACCGAGTGGACCGGCGGGCCTAACCACAACTATATGTGGCATCAGTGAGGCGTCCGACGATGTATAGTCTAGGCAATCTAAGCCCTCACACACACACACATCAAAATAACACAAACCCCGTGTACAGTTTAGCTTCTAGAGCCCTGTTCCCTGACACCTTAGCAATTTATGGTGAAGAGAAAATTAATTTATATACAGAGAGGATGGAGATCGGTATCACTGCTGTGGGGCTGAAGCCAGGACTGTACAGTACATATTGAGACAATGTACTAATTGTATTGAGTCAATCAAAGTTGTTATGATTTATTGTTTTGTTTATACGTGATCATTTAATCGAAAAAGGTTTATGTTGTTACAGGCTGTTATAGTTCATATTATGTTATTTGGGTAAAATGGCTCCATTTACAGATGTACATTACAAACATACGACCAATTCTCAAACTAACGAGGATATTTATAGCTGGTCCAAGGGTGCTGTAAATGCTCTCGTATAACTATGGGAAATGCTACAATGATAGATGTAGGATCATTTAAAAGTGTCTTATATCGTAAAATAATGTATTTTCATACGACTCCTCTTACATATGATTATATCTTATACTTTAGGACATATAAATATCTCCTGAGATAACCGTGTTTTATTGAGGAAACTAGAACATTACTAGAAAAAGAATATTGCTGATACTTAGCTACACTATGAGAGTACAAAACTAGGGTGTGTTTCATAAAAAAAAAGTCGTACGACCTAATCTTAAATTTAAGACGGCCGTATATGGGTTTAAGATATCGTAAACATTTAGGGATTTTAATCAACAAAATAGCATTAGTTGCTCTGGCCCTTAATTAATAAACCACAATACCTAAGAACGTATCCTATGTGTACGAGCATTTCAACGATGTATTGTACATTCAGTGGTAATTTAAGATATCCTCTCACTCCTGAGATACCCATTTAAGGTATCCTCTTACTCGTGAGATACCTCGTATAGAAGATCGCATATCTATATCTAGAAACATTGTACTAAGAGCATTGGGTCAATCAAACTTGTTGTGATTGAATTGTGATTGGTCATCTAATTGAAAATAGTAGCTGTTGTTATAGGCTATTATAGTTCATATATGCTATTTCGGTCAAATTACTCATGTTCACACGAACCAACCACCCACCTAATAAATGGTTGTATTCATATAAATATGTATTATATTTAAGTTTATGACATCTTTAGTCCTTGCCCCGTATATCAGGGCTACTTAGCATTCAGCGCTGTTGTACCGCTGGAGCTCCATCTGGCTGCAAATGCCTGACTACTGTCCCCAAACCACAAGAAGTAAAGGCCGCCCTCATGTCGTTGACGTGTTGGCGGATTGTTACCTTTACCTTCATATGTTTCACCATCCGTGTCCGGCAGGGCTTGAAATCCTCCCAACAAAATGGGAGCTTAGACCCGCCGACATAGTCCATTTGATTAATAAAAGTACCAACAACAACAACAACTCCCTCTACAGGATAATGTACATTACAAATATCTCTAATTCATGAAGAATTTATAGCTGGTCTAAAGTTGTTGTAAATTCCCTCGTAAAAATATGGTTTATGCTACTATATGAGGTGTAGGATCATTTGAAAGTATCTTTTTTTGTAATCGTATTTTCGTACGAATTTCTCTTACATAAGATATTGTCTTATACTTTAGGATAACTAATCGTGTCCTGAGAAAACTATGATTTATTTAGGGCACAGAATTTATAGAATTCTTCTTTAAAACAGACTAGTGACCTTTAAGACATTATCTTATATTGTAAGATACATCGTATGATACATCTTATATAGTAATAATATAGATATATCTTATATCGTACGATTTCGACTTTTTTTTTATGAAACACCCCCTATTTAAAGGTATAGGAAAGGATTGTTTTACGTACTTATTATTTTGAATAATATAGTTCAGTTACGCACTGGCAATATATCCCTTGTGGTTTTCCATGTCATTATGACGCAGGCAACAACAACAGATTTTCTCTCGTGGATAGTGTTCTAAATTTGTAGGTGAAAAGTATTATGTACCCGTAGTTCCTAATATGTACTCCCATTTATTTTGGCGATGCTCATGGAATTTTCTAGGCACAATGTCAAAGTTTGTATTGGGTATATGGCATTAACACTGTTTATGTGACTATCCCATTCCCCCTTCGTCCACCCACGTTTGCTCTGAGTACAGTCCTTTCCAAAATAGGAAGTGATTTCCGCTGTTCGCTAAGAAGCAGGTCTTCAACGAAATGAGAGTTTTCTAGTCATACTATGGCCAATGAAAGGAAAGTTTCATACGTGATTAAAACGTTTATTTTTTTCTTCTCCTACAGATTACACAGGGACAGAGCGCAAAAATAAAGTTGGCTGACTAGGAGACAAATAACTGTCCCTAATGTCTAATTCCTTCGCAAAATCACCACAGCCAGAACTCAAACTAACTTGTATCATTATCTTTTTAGATCTCTGAATTCCAGTGCTGATTGCTCGTTGGTTACAAATTATCCCAATACTCAATGGCGACGGAAGTCCGATGAATTCCACCAAAATGTTCGATTTGTCAAGACTTAAAGGGAAAAAAGCTTGGCAAGGAAGTTCCGAGATTAACGCTGTTCGTCTTCTTTTTATGATGGAGGCAGCAGTAAGCTGAACTTGGTCCGAGGAAGTAACCTCATGGAAACAATGGCAAGAAGTGTCGGCCAGAAAAACAAGAGAGGAATCTTTTCGTCAACACAACGTTCTTTGTCCACGCAACTTCGCTGAGTGATCGCCCAATTTTTTGACTAAAAATATAGGCCCTATTCGTTTTTGTATTGAACACTACAAGATGTATTACATTTATGTTGCACGCTTTATATTCTCCTGTACTTTTCATGGAAAATGAATGACGTCCAGTCGACAGAAAGGGAGATCCTAGATATCCAAGTAATGCATTTAAAAATATCGAGAATATTTAGCCCATAGCTAGAATGTTTACTTTCTTCAAGTGCTTTGAAATATGGAACAATTTAGACATTCAAATCATGCTATTTGAATTTAACGGAGAATCTCTTTGTTCAAATTAGGCATTCAAGTCCAGCCGAGCCTACCACCACCTGAGACCCTCTGATTCCTGCGTGTTTTATTTTGTGTGGGTTTAGTGCAACACGAGTTCAGAAATGAAATAATACACCAATAAGGACGTTTTTAAATTTCCTATTGGTTATGCCCAAATTGTTTTGAGAACTTTTAATTAGCGGCTCGTTGGCGTTTTCCCCCAATGAATGTATAAGGAATAGGATAAGGAAGGCAACACAGAATACAGAATAGAATTTAGAAGAGAATGTCAGAATCAAGTCAGGGTAGAAACTACGCCACAATTAGTTAGCACATCGGGCGTGTGTAATACATATAATGTTGCCTATACTGTGTAGATGATGGTTATGTTATGCTAATGGGAGGATATAATTGATATCTCCCTGGTGCAGGGGATTGGTTGGAGGATTCGTATGATATTGAGGTCTATTAAGGATACTATTGACACGGTTCAGATTTTAGATGTTCCGTATATATGTGAAGGTGATACGTCACCGCCTATATTGGATCGGGAACATGGTAACAGTGGCGAGGGCCACGCCCCTTGGTGACGCCACGTCATAATCCCACGCCCTTCCATTCACTAATAACAAATACACTCCACGCCCATCTCCCAAGCTGCACGCACGTTTAAAAAAAACTTTTTCTACTTTTATGAAACTGTTTATATGGTAAAAAATAAACCTCATAGTATGTGGTTTCAGTCCAATCCTTGTTCATGGCTTCATTACAGCTTATCATATCTTCAAGAGGACAATCCATATATATAGCTTTATATACAATTGCCATTCAAAACATGGCACCTGATAGACATTATACAAACAAGAATGATATGGATTCCATCTTCTCAAATCTTTAAGCTAATGTATGTATGTACATGGTCGTATACATCTGGCCACTTCTTAGGTCGCTTTTGGCGAGTAAAACAATGTTGGTTATTACTTCCCCTGTTCTGATAGACAATTTATTTCATCTAGGTATATACTTCTTTGACTGTATCTGTGCCCTTTCGAGATGAATGACTTAATAAGCAATGCTGATTGCCACGAAAATAATTCCATGTTTTGTTTTATGAGGATATCTGGTCCCAACATATTTCGTTGCACAATATGTGTGGATATGTACATATGTGGCGGAGGGGAAGGAGAAAAGTTCTTATTCCTTAGAACTAATTAGAATAATGTGTTTATCTGTACAGTGTAAACTATATTGGGTGTGTGTAATACTGATAGGACTCCTTAACAAATAATCATAAATAGAATAGGAATAATAGAAATCATGTCATCGTTAAATGACAGTAGGTTTTTGTGAGATAAAAACATTCCTTATCTCGTTACATCCTTTCTTACATGTTGTCCGTTCCCAGTTTAATTAGGCATGGTTGAGGCATCCTTCCCTCATCTTCTTGAGGTAAAAACTACTAAAACACTATTGGATTATTGCTTGCAAAGCAGTTTTCGCCCCATGGCATTTGTACTTTTAGAGAACCACCGTCTGGTTTCTTTGCTGACCAATTCCACCTGACCATCGCATGCATGTCACGAGAGGTTACATAGTGTTGTTCATCTTGAACTGCGCTACGAAACTTGAATACCTAATGTCAGTTAGTTATGAACGATCGTATCCAATGATTACTTGACAAATTTCTATGTTGATGTTTGGTGCGAAAATGTGAAAAACACTTAAATTTAAGCCAGTATATCTTTTTCATTTCTTTGGTCTAAACTTTCGGCCTCTAGGACCTACTGTTTGCGTTCCACAGAGACAACACGTTTTAGTCAGCTTAGTGCTGTTTTGACACAGTGCAAATAAATCTAACTGCGAGAATTATTGGCACCTCTTTCGTTTAAAACGGTTTTGTCTAAATACAATTAAAAATTCGTCCGAAAACCATTTTTCGTATTCAACGAAGCAAAACCTCATCGATGGGTCGGTAATCGATTTGGCTGTTTAATTCCCCACCTCCATAAAATTAGATTAAGGAAAATTTGATATTCCTTCCTTAGTGCAATTTATTTACATTTATTATTGATGGATGTCTGCAGGAACAAGGCCTTGATTGGTTCTTTAAAAGGAGTAGCCTCTGGAGGGAACCGAAGAATGTGAAGATGAACCATTGATTAATGTAAAACCTGTGGTCGGAGAAATTACATCAAAACCATATCATATTGACAAGCATTTATCTTGTCAGGGAATCTGAGAAACATGGATCAAAAGGTATATAAAATAATGCCTTAGTATTTAAAACTATAGACCATAACCAAACTAAGGGGACTCGTAAACGTTCCCGACACAAAACACACGATACTTAGTATAAAAATAGAATGCTGATTCATCAGAGAAAATTCATGAATGTATAGAGTACACATATTGCATCCATGTATGTTATTTTTTAAATTCATATTCATTACATTTTACAAAGCTCTGAGTATTGACCTTCGAATTCCATCCTCTGAACTTGCGATGTGAATGCATTACTCAAAGTTTGGGTATGCGCTTGTTGCGCGATGGATTGCGCGAAAGTCAATAGACTACTCTAGAGCATCTAGTGACAGGAAAGGGAATCTTGAAGGTCTCGTGTTTACCTCCGAAGTCAAACAAACTCTTCCGCAAGATCGTATTACAAAGATAAATGATGGATGGCTCAAGTATTGCTGCTTGAATGAAGAATGTTTGGCACAATCTGGTCCATATTCATAAAAGGTCAGCCTCGATATTCTCTACATGTAAACCTTACAAACAAACATGATATTATTCACATCATTATTTATATTATCTCAAGACCGGGGACGATTCTATAGTACTAGTGTTGTTTGACACGGACCACCGGTATAACATCGATACTTCTGTCTGATACCCTTATCGTACCTGCAGTAAATATGAACTAATGATTTATTCCTTTCGCTTGTTTGCTGATTTCTAAGCATAACTATAATTTGCAATACATACATTTCACTGAAGTTAATCTAAATCCTTCACAAGGATGGGTGTATGTTTGGAACGTCAGCTACACTATTGGTGATCTGATAACAGCCTAGGGTCGTTAGCCAGACGACGCAATGGCGTAATCTAGTCTACAATATAAATGATTTGTGCAAACAAACGTTATTCAGTAACGTCAAGTCAAAATAGCCTTAAACTTTAATATGGTAAAATTCAATATGCTCATTAACCTGTTCTACCGAAATATGACTTCCGATAATGAACAGTTTTAATATGTAGAAACTGTTCTGGGGGGAGGTTTATCTTCCTTTTGTTTCAATGTCATGGACGTCTTGCTTTGATTAAATTGTTGCCTCCCTATGATACAGTAAGTAATATATTTTGAGACGTACACACATTGCAACATGGCGGACTAAAAAAACCTCCGGCCATGAGAGCCACTGGATACTGCTTCCAAGAACAGCTGGCTGTGACGTGGCCTATATTTGGCTTCAGTCTCAGCATTGTTATTCAGAAGAATCTACACATGCCGCGGTTGCCAACCCATTCCTTTCACTCCAAGAGGACGTGGAATTTTGGTACCAGACAGATAGAAGACCAAAGTCAGTAAGCTATCTATATCAATGATATAATATGTATTTGTGGGACATGCAAATGACTGGTTATTATATATATAAGGGTATAATAGATTACACAATAATATGATACCTGGATATTATGTTTGGGTTTTAAATTGCGTAGGCCTAATTAAGGTTCAGGAAAGCTGATAAAATGGTCGGCTACGCCTAAATAGCTTTTCTACCATCGTCCAGGTTGGTGCATATGCAGCAAAACGATCGTATCATATGGCAATTATATATCAGTTGCAGAGTCATCCTTTATTGTCCGGGAACCTTTAGAATCCCATTTTATATGACATGATATATTTTCGCATACCTGTCCTGTGAAAAAGGCTCATAGGTATACATGTTGCCTAACACTTCACAGTAAATGACAAAAACAAACCTGTTTCTCTGGTATTGAATGGAAACAGAAATAAGGATGGCTTCGAGCAGTTTTAATGACCCTACCTTCGATGACATACACTATCATAAACAAGAGCATGCACCAAAGGATATTCGATACATGCTGTACTGCAGACATTGTGGATTGAAACCCCCGGGGACGGGAAAGTCAGGCATCATACTCACATTCCTACTCATTTTTTTTCATTACGATTCAGGCCAATGACAGTTAACAGTTCAATACAAAAAACGCTTGTCCACAATGTGAATATTCTCTAGCGTTTCCTTTCACAAAAATACGTTTGTTAATGATTGTTAAAGACTACAACATAAACTTCATACAACTTCAACTCTTTAATCTCCTTTATTTCCTGAATGTTATTTTAACAAATTAGTGTGAACTTAATGTAACTAATTTCCGTTTCCAAAGGAAACGTTTCTCGAATTCAGTCACTTGTGTCGGATGTCAAGTGCATGATAGTTACTGTGATGTACTAGACTGAAATAGTTTTATATCTACATAAAACAAACATTAAACTTGAACTTAAATTAAAGCATAATATCGTATAGAGATGAATCACAAGTGGATTTTTGTATATCAGAAATACCCTTTCCCATTTTTTATAAACCCCATTTCCCGAATCTCACAGGTTTTCAATTTGCTATCCCGTTTTTCTATTTTCAATCCCTACCTGGGAAAATTAAATCCTACTCTGAATCCCCTGATGTTTGTGCAGAAGGCTCATTGTAGTAGAGTCCCATTTGGAGTGAGGCCGGGCGGAGCACTGGCCAGAGCACAATAGATTGTATCGCTGACTTCACACAGATTAGCAAGGTCTGTGATGATATCTGGGCCTCGTCTCATGATGTTGGTTTAAGAAATGCCCTAAGTTGGGATGCATCCTTAATACCGCCGAAATGCGCAATAGGACAAGATTGCCGCAATCCAACTGCTATAAAGCTAAGTCCCGTTCATTTCACCTAGCTATCCTTGGGACCAGGTTGGACCATTCTTGGAGTACTGCTCTAGCCTACGCCACCGCACACCGCTACTCCACCACCAGTGACCATGGTATACTGGCTAATTCAGTCTATCCTACACAAACTTTACTCACTTGACTCCTAATCCACCTGCACACCCGGGTCTTTGGCATTAGACTAAATAGGAGGAACAACTTCATCTTATTGGGGCTATTTGAAAAACCAACATCATGAGACAAGGCCCTGATGGTAGAAAGACAACTTTTTAGCCCAATCCTTATCAATGATTTAGATTTAGATTTAGAAAATATTTTATTCAGGTCAATTACATTTCCACACAAATGAGCATGAATATTCTCAGGACAGCCTGACAACTTTCTGCATCATACCCTTATTTCGAATTCTCGAAATAAAAATCTCAACTCGATTCTATGTATGTATACTCCTCCTTACTCCTGTCTAGTTACATCAACATTTCGCGAATTCTGTTCACAATCATGGTCATGTCCTACTACAAATACATTCATTTTCCAAATCAGTCACATATTGTTATCGCCTGATAGCCTGGAAAAGGACTTTTTACAAATAAAGACAACGGGACCGATAACAAAAAAGAAGGGGTACATTTCAATTTCAAATGATCTAGCTTCCAGGTTGCAATATACAAACCTTGAATCGTGTACTCCTCTTCAAATATTAATGTTCATAATGTATCAATACCGTTTAGAATAATTCGCTCCTCTTTTTGGCACATGCCTATCGTTGCAAGCTTGCTAAGACAATTGTCCTTGCCTTTTCCTCGTGGTGAAATAAGAATCAAAGACAGCAACTGCATGTGGGTTAGGCAAAAGAAAAATAGGTGTGTTTCCGATTTACCCCCCCCCCCACCCCCCACCCCCCACCTAGAAAAACCTTACCCTACCTAAAAAAAAATTTACCATACCTGATTTTTTCAAAATCATATCTTACTTTTTTTGGATTTTTTGACAAAAAAAGCTTATAAAAGCAGGAAAACGGGTTTTCCTAACCCGGAACTGTCAAAAAGCACATTTCCCATGTTTAAAACAACTATTGTTATGAAATAGACATTTTTTTCAATTCCTGGGAGGTGGTTTCCAAAATAAAAATTTTTAAAAAAAAGTTACCCCCCTACCTAGTTTTCAGCAAGATAAATCGGAAAAACACCTATTTTTTTTGGCCTTATGAACCTTTTTATGTGAAGAATTAAATCTCAAATGATATGCTTTTCTTGGCTCCACTTTGTTATCGAAAATAATTCCTTGACTGAATACATTAAACTCTGGCTTAACTTTCCCGTGGATAGCAATAGTATTTGTGAAAACTTAGTAAAACATATGCATGCACATGCTATGAATAACGTCAACCTTGCCAATCAATGGAAACCTAATCGCTGCGCCCTGCCTTATGCCTACGATGGTGGGCCTCAATTATGGAAATGATTGTCGACGTAAGGATGCATTATGCCAATAATAGGCTAGCAGGTAGATATCACAAACACATATAATGTGTGCCTATTATACATGTGACTGTTTGTAGAGTGAGCTTTTCTCCGAACGTTTGCAGTAATGAATAGCTCGGATGTTACCGTGGCAAATCCTAAAGACTGCGGAAAACAAAGTTGCAACTCTGATATATAAGGTGTATCCTGAATAGATATTGTAGACGCAAAACAAAGAAATGTGTTATAGCTAGTGTAAAAACCCCAGTGATTGAAATGCGTCGAGTCAGGGGATATTACAAAAGTATAGACCTTGTCTGCATGGCATTGAAGCAATTTATCTTGAGATAAATGGCGTGGGCCATGATCGGTCATCAGCTGTACAGAACAAATAACAATCTGCGGATTTTAAACTGGACAATTCCCAACCAAAATATACCAATATATGTTCCTGTATCGAGGCACTCTATCTACAATAGACTTCGGCGGGTCCATAAAAAAGGAGAAAAAAAGCCTCCAAGTCACACATAAAGGCGACGGACGCTGAGGATTATCATCGGAGTGAATTCCATCACTCACATTCGAGTTTGAATCCAACCAGAAAATGCAATGATTTGAATACATTTAAATTTCCTGCGCACAAAAAAATCGACAGCGACAAAAATCATCATCAATGAATCCCTTCTCTCTCAATACGTCCACTCCTTTTTGGAAGTGAAATGAACGGACAATAGGGACGTCTAGCCGAATGATTAAACAATCATTTTAGTCGCACCGACCTTACAGTCAGAAAATGGAATCTGTCAGTTGTTGCCTCGGAAATGATTTATATAGTAGTAAGTGACAGATTGTGGAATCCAACAGTCATCGTGAATAAAATTACAATGTGCGTCTCGGCGCCAACTTTGTAGCAATAAATCACAAATGAATAATACAGGCCTTTTATCGGCCAAAGACAAAATGCATTTCATTATCTCTAAGATCATTTTTCGACCCATTTTAGCTAAGTCAGTGCAATAAATTCAAAGTCAGACTAGGCCAGGTCAGGAGCTAATGTAAGGCCCGACTCTATGATATAGAGGCAAATAATCACTATCCTAAATAAACAGAGTGTGTCGGGCAAGACTTGTAAGAGTGATTCTTGGACAATGGAACAAATTAAATGCCTTTGAAATCTGACGTATTGTAGTTGTTGTAATTGCAACAGATTTTCTCAGTTCTTAAAGCCCCATGTCACCCTATAACAGTTTTCTCGCCGGAGGCAAGTCAGCAAGATATAGATTATATTATTCGTATAATAGTTACAGATTAATGATTATAATAAGGGGGACATTAGTTCCTGGACATATCTATTGTATCATTAACCAGAGGGACAGGTTCTATAATAGCCGGGGGTGAATCTGTTTGACAAAGTACAGAAAGATAATTATTTTCATCCTCTTCAGAGGTGAATTTATTGAATTGCATTCGTTTAATGTCTCGTTAGTTTTATTGTGCAAAATGAATTAACCACTTTTGAGTGGTTTGCTGTTTAGAAAGTTTATAGAGAAATATAAAGTTTAAATGATTATATAAAACAATTGTGTTTGTTTGTTTAATAAATTGATTCAACCATAACATTATAAATGATGGATATCATCTGTAGGACCCCATGCGAGGAATACGTTGGGAGAGGTTGATTGAACAGGGCTAGAGTGGATTTATAGAAGACTATCTAAAATTGAATTTCTCCACAACCCAAGATTTCACTTCTAGCTGAATGGTACAACCGCACATGGGGAAATATTGGTGCTTGCTTGATGAATGGCGACTCCCCGCTTTTCCTTGAAAAGCATATCATGGTTCTCATAACAACAGAAACTGTTGGACAACCAATCGGTGTCATGTAGGTAAGCCTTCGCCTTTTCACAGAAAAAGCGGTAGTTGTGTCTTGTCTAGTCCAGACTACACACAACCCTGCCTAGTTCAGATTTGACACTGCCCAAGCACCCGGACACACTGTCTAGTTCAGACCTGACACTATGCAAGGTGGGTCTATATGCTTGGGAGTGTCAGGTCCGAACTGGGCAGTGTGTCCGGGTGTTTGGACAGTGTCAGGTCTGAAGTAGGCAGGGTTGTGTGTCCCGTGCTTGGAGTGTCAGGTCTGAACTATGCGAGGTGTGTCCAGGTGCACATTACACATGTGCATGCCAAGGCTCAGAGAGATTAGTGGTTGCTAGATATATATTAACATTCATTTGATCTCCAAATAATTATTCATATTAATTATATTATGCAGACATGAAACCTTGCATTGTATATTATACTCTTCTTTGGTACTCACTGTTTTCTTTTACTTGTAACCCAGTTCGTATTTCACCAAAAGACAAGATGATGAAAATATGCAACCAATGTGTAGTCTTCAGGGGGAAATCTCGTTTCAAATTTCCATTGTACGATGTTATTCGGAATACAATCGCCCTGAGGTCATGTATAAAATGCGTCATGTGTCCTCATATATTTACTCATAATCTATCTGCGGAAGGGATCATACTTCATTTACTGAACGCAGCCCAAATTCCATTTGCTGGCAATGGTCCAATTCGTCCATTGAATGGCCATCTAATAGATATCCTCCGAAGATGACCCATTTCCGAATTTGTTTTATTTAAAATAGGGAAATAATTAATGATACCTATCAAACCTGCAGTTATTTGAGTAGTTGATGTATTATGTTTCCTCCGACTATGATTGATAATTCTTATTTCATGAATGTTTGTAACAATGCGTTCCATCCCCATCGTTTGCAGTCTCCCAAGTCTTGATTAACTGTTCCTTCATTCACTAAGTCTACTTCAGATGAATTTGGCTGTGGCATAGCTGGGTGACAAGGTAGGTGAGATAAATATCTGCTTGCTCTGCTTAATTGTCTGTGTGTGAATATTAAACACGCCACTCACCAAGTTCTCTATTCTTACTTCACTTTAAAAAATGTTCGCCCAGTTTTGACATATGTTAGCAATGAATCTCTACACCAACTGCTGCTGTTCTATTAGTTATGATCGGCAAAAAGGTTTATGTCGATATTAAAAAAACGTCAATTTGTCCAATCTTTTGCTTCTTTCCATAACAATGAACTAGGGATAAGTAAAAAGACTGTAGTCACAAGGGTCGATTTATTATCATAAAAACACTACACCAAGGCCGATGGTAACATATATAGAATAATAACTTGTTGTGCGTTATTAAACGGAGTGTCATAAGAAGAAAATGTAAAGCCATATATATATATACCCATAAAGCATAGGTCGTGTTTGACTCCACAGTCCGGCAATGATTAATCTGCTCTGAAGTATTTTCCACGAACAACTT
This sequence comes from Sthenelais limicola, assembly GCA_942159475.1. NCBI lineage: Eukaryota > Metazoa > Annelida > Polychaeta > Phyllodocida > Sigalionidae > Sthenelais > Sthenelais limicola. The sequence goes on along the minus strand of OW804100.1, from coordinate 10,276,014 downwards.
CCTAAACTTCCCCAACTTTGCTTAGCTGACAGAGATGCCGAGGAAGTATTCACATTTGGGAAGTCGATTCAATATCAAATAGCCTTTGGTATCTGTCTCACTCGACAGGACAAATGACAAAAATATAGCTAGAATCCTATTGATGGATACCATGCAGCCGACAATCGTAGATCGATCTCAAAGAACTATAACACCAATGTCTCTCCGGAAAAGAATAAAATATGTGCCCATCCCATCTCCTAATTGAACCGATTTATGATTCGCGTTTTTTTATGCATAAGGAATGTCATGGGCGTGGTTTATACACTTCACCATTTAGCCAGTCCGTCGCCGTGCCAAGATAGATCTATCCAGTAAATGGTGTTTTTTTAAAGATTTTTTTAAGACTTTATTTATCCAGGAATTTATAAAAGGGTTTTGGCATTTGCCAGCCCAATTTAATCGAGGATCAAGCTATAGTTGCCTGATGTTCACCTCGATCCTGGCATTTGTACTTAGAAGTATGGTAATGGATATATAAGAACAAAAGCTTTATGGGCGATGATAGAATGAGATGATATGACATGGGGTTTATACATATGAATAAGGGTGAGTTTGATCGTATTCAAAGTAGAATAAGTAACATTAAATTAGGTTAGTGTTCACGATTGTGGTGTTTCTTCTTTTAGAAATATGTGCTTTTTAGTCTGCGTTTGAAGACTATTATTGTGCTTTAAAATATAATAATATTTTCATTGTGCGGTTTAATTTTATTACTGCGCGTCTCACATTTCCATGCTTACCGGTACTCTTTCTTATCACAACTTTCATTATCATTCGCATAGTTCCGTCCTTCTAGTATTTCTCCGCACGCCTATTCCTGTTGGCTTTCTTGTACTCTTCAAGCTTGTGCGTCTTTATTCCTCCTGTGCTTTCCACCTCAGTCCATCGTCCCTGGCCTGTTTTCTCTCCCGCCCAGCTTATCATGCATTCTTTATCATTATCTACTATTAGTTCTCTACTTTTTCGTTTCCCTTTATCCCTGTCATTTTCTGCTCCTTCGTTTTAGCCCTCACTTTTTTGTCCTCTCATTCAGTTCTCCTGCTCCAGTCTCCTCTTTGTGGTTCCTCTTAACTATCCTCTTTGCTTCCTTATTTTGTATTCCTTCTCGATTCTTCTCGGATCTTATTCTGTAGATGCCTTGTGTTATGTTCGTCTTTACCTCTCCGTATAGCACCTCGTTCCGACAAGAGCCCACACACAAACCCACCGATTACTCTTTCGATTAAAAACCTTCTTAGAAACTACATCACGGATGATCATCTTAAAATCCATACACGCATACGATACTATTGATTCTTTTTTCTCCGATGCATGCAGACTGCAAACAGCATTACAAATATTATATTTGTCAAGAATCCCAGCAAACCTATTGGACAAGATTTATACACATTTATTCCTTCCGATGATACTGAATAATATGTAGACATGTATGTAAACATGGCTATGTGCAGCATTAGCTACCCTTGCCTCGTGGCCCAGTCACAATGTGCAATACTGATCAGTCAATATGTATGACATCCCCTGCCACCGTAGGAAGATTATAGAAGTAGATATATACCAATTGTTTTCAGTGATAAAGCAATAGATCTAGAAACTGGCATTGGCTTTGCCAGCGGCAGAGTGATAGATAATGACGAGTGTCACCAATGACAAAGTTGTCTCCAAACCCTTTCCATTTCTCTTTGATAGATTTGGGTCTCCAAACCGGTCCTGTGTCCTTTTGTCACTCTAAGAAAGGGTGTTTGTCATTTGTCACTATGATATTTTTCTTGTCATTTGTCACTACGTAGAAAGGCAATGGTTCATTGTTGATTGAACTTATATTTGTAGTTGAAAGCATTAAAGAAGCATAGGGAACAATTCATTACAATCATCTCTCTAATCATTCTGCTTTAGAAGCGTTGTGTACATTCTCATTTAAGGATTAGTATGTTTTTCATTCTATATTAGATTTACAAAACCTAATAATTATGCATAAGATATGGTGCTACGTTATTCCTAACAGAATTTCATTCAGCTTGGAAATTCTACTACGCATATATATATTATGCAAACGTTAGACTTTGCAGATAGCAGGGAAAGCATACTGTTATCAAAACGCTATACAATATCGATATGCAACCATAATATCTAAAGTACAACCAGTCATTTTCTGACCACATCAACGCTTTATGATATTGCAACCTCTATGCCTACCTAATATAAGGACGTTCCTTTCATTAATTTACTAATATATCCTCCAAAGTACTTTCGTCTTTCCACAGAAGCATAAGGATGGTTCTTTATGTAAAGAACCGTCTAATAGTAATTAAGGCTGACTTATCCCTCTGGTCTAATGCAGGGTGTTCTTAAGCTGTCATACATCGGCTTGTTTTCAAACACCTACATGTAGAAGCCCTGCATTAGGTTGGTTACAAGAAGAGCAAGGAGATCATTTCCGTCCATTAAGGCACAAAAACTCTTGAGACGAAACGAAAGTTCCATTTTTTACCCTCTAAAATCAATTAAGACTGTAACATGAGCTCATAGGATAAGTGTGCCTGCAAGATGGCCTTGACTTGCCTCTCAAGCAGCGCATATGCAATCAATATGCAATTTGCAACTGGCGCATTCTATTCAATTTTCCCGGCAACAGGCTTCTCTAACCCTTTGGTGATTTCATGATTTTGGAGCTCCTTTGGAAATAATGATTTGGAGTAGAACCCAAATGGTGGTAATTATCAATAACTATATTCCTGTATCTCTTTGCCTGCATAGATTTTGGTCAGTTCAAAATCAATTTACCTCTTACATTAAAAACAATAAAATAAGACTCTGGAAGCCATATAAATGTATATATAACTACTTAGTCCAGCATACCCACCTCGAGTTAGATCTGGTACGTGTTATTATCGCTCAAAAATACAAGTTTAGATGTTAAGAAGGCTTTCGATATTGTTTCTTATTCAAAGCTCTTCAATATTATCACAAATTTGTTCAATGTCGCAGAAAAGTAAATACCATTCTTTTTCTTCCATCAGTTTTTCAATACGACGGAATGTTTTTCTTTTTCACAGTTGGAAACCATTTAAAAGGGAAATCCGCCATTGAAATGACAGTATCAAATTCAGAGGCCAGAAATAGAAAGTCATTTAGAACAGGTGAACGTTATTGTGATACAGCCTTTTAATAGCTATTGTGAGATGATCTTAGGTGTCCTGTTTTGTGTTTTCATAGATACTACGATAACTGATTTCATATTTTAATGATGTTCGTAATGTAAATTTTGTTAACATTAAATTTATTTGAGTACAGGCCTGCTTAATTTACAACCGTTTTTCGAGTGTTACCCTCTAAAATGGTTTTTACAATAATCTTTTTTTTTTAATAAATTTTATTGACAAAATTTCACATAGTGATAGTTCTCATTCGTCGAAAGATGCGCTTATTATACTGTTTACAATTTTAAGTTTTAACTTCATTCATTAATCCTCTACTACAATCAGCGAAAGCATTTTGATGTTAAGTATTTAAGTACAATGTTATAATATGATGACTTGATACCCTACATCACTCATTTTCTACATTTTTTTTGCCAAAAATTAAATACATACCCTTTCGGGTCAGTCCACAGAGCATAACATCTTTCGTGGTCAACGAACCCAAGTATTGTAGATGTAATTTTGTAGATGTACATATATTTCGAACCTAGCATGAGTGCTTCATCTACACTCTATAGACAAGTAATTTACAAGTGTCTCAATCTTACTTACTAGAAATGCACATGTTTTTCCAACCAAGCATGAGTGTTTCATCCACACTTTGGACGAAGGAAAGTTTAAAATAAATTTGAAAAAAAAGAACCAGGGAAATCAATATGAATCTGCAATGACATTACTTACAATGTTAAATCATAATCAATAATGTCAGCCGTCATCACGCAGGATGATTTAAGGCAAACTAACTTCAAAGCAATAACACTCTTGCCCAATGACAATTTCTATGTCAAATGAACTCATATTCTTCAGACACCAAATGGTTTCCAATCTGTTGGTAGGAGGACAAGAATTTACAACAAAAGCAAACATAGAAACACGAGGATTGTATACCCTTCACACAAGTGTACATGCTGCATAGCCCACAGCAGTACAATCAGCCTGCACAGGGTACGCATCTGGCACGTCGCTGTGCCTGGTGACCTTGTCATGCATATTAAACGTTCACAAGACGATAGCACATGGTAAGGCCTATGGGCGGGACACTCCCCAGACGTGCCTCTGGGTAACCTGAGGCAGACATATGTAAATGACAAAAGTGATCCCTATTTTGACCTTAAAAATAAAACAAATCCTAGATTTTTGGTAAGTTAGGGAGAAGAAGTGTAGTGCGGTATACTCGATCAAATGTGAAGGTTGCAATGGAAAATATAATATATTTTCCATTGCAACCATATTATGGGTGAAACAGAAAAGTCTATTGAAAGCTGAACGGAGGAAAAAAAATCAATGGAGGAGGAAAATAGAAAGTCACCACTCAGGGAACGTGTCATAAGATCCACCTGGTTAAGGTGGTTGCTTATCAGAGCAAACTCAATGAAAGGAACACCCAGGAGTCAATCCCCATAAACCAGTGGACGTGCATATTGTGTGTGTTCACCATCTTTAATTACACACACACACAATATAATTCTATTCACATTAAAGCCATGTGTTGTCGAGATAAAAAAAAAGACCAATGCCAGGCCTGATATCTATGAGGTAGTATATCTTGTCGGGGTGTAGATGAAATTGATTAAAAATCCGCAGCCGAAACTGGTCCACGAAAACAAATTAGATTAGTTTCAATGTAGGGTATCCTTATACTATCTACCAGATACTCCTCCATCGCCTTCTCAATTCCCCAACTCATCAACCATCACTCTTCTTGCACGCACAAAGGCTTTTGCCAAAGCCCTAATGATCTTCAACAGAAAAATCAGTGATATAGATTTCTCATGTCTGGTCAGTCCTCGTTAATCGACTCTTTGTCTCCACACAAGCATAAAGAATTGGACTTGACCTTTGTGCGTCATATTAAAATTATGGACCTTAGAAGACTAACTTAAATTTGGATTCTCTCTCTCTCTATATATATATATGATAACATGTATTCGTAGAAAATACCATTTAAGCTATTTTTGACAATATGTATCCCTTGTTCGTCTCAGGAAAGCATTGTACACATCATCGATTGGTTCTGCCAACTGCTCAGAATTTAATGTGGCACCTTGCTTGTGGATATACCATGAGAGCGTGATAAGGTTTCGCCCCAGAAAAACAATTCTTGATGTTGCGTAGTACACGGATGAGCCAAGAAGTAAGAAGTAAAACAATCTTCAAACTCATTCACACCGAATATCTATATATATATAGTCATGAAGGAAACTGATATGCAATGTAATTATGACTTTGGCCTCAATTGTTCAACCACAATGGCAAAAACTATTATACGTTGGTGACAACGTATCGTCGCATGCAACGCAGAGACTCACATTAGATTTTCACATTCGACAAAAACTTTAATTTTAAATTATTGATGTTACTTGCAATGCAGTTCATCGTGTGTATGTCCATATATATGCATATCTATCCTCGAATACTCAAATACTCATGAATTGGGTGATAAACTGTGGAGGCATTTACAAAACAGCTCCCGTCTGTCCACTGTATTGACATATAGGATTGATATACTATCAAACTCATCTCGTTTTCATTAAGAACATAGAATCCTCCCTTACCAATTCTATCCTAAAATTGTATGTGGATGTATATAGGCATTACAACTATTATTTTGTTTAACAAATTCTTTATTCAGATTATTTTTTACAAGTAGTATCGGTCCTTCGACCGGTTTTCGTTCTTCCCTGAGTATGTATCTAAATTAATATATTCACTTGTTTAGTTGATGATTTTGACATAGAGCTTAGATAATATACATAGTAAATATATCAAACCACTCTAGTAAGATACAAACAGAAATAGACAAACTATGCCATTCCAAATTCAATGCCCAGCCTGTCAATCACCCTAAACAACCCGCAATTATCTGCTATCCAATACAAATGACTATAGGTTTCCTAATATAATGAATTAAGCTACCAACCCTAGACTGAATGCTAGGTCAAATGCTCACCGTAGTGACATTAAAGGATTGATACTATTTACTGTTATGTTTGTTACATCAAGTTGCATAGTGTTACATAGTGAAATGAGTCGTGAGAGACTCATACCAGACAGAGTTAGACTGCAAATCTGAAATAGCGATTCCCCACTGCCTAGTCAAGAATAGAGGCTCGTGGGTAATTTCAGCCGGAAGGGAAGCATTTGTTTATACTCAATAACTGTGGTGTCCAACAGCTCTCAATGGACGCAAGGAGGACCCCACTTTAAATGATATTTTATTGATAGAAAAACATACAGTGTCATCACCAAACTTGAGGATATGTCAGACAAAATCTGCTGTGTATAGCACCTGAATGTGGCTTTGTAATGACCCTTGGATTCGCGTGAGGAGCAGAATAAAAACACATGTAGACAATGTCTAATATTAATATTCTGGCTTTACTACAACATAGAGGAGAACCTCATCAAATCGCATATGCCAACAGCAAGGTTTGTTTATAAGAATGAATAGAAGTAGGCCTATACTGGAAATAATGCAGAAAAGTAGAGCGCTGAAGAACAGCTCTCTCTCTCTCTCTCTAGCAGCCGAAACGTGCCGGATCCTGTATTCGCAAGGCTGCGACGACCCACGTATTCCTGCGCTCTAAGGTCACTTTTTGATTTCACAGAGTAGTAGTATGTGGAAATGTGTCCATAGGCGCGGCACTACAGCTTGAGTATGGGATGAGTACAGCCGTGCATATAACAGCGGCTCGTGAGCCCATACTCACCAGTGGATAGGCATATACCTTGCATCTGACCGCGCCACCCATTCAAGCATGCATATGGTCGGTGGCCCATACTCAACAGCCGCGGCCCATACTCAACAGCCGCGGCCCATACTCAGCAGCCGCGGCCCATACTCAGCCATATCAATACTTTTTGATACGCACAGCCACTTCGAGGGGCTGATGACGTCAGCAGTGATCAGGCAATCAGATCCCGCTTCCCACCACATTCATACCCACAACTAAGAGTACAGCCGCAGCAGTGTATATAGAAAAATCGGGTGAGATGATAATCTTTTCAAGAGTATGCACACAGAGGCAGGCAAACCCATGAACTAATATATGCAAGGTTCAGCGGCCAGTGTCCCTGCTCACCATACGCAGCGCGCAAGGCCATACACAGCAATGGATAGAGCCCTTAAGCACATCCCGCACTGAGCATGACCTCCTAGAGGCAAACAACATTGCAGCACAGGGGATATTGGTTTGGCACAAGGTATATGATGCTGATATACTTATACTCGATGTGTTACAGCATCTTAGTTTAAAGGGCAGTCTTGAAGACCTATCCCTCTATACATGATATAGGCCTACATATAATATTTTGGTATTATAATAATATAATACTAGCAAATACCCGTGCTATGCACGGGATTTGCTAGTGGGACAGTGGGGCCCACATCTTCATCTCTCCTTGTTCCCTCTCCCACCACTTTCTCTTTCAACTTGTCTCTGTAACTTAGTATCTGTATTAACATTCATACCTCAAATGGAACCCTGATATGATGCTTTGTTTGGTCCCTGTCATCCCTGTGATGCTCGCTGTCCCACTCCCGCTCCCTGTCCCTGTCCCACTCCCGCTCCCTGTCCCTGTCCCGCTCCCACTCCCTCTCCCGCTTCCTCGCCCTCTCCCTCTACAGGGCCGTTGTAGGGATCCTATTGCATTATACATGTTTCTCAGATGGGGCATATTCAAATGAGGTCAGAAGTGGGTCAGCTTTGTATTTCCTGTTGTGTTGCTGTAGTTCATTATACTTGTTCCTCTGATGGGGTTTTAAACCCTCTTTTAACCCAAATCTATCCAAAAGAATTTCATGACACATAGCGGAATGGCTTTGTACCATGTGTGGCATGGTGCACCTCAAAGATTTCAGCAATCTGTTCATCGGTTTCAGAGAAGATAGGGGAAATAACGGATTTGACGCTATCCTATTAAGATATAGATACAATGAATGTTGTGCAACACTTGTGAAGTTCTATGTGTGTGAACGTAGCTAAAAGACCCTCCGCTCCCTTTGAACTGCTACGTACCATGTACTGAGAGATGGAACTCTCTCCCAGCGACGGTGTATCTCACCTCGCTACAGTCTATGACGTCATAGACAGGTGCACAGGTATCCAGGTGTGATGTCAGACAAACACCTGAGATTTGCACCCATCATTAAAAAATGATATAATAATGGATATAGGGCCTAATTCCCAAAAGATGAATTAATTGATGGTACAAAAATAAAAACATTGTTGTTTATTATTTTAGTCATCCACCTAGCAACCATTGCTAGGTTAAGTGTTGGGAGGGCCCCTTCCACCATCACTGATGGTGTTTGGCACAACATGGTTTCGCCCCTTTGATGGGGTCATCAGGCAGATTAGGGAAACTACAGGAAAATTATTCCCAGAGAATAGTAACAGAAAAATTATGATAAATATACATTTACTATTTATATTGCCTGTGAAGGAAAAAGTCTATTTAAGCCACTGTCTGGGATGTAGCCCAGTCAGTTGCTTGGTGTGGGCTGCATATTATGGCCAAAAAAAACTTGTGAAGTTCTACCTCTACCTCCCTTTTTAAAGAGTCTGCCTTCTGTTCATTCTGGTTATAGAAGTAAAGAGCCTCTGGACAGTACTTAGCACTCACAAGCCTGGGTCCTCTTTCCTATGGTGTATTTTAAGAACCTTTCAAAGCAAGGACTTATACTTATTCATACCCAGAATAGCAAGACTGCAAAGAGCAATGTTCTTGGTGTCTATATCATTTAATACATTTAATACGAGCAGGAATAGCCACTCTTTGCACAATGCTCCTAACTTTTCCTATTCGTAGATCTACACGTTCGTGGATGTACTCTGTAGCTAAGTGAGGGCCCAGTCAAAAAGAGTGGTATTCCACAGAATGACGTCATGCTTTGGTGGTATTCCAACCTTCTGACCCGGCCAAGTGTACCTATTTGTGTTGGGATAATTGTGACAGGAGTTTGATTGACAGGCGACACACACACACACATATATATATATATATATATATATATAATATATATATATAGACTAGGCAGATCAATGAATCTGCCACGAGCCACGATGATAAAAATCGGAGTAAAATAAACAATCCACATTGGAAACCTTCAATACATTATTTTAACCCATTATCTAGTGATAGGCCTATATATCAACAGATATATTTTGGACCCCATCAAGTTAGGAATGAATATGCTTAGAACAACCCCGCAGGTCATGATCACTCACTGTCCGGTTCAAACGCCAGGAGAAACGACCCACAAATGGACCTAAAATTTCAGACATCTTCCACCAATCCGGATGTAAATTTTAGAGATGTGTTGTTGGAAACCATATCGAAGTATCGTTTCAGTACACTTCACTGGCCCTTCATTTCCTGTGTTTTCTATGCTATATCGTAGCAGGGTTATTACATAAAAACAATTCTTGTATACCTCCAGAAGCCATAGCGTGATGTGGGAAATGAAAATTATAAGCTCTTGCCAGTGGGTCGGCTACTTGGCTCCAGACCTACAATCACTCCTGCAGTTGGGAGGTATCTCTTGCTATCAATCCCTGCGGGGATTGCGCGACAGGGCAATTACTAGTTTGCCACAACGTTCAGCAGGAGGTACGAAACTTATACTTGCCTGTGTTAGGTGTGAACAAATCCTCCTACACTGGCGTCACACCCACTGATCGCAGGGTATCTCTGGCTGATCTGTCACACCGGCTACATCCGCTGCGTGGTCCAATGATACGGACAATGAGTGTTTTTAAGGAATAATAATACAATACGCCACCCACACTAAATACTGGTTTTACCGGGGAAGTCATATTTGCGCCACGCTTTGTCTATAAAATAAAACCGATGGAAATGTGTCCGTGATCACATGAAAAAACAGGTGCGTGGGAAGAATACGTTGTGTCCTTGGATGATAAGTAAGACAAATTAAAGTAATGCGTGACTGTCATGAACAAACGAATCCTTGAACGAATCCATCTATGAACAATGCTGGCGATGTTTTGATAGAAATTCTGGATAATTTCTTTAGGTTGAAGTTATCAAAAAGGAATCCTTCTAACATTGAGGCACACAAGCGATGCAACACACAAATGTGGCAAGTCGGGAAGTAAGCCATCTGAAAGTCAAAGGAGGACAATGATATTGCAAAGAAATCCATTTATGTAACCGTCATGTAAACGAGTGATAAGCCCCGGCTGTTAATATTGATGCAGGAAAAATGTTAGATTCTGATCTCTGTTCCATCGTTTTTCTTTCGCCTGGAGCCATTTCAAGCATTGGCAACTGTTCCATTTGCTAGATAATATCTATAATTACAGAACCGCTATAGCTTCTTCGACACAGGGCCAATCTATCCAGTGTATATGGTGCAGTTTGTGATGGAATTTACGGCCGAATAGAATTGATAATTCTGAAATATGCGACTCTTCCATTGATAATTTAATATTAAGATGCATCCGATACAAAGTATGATTACCAAGCAACAGTTGATTACTGTTTATTAAAAAGACGGTTGGTAGTATGACTGAGAGGTTATTTGCAATCACGAATTTACAATTCAACATCCAAACATGAATAAATAATTAACTTCATGCCTCCTTGGTGTGCATATCTCACATGCTCTCGTGTTCTGCCTTTCAGAATCACTAGTTTTCCCACAGCGAGAGCTCGCCCACTTCAATACTAATAGTCCATTAACTTTCCTGAAATTAATTTCTGTTCACAAAAAATAATATTGCCTCCCATCGTCATGAACAAAACGTCACAAAGTCAGCAGGAAATTCGATCCCACGTATCCAATTCTTATCAGAAATAAAAGATTTGAAAAGGATGATCAGTAACTTGAGTAGGAGCATCACACTAGCAATCATGAAAAGTTTAAGACTTTTGTATTTATAAATGAAATATGGACGCTAAATTGGAAATGAATACTTTATTGCCTATAAATAATGTAACATAGCTGATTTACAGAGAGTAATCCAAGAGCTTAAAATGTAGTAAACACAGCACACTTAACAATAACTAGGATGATTTTTCTGACCAGGTTTTAATTTAACACCTCTTGACACTACACTAAATAGCACGACCACTCGGCATAGTTTCATTGCGTAACTAGTTGATTGCACAAACTTGCAAGTTACAACAATTATAGTCTATCTGGGTATCCATGCCCAAATGCATTATCACAGCTATCGCCAAAAAAGGCTACATTAACACTAGGTTACCCCCACTTAAAATAGCATCAATTAGAATAGTGTTATCAATCACTTAATTAATATGGTTAATGGCAAAATTACGTCCTCAATTTATGGATTGGTGTATTATTGTTACGTATATATGCTTTCTAATAATTTCACTAATATTTAAGTAAGTTTTAAGCAAAACACATTCCTATTATCTAACATAATACTAGCCAAAACTAAAGACAATGAACTTTCGGCTTTCGTCAGAAAGGCAGTCGATTTAAAAGGCAAATTCTAAATTGTTTGCCACATAATTTAAGATAATATCACATTCCTTTAATTAGATTAAAACATTGGTTAGTTTTATTCCACCAGCAAGAGACTCTTACAGAGCTCTTCTTCAAGTTCAGTATTACCATTATTTACATACATACATACATACATACATGTGCAGTTTTGTCAATGACGATTAACAAGTCTTCAGTAGTATATACCATTCAGGAAATTGTCTACACAGAATCTTTTCCGAACCTTTATTGAGACTTCGACTGACAACACATCAACGGAAAGGACGGGTGGTTGTCTGGTGAGGAGCAGACCGTGGTAGTATGAATAAACTATATCGGAACCAGAGTTACATTAATTAAGGGTGTACTATAGAGAGAAATCAAGAGCGTAGTAGATGGGAGTAGATGTCGTAAAATCGACCACGTGCTTAAACCCGTTTTGCTGATTTGTTAGAGAGTCTCTCCACATCCCGCATGGCTTCCTGCATTATTTCATTAGCGTTAAGGACTACACTGCTGGCATTCTGCATCGATGTTGCTCTCACTATATTGTAGCGATTCTGAATCTGTAAAAGAGCAAATAAAATATGAATATTAATGAGAGTATAATGACTTCCTGGCAGCGTTCATTTGATTGTCCTTCTTCAAGTAGGAATGTTTTTGAATGTAGAAAGGTATGAATTAAAGAGGATTTAAAACGTGACATTTCATCAATAGAAACACAAAGAATAGCTTTTCCAATGTGTATCATCGCTCTGAAAACCTCATATGTATTGATAATTGCAAGGGTTTCTGTGAACCCAAATGAATTGAGGTAATAATAATTATCTTTAGTGAGAATAACAACGGTCTTAAAATCTAATTCAACAGGATTTGTTTGGTTGTATTTAAGAATACTTTATACAAGTAAGTTACAGGTCTACGAAGTACATGTCATATCAGTTGTCCAAGCTCCATCGATACCTTTGTAAAACCAAGAGCTTTCCCATGCACATCGCACGCAGACTATAATGAATGAAAGTAGTTTTCAAGTTACGATACGGTAGTTCTTTTTTCGAGCCACCTGTCAAATAAAGTCCTACTTTCACATCAACTTGTGGGTGCTAAATCAAACTAGGTGTAACCACCCCCAGCAGTAAATTGTAACCTAGGGGCTTTTACAGTCGGGAGAGGGGAACACCTATGGATGCCAATTCAATTAGATTGTGATCTCTCTCAAGTAAAGTTCCAGAGGTACCTTAGCCTCCCTGAGGAGAGACGCCAATCTAGTTCAAGAGAAGCCAAGGGCAACTTAAATACTCTTCAAACATTGTGCGGAAAAGCACCGAACTTAAGAACACAAAACAGTTTGTCAATAGCCGAGGGGCCTGCATTAGAAATTAACTTCTTTTTATGGAGAAGCTAGACGGCTGGCGAATGACTGACTGTCTACGTCAGTAACCTTCATCTCTGCTGTTTTTCGTTGTAGGGAGGAGGGCGAAACTATTTTTTCTTAATGTCAAGGTTTTGGTCTGTTCAATAACACAAGACATATATATAATGGACCGCTTCGACATTTCATAATGTGCCAGTCAGATCAGGCATAATTACGAGAAACAATAAGAAGTTCATGGATGCATCCTTTATTCTTATTCTTATTCTAAGTCTATTCATCAGTTTGTTCCTTAATTACATCGCGAAATTAAAAGATTTTCAGCAATGACACTGAACCCATACGTTCATCAACTGTGGAATGTTTGCGTAATATCGAGATACGTTTTAAGCTCTACCCATTGAATCTTTGTAGATGAACAAAGACAATGGCAGCTTTGCTAAATAGCTCTAAATCGATTGGCCGCTATTAAAACCTATACGGCTAAATCTGGTTGTTCTATTAAAAGTCATCCTAACCCTTAGTTAAAGCCATGCATTAAGGCGAATGATATTTGCACCAATTTCAAGTCATTCTTGTATGCTTGGTAAGATGCCGATTATGATTGACTGGGTACTGAAATTGAGACCACCTATAGTGTATAACTTGTATTGGTTTATTATAGACAATTCGTGTTCACACCCCACGTATTAATTATAGCGAATAATGCCCGTCATCGGTTATAAACCACGTGGCCATGAACTGGTATTAATTACTCAAGATTAAATCAACGTGAAATTCTGCAACTTGAAGCGTTAAATTCATGGCATGTCCTCTTCATATTGCTTGGCAGTTTCTGAGGCTATTGAAAAAGCTTTTAACGCTTAAACTTAGTATTCTGTCCCTTCTCTGGCACGAATACTTCTTGCCCTTCTTTTTACTCCAGGTTCTCAAATCTATGTCAATTTATTCTAAATCAGCACTAGCATCGTTGGCTCGTGCAATTTTCACATGAACATATTGACGCCAAGGAAACAAGCCGGCATAATTGTCCTGTTATTAGTCGTTTCTTATTTAAAAGAAGATCTGTCGCTTTCCCAAGAATGTTACAGTTAAATGAGACGCGCTATCTCATTTAATCTTTCTCATCGCCTCTAGATGCCAAAGTATTGATGTCTTGACTGTAAGGATGCATATATATGGGTCTATCTACAGTACTATATCTTGAGAAGAGCTGCGTTCGTGTGGTCAACTATAATACAAACCCATCTAACTCCAGGGTTTCTTCCACATCAAATATTTGCCAAGAGAGTGGAGAACTAGATTAAGGAATTTTCACGTTTAGCCCATTGCGCCGGTCCCAAATATGTTACTTTCGTTTTGTACCACGGTGCACGGGTCGACGTTAGTATTTATCAAGGGATGGTAAAACACGTAACATTAAAATTCACGACCACCGGCGACAGGGACACAAAGTTAATCTTGACGAAGAGAGTTATTACGCATCTGAAACAAATTACAAAGTTATAGGGCAAATCATTTCATATAAATCTGAGGCTTTATCTGAAATGACCACTTAAAGTCCTGGCCCATGTCTAGTTTAGGACTGAAACCAGATTATGACAGTACACTGATGAAAAGCAAAGGCGAATCATTTCTTGTATATGACCCACCATATAAGATGGAATAGGCATTAGTGAAGACATGAGATGAATTTAAACATTTCATATCTCTGGCATACCCCAGCAAGAATGAGATTCGCAGAAGCCATTTGTCCTCAGGATGCTTCATTTTCTACTTGAGCTAGCACGACGATGTATCATAAATTAGATAGTATCTCCCAGACATCTACAGAACCTTGGTGACAATAATGAGGATTTCTATACCCAGCTAGCAATATTTACTTTATATCATTGCTCAAATCCGCAACTTGTATGATATCAAACCATCAAAAAGTAATAAATTGATTAAAGCCAAAATCAAGGTGACGGTACAGGTGTGGGTAGCATGTAGCGCAGGCCACACGACATAAATAAGCACTGCACGAAGCTGTTACAATGACAATGCGAATTGTGAAGCAACATTGCGCTCCACATGCGTTCCATAACCTAAAGGGTAATTCGCTTTGTTTAGAGCTGGGAATGACGAGCAGGGGGAGATGGGGAAGCAGCGAGAGAATAAAGGGAAATTAAATGTACGTGAGCACAATGTAACTCCATGAACTTCTTCTTCACGTGCATGGGACGCCATGCAAACATAGCCACAACTTGCATGATCTGATAAGCTATATGCTTCTATAGTCTCATGGTTTAGGAACATTAATCGACTTAGCGACGATCCATAACTGAGAATCTCTTGAAACGAGTTAAAGCTACATTCTCTGCTATTACGAAAAAACAACTCAATATTCTGCTGCATATATGCTATATAAGAATTAGAAGTATAATCGACCAAGGGATTGCTCAGTAAGTAGAATGTGACGAACTTGTGCCCCCAGCATTAGCACAGATTGTATTCATTGTCAGCACAAGTCAGGTTACAGACACAGTAATTAAGAAACCTAGCAATAACATGTTCAACCACTCACAATTCCCAATACTTAGCTATGAAAAGGAATACTTTCTGGACGATAATGAGAGAAACCAACAAAATGATCCCATTATTGCATAATAGGCCCAGTGCACTTGTGTCTGCCATAGAGACCAGAGGCACATTTAGTAAATACTACATTTATATGGTTTCTCGGGGAGTCCTTTCTGGGCTAATAGGCCTGAGTGAGTCGTTAGGAACCCAGAAGCCCAGCAGGGCTAGGAAGCTTGTTTGCCTGTTATATCTCACTCAACTCTTTTATTGGCGGAGAAGAAATAAAGCACCATCATCTGATCCGGTGTCTAGCAATGGGGTATAAACTTTCACTAGAGAGAAACGTCAATACATTTCCACTAATAACCAACCTTTACAACTAACATTATAGTATGCCAGTTGGGGGCAGTGAATATGGGAAAATATTGTATGCCCTATGAACAATATGGTCTATGTTTTGACCTATTGAATTTGATCTCGGCTGCACCAAATGGTCGTATATTGTCACCTTGGTGGGTTACGTATTAGGAGGCTTATAAATGGTAATCTTTAGTTTAAACCTGTTGTTAGGTAATGAGTAGGCCTACGCCATACCAACCAATTGGGAGAATCCTGTTATAGCATGGAACACGTCATGCTCCATCTATTATTGCAGTCTTTACTAAAATGCACACAGGAGGCTGTAAACATGCACAGGTTCATAACCCCACTTAACAACACCACCTTTGGAGGAACTGAAACTAGATGAACAGGTGCCGTGTCCAGCTGATAAGCCGTAAGGGTAAAACACAATCTCAGGACCACATCACTGGAACAAAAGCCTCCCCACTACACTGCCTCCCTTAATTACGGGAAACCAATGTAAACCTCCTACAGCCTAAAAACACCATGTGAAGTCGCTTGTCATGTCCAGCACCACTTATGTATGATACTTTTCTTTAGACACATACCGGGTCTTGCATACCTCCAGTTAATTCACTAAATAATGCCGGCAAACCCTAGAGTAACGTTATTCCAATGGATGTAAACACTGACAGACATTTCATTTAGCTACTAGTCC
The DNA here is from genome assembly GCA_942159475.1 of Sthenelais limicola. NCBI lineage: Eukaryota > Metazoa > Annelida > Polychaeta > Phyllodocida > Sigalionidae > Sthenelais > Sthenelais limicola. The sequence continues at coordinate 10,259,302 of OW804100.1, read as the reverse complement.
AGTCCCATGCACATATCGTCCCACACATCAAGAGTCGGCCCTATGCCTACCCATCCATTCAAACACACTCTAGATCAGCAGTAGAATGAAGCCTAAAACTCTCAACCTTGGGAACTAGCTCTGTGGCAGAGCGTCCGCCTCCCACACGCAAGGTTGCACGTTCGAAACAAGCTCACAGCTGCTATTTATTTTCTCGCGCAGGGTGCCATGTAGGCGGTATGACAATAGAACCTACATGGCTTAGTAGGCGGGTGGGTGGGCTCTATGTAGAGGTGTGGGGAAGGCAGGAAATCTTTTAAATAGCCTAAGGTTTCATTATCTGCTCAATAATATAATATCCTAGTAATAATTTAAAGAGTTCTATAAGGGCTTCAAATCTATTACGGCCAGCTACCATGCACTTTCTGGTGGGACACGCTCTCCTGGACTTACAGCGACAAACACCTTTGTTAAAAGGCCCTCAGGGTAATTCTCAGCTAAAAGGACTGTCGCACCTTCCACCATAGATAGCGGTATTACTACAAAAGTGATCATTCCAACGTTCATTTGAAGCAATTACTTATATGTCAAAAAAATTAAAGGTCCTGACCACAACGTATATGCAATAAGGGAAATCTCGTCCTAAATAATTATGGTGTTTGATGTCTAATAAGGAAGATACAAGGGCAATCACAACAGGCACTTCTAAGCGAGTGCATTCATGCACATGCTACTGTGAGGTGGGTGGGGTCAAGAGAGAAACCAGCCCAGGCAATGAACGTATGTATGTGTTACACACTATCGCTCAGTATTTACAACCAACTCTCGGCGGAATACTTACTGGACTTTGCAACCTCATGTAATGGGCGAACAACCCATATATAACTATTATTAGTCCGTCAAGTTCTGACACACTATTGTGCAACCTTGAACTATCACGAGGCTAATTTATTCATCGGTAACTCAAGGACTAACGGTGAGACAATGATTAGGCAGGAGGGATTTAGACCATATTTGATTATCTTGTATTTTGGAATAATCTAATTACGATGCATTCTGTTTAGTCCTATAGGGAGTTTTCATTCAGATATTTTTAATTACTAACACATAGTCGACCCTTTGCTGATTCTGATTCTATTTTGATTACCAAATATGACCAGCCTATTAACGTCAGAGCTTGTCCCATCCATCCACTAATAAAGTCCTTTTAGACCTTAGCGAACTTGTCTAGCTCGCACATGTAGTATCACTTTAGTATTCTCCCGATACCAATCAACCGCTTGTCTACTGGAGTTATCTGAGCGCAACAGCCATACTCCAATTGGATTTTAAGGCTTGTCTTTGTCTTTTGAAATATTCCCACCGTCTATTTCACCTAGGATTTTGCACTCGATTCCCCTCCATTGAGATTACGAAATGAACTAGAATCATTTCATTATTATTCTATTACTGTGTTGCTGTTTTAAAGTATTCACAACTTGTGTCAGCTTATTTCAGTTACTTTCCGTTTCTAACTACACAACCGAAGTGAAGCGTAGCGAATCGTTGCGAACTTGTTTATATAATTCGCACCATGCAGACTGTACTCAGAAAGCGCTTCGAAGCGCTTTCACTAAGTCGGTTCTATTCAGACTACAAGCATGGTCGCTGTACACTTTCCTATGTGTTTATAAGATCGATGACGCCGATGACGATGACGCTTCGGTTCCATTCACACTAGCAGAATTAGCACTGAGAAAGCGAAGTGAAGCGAAGCGGTTTATATAATTCACCTCAAGTAGGTGGATTGTAGAAACCACTTCACTTCACTTTGGATTCGGTTTGGAAGCGCTTAAGAGTGCAGTGTGAATAGAACCGACCTCTAGGAAGCGCTTCGAAGCGCTTTGAGAGGTGTAGTGTGAAAGGTAACCCATGGTCAAGTGACAATTATTGTCATGTATAAGAGTATAATATCCTGACTCTTATTGTGGATGCACGTTGCCTCCTGCAGCTCCACAGATGCCGGCGCCAGACCACCACATTGACCATCAATTCTCATTATTGTAATTTCGCAGAATCGATCTAATAATTGCCTGATTTATGCCAGTAAACCATATACTCACGTGCGTTTATGCATTTTGCCACAATTAATCATATAACTATGGTTCATTCTGGAGGGTTTAAATCATGGATTGACTTATGTGAACAAGGCAAACAACTGGAGAAGTCTAATGCAAATAGGCAAACGAGTTGCAGGTAACAATTACTGTATACAACCTGATGTGTCATTTGCATGAAATTATCCCTTTCTGATCTAACATCCGTATCCTATAATTTCTATAGCGAGATGTCTCATTCTAGTGAATGAGTGACATTAACGTCTTCAATATAAACAAAGCTGTTCAAAGCCTATTTGTAACCTCTGCTGATTGACCTCAAATCCAGGATTACATAAGAACATAGCTACTTTCATGATCCAGTTTCCGCAGGTCGTGTAAGCAAGGTCCTAGCTGGTCCCCATTTGAATGGTATGTTGAAATTGTACTTGGATGTAAATAAACTTCGTTACAACAGACAACGTATTGAGTGCGATCAGTAGACCCCAGTATAAACAGTAGATGTGGCTATAAAATATCGGAAATTTGCATAAATCTACCGTAACTAGAGACAAGTGGAGAGCACAGATAGGTCCAAGGGCCACAATGAACCTCTTTATGAAACTCAGCATTCGTGAGTTTGTTTCCCTTTTTCTCAAAACTAAGGGACAAAAATGAATAGTTAGAAGCTGTTTTTCTTTCAATTTTTAGGTTAGTTTGGTTTGTTAGAACTTAAAGATCTCAGAGGTATAGACAGGGCTAGACAATTTTATTGAAATAGTCCACAGACTTGTGAAATTTTAGTCTATTTTTAATCGCACCGACTACTCGGACTAGTATTCATGTCCTAGCGTTTGCACACAAACACCGGGATTGCTATAGAATAGCTTTGTTTCTCATTACTGGCTCAGACTATCGGAATACCTACCCCGGGCTGAAGCAATCTGTATAATTGTTATTCAACTTACACGACGTTCTCATATAACTAATCGTTTGGATGCCTTAAACCATCCCACTTTCAGTATGCGATACATATACATGTACAGTTTTTGATGCAACCTGCTATGCCCTCATTCGACTAGAGTTTTTTTCTAAGCTATATCTTAGAGTAATATGGAACATATGACTCTAAGGTTATATCCTTTAACATCAACATATATGAAGATACGTGTATCATCATCCAAAAACAATCATTAATTCATTTTAATATCGCGAACTTAACTCCTACAAAATGTATTTATAAATTTATACTTAATTCAGGGCTCATTGTAGAATAATTTCGAAGAATATTCATGTTAAATATTCATCGCTAATTGTGACATTATACATTCATGGGAATCAGGGTAATATATCTGGTGGTGTTTTAAAACCTCAGAATAAATATTCACGAAGTCATTTTGTCATAGCCTCTAGACCCTCAAATACAAATCCAACATCGTAATTAAAGCACAAAATTATTATACAATAGGCCCTCTATGCCGAGATAATGTGAGTAATGCTGACTGAAGATAAGCTCTACATTTGAAGATTCCTTTATCTGGAAAAATATAATTGAAGTGGAGAAGAGTAAACAGGAATACAGGAATACATAATTATAGTAAGGAAACGGAATAACCATTAATAGTATAACTGCAATATGTACAAAATGGGCACTATGGGTTGCCCTGCTACCTGCTGAATAGGAAGATCCGCCATCTTGCAACTCGGGGTCGTCATAGTTATATGATTGATGGAGCTAAGGCGTAAATATAGCACATGTTCAACAAACCCTTGTGAAATGATATAGGCCATAGATGAGAATGAACTTTCAGTCGAATTAAATGTCAAAAAACAACAAACATAAAATCAAGACTGTATTGTTAATAACTACGTAAGTCCTGTATGCCAATTTATGGAGGTGGGTGATTTGAAATTCAAAATCAATTCGGAAAATATTGGGATATTAAATGTCAGCGGCCTACGCTCGGGGACCATATTGTTAAGATTGAACCGACCTCCATTTCATCAGGACACAAAACATTGTCAGGTAAAGCATAATACATGTGGGGAAGCACCATGTTTAGGGAGCGTGTAGTCATAAAAAAACACACACATAACCTTTTTTGAACAATCACACATTGAGCATTACAAAGCCTCCTCATCTGGCCTAAGGTTAAAAGGCAATAGTGGGAACAAATTAGTTCCTACTGTTCCCTTACGAAGCCTTTTTCTTACCTCTTTCAGGAGGCGAGGAGCTTCCTTGACAAGATCCCCGTGGGCGGGTTCAGGTCGTTTGATGACATCTGCAAGCTTCGCCTCAACCACTGTGCCTCGGTCCCTCAGCGAGCTCAGCACCTCCTGCGCCATAACGGTTTTTGATTTTGGCTTGGGGGGTTTGGGAGCTTGGGGCTGGAAACAATAGAAGTGAAGACAGTGTGAGAGCATGTAGGATAATTTGTTAAAAATGTGAGTGAGACGTCTTACATTGGACGATGATACCAGTGGCAGGCCTGGTATTGATGAGCGGGATGCTAAGTGGCCTTGAGTGGAACTATTACTTGAGGCGTATGAAGAGCATGGGGGGAAATAGAGCGTCCTTTAACATTATCCTAGTTGGGGAACATCGATTAACAATTGTCATTTTCAGACGAGAGTGTTTTGTATTTTAATGTCATCTAATTCGATCTGTATAACTCTTTGAACAATACCACTAAATGTATTATTAGAACTAGACGAGGTATCACCTAATTGGATTATCCTAGCTATGTAAGCAATTAATTTCTGGGATTGATTGCATAATTTTAATCACAACGGGCATGTACAATGTTGTAGAAACAATTTAAAGGCAATTTTCTTAAGGTTCGCGTTGAATGTTGCGAGTGAATTAACTATATGGATAGCTGACAGCTAATCCATTTCTCGATTTCAATCTTATAGATAAGGAAACGGGCCACGACACACAATGAACACATTTATGCACTTCATGTTTAAGGATCTTAAATTGATATGTTCTGTTTATTCGGTTTCGTGTCTGGCGGAATATTCATCTACGCATATGCCATATATTATATCTATATGGTCGAAGCTTCCCACGCCCCAAGAGCTCAAGGAAAAGATTAAACAACGGGTAATAAATTATATATAGTTTGAGAAAGTTATTCTAGATTGTATTATATATATCTGCTTACACAATAAATGGATATCATTTCACTGACGATGCCGGGAACAATACAGATTTGCTGCGGAAGACGAGAGTGTTCATTACAACGAAAGTGAAATTTTGTTTCCATTTTTATAAGAAAAGAAAATGATTCTCGTTTCGAAAACCATTTTAAATTTCAAAATCTTAAGAACTCTCGTCTTTCGTAATAGTTTACCAAAGTATACTAAATAAATTTGCATCCAATAATACTTCTGAAATGTATGATTATGTAAATGTAAAAAATGTATTTCACTTAAGATATTGTGGTCTATTGGGAAGAGAAACGTTGGCCACTGTCTACAAGGCCTCGAGTGTAATCAGAATATATCAGATTTAATCAGTGCCACCGTGAATCGTGATATATGACAGACCAGTTATATACGTAGGCATGTTTGGTATTAGATCGATGGATGTGACTTGTCGATGATGAATCTGAGAAAGTTTTCCACACAAATGTCATTGTTACAAAGGTTACACAAAGCTGGATGTAGGGATGGATTTCATTGATATTTACCCGGTATATAGACTCTTCTTAAATAAACAGGACAAATGTACTTGGCCTTTCGGGGAATAATTTTTTTACCATTTGTAATAAGGTTTTCTGTAACTAAAGTAAGTTATCTTTAAGAAGAGTTCATTATGTAATTTATCGTAGGATTTTGCTTAGTAAACAATCCTTCGACATTTAAGGCTCCGAAAACATTTAAGGCTCCGAAAACGAAAAGATTAATTAACTTGGGAGTAATTGAAAAGCATTGATAAATATGTAGAGTCACGTTAGTCGAGCTTATATTTGGTTACCTTTGGGAATTGTCATTACTTGATCAAACTAAGATTGCCAAAAATAAGAACTAAATAGATATTTTCAATCTTCCCAGCGCGAGAGGTATTGTAAATTCCTCGAAATGAAACAGGATGCAATCAAAATTTACATCATGAGTCTTCGCGATACTTGCCAATCGCATTTGCCAGCCAACGCTAAATATCCAGGGCTTTGTTGCACAATGAATTTCCACGAACATGCAGCCAAGGAGTTAAATCGTGGTAGATCTTTGGTTAAGAACGACCAGGATTAGAAACGATCAGGCTCTGTTGCACAAGGACCCATCATAAGTCTGCACGTTCTCAAGTTGCACACTCTTGCTCGTACCTATACATGCAATACGGTAATGATCAACAGGTAACCTGTAGACTCCAGGGGACTTCCTTTTATGACGTCACAATGCTAGGTGTTTCCCATCCCCATTCTCTAATTATAAAACATTTACCCACAAATAGACCCCTCAATCACTGTCCCTGACTGCTGCTGTCCTTTCTAAAACAACACTCAAATATCCATAATTGATCATTGGTTGATCCTGGCCAATTTAGGGCCCACTCACCCTCCGGCCCTCTGGCCTTCCCTCCCTCCCTGCCTCTGAGGACTAGTACAGATTACCAACGAGTAGCTGTTGCACGACAGATTCGTGGGTTCACGTTCGTACATAATCGTGAGAACATAGACAAATATCTGGGTGAAAATGGTGTTGCACAAGCCAAAGTTAGGACCACCCTTAGGGTTGTCCTAAGTCTGTTCGTTACCATTATGGGCACATATATAAATAATTTCTTCATTAATTTCCACACATAAATAAATAAAAACAATATAGTAAGTGTTTGTACAGTGATTCTTGATCTTTTTAAAACATTTAGGTATTTGTGGGAAATAGGCCTGCTCTTGCCTGCTCGTTCATTCCCAAAGATCAAGCCCCTGGTTATGTTGTAGGTGAGAGAGTGTGTGTGTGAGTGTGTGAGAGTGTGTGAATGAAGGCTTTAATTGTTTTGTTTGTGCATGTGTGCAAGCTAGGACGATGCAGATGCATCAACCCACAACCAATGCTATCTACTTGAGTACTATTATTAGAAAGGATAGGACGAAATATACCATGATAGTGAGGTCATAAGATGGAATTCCTCTGGATTATACTGGTTACACATTGGTACCGTATTGTGTGTAAAGGTACAAGTAATAGTATAGGGCTTGAGAACGAGTAGGAGTAGGAAAGATTAGGATCAGCCCTTGTGCAACAGAGTCTGTTCTTTTCTAATCTTAACTGTTCTTAACCAAAGATCAAGCCAAGATCAACCACGATTGAATTCCTTGGTTGCACGTTCGTGGCAAAAAGCCTGGTCTATTCCTATCTTTAGCCCTTCAATGTCTCTGCTGGGCCACTGAATGCTACTCACCATTCTAATAATAGTGCCATAACCTGCACACACATAAACAAACCAATCAAACCCTTCACGCATACACTTTTCTCAGGCAAATTATTGTATGATCTCACGAGTATGCACGAACGTGAACCCACGAATTGGTTGTGCAACCAGTTCTCGTCAGTAACCCAAAGAACGAACGCGATTGGGTATGATTAGGGAATGATCTAGACATTGAGACACTGTACGAACGAACAACAAAGATTGGGATACGAGCAGCATTGTGCAACAAAGCCCAGAGGTATTAGCTCTGAGAAACAATTCCATGTAGTTCGTGATGTCTGTGGTCTTGTGCGCTTAAAATATCTCATCTCATTTATATATATAAGCTTGTATAAAAAGGGTTAAGATTAATATGAAGTATAAAAGCGGTCATGGTTATATGGGGATATGTCATGATCAGGCTATGTTAAGCCATGCTGGCTACCAAACCTCGCCCTCTTGCTTCACTCCTGATTGTGCTGCTAGCAACACATGCTTAGAATGTTTTACTTTCATGGTATTGTACAAATTTAAACTATGTCGTCATGCACTCTTTTTAGTGACTGAAAATGAACAGCGTATTCATATTTAGGTACGATGATTAGTTATGCCTCTTTATGTCATGTAGTTTACATGATTATGATTATAACGCAAACAAGATGAGTGAGAATTAATACAACACTCATTGAAATAAGGACAATTCACTATTATATTGCTTTACATATTGCATTAAAGATGAAAATGCTTCAACGCTGTTCATTTCGATGTAAGTCATAGTCATAATAAGTTCAATAGAAGGGTGGAAGCTAAGACCCCCCCCCCCCCCGCACACACACACACCTAGATTCACCCCCTCACCAACAACCAGTCATCCTGATGTTAAGATTCAACATTAATCTTTTCTCGCAGTTTATAATATCTAGGGACGATCCGCTAAAAACACGTTCAAGCAAATGTCAAAGTTCTATCGCTCCTGTTGAAAGAAATAAGAAAGGGATATTGTATTTCCACTCCTTAAAGTAAAATCATCGAATGTTCAATGGAAGGAATTTCCGTAGGAGTTGAGCCAAAAGTCCCTTGGTTCACCAACTATTTCGACACGAAACATTTTTTCAAACCGTTTGTCAGATCCTAAAGGCTCGATTTCATTTCGATTCAAAGTCCACGAATGTTGTAGTAGAAATGAGTGCTTGTATTGCTTGTCGCGGTTGATGCTTACGATATTTCAGTTATTTCAGTTCACTCTCAGGTATATTAATGTGCTGTTACACAGATTCACCAGATGTTTTAAAATATGTACGGTTGAACATTTGATTTATATTCATATATGTTCTGAAATATGTCAAAGGCAGTTCCGCCGTAAAATCTTTCTGTAAGCATTGTTTATTTCGAGAGTCATTAAACTCATACAGCGGGGTCGGGGGTTGTCGTCGCCGAAAAATCATATCTTTATATTATGGCTTCGTTTATATCTCTTCTCGAGTATTAAAGCAGAAAAGATGTGTTACTCAAGTAGTACCATCAAACTGTGCCTAAGAGAAGTAATAGTAATTTACGAACATGGTCGTCACATTCGATCAAAATATCGTGATACAGACTCTTTGATCTGATCTTAAAATATGGCTATAAACCTTTCCATAACGCCGAATGAGGGGAAATTGATAAATACATTCTCAAATTTAACTTCAAATCTTTCATAATATTACAAACAATTCTATTAACTTTATGTTATGTTTTTTTTCTGTTGTTCCCTCAAATTACTTATCAGTTTGAAGAGATGCTTCTTTTGTATAGAATGGGTATTGGATGTATTCCTTTACAAGTGTATAAGGCAGATAGAGGAAACATCCACCCATGTTTCAATACACGGTAGCTTCTAGGCTATCGAATGGCGTAAACGGAAACACATATCGCTCTTTCCCATCGGTGTTATTTTATTATATATGTCCTCTCATAATATCACAGAGGTAAGGTTTCCACATTCTGACTTCAGCCCACATGGAAGCTTAATAGAAATAGGAATACTTTTCTATTTCTACATGTATATACATTTCCACGTGAAACATATCAACAGGTTCCTGACTCCGTATACCTTTGCATTCTTTCAAAGTAACCTGTATAAATTTCCCCAGTAATAAATAAAACTAGCAAATACCTGTGCTACACACGGAATTTGCCAGTGGAACAGACGGGCCCACATCTTCATCTCTCGTTGTTCCCTCTCCCACCAGCTGTCTATTTCAACTTCTCTCTGTAACTTAGTACCCATATTAACATTCATACCCAAATGGGACCATTCAAAGATGTTTCTTTTGGTCACTGTTGTGCAACAGATACAGATTCAGAGGCAACATGAGATAGACACAGAGGGCTGGAGCCGAGGCAAAGGAACAGTAGTAGGCTATGTAATGAAATGATGGAAATGGAACTGTGCAAATGTGTGTGAAAAGTGGTAAACTTGAGGGTTTTACAATAGTAACACAGACTTGTCATGAAAAGTTAGAAATTAAATTCTGTAGACACAATAGTTAACAGTAAACTACTGCAAGCATTAATTAATTAATCTGAAGGACTGTTACCTGTAACAGTCACTGATATTGTTATCTAAGCACAAGGGAGGAGGCAGGAGGAGAGGGAAGTAGTGGGAGGGGAAGCGGGGGGAGAAGCAGGAGGAGAGGGGATTCCCCACTATTGGTGATGGAGGTACATTAACCCATTCAAGGCCGGGGCAGGAAGCACATAATATTGTCTAACTGACAGGTCCATGTTTCCTCCATTTTGGGGTTCAGGATGGGTATGAATAAACTTGAGCTTTTATGATTAGGGAAAATCTTATTAATATATTTAATATGCAAAATATTGCATCATTTAACATATAGATAGATTATCTGTCATCATTATTTCACCATAATTGCTAAAAAAAATATTATTGAATTTTTTGTTTAAAAGAATTTCCAATGAATGGACAATCATGAGTCAGAGGGTTTGATATAAGAGATACAAGAGGAGGTGGAAATAATAAAGAAAAGATAACGGATGTATGTGGTTGAACAAGAGAAAGGGTTTAAGAAGGAGAATGGTGGAGGTGGGGAGAGGCAGACCGAATGTCAGAGATAGAGACAGGGAGGGAGACAGGGAAATTGAGAGAAATCGATATGGAGACAGAGACAGGGAAAGACAATACTATTAGAGTAATTCTGCAGTGCCCATCTTTCCTGACGTTGGAGGCACAGAGCATTGCACCACTTGGGCTGGTTGTTCAGTTTAAGGTCGACCCACACATGGCTGATTTTAAGCCGATTTGAATGCCGATTTGAATCCCGATTTGGGTCTACCGGTGATCCATAGGATTTCATTTCAAATCGGAAGACTCTTCGGCGCATTTTTTTTCTCCCGATTGCGTTTTTATCTCCCGATTCAAGTATATTTTGACAAATCCTTTTTTTTTTTTTTTTTTTTTTTTTTTGGTGGATGGGTTCCAGCCTGGACGTCATAGTGGGGTGACGTCATAGCATGGTAGCAAGAGGGGAGGTCCGCAGTGTTTTTGTTTGGTCGCACACATTTTGACAAATCCTGGCCGATTTGAGATCCGCCCCGATTTTGTGTCTTCATATTTGAAATCAGGGCTGGTCTTAGACTATTTGTCCATATGTGGATCTACCCCCGACTAGTCAGGATCCAGCTACCCCGACTAATTGGGGGGCCTTCCCGACTGCTCAGGAGTCCTCTCCCGATGATCCAATATATTGGATCATCGGGGCAATACTCCCGATTTGTCTTAGGATTTTAAAATATTAGTAATTCTAGCAGGCAGGCATCTTTGAATGACTATAACATTTTGGAGTATCAAAAAGATTTTTTCACTTTTATAATGCTCACTTCTCCTTCTGCTCAGGCCGACAGTTTTTTTTAGGTCAACGTTACTAGAGTTTTTTTTTACACGAAAATGAGTCACAAATCGAGAATCGGCCCTGAAATCGGCCCTGAAATCGGCCCAGAATCGTACATATGTGGACCAAGGCAAGAATCGTGGGGGGGGGGGGGGGGGGGGGGGTCAAATTTGGCATGTTTGGGTGTGAAAACAAGTCCTGATTTCACATCATAGAGAGTGCTGAAGTCGATTTGACACCTACTATTTGTCATACGAGCTCGTTTTAGTGGTGCAACAAATCGTACATGTGTCCACCACTTTAAAGGGAGTTGATGGTGAGTCAGTTACTATGACAACATGTTCATTCTAAAGGGGTACCCACACAGAGCTCATTCTATGGCGGATAAGATGTCTACGATTTAATTCCAACCCCCGATTAGTCGTAGGATCCTAAGACTAATCGTAGGACCAATCGTGCTACTATTTGTTCCCCGATTTGGAGGTCACAGGGCTGATTTCACCGCCGATTCGCCGATATTTAGTCGTACGATTTGGACATAGAAAAGAAATGGATTTTTTCAGTTCTACGATCTGTCTTACCAGTGTGGGTTGTGTCCCGAGCAGTCGTGGCTTTTCATATAATGGTCTACGACAGATCGGGAGAGGTCCCATAACATTCCATTTAATGCAAAGTCGTGGCCAAACCCCCGATTTAGTTAAAATATGATTTTTGTATTTGTGAAAAATAAATTCCGACACTATTTTTTTTTTACTGAAAGCTGTAACTTCTAAGCTATTAGGGGTACAATAACGTGTCATACATCAAATGAAAGGTAATTTTGTTGTCTACAAATGATTTAATATGCAAAAAACTGTAGGATTGATATTTTGGTCGGTATTCAAGAAAATGTGAGATATTATATTAAATATATATTACTCTATACACATTCCAGCAAAAATAAATTCTGTTTCAATTGGTGGTGGATTCAGCCAAAACAGATGCATAGGTACTTTAAAATTGCTTTGTGAACTGTGATTTTTTAAAAGAAGCAAGTTAAATCGTGGTGAAGTCATCCCAGTGTGGGTTGACTTTACCAGGATTTCACTTTTTCCCTGAATCAGGCCAGATTTTGGGCCTGTGTGGGTCGAAAAAAGTCATCCGATTCTGTTTTTTTTACACGATTGGCACCACGATCAATTGTAGACTTTGAAATCGTACGATTTCACAAACCGATCCAGTGTGGGTACCCCTTTATGACGCAGCATTGAACCTGCGTTCTTCTATAAAGTTGGACGTAAACAGGTGGACGTAAAAGTAGTGGCTGTAGATTGAAACTGAAACCGTTTTTTAACCCTTATTTTCTAGGAAATCGCCCATAACACATAGTGGAATGGCTTCCCAATATGCCAAAGCATGTCCACACGGTTGCGGCAAACCCTCCAGCAGTTGCGGAGGAGATGCAGAGAATCACACACTTCTCTTACAGAATTAATATTATAGGTAATAGAGATCAAGCACTATAATTATATTAGACATTTAATCAATCTACATTTAGATTAGATATTGGGCTATCAAAATATGGACAGCTAATACCAATCCAGTGTCGTATCTTAGTGCCTCACTATTTTAATTAATTTAACTCTCTGATCAATACTGCAACGATCTCACCATAAACAGTTGATTATACTATATTTTCTAACGGGCCTCCATAATGAATTACTGTCTGATGGCTCACATTCTCCGGGGTTCTTCAAACAGGTTGCAACTGTCACCCAAGTCACACATATCCTAAAGCCGGGCCCACACATTCAAGAACTCACAATTCGTACGAATTGGGGACTCACAACAATTCGTGAACGAATTGTTAACACAATTGGTGACTCTTTACATCTTTGTCATAGAGAGCAACATCAAAAATCGCAAATGTTGATAGATTACTTCTATTCCACTACCACCACCACCACCACCACCTCCTCCTTTTCCTCCTCCTCCTATGTTACCAAATCAGGAATTATTACAGATTACAGTCATTGGATCACTTTCGGTGATTTGCCGTTTGGAAGAAATGAAATTATATGAGCAATTAGAAAGGCCAAAGCAGGATATCAAATGCAAAGTTTGAGATGAATCCGCAAAAATGAGAGCAATTATAAGACTGCTTATAGACCCTATAAAAACTGGCATAAACCTGGCAAATGAAGATGAGACATTTTAGGATTGAAATATTGTTTCTTAAGCATTTAATGAGATTTCCCCCTTTTTGGGGCAAGGATTAGCCACCAAACATCCACCAGTCATCCCCAACGAAGCAGTAAAACTAGGGGGTCTACATCATAATGACGTTAAATCCCCAGGCAGCCCCGAAATATCTAAATTCGGTAGTTTTTGCCTGAGATGTAGAAAGACTCATTGCAAAGATAGATATTTCGAAGAACCCTGGCATGGAAGGTGTACCAGCTAATATACCCGGATATTGAAATCCGCTTTGAAAATTCTTTCAGTTTAGTTTTGTCATATTATAAACACCTCTTTAGAGCAAGGACTATTGACTTATTCTCCGTTGGGAGCAAGATATAACTCTTCTTTTACATAGAGACAACAAGGTGTATTTATTTTTAAAATAATTCTCGGGAAGTCAAAATAAGTTGAAGAATTACTATGAACATATAGCGACTACGGGAGAGGAGGCACACACAGTTACTGAAGTGGATTTTCAGCTATCATTTCATTATGGACAGCCTGATAACAGATAACTTAATAAAGCAGGGGCCGGTTGCACAACAAATTTCAACAAACGAACAGGATCGCGTCTTCGCTGGGGCCTAAGAACGAGCAGGAATAGCCAGACTTATATATAACTTTCTGTTGCACAATGTCGTCTGCTTCTAAACTATTCTAATCTTATGTCTGCACGTTCGTGGAAACGTCTGCTCGCACGTGGGCACCCAGTCAATAGTTGGAGCATTACATAGACCTGACGTCATGCATTGGGTGTAGTCGGACATTCTTACCCGGACACATGCCTATAAGTTAGTAGTGTATTCAAAGTGTGATTCTGGAATGGTACCAATATGGGCTGTTGGCGTAAACATTGTATTGTTGTTTGTTTTCAGGTGTATTGATTAAGTAATCTATTTTATTTTTATATCAAGATAAATCTATATTTATATCAAGATAAACATTGTTGATTTTACTTTATTTTATCTCAAAATGCAAACCACAAATAATCGTCAGCCAAATTATTGAATAGTTTCCATAAAGAATCCACACTAATTATTTGTTGTGTACGATATCCAATGCTCATGTGAATGCTCCGCACATAGTTGTAAAACCCTTTTTACTAGCTGCACGTACAGAGCTATTACTTTCAGGGTGGTTTCCTTTGGTGCTGAGTGAGGTTACCTGGGTATTCGATTTTCTTAAATATTTTTTCAAAGAAGTGAATTCAGCCTATTTCGTCTGCTGCAACGAACCGATTTGCGGCAACTGTAACTTTGACCATCACTGTGTACGACATCCAATGCTACGCACATAGTTGTAAAACCCTTTTTACTAGCTACACGTACAGCAGGGCTCTAACTTTCAAGATGGCTTAATTGTGTCTCGAGTGAGGTTACCTGGGTATTGGATTTACCTAATTATTGTTTTCAAACAAGTTGAATTAAATGTATTTTGTCTGCTCCAACGAACTGATTTGCTTTTCTATTTATAGGGGGAGGGGAAGAGGACAGGGAATGGAGAAGGAGGGTGGAAGGGGCAAGGGCTTTCTGGGGAAGGGACAAAAAGGGAAAGGTATGTGGGGGAGGGACAATGACAAGGAAAAGGGTAGAGTGGGTAGGAGAATTATAAAGGTGGGAGTGAAAACGATTAGGAGAAGCAATGGAGGAATTGAATACATGCTCAGGAGTACTACCCGTTTCAGACGGGGGGCATCTAGTTATAATTAATTACAGTGTCACTCATCTGTATCACAACAATAGCTCGTAGATCAAACTAATTCGTTAAAAAAATAGTAAGGTCGAAACTACTGATTGCTCATATAGAGGTTTCCAAGCAGGTATTCCTGAGACATAATATCGGGACACTCGATTTACTCGGAGTCTCCTCACTAATTAAAAAACACGGGTATCCATTACAGTTTAACGATTTACAAGGCAGGAGTTATTTGGACAAATGGATGAAATGAGAGCTCTAGTATCGTTGACCTTCCTTGAAACTTTTATTTAAGAGAGCCTTGAATTCAGCGGAATGAAATAGAAGTCAATGACAATGGCAAACCCATGTTCTATGTCGGATCTAGCTTGTGTTTATAAGATCATTTGCCTATTGACGAGCAAATATCTCGTGCAATACGTACTCCTTCCTGATGCATATCATGTACTAGGAGGATGGATTCTATACCTGCAACACCAACTAATGAGTGAGCGCATCATGCAGATAAACACTTTACTTGGGAGCATAGTGGATATAGAGTTACATACTCCATCACATCTACATCATGATTGCTGATTAACATATCAGCTTCTTCACAGCATACGCAAGGGTATGCATACATATCCGAAACAGTAGATGACAAGATACGTGATATAGATAACAGGGTAATATGTCTCTTGTCATTATAGCTCCAATTGTCCCATCACAAGGCCAATGCATTACATCTCTTATATTGCCAATAGGGTTCTAGGACATTCCCCCGCCAACATTCTCCCCGCCGACCACCTCCCAGACCTACTCTCCCCGCTGCATTCTCTCCGATATACATTTTCCCCACCAGACATTTTCCCCGCCAAATGACCTCCCCGCCGACATTTTCCCCGCCGATTTATGTTAAGTTTTGTCATTAATTTTCCCCGCCTGCATTCTCCCCACCCTTTTTTTAAATTCTGCACCGCAAGGTTAGTTTTCCCCTGCCTCCGTTCTCCCTGCCGATCATTTGGTGCATTGTTTATTAAAACCAACCTAGTAGAAATGACAATAGCAATCACTGAAAAATCGAAAAATCTTTATAATATCTTTGATTGTTTATATCACAGATGAATGCGCGTACATTGCAGTGCATGTAGTGGTTGTGTAGAATTTGCTGCTTGGAGAGAAAAATGAATAATATGAAAAAATAATAATAGCTCAACCAGTACTATTCTTCACAATATGTTTGATTATTTATGTTGTATTTTAGGAGTTTGATATGCTTATATTGCAATTCATGTACTACTTAAAAATCTGTAGTACAAGATTTTGTGTATTTGTGTGGAGAGCAGAATAAAACAAATTAACAACCCCGTCAATATTCATCATAATATGTTTGATTATTTACGTTGTGGTGTATGAGTTTGGTATGGTTATACTGCCGTTCATGTAGTAGAAATTGTGCATTTGTGTGAAGAGAATAAGAAGTAAATACAAAACAAATCCAAATGCGCTTTCCTGTAAACAATCTACCAACACATTTGTATCATTCCTAAGTTTTTCATGTACATTCCAACGATGGACAATTTATTTCAATATAGTCAATCCAACCAATGCACTATATGTAATTATATTCTGACACCCTGCCCTATTATGCTTATGATTAGGTCGACTCAAGTTTTCTATATGTGATGTGTTTCAGGAAAATGAGTCATAAGTCGCAAAAACTACATTTTGAGATACCATTAGATTTGAAAAGATGAGATCAAGGGGATTCCAATGATAGTAAACAGTCTAATAATCTTATAAGTATTTCTAGATTTTAAGTTTGATATTTTCGTTTTTGAAAAAAACCCTTTCCAATATTTCTGGGGGTCAATGAACAGTAAAGTAACTAAATATATATAGTATCCATATCCATGTCCATATGAGGACCTTTAAAACTAAAGGATATATTACATAGATTGTCCTGAAATTTGATACACCGATTGATAGAAGTCTAAGTGATAAACTCCCCAAAAATCAGAACATTCCAATAATGCGATCTAGTAAAAAAAACCCTTTGAAAAATATCAATTTTGCGACTTATGACTCATTTCCCAGAAACACATCACATATGATATCCATATGCATGGCGTGACACAATCAGAGCAATCAATCTTATTTCGTGCTTATCTGTTAGTGCAATATGTTATCTTAGGATAAGTTTACATTGCCATCTCAATAATTCTTCTCGAAATGTTGAAACCAACTAATGATATATTGGAACATAACAATCCCATACACAGTTCATATCACGTCGGAGTACATGAGAATGAGGCATTGAGACAACTGTTATACTACAACTGTCATACCTATAGTGTCCAAGTGCATCTTCTCAAATATAAAATGACCATTGTAAAAAGGCCTTTGTAGAATGTTCTTTGGATTATCGACAAAATGATCCCTAATTGGTTCCCGAATGAATTGTAAGAAGATGGCCAAAGGAAATTGCTTTTATTTCAAAGCGAGCAAAGGTAATCAATATCAATAATGTGAGATTGGCCGTAAAACATGATTTTCCTGAGGAAAAAACACATACCTTAAATTCCCGCCCTTCTCAATTGACGAGATTGACTAATTAGGGATTTGTGAGCTGCAGAACCCTGAGCGGATATTGGGGCCATCGACGCCCTTTACTTCCCAAAAGACGCTACTGTATATCAAACCAACTGCCAATCAAACCCGGTGTTCCTTTCAACCACGCCCACCGTCATCCTACACATCCATTCGCCATTCAAACCTCATCCGCCCACCACTAACCACCTGTGGACAGTTTCTTTTCTGGGATTGATCAATTATCCATTTTGATTGCGTCCAATAAAATAGTTTCTGAGCGTTTACGGTCAAAGCTTGTTCTATCTGCTTCCTTAAGTTAGGCGTGGGCAGTGGATGCATGTATAGAATCCTAGTTATACCTCATTGTGTCATTGTATCCAGTAGAAGTATTGTATTGTGCACTTGTGTCCATGGTGTAATATACCGTGCAGGTTATGATTCTGCATCGCCTATTAGAAAGATTCCTAATCGATATTTTCTTTCTACTGCATCTGACCTTAGCGTCGTATTGGGAGATTCAATCTAGGAAAAGTCATTTTCATAAGTTATATGGAACTCTATTGATGAGTTTGCGGGAGACGGCCCACTCCGGTCTTTAGTACACACTACATTAGATAGACGAGCAAGCAGCCTCAGCGGACATACCCTGGCTGGGGCTGGTCTCATGGCGCACACCCTTAATACAAGACTTGCATGTTTCTATAGTGAGCAATCGTGTCTAATATGATTGATTTATTATTTAGACATTTCCTTTCATAACAGTAAAATTAAAAGAATTGCACAAATTCTAACTTCGGTCCCTCAACATACAAATCTTATAGAAAAGTGTTTTTGCTGGCAGATTTGTTGCCTGAACCCGAAGGTTATTCATGATTACACAATTAGTATCAGCCGATGTTAATCAAATAAATTACAGGTGTTTGCAGGCGGCGCGAATCCCTATCCACTATTAACTCTCCATCGACTAATGAATACTATAGTGGTGCACCCCAAGTTAGGGACTAAAACTTATAAAGTTGCCTTGACTTATTTCATATGATTCACGATAACTTTATGAGTTTTCATAATAGAATAATATATGATATGTCAAATAAAAGATTAAACATGACACTTTTTAGAATCGCATAGAGGCCCATATTTTTTACTCAAACAACATTTTTCACTGGCTCCCTTAAGGGCACAAGCCTTTGCTGTGTTATGTCACAAACTATATTTTCGGAATCGCAAAATATTTCTCATTTCTATATACTGGAGTACATATTTTAGGGTAAATTTAGACCTAATGTATACATACATGACAATGCGATAAAGCTCTTGAACGATTTCAATATGTATGGCCAAATGCTATGAATGACAAGAACTGTATTTTCTATCTAATCGTGGGGAAAAAAAATTCTTTGATTCCTTACTTAGAAATACAATATGTGGAGTCAATCTATTTTAAAATTTTATTTAATTCTCACTTTTAATTAAAGATACCCCCGCTCCATCTTTTAATCAAAGTTTGATATATATATGCAGGCATGATAGTCTTTTATTTTTTAAACAAATACCAGAAAGTCCTATGGTACAATTAAAATAAGACCGTTTGGAGGAAAATATTCCATTTTAAGGTTCTAACTTCGAATGATACAAAAATCACTTGAAACTTAGACAAAATTCAGGCTCCTAGTATCAATCTTATGTCCTATGAACAAAGAAAACAAGTTAATTTCCAAGGATTTAAAAAAAGAAAAGGGCAATAAAGCAAAGTCTCCAACTTAGGGTGTAGCACTATAGTGGATGGTAAAAGCAAAACCGATTCATAAATTATTGATATTTCCCACCGATCTATGGGCAATAATCAAGGATGTTTTTATTCACCTTTCTAAAATTGAGTCGACAACTCCGGAAGGTTATGCCTAATAGCTACCCAGGTTTCACAAACTATTATTTTTTGCAGGAAAATTAACCTGTCTGTCCCAGATTCTAACCATTCATGATAAATATACGAGTAAGAATTAAAACAGATATGTAAACATTTATTCAAACAGTTGGACTGTTACCGAAAAGCTAGCGGCCGAGATTACAAATCTGGACATAATTGGGAAGGCGATATGCAAGAGGTAATGGTAATAAGCCAATTGGAGAGTAGATAAAATACTCAGGTCATATTCACCATGCATCCAAAGCTTCCCTATGGGAGTTTGCCAAAATCAATAATTAGCAATCTGACCGACGCCAAATGGACTTTGGTCAGAGGCTAATACGGCTTGTTGGGAATTTGTTTCCCAGAAGACTCGACTTTTTCAAAATGTTTAATTGGTTTAAGTCACATCGGTGTCTTGAATTTGAAGAAGTCTCAAGGAGTTCTCAATAAAATTTCATAAAATGATGCAAACTTAAGGAATTTCCAGGGCCCAGTCAATAGATAAAACGTAATGCTCTCCTCAAAGTTTTTGTGTGGGTCAGCCCTCCCAGCCTTTCTTCTGATTCAAGTCCTGCGCGTTGGTAATGTGATAAAATTACGAATATTCTGACAGTAGGCGCACGATCCAAAATAATGGCCATTGTTATAAACATTTGTGGGTTTTTTTAATTCCGGGGAAGAATTAGAGCACTCTGTCCCTGCGAACGCATAATGCAAATTATAACTGCAACCCACTGGAGATAACCCCGGTTAATTCCCGCGTCAACCCAGCTTATTATTTTTTATAATTTTCATAGCGATTCAACACACTTGATGAAGAGAACTCGAATTAGGTGGAGATCGAAAGATTTAAGACCTGTCATTAAATTGAATTCAACACAGATGGTAAGCCACAGAATAATGCTGCAGGTCTTATAGGTTGATCACTAACAAGTGATAAATCTTCCACAATTACCTCATACAAACACTTTATGTTTCATTTCATATTGAATGACATTGCGATTAAATACACGTATGGAAAAGCAATTTTACACGAAAATTATGACCAAATGTAAACTATTATACTACTGAGAGAGAACAGATGCAATCAGATAGTTTGGGTAATAAAGTGATTTTTAAAATAGACATTAATATTATATAATACAATAAGATTTAAAATATTATAGAAAGATGGTAGGCATGAATAACTAGACCAGAGAAACAATCTCGTGGCAAACCACTCGCTATTAATTTCTTCAGGGTTGATGCCCCAGATTTGATAAAGGAAAATCCTGGAGGATGGAGGCTGGAGCCCGTGGGATGAGTCTGGTGGTTGATGGGTTTGGGGGAGGAGGGATGGACTATCGAGTACAACCTGAGGGGTTCATTCGTGACAAGCGATACTCGCCCCATCTCCCGATATGTATACACTTATCTATCATTCAAAGAGGAAACCATATCCCCAGGCGCATCATTCCTCGCCCACTTCTTTAAGCAAGTCTCCAAATTTACCTTTTCCGGGAAGTAGCCATGGTTAATATTTTGTCATTTAATGCATTTACATTTTCGCGTATAAAATTCTTTGTCAAAAATTTGTTTTAAAAGGAAACTTTAGAGGGCGGCGATAACGGCCAAAGTTCAATGGCGAGACAATCACTTGACTAAGTCAGGATGTGCCCGCTTTAGGACATTATTGCTACTAAATATTAAATATGCAGAGAATTCAAGTCCATTTAATATTGCAGAAAAGCATTATAGAAGCATAATGGGAGACAATAACCAGTTTCGGGATTCAACGCCATCTTTGCTTTGGAAATTGTATCAAGTTCTGGCAACAAAAAGTGAGATTCCGATTTCTGCCTGAGCGGTAGAGCCGGGGCCAGGAGCTCTCCCAGCCCTGCCAGTAATTCTCAAGAGGACATGATGTCAACCAATATGACTGAAACATCTCCCAGCAGCACCGAGAGATCTAAAAGAAAGGTCAAGTCAATGCCTCAACTTACATTACTTTACTTGAAAGCATATCTTGTTACTATTGACGAGGGCTCGGCCATACTTCTAGGAAAGGACTACTCGAATTTCACCTAGACTGGGGCCTTAAAGAACTGAAGCTCTCAGTATCAAGATGATTCCTTGCTATTTTGAGACAATTAGTTGGTCCTTCGTAATAATTCAGACGAAAAGGTTTGCCTTCATCTGATAATTAATGGGTGTTCCAGACCTTCTCTTTCTCTTGTGAAAGCTTTCAATTCGTCATCTGAAGTTGCGATGTTTTTTGTCTTGAACAATTTGAAACTCGTTCATACTTTAGAACTTGGTGGACAGTTACATTATTCCATCTGATTCCATAAACATCAATAGTCCTTGGGTCTAAGATACGGTAGGTTAAAACCATTCACGCAAAACTGACATGTCGTGATTTTACGAAACGCTAGTAAGGCCAAAAAAGGCAATAGTTAAAAGTAGTTTCAAATTATATTATGTCAACAAATCCCTTTTTCACCTTCAACCTTCTCATTGGCCTTTCAATTTCCAAATTTATTGGATTAATCAGATATATTTCTTACAGGTTTAAATATTGGTTAGATTATTCACTTCAATGTACCTTTATCCGCACTTCCTTCACTAGAGGATCAGATGGGACATCAGACAATATATCAAGTAACATTGGTAGGCAAGTTTAGCATTTGCCTACAACTGAATAAGCTTAAAACTTCCAGTCACGTTAGTTCATTAAAAATGGAACCAAGAAGTAAACTAGTGTGAAATAAAAGCTGTTTTTAGTCAAATTGTCAGGTATTTGAATAGAAACCTGAAGCACATTTCTTGATACCGCGTACACAAATAGTTGTGTTCTTTACTCGGGCTCATTTCCACCGTGTGAGAAGCCACTCTTTTCTACTCCGATGTCCATCAACACTTACAGGCTCGCAAAGGGAACAGATACTAATCCCCGGGGTAAACACTGGTATTGTATTAAAAAAAAGAAATATTTACATTAAAATTCACATTGAATACAAAAAAAGATTTACAAAATAAACATGTCTGATATGTGTCAGATCTTTTCATGAGAAGCCTTGGAGATGAAGATATTCATGTCCATATAGATATGTATACTTCTCCATTCTTATACAGTGATTAAGTACGCCAGGAGAATAATAAATATCCGACATATTGTCATTTATCACGGGTTTCTTCCCCCGCCTCATATTGACAAAATTATTCCTGAAAAAATCCTGAAAAAATTGCATTAACGGCAGAACACAGATTTGAGTAGAGATAATGTAGAGAGCGGATGATGATAATAATAATACCACCATCCGCAGCTTTTATTATATGTAGGGGATAGAAAGATTTATCTCCGACAACATTATGTGTTGTTAGTAGTACACAAAAGAAACCTAGAAGTGCAATTTGGCCCTAAGAGCTTGGTGAATATATTCCCTGATATCGTAATACATAAAATGTTTGGTTTTGTAGAATACATCATTGTGATGCGTTTCAGGAACATGAGTCATAAGTCGCAAAAATAGATTTTGAGACACCATTATATTTGAAAAGAGGAGATCAAGCCGATTCCAATGGTGGTAAACATTGAGGACATTGAATAAGTATTTCTATATTTTAAGTTTGATATTTTTATTTCTGAAAAAAAAAGTTTTCGATATTTTGGGGTAAATAATTACTAGTAAAGTAGGTAAATGTACTCCATAGGATGATCTTAGAAATGTATAAATATATTTAATACACTATTCTGAAATTTGGTGCATGTATTGATAAGACCTATCTGACTAGATACTCCAAAAATGAAAACATTTCAAAAAGGAGATCTTGTGAATAAATGGCTTTTAAAAATATCAATTTTGCGACTTGTAATTCATTTTCCTGAAACACATTACATATATGAGTCAAAGAGAGGCTTATGAATACCGAATTGTCAGTTATAAGCAGACATTAGTCAAAAGCATCCCTTGATGGGATGACCTATCCACGATCTCTGATCCAATGCGTGTAAAAGTAGTCTACAGAATATAAAATGAAGACTGAAAAGAGCACATATTGCCACAGGATGAAAGATTAATTACCACTTATCCACGAAAGGAAATGGACTGCTTAAGCTTTTCTGCTCTATTGCTTTTGTGAGGTGGACAAAGGAACAAACCAATCTACAACCTTGTTTCCGTCATCGCAAACTATCGGACAAATATCAAACTGCCAACTCTGGTCATCCGCAGACCAAAGAGCAGCATACCAGGCAATCCGCCTCGTGGATCCAGGGGCAGACAATTAGATA
The DNA here is from genome assembly GCA_942159475.1 of Sthenelais limicola. Lineage (NCBI taxonomy): Eukaryota > Metazoa > Annelida > Polychaeta > Phyllodocida > Sigalionidae > Sthenelais > Sthenelais limicola. Next base: position 10,235,274 of record OW804100.1, on the reverse strand, counting down.
ATAATAGGTCCATTCAGTGTGCCCCAGAAAGTGTAGCATAATTTGACTAATATCTGTTTAGCTTTGCAAACAATAAGAACTCGATTTCCGCGGTGATTGTTTAGGAAATGTTGAAAGACCTTTAGAGAGAGGGATCTGGGGGTACGTTTAGAAAATTATACCTAACTATTTCAATATGTGAGCACATTATTGTTGGCAGCGCTTCCAGCATTATTCTATAGCTTTTATCTAGAAGTGCAGTCATTTTGAACTATTTAGGTGACTAGGTGACTATAGCCCGAACCTAAATAAGGCCCATAAACATTATGTTTCCAGACATCCCTCCGAACCCTAATAGCTTTTTATTTTTTTATACGAGTTCTGAACAAGTATATATATTATCAGAGCTTACAATGTGGGGAACAGTTTAGTACAACTGCCACTTTTTAGAAATTATGTTTGATGGTCAAGTTGCCATGGCAACTGTTTCTGAAAAATTTTGAAACTGTAAAAACATAAGGACCTTGTGGCAATCAAATCATGAAAAATTGATGAAAACTAATTTTATCTCTGCAAGTTGTAATAAACAAATTTCCGCATCTGATGATATATCAAATGTGTGATTCCAATATTGTCCTAAGGAATAAAAACAGTAGGAGTCAAGGATTAAAGGGTTGAATTTTATATTTCTATAATCGTCCATGTCATGGACCTTATTCAGTGTAATTACCTATAGTTATATCGTTATTTGATGTAGTGGAAATATAAATGTCCCTCCTACATAATCCTATTCGTATTAAAGAATATGGATCTCGGGGTATGGAGGCGCAAGTTATAAATATATGATAGACATTGTTTAATATCAAGGTCCTCTTTCTGCACCCCGTTGAAGGCCATGGAAAAAGATAACTATAGGTGTGAAGGTGGGTTAATAACTGATATAAATCTATGCTGATGGAAACGTGGTGGGACACAAAAGGTGAATATAGCACTACATGTGGCTATGCAAGTCCCTATGTGTGGCTCACCTCATAAATAGTACATCTTTCAATAGCAAGGTCAGATCATTGCTTTTGGTTTTATCACACATATAGAAGTTCCCCATACAATTGTGTGATTATATATTAGTCGGCATGATCCTGTAAAGGGACACTCATCTATACATAGCTATACATGTTAGGTGTGAACCCATGGCTACACGTGGTGGCGAGTGTGGCGTTTAGGTCAGGGTTTGGTTGTATGTTACATAAATTGTAAGATACAATGTCCAGTCCTATAATGTCCAGTCCTCCTATAATATGTTTGGGCTTTGTGGATCCCATAATAGGGATCAATAATTAGGGATCGAAGACATGCCTGTGATTGGTTAGAGGTACAGAATTAATAGTGACCAGGACTTTGTGAATGAAAAGGCGAAAGGACCATTTCATTCAAGGTAAATAAATGTCAATGGGAAAGTTTCTACCAATAAGAAAGTCGACTACCCCTTCCATCAGTTCGAATGTTCACCGACAATTGTAAGTCCTTTATGGAGTGAATATTAGCCTCAAAATAAAAGTATTAAGTTTGACGGTCAAAACATATCCTAAGATGGTTAGAACCGATGGTCGAGCCCCGCCCTTGTGCATTGTTTGTCTATGACCAAGGCAAGTGTGTTCTAACCCTTTACTAGCCACAAGTTCCAAGCAGCTAAAATCACCTTATCATGTATTGGTCGTGAACCATGCCCTATAACCGTGTAGTGTGTTGTGTAATTCCCAGTAATTAAGCCCCATGTATATACTGGTGTATATTTTACCACGTGTTTCATATAGGGAATATTTCCGAAAGGGGATATGAGTGAGATAATTAAGTAGTTAAATTGTCTCTTGACAATTCGAGGCGATGAAAGGGACCACCATTTAAATCGACTTGCTCACTCCTCGACACATGGGATATCTACGTACATATGGGTAATTAGCTATAGCTAACTCTCTGGTTGGTTGGGATTCACCCAGATTGATTGCCATGGCATGAGAGAAGCATACCAAAATAACATTTCTGATTTTCTGCTACTAATATTGACGAAAAATGTTTTCTTATGCACGCTGCTCTACTTCAAGCATGGAATTGGTCACTATTGCTCCACTACCTCCAACCAATAACAGCTAGGTCATCTATCATTAATTATTGACCAGTATATATATATGGGGTCCCAAAAGGCCCAAACATATTCCAATGCTATATTATATAACTTTCACTATTGAAAGAATAACGTGAAATTTAAATTTTTTTAGAGACTTACCGTGGAAGTTGAATAAAAATTTAGATTTTTATGAGCAACTCATAGGGTTGCGGGAGTAAATAGGAATGGTTTACCTTTTGTATTTACAATTTATAAGTGTTGAGAATGTATTAAGAATAAAAACCGTTAATTATGTTAGTCAGAGGTAGACGAAGAAAGCTTGATGTACTAGAATTGCTGTGGTATATACGTTTGAAGTGTAAAAGGTAAAGATGTATTTGTTTCGTGTGTGAGATGGTAGCTACTTAGAGTGCCGGGTGAGGTATGAATCGATGTAGGGGAGACATGTTGGGACTATCAGAGAAGTCATGGGATGTTTACTGGTGAAGTATTTGGGGTATACATGTATATAGAAACGCAGAAGTATGAGGTAAATAATATAGGTGGTCTCTACTGTGGCGAGTCTTGCCTACATGGTCAATGAACCATGTATAGGCAGGACCTCTTCATTCCCCTCCATCTACAGAACAAGCACAAACCATCGCAAGGTTAACCGCAGAGCTTACCGCAGCCAGTGGAGACCCCCCCCCCCCCTTATTTCTGAGAACTGAATTGATTGTGATAATGGCCATGGGATGAACCATTGCCAAGCCATTGCCCAACACCATTTCATGGAACACATGTCTGCAATGGAATATGATCACTTAAGTGGGGTCTCCACTGGCTGCGGTAAGCTCTGCAGTAAGCTCTGCGGTAATCATCACAACACCATCGCAAGGCTTACCGCAGAGCTCACCGCAGCCAGGCATATTAACCAGAGTGATATAGGATTCAAGGATACTATCTTATATGGAGGAAAATCAACCCAAATGATAGCACTGAACTTGGCATCGAAGTAATGAATCAGTGGGGTTTTTTTTTCAAAACAGTTAACACGAATTTAATTATGATTACTATATAAGGACATAACCGTTATTTATAAATGTTAAAACAGGTTTACTTTTAACAACTGCGGTTAAACCTCTTCTGCCAAGTTTCTACAAAAAGCTGATTTACGAGCGCTGCTGGGGAAAACGAAATCAGAAACACGGTAACAAACCGACCATAATGAACCGCGACTGTTAACAGTAAACCAATACCTACACAGGTATGTACAAGTCCTTTAGTCAGACAGCAGTGGTTCTAATGAGGGTATCTATTAGTAGCTATATATTTTACATTTTACCGGTTGGGTGTTAGTTGCCACGTTTACCTTATAGTAAACCGAAACATGTTAGTGAACGCACTGTTATAATGGATGTAATGTTATAATGGATGTAACATAAAGGAGTGAAGATTCGGTAGCGTATGAACGTATCTTTTATTGCCGTGTAAAGATGGTGATACCTGCTGATAATGGTAATGGCAAGTAACATGAGGGTGCGTGAAGCACCTGTTATACACCTGAGAGAGTTACCTTCAGGTAATCCCTTCATGGTAATTTATTCATATGGAAGTCATCAGGGTATGGCAAATTTCTATAGTATGATGTAAAGTTGCATTACTGGAGCGTTGATATTAACCAGATTGGTTCGATGAAGTTTCTATTGTACATATTATTTATAAGAAGGCCTGAAGAAGGACAGATATGTCCGAATGCAAGCCATACATTGTACATCAACTTGCTAAATCAACCCAACAAGTGTCAACGTTTTCGGTCAGTCCTCATCCTTTACTACTCATATGTAAGATTCCAGGTGCTAACCCATTCTAGCGCGTATATAAGTAACTGCTAGTTTGCTCCTGGGCCTTATTTGTCCGGAGTAGGTGCAACCTGTTATCTTGTGGTTCTATTAAAATCTTCCTGTAATATTTTACAACATGAAGCCAAACAGAAGGTCACAATCACTGTCTCGTGATGATTGTTTATTACTAGCAGAATTCATTTAAATTACATTTTTACTGAGAGTCAATGGGTTGAATTTATTCCACCCTTTTTGTTCAATATCAATGTAATCGCTATTACTCTTATCAGTCAATGTAAATCTAGGTATTATATAAGATATTAGATTATAGAGCGTCAATAGTTCTCGTATGTCACTGGTGGGAGGACAAATACTATATATGGCAGTCCGTGAAAGAAAGAAAGGTTTTCTGCCTCAAGCTGTGGAACTGCAAACTGTGGTCGGAAAAATGATTTCATCTGCAGCACAAAGTAGAAAATGTTTCATCAAGCGGGTAAAGTTACTTTTTATCAGCTTCCCAAGTTCTTTCAGTTAGCAATTGCATTCCAAAGTAGGATGACCAAATAACCAAAAAGTTATAAGATATGCCTGACAAGCCTCCCTTACAACCAAGAAGAAATAGCAAGATGGAAGCCCTTATGGAGGCTACTGTATGGAAGGGAAGAAAGGCATCGGTAGAAACCAGAACTTGGTTGACATTCAGTTTGACCCTTGACTTATGAGAACCTTTCATGTCTCAGCCCACCGCTGGAGGAATGTGAAGAGACATAAGGAGTAAAATAGCATAAAGCATCTAGAACGAGTAATTTGGAGACTCTGGCTGCTGTAAATATAGTCTATGAATTATGTTAGAATGATAGAAAATATACCAAAGAATTTGGTTCGTATTTATAACTTTGGTCTAATTGGGAGAGCAACTGCACAAGACATACAAAGTGTATTATCATATAGACCCTGGCAGTATGACAAAAGCTTGGCATCTATACTGAGGTTCGTTATAGAGAACGTCGAGAAAAGTTGGTTAGCGCCCTGCAAGCCTGTGATTCCGGTCCCTTGGTATAATTTAATATGCTATTTTTTCCATAATAATTAATCTTAATAGTTTTATCAAAGAGAAGCCACATCCATTGTAAACATGGGGCCGTAAACATGAGGTCAATTTCTCATTATATGACAAGCGTAATAAAATAGACAAAAACTATGTCTTAGTGGATAGATTGAATGCGTTATCAATCAAACTATAAAACTTTCCACGATATCCCAAGCGGTAAATAGACAGGAAGAATTATTCCACTAGGATGCCCTTCTTCAGAATAGGTTTGGCAAACGATTAAAACTCTAACTCAATGTATCTATCTGATAATGTAATGAAGCCACGTACAAAATAGGAAGAATGAGGGTACTTGCTGGTACTCCCCCCGGAAAATTATACGTTTATTTCGGTATGTTTACCCAAAAGATTAAAAGATTTGTGAGTTCAATGTATTTCAAGAATCGTCCTTACGTTTTACCTAAGAATATGTTCTGTGACTGAAAAATCCCTGAATGAATGGTTAGCTTCAAACAAGCGAGTCAATTAGCATACATAATGACCAACACACATATAACTCTATAATAACCTTGTACCTCAGTTATGTGACCCCTAAAAAATAGCAATGTAGTGGGTATGAATACGACTTTTCCTAGGTCCTTGTGGTGGTATCAAACATAAATGTTCAACAGTGTGAGTATGCCGTTGATCATTTAGCCAAGTCTGAATTGCTTACAGTAAAGATGAAATCGCAACTGTGCCATTTCCAAGTTCATAAATCTGAAATGTCAAACCAAAGGTCCTGCCTGTACTTGTGATGTACGCGTGACTGCTGCATTCAGCAGCAATCAATTAGAAAACACATGCTATTCACATTGCTACTGTGCACGCCTATATATAATATAGGGACTCAGTCACTGTTTAACAGACAAACATCCCTCGTGTTTGTACCTATATGACCTTATATCCTATGTTGAAGCAACTCTATGGTCAGACCTTGATACTATAGGATTCAGGTGTTTGTGTAGATGTTTTCACTGACACTAAAAAGGAAAACCTTGGCATCAAATGTACTCTCCTGTGAGAATATTCTCCTATCTTTAATGCGATAGTGCCATCAGTTTGGCAGAGAAACGAACACAAAAATATATCTGGCTTTACAAAAGACTCCGGTCGATTACTACACAGCAACTCACAGCCAAATGTAACTGCCATGACAGAAAGGGGCACGCGAGTGAAATATTCTCTGGGATTTGCCCTCTTTTCTCCCCCCAATCAGGTTGAGATTGGGCTTAGAACTGCCTTCTTTTGGCCCTTCATGACAACGGCGTGCTAAGGTGCATTGACTCACAAGCCTTCTGGGTGAATGAAGGTGAAAGCAGGGTATTGAGAAAGTGTGCAAAAGGGGATTTTTCTTTCCCCTTTCTTCGATCAATATATAGTGGTATATCTTAACTTGACCACACTAAGTGGCAAGGTGCATTCGATAATAGGAATGGCTAAGGCTAAGAAAATATCAATTCATTGGGTCAGGGTCAGGAAAGAATGTAGGTACAGCCAATCCTGCCATTTAGTACTGCATGCCAAAGGCACTCAGGATATAAGGTTTAATTCCAACTTCAAGTTACCCAGAATACAGTTATTTTGCCTACAATTCGCACGATCGTGGGGAAAGCTGGTTAATGGTGTGTTAATAATAATAATAATAATAATAATAATACATTCCATGCGTTCCATAACTGTTCAGTGATGTGACAACAACTCAGAGCAAGTGCTCGTGTTTTACCTATAGAATAGAGAGATACAGCCGCCTAACAGTTTTTTTCTGATCAATTCGTGGTAGCACCGTCTGATGATAACACTAGCGGGATACACCCATTGACAGAACTCTGCAATAGATCAGAGTAAGGCATCTATGGCTGCATGTAGGGAATCTAACATTAGGTTTCTTTATGTAAGAAGATCTGGCCTGGAATATCAATGACACTCAAAAAATATCTGTTTTTCCAAAGAAAGTGTCTATAATTCGAAAAATCCAAAGGAATAATATTTGATAGAAGATGTTTGAAATGATATATAGGTGGTTCTGAGCTCTCATATGCTGCTTGGTGTACATACGATCTCATCAGAATAATATTTTTAGAACATCCAGTTAGATTCACTAACAGCGTCTAAATGTATGTCTTCTTACTTAACCTTAGGCCTTGCGAGTTGAAAGTTGTTTTGGATCTTACAGCCACTTCCAACTACTGAGAGTATCTCATGTATGCTTAAGTATCCCAATCTCAATAGGCAGACGCTCTTCCCGGGGGTGAACTGAGATTTAAAATCGAGGGAAACTTCACTATTTGTATTTCTTCATCAACAACTAAAGATCTCATTCCATCCTTAGACTTAAAAGGAAAAGCGTGTAATGAAGGGACTTAGAGTGGACTGTCAACACAAGCCAATGATTTAGTGACCTGCTGAGAGTGAGAGCCGCGGGAGGCGAGAGAAAGTAGTTTATGATGCTATCATTAATACTTCATTCCTCCCTTAATGAAAAATCTTTTTAACTCTGTATTGGCGTAGTGAGAAATACTGGCGCCAGCAATGAGTTTGTTATCTAGTATAGCACAATGTGGGCTAGAGGAAACATGAATAGAAGCTATTGAGCAGCCTCCAAATGCCTTCTTCACCACTCACAATAACACTCTGTCTTAATCCATCAGAACAGCTACAGTTCCTCGGGCTATAAATAGTCATGTCATGGCTCATCTACAACTACATTAATACATGTTGTAATATAATAATTATATAATAAAAGCTATTATATCTAAATATTGGTACATGTTTTATATATGTATCATAGTGTCACTATTACTATATAGCATAGTATATATCTCCTGGGGGTTACACCCTTTTACAATAATGCATGATTACCTTCTTTCAACTAATATCGTTTGAAATGATGGCTGCAAAGTATTTTGCCAATGAAAGGAAGATAAAGTGAGATGCATCACTAGAAAGAGGCAAGTGAGAGTTTGCTGGAGCACTACTACGATTGAGTTGGAGATGAATGTCGTTCGTCCAGGAGACCTTTTCCCATAGATGCCTATATTATGACACTAGATGTGACATACTGAAATCTTACTGACAGCCTTGAAAGGATACATTTGGCTTTCAGCAGTCGTGTACTCATTAGTCATTCTAAGGACAGTGTTTCTAAGGGCTTTACTTAACTAGCGTTCCCCTCTCACGCACAGGTTCTGTGTGATTTTCAAAGTAGGTCAGAACAAGCGATATGTATAATAAGCACATATTCTGGGCAAGGAAAAATGCAGAACTGTGGCTTTTCTGTCCTTGAACATTCTAGGCGAGGAAACATTTCCCAGCCAGGTCGGAAAGAATAAAAACATGTATAGATAGAAAAAAGAAAATTGAACCTATCCCTACAAACAGATGCATATATACATTTGTTGCTATTTATCTTTGATCTAATGGCTTTGAACATGTTTTTACTTTCATCAAACAGAAATATTATACATTCAAATGCAGTTTGAGTTGCAACTACTGCATGTACTATACTTGCACAAAGTCTTGAATGATCACCTTTAAAACAAACACAGACTTTAGTATTTTGAAGAAGTTTCCATACTTTAAGATATGTGCGCTTCCTTGGGTCCAATAACATTGATATAATAGACAATAGAAGGGAGAAAACATCCTGAGAACCTTACTTTTAAAAGTAAAGTGATCATCAGAATCAAGTAAAGATTGTGAGGAACGATTCTCTTAGATTCAGTGCCCTCCTTGATAACCACGCCCTGGAGACAGAAGTGATAGATGCCATCCGCCTTATTGAATAGACATCAATAGATAGCAGTCATCCACTGAGGCATTGGCGACGGATTAAAGAGATTCGGGTCAGAAGTCAAATCGACAGCGATAAACCAGCACTTTTCTAAAAACAAATAAAGCTATCTTTCACCAGTTCATTTCTCACTAAATATACAAGGGCTAGGACCCAATGGTCATAAATCATACAGGGAATATATCTTAGTGTTTGCATATGATAACGATGTCTCGTTGAGATTCGGAAATTTTACATTCTTGGCAAGTCTGCAGCATATCTGGTTATGGATTTTGTTAGGAGAAAAAATGAAAAGTACAGAGAAAGTCAGGAAGGGGAATTGATTAGTTTGGTAGGTATAGAGCTCAGAATCCCTCTGTTATGTGTGAGCTGGTTTAAAATCTGGGCTACCACCAGGACTGCTGCCCATCCCTTCCCATCTCCCTCTTCCATTAGCACAACCAGTGATACTACATATGCCACTGCCGTGCTTGAACAGCTGCATCATAATATCCCCTGTGAGTAGTGGTCACAGATGGCAATTGTAGTGAACTTGAAGAGTAAGACTGGTCCAGATGGAGATCAACCCATGACCTTCCTACTCCATGCCTTGTGCTCTCACCATCTGAGCTACAATAACTCGAGCCTGGCTCCTGGTCAACTTTACCCACGTACTGCATAAAGAAAGGCGACTTGAAATCAAAGGGTTTCTGCCATCAGGTCTAGTTAGATGCTCGGATACTTAGTAATATTCTTAAAGGATTGAGGTTTTTAACTTAACTTTTAAATCTTTGATTCGAGGAATTGTAACTTTTAAATTCGTCTAAAGCATCTGAGTTTCCTTTCTTTTACTATTTGTTTTTACACTTTCGCCATTTAACATATATATTCTGAATGAATGTTATGTAATAAACTTAAAGGAGATTTCTCCCGTAACTGAAATTTTACAACGCTTTGCGGCGCTACGACTGATCTGAGATAACGCTCAGGATCTGGGTGACGTTATAATCTATGACGGATTAAAGAACAATAATTACTACAGATATTTCACTAGGTGAGGCTAGCGTCGTTACCTTAATTGTTTGTTGATACACAGTTATTAATCAAGAAAGAACGTTCCCTTTTATAAACCGTCCTTGCATGGGCCTGCCTCTACAGTGGCCAATCCCAAAAGATATTAACTATAATCTAGCCGGGACAAGATGCTGCTAGATAATGGATTATCATCGTCTGTAGGAGGACAAATGAAATGCAACAACAATATATAAATCATCTTGTGGGGAGACTATGAGCTCTGGAATGAACTGAGCAACATCAACTCTGTCTGGCGAAATAGCAGCCCCTGAAATATAGACAGATGGAGACTGGAGTGACAGCAGAGGCCTTGAGCAAGAGAAGGCCGCCAACAATGAGCAACAACGGGTAAATATGGACACATACGATAGAAGAGCAAAATGCTGGCTTTGATGTAGCGACAGACACAAAGGGTAGCAGTTGGGGAGCATTGTAAGATATAGGACCATCACATGGGTGTTTACTTGGCCGCTGGTATTAAAGTCTTAGTGTGGTTTTAGTTGTAGCTTTGATGAAGCGCACAAAAAGCCAGTTAAGAGCTGTCCTTAATCTACTCACGGGCCAGGGATAAACAAGCTTCTGCATAAAAAGGATTACTCTCAATATTGCTATGTGTGAGATTGTTTGTTCTCATAAGACTCTCTGTTTTTACCATTCCCTCCAGGCTGCTTCGGCCCTTGTCACAGATATTAAAGGATTATTCTATGTTTACCTCAATTTTAGAAGGAGCCTTAAACTTTTAGACTGCAATCTAGATCGGGTGGGAACTCTTTTAAGTTTTATGGAATAAAAATGTCCGCGACAGAATTGATCCAGTGTTTACTTCCCAATTTACCTTGTATCATTTATATATCATCGACATTAATTCTTAGGATCATAGATTAAAATCCCGCCCCCGATTAAATTGTTCCATGATAAGTTACTGAAAATGTATCTCAGATCTCTAGTTGGCTATTGGGCTTTATTTTGGGTGATAAAATAATATAAAATAATTATATTGTTAATTCTATGACCGCCAAAACGGAGTGACTTTAACACTCGCTCATGGCTGAACCCCCCCCCCCCCCCCACCCCCCACCCCCCACCCCCACCCCCACCTCCAGTTTAAATTTGCAGTAGAGATAAGATCATCCAAACTGACTTTCTCAAGTACAACAAGCACTCTCTAAAACAAAATACATGGGACTTCTGTCAAACTGAATGAATGTGGGTGGCTTTTTCAAATCGATCAGCCGATAAAAAAAGGGGGCCATTATAGGAATGAATTGGTAAATGGATGGATCTCAACCCAGCTCTTGATGCTCAAGGCCAACTTTACGCGAAGGATTTATTTTGATTTTACAACGTAATGTATTAGAAAGTAGAAAAAATACTTTCATATTACTTACGGAGAATATGCTTCTCATTTGATAACAAGATCGTCTAATTCAATTAATCTTCTTGAAGTGGAAATAGAAATAGAAAAGAACATATGGTAGGGTGGAGGTAACTCGTTGACTGGCCAGAATTAAGGAGATCTAAGGGACGCTAACGAGCGTTGTATATGACCGACGGGCGTAAAATGAAGAACAAAAAGGTTTTGCGGTTGAGTTCTCGTCTCTCACACATACATCTTTCTTAGTCCGTCTCCTCCCTCCTACATCTTTGCTGTACACGCAAGCAGAAGGAAAGCTCAGCTTATAACCTTGACTAAGTGTACATGTGTGCCGCCCTGGGACGGACCCTGCTGCTATCGGGCGACATGACATTTATGGGTGTTGATCTAAATCAATAGAACCTGTTTGCACAACTGTCCCATTTCTCATTACAGCCTCCCAAACATCTCCACCAATCACTGATACCCTACTCAGCCGCAGCCAGGCGCGCGCCGCCCAGTTCTCAGGCTTCCTGCACAAGGCCATTACTCCCTATACACAAGGGTTTTTCACCTATAACTCCCAACCTCAACAAACATGGGTCCTAAATTGATGAATATTACATTATCATGTCAGGAGTCGCCAGTCTTCACAAAGTAATAAGTAGCAGCGTGGAAACGTGTGTTGCTTGATTGCCACCCAGCAGTGTGGGTGGCTGGACAATGTGGGCTAGAGATGGCGGCCTACTGTATCAAAACATAGCAATATACGGCTGAGGGCTTTTTCTACATAGCTGTAATTATAGTATCTGGGGCATACTATAATTGCACGAGGTTTTAAGCCTTGAGATTAAGCAGCCAGGCTTGTGACCAGTTCCTTCCTGTGTGGATGTATAAGCATGGCTCGGTTTAGCAGACGACTAATAATCAGTGGCTGCTTCAAGAGTCAATAACTATGAAGTTTTAGACTACTGCCTCAATACCATGTTTCCACTTGTGTGCTCTGGGTGTGCTGCTGCATCATTGCGGGACTCAACGACATTTTGTTATGTCACTGTGATGACAGAAAAGCCTCGCCCCCCACGCCAAATATTCAACATTGTGTTTATATTTTTTTATCATGCTCAAAGCAAATGGATCTGAACTTTGAAAAGAAGTTCCAGCATTTGGCATGTCTCCAGCGAAAAAAGGACTCACGGCAGAACTTTGTCCCCGAAATAACTACATGCAAAATATTTCACCAAAAACCTGTGTTAAGTTTTTAAATGATGATTTTTTTTCATTAAATGTTCATTGCACCATTGAAAAACATTTGATTGTAATACTTTTTTTTTTTAGAAAACCCATAAATCACTAAATACCGACTGTCCAAATAAGTGTTGTTTTGAACCTTCTCACCTCAAAACTCTCGCTGAAAAAAGTTGCCAGCCGCATTGCCATTCCAAAGACTTTTCTAAGAAATTCGTCTTCTTTGTCAACTTCACTTACAGCAAAGTTACTGAACATTTTACGGCTGAAACTAAATATAGACATCACTCCCTTCACCATGCAATCCGGCCTCTCTCGATCCCCACCTCTCTTTTCTCGACTTCCTTCGCTTTCCATATGGACCTTGCATCCCCAGTCCTCTCCTCCCGCCTAATCATTTCTGGATATTCCCACATTGTTCATTCATTTATGGATTCAGGGGAAAACCAGAAATCCAATTAATTATTTACGCCAGGGCTTGTCACCAACTATAGCCAGCAATTAAATCTTCTAATTTCCACGTCAACCTTCGAGTGTGCCCCGTTTGGGAGCCATCAGCTGGGTCTGTTCCATGTGCTAGATGTTCTATTTAACCAGGCTTGCGCCGAGAAAAAGCCTTAGTTTAAACTCTCGTCGAGCTGGATGAGGGATAGAATGTAAATGGTGGCGTTGAGGTGTTGGCATGGCGATGCTAGGAAAGTGGCGAATAGGAGTTGAGAAGTAGGCAAGTTCTTACCCGTGTTAATGGTCTGAATGGCGGCTGAGGCTGCTCCAAAGGGACAGGTTTGTCTCGGAAAACCAAAGGGTGGTCAAGGATGTACTGGAGGGATTTGGCATTACTCTGCAAATCTGCAAATAAGATCGTTATTCGTGTGATAAAATCGGATATCTGCCAAGCTTTATTACAGGCATCAAGCAATAATAGATTTTCAGGGACCTACGTGAAATAAGTTGATTATATTATACATTCGTCATTGCCCCATTCATCAGTGTTATTCCTTGAGAATTTAGAGTCGTTTTGGTAATGAGGAAGCCTTTATTCAAGGTACTTTTTAAGATAGGAGATTACATAATAATTCCACACTTTCTCCCCAGGAGCTTTATACATTGAATTATTTCATCGGAAAACCTGATAAACCATTCTCAGGGTAATAACAAGTATTGAAAATTGTGTCATAGAAAGATGATTAAATTGATATGGTTTAAAATAGTGCAATGATTTGCAGGTCTCAACATTAGCAACTAATGGTATCGCGAAGTATTGTAAAACATAATTATCAAATTTCCCCCCTTCATTAAATGTAACTCAATCGGGGAATTATGTAAATGCAATCCAAGCGAGGTATCTATTGGATTCACAGCAACACGATCCCTTGAGAATAAAGTCAACCTGGAAGGTATTCCTATTATGGAGCAGCAAAATAGATGACAGTAATTGGGATTCATGTAGGTCGAGAGAAATTAATTTCAGGTAAAAGGAAACAATGTCACCCAGTCCAGGCGTGTATGTGTGTGTGTGTGGGGGGGGGGGGGGGTGCTGCCGGGCACGTTTCGCGTTTAATGACTACTGAACGTGGCTATCTCACCTTGAGGAACAACATCCTCGGCCTGTTCCTCGTCGGAAGAAATGTGAAGCAGTTCCTCATAGCCTTTGTAATTTCCACCGAATGTGAGCTGGTTTTTCTTGTGGGGTTTCCTTTGATCCTTGGGCTTCTCAGCCGTGGGTGGTTTTGGTAGTGGTGCGGCCGTTGCCCCTGAAACATCCTCCTGTGCTGCAGGATCATCTACCTAATGATGTAATTACATTTATCGTATCGAGTGTCGATGAACAAAGATAGAATTACCAGTTGAAGGAAGAAAAAGACGTAGTGAAATGTGTGGGAACATCTAAAGAAATGAAGATGGTGTGTATTGTATGTCCTTCATGTCGCTACAGCAAGGGCAATTTCTCAGATAATAAGCCCTTTCTTCTCCTCCCTGTGTGAAAAGACGGCAAGTTTTCACCTCTGGGGATGCTATTATCTTCGATTGCTTTGAACCACTATGTGGCATATTGCAAGTAAACTAAATGTACGGTCTTAAAGTGATATGTTCGAGCAGTTCTCTAGAAGGTTTTCTTCCGAGTGGCATTATCTATGTTACTGGGAGTTCATTTCTAGAATACAAATGCTACAAGTAGATGACGATATTGATGACATTTCATTCTTTGTTACCATATCAGTAATACCAATACAAAAAGTCATGAAACTTTAAATAAAATGTGTTTTAGAAAATATTGTTACTATAATATTATTAGTACTAAGTACTGATTGCTCTTATCTTCTAATCAATCCCCAAGACAAGTTTACCCAACATACAAGCCATTCATACAATTTCCAAAATGGATCTCTAGGTCTATTTGAACATGGGAATAATTTCCAATAAGATGTATAATACCTGAGTCAGGAAGAAAGCATCGTCAGGCTGAGGTCCTCCCTGTGTTGTGCTGTGTGGCTGTCCTGCTTGCTGGCGAGGTGTTGTTGGTATAGGAGGGAGTGGGGTGGTCCTCTCCAGGGAGGCTGGTGTCACTGAACCCTTGGTTGGGGTCATCTGGCGTCTGGAGGAGGCAGCAGATGCGGCACGCTCTGTAGGTTTGGGAGGTGCCTCGAGGGCAAGGAGTTCATCCACGTTACACCGGGGCACACGAGGGATTACTGTATTCACCTATTTCACATAAACATTTCATTAATTATACACGCAGGATAATTGCAGCGTGGAGGTCCATCCACCGGAAACGAATTACTCTTTTAATTACATCCGCAGGGAACAGGGGTTGTTTCAAACGCAGGTTTTACTTCTCCCCTGGGTTTTAATCAAGACGGAGAATGTTATTATAATTTGTCATGTCAAAACAACTACAAAAAGCATTGGGAATAAGGGTATTCTTCTCCAACTTGTGATATTTCAAAAGAGCCATGTAATCTTGAATGTGTAACTGTTGAATCGAGGTAAATTTCCGAGGCAAATTTTCAATACCTAACAATTTGGTGAAGGATGCGAAAATAAAGTGCAGTGTAATGTAATGAAACGATTGCCTTACATCGTACCGTATAAAATGTTCTCGTAAATGCATTCAAATACAAGTTTATACAGGGACGTAGTGTAGTATATATACCGCCCTGGTTTATATAGATAGAATTGCTGTATAGGGTTAAATCACACTCGTGAGATGGAAACACATGGTACCAAGATATATAACATTGTTTATAGCAGCGAAGTTTAAAAGAGAGACTGAAAAGTCAATTTGCTTGTAGATATATGTAGGCCTTGGCCCTTGTCTGGTATCTTTAAAGTCCTATATATACTATATATGGGGAGACATGGCGGCTGCTTGACTAGACGCGACCACTTTCATTCATTTGTTAAGAAGGTTCTCATTCACGATACAATGTTTTTGTGCTTAAAGCAATTCCATACATCAAATTTTTAAAGTTTATTGTAGGTATTGACGATGAAAGTAAAAAACTGTTGAGGTCAAACAACGTCCGTCCTTCTCTCTTTGTAACTTGTCTCTGTTTTTTTAACTGATTCGATGCAATTGCATATGCATTTAAAAACAAAATTACGGATAGAAACACACACAAATTGTTAAGACTTCCAAAATTTGGGACAAAGCTACACAAAAGTGCTTTGTTTAGATATAAAATTAACGTAAATACATAACCGGACAAAAGGGTAATAACATAATGTATCTTTTTCTATAGGAGCCTTAGCAATTTTTAAAGATCTTCGACACTCAACGAGACTTTATCCCTGAGATCTTAATGCACAAGTCTGAACGTTGAGTTTTGAATTTCTTTCCATATAGAAAGTGTTCCTCCATTCACTGGAAGCCCTTTTAAGGGTAATCTGGAACAACTATATGATAGCTGATTTGTCAGAATAGCTGATTTGTCAGTTTTCCAGCTAAATGTATGTTTATGACGTAATAAAAAAAAATATATAAACAAATGTTTGCAAGGAGTATATGAGGTCACCGGGTGAGGTTACCAGCATGCAATACAAAGTAGTAATAGCAATATATATAATATTGAATACATGTGAGATCAGTTCCATATCACCTTTATTCCAAGCAAGTTTCTCCTGCACAGTGAGTGGGGAAATGATGAATAGAATAATATTGAAACGTATAAATAGCGACAAGTACCCTGTCCTTGCATGTAAACATATCATAGAATTAATAAGGAAAATATTTTTTTGGTTTCCATTCCTGTCTTCTATCCCAGCAGTGAATGATTACAGATCTCTTGAACCCCATTAAGATAACTGTTGTCGTGACTCCATTAAAGGAGATCCGCTTTCCAATCCAAAGATAAATGCAGGAAGGTAACGAGCCAATACTTGAAAGACATAATTTAACCTACGCCGTAATGAAAGTGCACGAATAGTCAATCAAACCTAACAGCCAGGAGAAAAGGCAACGCCCTGGGCAAACAGATCTTAAAGTGAATTTTATTGAATATTCTAACATAGAAGAGCCTCAATTTATGACAGACAAAGGTTATTAAAAACCCAGTGATATATAGCAAAGATGCCTGGAAGCATCCCTGTCACAATAACCCAAATACTCCCGAGAGGTTTTATCCCAGACAGTCTCCTTCAAGGCTTATCCCTGGGGACCCATTGGAGAAAAGGCCTTCTCTTCCACAGGAATCAATAGTCAGATTACAAGACCTAGACCCATCACCAGGGAGTAATTTAAAACCCTCGCGCTATCTACCACAACATATTTATTTGAGGTGCCCGACCGCCTCTTACTATCTAACGTTGGTAAATCCAACCGACACCACGGGAACTTCATGTTGTATGCAATAGAGACTTAAGCAAAATAAGATCTGATCGGCTTTGCCAATAGTCGGGACAAATATGCATAGAACTTACTTTTTTCTCAGTACCCCTCTGTCACATAAATGTTTTTTATTTTTCTCTGGAGATAAACTAGTCTTACAAGATCTCGATAAAGATCGGTAATACATGTGCTCACCCGAATAATCTAAAAGCACGAACTTCGTTAAAAATACTGATTTACATATGGCCCCAACAAATCTTGTCCTTTTTGAGAAGCCGTCAGCAAGAACCTTAAGAACTTTTGTGCCCGAGAAAGTTATTTAAAGTATATATCTTAAGAAATAAAATTCCAAATTCTTGTTTTAGAGTTGACGCTTATTCAGAATGTGGCATTGTCAAGAAGCGAGTTAACTGACCTCTATGAATACCAGATTTACGCCAGCAAAATTGCCTGTCGTCTCACGGAAATTACTAGAAAATGGGATTCCTCTAGGAATGTTCTTGTGTTGTCTTGGGGAATTGAGAACAACTGCTCTTTTTCTAACTTCTCTACTGAATGTTAGTTCGGAGTGACTTAATGTGTAGAAAACTAAGAAAAAATCTCCTACGTCATGAACTATTTCTCGTACCTGTCTTTCTGGTTTGGCTTCGAGCTGGACTCGGGGCTTCTGGGGTCCGTCTGGACGACGTCTAGTGTAGAAAATAGATTCAATGTCATTATTTCCTCCTATGAAGCCGGTCTCATTCATTGCCAGAATAAATAATACCATGTAAGATTCGAAGACTGTGTGAGTAGTATAAGGAAATGAGTAGTTGTTGATGGCATCGCAAGTAGTATATGGAAAAATTAATTCTAGGATCATTTGGATAGGACACCATCACCGACCCCACTCCAAAAACGGAGTTACTTTTAAATCCAATGGAAATGAAATTCTAAAAATTTTGAGAATAAAAAGATAATTATTAAAAAAAACCTGAAAAACACAAGGCGATATATATCCTAAGGTCTTTATATGCACATGTATATATATATTTCATTATATCCTGAAATGAATGCTAACATTGCCAGAATGAATAATACCATGCATGATTCGAAGATTATGTAAGTAGTATAAGGAAATGAATAGTTGCTGATGCCATTGGAAGTAGTATATGGAAAGATTAATTTTAATAGTATTTAGAGAGGAGACCATAATTAACCGACGATATAGGCGATTTATATCCTAAGACCTCAATTCATATATATATGTGCATGTATATATGATATATATTTCTACCTGCTAGCATCTTTTAATCTGATTTTAGATCCGCCACTCACGTGATAACGGCTATTTTTCATTTACATTACTTCTTTTGATGATGTAAATTGTGCTGCCGCAGTACGATTGCCTTAAGTTACAAGGGTAACACAGCCCTACAAGGTAACGTAGAGCTGATTCCTTACCTGACGATACTGATGCCGAGGCGATCCTGGAGGAAGCGTTTAAGCAAGGGAGGATTGCCACTGTGTTGTGTAGTCAAGGGATTATCATGAATCAAGAGCTCGTTGAGCATGGGCCATGCCACCAATGCTAATAGTGCATCCTCGTCCATGAACTAGAATACAAGAGAAGATGACCGAGGGAATGAGTTTATTACAGCATATATGCAGATACTACGTTTCGATGGAAATTAAAAGTTAACCAACTCCCCAAATAGATCATATTTTCCTGGCAGGATATCATTGCCTGATGATTGTCCTTATTTAGTTGGTATGTTAATATGGCGGAATATTGCGACGGCACGTCTCTGCTTCTTCGCTCAAGCCTTCTTTGGAAGTAACATCATTATATCTAGCGATGGTACTTCTGGGAAATGTGTGTTCTTTTATTTCTCAGACAAGCCGCATCTTATTTCATTTCATAACGACAGAAGTCCCAATTAAGAAGTCGGCGAAGATCATTGACTAACCTGATTAAATGAGAGATTAATGGAACGTAACTCGGGAAAGGGCGGGGGTTGTGGACCAGATGAGGTTTTCCCACCGCCGGGTTTCTCTTGTTCTTTCTTGTGCTCTTCCAAGGCCTCTTGGAAAACCTCCTCTTCTATCTTCTCATCCAGCTGCTCCAGGTTAAGTTCTCCGAAATCCAAGTCGTCCTCAAGAGGCTTTAACTCTGCGTCTAGAGAGCCATCTGGAGGAAAGTACCGTAACATAAACTCTGGGGAAATGATTATCATTGAAACACTATGTGTCTCTGATAAAATACTCACGGAATATTTGAGTTAAGGTTAATGGATATTTCATAAAATAATCTCCTGGGTACCTATTATAATGTCTACAATCTTAAATAACAGAAAAACAGTATTTGAAGAAATGTGTCAGAAGAGAAATCGCGAACGAAGATGCGGTAACAAGAACGTGAACAGCTGCATCAACATATAACATTTCAAAAGGACAAACAGCTAACGCGGTCAATCACAACAACATTTTAGTAACGTTCTTTTTTTGAGCTGGAAATGGACACGTTGATTATCTGTTACAATGTTACAAGTAGGTACGTGTGTTTGGGATGTATTGGAGGGAGGTGGATATTCTGGGGACGCCCTGACCTTACCGTCCAGTGCGAAATTGAAATCAGAGAAAGTTGTAAAACTTTCTGATGCCAGGTTTTGATCTGAAAAGACAGGCGATCATATGAACTCCAGGCATCTTGTTAACGTTTATATTGTTCTGAATATATATCCATCTCCATCCATCATCAAAATGAGCGCATCAGCCTCAACACTTTTAATCTCCTTTATCTAAATGTTTGTGGCCAATAAAAATATTTTTTAAAAAAATCTCAGTTGGTCTGTCGCTATCTGACTGCTCGCTCTCTGTCTCTCTCGCTCTCTGTCTCTCTCAATCTGTCTCTCTATCACTCACTCTTTCTGGTCCTGCTTCTTTTTCTCCATTTTACTCTTATTGTTATTATTCAAGTCACAATCAGACACAAACTTTTATATTAACAATTATTCATGTACCACAAACATGTAAAAACTTAATAACGTTGGACATGCTGAAAGCCGAATTGTTATTAGTCACTGGGCATTTTCATTAATCACACAAAGCGACTGGCAATAATTACACATACATATGTAGTTTTAGTATTTGAGATTTTGTACATTATCATGGGTAAGCTGTAAGTTATTGGCAAGGAAATCTTGTTTATCTTGGGGAGTATTTTTTTTTTTTTTTCACGAAAAAAAACAACTAAACATTTAACATGACACGATGGACAACGTCAGTAGAAAACGTTATCAAATCTTACCATCCCCTTCTTTAGGTGCCTCATTATTTAATTCACCCTGGGATTCCTCTTTGGAACCATCCGGTTTGGAAGCTTCTGAAGCAGGATCTTCAGGATTCGAAGTTTCTGTTTTCTCGACTTCATTGGAATTCGCATCTATAAAAGGTATTGCATCGAAACTGCCAAATATTTTGAACATATCGATCCGCTATAATCATTATTTATTTATTTTCATTATTTATCTTGAATTTATTTATTAACTTCATCGATAAACGTATAGCGCTTAAATTGTGTATGAACTTCTGTCCACCAAATAATTGGTGGAAAGAAATCACACATAGTATATAAGTGTTATCACTTGAGAGTGTAGCACTGATGCATGAATACTTCCTACATCCACTGCCTTGCTATAACAGAATTCTAGTTGTGGTAAAACCTGGATTTTTAAAGTAAATAATGATCAATCGCCAAGACCAATGAAACCAGACTCCATCCTAAAATTGTTCTCAGCACCATCCTTTGATATGAAAATGAAAGATTTGTAAATTGGAGAATAGTCAAAAGAAACTGTTATTACCATTGGAAAGATTTGGTTATATTTTTAAAAATATAACTGTGTAAATTGTGCATCTGGGTTGAAAAGAATAGAATGGTTCAAAAATAGAATATTGAACACGTCACAACATCCTTCTCGTCCTTGTCGTCACATCCTGTAGGTCTTGCAATAATGACTTAAAAGAGGCGCCAAAATAAATAGTTTGGTCATTTTAACTATTGGCAAAAACTATTTGATTAAAATATTGATATAAATACTATGCGCTAGCGCTGTGCCAATAAAATCTTTATTTCTCACGGTGTGACTCTGAGCATAGCAGGACACCCCTGAAGATGGGTCAAAGATCAAAAACATATTAACAATATTCAGGAGAATTTGTTAAGCAGTAGAAATGTAAAATCGCCGTCATCCGTGAGTGATATGTGCCTCTGCATTAAAAATTCGCCAGGAGAGGAGCACAAAGGAGATAGGCTGTCATGATATGTGCAGTCAGTCTAACACACTGCCATGCACATGCCACGGTGGCTTATCTCATTTGCGTTTGCCACCGTCTCGTGAATTGGAAGCAAAGTACCATCCAGCACAATATCTTGCAGATGACTCATAAAACAGCAATATGGGACAGTGTGGCAAAATATTAACTATATCATGACCTATTCATGGTAATTACTTTATTAAAAGAAACGCACCTTTCACATCTTTGAACTTGACGACGTGCTCTTGCTGGTCTTCGTCATTGCCAGCCTTGGCCTGGTGAGTGTCTGGACTTGACCCAATTTTAAGAAGCGGTGTGTTAACAGGTCCATCCAGTGATGGTGTGTTTTTCAATATGGATTTCCTACCTAAAAATTTTAGATATTTCAATGAGCAACTGCAGAAACAAATTTCAATCATTTATAATAGAAATTGCCAACAACCAACAACTACAAAAGCTGTCATTAATCACAAAGAGGGGGAAATTAGGTCAAGAAGCCAGTGGTAAATCAATATAAGGATATTTTGTCATGGTCTTATTATGTTTAATCTTTCCACTTGCAACCCAAATTATAAAACTTGTACGCCTGCAAAATAACCACATGTGTCAATGCATTGTGCAATTTCCTATAGAGAAAATTAATGACATACATGTATACATTTACGAATTTTGAAAGCTGGTACTCACTTTGGCTGCTAGAAAGGTTGGATTTCTGTCGCTTGCTTCCTCGGGAACTCCGACCAGATCTGGCCTTCCTCATACTTTTCTTCATCGTGTCACTGTCCTGAGTTACATGCCGACCATCAATCAGCATCAGCTGGGGAATGATGAAGAATCCATTCTTGGAAAGACTTAGGTGTTGAAGTCTGTAAATGTTATTTGAAATGTTTGACATTTGTTATCATAAATACAGTTATTATTCAATGTCTTTTATTTTGGGGAATCACTGTTGCAAGCAAATTAGCATATTTAATTATCTGGAAAACCATATACCAGTATCTAGACTATTCTAGCTTTGGAAGAAATGGTTCCTTCAATTGCTTCATTGGTCATATAGACTTACCGTCTCAATCCTGCAAGGGAGGCGAAGGAGTTGACTTCTGATAGTTTGTTATCGTCTAACATCAAAATCTCTAAATATTGATAACGAGGTATTTCCTCATACCTGAACAAAAAGAATATGAGATCATATAAAACCCACAATACTTAGCATTATAGTATGATAAAAGAATTTGTTTTAGCATGATTGTGATCAGTTTTATTCTTATCAGATATCTTGACTTTCTTCTGGATGTGAGTTGTTCAATACAATTGTGGACTAACTCAAACGAATATACTTACGAATCAGGCAACATGAGAGGTTTGATCAGGTTGGGAGGGAGAGTCTTCAGATAATTTCCAGTGAGATTGAGCACGCGCAGTTGTGGTAGAAGCCCCAATGGCATTAAATCATCAGGTGATAAGTTGTTATATGACAAGTCCAGTGTCTGCCACATACAGGATTTAAATAAGTGTAAAGGCTTTGTAATGTGAACAGTGATTTTCATGTTGGCATGAAAACGAAAGCAACATTTACTGATTACTTACGATCGATTAAAAAATAGAGATAAATAAATACATCATCCTGGATCACATAACTTACCTCTAGGCTGGTGAAATCCCCAAGACTCACTTTAAGGTTTCTCAGTCCGTTCAAAGGTAATTCAAGCTCTCGAATGATAGGGAAATGATTGAAGCCCTCTAGGAACAAAATTATTTTAAGGCTATGATTGTCTATATATACTGATTGATAAAATTATTGAATGAGGAAATAGGTATGTGTACACGGTCAATTAAAATATCCCTTGCATTGCTTACACTTTCCAGAGAGACGAATTAACATGGATAAATTCAGGATCATTTGACACAGTCCTCAGCTGATAGATAGTACACACTATGCGAAAGAAACGGAAGTAACAAATATACAAACGACCAGAAATAACACTCACCGAATGACAATACGTTTTCACCAGCATTGACATATGCCACATTATCAAACAAAGCAAAATCCTCAACTTTTGCATCTGTAAGGGCTTGTCCACTTATATTTACAGAACACAGGTCTGCAGGATCTTCGATGCAACAATGTTTCATCTGAAATACATTATTGTAGACAGGAGTTGGTCATACAAATTATCGTCCCACAAAAACAGCTAGTAATTATTTAGCTTTTTTATATTATTAAGTAGAGCGTATATAAATAACTAGTGAACGAAGAGCTTCCCAAAAGGTAAGTGATCGTTTATTGTAAATCAGCCCGGCACATCAATGTGATACTTTCATACATTAATGCCAAGAGACCTCAAAATCAGTTTCAATTGAATTTACCGAACTTACCAAGAAAAATCCGTCTAAGATCTTCTCTTCTTCCTCATCGCCATCTTCGAGTTGAGGTGCGACCATAGGAATCCCTTCTTTCACTGCCCGCTTGCGTTCTTCTCTGATCTGTGAGTAAGTCCTTGGTTTCGCACATACTACTGCTTTGAACCGCCTCCTTTGTTCTGCACGATGTGCAACCAACCAAGCACCGCCACCTTTAATTGGAAAAGCGTTAAAATTATCTGTCGAAATCGCCGTATCGTTAAATATTTTACTGTGTGTTTTTATTTACAAATGGGATCAGAACATTTATTATTATCATTATTTATTTCAGATTCAGCATCTCTAGGTTGCTCCTCTTTTCAGGCTGCTAATATAAGATAACTGACTCTAGGGTAAATAGATGAACGCAGTAGTTGGTTGATGATAGGAGATGAAGGGATGAAATGCAAGAGGGATCTGGCGTTAAGTATATCAATTGGATAGCTTCTTCGTGAGATGAATCAGTAATTCAATGCATTGGATATGGGGGACAATGATCATTAATATTTGTGGATTCGGGGAAGCGCCGCCGCGTTTAGGACTCCACAATATGCCCTTATTTTTTTTTATTCTAAAGAAATGTTATTTGCGTGCCAGTTTCGGATGACCCGATAATCTCATGTACACAAAGGAAACATACAGCTACATAATTTAAGTATATATTTAATTAATATTAGCCGACGTTGTATAAAGACTGGTGCATGGGTGCACCAAAGCCTCAGGTGTGTATAGGCTTACCTTATAGTCAGGGCTATCTCTACATTAATAATCTAATTGTTGCAATTGTTTATGTAAGCTTTTTTATCTTTAAGAAAAAATGGTAAAATCCTACATATGATAGGTTCTCTAAGGCAAAGAGTCCAATAGATTAATTGGAGCTATAGCCTATACTTCCTGTCCTCCCAGACATTTAAATGTAGGCTACATACACTCAACATGTATCGTATGCATTCAATCTATATCTGACATGAGCAGTAATTTATTTGAAACAAATATGCGGTATGGTGTAACCTGGTTTGGCATCTTAAATTAACTTTCCACTTGATAGGCCTACCATATGTGGTTAATATGATAAATATATTATCTCCACCAGTCAATTCGTGATATGCTTTTACATATCCTACATATCCTACTTTTGTAATGTTATTTTTCTATGAGGTTTTAATGCTGGGAATTTCCTATGTCATGATGAACTCACCCCAAATGGGCCAAATCTACCCTACGATCTACCTTTTCTTTTCTTTAACATAATATTATACTACCGGTATTTATCATATTATATTGCTCATACCATTTATAAGGCAGTTATAGTAGGCCTACCGTATTTCAAGTTAAGCCTTAATTAAGTTAAGGAAATAGCATTTATATACGGTAATGTCAATTTTGTCATTGTTTTATAGTAGTTGTTATTTCCAAAATTCAACAACAGGAAATAACATAATGTCTTCTGTATACAGCCAGACATAGCATGACATAGGACATGAAATATAGTTTTAGTCGTGCAGTCTTTTCATTTCGGAAGAATTAATTCGAATACTAATTTATTCAAACAGGTGGCTAATCTATGTTGACATTCCTGCAGCAAAATTACCACCACTTATCAGTATCACTGGTACCGTACCATATTGCAGTAGCTGGTATACATTATCATATCAGTCTCGTCTCTCGAGCAGGGCCTCGACTCGAGTTGAAGAGCAGCAGGTGCGATCCGGACCCAGAATGTAAACAATGGGACATACAGGGGTTCAACAGATTATTCAGAGCTTAGAAATGACATTTTCCCTTGATGAACGTGCAAAGACGTGCATTCTACTTACTTTCGTCTTCTTGATCTTGTGTGAAACATCTTACAGGGAAGCAATTCGTGGCAAACCCCCCTGTCCCGTCGTCGTATTTTATCCCGGGCACCGCCATCTTTAAACACTTGCTTGGCGACCAAAATAATCACGCCTGAAGCCACGCTTGGCGCGAGAGCGGATGTGAATTCATTTCTGCTGTTATTATCGCCCTCGTCAACAAGAGCGGGTGATACTGAAACGTTTGAGTAAGTTCGATTTGTGTATGTGTTCACCCTTTTATCAACATCCTAGATTTGCTTTAAGATTTATTGTCTTTCATAGATCTTTCTGGTACTTCTTAATTGATAAATGATCTATCCTTGGGATGTCGTTTTCTTTAACTTAAACAATAGCTAGCTATACTAATGCCTATAGAGTATAGTACCGGTATAGTATCGGTATACTATAGTATAGTATAGTAGTGAGCTATATTAGCTTAGCTAACAATACAACGGGCTGGCCAGGGCCCAAACGTCCAAAGGCTGGGGGCCCAAACGTCCAAGACCGGGGCCCAAACGTCCAAGGCCCGGCGGGGCCAATCGTCCAAGTACGGGCCCAATTTAAACGTCGTTTAGTTTGGGCCCAAACGTCCAAGGCCGGGGCCCAATGATACAACCTACGATACAATACTGACAATAGACGTTCAGACTTCTATTGACCCTACTAGAATCTAATGTTTATTGTTAGCAGTAGGCTACGGTTCATACACAAGTCGGCTCAGGCAGTTCGGAGGTGGGACCCAAGCGCCCCAGGATCGTAGCGCCCAAACCTGGCCCAGACCCTAGCGTCTAGCGCCCGGAGTCGAAGTGCCCCAGCCTTGGATTGAAGCGCCCGCGGCTTGGATTGAAGTGCCCAGACCGTTTACTAGTTAATTAATTACTTATATTAATCTGTTTTTATTCTGGACAGTTTACTACCCCTTTAACTGACTTAGGACCACCAATTTAAGGTTAGGTTTAGGGTTAGTTTTGGTATTGTTTAGTGTTAACGGTCTGGGCGCTTCGATCCAGGTCGTGGGCCCTTCAACCCAAGGCTGGGGCACTAGGATCTTGGGGCACTACAGTCCCGGCGCTAGATGCTAGGATCTGGGCGCTATGATTCTGGGGCGCTTGGGTCCCGCCTCCTACGCTGGTACGGTACTGTAGCCATATACATAGTGTTCACTGACGTCACGGCGCTGGCCGCGGCTCGCCATACTGTGGGTCAAGCTTTGTAAACGTATGGTACGCTGGACATGTGTGCTCCAAGCCTCGAAAATGCTGTTTTCCAGCCGTTTTCACCTCTGAAAGTTTTAGCGAATGTAATATAAAGTAAGCTGATAGGCTCGATTGTAATTTGTTAGTGTGTCATGGTGGAATAATGAGTATAATCGCCATTATCAAACATTTGAAACGGAAAGCCTGTCGATCTGGTGCTTCCAGCTCTGTGTGTAGCCACACAGTATGGCTGCCAGTGAGGATAGCCGCTGACTGGGGTGACGTCATGTGAATACTATGTATAGGCCTATTCAAACTGGCAATAGGATTACTCCCGCCAGGTAAGGTAAATGTCTGATCGACAAGACTATTAGTATTATTTTAATTATATCTGCATTGCATTACTTACTGAAGTTGAAATTGTGTTGTTTATCACTTAATGTTTTATTATTTTCAGAATCGGCAGTACCGGTACAGCTTGTAAGATGCCAAGAGCACGCAGTGATAGTGACACTAGGAGTCGATCCTCTTCTCGAGATAGATCCAGATCTCACAGACACAAGGAGAAACACAAAAGGAGAAAAAAGTCTGTATCCCGGTCTCCGTCTTCAGATAGAAATAAAGACAGAGGAAAACGACGCAGGCAGAGATCAGAATCTCCCGTTTCAAGGCGAAAAATCAATAGCCGGTCGAGGTCCCGATCTCCTAGGCATAACAGAAAAAGACGTGAACGTTCTAGGTCAAATTCAAGGTCTAGATCCCCAATTTATAGAAGAAAGAACAGATCTCCATCTCCGGTTACAAGAAACCGTAGGGACAGATCAGAATCCAGGTCTCCTAAACCGCAACAAAAAAACGAAGAATGGAATGGGAAATCTAAAAATCAGCGCTCTTATGAAAGGTATGTTTGATTTGAATTTGATTCGTTTTTGTATTTCATACAGAGTCAGAGACACCAAAATGTGATGCACTACATAATTTATATAATAGAGACAGACCTTCTTTCATTATGTTCGTCCCTAATTAAACGTATTCGTGTTTTGAATTACCACTGTAATTAAGTCACGATAATGATGTATACTGTTTTCTAGGCCCGGAATCTATCGGCCAAAGAAAGATGGGGACCAATCCTTTGAAAACGGAGAGGACTTCTTTGAAAGGTACAAATAATTCATTTTTGAAATTTCACCTTTTTCTATCACAAATGAAATGGATGCATTGAATGGTTAAAGTAACATTATCGCTGAAAGATTTGTAAGAATCGCCGAGTAGGCAGCCAAAGTACAGCTTTTCCAGGATTATTAATCGTCCTCTGTTATTACTTATATATTATCTATATCGCACATTTTGTCTTGTTCTGCGTGCAGACGCCGCTTTGAAAGAGAGAAAATTATCAATGGTGGCGTGCCTGAGGTCTGGGGAATCTGTCCTCCCATGGAGAAAATTGAGTAAGTAAAAGAATCTTGATGCCCATTTCTTTACACTTTCAAGACTCTAGCCTTTGAAATGATTGAATATCGCATTTAACAAGAATACACAAAAGATTCTTTATATCAGTCGAGATTACTAAAATCTGGTTCATATTTTACTCCAGTTCTGATCTTGATTCACCCGTTGAAGAAGGTGTGAATTCCGAGTCAGATTCCAGCAGCAGTTCCGACGATAGGCGGAAGAAAAAGAAAAAGAAGAAGGATAAAAAACATTCAAAGAAGTAAGATATCCTTTCAATGATTCGATCCGCGCACTATTTATTTTTAATTTTAGTAAACTTTTGTCTTATCTGGAAAATGATATGATACAATGAAGTCCCCAGTCACGACTGTTGAGGAAAAAGTGTTAAAACCACCCCTTATGGTCATATTTATTTACATATTCTGTCATATTATTCTATTTCTATTTGTCCGCGCAGGTCAAAGAAGAGTAAAAAAAAGAAAAAAGCCAAGAAAGCCAAAAAGAAAAAATCAAAAGTTGAAACCGAAGACAGCGACTCTGAGAGTGAAGAAGTTGAGGATGCGGAACCTCAGTGGGTTGAGAAGTCAGCAGGTAGGCCCCTCCTCCTCCATACACTCACATCCTTACCATTTAAACATCTCACGTCTACTGCAAAACTGCTCATATGTGATATTGGTGTTTTATTTTGGTATTTTTTCTTCATTTGCAGTCGTTGCCGTTGATCAAGGAGATGTCAAGGATCCAGTATCCATTTCCACTGAAGAATTTGATATGGTCGGACCACTTCCAATGTCGTCTGACAGTGTTGTTGAAAAGAATTCAAAATTAGAGTACGTTGTGTTTGTATTCGCTTCCATCAAGTTATAAATAATCGCATACATGTATGATTTGATTCTGTTATTAGCAGCGGGTACATATCCATTAGATAATTAAATATATATGCTGAATATTAATTATGTCCTGTTTGTTCTCTAGCTATGGTAAAGCTCTGTTGCCAGGAGAAGGTGCCGCTATGGCCGCTTACATTGCTGATGGCAAGAGAATCCCACGTCGTGGTGAAATCGGTCTTACTAGTGACGAAATTGAGAACTACGAGGATAAAGGATACGTCATGAGTGGTAGCAGGTATGTGTCACACGCTTTCCTAAAGTTAACTATATATGCCGCAATCCCAGCTTCGGGTGCCTCTTGATTTTTTCTGATAAATTATATTTTGTTCCAATGGAACTGATACTATATCATGCTCCACGGTGTGTATTACATGAAGCACACTGAATACTGCATGAATCATATTTAGAGAAGTCAATACGATCTGCCAGATTTGTAAACATATCCCAGTATTATTACATCGCCATCTTCATGAATAGAATGATTGTTTATTCTTCCACCGCAACAAATTTAATATCTCTTATTCAACATGGCCCCTGCTATGCTACCTAACGTCTTGACTTTCTCCCTCCCCGTGGTTATAAAGGCAAACCAGAGCCATAGGTTGTGTGCGTTTGCTGCACGGTAAACATCTTGCTCTCATAGTTGTAATACTACCAGTATTATTTTCCAAATCCCGTATTCTCGGAATGGATATATATCACATAAGCCTCCATAATTCTTTTGTAATTGCAACTGAGAAATGAGCACCGGACCTCTTCTCCAGTTAACGCATATTTAGAAATGTGTAAAAACTTCCCAGCTTGCTGTCTCTGATGTGTGTATGAAATAGACCGACAACTACCCTTCCCTTTTCAGACATCGACGAATGGAAGCTGTCCGTCTACGTAAAGAAAACCAGATTTACAGTGCTGACGAAAAGAGAGCCCTTGCAAAATTCAACCACGAGGAACGAAATAAGCGCGAGAACAAGATATTGAGCCAGTTCAAGGATTTGGTCTACAAGAAGCAAAAGAATAAAAAATGATGTCCAGAAAATTCAACTAATTGTTTGAAGGGAATCCGAATGAATTTGTATTGTACATAGGTGATGGACCTCGTGCCATTGATTAATTGAAACTGCCATTTAAAGAAAAGAATCCTCGCCACTATCAGTTTAAAAATGTTTAATTATATATTGCTAAATGCTAATGGCTAGTGATCCCTGCAGTGAAATACTTTGCCGAAAGAGCATTAAATAAAGCTACATTTTACAATTGGTCATGGAAATATTATTCATTATTTTATATCCCACGTCTCTAACTTTTGGCAAATAGATAGAACTACCCGGAATTCGCGGCGGGAGTGATATCCAATGCAGGGTGGGTACTCCCGCATGCATAGAATATCACGACGGCGAGAAACGAGTTCTGTGTTTATTTTACCATACACTTTAATAATGATGATTTACGGCCATTTTGAGGTATTTATAAATACTTCAACATATTTCATTACCCATTTCGCTTCGTTCGAATTTCCTAAACATAGCCTCAAAGAAGGACCTGCCTAACCTCAAAGCTTTCCAATGACTTAGATGATAGAATGCCTGACCCAAAAATTCGACCTATTTCACCCACACACCTAATGAGTGACGGTCATTTGATGAATTCATAAATATTCATCGTAGTGTCATGTCGGCCTGCTACCATGCATCTGGAGAGGGGGAGCCATGAGTTCCCTCAGGATGATCACTTGGAGTAAGATTGTACTCCAGGCTTGAAGCTTATTTCCAAGTCTCTCTTACTCTTATATATTCTTCATAACATCTCTTATCATTGATGTGTATTCATCATTATAAGTTGATAAATCAATCGGTGCATTACCT
Source organism: Sthenelais limicola (assembly GCA_942159475.1). Classification (NCBI taxonomy): domain Eukaryota; kingdom Metazoa; phylum Annelida; class Polychaeta; order Phyllodocida; family Sigalionidae; genus Sthenelais; species Sthenelais limicola. The sequence continues at coordinate 10,204,044 of OW804100.1, read as the reverse complement.
TACACTACTATAGTACGCTTTGACAGTCCACCCGACACTGCCAATATTGACCAACTTACCAATATCCACAGCCTATTTGTATTTCAATTCGTCGAGCATATCAAGGGTGAAATAAATATCAAAATTCAAACCATTAGAATATGTAATAAATATTATCTTATTGATCCACAGCAGTTCTAATCCACTGGCGTACTTGAATCTAATGTATTATTTATTATATTATATAAGTACTAATTTATTATACTTATATAAGTATAAAGGCACGTGTTGATAAAATCGTGATTTTTAATACTTATTTCTGTCCTAATGTGAACATCAAAGAACGATATAAGATGGATTAACCTAAATAGTTTATTCACTATATACATCAGAATCAGCATCCCTAAGCCGGTTTGACTAGTTGCCTTTTCACAGACTTCTTAATTGTAGTTACTGGCAGGTTGTTAACAGGGAAATATGTCCAAGTTTTTAAACACATAATTATTTAAACTGAATTTACATATCATGTAACAAAGTACAAAGGGGGGATGATTTATGAAGATGGAGTAAGCTAGGGACAATGTACATACAATGTTGATAACAAATAGATGAATATATCAACCACGAAGAAGGATGCGAAAATGAGGAATGTGTCCAGGAGTCGGAGCTATGTATTTTCATCGTCCAGAGAACCATGTATCATATTCCAATGATGGCAGACTTCCAATAATATAATGCTATAAATGAAGTGGTCACTTCTTCACCCGTTACAGTAATATATCCAGTAAGCAATAATATACAGTATCCCCGTCGATAAGAAAGTCACATCGTCGGTGGAATAGATCGATCGTTACATAAGACATTACTCAAAAAGTATCAGTGCGCTCCGGCAAGTCCTATCAGCTGTGCGACAACGTGTGTGATAGTCTACAACTTGATATGCACGTGCACCCAGCGTAAGCTATCCACAGCACTCCACTCACGTTATACGGCAGTAACTTTAGAGGGGGATATCGACATCCGTTCACTTTCAGCTAATAGTTTTAATAATTCTGCTTTTTCCGCTTCAAGATCATCTTTTTTCTGCTCGTTCCTCTCTCGTCGACTTTGTAATGTCTGCAGCAAAGGGCCACTCATCACCTCCATAATGCGACAAAGAGACCTTGTGTACACTGAAAAAATACAAATAGATTCCATGAAAATACACTCGAAATAAAAACCAAGACAATCGCTTGGGAATGACACATGGACGTCTCGATTTACAACCCTTTAACTAATACATAAGTTAATGAACCTGAGGTGTAGATGCCCTGAATATTGTAATACAATAATTACACATGACTACATCAGTTCTCAGTTATAAAATTTACAATTCAACAATTACAAGTTTATATAATTTTAATAAGTGAACTCAGCATCAACCCTTCACAGGTCAGAAGAAAATAAGGTAATTTTTCAGCATCACGAGCCCTAAAAAGCAGAGAACATACTCCTGGAACCGCCTCCAGACGGTGGCCCATAAAATCATAGAACCAAATGATAAAAACCATGTCAGGACCAATGCTATATGGATTGATAATAATTTCATAGATTGACAATGTACATTATCAGCTGAGATCAATATAGAAGATAAATGTAATATGTTAACATCTTGCCTATTGTAAAATTGCTAATGAAGAAAGAGCAGCGAGCCATCCTTCAGTCAATGACGAAGGTGGCATTGTCCGCTAGCTGAATGAATGTAAGATATTGAAAGGAGGGCGTGCAGACCTGCTAAACCAAGGAGAATTGCCCCCCCCCCCCCCCGACTCAATAAAAAGTTTATCTATCTATCTATCTATCTATCTATCTATAGGCGAGAACTCACCTGAACCATTGTGAATCTGACAGATGAGGTCTAGATCAGGACACTGGGTCGTCTTGATGTAGGCCTCCTCCTCCTCCTGGCTGAGAATGCGCGGTAAATCTACCAAACTCTGCAGGCAGGGGGCACTTACTTTACTCTGTGGTACAATGTAAAACGGGATCTCCAGGCGCATGTATCTGCAAATGGCACAAATCTCTCAGTGTCCATATACAGACGTGACCAGGCAAAATGCAAGCCACCAATAGACGAAGTAAAGATCGGATCTAATTCAAATCTGAAGTTATTGAGGTTCATTACAAAGTGAGTCAGGAACAGAAGTCTGTCATTTATATACGCGTGGTATGCAAGCATTTCCAAAAGGTTGAAATAATTACAAACAGCAAACCTGAAAGTTGATTTAAACTGCCTTGGGTGATATATGGTTAAAATTTCGCCACATTGAGCAAGAATTCTTGTTTTCAAGACTTAGAAAAGAAGTGTCGTGTTATGATTAGACGTCCATGGGGAGTTTGCGCGGGGTTGATTTGTAAAACTGCTGAGATGACTTACTGAGGTGCTTGACCTTCTGGACTCTGATTAACAGACTGGAAACATGTTATCTCTAAACGATTTGTCTGCAAATAAAAGAGCAACTTGTTAGTAAGAAAATAATTTACTGTGTACAGAAACAATTACTAAGATTTATATATGACCCATGGGTTAATAAAGAATCGTTTAAGTTCATATCTGATGATTATAGACCTCAGTGATCATCTATATAAGCGTAAAATGTATAAGAAAAAACATCATCCATATAATGGTTAAACGTTTCGCAAAAAAATAATCTTCAATAAAGATGGAAATAGTCATAACCAAACGTAAGTAAATTTGATACTGTAAACGTATTTATTTTCGCGCGGATAAAGTACTTTGACACCTTTTCGTGCGGATTTAAATTCGCGCAGCAAGGAAGCCTCACACTTTGTTTATGTAATAATTATAGGTTCGCGCAGGATTTAAATTCGCGCACATAAGGGTGTGCGCGAAAATCGCGAAAATAAATACTGCGCGAACATTAATACGTTTACAGTAATATAAAATATCTCACCTTGGTAGCCTTGTCTTCATTGAACACTGAGAATATTATTCCAACAAAGCCTTCATCCATCATTTGGTACATGGCTTGTGTTTGAACATCTACCAAATACACACAAGGGAAACCTCGGATTATTAAAGTAAATACCCCCAAGAATATTATGTTAGGATGAAAATATTTCACAAAACACCATTTTGAATGAAAATAAATATTTGTAATTGTATAGCCTATTTGTATTTGTCGAAAGGTTGACTCACCTACGTGTGAGGGCCAAACGGTGATGTGTGGATGCGAGTGGTACCAGCCAACAACTCGCATTGGTCTGTTAAGATCTCGAGCAAGCATCTGCAATAGATATGTCATCAGGATTACTAGCACCCAAGATTGAATATGCCAACTTAACTTGATAAATGATAGTGAAAGTATTGATTTTCTTGGAAATTGATGAAATCGGAAATCAGCTGAAAGTCTGACATTTAGCATCCCTGTTTGAGGATGTATAAAAATTGCCTGCGCTTACTTCGGCATGTGTGGAAGCAGCTGAAAGTTGCTCAGGCGATATTTCTACCCTGTCAGGCTGTTTGTCAGATCTCCGTAACATAATGACCGCTGATATCTGGCATATTCGGCGTTCATCAATCTGAAAGAGGATTATTCATACGTTTAACATGTACCGGTAGCGACTAACTATACTCGTCATGTAGTAGGGACCATGTAGGCTACGTACAGAAAATCTTGGTCAAATCTCTCCCTAAGGGTCTGACTTAGGCACTCAGATAAGTTAAGGGTGTATGTGAATGGGTTATATAGGGTTTTTTCCGGATCCTGTCCAATGTTGGGTAATAGCTGCGAATCATAGGCATGTCAGCCCAACACCGCGTCGGCCCAAGCCCCGTCGGCCCACCTGTGCGCCCCGTCGGCCCACCTCCAAAACCGCGTTGGCCCACCTCCAAAACCGCGTCGGCCCACCCCCAAGGACGGCTCGGCCCACCCCCAAGGCCGGCTTGGCCCACCCCCAAGATACTGATGCTAACTATAACCCTAAACCTAACCTTAAATGTGTGGTCCTAGGTCAGTATAGGCAGTAGCCTAGGTCAGTATAGGCAGTAGTTATATCCCACTAGCATTCTGACTCCTAGTTTTTAGTTGATACCTTTATATTTACCTAGTGGGCCGACGCGGTCTACCCCTTGGGCCGACGCGGCCTAAGCCTTGGGCCGACGAGGTCCAAGTGCCTGGGCCGACGCGGTTTTGGACCGAAGTGTCTGGGTACCATAGCTGCAGCGCCGATGGACGGGAGGCGTGTTCTCTAGCTTTGGTGTTATGTAGTACATAATTATTTAATTATGCCATTTCGCCAGCTAGTCAAGTCTACAGGTCTACAGACAGTTCCACTTCGAGAGGTGAATTTCAGGGTATGGGGCTGTCCATAAATTATGTAACGCTTTTTTGCCTCAAATTAAATGTAGACCCCCCCCCCCCCCCCGGGATTTGTAACAAATGTTATACCTATGGGACCGTAACACATGGTCGGACACCCCCCCCCCTTCCCCCCCCCCCCCCCCCCCACACACACTGACACACACCCTCGAACGTTACCTAATTTCACATGTAATTTATGGACGGCCCCTATCGTTGTACCAATCCATAGACGTTTATTTATACGGTCTATGGTTGTACTAACGTAAGATTAATTTGACCATCAAACTTAAGTTAACATGGCCCTGGAAACCGCATGAAATGTTTTCTTTTTTGTAAATAGACTTAATGACTATTCATACGGGAAGAGAGCGGGATATGACTGGGCAACACCTATTATCGCTCATAACAGAAAACACTTACCTCTCCTATCAATAAACCCATGATCTCTTCCTTTTCGGTAGAAAAGGCATGGGCTAAACATACCATGTAGGCATCTGATGATAAATGAACGCCAGTTACAGCCATTTTTTAGGCTGAGTAGCTCTGAGTCAAGTCACAAAATAATTCCGCATAGGCCGCAAATCGGGCTTCCTGAATTTCCCTTAAATGGCACTAGGTGGCTCTGGAAATCATTATAGTGTAGCTTCGCGCCAGCAGATACCGCGTTCATACAAGCTATGTAAGGACGGGTTCTCTGCCGGCCGGGGTTCTCTGCCGGTCTCTCATCGGAGATTTGTCAATTTTAACCGCATATATATGTATTCTAGGCCTATTATATATTTACGCTCTTGCCAAGTTTCCGCCGATAAAACCCTAATAGGCCTATCAGACTGGCATGCATACCTAGCTTGGGGTTTTAGTGGGGGTTTTTTTTTTTTTTTAAATATTAGGCCTAAGCAAGCTAATCTGGGACCATTGCAATTATAAATAAATAAAACCTGAATAAATAGAAATTTAAGCAAACTTTTACTCAATTCATCTGCGACCGACTTGAGTATAGCCCTGCAATAATTCGGCGACCTATTCACATAGGCATATAGGGGCCTATATAGGGCCTATAGGTTTATCTTTTGAGTCGTCTGGCCTCTTCCAATATCTCTGTTTCCTCTCCTTTCCTCTTCTGATTCAGTAGAATGGTAATAAATTGATGGTAACGACAATGTTACAAACTATCATAGAAACTTTATTTCGAAAATACTTTTCCTGGCAAGAATTGTTATCCTTTTTCGATCAGTAACCGAATATCACAGTTGTACACTTTTCACAAAAATGCTAATCAAAATAGGTCGACGCACCGTCGAAATCAAAAATACATATTGGATTGCCTATGCATATCATTATATGCCGATCTGTGTAGATATAATCATGGAAGTGTGACAATAATATGGAAACAGTCATCCGCGTCCAATTCACAAGTAAGGTTCTAGAAAACCTTGATTTTTCTGTACTGCCAATTTAAATTTGTTGTATTGCCCCAAGGACTTCCTTGATATTTTATCTAGTAGACGACGGGCTTGTTCCATTGTGATGGCATTCAACTATAAAATAAGATATCATCCTAATTTAAAATTTGATTCAGCAATCATTAGATCATATACATTCCAAAAATGTGGAAGGAAGTTTGAGTAACGTACAAAGCACAAAAAGGAAGAATGTAATTGTATACAACATATATACAATGGGCTGCTGATTTGGAATTTACTGCATTAAAAGGATGAGTTCAGTTGGCTATTTGGTAGTTATATTGATACTCCCGTTCTATTACGCTCTAGGATGGATAGGGTCTATACAAACTATATGTAATCTATAATAGATGCCTCACTCTTATTTCTTCAACTTCCCACACTTTGAAAACGCCATCTTGTATCAATTGATCGTACAAATCATCGGGTAATAAATTTTCGATGAGAACAACCCTGTTCTTATTCAGTTTTGCTGCGATGTCATCAGGTAATACCCGATCAAAGTTCGCTGGTATGCCGGCCATCGTTTCAGTCCTAAAATCATCACAAAATAAATTAAATGGTTAATTTATTATCATGGTATATAATGTATTTATTATACACGCATTACTCTATAAACAACGTATCTAAAGTGATTTACACATAGTGCGTATTTCACTAGTGATTTACGTGGGGTGGTCTGATGTCATGGCAACCAATCTGTTTTTTACTAAGATTACCGGTAAAATTCAAATTTATGACTTGATTTTTTTCTATTTCATGATTGAAAGCACGCAACTCGTGCAATATTCACGCTCCTTCAACCAACACGTTAGTTAACCTGTATTAATATTTGAATATTCGTACCCCACCCCCACCCCCTCCCCGGGACACACACAACTCTTGGTTAGTGGTATAGCTTGGTATCCAACTAGTGGGAGGATCGTAATCCGCGATACATTGTGGAGTCATAAGTAAACATGATGTAGAAGATTTCATGGGTACACTGTCATAGTACTGATGAATATAATATTTTGTATTATTATTATCATTTCCTCCTTTTAACATGTACAGTTTTGTTAACAACATTGGTAGGAAATATGGACAATGCACAATGGCAATTCTTCGATCCATGCGATCCTAAAATTTGACCTACATCTCCAAACTGGTAGTGGTACTGAAGAGATTCACTCGTGGTTAAACATGTGTAACTTTTAGGTAACGGTCATATCATAATATTATATCTCACTCAATGTGATTGTGTCAAACTTGTCAACATATCGTACACATATGTTCACTTTAAAGGCAGAAATTTAGTAACTTACATTTAAACCACAACAACTGTAAAGTCCTCTATTCTCTACGGAATTCTCTCTAGAGAGCTTAGTATATCTTTACTTCCTCCTTCCTGTACAGACAGCTTTGGAGTGTATCTCCTATGGGGACGTGGGTCGGGCATATATACAGACTGTAGCCTATCTCTGTGACCCGGTAGCTTTATCTTTTATCGAGACTTCTACACATAATACAAATCATTGGTTTCGTATCTTCATGCATAGCCTATAATGTACAATGAAACATGCCCTGGATTATTATTCTGCAGAGATACTTGTTTTGTCCCCGACCCCTTATTATTAATTTGTCCCCTTGCCTCCCGATTGTCCCGAGCAGGGAACGATCTCGAGTGGGGGAACCATGGGCATCCAAGCAAGCCTATTAACCTATTTATAGTATTGGACAACGTACGTGACCCTAATATTCCTAGTTTCGTTGTTTTTTACATTATAACTATACGTATACCCGTATACGTAAGATCAGATATGGGGGTATACATACACACCATACTGTTACATTATAGGAACTGGTATTCATGTGCAAATAAATTTAATTAATAGTAATAATAACCCCCTGATGACATATTTCATGCGGCCAATGGGGGATGGGGATACATATATAATTATGTATATATAATTATATATATATATAATTATATATATATATAATTATATATATATATAATCATATATATATAAATACAAAACAAAGAATACAATCAATCAGTAATAACAATAAAGTCGATCTTTATTTGCCATGACTAGTACATACAGGTTGTACACATCAGATCTGGATCTGGTCTTCCTGTGCATACCTTGCTATAAGGGGTTGACTAATTGGTTGTGGGTTGACTAGGGGTTTGTTGAGGAGCTATGACACACAATGTCTCATCTTTTCCATGGCGCTATCTCAATGATTTCCTTGAGAAAAGGAAGATCGAGCCATGCGTTCTAAGAACAAGTGGTAAAATAATTGTTCACTAAGGTCAGGAGGTACCCTAATTGGGTTGATTCACCGGCCTCGGAAGGACTTGCTTGGGTGTGAGGGGTGGACATATTAAACCCACATTTAAGACGAAAATCAGGTTCAAAATACAGGTCAACAAAACCAGACAGATTTATTGAATGAACACTATACAGAATATACTCAGATATACCTATTTATAATTTTTCACTCTCTTCAAGTACCAACAAGGTTGTCCCCCGAACATTGAAACAGCATTAAGGCTCAGCGTATAAATCGTGATGAAATCAAAATTGGCATATATTCCAAATAAAAAAACAGTACGGTAGCATTTATATTTATTGCAATATTTTCTTTTTCAATAATTTCAGGCCACCAGAAGGTTTGTCGATTGGCTGAGAGAAGAGCAAAATGTAGAAGAAAATATGCCATCGACAGGTAAGAATAAACGATTAAGTAAAGAGAGTCTAGTGTTGAGAGAGAAAAAGTGAAATCTGACAAGAAAACTTTAGCTATTCTAGTAATCGATCATGATATTTTCTGTTATAATGCTATTTAAATGAGGTAAAACAAGATTATTTATTTCAAATAATTTTTTTTCAGATATCTCCGCGAACATAACTATCCTGAAAGCGTCATCACCAGTGATAAATTCCGCTCATCTCGTGAAGTGTTGCACGCAAAAAGGAAAGATTTGAAATCTATGGGCCTTGGAAATAAACCAAACCGAGCAGAGGCTCTTTCAGATACAATGATTGATAAGCTATGTTCATCGGGAGAGTTGGGGAATATGAACGATGCAAAATACCTTGTTTTTCTTTCTGACCCAAGGATTTGGTTTCCGTGGAAGCCATGAAAGCAGACAAATGACTTGGTCAGATGTTAAGTTGTGCACAGATGAACAAGGCAGAGAATATCTATCGTTTAAGGAAAAACTAACTAAGACGAGGAAGGGAGACAGTCTCTCCGGCTGTCGGGCATTTTCACCCAAAATATTCCCCACCAGGAACGAACGTTGCCCGATTACAAAGATTTTGCTCAACACAGGCCAGACACAATGAAGGAAGCCAACGGCCCCTTCTATCTGTGCGTAAAAACAAAAATAAAGGAATCAAATCCTATTTGGTACGCTGCCCAGCCTATGGGAAAGAATTCGATTGGCAAAATCGTGCCTAATATGGTGAAAAGTTGCAATTTACCAGGTAAAATAACAAATCACAGCCTCAGGAAAAATACCTGTCAGAATCTGATTGACTCTGCATGGTGTCCCCCCATCTTGGTATGCCAGATTACAGGGCATAAAAATGTCAATAGCCTAGCTGCCTATACGACAGCCAACATTGAACAACAAAGGGCTATGTTGGACATTATCACATCTGCTTCTACCAACCAGGGGAAAAAAACAGTTCTTCGACTCTATCTGCTCCTCCTACCAGAGCTGCCCTCCCGATCCCCGGCCCTTCAGCTTCATCAACCGCCTCGTCAACCATGGCCCTGGTCCCATCAACCGGAGATAACAGGCAAGGCCAAGTGGTAGAAAGGCTACTGCAAACAAGCAGTGGAATGTTTGCCTCAGCTACAATCCATGGCAATATCAATTTGAACATTAACTACAATGTTTCTTCGTCCCAACTAAATGTCTCCTCAAAAACACCGGGCTTAGAGAAGTAAATGGAAGTCGGTTTATTTTTGTTCAAAACATGGCAGCTACCATGACAGTTAGTGACAGCCGTTTAAGGAAAAACTAACTAAGACGAGGAAGGGAGACAGTCCCTCCGGCTGTCGGGCATTTTCACCCAAAATATTCCCCACCAGGAACGAACATTGCCCGATTTCCCTTTGGCTTCATCAACCGCCTCGTCAACCGTGGCCCTGGTCCCATCAACCGGAAATAACAGGCAAGGCCAAGTGGTAGAAAGGCTACTGCAAACAAGCAGTGGAATGTTTGCCTCAGCTACAATCCATGGCAATATCAATTTGAACATTAACTACAATGTTTCTTCGTCCCAACTAAATGTCTCCCCCAAAACACCGGCTTCGGTTGCGGAGGGACATGTTAAGGTTAATATAAATATAATGAGGTTACACAATGTTACGTAATGTTACATAACAGAGACCTCGGGGCTATGCTGCGCTCGGCCCCTCAGTCTCCCCCCGCAACCTCGATGGATAAAACTTCGACAGACCGCACCGTAGCTAGCAGCCATATAAATACATATCAACTGAATAACTTAATTTAGGGTGATCAAAGTTGAAGATCAAAGCTGTTACTTATATAAACAGTCAGACACAAGGATAATAACGGCCTCCAGTTTTACGCTACAGATAAAAAACAGTTTACAAACTTCGTTAAACTTGAACACAAAACAGGGCTAAGGGCTAAACTGACCTCAACGTGTATACCAAGCACTAGACTAAGAAGGGGTTATATACGTAGGTTGGTATTGTTTCAGAAAAATGATTGTGGAAAATGATTACCAACTGGTTGAATCACTCTTGTATTCGGTTGAAATTAGTGTAGAATGAGGAGTCGATTTGAATATGCGTTTTTGCGAATTAATTTATATAACAGTATGGTCTGACGTTTCGAGATGAGCTGTCCTTATGTTGTTAGTATTGCCTATGTTCTTTCCATTGAGTCAATGAGCCATGATTGCACTTCTGTGATATCGCCTCCGGATCTCTTCCAGGCTTAAACACTATCGATATTTGAATAATAATATTATCGCGATCGTATGGTTTCCTTTTGTGAGAATATAATATTATGAATATATTTAATAAGGAGAGTGGGGGAAAGAACTAATCTCCGAATCAAAGGCATAGGGTGGATAAAGCTGAGATGAGCTGTCCTTATGTTGTTAGTATTGCCTATGTTCTTTCCATTGAGTCAATGAGCCATGGTTGCACTTCTGTGATATCGCTTCCGGATCTCTTCCGGGCTTAAACACTATCGATATTTGAATAATAATATTATCGTGATCGTATGGTTTCCTTCTGTGAGAATATAATATTATGAATATATATAATAAGGATAGTGGGGGAAAGAACTAATCTCCGAATCAAAGGCATAGGGTGGATAATATATGTTTTAACGCTCCTCCGAGTTAAATAAGAATAGAGAAAATACTTTTGCAATTCCAGTTTTTATTCCTGAACTCCTTGGAGAGGTTGAGGTCCGTGTTCCCCAACCTGAACATACAGAAGTCTCAAGGAGACCTTAATAAATAATAAACGGATACATCGAAGTATTTGCAATATAAATCAGGATAAAATTCAAATGATAATAAACATGAAAAATATTCAAATATAACAGGAACTGGAACAACGTCGAACATAAACGATGGTTGAAGTTATAACGAATGACTATTTACCAATTATCAAATATAAATTATGACATCATATTATCTCTGGAATATCATCTACTCTGGATACGAGTACCACAACGGGGATCGGGTCGGAGGAAACACATTTCCTTAACGGGATCTAAACTTAGGTCCGCCATCTTCAGAAGATCCTGCATGGCTTTCTCAAATGCATAATCAGTAGTCTTGTATTTGTTGAAGCCACATGTGTCTGTAGAAATAAAAGAAAATATTGAGATAACTATATCAATGAAGACAATTTGTTGATACTACCACTGATATTTTTTTTTTACTAAATTTTATTGACAAAGTTTCACATAGTGATAGTTCTCATTCGTCGAATGATATGTTAACAGAAATTATTGTACACATGAATAATTTCCTGAATTTGATTAAAATAATAGGAATTTCTTAGGATATAGCAAATACATGATTGAAAGCATAATTACCTGGCCATGTGGAGGTACTCTTGAGAGCTTCCATTTAACTTGAAGAATCCATGATATTGAAGTATGTCAAGGAATAAAACCCAGCAGAATATACTGCATAGGTTTGCAGCAACAAGGACCAAGACTGCATTGCCGAGATTAACCTAGGATTACCATTGCTGCAGAGATACAAAGTGAAACCATTGTGATTCGAGCCATTATATGTATCACATAGATTAATTAGATTGCATGGTAAAATGGCGGGCCAACTAACGCCCTGTTTCTATGGCAGCCAACCATAACTGCGCATCAGAATGTCTATTTACAGAAGATAAATGTACTAACTATAATATAGTAACTAGGAATGAGCTCTGGTCTGAAGTGAAATGAACCAGTCACTGGTTATAGTTGTCAACAATATTTATCAAATAAAAACAATCAGACTTTATTTATAATGGACAAAACTCACCGACAGGCTGAACATTCTTGAAGTGAAGTTTTGGAGTCACAGTCATTTGTAAATCAATCCAGGAGACATTGACAATCCAGGTGAAATTGAGTGCACCGGCTGACCTATGGTGCTATAGGTGATCCTCCCATTGGAAGTTGCCCTGTCTATGGCAATAATGTCTGAAATACATGCACAAATAAATCATGATTCAAAGTTAATTCATGGAATGAAATAAATAGGAATAACAAGATCATTACAAGTTTAAAGAATATATCTTTACATCTCAGAACTAGTCTATCAGTGCATGTCTTCCCCTTTTATTGGAAGATACAATCATGGAAATGTACCATGATCGGGCCCTAGCGGTGTTTCCTCTGTATTCCATATTGTACTTTAGAAATGTATGTATGTTCCACCAGGCATCAAAATTTTGGTCTCTTGCCGAATCCAGAGAAAACACCATCAGCAGAACTCATGCGTTTGCTGGTGGCTCACTACCCATTTTCCTAAAATCATGAGAGCCACAACATGACACCTGGCTAAACCAGGTTACTAAATCACCTCTCCCTACCTTGATCTTATGGGAGAGAGAGGTGAACCTAAGGGAGAGAGGGCGATTAGATACATAATATGGGAACAGTAAAATGTACAAATAACCGTAGCACCATGGTCCAGGGCCCCTTCAACATTTCTTCAACATCAACTGGAATAAAAGAGATAATTAGTAATTAGTGCATCAAAATCAGAATACGGACAAACACGAACGAAAACGAACGAACACGGACGAACACGGACGAACACGGACAAACACGAACAAGAACTGAACTCTTAGCCTTAACCCTTGAACAACCTCCTAGCCTTAGCGTAGCCAATCTCTTAGCCTTACTTAGCCTTAGCGTAGCCAACCTCTTAGCCTTAGCGTAGCCATCCCCCTAGCCTTAGTGTAGCCAACGTCCTAGCCTTAGCGTAGCCAACCTCCTAGCCTTAGCGTAGCCAACCTCCTAGCCTTAGCGTAGCCAACCTCCTAGCCTTAGCGTAGCCAACCTCCTAGCCTTACTTAGCCTTAGCGTAGCCAATCTCCTAGCCTTAGCGTAGCCAACCTCCTAGCCTTACTTAGCCTTAGCGTAGCCAACCTCTTAGCCTTACTTAGCCTTAGCGTAGCCAACCTCTTAGCCTTACTTAGCCTTAGCGTACCCAACCTCTTAGCCTTACTTAGCATTAGCGTAGCCAACCTCTTAGCCTTACTTAGCCTTAGCGTACCCAACCTCTTAGCCTTACTTAGCCTTAGCGTACCCAACCTCTTAGCCTTACTTAGCCTTAGCGTAGCCAACCTCTTAGCCTTACTTAGCCTTAGCGTACCCAACCTCTTAGCCTTACTTAGCCTTACCGTAGTCAACCTCTTAGCCTTACTTAGCCTTAGCGTAGCCAACCTCCTAGCCTTAGCGTAGCCAACATCCTAGCCTTAGCGTAGCCAACCTCCTAGCCTTAGGGTAGCCAACCTCCTAGCCTTAGCGTAGCCAACCCCCTAGCCTTAGCGTAGCCAACCCCCTAGCCTTAGCGTAGCCAACCCCCTAGCCTTAGCGTAGCCAACCCCCTAGCCTTAGCGTAGCCAACCCCCTAGCCTTAGCGTAGCCAACCCCCTAGCCTTAGCGTAGCCAACCCCCTAGCCTTAGCGTAGCCAACGTCCTAGCCTTAGCGTAGCCAACCCCCTAGCCTTAGCGTAGCCAACCTCCTAGCCTTAGCGTAGCCAACCTCCTAGCCTTAGCGTAGCCAACCTCTTAGCCTTACTTAGCCTTAGCGTACCCAACCTCTTGGCCTTACTTAGCCTTAGCGTAGCCAACCTCTTAGCCTTACTTAGCCTTAGCGTACCCAACCTCTTAGCCTTACTTAGCCTTAGCGTACCCAACCTCTTAGCCTTACTTAGCCTTAGCGTAGCCAACCTCTTAGCCTTAGCGTAGCCAACCTCCTAGCCTTAGCGTAGCCAACCTCCTAGCCTTAGCGTAGCCAACCTCTTAGCCTTACTTAGCCTTAGCGTACCCAACCTCTTGGCCTTACTTAGCCTTAGCGTAGCCAACCTCTTAGCCTTACTTAGCCTTAGCGTACCCAACCTCTTAGCCTTACTTAGCCTTAGCGTACCCAACCTCTTAGCCTTACTTAGCCTTAGCGTACCCAACCTCTTAGCCTTACTTAGCCTTAGCGTACCCAACCTCTTAGCCTTACTTAGCCTTAGCTTACCCAACCTCTTAGCCTTACTTAGCCTTAGCGTACCCAACCTCTTAGCCTTACTTAGCCTTAGCGTACCCAACCTCTTAGCCTTACCGTAGCCAACTTTTAGCCTTACTTAGCCTTAGCGTAGCCAACCCCCTAGCATTAGCGTAGCCAACCCCCTAGCCTTAGCGTAGCCATCCCCCTAGCCTTAGCGTAGCCAACTTCCTAGCCTTAGCGTAGCCAACCTCCTAGCCTTAGCGGAGCCAACCTCCTAGCCTTAGCGTAGCCAACCTCCTAGCCTTACTTAGCCTTAGCGTAGCCAACCTCTTAGCCTTACTTAGCCTTAGCGTACCCAACCTCTTAGCCTTACTTAGCCATAGCATAGCCAACCTCTTAGCCTTACTTAGCCTTAGCGTACCCAACCTCTTAGCCTTACTTAGCCTTAGCGTAGCCAACCTCCTAGCCTTACTTAGCCTTAGCGTAGCCAACCTCCTAGCCTTACTTAGCCTTAGCGTAGCCAACCTCTTAGCCTTACTTAGCCTTAGCGTACCCAACCTCTTAGCCTTACTTAGCCTTAGCTTACCCAACCTCTTAGCCTTACTTAGCCTTAGCGTACCCAACCTCTTAGCCTTACTTAGCCTTAGCGTACCCAACCTCTTAGCCTTACTTAGCCTTAGCTTACCCAACCTCTTAGCCTTACTTAGCCTTAGCGTACCCAACCTCTTAGCCTTACTTAGCCTTAGCGTAGCCAACCTCTTAGCCTTACTTAGCCTTAGCGTACCCAACCTCTTAGCCTTACTTAGCATTAGCGTAGCCAACCTCTTAGCCTTACTTAGCCTTAGCGTACCCAACCTCTTAGCCTTACTTAGCCTTAGCGTACCCAACCTCTTAGCCTTACTTAGCCTTAGCGTAGCCAACCTCTTAGCCTTACTTAGCCTTAGCGTACCCAACCTCTTAGCCTTACTTAGCCTTACCGTAGTCAACCTCTTAGCCTTACTTAGCCTTAGCGTAGCCAACCTCCTAGCCTTAGCGTAGCCAACGTCCTAGCCTTAGCGTAGCCAACCTCCTAGCCTTAGGGTAGCCAACCTCCTAGCCTTAGCGTAGCCAACCCCCTAGCCTTAGCGTAGCCAACCCCCTAGCCTTAGCGTAGCCAACCCCCTAGCCTTAGCGTAGCCAACCCCCTAGCCTTAGCGTAGCCAACCCCCTAGCCTTAGCGTAGCCAACCCCCTAGCCTTAGCGTAGCCAACCCCCTAGCCTTAGCGTAGCCAACGTCCTAGCCTTAGCGTAGCCAACCCCCTAGCCTTAGCGTAGCCAACCTCCTAGCCTTAGCGTAGCCAACCTCCTAGCCTTAGCGTAGCCAACCTCTTAGCCTTACTTAGCCTTAGCGTACCCAACCTCTTGGCCTTACTTAGCCTTAGCGTAGCCAACCTCTTAGCCTTACTTAGCCTTAGCGTACCCAACCTCTTAGCCTTACTTAGCCTTAGCGTACCCAACCTCTTAGCCTTACTTAGCCTTAGCGTAGCCAACCTCTTAGCCTTAGCGTAGCCAACCTCCTAGCCTTAGCGTAGCCAACCTCCTAGCCTTAGCGTAGCCAACCTCTTAGCCTTACTTAGCCTTAGCGTACCCAACCTCTTGGCCTTACTTAGCCTTAGCGTAGCCAACCTCTTAGCCTTACTTAGCCTTAGCGTACCTAACCTCTTAGCCTTACTTAGCCTTAGCGTACCCAACCTCTTAGCCTTACTTAGCCTTAGCGTACCCAACCTCTTAGCCTTACTTAGCCTTAGCGTACCCAACCTCTTAGCCTTACTTAGCCTTAGCTTACCCAACCTCTTAGCCTTACTTAGCCTTAGCGTACCCAACCTCTTAGCCTTACTTAGCCTTAGCGTACCCAACCTCTTAGCCTTACCGTAGCCAACTTTTAGCCTTACTTAGCCTTAGCGTAGCCAACCCCCTAGCATTAGCGTAGCCAACCCCCTAGCCTTAGCGTAGCCATCCCCCTAGCCTTAGCGTAGCCAACTTCCTAGCCTTAGCGTAGCCAACCTCCTAGCCTTAGCGGAGCCAACCTCCTAGCCTTAGCGTAGCCAACCTCCTAGCCTTACTTAGCCTTAGCGTAGCCAACCTCTTAGCCTTACTTAGCCTTAGCGTACCCAACCTCTTAGCCTTACTTAGCCATAGCATAGCCAACCTCTTAGCCTTACTTAGCCTTAGCGTACCCAACCTCTTAGCCTTACTTAGCCTTAGCGTAGCCAACCTCCTAGCCTTACTTAGCCTTAGCGTAGCCAACCTCCTAGCCTTACTAAGCCTTAGCGTAGCCAACCTCTTAGCCTTACTTAGCCTTAGCGTACCCAACCTCTTAGCCTTACTTAGCCTTAGCTTACCCAACCTCTTAGCCTTACTTAGCCTTAGCGTACCCAACCTCTTAGCCTTACTTAGCCTTAGCGTACCCAACCTCTTAGCCTTACTTAGCCTTAGCTTACCCAACCTCTTAGCCTTACTTAGCCTTAGCGTACCCAACCTCTTAGCCTTACTTAGCCTTAGCATAGCCAACCTCTTAGCCTTACTTAGCCTTAGCGTACCCAACCTCTTAGCCTTACTTAGCCTTAGCGTAGCCAACCTCCTAGCCTTACTTAGCCTTAGCGTAGCCAACCTCCTAGCCTTACTTAGCCTTAGCGTACCCAACCTCTTAGCCTTACTTAGCCTTAGCGTACCCAACCTCTTAGCCTTACTTAGCCTTACTTAGCCTTAGCTTACCCAACCTCTTAGCCTTACTTAGCCTTAGCGTACCCAACCTCTTAGCCTTACTTAGCCTTAGCGTACCCAACCTCTTAGCCTTACCGTAGCCAACCTTTTAGCCTTACTTAGCCTTAGCGTAGCCAACCCCCTAGCATTAGCGTAGCCAACCCCCTAGCCTTAGCGTAGCCAACCCCCTAGCCTTAGCGTAGCCAACCCCCTAGCCTTAGCGTAGCCAACGTCCTAGCCTTAGCGTAGCCAACCCCCTAGCCTTAGCGTAGCCAACCCCCTAGCCTTAGCGTAGCCAACCCCCTAGCCTTAGCGTAGCCAACCCCCTAGCCTTAGCGTAGCCAACCCCCTAGCCTTAGCGTAGCCAACCCCCTAGCCTTAGCGTAGCCAACCCCCTAGCCTTAGCGTAGCCAACGTCCTAGCCTTAGCGTAGCCAACCTCCTAGCCTTAGCGTAGCCAACCTCCTAGCCTTAGCGTAGCCAACCTCCTAGCCTTAGCGTAGCCAACCTCCTAGCCTTAGCGTAGCCAACCTCCTAGCCTTACTTAGCCTTAGCGTACCCAACCTCTTAGCCTTACTTAGCCTTAGCGTACCAAACCTCTTAACCTTAGCGTACCCAACCTCTTAGCATTACTTAGCCTTAGCGTACCCAACCTCTTAGCCTTACTTAGCCTTAGCGTACCCAACCTCTTAGCCTCACTTAGCCTTAGCATACCCAACCTCTTAGCCTTACTTAGCCTTAGCGTAGCCAACGTCCTAGCCTTAGCGTAGCCAACGTCCTAGCCTTAGCGTAGCCAACCTCTTAGCAGAGGCGTACCCAACCTCTTTGCAGAGGCGTACCCAACCTCTTAGCAGAGGCGTACCCAGCCCCTTAGCAGAGGCGTACCCAGCCTCTTAGCAGAGGCGTACCCAACCTCCTAGCAGAGGCGTACCCATCCTCTTAGCAGAGGCGTACCCAACCTCCTAGCAGAGGCGTACCCAACCTCCTAGCAGAGGCGTACCCAACCTCCTAGCAGAGGCGTACCCAACCTCCTAGCAGAGGCGTAGCCAACCTCCTAGCAGAGGCGTAGCCAACCTCCTAGCCGTTGCGTAGCCAACCTCCTAGCCGTTGCGTAGCCAACCTCCTAGCCGTTGCGTAGCCAACCTCCTAGCCGTAGCGTAGCCAACCTCCTAGCCATAGCGTAGCCAACCTCCGAGCCGTAGCGTAGCCAACCTCCTAGCCGTAGCGTAGCCAACCTCCTAGCCGTAGCGTAGCCAACCTCCTAGCCGTAGCGTAGCCAACCTCCTAGCCGTAGCGTAGCCAACCTCCTAGCCGTAGCGTAGCCAACCTCCTAGCCGTAGCGTAGCCAACCTCCTAGCCGTAGCGTAGCCAACCTCCTAGCCGTAGCGTAGCCAACCTCCAAGCCGTAGCGTAGCCAACCTCCTCGCCGTAGCGTAGCCAACCTCCAAGCCGTAGCGTAGCCAACCTCCTAGCCGTAGCGTAGCCAACCTCCTAGCCGTAGCGTAGCCAACCTCCTAGCCGTAGCGTAGCAAACCTCCTAGCCGTAGCGTAGCAAACCTCCTAGCCGTAGCGTAGCAAACCTCCTAGCCTTAGCGTAGCAAACCTCCTAGCCTTACTTAGCCTTAGCGTAGCCAACCTCTTAGCCTTACTTAGCCTTAGCGTACCCAACCTCTTAGCCTTACTTAGCCTTAGCGTACCCAACCTCTTAGCCTTACTTAGCCTTAGCGTAGCCAACCTCTTAGCCTTACTTAGCCTTAGCGTACCGAACCTCTTAGCCTTACTTAGCCTTAGCGTACCCAACCTCTTAGCCTTACTTAGCCTTAGCTTACCCAACCTCTTAGCCTTACTTAGCCTTAGCGTACCCAACCTCTTAGCCTTACTTAGCCTTAGTGTACCCAACCTCTTAGCCTTACTTAGCCTTAGCCTTAGCCAACTTCTTAGCCTTACTTAGCCTTAGCGTACCGAACCTCTTAGCCTTACTTAGCCTTAGCGTAGCCAACCTCTTAGCCTTACTTAGCCTTAGCGTACCCAACCTCTTAGCCTTACTTAGCCTTAGCGTATCCAACCTCTTAGCCTTACTTAGCCTTAGCGTAGCCAACGTCCTACCCTTAGCTTAGCCACTGTCCTAGCCTTAGCGTAGCCAACCCCCTAGCCTTAGCGTAGCCAATCCCCCAGCCTTAGCGTAGCCAACCTCCTAGCCTTAGCGTAGCCAACCTCCTAGCCTTAACGTAGCCAACCTCCTAGCCTTAGCGTAGCCAACCTCCTAGCCTTACTTAGCCTTAGCGTAGCCAATCTCCTAGCCTTAGCGTAGCCAACCTCCTAGCCTTACTTAGCCTTAGCGTAGCCAACGTCCTAGCCTTACTTAGCCTTAGCGTAGCCAACCTCCTAGCCTTACTTAGCCTTAGCGTAGCCAACCTCTTAGCCTTACTTAGCCTTAGCGTACCCAACCTCTTAGCCTTACTTAGCCTTAGCGTACCCAACCTCTTAGCCTTACTTAGCCTTAGCTTACCCAACCTCCTAGCCTTACTTAGCCTTAGCGTACCCAACCTCTTAGCCTTACTTAGCCTTAGTGTACCCAACCTCTTAGCCTTACTTAGCCTTAGCCTTAGCCAACTTCTTAGCCTTACTTAGCCTTAGCGTACCGAACCTCTTAGCCTTACTTAGCCTTACCGTAGCCAACCTCTTAGCCTTACTTAGCCTTAGCGTAGCCAACGTCCTAGCCTTAGCGTAGCCAACGTCCTAGCCTTAGCGTAGCCATCCTCTTAGCCTTAGCGTAGCCAGCCTCCTAGCCTTACTTAGCCTTAGCGTAGCCAGCCTTACTTAGCCTTAGCGTATCCAACCTCTTAGCCTTACTTAGCCTTAGCGTAGCCAACCTCTAAGCCTTACTTAGCCTTAGCGTAGCCAACCTCCTAGCCTTAGCGTAGCCAACCTCCTAGCCTTAGCGTAGCCAACCCCCTAGCCTTAGCGTAGCCAACCCCCTAGCCTTAGCGTAGCCAACCCCCTAGCCTTAGCGTAGCCAACCCCCTAGCCTTAGCGTAGCCAACCCCCTAGCCTTAGCGTAGCCAACGTCCTAGCCTTAGCGTAGCCAACCTCTTAGCAGAGGCGTACCCAACCTCTTTGCAGAGGCGTACCCAACCTCTTAGCAGAGGCGTACCCAACCTCTTAGCAGAGGCGTACCCATCCTCTTAGCAGAGGCGTACCCAACCTCCTAGCAGAGGCGTAGCCAACCTCCTAGCAGAGGCGTACCCAACCTCCTAGCAGAGGCGTACCCAACCTCCTAGCAGAGGCGTAGCCAACCTCCTAGCAGAGGCGTAGCCAACCTCCTAGCCGTTGCGTAGCCAACCTCCTAGCCGTTGCGTAGCCAACCTCCTAGCCGTAGCGTAGCCAACCTCCTAGCCGTAGCGTAGCCAACCTCCTAGCCGTAGCGTAGCCAACCTCCGAGCCGTAGCGTAGCCAACCTCCGAGCCGTAGCGTAGCCAACCTCCGAGCCGTAGCGTAGCCAACCTCCGAGCCGTAGCGTAGCCAACCTCCGAGCCGTAGCGTAGCCAACCTCCGAGCCGTAGCGTAGCCAACCTCCGAGCCGTAGCGTAGCCAACCTCCTAGCCGTAGCGTAGCCAACATCCTAGCCGTAGCGTAGCCAACCTCCTAGCCGTAGCGTAGCCAACCTCCTAGCCGTAGCGTAGCCAACCTCCTAGCCGTAGCGTAGCCAACCTCCTAGCCGTAGCGTAGCCAACCTCCTAGCCGTAGCGTAGCAAACCTCCTAGCCGTAGCGTAGCAAACCTCCTAGCCTTAGCGTAGCAAACCTCCTAGCCTTAGCGTAGCAAACCTCCTAGCCTTACTTAGCCTTAGCGTAGCCAACCTCTTAGCCTTACTTAGCCTTAGCGTAGCCAACCTCTAAGCCTTACTTAGCCTTAGCGTAGCCAACCTCTTAGCCTTAGCGTAGCCAACTTCTTAGCCTTACTTAGCCTTAGCGTAGCCAACCTCTTAGCCTTACTTAGCCTTAGCGTACCCAACCTCTTAGCCTTACTTAGCCTTAGCGTACCCAACCCCCTAGCCTTAGCGTAGCCAACGTCCTACCCTTAGCGTAGCCACTGTCCTAGCCTTAGCGTAGCCAACCCCCTAGCTTTAGCGTAGCCACTCCCCCAGCCTTAGCGTAGCCAACCTCCTAGCCTTAGCGTAGCCAACCTCCTAGCCTTAGCGTAGCCAACCTCCTAGCCTTAACGTAGCCAACCTCCTAGCCTTAGCGTAGCCAACCTCCTAGCCTTACTTAGCCTTAGCGTTGCCAATCTCCTAGCCTTAGCGTAGCCAACCTCCTAGCCTTACTTAGCCTTAGCGTAGCCAACCTCCTAGCCTTACTTAGCCTTAGCGTAGCCAAACTCCTAGCCTTACTTAGCCTTAGCGTAGCCAACCTCTTAGCCTTACTTAGCCTTAGCGTACCCAACCTCTTAGCCTTACTTAGCCTTAGCGTACCCAACCTCTTAGCCTTACTTAGCCTTAGCTTACCCAACCTCTTAGCCTTACTTAGCCTTAGCGTAGCCAACCTCCTAGCCTTACTTAGCCTTAGCGTAGCCAACCTCCTAGCCTTACTTAGCCTTAGCGTAGCCAACCTCTTAGCCTTACTTAGCCTTAGCGTACCCAACCTCTTAGCCTTACTTAGCCTTAGCGTACCCAACCTCTTAGCCTTACTTAGCCTTAGCGTAGCCAACCTCTTAGCCTTACTTAGCCTTAGCGTAGCCAACGTCCTACCCTTAGCGTAGCCACTGTCCTAGCCTTAGCGTAGCCAACCCCCTAGCCTTAGCGTAGCCAATCCCCCAGCCTTAGCGTAGCCAACCTCCTAGCCTTAGCGTAGCCAACCTCCTAGCCTTAACGTAGCCAACCTCCTAGCCTTAGCGTAGCCAACCTCCTAGCCTTAGCGTAGCCAACCTCCTAGCCTTACTTAGCCTTAGCGTAGCCAATCTCCTAGCCTTAGCGTAGCCAACCTCCTAGCCTTACTTAGCCTTAGCCTAGCCAACCTCCTAGCCTTACTTAGCCTTAGCGTAGCCAACCTCCTAGCCTTACTTAGCCTTAGCGTAGCCAACCTCTTAGCCTTACTTAGCCTTAGCGTACCCAACCTCTTAGCCTTACTTAGCCTTAGCCTAGCCAACCTCTTAGCCTTACTTAGCCTTAGCTTACCCAACCTCCTAGCCTTACTTAGCCTTAGCGTACCCAACCTCTTAGCCTTACTTAGCCTTAGTGTACCCAACCTCTTAGCCTTACTTAGCCTTAGCCTTAGCCAACTTCTTAGCCTTACTTAGCCTTAGCGTACCGAACCTCTTAGCCTTACTTAGCCTTACCGTAGCCAACCTCTTAGCCTTACTTAGCCTTAGCGTAGCCAACCTCCTAGCCTTAGCGTAGCCAACGTCCTAGCCTTAGCGTAGCCATCCTCTTAGCCTTAGCGTAGCCAACCTCCTAGCCTTACTTAGCCTTAGCGTAGCCAGCCTTACTTAGCCTTAGCGTATCCAACCTCTTAGCCTTACTTAGCCTTAGCGTAGCCAACCTCTAAGCCTTACTTAGCCTTAGCGTAGCAAACCTCCTAGCCTTAGCGTAGCCAACCTCCTAGCCTTAGCGTAGCCAACCCCCTAGCCTTAGCGTAGCCAACCCCCTAGCCTTAGCGTAGCCAACGTCCTAGCCTTAGCGTAGCCAACCTCTTAGCAGAGGCGTACCCAACCTCTTTGCAGAGGCGTACCCAACCTCTTAGCAGAGGCGTACCCAACCTCTTAGCAGAGGCGTACCCATCCTCTTAGCAGAGGCGTACCCAACCTCCTAGCAGAGGCGTAGCCAACCTCCTAGCAGAGGCGTACCCAACCTCCTAGCAGAGGCGTACCCAACCTCCTAGCAGAGGCGTAGCCAACCTCCTAGCAGAGGCGTAGCCAACCTCCTAGCCGTAGCGTAGCCAACCTCCTAGCCGTAGCGTAGCCAACCTCCTAGCCGTAGCGTAGCCAACCTCCGAGCCGTAGCGTAGCCAACCTCCGAGCCGTAGCGTAGCCAACCTCCGAGCCGTAGCGTAGCCAACCTCCGAGCCGTAGCGTAGCCAACCTCCGAGCCGTAGCGTAGCCAACCTCCGAGCCGTAGCGTAGCCAACCTCCGAGCCGTAGCGTAGCCAACCTCCTAGCCGTAGCGTAACCAACCTCCGAGCCGTAGCGTAGCCAACCTCCTAGCCGTAGCGTAGCCAACCTCCTAGCCGTAGCGTAGCCAACCTCCTAGCCGTAGCGTAACCAACCTCCTAGCCGTAGCGTAGCCAACCTCCTAGCCGTAGCGTAGCCAACCTCCTCGCCGTAGCGTAGCCAACCTCCTCACCGTAGCGTAGCCAACCTCCTCGCCGTAGCGTAGCCAACCTCCAAGCCGTAGCGTAGCCAACCTCCTAGCCGTAGCGTAGCCAACCTCCTAGCCGTAGCGTAGCCAACCTCCTAGCCGTAGCGTAGCCAACCTCCTAGCCGTAGCGTAGCAAACCTCCTAGCCTTAGCGTACCGAACCTCTTAGCCTTACTTAGCCTTAGCGTACCCAACCTCTTAGCCTTACTTAGCCTTAGCTTACCCAACCTCTTAGCCTTACTTAGCCTTAGCGTACCCAACCTCTTAGCCTTACTTAGCCTTAGCGTACCCAACCTCTTAGCCTTACCGTAGCCAACTTTTAGCCTTACTTAGCCTTAGCGTAGCCAACCCCCTAGCATTAGCGTAGCCAACCCCCTAGCATTAGCGTAGCCAACCCCCTAGCCTTAGCGTAGCCATCCCCCTAGCCTTAGCGTAGCCAACCTCCTAGCCTTAGCGGAGCCAACCTCCTAGCCTTAGCGTAGCCAACCTCCTAGCCTTAGCGTAGCCAACCTCCTAGCCTTACATAGCCTTAGCGTAGCCAACCTCTTAGCCTTACTTAGCCTTAGCGTACCCAACCTCTTAGCCTTACTTAGCCTTAGCGTACCCAACCTCTTAGCCTTACTTAGCCTTAGCTTACCCAACCTCTTAGCCTTACTTAGCCTTAGCGTACCGAACCTCTTAGCCTTACTTAGCCTTACCGTAGCCAACCTCTTAGCCTTACTTAGCCTTAGCGTAGCCAACCTCCTAGCCTTAGCGTAGCCAACGTCCTAGTCTTAGCGTAGCCAACCTCTTAGCCTTAGCGTAGCCAACCTCCTAGCCTTACTTAGCCTTAGCGTAGCC
This sequence comes from Sthenelais limicola, assembly GCA_942159475.1. Taxonomy (NCBI): domain Eukaryota; kingdom Metazoa; phylum Annelida; class Polychaeta; order Phyllodocida; family Sigalionidae; genus Sthenelais; species Sthenelais limicola. The sequence goes on along the minus strand of OW804100.1, from coordinate 10,179,584 downwards.
AGCCTTACTTAGCCTTAGCGTACCCAACCTCTTAGCCTTACTTAGCCTTACTTAGCCTTAGCGTAGCCAACCTCTAAGCCTTACTTAGCCTTAGCGTAGCCAACCTCCTAGCCTTAGCGTAGCCAACCTCCTAGCCTTAGCGTAGCCATCCTCCTAGCCTTAGCGTAGCCATCCTCCTAGCCTTAGCGTAGCCAACCCCCTAGCCTTAGCGTAGCCAACGTCCTAGCCTTACTTAGCCTTAGCGTAGCCAACCTCCTAGCCTTACTTAGCCTTAGCGTAGGCAACCTCTTAGCCTTACTTAGCCTTAGCGTAGCCAACCTCTAAGCCTTACTTAGCCTTAGCGTAGCCAACCTCCTAGCCTTAGCGTAGCCAACCTCCTAGCCTTAGCATAGCCAACCCCCTAGCCTTAGCGTAGCCAACCCCCTAGCCTTAGCGTAGCCAACCCCCCTGCCTTAGCGTAGCCAACCCCCTAGCCTTAGCGTAGCCAACCCTCTAGCCTTAGCGTAGCCAACCCCCTAGCCTTAGCGTAGCCAACCCCCTAGCCTTAGCGTAGCCAACCCCCTAGCCTTAGCGTAGCCAACCCCCTAGCCTTAGCGTAGCCAACCCCCTAGCCTTAGCGTAGCCAACCCCCTAGCCTTAGCGTAGCCAACGTCCTAGCCTTAGCGTACCCAACCTCCTAGCCTTAGCGTAGCCAACCTCCTAGCCTTAGCGTACCCAACCTCTTAGCCTTACTTAGCCTTAGCGTACCCAACCTCTTAGCCTTACTTAGCCTTAGCGTACCCAACCTCCTAGCCTTAGCGTACCCAACCTCTTAGCCTTAGCGTACCCAACCTCCTAGCCTTAGCGTACCCAACCTCTTAGCCTTACTTAGCCTTAGCGTACCCAACCTCTTAGCCTTACTTAGCCTTAGCGTACCCAACCTCCTAGCCTTAGCGTAGCCAACGTCCTAGCCTTAGCGTAGCCAACCTCCTAGCCTTACTTAGCCTTAGCGTAGCCAACCTCCTAGCCTTACTTAGCCTTAGCGTAGGCAACCTCTTAGCCTTACTTAGCCTTAGCGTAGCCAACCTCTAAGCCTTACTTAGCCTTAGCGTAGCCAACCTCCTAGCCTTAGCGTAGCCAACCTCCTAGCCTTAGCATAGCCAACCCCCTAGCCTTAGCGTAGCCAACCCCCTAGCCTTAGCGTAGCCAACCCCCCTGCCTTAGCGTAGCCAACCCCCTAGCCTTAGCGTAGCCAACCCCCTAGCCTTAGCGTAGCCAACCCCCTAGCCTTAGCGTAGCCAACCCCCTAGCCTTAGCGTAGCCAACCCCCTAGCCTTAGCGTAGCCAACCCCCTAGCCTTAGCGTAGCCAACCCCCTAGCCTTAGCGTAGCCAACCCCCTAGCCTTAGCGTAGCCAACCCCCTAGCCTTAGCGTAGCCAACGTCCTAGCCTTAGCGTACCCAACCTCCTAGCCTTAGCGTACCCAACCTCCTAGCCTTAGCGTACCCAACCTCTTAGCCTTACTTAGCCTTAGCGTACCCAACCTCTTAGCCTTACTTAGCCTTAGCGTACCCAACCTCCTAGCCTTAGCGTAGCCAACGTCCTAGCCTTAGCGTAGCCATCCTCTTAGCCTTAGCGTAGCCAACCCCCTAGCCTTAGCGTAGCCAACCCCCTGGCCTTAGCGTAGCCAACCCCCTAGCCTTAGCGTAGCCAACCTCCTAGCCTTACTTAGCCTTAGCGTAGCCAACCTCCTAGCCTTACTTAGCCTTAGCGTAGGCAACCTCTTAGCCTTACTTAGCCTTAGCGTAGCCAACCTCTAAGCCTTACTTAGCCTTAGCGTACCCAACCTCTTAGCCTTACTTAGCCTTACCGTAGTCAACCTCTTAGCCTTACTTAGCCTTAGCGTAGCCAACTTCCTAGCCTTAGCGTAGCCAACGTCCTAGCCTTAGCGTAGCCAACCTCCTAGCCTTAGGGTAGCCAACCTCCTAGCCTTAGCGTAGCCAACCCCCTAGCCTTAGCGTAGCCAACCCCCTAGCCTTAGCGTAGCCAACCCCCTAGCCTTAGCGTAGCCAACCCCCTAGCCTTAGCGTAGCCAACCCCCTAGCCTTAGCGTAGCCAACGTCCTAGCCTTAGCGTAGCCAACCTCCTAGCCTTAGCGTACCCAACCTCCTAGCCTTAGCGTACCCAACCTCTTAGCCTTACTTAGCCTTAGCGTACCCAACCTCTTAGCCTTACTTAGCCTCAGCGTACCCAACCTCCTAGCCTTAGCGTAGCCAACGTCCTAGCCTTAGCGTAGCCATCCTCTTAGCCTTAGCGTAGCCAACCCCCTAGCCTTAGCGTAGCCAACCCCCTAGCCTTAGCGTAGCCTACCGCCTAGCCTTAGCGTAGCCGACCCCCTGGCCTTAGCGTAGCCGACCCCCTGGCCTTAGCGTAGCCGACCCCCTGGCCTTAGCGTAGCCGACCCCCTGGCCTTAGCGTAGCCGACCCCCTGGCCTTAGCGTAGCCGACCCCCTGGCCTTAGCGTAGCCGACCCCCTGGCCTTAGCGTAGCCAACCCCCTGGCCTTAGCGTAGCCAACCCCCTAGCCTTAGCGTAGCCAACCCCCTAGCCTTAGCGTAGCCAACCCCCTAGCCTTAGCGTAGCCAACCTCCTAGCCTTAGCGTACCCAACCTCCTAGCCTTAGCGTACCCAACCTCTTAGCCTTAGCGTACCCAACCTCTTAGCCTTAGCGTACCCAACCTCTTAGCCTTAGCGTACCCAACCTCTTAGCCTTAGCGTACCCAACCTCCTAGCCCTAGCGTAGCCAACCTCCTAGCCTTAGCCTACCTCTTAGCCTTAGCGTAGCCAACCTCCTAGCCTTAGCGTAGCCAACCTCCTAGCCTTAGCGTAGCCAACCTCCTAGCCTTAGCGTAGCCAACCTCCTAGCCTTACGGTAGCCAACCTCCTAGCCTTAGCGTAGCCAACCTCCTAGCCTTAGCGTACCCAACCTCTTAGCTTTAGCGTACCCAACCCCTTAGCCTTAGCGTACCCAACCTCTTAGCCTTAGCGTACCCAACCTCCTAGCCAACATCCTAGCCTTAGCGTACCCAACCTCTTAGCCTTAGCGTACCCAACCTCCTAGCCAACATCCTAGCCTTAGCGTACCCAACCTCTTAGCCTTAGCGTACCCAACCTCCTAGCCAACATCCTAGCCTTAGCGTACCCAACCTCTTAGCCTTAGCGTACCCAACCTCTTAGCCTTAGCGTACCCAACCTCTTAGCCTTAGCGTACCCAACCTCTTAGCCTTAGCGTACCCAACCTCTTAGCCTTACCCCAACCCCTTAGCCTTACCCCAACTCCTTAGCCTTAGCCCAACCCCTTAGCCTAACCCCTTAGCCTTAGCCTAACCTTAGCCTTAGTTTAACCTTAGCCTTACCTAACCTTAGTCTTACCTAACCTAAGCCTAACCTTAGCCTTAGCCTTACCTAGCCTAAGCCTAACCTAACCTTTGCCTTACCTAGCCTAAGCCTAACGTAACCTAAGCCTTACCTAACCTTAGCCTTGCCTAACCTAACCTTAGCCTTGCCTAACCTAAGTCTAACCTAACCTAAGCCTAACCTAACCTTAGCCTTACCTAGCTTAGCCTTACCCAAGACTGCATTGCCGGGATTAACCTAGGAATACCATTGCTGCGGAGATAAAAAGTGGAACCATTGTAATTCAAGCCATTTATATTTATATATTACACATTATATATTATAATTACTCGAGAGAAGGGGCATAGCATATCAGTCGGGGGAAGGGAATGTTTCTAATACTTCTGATAAAGCACCCAACTTCAGTCCACCTGTATAAACTACAACATGGACAACAATACCACTTAGACAGTAGCAGGCCAGACAATGAACATTCATTAATTTTACCAACAACATTCAACATTCAGACAATAGCATAATACCATCCAAAGAAGCACATACTCCAGCACTTTAGCCGCATATTCTAGGAATTTATATAAACACCTGACACACGAACCCACGAGTAAGCTACATACAAAATCACCCAAGTTACTAACAGGATCTCAGCTATTATCCAGAAACAGTCCTGAAGGAAAATGAAAAATGAGAGCCAGGCTATTATAATCCTGAGATCAATCTAAACCAATGTGTGAATATAGAATTTGAACCAAAAGAATATAGGCTACTCCATTTTAAATTTAATCTGAGTATGTAATTGCACCATAGTGGATACAGCACCAAGGACCCTATTTTGTAGCTCAAGAGAATTCTGTTGAGTGAACGGCTGCGGAATGAACAGGCTTCTCTTCTTTCTTCAACAGACTTTGTATAACTGTGATTATATTGGCTAACTGTCCTAAATTCTGTAATTTAACGTCTTCTTGAATTCTAAGATATATTGCAAGGCATATCTTATCACTGCATGGTGGAGTCAAACCCGGCAGAAGATTGTGAGACTAGAACATTGATTTAATTTGCTAAATATGGGAAATCCCGCTGAGCAGGACGATATGCAGAATGTTATAGATCGGGAAAATTATGAAGAAGAACAAGACGACGTAGTGTTACATGAAATAAATAATGCCGATTTGTTGCGACTCCTTGAAAGGAATGTCGCACGATTTGGTAATTTGGACAGAGTCCTTGAAAATACTAGAGAAACCAGATCACGATGTCAGGTTGGGAATAAGAAATAATAAGTAGTCAAATCCATGGGAGCCATATAACATAATAGACATGGGTGGTTAGAAAAATACCTTTTAAATGCAAACCTTATCTTAACACTATACATGACGGCCATCTTGCAAGACACCCGTATATTGAATCTTTGTCAAATACCATAATTCATGAACGACTCCGAGTACTCATCCATTACTCGGTAACACAATAGGTATATGTCGTATAAATAAACGACAATAGAAATCATGGACATCACGAAAACCACTCCAAGAAAATCCAGGGCCAGAACCCGAGGGCGAAATCCAAGACAATAAACACAGTGAAATAAATGGACACTCGAACAATTACAGATCCAGGTTTAAACTAATATGAACAAAAGTCGCCTATATATGTACCATAGTTACCATAGGTTGCTATTATTAATATCCACAGGGGAGCAGTCAATGGCCAATCAACCTGATGAAGGTCGGAAATGATCGAATGCACGTAAGATCGGGCAGTAATCGATGTGAATAAAACCTAAAATATTGCAAATGAAGTGGTTGAACCTAATAAACATTAGAACTGAGTCGTGCACGGTTCAAGAATGAATACAGCATGTACACCATCGCGGTTTGTGGAACTTGCTCAGACCACAAGGTAAAAAAAAGATAGATCGGAAAATCCTTTTTGAGAATCCTTTTCGAAAATAATATCAAATCCTCCTTCAGTGTACATGTCACCGCCGTACACGCACAATCGATGGAAACCATACTGCATAGTAAATACTATATATAGAAAGCACCGAACCTGAAACAGAAAACAGCACAGAAAACAGCACAGAAAACACGCACTTACCCCCTTACACCCGGCCGGCCTACACTAGAATGAATAACTACGATTCAAAGTCATTTTTGGCGCCTCAATTTGATCAGCCAATGAGTGGGTCGGTTGAGAAATATTCATAGGACAGCGCGTCTTTCGGCCAAGTTACACCATTCAAAGCTCTCAGTAGGCCCTATACGCGAAACAATCAATAAGTGGGAAGGTGGGAGGGTGGGAGGGGATTCAATTGCCCATCCTGACGTACATTTCAAGGTCCCTATTTCCAACTGCGTATTTGACTCGGGCACGGGCAGTGTGAGGATTGCGAGGGTGGGTGGGTCGGGGAGGAGAGCCTTTGAAATATCATTTAGAACTTATTCTTTCATGGTATACATGTGGTAAAATATGAATCGTTATAGGCCCAGATAGTTCTCTGGCAGCTCAACTAGAAGCAGGGCCAACAGAAAGAGGGAGGCCAGGCTAGAATTAATTATCCGTGTAAAACTATAGTTCTGTTGTAGCCAATAGATCTCTTTCGAGCTACGGATACCAGTCTCGGCCATCCATGATTGCACTAATCCTGCAACACCCGCACATGCTCATTATTATGGTAAAATAATGTTATGTAATCTTAATTTCAACTAAGAAGTGCATATTGTTTCGGAATATTTGTGTCGCCGGTACAACATTATATATTAGCTTCAAAACAATGAAATTTATACCTAAAAAGTAACCAAACACTAGATCACCTGCATGTGCTGTTGTATATATGTAAGCTATCGTTGTGTGTTGTTTATGTCCGTATTCAGTAAAATTATATAAAATAATGATAATTACATTTTACGCCGAAAAATGGCAGGGGCGTCGGAACCGGGGGGGGGGGGCAGGCAGGACATGCCCCCCCCCCCCCCCACACACACACACAACAAATTCTATAGCATAAGAAAAGGTCAAACTCAATACTGAAAAGGTCAAACGCCAGAGGATTTATCCGAATTAATCTAACCTGTTTTGTGACTTTGGGTCTTTGATGATAGTTAAATGTCTATCCTTATCCCAATCTACTACAATAAATATACATTTTAAACATTAATGGTGAGCCTGTATAATGTCTTGGGTCATAGATTCTACGGCTTGTGTGGGCCTAAGCTTAGGATTGAGAGACCTAATTATGGGAAATTTGCTAGGTCACTATTAGGGCCTATGTGATTTTGTATATATATATTAAATTTGTATTCAGTATACATGTACAATAATACAATACTGAAAAGGTCAAGACCATCCACAATTAGATATTCCTGGTCAACCATAAACCATAGATCTAGTAGTTTAATGAAACCAAAGTTTGGCATTATGGGGCAAATTACTAAACTGTCTTGAAAACAAAACGGTCCAAAACATTTCAATTATATTAAAGCATTATTCATATGGATATTTCGCTTCCACACAGTATACACATTACATACTCCTCTGTGAGTGAGAGTTAATTCTTTCGAAATTAACATTTTTCATGATGTAATCAAGAATTATTGATGGGGGCGGTGGGGGGGGCATTATAAGTTGGCCAATATGATATTTTTCATAGATTCATTTTTCAAAATATTAAAATATTTCTGATTTGGTCATGCTTTTTAGCATTGGGAAGATGCCAAAGACAATCGGAATGATTAAATATTAATTAACTCTGACAACTATCACAGAAATATTATATCAATTGAATTACAGGAGCCAATGGGGATCCAGAAGTTAGGGCCTAACAATGCTTAGAGCCCAGATGCTAGTGCCCAGACAAATTGTGACATTTTCTAGGCCATCTCACACAGAGGTGTATGTAATGGATACACTGTGTTAGGACTAATGGGATCATAAATAATGAGATTTTAGATGTACAATGTAACACTAAGAAAAGCTGGTAAATAGTATCATTTTCACTGAGACAGACCTTCAGTACTGTAGTGATCTTAGGACCATGTAAATTTGGGGCTTTAATGACCCTCAATGATATCACCACTATTTTGTTGTTTGGGAGAAACATGATTATAATTCATCACATTTTGAACGCAATCGGATTGGATAATATGTGTGAGCAAAAGTAACATATATGTGAAGTGTCACAGGAAAATGAGTCAAAAGTCACAAAAGATGAATTTTGAGATATCAACATATTTGAAAAGATGAGTTCTAAGAGGTTCCAATGATGGTAAACACAAGGACATCTGATAAGTACTTCAATATTTTTCTCAGAAAAGACTTGCATTTCAGGGTTGGAAATCGAAAAAAGAAATGAAATTAAGATGAGAGGTTTGTGGATTATATTCAGTACTACCACAATGATAATACAAGGGGGATCATTTTACATAAACATAAAAATACATTGATATGAGGACAATTAATTCCCATATGTTTTATTAATGTATAGGTATAACTAGATACTGAGCACATATCACCTAAAGACCGCCATCGCGTTTCCTGACATAAAATCGGTGGACAATAGGTTTTGGCCAATTCCAGTGAGAGTTTAGATATCAGGAAATTTATAATACTATTTTTTCAAGATTTAAGAATCTGCTCCATTTTAACCCAATACAACTGTACATTGAATATCATCCTATCGACATACCATTTATAGGGGTTTTCCATACTCACCCCCAAATTACCTTGATGTGACCTTCGCACATATACCAAATTGTACATAAAGTAATGCTCATGACTTGAATAATGAATGTTTAATTCCCAGAAAAGCAATCCCTATATTTTCCTTGGCTTAAGAGACACATTAAGAGCAAAGACGCCATTTGCACCACTTTTCTGAGAATGGTCCTTTAATGCAAGACAAAAAGCAATATTTCTTAAGGTGCAATCACTAGTCAAATAGTTAAATATACTCTTTAGGATGACCTCAGACATGTTAAAATATAGTCTTGAAGTCTGGTACATGTATTCATACCAAAAGTGGTAATCACTCTACTAATTAGAACATTCCAACAAATAAAACACTTTGAAAAGTATCAATTTTTCAAGTTGTGACTCATTGTCCTGGGACACATCACATATATACCTTTAAATACAAAGCTATCTGTTTGAATCTACAGTGTTATTAATTTTAGCGGGTGCATTAGTAGTGTGGTGATATAATCGATTGATGTATCTGGTCTGTCAATAAGGTGTAAAAGTAACATGGTGGGAAAAATATGAGAAAAATAGTGAATTCTTGTATTTTTAAAACCTTAATTTACAAAGTTCTGATTTCACATTTGTATGCTAAAAGATGTCTTCAAATTGTAACGAAAATATGCTGTCCCCCCACTTCAAATTAGCTTCCGACGCCCCTGGCTAACTCTATCACAGATGTCCAAAATCAAATGCTCCAGCATCAGACGGACCAAGCGCCGACGCAGAATCGCGGCCAGCAAAAGCCGGTGACGGAGACCCACGCGCCGCCGGTCTCCCCGACGGGCCCTGCCCCAACGTCTCCCGTGACGCGAACACCTGCGTCCAACGCCCAGAACCACCTCGCTGGACAGGTACCAGGGCCAGGGTATTCAATTGGCAATTGCCAACATTGATAAATTTCATGAGCAATTCCACCAATTGGTCAACATATGACAATAAATTAGATTTTTGAATTTTTAATGAGAAATCTTGGTCACTATATAAGTGACTACACGCAGCATTAACTTGCTAAATCAGTGTTGAGATATATGTAGCCTACCCAAATCAAATAAAACTGGATCTGAATAGGGTAATTTGAAACACGAATTATGTAATCTTATCCGGTAGACTATATATACTGTGAGCGGTATGATCTTTATGATGTTTTGTAAATATGTCCAAAAATGTCCAAAAAATGTTGAGATATGTAATATAATGAGACTCTGAAGCAATTCGAATACATTGGTAATCCGTGAGATGGCGGTAAAGTGAGTGACTATTACATGAGAATGAAATATTTAATGTACAATTGGCAGCTGTACGCATTTAGTAAATTCTGCTGAATTAGGCTGCAATTTGGTCAATACGAGGTAAATTCAAGTATATTCGACATTGCATTGATTCTAGCAATCTGTCTGGTTATATAGGTTGAACTGTATTTTGCACTTTATTGGAAGGTGAATTGTACATTTTCTGACGACTTCACCCACCCTATATATGATCGGGGGAAATCTTCATGGTTATTTAAATGTTACAATAGGAGAGTAGCACGTATCCTAAGTCCCATGTAATTATGACAGTTTGCTGTCAGAGTAAAAGCTAGAGAAAACATGCAGTATTCAGTATATACGGTCCCGGTATATTAAGTACCGGTATATTTGTTTATCAAGGTTTCAATATAATATAACTCATATTTATTATGAGTTATTCATTATGTGAAAGCTCAAGTCTTGGTCTTCCTATTGGCTTCCAGATATCATTAGTTTTAGCTATAGAATTGTTATTGAATTAATCTATCCTGGCATGTATATAGTAATTGAGATGCGCAGCGGTACATGAACATCCCCCCTTCCCCACCCCTACCCCCATTAACAACTGGCTTTGCGTCCTGCTGTCTGAATCAGGATCACCATCAACAACAGCTACCGGCCAGGGCACTTGCAGTACATAGGTGTCTCTAGTCGATTTCTCCTCGGAACTCCCTCTTGTCAAGATACTCCATGTATCCCTTCACTCGTTATATTTCCGATAAACCTGGCGCCTATATGGATTAAGCTCCACAAGCCGGGTTCACAACATTTGTATTTTATTTTTGTAAAATTCCATCATTTATTAATACCAACTCGTAACACATTATTGGAGCATTATGAAAATGTTATGTATGTGGAATAAAGACTTCTGATACATAGTCAAATATACAAATGATATATATGCTTTGTTATACAAGCGGCCATTTAATGATAGTAATGAAGATATAAAAAATAATAGTAATGAAGATATACTATTTACCTATGTATGCAATGGTCTTTAGAGAACAACCGAAATGTACACGAACGAAATGGCATCGGTTAGAAACTTACATCGAACTGGTCAATCTATCATAAGCTTCAATTGTAGAAGCCTAAGAGCTCATTTTGACGAGGTATATATGGCAATTCTTAATAGTGATTTGAGTATAGTCGCATTGAATGAAACGTGGCTGGGTAGACATGACAGCTCCACGTATTTCTCACACCATTTGTACGATATATATAGGCAGGACAGAGAGATAGAAGGATTAGCACAGAACGGTGGAGGCCTCGCATGTTATATTAAAAAGGGAATACTAGTAAGCGAAGATTTCACAAAAGGTATGTCGACTTGTACTTATGATTATGAATGTCAATTGTTAACCATAAAAGATGGAAATTATGGCAAAATGATATTAATCAACCTGTATAGGAGACCAGCCGGTAGCACGGACATGTTCCTTGAGTATATAAATAACTTGCTATCGCAACTTACAAGAAGGAATCGTAGGATCATTCTAGTCGGTGACATAAATATAGATTTAAGTTCGAGTAACAATCAGTCATCAAGATGGAAGGAGATAATGAAAAGGTACAATCTCAAACAAGAGATAAAGAAAAATACCAGAGTAACTCCCACTTCCTCTACCATACTAGATGTTCTATATATAGTAATCTAAATATGAGTAATAGCGAGGTATGCCATATACATATCAGCGACCACTATCCAGTAATTGGATACGTCAATGTGAGAAAGACAATACCAATTGCAGATAGGACTTATAAGTGGGTTAGAACCAAGCAAAGGGAGAACGAAGATGTATTTAGGGAAAGAATTGAACAGAACATGAGGAATACTAACCACTGGGGGGACCTCAATGTTTCAGAGATATGGAAGGAATATGTGGGAAAGATAACCGAAGCTAATAATGAATGCTTTCCTAGAAAAAGGATCAGGATTAAAATGGCCACTCAGGCCTTCATTGATCAAGAGGTAAGAGCGATGATAAGAGATAGGGAGGCCGCATTTGCAACAGCAAAACGTAGTGGTAGACAAGAAGATTGGGGTTTAGCAAGAGCCATACGAAAGCAGGTAACAAAGCTGATAAGAAATAAGAAAAGAGCCTATCTGGTCAGGGAAGCGAATATGAATAAAAACAATCCGAAAAAGTTTTGGCAATCTCTAGGGAAAATATACAGCAAGGGGAAACTGAAATCGACCAAAGATCTGAGTTCGTTTAAAGTAAATGGACAAATTATCAAAGGTAAAGAGGCATTAGAGTATGCGAATAGTTATTTTGCAACCTTGGGTGTAGACAATTTAAGGAATGTGAATAACTTAGAACTTGAACGCCCAGATAGGGAAATACGATTTGATATTGACGATACCCTGGGTGAAGAAGAAGTATATAAGGAGATACATAAATTGAAAGATAACAAAGGTTCAGGTATAAAAGATGTAAATAATAAGAATTTGAAATGTAGTTTATCCCAAACTTGCTCTGCATTCACTGCCTTATTAAACAAATGTATTAGGGAAGGATCGATACCAATTTCATGGAAGGAATCTGCGATAACTCTGTTGCCAAAAGATGGGGATACCCAATTAATCGATAACATTAGAGCGATTTCTATTGTTCCTTCAACGAGTAAAATATCAGAGCGTATCGTGTATAGGAAATTATATAATTTTCTAGAGGACTCTGAGTTCTTCTCAAGATGCCAATATGGCTTCAGATCGAATAAATCGACCCTGGGTGCCGCACATGAGCATTTACAATTCATACATCATAATTTAGAAAAAGGAAACCATTGTTTGTCAATCTATTTCGATGTGAAAAAAGCATTTAATACGGTCTCACATGTACTATTTCTACATAAATTGAAGAACATTGGCATTGGCCCGGTATTATGCAAACTATTAGAAAATTATCTTACCGATAGAACGCAATATATTATAAAAGGGGATCTTGAAACATCAAAGATAAAGGTACCTTGTGGCGTCCCCCAAGGAAGCATAATGGGACCCCTCATGTTTATAATATTTAGCAACGATTTGGGAAGCATTGATTTTAATGGAAAGCTGGTACTATATGCTGACGATGCAGTAATAACGATAGCATCAAGCAGTTTTGAAGAGATCAGAGAAAAAGGTCAGACTGTCATACAAAAATACAATGATTGGTGTATGGCGAACGGTTTGCAATTAAATAAAAAAAAGACGAAGTATCAATTGTTCACTGTAGGAAGAAGGTACAGAAATAGAGAGGTAATTCTGAATTGTGAGGGCACCATTATAGACAGATGTTTCATGTTCAAATATTTAGGCGTTAATATCGATGAGCGGCTATCAATGGCCCACCATGCCAGTAAACTATACAATAAAGCATCGTGGTCTTTGGCAGACATAGCCAAACGAAGGTATTTCATGTCTGGTGAGATAGCCTGGACATTATGTAAGACATACGTGATTCCCATACTGGAATATGCCAGTCCCCTGTTTATGCACACAAATAAAACGTTGCTAACGAAAATGCAAAAACTCTGCTATAGGGCATTGAGAATGTGCTTCGGCAACGATTTTACAAAGAAAGAATTACTAGCAAAAGGTAAGATACTACCACTTCAGTACAGAAGTGAGATAGCCATGCTCAAAAATCTCTTTAACAAGAAAGGAACATATGAAAAACATGAAGAGAATGAGGTAATATTAAGAAACAATCAGCGAACCAGGTTCAAGCTGTTCATTCCAAGAAGCGAACGGAGCAGGCGTTCCTGTTTTTACCAAGAATTACTTATCTGGAATAATATGGAGAGAGCAATAAGAGATATAGCGGATAAGAACAGCTTCGCATGAGAACTTAAGGCAGTATACCAAGCTAAGTTTGAGGTAATAAATGACCAAGTAAGGTTATAAGTATGTTGATTATGGAAAGAATGTAGCATTCAAAAGAATTGTATTGTAAACTCTTTTCGAGAAGAATTGTTTTTATATGTATTTTTAATTAGTTCCCTATGCGACGAAATAGTCCTTATAAGGACTGGCGATGATGAAATGTATGTAACGACAGAGAAACAAAAATTTACTCGTAATTGGTGAGGATGATGTGATATTGATTGTAGCATAGTTGGATAGATTGCAGTACCCTTTCATTTTGAGAGGAAGTGTAAATGTATAATAATTGTAAAGCATTAGCAAAGGTTCATAGTAAGAATAATTTTGAATAATTGTTTAGATGGCAACGCAATAGATTATCAACAGAGTTGATGTGCGTCTTTGTTATTCTATGTAAATGTTTGGCCGTAATCGTAATAACAAAAAAATATATATATAAAAAAAGACCTAATACTAAATATACGAATCTCTTTTACATCTCTTGCCAGACAATTATGTGGAATTTCTGGGCTATGGTAACTCTATGATCATAACAAATTTATTGATCCAATTTTGATTCATTAACTAACATCGACTCAAGGGGCTCTCGTCTTCTCAGGTCATTGGTCAGATAACTATTATCACATTTTTCTCTTTCCGTAGTTCCACATTTGAATCTGAAACTTTGGTCGCTTAAATCCAGTCATATTTGCAGGAGAGTACGTAGGACCTAAATCGCAGAGTAAAGCAATTGTGGAGTTCATCTACTTCAAGTGGCACATTATTTAAGATTCGATCCCGGATCCTTCATGCCGATTTGATTGATTGGGTCAATTCTATGTTATAAATTTGTTTTTCACAAGTCAGGTCTTCCATTGAGTACCATTGCCTTATATACTAACAGTGTGGAACAAATAATTGTCACAAGTAATACAATATCATTGAGTTTGCCTCAGAATGGAATTTTACACATTTTAATCCAGTTGCTACCATTAATTTTAGATATATTGGCAAAGAATTTATGTTTTCAAAATTATTATTGATTAATGTTACCATAGTTTCACATTTAATTAAGCGACGTTAAAGTTGCCCCTGAATAGCTCCACTTGACTACCAGCCATTATTATAGTATTTACAAATTAAAACATAACATTTTTGCATCTCATCTCAAGGTTTAACATAATACTTTACAACCTATCACCAAGATAAATATGTGTACATATATTTCCCTAAACCCTCATGCACACGTCCCGTATGAATAGTAACATCTGACAGAATCATAATTGCGTTACAAGGTTTAAAGATGGGCTTCCAGAATAGCAATTAAACTATATACTAACAGAATAGCAATTAAACTACTAGGGAAATCACATTTAATGAATGGCACCGGTTTCTTTTATATGCATAGGAATACAAATGGTGATGTCTGACGATCATGCGTATATCATGCGTGTAATACTCTAGGCGTTATTTCCATTGACTATTTTGCTGGTTGTTTATGTGCCGAGGTTTACCCCTGTTAAAGGTTACCTCTAAATATTGGGAGAAGCAATTTTTTGCACAAGTTGTGTATGTTAGGTCGGAGGGACTATAGAGGGCCTGATTAGCCAGCGGCGTCACACATATAGAGAGAATGGGACGAGCCGGCAATAATCGAAAATTTATAGGACGAGATTCGTCCACATAAGCACGATGCCGTAGGCAGAGTGCTTATGTGGACGAATCAAGTCCTATAAATTTTCGATTATTGCCGGCGAGTTCGATTCTATATTTATTATATGTGCATAAAATTTGATCGGTCACATATGTCATCAGATATTACTGAAAAAATACTAAAGAAGTCTCAGAGAGCCCCACTGCCCAGCTGACAGCCCCGCTGACAGCCCCGCTGACAGCCCCGCTGATGTTCATAACGCAGCCATTTCTTGAGCTACATTAATAAAATTTATATCATTCAATAGAGAATTTAATGCTCTATTTAATGATGTGTTTTTGTTATGTATTTCTATAATCATAGTACCAGAATCACGGGTGGATTACCGATCGCAGGCATTTGTTTACATGCTTCGCGGAGAGCCAAAGCTCCGCGAAGCATATCAACAGAGCTATTTTTAGACAACTACATTTTTATAGGATGCGTCCTATATGAATATTTTTATAGCACCCCACTTATAGCACCTCCCATATAGCATGCGCATATAATAAACTAATATATAGGCTATCAGAGTATCTAGTTCCTTCTCGTCAAGGTATTTAGTCAACAGAGCCTCCAGACCTGCTACATATATATATATTATAGGGACGACTAACTGCCAAAAGGAGAAGCTTCTATAATTCTAGTTTTATTGACGATGTTATATATTACTGATATTCCTAATTTGCCTCCATTTATCCAGAGACCAGTCACTCCTAATAATAATATAATTATATAGTATTCATTACCAGTAATGACTCGAGGCTGGGGGTGTACACATGTGTACATACACTTGTCAGGGACACACTTTCTTTGTCTGAATCAACTATGCATGAAACCTATAGCTACTCATCTATTGATGCCTGGTTACTAATAAAGATCCCAACAAGTAATATTGCGACTATTACCAAGCTCAGCTTCCCATTAAGCAACATACAAACTAATTGGGTATACTGCTATTTTTCTCTTTCTTCCCACATTCAATGAATAATTGTAATTTGTCCACAGATAACTAATCCGATACAAAAGAGACGGAAATGTTTTTGTACTGTTTTGGAAACCCATCTTTAAAGTCTTTTCCGTACACTCTAAACACAGACACCATTCCGCGGATTTATTGCAGCCTTGGCAAGTCATGGCAAATCAGCCTTATAGGGAAATTGGAATGTGTAAATCGGGTCCAGCTAGGCAACCCTTTAACTATCTTGTATTATAAGAAGATGAAACAGTATTGCTGCATGCCTAATGCCGACATGGAAGGTACTCCTGCATTTCGATGCTTGTTACACATGTAGTCTGACACAAATCAACTCAACAGCCCCTATTTTGCCTGAAACCCCCACCAGCTGACACTCTCCCATTCAGTGTATAATGTTTTGTCTCTGATCCCAGCAGTTGCAGTTGGTTTAAACGAGGTTTGTTGTACAGAACATAGTAGGCCTACGTTTTCCCCATTGGTCCAGCTGAAGTAGTATGTAGGAAATATCCTTTGGTCCAGGCTGATCCTACCCTTGTTGATGCTGACACCTATGGAGCGGCGGTCGTAGCACCGGGCGTAGCACTAGTTACTGGAAGGGCAATCTGAGAACTGCAATAATGAAAGTAAGGAACTATAGTGGTTACTTCAGTATGGCTAGTCTCAGTAACGGTGATTAACCCCCATCTAACTTCCTTGAGTTATTCACAACCCATCAAAGGCACTAAATGTTTTGGACTTTTTTACAATGAGAAGCAATTAAGGTATGATTGAATTTCTAAGAAATTAATGGTGTTTTCTTCTGGACATCTGACATGTTTTTCGTTTTGAATCTATTATTTCTTTACGGCTTGGAAAATCCCCTCGACCAGTCTAGGTCCAAAGCCTCAGATCAGATAAGAATGGTATGTGAGTGATTAGACGCCTACTTCACTGATCGGATTCCTGGCCTCGGACTAGGCATTCTAATGGGAATATAATGACATTTTGCGGTGTTATTGGAATTATAATGGCCCTTGGCGGGTTGAGGCGAGAGGCTTTCCCTCCCTTTGAAGGGACTCTCTCAACTTTGGGCCCAGACTGTCGACAGAACTTTCCTGAGTATCTCAATTTTTGCGCTCAAACTTTGGATAATTGGTGAACACGCTCATGACGAGGAACATATATCGATCATATTAATAAATTGAGGATCCAATGAATTCCATCAAAATTGTTGTCTTCGAATGTTTTCTAATTTGCATGGCTTAATATTGGTATGAATCTCGCGGATGCAAGATCAACCTAATCTTTTATAAAAGCCGGGTCTTATAGACGAGGCGAGGGTATTCGTAGCCAGTGAACCATGTAGGGAGGACCTCGCCACCTCTCTCCACCTACAGAACCAGCACAACAAAGCAATTCTACGAATTATATTAGAATAGCCATCTATACAAAGCGAAGATTTACTACGAAGTATCTTTAGTAAAACTGTATCGAATGATTGGCACCCTGTGTGACTTGGTTTTGATGGTTTTATATTATTTGTTAATGTCTAAGCCTTAATATATATGTATACAGTTGTAGTCCCATTATGTTTAAATTCAGCAGTTTTAGTGTTATAAATCTTTACTTAAACAGCTGCTATGAGAAAAGAAAGGGGTTGAACGGTGGACTGTTCTATTACATCTTCTAGTGCTTTACTCCCCATACCTTCAATGTGGTTCATATCAAGGAGGTACGGGTTTAAACCCCAAACTGTGTGCCTATCTCTGTTTATATGTATGCCTATGAAGTCCCATCGTTACAGCTTTCTGCAAGCCTGTCTCCCTTCTTGAATTAAGTGACTCAGCCATATTATTGTTGGGTATCTAAGGGTAATAGCGCCTAGCAAAATATGTCAAGAGGCTTATATCTACTACCTAAGTAATCCAAAAATGCAAATGAAAATCAGTAATGGAAATTTAGAGAAAAAGTAATGAGGTAAGGGGCGATGTGGAAGTCATTATGTCAATGGAAAACAAGATCACTATCTAAAGAACGTGAGAATAGAACAAATATGTTGAGGGGAGATGATTGTATTTAATGTGAAGTTATATCAATTACTCTATATAGATATGGTTACTATCCCCATCCTTCACGCGTGAATTTCGCGATAGATTACCACACTATTCCCGCCCATACAAATAGCATGTGGTACATACACCAACGTGGAGTAATAGACTATACCACACTGAATTGGGGTAACATTCAGAATGTATTATAGGACAACAATCTTCATATATTATGATAAGGCCAAAAAAAAATATAGGTGTGTTTCCGATTTATCTGGCTGAAAACTAGGTTGGGGGGGGTAATTTTTTTTTTTTGTTAATTTTTTTTGTTTGGAAACGACATCCCAGGAACTGAAAAAAATGTCTTTTTCATAACAATAGTTGTTTTGAACATGGGAAATGTGCTTTTTGACAGTTTTGGGTTAGGAAAACCCGTTTTCCTGCTTTTGTAAGCTTTTTTTGTCAAAAAATCCAAAAAAAGTAAGATATGATGGGGAAAAAAATCAGGTATGGTAAAAAACTTTTTAGGTAGGGTAAGGTTTTTCTAGGTAGGGGGGTAAATCGGAAACACACCTATTTTTTTTTTTGCCTAATAACAATCTAATCATTATTTCAAAATGTTACTAAACTACCACCATGATTGTATGAATAAATAATAATATTGAAGGTAAATGCCAGCATCGTCAGCACTGCTGCAGGCGGAAGTTCAAGGAACTAATGCATGAACAAATAGGAGTAACAATATTTCGTCTCAAGAAAGAACATGGTTAGGTGAATACAAAATGCTAAAACAACAGGATGTTATCATATTATTTTATATTTTAGGGACGACTGAAGTTTACTCCCATTCATTATGGAGCTCAATGGGGGAAAAGCATATATTCTCAGTTTTTATTAAATAACTTTTTTTTTAGTTCTATGACCCCCTGTTCTTTTTGGAGTGAAAAATAATGTCAGCTATGTATTTTAAAGGAAATCGCATGATTCAATCATCTGAAATTCTGAAAAGATGGGGGAGAAAGCCTTCTTCTCATTGATTCCTCTAGTGAATGGTAGTCAATGGTCCCTGAAATAAACACTAATTCATTGATATATGGTTTTTATTGGCTTTTTGCGTTCTTCCAACCATGTTCTTTCCAAATCCAAAAATCCATGATTCCTTCTTTTCTGATCGAACCCTTTAAGTACTGCATATAATGGCTGTTGAAAATTGAAAACTGAAAACTATAGCTAAAGCCTGGGTTCCACTGCCAGGCCGCTTCTCCCGTTTCTTTGGTCCCGCTACTTCGAAAGTAATGGGCATCATAATGAAATAAGTAGTACATACAAACAGGTGTGCAGTACCGGGCATGTAGTACAATAAACCTTGTGTGCCTATAAATGATTAATCAATTTTACCGCTAGTGATAATTACTAGTTAGTACTAATTAAATGTAATAGTACTAATTATTAATTAGTACTAGTTAATGCTAACTATTAATTAGTGCTAATTAATAGTACTAATTAATACCCCAGTGTAGTGCTGATAGTAAAAAATTGTGTTAGTTCTACAAATGAGTGTAAGGGTAAAACCATCATAAGCTGGTAGGTGTACTGTTGGGTAATTCCCATCATAAATAAACAGTTTAGGAACACACAGCTGTTGGGTAATTCCCATCACAATGTGAGCAGTTGAGCAATGTTTAGCTGCTGAGCAACTCCTACTCCTACTCCCCCCTCTTGACTATAAAGTCACGTGACCTCCAATGAGTCAATAGAAACCTGTTGAGCAATCCCAAGAGTCACGTGACCTACGTACTTGTTGTGCAATCCCCTTCCCCCCTTCCCCCTCCCCCACCTTGGATAAAGGGTCACGTGACCTCCAATGAGTCAATAGAAACCTGTTGAGCAATCCCAAGAGTCACGTAACCTCATACTTGTTATGCAATCCCCTTCCCCCCTTCCCCCTCCCCCACCTTGGATACAGGGTCACATGACCTCCAATGAGTCAATAAAAACCTGTTGAACAATTCCAATAGTCACCGCGTAGCCTTGAGTCACTCCTAGTAGGAGTCATATAACCTTGGAAATTGCTCAAGAGAGTTAAATAGCTGTCACAAATCGCTGTCACCTGTCAATAGCTGTCATAAATCACCGTCAAGCTGTCATATTTTAAGCTGTGACAGTTGACAGCTGCTCTGCTCTGCACCAAGAAAGTTTAGTCCTACTACTATTAGGTTCCACTGTTGAGTAAAAGAAAAACCAGCACAGGTGTTTTTTGTAACAAACTACTCATATCTCCTTTCTCACAGAAGAGAATTGCCAGAAAATATGTACAATCAGCAGTTCTGCATGTTTAGTAAAATGTTAAAACCAGGTATAGGCCTATCTGAGTAGCTTTGGTGGTGAATCAAACAATCCTTTTGGGTATGAAATTTGAAATTTTGGTCAATTGAGAGGATTGATGAGGCGAATTGTACTTTATCTGGTGATTTTACCAATGTATTATATGACCATGTATAGGCCTATATAAAATCCATCCACACAGAATACATGTGTGTTAGCATGACCTGTGCTAACCACTCATATGGTTCATATCATATTCGCAAACCACTTAATTAATTGCATCTCCTCCCCTCATGTTGGGGGAGAAAATGTACAATTCGCCTTCACCAATCTTCTCAAACAACCCAAAATAAAGACAGAAATGAGGATCAAAATACAGTTCAACATGACCAAACTGATTATATCAAGGCAATATCAAATATACCCAGATACACACATTATTGACCATTTTTCTGTCTAATTTTTCAGAAGTTACTAAATTTGTAGATCTGCTGATTGTGCATTTTCAGAAGATCTGAACCGGTTGCCCCTTTGCTCCTCACCCACCTCATTGCATGCATTACCTAAAAGTTATCAATTCTTATTTCCCATTATCTATAATTAATTCCGTAAGAGAAAAGTGTAATTCTCCACATCTCCTTCTAAACTGCTGGAGGGAATGCCACGATCTTCATGGTGAACATACTTAGGCATAGTGGGAACCCGTTCCACTATGTTTTTTATGAGCGCTTTCCCCAAAAATAAGTTGCATCATGTTAATTAATAATGGGTACACCCTTGATTCTTTTCAACAGACATCTTTATTAAGGTAGAGTGGGTTTTGTTGTGTCCTGTCTTATAATACACAGTTTTCACAGTGGGGTTGACGTATTAAGGATTTTAATCGGTTTTATACTCAAGTATATTTCCTAAGAATATGATAAGATACTAGCCACCCTCGCTGACACCCTGGAACTGCGACGAAAGAGTACAAAGGTGAAAAAGGGAGGACCAAAGTTCATCAACTTTGTGAGAGCAGGAGAGGAACCAACTAGAAAGAGAACGGAGGGAAGTGGGCTGCTAGTGACATCAGGTGACTGGGAGATGCGAGCAGACATTAACACACGCTTGGTATTTCCCAAGGAGGTAGCAGCCACCAACCAGAGGCCTGACATAGTGATCTGGTCACCGTCAACTAAGCAGGTCATAATAGTGGAGTTGACTGTGCCATGGGAGGAGAGAATAGAGGAAGCTTATGAGCGGAAAAAGACCAAGTACAACGAGGCTGGAAGGTATGGTGCTTCCCTGTGGAGACAGGACCAGCAGGCATCTGTACAATCGATGTTTATAACAAATGGGTTGTGATATACAGATATCTGATGTGGGTGGATGGATGATTAATGAAGGCATAAGTATTAAAAATACTAGTGGTAGCATTATCAAATAACTAGAGACACCAGTGGGCAAAATAACCATGGCAATTCTTATCTGAATTAAATCCGTGAGCCTACGTCATAATTATGTTTCACTGTATTGTTTGACTTGCTGTATAAACATCCTGAATTTAAAAAAAAGTCACCTGCCTTTTAAACAACGCATATCTTGTCAATGGTGTGGTGAGTAGATATAATGACATTGCTCACTGACGATTTGACCCATCAATTTCTGCCAACTGTTATTATTGGTATGTACGCAGTGATACCTGAATCTTAACTCGCACAAAATTACATTTTTGAAATGTTCTTCGACAGGAACCGTTTCGCAGAATATTTGACATTTTTTGGGGGGTGTTTACCGCTGGTAGTAGCATGCGTGTTAATGTCTGAGTATATTTATGTGTGTTATGGGTTAAGATTTAATTTCATTGTTTTATTGTTCAAGTAATTAAGGTGTCTAAATAAAGTAATTAATTGTATTAAATGAACTTGGCCATAGTCAGTCAGTGTGTTATCCGCTTTCGCAATAGGACGCGGTCCGAGGCATTGCCCCCTCATGATGGCATTTATCATATTAGTGGAATTGGAAGTTTAAACAGGACAATGTCCTTAAGAAAGGCTCATATCATAAAGAAACCACAATGCACCAACACAACACTAACGCAGCCACTGACTATTGGTACATTATTATTGTTCTAGGGGATATCTCGAGGGGTCTGCAATGCAGATGCCCTCGGCCTAGCGCCTCTCAAGATATCCCCACGAGGTAGTAATGTACAAATACTAAGTGGATGCGTTAGTGTTGTGTTGGTGCGTTGTTGTTGTTAAATCTCCCTATTATCTGATGGGTAGAAGCTGCCTTAATTAGGGTGAATATAAAACGCTCCACAATTATATCAAATAAGAAAAATACCCGAGATAAGGATAGTCCTAGCATTTGACAACTTGTTAGTCTCCCCTTCTTCATCACAACAACTAGCACACGTGTGAGATTAATATTTGGGTGCAATATTAGGGAGGTTCAGTAAGCCTAAGGTAATCGTATCCGTATCTCTGATAAACATACCTTAACAGCAATAAAGAGGATCGGCGAAACATGTCGGGAAAACGTAACGTTAAATATCAACAATTCATATTTCATACATAACAATGCGACGTAATTCACAAAAAAAACTATGTAATTGCGATAGGTTTGCTTGTGGAACCTCCTCAATGCTGCTTATAGAAATCCAGTTCTCTATTCAATAACGATGTTGATATGATGGCAAGAACTAATTAATACAATGCAGCATTTCATGAATTTCGATTCATCGGGAAGTATATTAATTAATAATTGATATCAATACTTTATCACTTTTGCATTTTCTTCTATCAAAATAGTTTCAGAATTGATTCAACGACAATATAGTAGCAATCAATCAATCGTTTCTATATTTTACATAAAAAGTAAGTTTTTATGTCAAGACATCATATGTATACATTGGAATATTGAACAATGGTACAACAATGGCCACCCTAAGAATAAATAATTGTACATATGTATCACCCATGCACCGTATAGTATATCATGATATAGTGGTTGGTGGTAATTATAAATTGGTTGTTTGGACGGATATTCACTGCAACCAATAATTATAAGGTGTTAGTAAAGGAATTAGTGAAGATAATCTTCTGGCTTAATATATGTTAGTTATATTCCCAATGGTCGCCACACCGAATGCATTTTACAATAACAGCAAGTTCTAGTCTAAGTTTGTCCAAAAAATACCGATCAAACACCACTTACTGTGCTTATGTAACAGGTCCAAAGCATATTAATGTTAATATGAGAAGTTGTATCAGTGCACCACTAGAGATTACCTGAGAGCATCGATATACTTACATACAACCAACACGATCACCGCTTACATACACACAAAGTGTAAATTACGCTTGCCATCATATTAACATTGATGGTGATAAAAGGGCTATTTCAGGCTTAGCTAGAAAATAAGTACATGGAATTTTAATATAATACACAGGCGGATTTAGAAAATATGTTACTTCTCCAGAAAAAAAATGGTTTCTACACATGCACACATGTACATTATTATGAAAAAACACAATTTTTATGTAATCACTAATTTACACTGATCTAGACATTGAAAATAATCATTTTGGAATATTTGTGTCGCCGTTACGACATATAATATTATTAACTTCAACACAATCAAATACCCCAAGAGTAATGATTAATATGTAGTGGATATGAGGATCAGCGCAAGTCTAGTATAGCTTGCTGTTGTTTTAACTCTTATATAACCGGGTCGGCCTTCAAGGTCAAGGTTGGAGCTCCGCTCGCTCAGCCTTTCAAGCCTTTCGGATCTGTTCCGTTTTTACCTTGAATGAAATGTAAGCTTTACCCTAGTTACAGATTACCTTTCATCTTTCTGCATTGACCAGAATACGTACTGTATTGCATAACTGTGATGTATTGTGTATCTCCTGTATCACTTATTCCTGTACGAAGAACATCTTGCCATTTACTTGTACACACCTTGTTATTGTACGGATTGTATTTGTGACTATTCCGGAAATCCTTTCCGTCAGATGTCTTGGTTAGCCCGGCTGACCATGTACCTTGTGATTGCACTGTGGGGGAAATAAAGCTACGGAAACAGAGATCGTTGTCCATGTTTTACTTTCCCTTAGTCGAGAGGAGAATCGAACCTGGGTTGTCTAAGTAATAGCACGAAGGTTATCGCGGGCTGGATAACTAGTGTCACCATTTACTGATAAACTACCTGTAGGAGAGCCTACAGCCCCGGATTGGTAATCGAGATATCCGGGGGTTCACTACAATTGGTGCCGTGCCAGTTCTCGACCTCAGTGCTTTCAGTCCGTTGGTTGTCCCAAATTTCTTCCCGGAAGAAATTGAGACTGCGGTGGCAGTCCGTGACGTCTACGAAAGATGTCGTATTCTGATTCTGCGGCGCAGACGGAAGGAGGTCGTTATGGAACGAAATCGAGGAGACAAGATTTCGTGGGTAGAGACCCGGGGCCGGCAACCCCGAGAAGTCTCCCCGCGGATTTCGAGTCACCTTCCTCTGACCGTGGTGCCAGAGGCGGAGCGAGACCAAAATATTCCGGAGGGAATTTCGCGCAGTGGAGAGGCCCGCCGAACGACACGGAAGATTCTGACCTTCGTGAGAAATTCCGGCAGTCGATCGCGGAAGAGCTCCAAACCCAAGTCCGCGAGCTGATGGATGAGAATTTTGAGCTCCGTAAGAGAATAAATACGGAATCCGTGGACAATGGTCCGGACGGGCGTTTACTTGAAGATCATGTAAAGCCCTCCCTAGAGACGGGGACCCCGCAGAGACGTGAGATGACAGCTCTGGAGTCGGAGTTGCTTGAGATGATCCAGGGGATTGGGAAGCAGAATCCTACCAGAGGTCCCGTGACATCCACGTTTATGGACCAAAAACCGGCTAGTGAGCCTACTACAAATGATCCGTCGATTGTGTCCGATCAGGGCGGAAGAGACCGAGATCACCGCGGTGTGACGTTCTCTCGGCATACGATGATGACATCATCTCCGAGGCGAACACGTAAAAGACATGATGACTCTCAGTGGAGAGAACCTGATCGCAAACGACAGGGAAATCATGGCAGAGAGCATGGCCGAGGGAATAGTCCTTCTCGTCATATAAGTCCTGCCGGAGGGCATGCGCGTTCGGCGTATGTTACCGCATCCCCGTTGTTTCCGCAGAGGCGTTCTCAGGGGGACTCGGATAGTTCTGACGAGGATCGACGACAGAGGTCGCCTTCCCATAGATCCCGTAGAACCAACCGGTCCCTAGTCCCTGGTCTTGAGTATGACGGACCAGAGGAATCTGATGAGGAGTTCACGTTTGTTCACCGTGAGGAAGTTGAGAATCACCCGCCGAAGGTCCCGCCGGTGAAGATGTGGGATGGCAAAACCGCGTGGCGGACCTACCTCATGGAGGTAAAGGTGATCGCTGAGTCGCACAATTGGACATCTGCTCAGTTGCTTCGACAATTGAGGTGCGGCACACGCAAACAGCTGGCAGAAATGGGTGACCTGCCAGTGGACGTAAATCTCCGGCAGTTCGTTGAGCACATGGATGCGAACTACGGAGAAAGGTCCAAGTTCCGGTTGCAGGCTGAGTTCTACAACTGTAGACAGACCCCAGGACAAGCCGTTCGCTTGTTCGCCAATGAGGTGGCACGGAAGGGCCGAAAGTCGTTCGGTCGCATGGACAACACATTGAGAGCTGTGTCCCTGCGCATTTTTTTGCAAGGGGTCACAAACGCTGAGATGTCCGCGTGGGTGCGTCTAAAGCAGCCACGGGACTTGCAAAGCGCTGTAGATTGGGCGGAGGTATGGGAATCTTGTCAATTGGATTCTCGCTCAGTTACGACCATCAATGCAGCGGAGGCTGCCCTGGTTGTTCCGGAGATCCCTGCACCCAATAGCAGACCTTCGCGAAGAGCATCGCGGAGAGCGATTGTCCAGGCCACAAGCGCAGCGAGTGCTTCAGATTCGTCAGAAGATGGTCTGCAAGCCGCTGTGATCCAGGTCTTGCAAACTTGGAAGGGCGGACAGGGACGCAACGGGAGCGGAAGGACTTCCAGTAGTACTTCTCAGTGGAGAGGGAAATCGGAGAGGCCCCGCGGAAGGTGCTATGCTTGCGGACAGGAAGGGCATTACATCGCCAACTGTCCCAAGAAAGCGAAGAAGGGAGATTCCGAACTCAAGGCGATTACCGACGGGAAAACCTCTGAGTCGGAAAACTCCAACCGGACCGCATAGAGCGCGAAGTGCGATCCGGGGAGTCGATGGCGCTCCGCAGTACTACAATTCGTGTGGTATCTGCACAACACGCGGAAGATGGGAGTGAGGCTCTGACGCCCGTGTGTAGGGAAGCGGGTAGAGTAATACAAGATAGCTGCCCGTTACCGAAAACGGATACTAGTTGGTCGTCTGATGAGACTACTCATCCAGGGATCGGAGTTGATCCAGTGGATAGTTTTGCAGATAGCGATCCTGACGTGCTATGGGGTCGTGCAGAACTCCGAGCTGTTGTCGGTCAAGTGTTAGTCGTGGAGGAAGGTCCCGACAACCTTGCCGTCGTTCAGCAGGTTTCCGGTGATGAGCAGAGAACGCTGAAGATCCGTGATGCATGCATTGCGGAGAGATGGTACGCGACTGTATCTGTGAACGGAGATATCGGTGAATTTCTGTGGGACCAAGGTGCGACGACTAGCCTTGTGACAAAGAGATTCTACGATTCCCTGCATCAACAGCCGCCGATGGCTCCGTCCCGGCTGGCGTGCATGATGGGAGGTGGTTCGCAGATAACTGTTCACGGATGTGCCTTGATTCCCGTGACGTTAGGGAAACGGACGTATATGATTACGTGTCTGGTAGTAACGGGTCTTGCCGGCCCCGAATCCGGGATCCTAGCTCAGGATTTTGCTTTGTTGCACTCATGTAATATATACTGTTCAGGGAAGCTTGCGTTGAGCAATGGCGCTGATGCTGTGAAAATGCACCATTGGCGCGGATCTCGACCGTTGCGGATGAGTCCCTCTGTGAAAACGATTGAAGCTAAGGAGACTGAGGATGGGTATGAAGTAACACTCCGGGAAGCGGTGGTTATCCTTCCTCGATCAGTCACACTTGCTAAGATTGACGTTCGCAGGTGCTCTGACACATCAACAGGTTTGATGTTCGAGCCCGATCAGAGACTGCTGAAGGAATATTCACTGGGATGCCTTAACACTTATGTGACGGCGGATGAAAAAGCAGTGATAGCCTTCAGTAATCCGTCCGGAGAGTCCCTACGTCTAGAGACTGATGTGGTGGTCGGAAAAGTGAGTGAGGTGACGCTGCAATCGTCCCCTGCCACTTGTCCGGAGGGGGTAGATCCGGGGATTAGAAGAGCTATCATTAACTCGATACAGATGGTGGAGTTGCCGTCCGTAGTCGATGATGACCTGATTGCCCCTGACATTCCGGTGCCACCGAGTACGGAATGCCCGCTAGCGAAACTAGTGAGAGAGACGCACTTGACTGATCAGAGTGAAAAGTTGCAAGTTGCGGAGCTCCTGACTGAGTTCCGTGAGTGTTTCGCGTTACCTGGCGATGAGCCGGGCCACACTCACGTTGTCAGACATGTGATTGACACTGGTAATTCCAGACCTATAAAACTCTGCTATAGGCGGATTCCAGTGGCCAAGCGTGACCTAGCGGAGGCTGAGATCTGGCGGATGTACGAGCAGGGACGCATAGAGCATTCTAACAGTCTGTGGGGAGCACCCATCGTGATGGTTGGTAAAAAGGATGGCTCACAGCGTTTCTGTGTCGATTACCGCCAGTTAAATTCCGTGACTGTGAAGGATAGCTTCCCACTCCCTCGTATTGACGAATGC
Source organism: Sthenelais limicola (assembly GCA_942159475.1). Taxonomy (NCBI): domain Eukaryota; kingdom Metazoa; phylum Annelida; class Polychaeta; order Phyllodocida; family Sigalionidae; genus Sthenelais; species Sthenelais limicola. The sequence continues at coordinate 10,151,437 of OW804100.1, read as the reverse complement.
GTCGAGGCGTTAGGCGGAAACCAGTGGTTCTGCACCCTCGACCTGGAGTGTGGGTATTGGCAGATCGCGATGGACGAAGAGAGCAAGCAGAAAACTGCTTTCCTGTCTAGCGCAGGGCTGTTCCAATTCAAAGTAATGAGCTTTGGATTGTGCAACGCCCCTGCCACTTTTCAACGTATGATGGATCGTATGCTAGGCGATCTCCGTTGGAAAGCGTGTCTGGTATATCTGGACGATGTAGTAGTATTTGGGGAAGCCTTTGCGGAGTGCCTCCTAAATCTACGCCAAGTGCTCGAGAAGATCCGGGAGTTCGGATTGAAATTGAAACCCAAGAAATGCGAACTATTCCGCAGAGAAGTGGAATACTTGGGTCGGATTGTGTCACACAAAGGCATCTGTGCAGACCCAAAGAAAGTACAGAAAGTCCGCGAGTGGCCAATTCCGAAAAATGCTAAGGAGATTCGGCAGTTTTTGGGATTCGCATCCTACTACCGTGAGTTCCAGCCGAACTTTTCGATAGTTGCCGCTCCTTTGCAAGAAGTTGTGAACTCCGCCGGGAGGGAGAAGAGATATTCTAAGCCCATAGAATGGTCTCCGGAATGTGATGTGGCCTTCCAGGGCATAAAAGAGTTGCTAACCTCTGCTCCGGTGCTGGGATATCCCCAAAAGGAAGGGAAGTTCATCCTAGACACGGATGCTAGCGGGTTCGGCATGGCGGGTGTGCTTTCGCAGATACAAGATGAGAAGGAGGTAGTCCTTGGGTATGCCAGCAACAGCTTGGATAAAGCCCAACGGAATTACTGCGCCACGAAGAGAGAGCTCTTAGCAGTACTAACCTACCTGAAGAAGTTCCGGCATTACTTGTTAGGAAACCGAAACTTCATTGTGCGAACTGACCACGCCTCCCTGCGTTGGCTATTGAACTTTAAAGATCCGACGGACATGCTTGCACGCTGGTTGACTCAGATGCAGGAGTTCGGTCTGGATCAGAGCATGATTCTCCATCGAGCCGGAAAGAAACATGTGAATGCTGACGCCCTTTCTAGAGTTCCGACTCGGAAGTGTGTCCGCGTTGACTGTGCAGACTGCGGAGCGCATGATGCAGTTGTCGCAACGGCAACAGTCAGTCTAGCGCCGCAGGAAGATGTGATCCAGAAAGCCCAGCAGAGCGACCCCACGATCCGGAGAGTTATCGATGTATTGGAAGGTACTAAACCGGTCCCGGACAAGCAGTCCCTGTCCGCGGAGTCCGATGAATACTGTACCTACATCCATAACAGGGGGAGTTTGGAGATGAGAAACGGTGTCTTGTGCTATGAATGGGTTCGGCCAAGCACTGGAAGAACGTACTTGCGGAAGATAATTCCTACTGCGCTCCGCTCAGAAGTGTTTCATGCTATGCATGGACCTAAGACTGCAGGGCACTTTGGGTTCCTCAAAACGAGCTGGGCTGCGAAGATGAAATACTTCTGGCCAGGTATGAGGGGAGACCTGAAGCGCTGGCTGAGAGCCTGCCCGGAATGCAGTATGCGGAAGACGAGAGGTGGTGGCGGAATCACCCCCTTGAAAAAGGAATTACACGGAGAACGGTGGAGCCGAGTGTGTTTGGACATCATAGGACCATTCCGTCCATCCCCGCGTGGCAATAACTACGTGATGGTGGTGACGGATCACTTTTCAAAGTGGGCGGAGGCCTACCCTATGCCAGACCACACGGCCGAGAGGTGTGCGGAAGTGCTGTTCCGTGAGTGGATCCTGCGTTTTGGTTGTCCCGTGTCGTTACAAACGGACGGAGCGCCGGAATTCAGATCTGCCTTGTTGAGAAGCATGTTTGAAATGCTGGGCATCGAGAAGCTGTTGACCCTTCCGTATAGACCCCAGTCTAACGGACAAGCGGAACGCTTTAATCGAGTACTAGTCGAGCAGCTATCCTGTCTAACGGACTACAGTGCCACGGATTGGGATATGCTTGCCCCATGTGTTGCCCATGCATACCGTGGAAGTGTCCACGCGAGTACTTTATGTACACCTAATGCCGTGGTCTTTGGCGCTGAGCTGGTGACCCCAATGGATCTGATCTATGGAGTGGAACCAGGAGGCCTAGACTTTCCGTGCAGAGTAGCGTTCGTAGAGAACCTGAAGCATTGGTTGAGGTTGGGCCATCAGTTCGTTCGTGAGAATCTGGGCGTATCCGCTATACACCAGAAGAGAGACTACGATCGAAAGTCCAACCCAAAGCGCTTTGAAGTGGGTGCTGTTGTATATCGCTACAACCATCCGCAGGCCAGTAAGAAGATCGGTCCCAAGTGGGATGGGCCCTTCAAAGTGAAGAGATTCATAGGTGGCACAACCTATGAACTAGAAACAGCACAAGGTATTGTGAGGTGTCACGTCGACTACCTTAAGCGAGCTTTCGATGAGAACGGACCCATCCAGGTGGTGAACTTGGATAGGGCACCAGAGTTCCGTGCATTGCAGGAAGCTGGTCGCGATATCTTGAGGCTGGAGAGAGGCAAAGTCTTGCCCGGGACGGAGTGTCCGACGCGGAGAGAGAAAGAAAAAGTTTCCATAGGCGTTAAGCCACGGGGAAGGCCGAGGAAGGAACGGAATAAGGAGTGCAATGCTACGGCAACCAAGGGAATGGTCCTTTCGGTAGCTCCGGATCCCCCGGATTCGCCCCAACCTGTAGCTGCGCCACGGAAAGTCGGTAGACCCCGGAAAGCTGTGGCAGAGGCCCCAGTCGTACCAGTTCCGTGTCCTCCGACTCGAAAGAGAGGGAGACCTCCGAAAACTGCAGCGAAAGCTAAAGCTCCTCGGACGCCACCTGCCGTCTACTCTACTATCAAACGTAGAGGGAGGCCGAAGAAGGCTGAGGCTGCCGCTAAAGTCGGAAGAGGGTTGAGAAAGAGACGCGATGAGTCCCCGGCGGAAGTTGTAACAAGGACACGAGTGCGTCGTCCTCCAGATCGGTTACAACCGGGATCCTAGCCTTGTTGTGTGCAAACCGGGGGGATTTTGATCTGATCCCTCCACCCTAAAAACACAACGAGAAGTCGACTAAGGTTGCAAGACGGAGAAATGCACCTAAGTCCCATTCGGTGCATGAGGCTACCTCGTCTCATGTAGCCGGGAAAGAACCAACAACATCAATTTCGGAGATGAGTAACCCAGAAATATAGATGAGAGCTGTGAGTGGCTTGCAGTTAGACCTATGTTGAGGGAATGGTCCCACTCCGTAGTGTACTGGCTCTGAATCTTGGTTTGGATACCTTGAAATTGCTGCTAGTAACAGTGTCATTGTTGGGTGAATTCACTGGAATTCCCCTCCACCCTGTCTCAGTGGAGAAGTAGTCAGTTTACGTACAGTCAAAAACCTCAGTCACGGGGAGCGTAACTGATCTAAGCATGCAAAACCGGGTAACGTTATCCGTCAGGCAGTGGCGGGAGCATGGCGCTGTAGTAGCGTGGCGGTTAAGTGAACTAGCGTTGCATCAGGGTGCCGCTAGAGGTGGCTGCATCCGGGTTCACCAGTTCGCTCCGCCTCGTGGCTCACTTTGCTCCTGGACTCTGACCTGTAAGTACGCTTTCTACTGTGATCGTTCTATGAGTTGATTTGTCGCATGAAACTTGTATGAATTGATTCTGTATGATTGCTAGGAAGGAAGAGAGGTATTTTAACATGATACCGATGGTTGTCACAGAGGTGTGCGTCTAGTATAAGACGTAAGTTTCGGTGTTTCTAGTGTGGGGAGATAGAGCACCGAAGCTACGACCCAACCGCCATCTTGGATGTGGACATGAATCGGGCCACGCTACGATGATTTTTCGATTATCTAGCTTGTTTGGTACATTCTATGTTCTCAGGCTTGTGTATTTTATAACTAGAATACTCGGAGAGATCATACTAGTTGTATCCGTTGTCTTTTTGGGCAACTTTTTACCTAAGTTATGTGTAAATAGATGTTCCGGCTGCATCCGCTCCCGTGACTAGAACTGTAATGTTTATGTTATAGGATCGGAGAACTAAAAAGCTGCCAACTTAACCCCTGAGAGTGCCTGAGAGAATCCCGTGTGATTTCCGTGTGATTTCCGTGAGATTTCCGTATGACCCAAGATGAGCCGGACCGAGAGCCGACACGAAGACGATGAGAGTCTGAGCGGAGAGACCACCGAGGAAGAGATTCCGGTGGAAGTGGAGGCGAAACTCCTAGAGCAGGAGGGTGAAGATGAGGTCGCTCCCTTCCAGGCTTTGAGTGAGGCAGAGTTCGCTCAGGCCTTGTCAGACGCCGCTCAGGAAGACCCGGACTCCGTGAAGATTGAGCCCACGGAGAAGAGAACTTCCCCCCGCAAATCTCCGCGCAGAGGCCGGAGTAATGCCACCGAGAGGACTGCTGGACGTGGTCAGTCCAGGTCCCCCGGCAGAGGCCGGGTTGGCAGAGAGCGAGGGCGGAGCGCGGACAAGAAGCATGGGCTGCGCCCCTTGTCCGTGAACGTAGAGCGAATGGACATTGATTCGCCTGGTGTGGCCGGAGCCTCCGCAGTGACTAAGCCTAAGGGCGCGGAAGGCAAACCCGTGGCCAAAACCCCCAAGAAGAGAGTGATGAAAGTTCACCGAGAGAGACTGAGTGTGAGAAGCGCTCGGTTCCGTGATGTGGAGAAGGTAGCAGACCTCCGTACCCTGTATGAGGAAGGCACGGAGTTGTACCCTATTGATCCCTCCACAGACGTCCCCGGGAAGTTTGTCCCGATCGCTGATGAGAGTGAGGATGAGTCTGCCGAGTTTACGGACAACCTCATGGAGAGGTATGAGACTCGGCTGTGGCCAAGCCTGTTCCGTAAAGAGCAAACGGACGCAGGCACGTACCAGAAGGTGGCTTATGCTGCGGAACTGTGGAAACCCGGTTTCCGTTGCCCCTTCGCGGTGTGTAGGTGTCCACGAATGAACACTTCTGGCGTCAAGACCTACGCCACTAGAGAGCGCCTGTTCCGCCACTTCTGTGAGGAACATGGTACCCGGAGAGAGGTGTGGACTTGCCCGTCCTCCTCCTGTTTGCAAAGACTAGACAGACGTATCGAGCTGGTACGACACCTTCAGTACGGTGAGAAGGTGTCTCACAAGTCTAGCCGTGACAAAGCCGTGGAGAAAGCCCAAACCGTCACGCCGACCAGGGAGGTGAATACGCTGTTCATGCGGACAACGTATCTTACGAATGCTGATTTGCATCTAGTCCGGCGGAAGGCAACGAAAGCTGCTTCCAAGGACACTGGATTTGCAAGGCCAGCTGCCAGTGCCGCTGCCGGAGCTCCGAGCTCTTCTAAAGCTCAGTCCGGCAAGAAAGGCAAGAAGAGAGATCGATCCCGATCTAATTCCAGAAGCAGTAGCTATGGAATTCCGCCTACCCCTAAGAGGATAGCGACGTGTGCTCAGCAAGCAGCTGAAGGGTTGGTAGCGCAACTACCCCCTCCTGTCCCGACTGCTGAGCTGTTGGCAACCGGAGAGACCTCGGTGAGGGAAGTTTTAGAGCAAGCCTCTGAAGCAGTCCTGACCGTTGAGACCAGAGTCAATGAGGTGCTCCATACGCTAGCGGAGCCCCTGCGTCAGCTGCAAACGGTCCGTGACCAAGTGCAGGAGCTTGCAACACTCAGAGAGGAGAACCGTTGCAACGCTCGTCTGATCCGAGACCAGCGATGTGGACTAAAAGAGAGAGACGACAAGATCCGCGTCCAAGAGGAGATTATTGGAAATCTCCGGGCAGAATTGGAAGACGCCGGGAGAGAACCCCGTCTCCAGCCTCAGTCCCAAGTGCCCCGAAGTGTCCCGAGTAGTACTGTGACTAGTGCCACTCAGAGTCAGCGACCTGACCTAGCGACGGAAGAAGTGCCTATGCCTTCTCCGTTCCCCGCAACCCCTGCTCCTATGCTAATGGACCAACATAGCATGCAGCGGTTTTTCATGTTTGGTCGCCTCATGAACGAGTTCATGGGTGCCCAACCCGTGAGCGGTGGTTTGGTGCCAAACCCCGCCATGCCCGTGTCATTCCAGATGATGCCACCAATGCCAGTGACCCCTGGAAGAGACAGGCCTACAACTCCTGCAGTGATTGATCCTGCCGATATTCCGGAGCACGGAATGGAGGACACTGAGCAGAAGGAGAAGTAGGTCCAGCTACTGTGTGCTGGGCGTGCAAACCGGGACGAAATGCCCACGGATGTGACTTACGGACTGAGATTTTGATGACGACGAATGGCCGGACGGACTTGATGATGACTTGATTCCTTGACGAACGGAAATGGGGACCCCTGATGTCACTGATGTAACCGACTCTTGATGAATACGGATGCCGGACTTGTCACGGATGCTCTGATGCTAACTGCTTACCGACCCCGGACCCCCCGGAAAGAATTTTTTTTTTCCGTGCGGAAAGTGAGAAGTTTTCCAGCCTAAAGGTTATTACTTTATCTTGACATATTGTACATATAGCTGTAGCAGGTCTACTGAAGCTCCTTCTTGTCAAAGGCTGTTTGAGTATGTTGAATCCGAATGATTCTCATGCTGTAATTAGAGATGTCGCGATTATTGTATAACGTGCGCGGGTCACTATATTGCTCCTGCCTGTACTTTTGAATTCGCATTGTTAATTCTCTATTGGTGCTTTACTTCTTACTTATTTTATATCCACATTGCCTTATAATAATTTACATATTGTAGATTGTGTTACTCCGTTGGGTTAAAAATCTATAAATTATGGAGGGGGTATTGTAGTGGATATGAGGATCAGCGCAAGTCTAGTATAGCTTGCTGTTGTTTTAACTCTTATATAACCGGGTCGGCCTTCAAGGTCAAGGTTGGAGCTCCGCTCGCTCAGCCTTTCAAGCCTTTCGGATCTGTTCCGTTTTTACCTTGAATGAAATGTAAGCTTTACCCTAGTTACAGATTACCTTTCATCTTTCTGCATTGACCAGAATACGTACTGTATTGCATAACTGTGATGTATTGTGTATCTCCTGTATCACTTATTCCTGTACGAAGAACATCTTGCCATTTACTTGTACACACCTTGTTATTGTACGGATTGTATTTGTGACTATTCCGGAAATCCTTTCCGTCAGATGTCTTGGTTAGCCCGGCTGACCATGTACCTTGTGATTGCACTGTGGGGGAAATAAAGCTACGGAAACAGAGATCGTTGTCCATGTTTTACTTTCCCTTAGTCGAGAGGAGAATCGAACCTGGGTTGTCTAAGTAATAGCACGAAGGTTATCGCGGGCTGGATAACTAGTGTCACCATTTACTGATAAACTACCTGTAGGAGAGCCTACAGCCCCGGATTGGTAATCGAGATATCCGGGGGTTCACTACAAATATTTAATTACATCTAGTTTTTTGTGGAGGGACGATGTATTCGACCATATGTATCTATAGTTAGATAAAGAGAAAAGTTATTAGCTCACGACATTCCTGAAATCTTGTATTACCTCAGATAAAATTCCTTGAACAGGTGTGGGAATAGTTTCTGTCGCGTTACGACATGTACTATTATTCACATATCTAATTTTTTTTGCAATTTCGCCTTTTCTAATAATTGTTTAGGCGTACCTGAATTTGGTATCAAATATTGATATGAATAAATACAGATGCTATTGAGTTGCAGTGAGCCTTTGTTGTAATGTCGCCGTTACGCCATTACGTCGCCGTTAGGCCATAATTATTAGAAATAAAGAGACCCTCCTAATTTCACAGTAATTGTATAGAAATAAAACGGATATTTTTACAAAAATGTATTCAAACTTTGGTTACAACCAGGTCCTATTTGAACGGCTAACGTCGATTAACTGGCTGTGACTTTGTCATTTGATATTGCTGGCATAATTACTGGGTATTTCATCTCAAAGTTACACTATAATATTTGATAAATCTGGTTTAATATGGCCGAAATAAGGCAAAAAATAGAGATTCGACAGATTTTATTTTTTCTAAAAAAAATTGGCAGCCTGAAATCGAATGCTGCCCGTTTGGGAAAATTACTTATATGTTTATATTTTTTATGGTCAATTACTGGTAAAGTAGGTAAATATACTCTTTAGGATAACCTAAGATATGCATAGATATCTGTAATGCCGCGCATATGGACACATTTCCACATACTACTTACTACCTTGGACAATGCAGGCGACCTTTAACGTATCGCCGATCGCCGCCACGTTGTGGATACCAGATCCAGACGTTATGGCCGCTATAGAGGTCTGTCCTTCGCCGTTCTTCATTTCTGCATTAAAGGGAGAACGGTGTGGGTGAGGAGGGTATGAGGGAGGAGAGTATGAGGGAGGAGGTTCTGAGGGTGGAGGGTCTAAGGGAGGAGAGTGTGTGGGAAGAGAGACTAAGGGAGGAGGGTGTGAGCGACAAGGGTGTGAGCGACGAGGGTCTAAGGGAGGAGGGTGTGAGGGAGGAGAGACTAAGGGAGGAGGGTCTAAGGGAGGAGAGATGAAGGGAGGAGGGTGTGAGGGAGGAGAGATGAAGGGAGGAGGGTGTGAGGGAAAAGGGTGTGAGGGAGGAGAGTGACAGACAAGGGTCTAAGGGAGGAGGGTGTGAGGGAGGAGAGACTAAGGGAGGAGGGTCTAAGGGAGGAGAGATGAAGGGAGGAGGGTGTGAGGGAGGAGAGATGAAGGGAGGAGGGTGTGAGGGAAAAGGGTGTGAGGGAGGAGAGTGACAGACGAGGGTCTAAGGGAGGAGAGTGTGTGGGGGAGGAGAGACTAAGGGAGGAGGGTCTAAGGGAGGAGAGATGAAGGGAGGAGAAGGTGTGGGAGAGAAGGGTGTGAGGGAGGAGGGGTGGATGGAGAAGGGTATAAGAAAGAAAACGATTTCAAATTATTTTATATGGATGAACTGTCATTGATCAACCTAAATGATGCATTTCTCATGGGATTGCTCATAATTATCAACATATAATATCAACTTTATCAGAAATGAACATTTTAATAAATGAACTCAACTGATTAGGTCTCTATTATGATGTGTTTCAGCAAAGTGAGTCCCAAGTGGCAGAATTGATGTCTTTTGGGGAATGCTTTCATTTTTGGGATATTTTTTTAATATATTTTTTTATTACGAGTAAAATAAAAATAAAAAATAATAATGCAGGTGTTTTGGATGACTACATCGCACACAGCAACTATGTCGCCCTCACAAAAACGTCCATAGAGCATTGATATGGCAGGAATATGTTTGTTGATTACCAATGGACCTTCAAAGGACTATAAAACATTCATTTAGAGGGAGAAAAAACGAAAGTAGTTTTTATATTTAAAAAACGCACAGGGAATAACCTGGGCGACGTAGTCTTGCCTTAAATAGCCACCCAGCCTTGTAGGAATTAAAGTGCCCATAACTTCCTCAAATATGCAAGCATTTTTATTGTTCATACCTTAATGGAAAGGGATTGTTCAAGTCGTTAATACTGATCATAATGTATCTGTACATATATATTCTATCACTAATCAGAGCAATTTAAAAATGTGCGATGTAGTCGTGCATCTGTTTTAGCCAGTCACTTCAGAACTTGTAGAAGGTTTATATTTGGGCATAGATAATTGCCAACCATAAATACATTATGCTGATATTATTTAATAAAGGAATTGAGGGCTAAATCTTATGTACCTAGTCTTTTTCTAATATATTTGGCAAACCCCTGTTGACAAATCAAAATGCATGTGGGATATTTTCTTTATGGGAATCGGTTGTGGTGCATATATATATCTATATTTGGCAAACCCCTTTTGACCAATCAAAGTGCATGTGGGATATTTTCTTTATGGGGATCGGTTGTGGTGCATATATATCTATATTTGGCAAACCCCTTTTGACCAATCAAAATGCATGTGGGATATTTTCTTTATGGGAATCGGTTGTGGTGCATATATATATATTTCTATATTTGGCAAATCCCTGTTGACCAATAAGAATGCATGAAAGTGTATATATTTAGTACCTCCGTTTTTCTGCTAGGTGGCAGTACTGGACGGTGGTAAAATAAGTTGTATATAGAATTTCATTGTAAATACCCCACAATTTCATAATTTCAGAGAATAGTCTAGAGGGCGTCCTGATGATTTTCCAATGGGAATTAGTTGTGGGGCACTGAAAATGCCCCACAATTTTATATATGCCCCAGAGAAAGGGTCTTATAAGGACGAATGGCCCACATCTGTATGAGTGTCTATCTATCTCTCTCTCTCTGTCTATATATATATATATATATATATATATATATATGATGCCACTATATAAGTTATCCGCATTGTCCGCGTGAAATATGTCCTTTAGCATGGTGGACGTATATTATAATAATTATACTGTACATACATATACTTGTATAAATATTAAATACTGTAAATAGTATTAACCAGAAGTATGCCCTACTGGCGATTGACCAGGGGATGCTGCCTGAAATATATATATATTCTTTGATGGGGAACCAGGAGAAAGCCACGGTCATATATTAATACACCTTTATTTCCTTTAAAGGTAATTCAATGGTCCTATAGCTCTTTGAATCTGTTCGAACGCGCTCACCCGTGCCCTTTTGCCATTAAGAATCGATACCCACGAATCAGCATTTAGCCGTTTAAGGTCAAGGTCAAGTACGGGCAGAGGAAAAATGATACTTGAAGGTTTCAGGCTTGTCCGTATACATATATAAATACTGCATGGTCGCATATAACCTCCCGTGCAAGTAGAGCGTGGTCATGCCTTACTGAGATTAATTAGACTTTTCAAACGCAGTGTGTACATATATATATTAGGCCTACACATGTATGTATTAAGCTTGGTTGTGTATTGTATATTGTACGAGGAGGGGAACTGGTGAATGTCCAAACTGTTTCACGTAGCAGGTCGCTCTGAATAATTTGGTTTTATATATATGTTCGATGATACGTGAGATTGTCTTGTAAATTTCTTTTCAATCATATTCACTTGGTGAATTAAAATAGCTAAAGCCACCTATATTAATTGAGGAAGGAAATAAGATCATACCTTTGTCCTAATAATAATGGCAGCCAGTGATTAATTATACAACTAATAATAATAATGATAATAATAATGATGTCAACAACGAAATACCTTTGAGGTTCATATTATAAAGACTCACATATGTTATAATGTTCTTTGAGTTTCAGGTGAGTATAAATAATGAGTGTCACCTCAAAGGAACACGAACTATGACCTAGTTCAGACGGTTGCACGAAAGGAATTTTCCTGTCGCAACACAGAGTGGAAATTCACCGACAAATACAAAACCATGTTCCCCTGGACTATATAAATTTCCCCAGACGATTTTGGAATCATAAGATACAAGTTATGGCGGGATTAAACTTGTGGAGTCAGTCCCTGAGAGGGAGACATTGCCTTTCCATTGCAAGGCTTGCTTCAGGTATAGGAAACGACTTACGCCCATGCCCCCATGTTTACAAACATTGCATATTCAACAACGCTAATGCCATCCGATGTGTTAGTGGAGGGTCTGTGTTTGAACGTTCAGGTTAGTGCTTGACTTTTACTTTTCACTTCTACTATGTGAAAAAATACTACACACATGAGATTGTAATCAATAAAACTTCATTTTTTTAATTTCAATCGAGTTCGATAATTCCCTTGTATACGCATTCCAATAAGTATTTAAAATAATCTTTCAAGCACGAATATGAAATCCATGTTATGTTTTCTTGCTAAATTTCCATACAATAATAAAACATACATTCAATTTTCAACCAAAATCATGCATACTGGATGACTGAAATCCTGAAAATTAAGTCATTTAGATCTAACTGCTGGCGTTCTGATTAGCCGAAAATGAATCATGTTCTTTTTTATTTAAAAAAAAACACTTTTATTCAGTCTATCAACAAAGAACTCATTTTTTTTGTTTTTACGACATCATTTTATTCAGACATTAACCTGCCATCTTGGCTATACAATGCTGAGAGATCTGAAACGAAGAAGCAAACGTCATGTTTTCTTATTGTTATAACCAGTAACCAACACCAGACCGCTTCTAACTTCTTCGTTTCAGATCTCTTAGCATTGTATAGCCAAGATGGCAGGTTAATGTCTGAATAAAATGATGTCGTAAAAACAAAACAAACTGAGTTCTTTGTTGATAGAATGAATAAAAGTTTTTTTTAAAAAAAAGAACTCATTCTTCACGGGGTCGATTACATAAAACAATTACATCGGACCCGGCCTCTCTCCTCATCGTTGGAATTTAAGCAGGAACTAGGCAACACTTGTACAACCTATGTATTTAATACACCAATATAAGCGATCCTGAGTGATGTTCTATTTGATACCGGAGTCATTTTGCGATGAGTTGAGACCCACCCTTGCTGAGGAGGGGGGGGGGGTATAATACCGAAATGAAAACTACACGGCTGTGGCCTTCTCTCATCGATATCAAGAAATAGGTGTTTGGCCTGTTTATAGCACCCTACGGAAAATAAAGTTTAGGCAATCATATTTGATTTTCTGCGACCAAAAGTATTCCACGCATAATGACATTTAAAGTGAAACAGGCAAGCTATTTATTCTCTTATGCTTTTCAGATCAGAATATAATTTCCTCCACGCATCTGACCACTCTTCTTTGGTATCCGACATTTTGTTTTGATACATCACGATTCTGCATTTACTCTCTAACTCTGCAGCGGCAAATTTAAAAGGAATATCTCCCTGGTGGAACAATTTTTGCCTATGGATGAAAGCTTTCACCTGCAGTATAATCCAATCGACAATTTTAGAACTGCTGTCTTTGACCTCAACACCGAATAAAATACCTTCAGGCTTGACAATTACTCTGTTATTCTTCATATCAAAAAAGGTCTATCATTCTTAGTCGAATTTAAGTGGCCCATCGAACATATTAACATGAGGATTTGCTCCCAGAGCTTTTTTGTTTCCTTCCTCTATATTACTAAGAAATGTCTGATGTCATCTCGTTCGTTACAAAAAGAGCATGTATTCGACAGTTTGATACTCCTGTTTCTAAGTTCCTCATTGCACGTGATGGTTCTATGTAATACCCTAGCTAGGTAACTGTAGGAAGAACTGGGAGTTAACAAACCTGGACATACATATCGTGCCCAATTTATTCATCTCTACATATTCATGTACCGTAACTGTTTCATGATAAATAAAAGTATTTCTCAATTCAATTCAATATTGGAACGCTTGCATTTTGACTTCACATGAAACCTTGTATGGGAGAGAGAATATTTTTTTCCATTCCAAATTTTTAAATCTTACTTCATCCATATCTAGAATTTTTCTCCACTCATTCAACTTTGCGATCTTGGGTTTTCTGATCGCGACAAGGGCATTATATATAAAATGAATCATATTTGTGTCAATATGCTTTTTCCAGGTGTAATCGTAAGGCCTGCGCTTGAAAACGACTATGCGAGAGTATTGGATATCTTACCAGAGTTGTACAGTGGAGCGGATTACATGCCCTCAATGTTTCATTCTTTTGTTCGAGACACATGTGCATATCCCCATGTCGCAGAACTAGATGGGGAAATAGTAAGTCTGGTTCAAACTTATAAAATTATAATACTAGGGCCAAAAAAAATATATAGGTGTGTTTCCGATTTTTCAGCCAGATAAATCGGAAACACACCCATTATTTTTCTTGGCCCAGTCTTAATATTATATTAATTAAAATAAGATTCACGCTTCCTGGTTGACAAACCAAAACACGATTCACGCTTCCAGGTTGACAAACCTGAAATCCTGAGTCAATGCCGAATTTCTAAAAAAAAACTGCCAGGAATTACATGGAAAACTTTTTAAATACTATATTAACAATTGGAAACTGTAGTCAAAAAGTAGTGCCCCCGATGCCGGAACAAAAAAAAATATTTTCTAGCCATATTTTGAGGCTCAGCTTGATTGCCTTCATCAAATTCATAAACTCTTCACCACACAGAAAGATTTCCCTGCCCGTGGGTTTATATAGACTAGGCTAATTTCGGAACCCCAGCACATATCTCTTGGTAAAAGAAGATAATGAAGACCAAATTAAATTTGTTTAACAATGTTTTCCCTTTCCCCGAAAAAAAAAGATACTGACTCACTGACTGAGCCTGTTAAACGTCTCATATTGTCAATGGGAAACACAGGGACGGACAGCTAACGAGTGTTCTTTATTGCCATCTCCTTGAACAGCTTGCTTTTGCCAACTACATCGTAATAGAAAATGGGACGATCGCTGCTGCCACGGGCGGGCGTTGCCAACATCAGGTGAAAGGGCAAAACCTAACGAGCATGGTAAATGCAGCTTCACTAGCCGCCGCTAGGAGGAGTTACCCGCAGATTAGAACCCTGGCGAGGGTAGTGATGGACAGTGATTTCTACCGACCAGTCAGAGAGGGAACAGCAACTGATGGAAGCTCTATTGTTCTCGAAAGGGTGAATATTTGACATTTGTTTAATTACAATCAAAGGCCATAACATTTAATCATCATATATATACAAAAAACGCATGTCCACCAAGTGGATGTATTATTGCGTTGCCTCGTGCCAGTGAATTACTATAACATACCTATATCTAGAATAACATAGAAACTTTAGAGCTCAAACTCCATACACTCATTAATTCAATCATACTCATAAATCATGGTTTTAAAGCATTGACATATATTCGCTTTATATTCAACATTGCACAATCCCCCATACGATTTATTAACACTAATCCTTTATGTTTTTAATCGCCAGTACAGTCCCCAATATGACTTTTTAGTTATTAAAACAGCAGGACCGATAAAAACAATCGATATTCATTATGCATTTTCATTGTGGATCCTTATCCCCAAATCAAATCTTGACCAATAATAATCAAGTAGTTTTCTAAAGAATACATCTTTATCTTTACATGTCCTTATATCGTACGGTATAAGGTAAGGGCATAACATATGGGCAACATTCTTGTTATTAGTAACATACATGTAGTAAGTCAACTATTTTGTCGATGTCTCCAAAAATCTAGAATTTGTGCATATTGGATTTATTTAATGCAGAAACAATTTTAGTATCTTGATTTCCTCAATATGATGCTAAATATATAATAATTGTTGTCAATTTCAGACATTCCTCCAGTACATCACAGGCCCAGAACAAATATCTAAGCTTCTTGCATATTTCCGGAAGCTTCCAGAGATTAATCCAAGGTGTCATGAATTCCTAGGCCATGAAAAGGGTTTAAAAAAGGAAACGGTACAGAAGTCGTTACCAGAAGGACATTTTATCTGGGGAAACAACAGACTTCCGGCAATGGCCAGCGCAAGTAACATAGAAGCAACAATGAAATGGTGTCAAGTCTTGGGATCACTCGAAACGTGCACTCGATTCAATAATATCTACAACACAATAAGTTTGGGCGCATTCATGACATCACCGCGTGGTCACATATTTGACATATCCTTGAATGGAAGATGTACATTCTATCGTATCTTGGGCCATCTCTATAAACACTTGGAAGACAGAGAAGACCATTTCTGGCTACCAAAGGAAACATTCTTACACCTTTGTTTTCCTTCCGAACCTCCTGAGGTAACTGTGGAAGTAAAAAAAATCATGGGTGAGTTTCTAGGAAATCCAACAGAAGGGGGAGATTTCCCGAGTGAGACAATGTTGATAATACAGAAACCCACTCCACATACAGCATAGGCGCTTTGTTTTGTTTTGTTTTTAATCTAGAAAACACAATGAACTCATAGCAAGGAGACAAACTGTTCGAGGATTCTAAACGTGAGACCTGAAGTGATTTTCGATACGTGAAATGGAAGTATAGACTGACATTATTTCTGGAGATGGGATATCTTGAATAGAGCAATTCGAATGGTATTTGTGAATAGTATTCATTCAACTGCTGAAATAAAATGAATCTTAAATATCACAGATATCGAGGTTAGAGGGAAAATATCGCTTCTAGGTCTGATGTATAACAGGGTAAAAGAACCAAGCTGTCTAAAAGTTATGCCACGACAAACTAGATTAGCTGTAGGACCTAACCTTATTTGTGATAATGCTGTGCATGAGAAGTTTGTAAAATCCCCCCATTTCTGGGGGCCTTCAACATGGAATAGACTTCCTAATGATGTAAAGCAACTAGATTGGGCAGATATCAAGATCTATCTGAAAGCCACCCTGAATACATTTGTTATAAATCTTCATAGATAGGGACAGTCAATGTTATACGATATGTAATGAAACTTCACAAGAACTAGTACAACCAACTGGTATTAGGAAAGTTTGATATCATGATTTTATTAAATGCGGATAGCCTCGTTGTATTCTGTTTTAAATCGCAGCGGTAAAACACAAAAAAATGTTGTATATATATGTACTTGTTAACAGTAGTCGGTAATACAGTAAATTTGTATTTTTGTATTTAATGTTTCGGATGCATGAAACGTACCAACTTGTTGGAATTGTCGTCTGAAATAACTAAAAAAAAGAACATCATTAAGAAACATTCATAATACATCCATGGTGGAGAGTACGTTTTTTCATGTGAATGTGTTAAATATTATATAGGCCTCAAATAAATAAATAAATAAATAAAAAATCATAGACTTTGGTTTCGAGCAGTCAGAGAAAATAGTTTCATTTATGACGTTACCTTATAGCTCAAACTAACTCTAGTATTCAAAACTGTGTCAATAAACGTTACACTAAAATCGAAAGCCAAAATTATGCATCTTGCATATATACGAGTATATTACTGTTGGGGTGATCTGGGATCTCCTATTGGATACATTAATGGTATGGCAATAGAATAATGAGGCGACATTGACTATATAAATGCACATAGATGGCCGCCAATCCTGGTACGAGAATGTAACGTTATTTCAATATTGTAATCAGTAATGAACCGATGCCTGGCTGTTGGGCCGATAGCCGCGCTCTCCACCACAGGCGTCTCCAGCAAAAGTGGGCCGCGGTTGCTTGCCAGAAACTCGTACGCGCAGTAGAGTCTATGTATAGCTGGCACCTTCACCCAGAACCAACTGGTCTTTGTTGTTATATTTCTGTAAATAAACATGTTTAGAAAACGTTTCAACTTTCGTGTGTGTGCTCATCGTACTTTCAAACAGAACTGGTATTGTGATCATTCCACATAATACATGTAACAATCTTTGATTGAAATGAACCGGTATTGCCGTGTATTGGCAACTGGTTTTTAACAACTCACATACGCCCACGTACATCGGCGTGAAGGTAAATAACAGGAACAGCGTAGTACAGTGGCCGACCCTTCGTTAACCTGGATATACGGATGAACGTGCAAGTCAGTGAGCCCGTTAGTTAATTAATCATCTTGGTACAAACCCTAGCGACTTATCATAGCTTGAGACTTTTATTTGAACACATTACATAGATTTCACAGCCCAACCTTTACAATCCTGTTCCATTGGTACAAGTACGAAGGTCGTCGCTAAACGGTTTACAACCAGTGAACAGTTGGTACGTTTGTATATTACTATTTGGAAGATTTAATTTGTGAAGCAATTGTTATCACGGGTAAAACCTAATGCACGGTTTAATTTAAAATACCTATTAGTCCTAGTTGACAGCCATCTAATATGGAATTGGAATTATATGTGTCTGAATGTATATTGTATACATTATATATCTCCTACTCAGGTTGACAAGAGTAATATTGTCAAATACGTTACTTACATAGGCATGTATTTATTTAATGAAGGATGGATGGTAAATCTGAAGAAAATCAGAAAATATCTATACTATTAATTTATGTGGAAGTTATTTACAAACACTTACGGTAAATTTACGTTTATTTAAAGGAGAAGATAAACATGGCAGTCTGTAACCGTACATACACTGACCCTAACGCCGGGGGATCCGATGAATACCATTTAAAACAAATGAATGAAATACTGTGTGGGTGCAAGTTCCTGCGGTCTTCCCATGAAACTCCAGGCCAACTGTTCGATTGGCTTTATATTGGCAATTACCGGGACGCCGAAAACTACGACAAACTTAGAAGACTTGGAATAACACACGTACTTAACTGTGCCGCATTCAGACAGAGTCCTACCAACCCTTACAGACCGGAGGCAGGTATTGTCGGCTACCTTCAATTTAACGCAGACGATTCTGAAGATTATAACATGATGCAACATTTCCCCAAGGCTCGGGCCTTTATTGACACTGCCCGCGCAGCAAATGGGAAAGTTTTAGTGCATTGCGCGGCAGGCATTAACAGGTGCGGAACCATTTGTGTGGCGTATATCATGTTGGACAACAAATGGGATTTACTCTCTACAGTTGCTTTCGTAAAGTCCAAGAGGAGGCTACTGCTTGCCAACAGGTCATTCCGCCGACAGTTAGTGATGCTGGCGAGAAAACATAAACTTCTCAAGGAGGCTGATTTCCTGTCTACGTCTGACTATGTGCATTACTTGCATTGATTCGCGGCGTTCTACTGCATGAAACTAGGCTTTAGTCCATTGAGCATTGCGACATGGATGTGCGGTGTGCACTGTGCAAGAATCCATTGTTCCATCAGTGGAATATAATGAGATTTATATACATGTTGTCAAATTAGGTGCACATCATAAATTGAATAGTTGTGATTTCAATGTTGGTGTTAAAGTTATTGTTTATTGTTTACTGTTGAATGTAGCGTGTAGAGGGTTTCGTTGGCAGAAACAAAAAAGCTATTTCCACGTAGATAAGAGACCATTGTAGCGATATTATTATTCATGTAAGAAAAGTGGATAATATGATTATCGTCTACAAATGAAAATAAAGGACTGTATTCCTTTGATTAAGATCGATATACCGATAGGGGGAGGGGGAATAAACCTTGATACTGGTGGAGCTTTTATGAATTATTGTCTAAACTGTATACATTAGTAATGTTGTTATATCGACTGACATCAGAGAATTGTAAGATCTCGCCCAGTTTAGGTCGTTTTCAAACTTTTACTTTACCAAAACATGTGCTTATTTTTATTCTGTAAAATATAGGTCGAATCCTATCAATTATTTGATTGAGATACAATAAATGAACAATTTAGGTCTTCACACAAATTGGACGAGAGGCAATGATCAAAGTGGTGATGAAAACCAAGGCTTCAATCATCACAAAATATCGAACAGACTTTATATAGTGTTATCACTATGGAGACAAGTTAATTTAAGAATTTAAGAAACGTGGATATCATACGAATAACATTTTTCTACATACAATACTATTTCGGACTGCTTATGACTTGCAAAACGTTTTTTTAATAGGGCTATTCTGGAAGACCTGTTTTCAGAGGTCTAGTTTCTTATTCATTTATCATTAATATGTCAGCATGTGAATAAAAGTCTTTATATATAAATGGTTTATCAACAAGTAAACTTATGAATAGAATATATTACGGCGTTTAGGCGGCACTGCCATACCTACCTTGATAAGTTCATGATCTCGTTGTATCTATTTGTATCTATTTGCATTATTCAAATACATTTTTTAATCGTGACCCTCCCAATCTATTTTTCGACATTGCGTCGTATTCAGCGGGATCGTTTTCTTATAATATAATGAATAATGTTATCCTTGACATATCTACCATATATCTAAAGCACATACTTGGCACAATCCGAACTTGCAAATAGATATAGATAGATAAAACAGCTAGGCCTATAGCTCGGTATAGCTTCTTGTAGCTCCATGGGCGCAGTTCATAGTTCTGGAATCTCACACACGGTAGCAGCATGTGCAATCAAACAGGCTTCAACGTGGCAGCACGGCGCTTGGTGTTACCTACCAGGTATTTCCCTAGCTTTCCCTATGTTTTCCTTTACCTCGGTGGCTTGGTATGGGATTACAAATGACTGCACGGAAACATAAAAAAGTAGCCACCTCAGCATTTTCTCAGCTGTTGCAACTGGCTAGATAAGCGAAGGGAGGGAGCTAGCCTAGAATTCAGAGATTTATCGAGGTGTCGGCGATAACGTGATCACTAGTGACACGTGACATCGATACCCTTCCTGCCTATTATCACTAGAGAAAACATTGGGCGGGGAAAACTTGATGCATGGGGGGAAACGTACTAAAGGACTAATGTAAAATAAAATGCTGATTAAAAATGGAAAGGAAATCTCTCGTTACAAAAATCTCAGAATTGTTTTATTTTTCAGTCAACGTAAAAGTTGAGTCGGATGAACCAGGAATAACTCATACGTTATATAGCTATGCTTACCAGAGGGTTATGGGAGGAATTATCACTTGCTCTAAAGTTGGTGCATCAAGATATTTGATATTATTTTATTACAAATCTAAATCAAGCAGTGATATATTGTTCTGCATAATGGTGGCATATTTTTCTGCAACTGGTTAGCCGGAGTCAGGAGGCCCTAGGCTCCCGGGCTATGTTACTACGCGGTGCACGGTGGAAGGGAAGACAGCTATGGACATATACTTTGGAGCATCGCAAACTTAATTAAAGTGTTTATCATGATAGTATAGCTTTCAATGAAAATGTTCATGCGATTCTAAGTAATGTTTGACACAACACAAATAAAAGTGGTGAAAGATCTGGTGAATATTTTCCAGTTGACTGTGATATATTCGACGAAGGCAGGACAATGTCCACGAGGTCCCTCTTAATTGTTCTATATCATGCTATTGTCATGGCAGACGAATTAATTTCTATCAGCTTTTATTTATGTATGCGGTCCGAAACTAACGATTTCTTTGCAAGGGTATTGCGTTTTCAGACCCTTCAAGTGAGTATAATTGCTTTCTACAAATATTACGACCGATCTCGTTGAAACTCTAAAATAGATTACTTTGAACGATCTTATTCTCATGTATCTTTATTCCCATTTTCTCTAACTTTATGTGTTACTTGTAACAAAGCGAATGACATCAATATGAATCGTTACACTAAATGTCATCTGATAGAAACACCATCTCCTTGATTCGCACACAATCACACCTAATTCTAAATGCATTTAGGTTGAAAAATAACATAAACAAACAGAGGACATAAAGACAAAAACAAAAGAGTATGTAGCACATTACGACACAATGCACTGAAAGTAAAGATTTACAAATAAAGTAAGACTAAACAAAAAGTTATAATGTACAGAAATAGACAAATCAGCATTGACACAATGTATACATTGCTAATAGACACATGGATATTTTTTTTTATCTTTTTATTTCCTTTCTAATTGCATAGTTAGCGGTTGCAAATAAAATTGTACAAAAGCTTTCATTCTCCAACAGACTCGCTACTGCTGGTACTGATGGTCCGAAGAAGAACATTTGAATCATACACATCATCTTTATACTTATACTGAAATTTACCCTTTCTGGTTAAAAGGGACCAGTCTTCTCCATTTTGTAGTCCACTGTTGATGATGATTTTAAATTAGTAGCAATATGCTTTTTTATACTTGGAGGGAAAATGAAAAAAGTGAAAGTGAAATGAACCTTTTTCACACATCCGGCTCTTCATTGGTCCATGTTATAGAATCAAGCTCTTGATTCATTCGTAATTAAGCAGTATTTAATCACTTTACTAATCTACGATCGTCCCGCTGCCCTTTTCAGCTCGCAGAATGTCCACCAGCTCTTTCTCTATCTTTCTCTCGGATGATACAGAAGAGTCACTAAAAGAAGAGAAACCCAATTTTAGTGTAAGGCATCCCTTCTCTTGTCCATTGCGACCTGACTAGACTCTCATCGTCTTAACACATCTATCCTTGCCTCTTGGATCATCACTGAGGTTGTTGGTATCATGTCTTCAATGCTGGATATTCAACTAGGCAACTAGTCCCAATATTTATGGTTGGTGATAAGGCGGTCACGTCCTTTTCATGTACCAATCAATGCCTTTTATGGAAATTCTTTACTGTAATAATCTTCGCGTTTCTTCCTGATATAAATACTGGTTGAACTTTACTCTTATTCCAAACTGACTCAACCTGACATTCGTCTTGCCGGCATATTTTGGATTCATTTGGCATTGCATATTCGAGAATAGATGTATCCAAACTGTCATATATGGTATATCCAAGTTATGAGAAGCCTAACTTGCTGCTGTGTGGCACACATTCACTACCAATTGATGATTTATATTTGGTTTGGTGCTTGCATAAAAAGGAGATCTAGTGGTCTCGCATTCTCTCACATGCATATATGTGAGAGGTACCGCTAGTAGCACTCCACGTTCTTTGTTGAAGGACAAAATGGTACTTGGATATCACTAGATGATGGTAATGGGAGGCGACGGGTGGGGTTCATATATGATGAGGGGTTTACAACTGCTTGAGGGCCTTAAGTGGACTCTCGGGCTTATAGAAGAAGAAGGTAAGTACAGGACTGCCGCCCTGGATGCCCTGACCGTAGAAAGCCTTCATGTCGTCTTTCCATGTAATATTCAAGGTCATCTCACCCTTGGGTCCGGACATCTTGAATTCCAGTCCCTTACCTCCCTCGGATGGAGCCTCAGGCAAGTCGAAACTGTAAAAGAGGTAGCATATATATATATTACCGCAAATCTTAGAAAGAATCGTTCAATTTACAAAGATTCGTTGACTCATGCCAAACATTCTTCTCAATTTATTACCTGGATTTACCGAGGTACAGAATGGGGTGGCACTGACGGATAGACATTGGCACAACGTTATCGCACCTAAGTACGAGTTCGTATATGATATCCTAGGCACATAGGCGAATTCCTAGAAAGTGCTGGAAATCTGCCACAAGAAATATTTAAGTTGGTGCGTGTGAGGTGTGTTTATGGTAACTATATATCATCATTGCTGCTATCATAGATACATAAAGCAGTGTGTTTGTCTGCACTGGTAAATTTATTCTATCTTAATGGAATTGACATTGTCCGTTCCGGCCTAATCCAAAGAGTATATTATGAAGGTGCGTTACTTGTACTTATCTAAAATTGACATTATTTCCTGTAATGCTTCGCTGGCATTTCGAGATGCGCAGATTAACTTTGGTATGACTTTTTACCATAACTATTTAAACTTGTATAATCTAATGATAAAGCTTATTTAGAGCCTTTAGGGTCTTTAGAGATTTACACGAAGGGGAATCATAGAGAGGCGTTGCCCACATTGCGTTTAAGGAGGCAGTGAGACCATCTTCACTAGTTTGAAATTTGAAACCTCACTTCTATACTTCTGGCATGCGTGTACGTTCAAGGTATGCCGATACAAATAGTAGACATTACAGAATTGGGGTTTGAACTCTTGTGCTATGGAAAGGCGATAAACATGGGTTCACGGTCCTTCACTTAAGGTAACGTATAGAAGTAATCTGAGTGGAATTTTAACCATTTCCTAACAATCAATTGCGGGAACACACCTATCACACCCTCACATCACAGATATAAATTATATTCATGAATTTACTTAAGATTTAATGTTAGTTGCAAGTTGCTTGATTGAATTCCAGGAGCAGCAAAGGCCATTGCTGAATTGATCATTCGTGTTTTGATGATATCCTCCAGTGAATTACCAAAGAATTTAACAGTTTCAGAATAACACCTACCCTCTCTAGAGACATCTACTACAAAGCTGACTTTTGTTTACCTATTCAGTTGGTATCTGCTTGTTGTTTACATGTTGGTACAGCCTTGCAGATTGTCTATTAACCCTTGCATTCCAGTAGCTTCCTCGCCCGAGGCAAACTTCGATTGGCAGGAATCTGTACCCCTTCCAAGTTACAGTAGCAATGGGTTAAAACCCTTACCCTACCCATCAGCTTGCTGCAGAGAGTCAGTATGGGTCCATTCCACACTAAGATCAGGTATGTTTATCATTCTGCATGACTATGTTTTCCTGATATTGCTGACGCCCCTAATATAATGTAGGACCAAGTGTAGCGAGCATGGGGTCGGAGTAGAACACTCGATGTATATATATATTTGTGCAGGAAATAGATAGACTTTAAACTCAAATGTGTTAAAGGGACTGGAAGGGATACATGTTATATGACTATACTTCGTATATTATATTTTATTTAGATTAATTAACTATTTAAAATCTGTTTAATTTAATTAAGTATATATGAACCTACCTGACTGAGGTTAGTGGGAACTTGAGTGAGATTCTCTTATCGTCCACCGAACAGCTTCCCAAGAGTGGAAGACTCTGGGCTGCCATTGGCATGGACATGTACATGGTAGCGATTCCCTCGAAGTGAGGCATGGTGTCAGTCTATGTGAGGGTCTGAAATAGATATACAAGACTCGTTAATAGGCAATTCTGTCATATTACATCCTCTGATGTATCACATGTTATTTGGCAACCCGTGGATACTATTAATAAATACAATGCTCCCAGTATTACATCATGGAAATGTACATTGGCGTTTAATAACTATTCATTATAATTGTGGGCCGAGCAAGTAATATTTTACATCTATCATTACCAAAAGTAAAGAGAAACTTCTGCTGATATTTACAATCTATTTGATGGCTCACAGCAGTACTTCACTCTAAAGATTACGACCTTTGCTTGAGTTTATGTGTGTATGGTGCGCAAACATTGACATGGTATAACCCTACTGAGAACCCTTATCTTGATTTATACCCTGGATAAATCCTACACCTGTACATCCCATTGCTCATAAAAGGTCCATCAACAGAAATGCCAAGTTACACCATGCATAGCATATATGCTACTTAGGGTTACACACCAACTTCAACATCTGGATGTATCAAAAAGATACTCGCCAAAGAACCTCTCCACAAACGCATTCGTGTGGATATCTCTTACTTTTATGCGTGGGTGGAGTTATATTTGGATTGATGAAGTCACATGACCTTGATAAACATATCATTACACCTGCCTTGCCGTGACCTTGAACTTTCTTAGGAATGGTAGCGCCTTCTTCAAGTTAATACACCTGATTCCTCCTACTCCTCATTTTCCCACGCTTCCTCCCGTATCCATGGATACCAAGATGCCTGGCCTTGGCAACGCCTCTATAAACTTTGACGGGAGCCATGGCAACTATGGAGGAGGAGGCTGCGCGGTATAACATGGGTCGTTAAGATTTCACAAGTGACGATGCGCGTATGACCAACATCTTGAAGTCACTTTATTTATTGATCGTAAACTTTGCACTCCGAATCCAAGATTCCAAGATTCCAAGATTCAAGATTTTATATTGGAGCGTACATTTATGCATGTCAGTCGGCAAGGGCATTTATAGCAACTGCATAAAATAGGTTCCTTTTATAAAGAGAATTGTGCCAAGCATTGAAATTGCTCACTCTCTTGTCTGGATAATGTTCTCTCAAAAATAGTAACATAACATAGTTGCAAATCCTATTCTGTGGCCCGTGTCTCACACCTGCAGGGTAAGGAAATGCTGACTCTAGAATAATAAAAAGTCATAAGTCTTTCCCCTTTCTTACAAACCTTTCTCAATAACCTGGTGGTCGAACGGGCCTAGAAGATTTATCTTAATCGGAGTCATCTTTTCCACCGTGTTTGATGAACTTTGCCAAACAGCTACCTTTGTACAAAACAATATATACCTCCTAAAATGCTAAAATTGTTCATGCAGTTCAATCCTAATTATGACTATTTCTATTTGGTCATGCCCTCCAAAATGAATTTCGAAAAGAGGAATGATTTTTCTTATATAACTACCTATGATCTGTTAAGAAAACTATATTGGAGGGAATAGTAAAAAGAAATTAGGTAAACTAGCAGGTTTTTCACAAACATTACTCAGCATTTTACATTGGCCAGTTACCAGGTGTGTGCAGTAGAAATAAGTGGAGGTTGGGTGGCTTCCTACCGCTTTTTCTTGCCCCAAAATCTACATTTCCCTAAGCCATTCCAGTATACCCCATCGTATGGTGAATAAAGCCCACTCCGCAACATTTATAAATAAATCGTCTTAGTATTTAAGAAACCAATTAGATAAAGGCCACAGGATTAATTCGTGGTTGAGTCAGGTTATTCGCTCCCTCCTTCTAAGGCATGGTTGAATGATACTTTGACACACTTCGATACAAATTAAGTGGTATGTTTATTAGCAGAGTATGTTAAATATTATTTCGTTTCTGAACAGTCGTATATTTCTGTCGATAAATCTACTACAAACACCTAAGTTTGACGTCGTGTGGACAATTCATCACTTCCGAACTTCTTGTAAAAGTCGCGATTGTTTATATTTGCAGTTCATACCTGTGTATGTATCGCTAAATAAACAGGGGACAGGGGGGAAATGTTACTATTACGAAGTAGTAATGCATATATATATTCATAGTCAAAACAGTCGAGTAGATCTAGGGATAATTCTAGAATGCACTATTCCACTACAGAGTCCATTATTCCCAGCATAATAAATTACACTTGATAAATATTGATTCCTATATCGGGAGGATCATTTGATAACGAATTGATGAATGCTGCAAATTGCTTCTCATTATAAATGGGTACTTATTACAACCATTTAGAAGATCTTAAAGGACCTGCTTTTTATGTTTCTTATTTATTGTCATTATTGATCATGGAACCGAAACAAATAAAAATGCGCTTCCTACCCCGTTATCATCTGCTAAATACCTTATCGAAGCTACACACTTAATGTTCAGCTTCCATGACTGAAGCCCTGTTCTCTCCATTGAGACTCTATT
This sequence comes from Sthenelais limicola, assembly GCA_942159475.1. Taxonomy (NCBI): domain Eukaryota; kingdom Metazoa; phylum Annelida; class Polychaeta; order Phyllodocida; family Sigalionidae; genus Sthenelais; species Sthenelais limicola. The sequence continues at coordinate 10,124,741 of OW804100.1, read as the reverse complement.
AGGCTGAGAGGCACGAACCCTGTTGCAAAATATTGGCTCCAATTTCTTAGATCAATATTTATTTCGGGTCCCATGAGGAACGTTTTACCAGATGCCCCTTTCTTACAGGGTGAAATGTGACCCCATGGAGTCTCTACTTTCAGGCAGCATTTCCTTTAACTTCAGTCATTCTAATTTTTCATCCATTCACGAATTCACCATACCTATTAAGGAACGGATTGACCAATAATTGGCCCAAGATTGTTATGTATGAATGTGAATTCGAATGTTATTCATAAAGCCCTGTTGGGGGAAGTAACAAATATTCATTTCTCGCTTATTTAAAATTAATACAGTACAGTAATTTTAGGCCGGAAAAGGGTGCCTCTCTTTTATGAAAACCACAGGTCTTCCAGAGAATTAAACAATTTCTACAAGAATACCATTAAACACTGATACATGGAGGGAACCCATGTAGACATTTTCCATGGACAGGGGCTTGTAGACAATTCACGTAAAATAGTGCTTCTTCCGAATGTTCTTGATGTGTGTGCGTTCAAATAATACGAGATGGAAGTATCGATCAAAGCTGGACAACGTCGTTCTAATAAAGCTCATACAGTCACTCATCTAATCAATAAATCATAAAATACAATGAGGTCGTGACAAATTCCACGTGACTACATATTTCGGTGCCTTCAACGTTTTTCTTAAAAATAGTGCAGTATCTGTCTGTTAAACACGTGAATGGCCCCCGCAACGCTCCAGTATCTACACCTCCCTGCACCTCATATATTGACAGTGATGGATCGAATATGATGAAGAGTACTTTGCATATATTATATGGGTCAGAATTTCAGAAAATGTACAATTGGCAGCTGTACACATTTAGTAAATTTAGCTAAAACAGGCTACAATTTGGTCAATACTAGGTAAATTCAGATATATTTGGCATTGCATTGACGCTAGCAATCTAGTTGGTTAGGTTGAACTGTATTTTGAACTTTATTTTCATCTGAAATAATTTGGGTTATTTGAGAAGATTGGCGAAGGTGAATTGTACATTTTCTGAAAATCTGACCCTCATATATATGCTAGTACTTTACCTGATCCATAAGCTGGTGAATTAAAAAAAAGGTCTCAATGCCTTAAATAGAGTTATATATATGGTTCTCGGTTACAGTTTATTTCAAATTATAGATTTTTAGACTTCTACCTATTTTATATAAAAGCCTCAGTAGAGGCAATGTATCTCATACCTGGGAAACAGGGAGGAGGGGCAAGGCTGAATTCCTCACTGATTTACAACCAGTTTCAAACCCAAACCTGGCTTCCCTTTAAAACATTACCAGGATCCAAGATGATCCACCTCCAACAGAGCTGCTTATGATGCACAGCAATGGTTCTGCATGAGGTCCTGACGGGTAGAGTGATATATTATTCGTTATAATGCCTGAACACAGAGTCTACCCCAAGGCCAGGGTGCCAGCAGGATCCTGCGTTTCTAGGCCACACCTCCCCCACAACCGGTACATTCCAATATCTATCCACTCGCCAGGTAAATCTTGACCTACATACGGGCTATCCGAGGCTCTTGAAAATTTGCTGAATCATGCCTCCTCTTGAAAAGTGCCGACGTGGGAGTGTTGGGAATGACCCTTTAGTGTTGAGAATCAAAGCTAACGCATCTTCTTTACCTCTCGTCATCCTGGATATTGCTAGTGCTTCATACCAAAGGGTCACATTCCCTCTAGCAGTGTCTTAGATAAGTATATATCCTCTGTATCACATGCTGCTGCCCGATGGAAAGAAAGCAGGTCTGGTCAAACTTAATTATTTTTTGAGTTGAGATTGTTTCATTTCCTGCCTTCGGCATTCCTGATAGCGATACTTGGTGCTAAGTCACCAAGAAAGAAGTCCATTTCACAACCCCCACTAATTTGATCAGGAACCAAATTCTGAAATGGAATACCATTTGGTGCAGTAGTGGACCCATTACATTGAGTGAGTATAGAGCTCTAATCTGTTGCCAAGGGCTGGAAGTAGAAATACTGACTCGTGCAATTGTAGGATCTTGAAATTTGCTGGAGTGGGCTCATGGCCATATGGGAAAACTCAGTAAATATTATGGCATGATGTGGGAGGGAAATGATCTGATAGAGATCAGATATACCGTTAAAAATATAAGGTGCAGCGCAGACATCAAAACAGGGCAGCTTACTTTGTATCACTGACTTCAAAGTAAACAGACATGTGCAGAGAAGGTGATGTATTGACACAGGAATATATGTTATCATAATACGATGAAATCGCACATAAAATACAAGAAATACAATACTATACTATACTCTACTATACTATATCTGTAAGTGTTGATAACATCATTCTGATTTAAAATATTAGAATTAATCACCGCTTGGACCTGTAGACGATAATAACCTGCACAAAAGGTGGCTATTAAATAATGAAGATTGTCGTGCGGATAGCGACATTATCCTGGGGAATTTAATGTAATTTAATAACTAGACCTGGTGCATTTTCCAATGCAAATGGATCGAACCTTTAATTAATATAATAATATCCAGCCTATATAGAAGCGCCGTAGTCAGACACCAGACCTTGAGCCGAAGGTGGGTCTTTATATGTCTAGTTTCTCATTATCAAATAGCACTAGTCTCAGGTGCTGAAGAATCGATTGCTACCCAGAGTACATTACACAGTACCTGTCTTGTAGTGCATACAACTCATCTACAATATTGCCTCCGGGGCAGAACTAATATTAACACTCCTATAACTGTCGATCTGGAGAGATCAGCGTTAAATACAAATACAATTTAATCAGGTTGTGCGAAACCTGACAAAATGATATTTAATAGATTATATTAAGATACTTGCAGATGAGATCATTTCATTAGTAACATAATTGGTAAATGTTATTATCAAAAACATGATTTATTGCATAATAGGTCAAAGCTGGAATAATATTGGTTTTAAAATGTCAAAACAGGTTGAAGATTGTTAGACATTTCGTTGAGTAGGAACTATCTTTTTTATTTAATTTTGTTTGTTGTAAAAGGAAATAAAACATGGGGGAATGGCTCCCATGTCATAGATACTATAGGCCCAAGATATGTCAGTTTGAAAACGTTTACCTAACAGTTGATATTGTTAGTTGATGGATTAAAAATAAACGCACGGGCCTTGAATTATCCCACACAACAAGATTGCCACTGGTAGTAGTAACACTTGCTTCAATGAATGTTGTAAGGTGTAAGTCAAACAGGAATTCCTCATGTATTGTTAAACTGAGGAACAGTCCAGAACCCTCAATAAGAGCATGGCAGCAACAGAAGAAAGCAGATGGCTTCAGCATCATCCAATCATTCTATGATAGACAGACAGAAGTGCTACGTAGGTCTGTAAGGTGTACCCTAACATCTAATACGTCATGTATTCTAGGCATCATTTCTGTGACCACTTGTATCCTGACTGGGAGAGGTAAATAATGAATTGGTATAACCATCTGATTCGAATGTCTGTTGCCTGGTTGAAGGGAACATATTGAATTGCAGTCTTTCAACGAGATGCGCGCAATATGCTCAGCTGTTATAAAAAGAGGACAAAGAGGAGGGTGCGTTTGTATTGACTCACATTTAAGCAGATTAGATGCTCGTGTGAAATATTCAAGCGGTGTCTATAGTTGGTGGAGTCGGGGGTTCGACATATTGTCAAGCATTCCAACTAGTACCTAGCGTTTCATATCTAGGGTAATCTTCGCGTTCATAACTATTCCTACCTTCTACCTTTAAAAAAATCTAGTTATATCATTTCTAAGAAGTGCTTCGCTATCACTTTAGACGCGGTTATACCTAATCATAAATCTGCCTTGGAAAATAGACCGAGAAGATGGCGGGAAAAACTTGTTTGCCGGGAAGAATTATCGAGGCAGACAGGAAAGCGAAATGTAATGTTTACAAACACAAAAATAATGTAAAGCCTATTGTTGCTCATGACGAAGGTTTTCACATGATCAGTCTTGTATTTTGGCTGCCTATTCATCATAGGCGGCACTGCATGTTAAAGCTGCGTTCCCCCTGCCCACTCACAGTCCTTTCACAACACTGCACTAGTTACCGGCGGTGAATGAATTATCTATGATTGCACTGGTTTCCCCTATAGTTACCAAACCATGAGATAGACATTGTTGAAGATATAAAAACGGTTGATCTCATATATGCGATCGTTTTTTGATTAAGTATCAACTTTTTGTTAGGGATGAAGGGAATTACCATTGGGCGCGGCTGTATTAACCGGAGGCCGAGCTTTCAAAGCTTCTGGTGTGTTATACTGTGTGTATCATTCTTACACTTAAGGTGCAGTGGTGAATAATGTTGTCGTTTGCAGCATATTTAATATGAAGTATTAATTAATTTCAACAGGCAACATTAGCAAGAGGACAAGAAATAGCTTTACATGACTCCTAAACTTGTGATAATTTGGTGGAGCTAAAATCATCCTGGTACTACACGGGCATCATAAACAAATCTATGCCGCTATTTTTAGTTTAAAATCATTGACGATTGATGAGCAAATCATCTATAAACATTGATCACAAAGTAAATGACGATCGGAAAATAAACCAAGGTCCATGGATGTAGAAGGTGATGACCATATTACATGTTCTACATCATAAACATAGAGTAAATCCGCAGTATGCAATGTGTAACAAGCAGCATAGGAAAATACATTTCTTCTGTTAGACTCGAGGGTATAGATATACATCATATAGCTGAGCCAGCCATAGCTACATAGTATATCAAAATCGATCTTGGCTGGAATATACACGGGAGAATATAGATATACAGTTGAATATAGGACAAATAAACTTATAGTTGGATATCCCACTTCATTTACCAAATAATGTTGGGAATAAGATGGTATAATTATTGTTCATGATAACAGCATGTACACAACGTAATCAACGCAAATAGAATTACTAATAAATTGAGGCCAAATGAAAATTTGTCATCTTTTAAATCTGTGCTTTGTAATCTAGAAATTATGTTTGAAACTACCCTGAGACAATGAATGTTTTTAATATCATTTTCTAAAAATAGGTCCTAGAATAGGTTGAGTGATGGATGGAAACCCACTGCCCTGAGCCCGTTCATGGTGTTATACTATTGAGGATCAATTTTGCCCAACTCCTTTCAAATGGACTCAATTACATTAACTTGTGTGCATCATATTATAGATTGATTGTCTCATATCGATATGGCTCAATGCAATTATCTTAGGCAGGCACATCAGGCATAAGATTACACTTAATGAATGCGTGCTGCTGTTCTTTATAGTTGAGAACTGGTCGTGTTCTCAACCTACCCCATGGGACTTCTTCCAATTTATCACGTTACATGAGACTTATCAGCATCTATATTTCCCATGCTGTCTCTCTAGGAAAAATGACATGGAGTAGGGAAGAGCTCACTAGTGATAGGTAAGAACTAGTGGTTCTCATTTTACCAAGAAAACAAACTCAACGAAGTGTTTTTATAAACATTCGCCCTATACGTTTTCCTTCTGAAGTACTGGCGCCATGTTAAAGGGCTATCATCCCGTGTAGAAAAAACCCCACACATATATGACAATTGGTGATAGACAAATTAATTGACATACATTTTACAAGTGATTTTGCTTAGATTTTAGTTTGTAAATATTCCAGACTGGCTATTGTCAAATTACACCTAGCATTTAGATGCTCCCAACAATCTAAAAACGATGAGAGGGGCTTGGACTGTTATGATCGATCATTTGGCAATATTAGCACTTCTCCTTTCTATTTCATGATTCCTAATGTGTTTCTCCAAAGAAAGGGAGATTACGTAATATCAGAATACTTAGTAGAGGTGCACAGAAAGGGTGTTCACTAAAGAACATCATTGCTCTCTCCTTTAAATCATAGTAAAAAATAGTGCATGGTCGTAATAAACAGCAGTAATTGTAGCGAAGGATATAATTAATTACAGATTAGAAATAGCTGTTTATTTATGGACGCTGGGATGGGCGAACGAATGTCAGGTAAATAAGCAATGTCAGCCAAAACTTGCCCTGTTTCAAGCTGTCTCTCAACACTTTCCTCTTCTCAGATCGCACTATGCCGGCTCCTGCCAAAGGCACAGAGAGTTTTCTCGATCTTACTAAGAACCATCCCTTCCTAGCCTGGTGTGTTGGCCATACCCTGCGTCTCTCAGATTTTTGACGGTACAAGAAAAGGTAGAACATCTGGTACCTCTCTTACTCCGACCGTCCCGTCCCTAAGCACCCCAAAGCGCTCTATGCAAAATTACATCCTTAAGTTCAGAACACTTTGGAAAAGATAACGACCTAAAGAGAGGTTCAGAAGGCTCCCCCGGTACGAGGAGATCAATGGCTAGCTTGATTATTCACCATAGTACCTCAATCGTCGTCCAATGGAACTTTTGATTAACAATTGTTCTATATACCTAGTTATATAATAGACCTCATTCATGTATTACTTTTAAATCTTACTATATACTACTATACAGGTGGAAACGGTTAGATATAGGAGGACAACCTCAACTTGTGATGAGTATTTTTTATAAATTATTTTCGTGAACATCTTTTTTACATGTTATACTTCATGAAAACAACATATCTGTGCTAGTCACAATACTGCATCAGAGAGAAGTGACGCAATATAAATAAATAACACACAAACCCGGCTCTATGTATCTTCTCTTAAGTTAATTATAGATCTATGCCTTTCGTATACATATGATTAGCTTGGGATATTGACCTGTTATCTAGGCCATATCAGAACTTCGCTCAACTGATTAGTTAGACTACTTGGTCTGTGCTCTCAAGTTATGTGAAAGTTGCATATAATAATGTTATCATCCACTATGTATAATACACCGAGTCATTGATCCATTTCTATGGAATGACGTTAAACATGTCATAGAGTCATTTCTGAACCAATTTAATGTCGTGAATGGACAGCATGTACACATGCCTAGTGCGATTGAAAAATCACCGCAATGCAAGGAATGTCAGCAGTCATGCGAAAATGAATGCCAAGATGAAGCTATGTTGACTGCATATTTTCAATTTGCATAACCCATGTGACAATAGATTAAGAATAAGAGTGATTGAGGAATTTGTTTTTCAATTCATTTAAAGTAGTCAACTAAAGGTCGCCCCTGTTCGCCATTTTCAGGCTACTTAACCCGTTATTGGACAAATAGCATTTCAGGGAAGCAGTCTACCTCAATGACCAACATACTATGGAAAGAAATATTGCGCTGCACAACGATCATTCATAAATCTCCATATCTTGACCACATTGAATGCCCATCGAGTAATGTATATGTCTTGAGCTCATGCACAAGGCAACAATCAGTGAAGTGTTGCTTGTTAACTACCAGTATCATCCAACACTTGCCCGTTAATCACTTTATGGCGCTTTAGTTAATCCAGACCTGTGTTTACAGCCGGCTGCTGGGCGTTGTATTGATCTGTGATATACACCAGCGGTGGGGTCATGTAACTGGCGGTGCAGACTGCCCAGATGCAATGGGGTATTTCCCCTCTCCCCCTGATGCGGCAAAAGGGCAGCCTCCTCCCTACACAATGTGTACCACCCTTACCAGACCCCATCCCAGCCTTCCCTCGCATGTAGTATTACCTCCCCCCGCCCTGATGTTTCTGTGTACGTGCCATTCAAGTTTAACAAATAGAGTCGCGTATATTTATGAAACTTTAACATGGGAAAAACATATAACTATGGAAAATAATCAAATCCGCAGCCCCATTGAGAATTTAACAAACTACATCCAAAATAAGGACATCGGATATAGGACAACACTCTAAAACATCCATAGTGGATACTGCGTTTTTTAATAATGTAATTTAAATAATAAAATTGACATTTAATGAAATAAACAAATAAAATAGCTGAGCTGAAACAAGTAACTTCTAAGTTAAAGATATTATATTTCAGTGCTCTACATTAAATCCACTGGGAATTAAAAAAATTGTTAATCTCGAATGACCATTTTCTGACCCATACTCCTTCTTTAGAAAACTACGGATCTACATGGTTTAATGTTGAACATGGACATGGACCCTTCCTTATTCAAAAGATGGTAAAAAATGGTTTGCAGTAACAGTGATCATATGAGAAGCAAGGATTGCCGTTGGAAATGCATATAGTGGATCGAATCATAATAAACAGCTTAAGATATTTCTTGTTCTTTGCCAAATATGCTCTTTGATGATCATTACTGCCATTATTGACTGAAATGATGTTATTGTGAGTTGATCTTCCCACCTCAAAGAGTATCCAACTGAAAAGTGTTGCCACTAGAAAACTTCAATAGTCATTTTTAGAATTTCACTGCCAAAGGTGTTGTTTTTAAAGAAAAAAATCAATAACACACTGCCAGCAAACCTAGAGCAAAGGTTTCTTCTAAATAGTTTGAAATGGCCTGAGGCACATCAAAGAGCAACGGGGCTGTAGCACTATGTCGGAGCTTTTGGAATAAAACTGGTATCCAGGTGAGAGAGTGGAAGGAGCAGAGTTGGTACCTACCGGAGAATCTCCTAGGGGTGTAAAAGCAGATGATGGTGATCCTGTATTCACTCAGGAGGGACTCAGGACGTGACTGGTGCTCCATCCACACCAGATTCCTCCTATGTACACCATTCAGGATGGGGGGAGGCACTGCAGAACTTGGAACAGCCCAGATGAGGGGGCGCAGGTGAGGTCTGTGGCGGTGGTATAGATGGGTGCGGTTAAGTATAGGAAAAATATTCTGGATTGTCGAATCCTTAAATCTGACAATTGTATCTATCGATCGTCTGCTGACGGCGGATATATGTGATACATGTACTTCATATTTACTTCATCTTGCCCATGCTTCACCTCCCCCTCCCCCCCGCCTCCCGCACCTCCACCCCCCACCCCCACCCCACTATCTCTATCTCTCTCTTGTGTATATAAGCGGGAAAATCGCATATATACGTATGTGTGCAATGTGGATTCCTCCACTTATTTTCCCATTTGCATTCTATCTATTGATGTGATCTTCTCCGTCGGTATAAGCTGTACTCTAGGGAGTTTCCCTTCTATTCCTATATTCCTATATCCGATGATATTTGAAATATGATCAATCAATAATCAGAACTTGCTATCTATTGGAGTTGCAAGTAGGCGCTGTGTAGTTATGTTCGCTGAATGTGAAGAGATATTGATTTGCGATTTGTACGTTGTAGATCTTATATGGTCATGATTATTCAAATGTCATATGGATCTATACGTGTCTGATACTTGTGTACCAAAAACAAAATATCATATCTAGACATAGATGCTAATTAAAAACTGGTATTTATGCATTAATCACCCAGAATGCTCATTCGCATGGCAGATATGATAGACATCATTATATTATTCCAATTCCTGCCAAGTATGATTTAGTTTTATATGTATTTTTCTAAATCAAAATCCGCACTTCGTATGCAACTCAGAGAATCATTTGCGAGTAGATCTATAGAACCGGGTTGGTTCCAGGCAGAATTCCAGGCGTTCAGAGTTGAGGTGACATGGGTGGCAAGGTAGGGAACTAGGGCACTGGGAAGTGGGGAGAAATGAGAGTGCGAGGGATGGGGGAGAGGGTAGAACTCAACAACTGTTCCACTACTTATAAGGCATGCGACCCAGCAGAAGAACTCTCTTGTCCGAGGAGGGGTGGAAGCCCCGAAGCTGACGCCCAGGAGAGAGACGCTATGGTGGTGTTTCCATGGGAACCAGCACTTGCGGATCCTGGGGTAGTGGATCGAGATCTAAGGGGTATAAAGGTGGGAGGGCTTGGCTGTGATACATCTAGAAGAACAATCGGGCAATTTAGTCGGAATGGATGGGTAGTTTCTGTGGAATAGCGAAAGTTTATTAACGATTTATCATATACGTTTTTAGTTGGCCCTACAATTAAAAATAAATTCAACAATAAATACCCTGTGCCATCATATTGAAATTCAGGAAAATTGCTGGTCACAATGTCGACCCCATTGAAAAAAATTATCAAATCATGGACAACCCTTTTACAACAATATAGGAAACACGAGCACGATGTCATATAGAATTGATGTAATTTCCTTTTAAAATAATTTGTTTTAAAAAATGCTCCCATGGAGTGTGAAGTAGTGCTTATTTACCTGTCATTCGCTCAACCCTCCGATAGCTTCCATACAATAAATAGGTATTTCAAATCTCAAAGTGCAATAAATGTTTTCACTAAACAAGACCATGAAATAAGACCAAGACCAGAAATGTGTTTCCCCTTTATGGGTTTTACTTCTGTGCTAAAGCGGTCGCGCCCATGTCGATGGGAGAAAATACTGATAAATAAATGAAATGAAACGAAAAAGAAACTGTTATGAAAACATCGCGATGTAACCTTATTGCACTTGTCAGTTTAATTTCAGATACATCCAAAAAACGAGCCCACGCCCATGTCAATAATATCTTCCTTACCTTTTCAATGTATGTATATATGTATGTATATATGTATGTATATATGCGCTATAGATATAGCTGCCGGCAAGAGAGGTCTACACTAAAAGATGATATGGGGTCACAACCGAAGCTTGGTACGATAAAGCGGTGGATATTCCACTAACAGGGGGTACCGGGGGTTTCTGTTCTGCAAGGAGAAAGAAATGGCTGCATTTCTTTGGTATGAATAATTTTATGTTATCGCGTATGACTATTTTAATCCAGTATAACCATCAGTAAGCGGGTGTCAGAAAGCACAGGAGTTAGAGTATGTACACCATGTATGCATGTACACAAGTCTGCAGAAAGTTTCCCCTGTTCTATTAGAACCATATAGAAGAGAGAATCAAGTGTGAGAGTTTCAAATTGAAGGCAACATTTCCAAGTCCTTTCATCACATACTCTGTACAATGTCTCGTTACCTCACACTAGGTTCCTCTGTATCCAATACATTCGTTTTTAAATGATTCGCACCTCGTTTTGATATTTTATGCCATTTGAAGTAAATCAATAATTGCCCTCTTGAGTAAATAGGCCACTCTTTGCCAAGATACACCATTCTTTTTGGCCGCAGTTCATGCAAAAGTCGGCAAGGGACATGGGGAGTGTAATTCTTTTCTCTAAAGTTGGGTCTTGCTAATGTTTTTATGCACTGGCCATGCAGGTTAGGTAAGTGTTAGTGTATATTATGGATTGCTAGGCTGGGTAACTGTTCCCCGGTGCAGAATGTGCCTCAATAATTATTCTTTTTTCTCTCCAAGATGCATAATCTTGACGATTATTTCCACTTTTCATAGCCAGCCGACGGGAAATGTCGAATTTGGACAATCATCACCTTGCGAATAGATGCTCCTTTCATAATATTGAAGACCTGTTCATCGATTATTTTGTATAATTTTCAAGCAACCGTGAACATTTGAGATCGCTTCGGAAGACCAATTAGATCAGAGGAAAATTTTTAGCTTACGCAGGCACTTCCCATTCTGTGTTTATACCAAAAATAAAATCAACATTTGTACACGTGCTTCAACTGCTTATCGACATTTTACGACAAGTTCAGGGCATGAACGGCAGCGCATCCTATCTCTATTAGGGGGTGGTAGATGGGAGTCATACCTCCTTGGTTAAATCTTATACACAGAATCGTAACTGTGCCCTGATGGGAAAGTGCTCCCTCCAATTAAACTCTTACTTTTCATAGTCCTATTGAAATATGTCTTTAGAATATTAGGAGGAGATGACTAAGCCATTGCTAGTAGATATATTTTGCCATGTATCATTATGTATCTTCGCGCTTTGACTTCACGAATTTCCTTGATAATGCAACGGTCATAATTCATAATGAGATAAAAGGGCATCACTGTAGGGGAGTAGCTTAGGGGTAATAGATCCCGAGCGATTGGAGCCCCGAAGGCGTCGTGTTATACATCTGCCCAGGGTGGAGGGTCATATATAATAGTATATCAAATACAGCGTCAGAGAGGGGTCTATTCCATTTAGTCAGGCTAGGATTATACTATAAGCGTGCCTTGACCAAAACGGGGCCTGTTGCCGCTCAGCCTCACTTGTCTTCAATGTAAATTTAGTGCAAGTGTCTCCCGCATCCCATTCCGCCAGTGCGCGTCTGCACCCATTAAAACGTTTGATGGTGACGCGCATCAGGAAGACCAATGAAGTGTGTGGGTATATATAACCTTTTACCATAATCAGTGGTCATATATGGTATTCTACATAAGTTCATGTCAGTTATATACAAATAACACAATTACCTGTGCTGTAGATTATGATACCATCCTTAGCATTTGCATATGTATGTATACTCTAACAGAAACCTAACATCCATGCGTTGATGACTTTTCATGGGAATAATGATATATACCGGTATATATATATAATTATATATATATGTACATGTTCGCTTCATGTCCATAATTCAACTCTACCCGATGCAATAGTGCACGGTAAACATTGAGCTGTTAGCTGCCGCATACTTGAGTCACAAACGATTGAGTTGCTCGCATGTTGCATGGGCGCATTATCTTCTCCTCTGGAAAACACATTTGCCAACGCTCTCTGTGATCATCCTATAGAAGATAGATATGCCCCAACGACTTCTGTAAACCTTCGTTATGTGAACGATTTTAATTTCTCTCATTCCTTATGTTTTCGTGATGCATTAAACAGCTCTGCGCCTGTAGACTAACTAATATGCTGGCCTCGCGCCAACACCAAACAGAGGAATTATCAACCAATACATATTTGTGGCCATCTCTCTAGGGAAAATGTAAGTGACTTCAAGAGGCTTACTTTCCATTGGGGCTGTAGTAAGATATTTGATAGAAGAATTGATACAGATGAATAACTGAGTTAAATAGTTTAAATTACATGAAGACAAATAGCTACTCGAAATGGAATCACTACAGATGCTGACTGAATTATTAAGAAAATATCTAAACTGAATATCCTAAACATATATCCCTGATGTAATGATTGTGTATAAATTAACTCGGACAAGCTAAGGTAAATAAAGATCTGGGTCAGTGTTAGAGTATAGAAGAAAAGACTTATGTACAGTTTCAACCATCACAAATACTACTGCTCACTACTCAAGTACCTATAATATACACTCGTGGCACTATGTTTGTAGACAAACTGTAAGCCTGTCTTACTTTTACCCCTCCACTTAAACCACTATCGACCAGTCTACCAGAACTTAGCTAGCATCTTGGATGCTGTCATAAAAAGAATTCAGTTGTCAACATTTCCTGCCTCTAGACATGGGTTCAACGTCTGACATAGAGCTACAAGACTTTTTGTAGCCGCAGTTGTTGTCCATGGTACAGACGCAGTGCATAGAAAACGGTAATATTATAGTTCCTCAGCAATGTCATTTACAAGCAATCAGGTTCCATCCATTTATACAAATTTAATTAATTGTATTGCGCTGTTTCGTGCGACTACACTATCTCCTAAGAACCTTTAAGTAATATGGGAAGGAAAATACAGGACATGAGCAAAACGTAATTTCATATCCATTATTATTCCGCTATAGAATATTCTCAAAGTTGTACAGAATTCTCAGTTATTCTCTATATAAATATGTATGACAAAATCTACACTATAACATTTGGATGCTAAATGCAAGTCTAAATTGTGTCTACTCATCAACCTTCATTTTGACTGAAGTCAGCAAGATTATGTCTGCCTCTGATATGTAATTTTTGGTCCAAATTTATTGAAAGGAGCAGCTCGGGGTAGAAATTGTATCACGTGGGCTGATCCTGGTTTCGCGGAAGGATGTAAAAAGTTGTGAAGCAGCAAACATAAAATCCAGTGTAGTATAGCTAACGAATACAACCGTATCATACACAGTGTTTTATTACTATAAGCAATTAAGATTTTAGATTTAAGATGTAAACTTATATTCATCATTTCCATTGTACACATTATACTTTTATACGTTTAATGTACATGGAAAATAATTACATTGTCATAATAATTACCATCTTTTTACCTATATTATAGACCAGTATTTTTCATATCATCTTTGATGATCTGTTGTTAAAATTAATTATCTGTCTTCACTGAGAAAAACGACTCCATAAGTTGTAATGTGTATGAGCAGAATAAAATCATTTCAAACAAATAAACAAACTGTTCTCAGACGATGCCTATTTTAAAACATCTTAACAAAAAACCTTATCTCATAATAGAGATGTTCCTATTTTCAGACGATTTTGATTTTAAAACATCTAAACAAATAATCTTATAACATCTTGTAAATTTGTTATTTACCTTAAAGTCTTTGCATCATCAGAGATTATACTGACACCTTAGTCACGCTTCGTTATTACCAATACATATCACATGTTGTCTCCATCTCTTAGATTCAGGCAAAGATCATAGTACTATAATCTTTGATTCAGATTAATGTGTATCCCGGTACAAGCATTTGTGCTTCACAGCTAATATATACAATGATATTTTACTACAGTCTAAGTTACATGATTATTGCAGCCTCTCATTTATCAATCAGTACATTACAATTATACACCGCGCCAATACCACAGTATGGGGACATCAATATAGTTATTGCATCAAATCGATCATCATCATACATCAATATTTCAATGCATTCCATGCATCCACCAAAAGTCAAGCTACCTATTATATACATATATCAGTCAGTGAAATAGTCGCCATCACCACGATAAGACGTGTATAACATCACTATTACTGTGCATCAATTCTGTCATTTCATGTTTCTGATGCATCATTTCAACGAGACTCTAGTTTCGCATAATAGTCCACAAAGCCATTGTCAACTACAATATTTCCCGTTTATCGTTTTGAGTGGGTTTGATATCTGTTTAGTCTATATAGCCCTTTCCTCGAGATAATCCCATAGGTCTGCCGTTTGTGCTATACAAGAGGACGTCACAGATTATCTTCGTCTAACTTATAGAATCCACTGTGTCATTCATTCTATATATTTGGTATTATTTTTTTTCCCAACACCGGGTCTTTATTCAAAAATTAGACTGAGGCAACAGTCAAGGGCGTATACAAAAGTTACGACGCTCTTGTTTTTTAAAAAAAAAACCCAACTTATTCAATTCGTTAATTTCCTGCTGACACATTGATTAAAAGGCCTGAAATATTCACTATCTGTTCTCCTGGTAATAAAATAGAAATAAAAATACTACAAATCATAAGTGTTGTTTGTCATGCTTGCCTTTTTAGCTACACCAAAGATCAACAACCGCGGTCAAAGAATAAGAGATTGGTAACACCTTACACAATAATAGAGCTAGTACGTTACAAAATTGCTCCACTTGATTTCCCTATCACTCTTGTTTAACTGTGACATATCCCTACTATTTGATATTCTTGTTTCAATAATACCTTCTTAATACGCATTTTGAGAGGCAGAAGTTTGTGTTTTCGATGTAGATAATAGTAGATAATTTAATTATTATTTCTATTATTTATTTTCCAGAAAATGCACACTATCCTTATCTATAATATTTGAAAGCGCTTGCTTACATAAACTGACAATTATACAACTCTTGTACATTAGATATCATCAAAAAAAGGGAGTATCGCGCAGGGTGGAACTAGAGGATGGGGTGAGCTAGGAAATCTAATGTTCACCCATATAGTTATACTCAGCAGCGATTCTATCGGCCCTAGTTGGTTCATTCAACGCATTATTTTGTTCAACGGTTTTTAGGTTCTTAATTATTTGTAGTGGGAGTTGGATTAAATTTTTGTGGAGTTGATATTATCTGACAGTTAGATTTACTGCCACTCTAAAGACTTTGCGTTTGGCGCTGTGCAGTCTTATCCAATAAATATTCAATTATTAGCACCGTGTTTCATTTTCTCTATAATCAAAGCAACATTTGAAAAGTGTAGTGAATTGGCCAAACAAAAATGATATCCTAGAATTTTGTGGATTATGAAATGGGTTCTTGACCACGATGCAGGGTCTGAAATGGACTGACATAAATACAGATGTATACCAACTAAACGTTAAACATAATATTTTATTAATTGGTTTTTAGTGTGATTCCATTGGGTACGTACAACTTTTGATTTCATTTGACCTATACTGGTTTTCACATATACTATAATATATATATATTATGCATTCTTAGCGCACTCATTATGCACATTCTTTCATTATAATCATATCTCCCATTATCGACCTCCGATCTCAGTGAGACCCTGTCTTTGGATTGAATCTGTTACACTCGTTTTGGCAAGTTTTCAACAAAACTTCAGCTCAACGCAAGTCCAAAATCCCTAGTCTCTGACTTGAACGGTCCACCATGGGTTCGCTTTGTGTGCTGTACACTATAGTTGGTGCATCATCCCTCGCCTTCGCCTCCAGATATCAAATATCGGTCATTAATCCGTGTATACATGTACATAATTATATATACCCACACTTCGAAACAACAATTAAGGAAGTGACGATGGGGCACTAGCATAAAATAGCTAAGCAATTTGGCGGATGTTAGTGGACAAAAAAGTCCATTTAGCCACTTTAGATTCCTATTTTTGTTTCTTGGTAAATACACGGAAGATAGATGTTGATGCTTCAAATAATGAAGAAGGTATCTCTATAGTGTTTGTTTGAAATATTGTAATACAGGCTGTGACATTTTACGAATTAATATTTTATATGAGACCTATGTATACAGTTTATATCAATACACATTTTCGATAACTACAATATTCTCATGCATCGCCTATAGTACCAATATAATGATACTAGTAATTGTGTAATTTAAACAATTGAGTTTACATAAATTTTACATTACTGATATCCTTACAGACAATATTCTGAAAAATGATAAATATGAAAATGGTGTTGCCGTATACACCTTTAGTCACACTTTTAGAATAGAATAGATAAAAACCTATGCATTAGAAGAGGCCTCCCAGTGATATTTCTTTAAAAAAACAAAGGTGAGAAAAATGGTGCATTCCGGGGGTAATTTGACCTCATAATGAACTTTCAGATTTCTTGAGCCACACAGTATATAATCCTAGTATTATGTGGGGAGCTTTGTGCCAAAGGCATCACTTCTAGTGGGGTCTGGGGCATGCCCCCTGGACCTTTTTTTTTAATTAGGAGTCAGATGGTGCACTCTGGAGGTAATTTTACTTCATAATTGACTTTCAGGGCCCTCGCACATAAAAAAAACTAGACTTTAGACAATGTCTAGACGAAAATCTTCAATAAATCCCCGGCTTCAAGAACAATCTTGAAGCCTGATTTTGTTTTTGTTTTTGTCTCTGAAAATTCGACAATGTATATAATTGTCTCTTCAATTTCTGTCCTTATTTGCAGTAGTTTTCTGGCGGCTGGCAGTAGTTTTTCGCATAGAGATACAAGCTATTTTGTAAGATTTGCAGCAGGCGCACAGATAATAGAGAGACAATCAAAACGGGACAATTATTAGTAGTTCCAGACAATATATATAACGTTCATAATGCAGTTTGTCTGTTGTCTCTGTGACAATTTTGAGGCCGAAAGACCAAAAACTAAGGACATCTCCGATAGCTGTCTTTAGGTGGTTTTGGCTCGAAAATGTTGAAGTTTTGTCACTAAGTTTACAATTTGGAGACGATTTTGGTTGCTTTACATTTCAGGCTGACTTGGCCCATGGTGGTGGGTTCCACCAGCAAACCGTCTTTTGTTTCTTTTGCTTCCCCTCTCCCTATTTGGGTTTAGATCTTACTAGACCTATTGAATAGTAGGCCCTACTTAGTTTCTCCCCACTCATCTTTTCCAGTCGTTGCTCAACTTCAAATGGTATCTTCTTGGTCCTTTTTTATCTTTATCTCTCCTCTTGTAATAACTCTTTCTGTATCATTAAAATTGTGAAAACTTGAAAACTTTATAAATGAAATACATTACATTTATTCTGTATAGCCTACGGGGCTAGCTCTTCACAGTTGTTAAAATGAAGTAAGTAATCAGTGATGAATATAGGTTAATGTGACGTCAAAGAATTAGGTTATCATGACGTTCCAAAAATGAAATGCATGCACAACCAGAGAGGAAGTAAAATGTTCAATCTAAAAACAAGACAACATACTACTGCCATTTGCTATAGTATCTTTCACTACTGGGAGGCTAGCTCAGCTGATTAGCGTAACTGTTCATTTACTTTTTGCTTTAACTATTTTTTATATACATTTATTCCATATTTTAGTATATAATTGATTACTGATAAGTTGATCATATATAGTGGTTTCTTTTTGCCTAATGCAAAGTCATAATAGTTGTTTGTAAAGTCAGAAAAGAAGTCAAGATAGCCCCTCGTAAAGTCGAGACAACCCCTCGTACAGTCAAGACAGCCCCTCATAAAGTCGAGACAGCCCCTCATAAAGTCGAGATAAAAAGAAAGAAAGAAAGACATCATTTTCTTTTTTTAAAAAAAACACATTTTTTTGTCAAATTGTCAGCACGGCCCACTGGCTCACCTGTGGTGCTGACGCACAATAATAATACACAAAGAGTACAGATTCACAATCACTGGCTATGCAAAGTCCCCTTTAGAATCAGTCAGAGTCATTCTGTTAATCAGGTTCTCTCTCTCTTGATCATCAGATAAGCTGGTTACTTGTGCAAACACCACATTATGTAACCACTAGCCATGAGCTCTTCTCACTCTCCTTTACATATCTGGAATAGGGGATTTGCATGTGCCACTCTACATGTCTATTACAGTGCTTTATACTAACCTAATATAAACTTGTTGGTATAAACTTGTTGCTCATTCACACAACACATATACATATAGTATATTATCATAACTCCCAAAAGTTTCAAAAGTATTGTTACCCTAAGCCAACCCCACCCTTCCTCCTTTGCCTAGTAGACAGTTGCAGAACCCCTCATACCCAGCACAAGATAAGCTGGTCACTTATGCAAACACCACATTATGTAACCACTAGTCATGGGTCCAGACTCGGAAATATGTACACTGATTTTGGTACACAAATCTACACTAATTGAACATAAAATGTGCTAAAAGCTTGTTCAAGATACTCATTAAACTTAACATTTAACAAAATCCAAGAATATATCTAGTATTTATCACTTTCAGACAACATTAGCAGAATCAACTAGATGGGCCAAGAACCAAGTGTACACTTTTTGCCCTTGGATAATTGTCAAGGTGCCCACCCTTCCACCTATTGCCTGGTAGACAGTTCAAGGTGCCCACTCTTCCACCTATTGCCTAGTAGACAGTTACACAATAACCTGTTACCCTAAGCCTCATTCTCTCTACCTCCCTCTCACTCACATGATTGACACCTCTGGTCTAGTAGACCAGCCCAAGCCACAACACTCCTGCACTTAAATCCTTACAGTCCAAGTCAAACACCATCCAACCAGCAGCACACACACTCAAAACAAACGCATGTGTTCACCCATTAGCTCCCCCCGTTTTCCTACTAAGATTTAAGGTGCGACACTCTTGGTCTATACACTTCTCTACCATATATCCTATAATGAGACTAAAAGGAGGCTGCGCCAATTACAACAAAATACAAGTCTTCTCCTAATAAACCATGCCAAAAACTACTGCCAGCCACCAGAAAACTACTACAAATTAGGACAAAACTGAAGAGGCAATTTTCAGAGACTTGAGATAAAGACAAAATCAGGCTTCAAGGACAATGACAATCTGACATTATGTGCACACCCTTTGATATTGTCCTTGAAACCAGGGATTTTATTGCAGATTTTTGCCTAGACGTCTAAAGTCCTGAAAGTTTTAAAAAACCTATATTCATCACCAATTACTTACTGGTTTGCCCAGGTTAAATTTAAATCTACGGCAAAATTGTCTCCAAATTATAAATTTAGAGACAAAACTTCAACATTTAGAGACAAAACTGCCAAAGGACAGCTATATAAGGACACATTTTTTATGAGCGCAATATTGTCTAGATCTGCTAAAAATTGTCTCGTTTTAATTTTCTCTCCTTTATGTCCACGCCTGCAGAAATGACAGGATTTCTTGAGCCACGGTATATAAATCCTAGTATTGTGTGTGGAGCTTTGTGTCAAAGGTGTGAAGCATTTCTAGGGGTGTTCAGGGGCATGTCCCCCTGGATTTTTTTTTCAAAATTAGGAGTCAAATTGTGCATTCTGGTGCATAAATTTACCCAAAATCGTATTTTTATCATACAGATGAAATTGGGTAAATTGCCACCTTGGATAATATTCTGATAGTAGTGAGTGTTGCTGAAAAAATAGTAATCTTATTCTTTGCCTTTGCGATATTGTCTTGCAAATGGTCTGTAAATACATTCAAATTGTTGTTACTATGGCAACTGTTGATAATGTTTATTAAAGGAAGTAATGATTTTTTAAAATATTAAATATCAAATTGAAGTAGAACTGTAGCCTGTTTGTGTTAGCAAATGCAACTTATAATTCTTATGAAATTTTTAGTGGGAAACACTCAGAAGTAAAATAGTAAGCCCCCCCTCCCCAGTCTAGGCATTAGCTGATATCAGAGAACTAGACTATTTTAGCCTAAATATAAAACACAAGTCTACTCACAATTGTTCCAATATATCTAAAAAAACATCCTTTGACCCAACTTATTATGTATTTTTAAAAAGGTTTTTGGAACCCCAAAAAGGTTTAAAAGGTTATTTTCATTTTTTAAAAAAAGGTTTTTGCCACAAAATTAGAATAAAAAAAAGGTTTTTGGTAGCCAAAAAAGGTCTAAAAAGTTAAAAAGGTTTTACTTGGGAGGCCTGGAATATTGTCATGGGCGAGTTTATCTAAAACATTGAAATTTGTCTCATATTAGGATGTTTTGAAAAGCATGTTTTGTATCATACACTAGCCTCAATATCTGTAGAACACAAACTTTTACATCAGTATAATGATATATAAGCCTACTATTTGCGTTGCCAAGTTTAGATAGTGAGCAAATGGAATGGCATTTGCGAGGTATTGAAAGAAATAGGCCTGTTATATGAACCAAGTGTATTTCTAGGATGGAGGTGAAAACTGTTCAATGTTTTTTTACCATATCTCCACTGTGCTCATGTTTGCTGGCGGTTCAGTCACCACGTCTC
This sequence comes from Sthenelais limicola, assembly GCA_942159475.1. Classification (NCBI taxonomy): domain Eukaryota; kingdom Metazoa; phylum Annelida; class Polychaeta; order Phyllodocida; family Sigalionidae; genus Sthenelais; species Sthenelais limicola. The sequence goes on along the minus strand of OW804100.1, from coordinate 10,103,566 downwards.
CATGAGTAGCATGGCGAGTCCATCAACCCACGCATGCGCGATGCTACTCATTAGGGCTGGGTATTGGAGGGGTTGCGGGGGTGGTTGCAATTTTATCTATTTTGTTGATACCTTTTATAAAATGCTTTTAGCAAAGAGTAGAACTTCTGAAGGGAAGCCGACACTTTTGAGTGCCAGTATAAAAGTGGTTCGGATAGATTGCACGCCTGTTCAGCCTGGTGGCATTTCATTCTATCCAATAAAAATTGCTGAATAAGTATTACCACATTTCAGTAGGGAGGGATAGATCCTCTGGACACGAGAGAAATTATCTTGTTTAAAAATAAAATGATCTATGTTATTGCATGGTGGTTTTGTCAGAGGTTATAACGGTTATGCTCCACCAATATTTGCTTAAATATGAAAAATGATAAATGCACGGACGCAATTACATAAAATGAGAAATCCATCATTCCTATACATGTACATACAGGCTACTTAATCTAGCCCCGATCACAAAACAATTTTGGGGAAATAGTCAAGAAACTAGGGAATAAAAAGGCTCTGAGCAATCAACTGCTTCAACGAAAATATTCCAATGAGCTTTAAAGCTTCACTTGTAAACTCAACTGAGATCTCCGTCTCTTTACATGTTTAATATTGGTAGCTTGGTTTGAACCAACTGTAATATCCCCTACTAATTTATATTTACAAAACTCAATAACCAAGGTAATTTACTGCACATGCAATTTTGAAATAAAAACCACAGTAAATCAAAATATCAGCTTTGAAGGGCGCGTACTCTTTCACGAAACCACAACCTACACAGCCTTTTATTAGCTTTAATATTATACTGCAGTGACAGTGATTTTGATTACTGGCGTCTTCTCGGACTTCTGTTACATGTTTATTGTTATGACTTGGTGTCTTCTTTTAAACAGTTATTGTTTAGACTACCAGGAAGCCGTCCCTTTCACTACAGACGGAAGAAATCCAGTAATGTTGGAAAGGAGAAGGGAAAGACGTGAAGAGGGAAATGAGTGCGCGAGCATACCTAGTGGAAGAAAGGTGCACTAAACACGACACAGTGCTGCCTCCCTGTGAATGAATCCATATCTCGTCCCAATTTTACGCTCCATGACCAGATTTCCGGCATCATTTCGACGATTCTTACATCGTGCGATAAGGTCCTTGATCAATCCCGTTCATTAGTGTATTAAGACAACGTTCGCAATAATACTGTTTATTTTTATTTAACTTCCCCGTGTATAGATCTAGTTGTTCGCATATCTCTCGAAAGTTCATCGGTGGCACCTTGTGGGATCTTTCAATATTTATCCATTAAACAGCAATAAATTAGTTTTAAATGACAAAGATTCCTGAAAAAACGATACATGTATGCCCAATTCTTAAATAGGGAATGTAAAGTCAAGAAAGCTAAATAACGACCCAAATCAAGAGCTGCAATAATATTTAATTTAAATTCAATCAAAATTAAATCTTGTCTCGAAGAGTTGAAACCTAGGAGGACTGTGGTTGGGACTGCCACGCTCCTATATAACTGCGCTTTCTATGCATGGACTCTGGTCTTATACGACAGCAGTTCTTTGCATTTACTATCTTCTCATGATATTGTTCTGGTTACTGACCTATGAAGATAAGAAACGTGTCAATCTGTTATATAAACATACATTTTATTACAAGGAACACAAAGCCTGTCCTAGTCAATAGTTGCCAAGGCCACCAGGCATAAGATATACATTTACAAGCTTAAAACATACATCATGATTCATACATCCACTGCTTTTTATAGATCTCAAGGCCCACCATCCCCCAGTATGACAAACTCCTAAACAGTCTGATACAAATCATCTATTAAGGGTCGTCATCTTGATTTGCTTTCTTGATAAAAAAGAGGAGTGAGCATATATATACGGCTGGACATCTCACTCAACGATAAATGCTGTCATGGGTAAAAATTAAATAATTTCATTTGTTCATATATCAACAACAAATGAACCGCAAATGAACTTCCTGTTGAACAAGTTCTTAGGCAGCAAATATACTATATATATCGATCATGTAGGGTGAATAGAAATAGCTGACAAGACTTGATTCTATCAACGTCCCGTTGAACGAGGACCATGAAATATCACACATGCGACGCGTACGAAGTCCAAAACATTCAAAAGCCGAGTAATACAACTGAGTTAGTTTCATAGCTTTTCATATTTTATTGGGACTGCCATAGAAAAAGAACCAATAATCAGCAGACATATCCTATTGGCGTAAATTTCTTTAAAACTTCGCCCATGTATACAGTTTATAAAGCGTGGGACTTGGCCTTGAACCTTCTTATTGATATGTTGTACCAACTTATATAGGTATTTTGTAAAATATATCTTTTTGGAGAGTGATTTTCTATCAACACCAAACACCTTCCTCATCCCAACATTAATCAAATTCAGCCAATTATCTAATGGCGAAATGGCATTTTTCATAGAGGCATTCTAAAATTGGAAAAAGGCCTGGAATATCAATTTCCAGAAAAGTTATTAAGTCGAGTTATAGGGTTTGTAATTGGAATAACACATTTGAAATATTAGAACCCTTCCAGACAGAAAGAGAGGGGTCTTATGGGTATATCAAGCTGATCGAATACACGGATCCAAAGATCTTAGGTACATGAACTTCAAATAAAGAAGCAGTCTTTCCCTAGGAAATAAACGTATAGTGTGTCCCTAGATACAATGGTTCACTCCGTGACCAATGCAACACGTCAGTACTAGCCAGAGCATAGTAGCAGTATGGGCAATCAATTCTTACACCATTCGTACAGAAACTCATTCAATACTCCAATATGTACAATAGTTTAAATCATAAAATGACGAGTAAAATGTCGGATTTCTAATCATAACTCAGAATAACACATGCAGACCGAATGCCTTGAAGATTGAGAATTATCACCATCGTCAATTCCAACGAGTGATACACATGATAATTGTCCAACTTTTCTTATAAAATAATCACTGGTGGGCCGGTAAAAGGGAGACTCAAATCATTATCCTAAAAAAGAGCATATAACACAGTTGAGTGTGGGATTTGATAAGATTTTCCAAGTCAAACGAATGTTTTACAACATGAACCCCGGCATTGACAAGGCAAACAGCATACATTTCATGTAAGGCCACACATCCACTATAGACAAAGTTCAGGTTATGTCAATTTTCCTCTTTTAAATACATTATATCAACCCCAGCGATGAACTCAAAAGCAAGTATACCGACTAGTTCATGCCTGCAATAAGCCAGTTCATAAATGTATACAGTCATTGCCATCTAATATCATATTGGAAAAGTCTGCTCCGAAAATATCACTTACCAAAAAATGTATTTATTTGATTTACCTTTTAGAAAAGTATCGGCTAAGTATCATGGATTCTTTTCAAGCATTTCGTGAAAGATACACATCGTAATGAATTTCAGATATTTAATAGCGCTTCGTCATCCTCATCCAAGCATAATCAAATTATGCCACCACTTCCACACCAATGCTAGAGCAACGTTTGTGGGACGTTAAATGCGTTCCTACGATGACAATATTCTAGAATACCATGTACATAAACGTTATCTACACATAACAACGAAGTCAGCAATGAGTTACATATCAAAGAATTTGATGACTTAATAATCGTTATAACAGATTATGTACATTTTCTTAAAAACTCAAATTGTCTCTAAAATAGAAAAGACTTGTCTAGACACTTAGTTACAAAGATTCGAGAAAATACTCAAATCTACATTCGGCACTCAAGCAACTTTACCCATGATATATATTTTGAGAATAGAAACGATACTCCAAAAATTGCTTAGTAATTCTTTTCATCGATCGGGCCCATCATATTTCTTAAACTGGGACTTTTACCTGTACATAGACTTAAGATTACAGACACAATCAGACATCACGAAGAAGCACCCTTTTCACATTTAACCATAGTTTAATTATCAAATAGATACATTACATTATTGCAGAATGCAATCATTTGAAATGGTCTGATATAAATGATTTATATCAAAGCGATATTCAAATCCGGAGTGTAGAAGGCTGCCACATCGCAATGCATAGGAAAGTAGGAATCTCTATTTAATTGTTTAATAGTTCAACTGATTCAATAAAGGTTAATGCGACAGCCAATCAAAGTTTTATAACATGGGCGAGATATGAACTACCATTACTTCAGCGGTTCTGCTCCGCCAAAGAAAGGAACTCGAGAAATACGCATATTTTATCACGGGTAAAGTGAACATAGTCAGACCGACTTCTGCCTTTCAGTTTAAAAGTTTGGGAGCATGTTTTGAAATACAAGTTTCTAAGTGGATCTCATTCAAGAATAATCATGCGCCAAAACGAAGAAGTGGTTTCCTTCCTTTTCATCAGTGCATTTAGAAACAACCTAAACTTGACGTCTTTCAAACCGAAATACAAAAATCAGGACTTGAGTATGGTCTATAATTATACTAGTAACTAGCAATGGTTTCTCCGTAGTAAGCAACAGAAATCGTTAGAATGCAATATTATGTACAAACCATAGCAGACATTACAAAGAGTTAACTCAGTTTTCTCTTCCGGATGTATCATGTGTGAATATAAAATACAAACATCTAAACCACCAGATGGCCTTTGGGTTTTCGAGTAGAAACGAGGCTAGGCAGCTGGAGCATCAGTTGTTGAGTATGACTGAACCTTAGACATGCCACTGGACGACTCAGCACACGGCAGACAAGCAATAACGCAGCTTTATATAATATATATCGACACAAATGGACCAAGATTCTTTCTGTGATATCTTACTTCAACATGGTGCGTCTCACAGGACATAAACTTAACCAAAATCATCTCAAATTTAGAAAGTCAAAATATATATGGTGCATTCCAACGCAACTTTGTTTGTGACAAACAGGTTCTGGTTGAAAACAAGATTAAATGGTTGATTACAAATGGTCAATTTAAATCTCCCATCCCTGCCTCGAGAGCACATTTTTAAGCTTTCTTGTGATTGGTTGAATGCCTTGGCATCAACTACCCATTATAAAACCCATTTAGTTTACAGGATTAACCACTACATCCATATAAAACATTTTACTTTAAGAAGTTTCTTTAGAAACCTTGTACAAAAGACTAGACAATGTGCAATAATTCAGAACATATCCATTAGAAAATACCATTACCCTGCAAAATGTTTACAGAAGTTCTGCACTCGACAACGTGATTCAACATTTCGTTTTACAAAACAGGTCACGATTTTTTCCAGCGTGAAGACGGGTAATTTTTTGGGAACTTCCCATTACAATAGTTCTGTGACCCAATATTCCAGAATTTTGAAAAATAATAATCCTCACCTGTGATACTTAGTAAAGCTAATAAAGAATGGTTCGATCCGGGCATCTTGTACTATGACGATCGTCGGCAGAAAGCGCATCCCCATGGTCAAGGTACTGACCAGAGGAACAAGAGGGTAAATCTTTATTTCAAGTCGCCTGGCCTAATATTAATTATATAAGCACACGTTCTCACATACCAAAGCTCAGTCCAAATGAAGTTCCCTGGGAATTCCCCGTACAATGATAGGGAAAAGGGGATCACCCCAAGCCTGGCATTTCCAAATGTCTGCTCAAGGTTCCCCTGAGTTGAGGAAGAAGGAATAGGTGTTGATTTTTCTTTTCAGTATTTTTCCAGTTAACTCGGTGCAATGACTGGTAAAGGTGTTTAAGGAAGATGAAACGTTGTCGTCGTCATAGTAATTGGCATTTCTTCTTCGGGTGTGTGTGGGGTTGCGGCATTAAAACTGCCCGTACCGCCTCATCAAATACCTGCAAACAAGTTGAAAGGTTGATAAGGGAACATACTTTATATTGTAATAACTTTTCCCGGCACTTCCTCCTGTGACAGATTAGGCACACCCCAAGGTTGTTCTATAATTTTGATTTTTTTTTTCAAAAAGAATTTCATGAGAACGTCATGAGTGTGTCTTAAAAGTTTGTGTCCCTCCAAAGCTTCTAGGCAAATGGTGCAGCCATGGGAAGTTAATAATGAACGAATGATTTCGGTTGGTTTGGGAAAATAAAATGTTCAATGCTTAATAGATAGTACATTTTTTGGTATTATAACATTATATCACGATATGCGAATGTAATTTCATAAAAGAGGAAATCGATAGAGGATTGCAATGCCGGTAAAAGTTTTCAGATATTTCACACACGAAAGACGCTTCAGGATTTTAAGTGAGAATTCCTTCGAATAATATCAACAGTAATTGCTTATGTGTGATGGATGCAAAAGGAAATGTTATTTTGATAATTTTATTAATAATTTGAGCTGATTCTAGACAATTAAAACTATCATAGGCAGTGTTCCCCCTTACGATTCTGAAGCAATAAATTCGCAACTTCTAAATCGCAATCAGGAATGCTCATGGACCAGGATCGTACCAAGACACCATGAAATAACATGCCTTTAATGAGGTAGGGGGTCTGTCCATACAATTCTATTAAAATACATCTCGTGCTTTCACAAACCAAAGTCTGACACTCATATGGCCCAAATATTATCTATATCTAATAGCAACCACTACCAATGCTCCCAGTATGAAGAGGAAATGATTGATGACAGAACCACAACCTGCAGCAGCCATCCGCACGGACAATTCATGGGATCAGATTAAGAGAACATGTTTTACAAGGGGTAAAGCCCGTAAGCCCACACCACAGATGAGGGCATGTATATGAAATATAATACCAGGAGGGAATATGCCATTTAGTGATGAAAGTAAAGAAGGAAGAATACTTATGTATAAAGTACAGAGCAGCCCGCCGAAAACAAATCTCATTGAAAGGGGTGAGAAATTGGTTACCCTACTTAGATTGTACAGTTATGCTTTTCGTACTAGAATAGAGCAAACAAAGGATCAGTAGAAACTTAGCTACGAGAATGATTGCTAGACAGGAGTTGAAATTGGTTTGTTGTTGATTTTTTTACGACGATTCTAAAAACAACCATTTTTCAGGACTAAGGTGGATACCGGAAGCTTCCTGGAGTACATTACAAGGGGAAACACTGCCCAGGCGTTATTATAATTTTCGTGTCTACTGAATACGATTTTTAAACCCTCCCATTGATCATCTGTTAATGAGACACATTCTGGTATATAGCATGGGGGTATTTTAGTAAGTTATTCGTGCAAATGTTTGAAACGTGATAGAAACAGCTTCCTACTTTGCAGCCACCATGTACAAGCTATGTAGAAAGACGGACAGAGGTTTGTCCAACAAGCCAAGGTTTCCTCTTTAGAATAGTTCCAATTCCCAATGATATATATATGTCTGCACGAATAATAGTTTTTAACAACTGCTATGCAATTAACAATCCAAAAGTATTTATCAACTTTTTAAACAATGTTGCAAACTAGACCATCGGCGTGTTTTAGCCAAAGACGAGCCATGGATATGACTCACTGAATCAGTTTTTAAAAATTAATTTTAACGATGCAAATTAAAAGAAAAGAGTGGAAGCAGAACCCAACGTAACTTACCAATTTTTCTTTATTGCCCTTCTCATTAGGTGTTGATACCTACAGAGTTAACATGGAAACTCTACCATCTGGTTTCTTTTGTTATTAAATACTTATTCTATTTAATTTCAATGGGTAATATAACTATGTCTAATCAACAGGGTACTTATAATTAGATATCAAAGACGCTATTACAGAAATTTATATATAGTATAAATTTTATCATCATATGAGTTATACAAGCTCTGCAAACATGTGAATTAATTCCATGTAATAAAGTGGACGCTTAAATCCATTACGTCAATCTCATCGGAAATTCTTCATGTTACAATTTACCCTTCCATACCAAATGTTTAATACTATTGCTTTAAATACTACCAAGCATTGAGGTGGGTTGTATTTACTAGATAGGGCACCCTGACTGATGGCGATTACATTACAATCAAAAGCCTTAACTAAGAAAATAATGGATTACTTTACTCTTTAAGGATCTTAAGTACGAGGATTACTCCTTTTCCTATCCTATTTTATCAAGTTTAAGTTTTACCACGATATATATACAATATACATTCAAGATAACTAGCTTGTAGATAATGATAAGAACATCTCTAGCTTGGAAATGACGAAAATAACTATCACTTGTATATATATATATATATATATATAACGATTAGAAATCAATGGAAATTTCAACCAGCATTACTACAAAACAACATAGGGAAACGATATCATAAATGATGTAAAATAAGGGCATGATGGTGTGGAGAGGTATTTACCTGTTTTAGTCCTCGTTGTGTGAGTGCAGAACACTCTAGATACCGTACAGCTCGGATTTTACTCGCCATTTTAATCCCATGTTCTCGTTTGATTGGTTGAAGCCCTTGTGCGGCTAATTGTCCAACAACTTCCTTATCTTCACGTAAATCTATCTTAGTTCCTAGATAGAAATATAGAATACAGCATAAGCTAAAGTAATTACTTTTACTTAATTAAGGTTCTCAATTATCTGTTCACTAATTCCTTCTTTACCATACAGAATCTACATAGCATTAAACCAGGCTATTAAGTTAGGAACTCGCTATACATATATCAGACTCTAGCTTGGTCAGGTAAAGCTAAACAAAGCTTTTCTATCAAAGACATCTCACTTAGATACTTGAGAAGTAATGCTAAAAGATATAGACTGTTATAAACAAAGCACATTTTCAGAGCTTCGATTTTCAGTTTACCACATAATGATTAGTACGTGTGTTAACCATGTTTCTCATCTTTCAATACAAAACAATATGGGTCCGATGCACGACAGTCAAATTCCTTGTAGAGATAATGTATCTATTAACGGTTGGTGAATCGCTGTTTAATCTGAACTGATTTTGCCCAATAGTTCTTGGCAATAGAGAATACAGTCTTTAAGTTGTCCTGGGTTGTAATGGATGAAATAGACTGAATTCATCACAAGGCATGACTGGGAAAGTCAATAAGGCTAAACTCTGACATGTGCGAGAATGTCTCAGATGATGAAACGGAACAGGCAAGCTGCAAAATGAACGTACTTAAAACAAACATGATAGATAAAACAAGAGTCAGTTTACCTATTAGAAGTATCGGGGCGTCGGGACAGTGATGTTTAATCTCTGGGCACCATTTTGTCGTTACGTTTTCAAAAGATGATGGACTCACTACACTAAAGCATATCAAGAAAACGTCCGTCTGCAAATTAAAGAATAAGGTAAAAGGTATGGAAAACAGCAAGGACTAGAAGTAGAAATACATTTCACTTTTGACATCTGGTATTGATGGTCGACAAGTACAAATGGGTGAGACTCCGATTTGTCCTAATTTGGATAAATGTTCTAGTGATTCTAGTTTACCTGAGGGTAGGAGAGAGGCCTAAGTCTGTCATAATCTTCTTGTCCTGCAGTATCCCACAATCCCAAGCTAACAGATATTCCGTCAACCACCATTTGAGCTGTATAATTGTCAAATCTGGAATGGGAATGAGGCAAACTATATATGAAAGGACAGCCAAAAGACAATAGCAATTCAAAGAATGATTGTTAAGGATGGCTTTGAGTAAGAATAAATATAACATCAATACACTACAATTAATTAGTAGAATCTACTAACATCACTTCTTATAGATCATTAATTATAATAATTATAAGGAAATAGTTGCTTCTTTCGCAAGAAAAAGAAATCCATATTTACTCCTTGTTTTCCTTTTAACACACTTATAAATTATTGTATGCATTTGCAATGTATAGTTCTGTACATGAACGAAGGAAAAGAAGACATGAATATTATTTATATTACTTACACTGTGGGCACATATTCGCCGGGGAAACTGTCGGTGGTATAAGATATGAGCATACACGTCTTACCAACTGTGCCGTCCCCCACCACAACACATTTGATCGGTCGGCCCTGGGCCATTATTGCTATGGCAACGAATCCGCCTTAACCTGGAAACCAACAGAAAATGTGAATTTATAGACATGATTAAGCTAAACAGGGGCTTGTAGATAGAGCCGCGAGTAGGGACAAGAAAATGTCATGCCACATACCCTTGACTGTCATCTATCTCAATATTAGGAAATCGTGGTTAAACCCAACAATATTTATTTTGTTATTTAATAGTTGTTAATAAAGTTAGAATAGACATTATAATGAAAGTAACCACGAGGATATGATAATGAACAGTGACCAATATTGGACACTTGCTTCCACACCTTGCATGAGGTGCGGTCGTATTGCACCCAATACGATAACACCGAAGAAAACCTCAAAGCGAAAATTATAGAATATTCACATGCGATATCATTAAAATCATGAAAGGAATACTATCCCACCAGAAGACGTTCCTATAGCTGGTGAAAGTACAACCTTGGTTGATATAACGCAGACCAAATGACTTGTTATTCAGTTATTACTATAATGAAACACTGACTGACTATTCGTTTTAAAAGTGGGATCAAGCATATCTATGTATATATTCCTGTTGGCGATGGATCTAAGTAGCCTTTGATATTTACAAAATAGGATAATCCGATATAAACCCGGAAATCACTCTTCCACACAAGCACTAATCACCCAATAACAGATCTCTAACACCACTGCAGGACTTAATAACGTTGGAGAGGTGTCACCCACTCGCCTCCCAATTTACACTATGTCCTAACACAACCACACCTCTGAAGTAATCATTCAATAACAGTTACAGAACTAATGTTATGGTAGTTAGCTGAAATGAAACCATCTGCGTTTCCCGGAGATCGATGACACAAAACATGTAAAGTTACATCAACCATACACATTCATCAAGTACCCCAAAAGGTAAGAGTATGTAGATATTGCGAATTTAAAAGAAAGCAAATGGGAATAACTGTGCAAAAATGAAGGTCAGTCATTCGTGGATGTCTTTACATAAGTGAGAATTAGAAGAAATCTGATCGAAAGAACTAAATCAAATCTTTTAAGGGCAGTTACAGAACTAACGTTATGAGTCCCACTTGAATAAAGTAGACGTAGAAGTATGAAAAAAAATATGTATGAATAAAAATCACATGCTTATCCCACTAATTCCTTGTCATGAATCGTCCCTTCAACAGTGCCAGAATTGTGGCACATGTACCATATACAAGGACTTTCACCTCGGCTATCGCTGAGTGTCAATATCGATAGTACCTCAATGCCAGTCTGTGTCATCATTGAAGTGCCATGATTCACCTTAGCCTCGGTGAACCCTATGACTAGAGCTGGTATAAGCTGTTTCCAATAATGCACAGCCACTAATACAATGTACAAGGTACCGAGTAAATAAAAGAGTAATTTATATTTCCACTACAGTGCAACTGGTCGGAAGGAAGAAGAGCCGTCCATCGGCATGATGTGTTCCACCAACACTGACTCATTGGCTGATGATATAACTCTAATAAAGGCTCGCACACCAGTTAGACACACAGTAGTACCAAGTCAAACCGATTTATCGGAGTAAGTTTACACACCGAAGATTTAAAAAAAAAGGATTATGAGTACGTTCATGTGATTATGCCTTATTTTTAGAATGATGGCAATATATTTAAAATAAAGGCTATAGTTTATGACAGGATAATTAAACAACGGTGATTTCTCTCTGATGTCGATGTGTGGAAGAAGGAATACCATTAGTCCCTGTTAATCAGTTAACTTAACATCCTCATAAAAAAACCCAGCTGGGCCATAGGGTCGGCTTGCCTCCCTCGACCCAATTTTGGGGAAAGTTCCTCCTTTTTTAGCTCTAATCCTCGGTATTTATTTTACCACATACACCACATTAAGTGATCAGGTAGCCGACGTTGAATGACACTTAAATGACCAAACCATCTGGCTTTCCCCCACTTCCCTCTTCCCCCTTCCCTGTTAAGAACCCGGCGCCAAACTATACCATATTAGATAGATAATTAATCAGTTTTAAAATAAAATGTAAAAATCTAATTGACGTCAACAAACAATCTGGGCATGATTTGTTCCTAGTACATTGTAGTATTAATATTACACCCGGATTAGGTTCATCACGTGATCAAATGGGAAGCAATCATCACAAGACTTTCCCACGGTTTTCAAATATTCACTTAACATCCCAGACGTTGGAAGTGTTTCCCTCAGCCACGTCTTCCTATGATAAACATCCTTATTGATCCCTTCCAGATTTACCTTTGATCTCCTTTTAAAAGTAATCTAAAATTACCTAGCTACCACGACCACCGCCAAGACGAACCCTACACTCCGGCCTCACGATGATTCAATAGCAGGAGCCTGTCGCCCGGCCACCGCTGACCTCTCACCTATTACCTCACACACTCGAGGAAAATGAACAGTAACTAACTCTCCAGCCTTCTTTTAGAGGAATGGGTTCAGGCGTTCTACTCTAAGCTTTAGGACAGGGTACTTCCCCATCTCGTCACACACATCCATTCTCCTCTAGTCAGAACAAGGCACCCATCAGCCCTAAGACGCCACTAGATGAACCCCCTCCTCCAATCAAGTCAGTATATTTGGGTGACCCCTTCAATGCACGTCAGATGTTTCATCAATATTGTGCACATGGAGATATGCGAGTTATGAACCCACATATTAACAGTTGGGACGGATTTAGAGGAATATTCGTCAAGTGTCTTCGTCTCCCTATCCTATGTAATGGGAACTGTATGGATTCAATCATACTCGTAAACAAGTTATCACAGAACATTTGGGGTTATATATATATGAACCATGTGCCTTCATTCCCATTTTCTAAACCATATGTCACGTCCATACGTTGTATTAAGACAGTTCAGTCAGTTTGACTCTAGTAAGAAACACAGTTCAAAAGATGAAGGTAATGGGGGATCAAGAAAATGTTTGCTGAGAACAGTATCATCCAAGTAAAAATCAATTTGTAAGGATAATGATTTTAAGTCATTGGGAGACAAACCACCAGCCTAAAGCCTTTTCCTATGTGAAGTTTTATCGTCGTATCTCGCGTGATATCCGTTCCCGCAAGCACTCGCTTGACACTTCCCTTAATTAAACGTAATTTTAATTACCCCCGAGGGCAAGAGCCCACTCTTCTTTATAGAAGCACCATCACATAACTTCATAATCAAATGGAACTTGGAGGTACATTGTATATGGCAGATATAGCGGCCACCGACTTTATCTATGAAGGACACGTGTCTACAGACATAGTCGATTAGCGCACCTTTACTCGCCCCTACTGAGTCGCTATTCCATAACTAGATATATAAAGATCCAGAAGTACGGTAACTCAAAATTTGCGTTAGCAGAAAAGGGAAGAAATGTTGTAACTAATTGGATGTCAAAAGATCTTCTCCAGACAGTGGCGTAAGGCGCAGATATCAGAGGTGCGAGACATTCTCTAAGAATCCATTATCCACTCTATGTAATGTAGGCTACCTACCGGTAGGTGATCCACCAACTCAAGACAGAATCACAGAATGGCTTTAAAATCACAACAGCAAGGTTTGGGAGAACGAGATGCCCGATGGATATCCATCCATTCAAAGCGAGACAGTCTAGGCTCAGAAATGAGAATGATCAATCCCTCCAAACTTAGGGAAACAACCTCGCTCCAGACCGCAACATGTCGTTATAATCCTATTAGGAGCCCTATTCCAGGGTCAGGAAAGCCATTAGCGCAGTAGGCGTCCAATAAGTGACATACCATTCGTATCTGATCTGAGAGGCTGTGAGCCTAGACTGGGGTAAGACAGTGGTATTATTACACCATGGACAATGTGTGGAATTCTAGGGAAACCATGACATGTTCCTGACTAAGAGACGATGTTGATGCAGCTGGGGGAAGGTCACAATTATATAACCACAAATACCATACTGATCCCACCCGATCTCCCAACTAAACCTCGAGACCAAATGGGTGAAGATCTCCAAGTTAGCCAGAGAGACAGAGAGACTAATACGTCTTAAGAGTAATATGGAATCTATATTACTCTAAGAATACATCAAGCACTGTGCTACCCAGGGGATACTCGAGTGATAGACCATGGCCCTAGTCACTGCCTTGAGCAGTCCAGGGGGGTATAACAACCAAGGCACAGACTAAAAAGTCATCGACTTCACCTCGGGATTATACACCAAACAGTGCACCAGCAGCCCCACAATGTCGGCCACCTAATCCTTTATTAAAGCCTCTACTATATCTGAATGGAATGTGAAACAGCGTTAAAACCTAACATAAAAAATGTCTATTCACTATAATCTCGTTATTTGCTGCAGAAAACCAAGAAAATACAAAAGGTCGGAAACGATCATGAAACTCCGTGTCTCATTTACATACCGTAGTGACACTGAATTGTGTAGTATACTCCTAAATCAGTAACAAAACGGTAACAATGTTTGGGAAGTGGAAATGGCCGTTTTAGCATTAATTATAAAGTCTTGAGTCAGATATGACTGAGGTAACACATGAGAACATCGACATGGTCGAAATGCGTATTTTTCCATTGTGATTTTATGTATATATTTTATCAGAAAGGGAAGCGTCCCTCAGAATTCTGTTCTTCCAGGCCTCCCCTTTAAATGAGGATACAGTGAAATAAAATTAATCATCACAATCATGTTTCAATTTAAATGTCAATTGATGGCCTTTGTTTGTATTTTTTTTAAAAAAACCATCTTGGAGAAGAGAAGCAGTGATGACCATCAGCAGGCTCAGTCTCAAGGTAACCATTTGTGCAAGTTAATACAAGCCCAGGCACAGGGACCTGAGGCCCTGAACCAAGCAGCAGTAATGCAGGGTCCACGTCAGAGTGAGTCATCTCCATTTATCGCCCAGTTTTAGTTCTGGCTTCCAGTTTATAGACTGCATCTTCACACAAACACCCCAATAATGCGATATTTACTCAGCTGCTGTCCAATGTGTGGCTTGCCTTCGCCCTTATATAAACCCAGTAACATCGGAGACGGAAACCCATTGAAGATCCTGATCATTACGTGAGCAGCACTGAATTCCGCCTTATATGAATGGTTTAATATATATAATATGCACTATCCTATTTCATTTCTTAATCCATGTTAGGTCATTCAGAGCCACACTGGACACTTTGAATATACCCAGAAAGAAGGGGCCAGGTAACCTTGCGTATGGTCCATAAGAAACACTCACATAGCACTTTCCCACGAGGGATTGCAATAATGCTCCAGTCGGAATAGAACAAGACATGATGCTGAGTGCGATTATGGATACAAGTTATGGGTATACAACATTGCAGTTCTCATATCAGACCCGACATTTCCTTACTATGAGGATGAGATATTACTGGGTCTATGAGCTATGAGTGGTATAAATGCAAAGGGTAGAGGCGAATTACTGGAATCAGGCTGAATCTAGGGACTAGAGAACAATGTAGTAGTACCCCCGAGGTATCGTTGCACTTACTTACATTTTCTCTGATAACTCTCGCGTTCATTTCTTTATTACGAGTATGTAGATGAATGTGTAGATAAAAGACAGGCTAAACCACATAAAATACTCATTAATATATAGGGGAAATGTTAGATGTCTGGTCCTCTATGCGTCTAGAGGGTCTCACTTATAACATGTACATCGATCATATCGAACATATTCATTATTTATCAGCTTTGGAATCATGGAGTCTTTGAAGTTGAACATATTCAAAAGTGCCTCCTTTATGGTAAGACATAGTTAAAATGAAACCAAGAGTCTACCAAAAGTTCAAGCACAAACTTCCAAACATAGTTTTGCAGGGCAAGACTTAGGAAATAGACATCAACGACATTGTGATGGTGAATTCATCAACAATGATTCACCTTTTTGGGGAATGATGTAACCTTCTGAAAAGTTGGAAAATACCTTCCCAACCTCCTAGCTGGTTTTTAACATGCAGCTTAGAATACACAATACATACGGGACTCATGCAGACCGAATGTAAACATAAATTTTAATATTCAAAATTGTATCATGCGTACATCTGAGTCTGAATATAGTCTCATGGACAAACAGAGTCTGCACAACTGGTTCCCTTTGCATTCAAAACTCTTCTGAGCTTAAAATATTAAACAAAGAGAGAGACATGTCCAAATGCATAGCACGTGTATAACTTTGGATGTCCTGTACACAAATAGACATAACAGATCCTGGAAAGGGGCGTTGCCTACAACTCTCAATATCACTGGAAGCGATTTTTTAAACGAATCCTCAGCGCTGGTATTGAAATGTTAATCCAAGGATAATATATCAACCTCATTCCAGGAAGTTCCTCATTCCAATGATCAGAATATCACTATGGATCTGGGTGTAGTCAAGAGGCAGTAAGTCAAGAGTAGAGTACATTGTATTTCTTCCTTGCATATGAACTGTCCTGAAGGCAGCAATATGCATTTTAGACATACCTCAAGCACTATATTTTGTGTTACGAGAAGACGCGCATCTTTCCCCTGAAAACTTAAAACTGCTACCATGCAATGCAGAAAAAACGCAGAAAAAACACTTCAAATCTACATCGGCTAAATCTATATCGACTATAAATTAAGTAAAGTTGTGTTTGTCATTTTCATCAGGCATGTACATTCTACATATGTAAGAAATACACAATATTACAGCTGGTCTTGTTTCAACTGGAAGCCAGGGGTAGCTAAACTAATGTCAATGGGTAGAAGATATGTGATTCCATAGTTCCCATAAGACGGAGTTTAAAGCAGTGAAATTCTAATACTATTTATGGTAATGCCCTGTCAACCTTTTGCTCCACTGGTCGGTCCTTGCAATGATCCATGCATACATGCAGCTGTCTTGTGTATCTCTGTCCCATAGATGGCAGATGGTGTTACAAAACTATTTCTCCAGAAAAATAAAATTCACGCTTAGAAGTGTAAGTTTCTTATATTTATTTGTTCCTCTTGTATTCCGAATATGTAGTAATAACAATATAATTAGGGTTGTGGAGAAATTATCAAATAAAAATCATGTTTGTTCCAAAGGTTCTATCCCACTATAAATGTCTTCTTCATCACTTGTATCACTTTCACTGTCACTGTCACTGTCCGAACCGATATTGATAATGAAATTATGAAATTGAACATCCATAATCCCATTGAGTGCACACATTTTCTTCTCCTCATTTTCAATGTGACGGCAATAATTGGCCCAGTGTTCAGGTGTAACTTGTTCAAATGCTTCGTGTGCCAATATTTCCACAGCTGGCAGTTTGAAAGTTGTATTCTTGGATGCAATGTAGCGTTTTACTTGAGACCAGACCATCTCTATGGGATTAAGTTCGCAGTGATATGGAGGTAATCTTAGAACAGTATGTCCCTGATCCTTTGCCATTTCATCAACCCTATATTTCTTTTCCGCAGGTTTGGCCTTTTGGACCAATGCCCACAATTCCGCCCTATACATATCGGCTGTCCAATTAATTCCCTTTGCAGTGAGCCATTCCTGGAACGTCCGTTTCAGTGCGTTAGACGTAGGTGTCTTATCAAGTTGGGCAGTATGATAACTTGCATTATCCATAACTATGACAGAATGTTCAGGAAGGTTTGGTAACAGTTTTTCTGAAAACCACCGTTCAAATAGAGCAGCATTCATATCTCCATGGTAGTCTTGTAGTTGGCCGGCTGTCCTGTATATTAACTTAACGCCTTCCAGAAAACCAAGCTCATTACCAACATGAAGCATGATAAGCCTGCCGCCTCTTGATGTGGGGTCCTTCAATCCGGTTGTAAGACCATCTTTCCACGCCTTTTTGGGGTCTTTTATGGTTGTATCCTGCCATGCCTTATTTGTAACGTGTCCAGCATTTACCCAGGTCTCGTCAAGGAAATATATGGGACGCCCCTGTGTCCGGAATGCTTTAATTGAGCGCAGGTAATTTATCCGCCAATTTACAATGTCTTCTCTTTCTATGAGCATACTATTCCTCTTTCTTGCAGTATACCGGAATCCCATCTTTTTCATGATACAACACAATGAACTCCTAGGTATGGAAGGCATATCTGTATCCTCTTCTATTATTTGGCCAAGCTTCTTCAGTGTGGGTGGTTCATTACTCCTGAAGAAATCATGAATATGCTTTCGAACTGCTGATTGATAAAATTCGTCATATTTAACTCGTCCTCCCTTCCTTTGGCTTGGATTGCCTGTCTTTTTGGGAGTGCTTAGCTTTCCTTCCATTTTCATTTGTCTTTGAATTCGTCTGATGGAAATCTCACTAAAGCCAGTGGCTCTGGATGTTCTGGCATATAAATCTCCCATAGACCGACCTTCATCCTCTTCCTTCAAGTAATCAAAGACTTTTAGGACTATTTTCCTGGCCTGTCTGTTGATTGGAGTACCTCTTCTATGTGGTGAGGGTTTTGATCCAGCAGAACTCGGTCTAACAGGAGTTGTAATACCTGCCATATTTGTCAAAAGTGCTTCTTCTCTGTACAATGATTAGAGTACGACTGAAAGAGGGTTCTAAAAGACATGCGATTTCGAAAAAAGAGAAAGGAACCAGAAGGGTGTTGTGTATGAGTAAAACAGCTGCATATTTTCATGGTCGATCGCAAACAAGCAACTCGAGCAACTCGCAGGGCAAAAGGTTGACAGGGCATTACCATAAAGAGTATTAGAATTTCACTGCTTTAAACTCCGTCTTATGGGAACTATGGAATCACGTATCTTCTACCCATTGACATTAGTTACTAATGTCAATGGGTAGAAGATACGTGATTCCATAGTTCCCATAAGACGGAGTTTAAAGCAGTGAAATTCTAATACTATTTATGGTAATGCCCTGTCAACCTTTTGCTCCACTGGTCGGTCCTTGCAATGATCCATGCATACATGCAGCTGTCTTGTGTATCTCTGTCCCATAGATGGCAGATGGTGTTACAAAACTATTTCTCCAGAAAAATAAAATTCACGCTTAGAAGTGTAAGTTTCTTATATTTATTTGTTCCTCTTGTATTCCGAATATGTAGTAATAACAATATAATTAGGGTTGTGGAGAAATTATCAAATAAAAATCATGTTTGTTCCAAAGGTTCTATCCCACTATAAATGTCTTCTTCATCACTTGTATCACTTTCACTGTCACTGTCACTGTCCGAACCGATATTGATAATGAAATTATGAAATTGAACATCCATAATCCCATTGAGTGCACACATTTTCTTCTCCTCATTTTCAATGTGACGGCAATAATTGGCCCAGTGTTCAGGTGTAACTTGTTCAAATGCTTCGTGTGCCAATATTTCCACAGCTGGCAGTTTGAAAGTTGTATTCTTGGATGCAATGTAGCGTTTTACTTGAGACCAGACCATCTCTATGGGATTAAGTTCGCAGTGATATGGAGGTAATCTTAGAACAGTATGTCCCTGATCCTTTGCCATTTCATCAACCCTATATTTCTTTTCCGCAGGTTTGGCCTTTTGGACCAATGCCCACAATTCCGCCCTATACATATCGGCTGTCCAATTAATTCCCTTTGCAGTGAGCCATTCCTGGAACGTCCGTTTCAGTGCGTTAGACGTAGGTGTCTTATCAAGTTGGGCAGTATGATAACTTGCATTATCCATAACTATGACAGAATGTTCAGGAAGGTTTGGTAACAGTTTTTCTGAAAACCACCGTTCAAATAGAGCAGCATTCATATCTCCATGGTAGTCTTGTAGTTGGCCGGCTGTCCTGTATATTAACTTAACGCCTTCCAGAAAACCAAGCTCATTACCAACATGAAGCATGATAAGCCTGCCGCCTCTTGATGTGGGGTCCTTCAATCCGGTTGTAAGACCATCTTTCCACGCCTTTTTGGGGTCTTTTATGGTTGTATCCTGCCATGCCTTATTTGTAACGTGTCCAGCATTTACCCAGGTCTCGTCAAGGAAATATATGGGACGCCCCTGTGTCCGGAATGCTTTAATTGAGCGCAGGTAATTTATCCGCCAATTTACAATGTCTTCTCTTTCTATGAGCATACTATTCCTCTTTCTTGCAGTATACCGGAATCCCATCTTTTTCATGATACAACACAATGAACTCCTAGGTATGGAAGGCATATCTGTATCCTCTTCTATTATTTGGCCAAGCTTCTTCAGTGTGGGTGGTTCATTACTCCTGAAGAAATCATGAATATGCTTTCGAACTGCTGATTGATAAAATTCGTCATATTTAACTTGTCCTCCCTTCCTTTGGCTTGGATTGCCTGTCTTTTTGGGAGTGCTTAGCTTTCCTTCCATTTTCATTTGTCTTTGAATTCGTCTGATGGAAATCTCACTAAAGCCAGTGGCTCTGGATGTTCTGGCATATAAATCTCCCATAGACCGACCTTCATCCTCTTCCTTCAAGTAATCAAAGACTTTTAGGACTATTTTCCTGGCCTGTCTGTTGATTGGAGTACCTCTTCTATGTGGTGAGGGTTTTGATCCAGCAGAACTCGGTCTAACAGGAGTTGTAATACCTGCCATATTTGTCAAAAGTGCTTCTTCTCTGTACAATGATTAGAGTACGACTGAAAGAGGGTTCTAAAAGACATGCGATTTCGAAAAAAGAGAAAGGAACCAGAAGGGTGTTGTGTATGAGTAAAACAGCTGCATATTTTCATGGTCGATCGCAAACAAGCAACTCGAGCAACTCGCAGGGCAAAAGGTTGACAGGGCATTACCATAAAGAGTATTAGAATTTCACTGCTTTAAACTCCGTCTTATGGGAACTATGGAATCACGTATCTTCTACCCATTGACATTAGTTTAGGGGTGGCTGCTATTACCATAAAGCCTTCCACAATGGATGTGGCTAGTTACAAATGCCCATACTGGCACTTCCCACAAGTGGCTGTGGCTAACACAAGAACAAATGTAGCACATTTCCGCCGGGGAAAACGTGCACGTGACATGTATAGGTGGAGGAGGGGGCGGGTGGGTGATGGATCACAGCACACACAGGATCGCCTTAATTCTTCCCTTCACTTCTCACTCATTTAGTAAATCGCCGGAACTCGCCGTGATGCATCGTTACGTAAATGCTAATCTAAACGAGGGCATGGCCCATTAATAAACTGCATGGCCGGTATATATCCTAGATGAATCATTAAAGAATATATGTACTTCTCAGCTCATGATTAACATGATTCCATTAGGAGTGGGAGTAGAATGGAATTAAGTCTCACCCAACATTACACTAGACACTTTTGCTGTACCGTGTCAAATGTGTGTCAGTTTGGACCTAATAAAATAATACTAG
This sequence comes from Sthenelais limicola, assembly GCA_942159475.1. Classification (NCBI taxonomy): domain Eukaryota; kingdom Metazoa; phylum Annelida; class Polychaeta; order Phyllodocida; family Sigalionidae; genus Sthenelais; species Sthenelais limicola. The sequence goes on along the minus strand of OW804100.1, from coordinate 10,082,276 downwards.
GTGTCGGTATGGAATCTGTATGTATATATACGGTTTACAAATATAACGGGGGACATGAAAGAAAGAAATTTGGAACAATAATGATAGATTAGAGTATACCTCTCACCTAAATAGAAATAGGTGTCAGAGGGGGGACAAGGGCAAAAAAGAGAACATGTTAAACAGATTTATGACAGGGCAACCGAACAGAAATTTGGGTGGGCGTAAGTTGAGCACACAAACCACAGATGCAGATGTGTAAAAGCAAAGAAAAATTCAAGCGTTCACCACCAAGTTTTTTTCACTCACAATATTAATGATAGACGAGCCGGTAGTGACTGAGATTCCCTTGGGGTATCTCTTCACCCGTTCAAACCGTAGCCACAGACAGCCCAGTGATGGGGCATATTATCACGGCCTGTGGGCTGCCGCCACACAATCCCTGCCATTACCAGTGAAATCAACCCGACAAAAACATGTTCACCTAAATTGCTCGTATTTGTGTCTAAATAATTGTTTAATTAAAATTACCACAATCAAAGTTAATATTTACTAAAATAGCGTAAGTTCTTTGTTGCACTATAATAAAAACGGTTTCAATATCCCACCGTAAGGATAGTACACATAGTAAACACCAGATGACTGATCAATAATTTTCAGGATATAATTATCGTAATCTTAAGAACCAGAGCAATTAATATATGGGTATGTAACCAGTAATGAAACTGTCGAAACTGCGCTGTCTAATCTCTCGACTTAGTCTAACAGGGCCCTCATTAATCAATATGCTCGGTTCTCGCAGTGCTGAAGAAGTACCTTCCATCATGATGCTGATTAATAGTGTTATACAAGCTGGGAGCCACTGCATATAGCATTGTCTAACCGTACCTTGTTTGTTTCCATATCGTATTTACTAAAGAATATATACATAAACAATATTTTATAATTAGGGCGTGTAAGGGAAGGCGGGGATTAGTTGGAGAAACAACAATACTTTAGATCTGGGACTTAGAAATCGAAAATAGCATGACTGGGGCAAGAGATAGAAGTGTCCCTGGATCATCTAGGCTATAAATACTTGGGTCCCCTGCTGAGGGGGAGGTGCGAGAGTTTATATACTTTGCCTTACACTTGGGGAGCTCGGCCTGCTGTTAGATGTTGAAAAGCTAGGTAATCCCGACCCACTGTCTCACAAAGATTAAATAAGACTTTACATAAATATCACCCACGTGGAAGAGATGGACTGGTGAGATTCTCCGAATGTACAATATGATGTTATTACAGTAAAGTCTCGAGTTGAATGACTGCTAGTCAATGAATGCCATCATTGAAATGGATGAATGGATGAGCTCACGACACTCCTACCAAATGTACAAAACAACTCGTGAATTGTATGTGATGACTATAATTTATATATATTCAAACCAGCTGAAGATAAAAATAATACATGGCCAGGAAAGACTTGGGGCGGGGGATATCTATAGCTTACATTTGGGTTCCGTATGTATCGTGGCGGAGTGAACCTTACATGTCGGCCAAATGGTCTCTTGGATAAGGATCAAAACCGTGTGTCGGACCTAAATAACGGTCATTCATTCGGAGATGCGTGGTCAAGTAAAATACGGTTGGAGAATGCTTTGAAGAGATTGTCTTTGTCAGGGGAACAAGCCCTTGTGATAATCAACGGCAGCATGGTGTATGCTAGAGTGAATGTGTAAGAGCTCTGTTTGCCTAAGGGTCCAATATTTTTTACTGCTCCATGAAAGAAAGGACTGTCTAAGAAAAGACTGTCTTCTAACATCACTTCCTTTGTAAGAAAGGTAAATAAAAGTAGAGAAAGGAGAGAACTATTCCGGCATGCAGACTGAAGATGAATGATTATGAGCGTATCGATGAGGTGGCATCGTATCATATCGTATCATAGCCTTAAAATTGCTTGGTTCTTTCAATTTGTTTGTTATACTTCTGATATGCAATCGCATGACAAAAAATCTTATCCAGACTTTAATCTTCTAGAAGTACGTGGAGGGCATTTCATAACTCAAGTATCTGCCAACATTAGCTGGTGCGATATTGGCGGGATTATGTATGTACACGGCGTGGATTCGTGTCCTGTTATCTGTGGTGGTAATTTAGAGATTAAGATATAATAGTGTAGCATAATATAACTGACATGGGAGATAATGTCAGATTGTCTAGGCTGTGTTCCCTTGGCAGGTTTGATTAATTCTGTCATATAGCAGAGAAAAGCAATACAATTTAAATAGTTTACTACATGATCGGTTGACTTCTGTGTAAATATAGAAAACACTTCATAATGTAACAGTTATTACTGTACATTGATTGTAAAGCACTGCTTTAGAAGGGAACATAGATCGCTACAGTCAAATGTTTAATTAACTGGCGTGAGTCAATGGCAAGCTACACACAGTAAATGAGGGCATTAGCGGAACAATATCTCAGTGCAGGACGAAGGGTTAAATGAATGAACAATTCATGGGACGAGGCGAGCTACGGTTGTGAGTGAGAGAAAGAATGGGAGAAGAGTCGGGTACATCACCTCTCTACCAGACACCGTCCCGTGTCAGCATGTCGCTATTTTCATGCTCATTACATGCTAGGGGCCAGTCTCCTGCTGGAGGCCTCACATGCTGACCCCCAGGCACTGTGAAGAAAAGACTGCAAAACTGAGGAATGGCTGTATGTGCAAAGAGGAACCACATGTGCCACGGTCTATTCAGTCCCTAGTTGTAACCCAGCAGGTTATTATTTAAAGATGGCTGGACAGGGCATTTGTGCATTCAGTACATATGATATTTTCCACATAATCTGGACCAATTGGGAAAAAACCACCCGGGTCCGGCGCCGGGGATATTGTTGGGAAAATATTAAATATTTTAGATTAATACCGGTAAGTTGAATTAAAATTGAGATGTTTAAGAGGCCAAGAATAGCCTGCTAGAATGTCGTTATCCCAATACTCAGTTCACTGAGATGTTGATCATTTACAAGCGTAGAACGTGTGTGTTGTATTACGAGCTCCTTAATAAGTATTGTCTTCCACAATACGAATGAAGACATTCAATGCTTGAGGTCAAGTAACGTTGACTAGGGTTGGGGTGTATAATGGGGCGGGAGGAATGAACAATCAAGTATTTACTTAAAGGATAAAAAAACAGAAAAGAAATTCACTGCGGGTAGGCAAACACTATCAACCCCCTCACACCAGATCTAGGATCCAAATTTAGTCAGACGCAAATCCTTTTATGTGTAGAAGTAAGTGAATGACATACATTCTACCAACTCTTTTTCTCGGTTAGACTGTGGCAAACAAATCATTACATGTATTTCTCATAGCAGAGCCTCCCTGATATTACAATTAACAACTGTTCTGTTGGGAACACAACAACCGTTACCAATATTTATTTGTGTGATTTTTACCGGGATTTTTTCCCGAAGAGCTGATGTTATTGACCTAGACTGGTTGAGGAATGAGAAGCCTGAAGGGTACGGACTGGCCCACATCTGGCGTACAAACAGTGTGTGTGATATTTGTTAGTTTTGGCAGCTAAACGTCCTTACAGTCCGTACTGAAGCACTGGCTATATACCGTACCTAGGAGGGAGTGAGTACTAGAAGCCGTGTCCACAACGACCTTACTGACACAATGGTCACAGAAGGGCATCACAATGGAGTGTCAAGTACTGAGGGCTTTCACGCACATGCCGTGCAAAAAAGGATTATTCGGAATCTGGTCACAAATGAAGTGATACAATCATGTACCTGTATATGATATTTCAGAATCTTGAGAGGCTTACTTGATAAGTAGTAAGGTGAATTAAAATTATGATTTTCTCGAGGCAACTCGTGGGGTTGCAGGGAATACACAATTGTTAATACATATGCAAGGGCAAAATCCATGACATTGCAGCTGAAATGTTGTTGTTGTTTCACCATACCCGAATCGAGGAGTGACAAATGTGCAAACACATGTTGAAAACAGTGATATAATAGCGATCAGGCATTCTTACTAGCCATGTAGCCTACAGGCAAGATGGGTATGTATACACACACAGAGCGCATGAATGAAACATTAAGTACACATATCACAAGTGTACTGATTATTGCTCTGACCCATGATTGAACCAAAGCCCAATTTGTCGGCTCACAAAATCATTCATCAAACGAATTCGTCCTCAATAGGATAGTTATGCCAAGGGCCGTAGTGAAACTTTCCACCCTAGTAGTAGTGTACCCATCTCCTCTAGTTTACTGGCTCACACCCATTCCCTACATCTGCATGAGGACCTACTTGTTAAGACAGAATATTAAAGGATTTAAGGCCTGTACTTCTTGGTGAAAAGAAAATCATCTCCCAAATTATCTATTACCGTGAACGCCAGAATCCCACTACATTTTGATTATGGAATCTTAGGGAATCTTCGATGAAATAGAAAATGTATAGTACTAAAGGTATATCACGAGGCTATTAATACAATTGCACTAGTATTCCTTTTTACCCCTAATTCCCAGTGTGAAATAACAAAATACAAAAGTAATGAATTCCGATATATAAAAAAACATGAATTTGTAAAAAAAAAATGTTCAGTATTAACATCTTCCATCCTAATGCTAATGATTTCAAAGACGGAAAGAATTGAGGAAAACAGCTTTTGGTCGAGTAAAATACCTGAATGAATGAAGCTACCCGACAGCGTCTATCGGCAAGAGCTTACTATTATGTGGAGGTCAAAGATAAAAACACCAACCCAACATTTCATGCGTGGCAAGAATATATCTATTGCCAATCTTCAGTGACAACAAGAATAATACTAATTGACATATTACCTCAGTCCTTGCTCGGCTGAACAGTTAAGTTCAAATTCTACTAGCAGTCCCTGGTGACGTCCAATATAGGTATACTGAAATAGGTCCTCCCTAGCTATTATCCCACCTCCATGCCCTTTACACCAAACAGGGAGCCCTGATGCCCCGACCCTTAGAATGGACACCTGTATTGATTAATGAATAGAAGACAGCCAAGGCTATCCCACTCAAGTGTTACTACGTTTACTATGTATGAAAGCAAAAAGAACATAGAAAAGAGCTCAAAAGCACTGGAACATAAAGACGATTTTAAAAAGGGGAAAGGATACAAAAATACTTTTAATCAATCTACTATTCATCATTCTATTTTCCATAGCATGCCAGGTCTCTAAGTGGGAACTAAAGACGGAGCAATATATTTATTTAGACGATGAAAACCGGTCGCAAACACTGGTGCAACGTAGGTAAACAGGAGGTGGAGCAGTCACGGTAAAAAGTTACAAAGGAAACCTGACAAAATAAATCACTTAAATATAGTTTTCACAAAACAAGATTCATGACAGGACCCTTTTTCCAAGAGTTTGGCCACCTGTCAACTCTTTTACATCAGATAACGTCTTCTCACTCGTTATGCTGTTTGTCCCAGCAGACTAGGTTCAATGGTAAACATGCAGGCAAACATGCGCTCGTTAAGTGTTAGAGAAGAGCTCATACAGAGAGAGGCAACTTTCACATGACCACGCCAGAGGGGGTGAAATCTTATTTAATAAATCAGTGGGGAGGCCATGTCGATAACACATTCTAGCTGATCGCCCAAATAGCTCTCTGGCTTCTACACTGCGAGCTGAACCCCAGTACCCCGCCCTATACAGTATATATGTATACGTTCCATCGACCATCAGGTCTTTCAAACTGAAGGGATCACCCTATTTAAATTTGCGAGGGGCAGCAGTTATTAATAGATGTGTTGAGAAATTTTGTTTACCAATGTATTGTTTTTATTTCATGAAAATAACTTTGAAGTAGATGACGTTGCCCCCAATTCACGGTTTACCTCATGAGTCAAGGAAAGTGACACTACATAACCATCTGAACGTTATGCAACGATCGACTTTATTGAAAAGTCGTTACTCGTCCGATCATTACCGTATTTCCAGCATATCATAATGCATTTAGAACGACAGCGGTTAACATAAGCTACCTACTGATCGGAGGAGGAACTAAGCAACACATAATAAGCGGTGATATGATACACAATGATTCAGAAAAAGTAAATTATATGGATGCATTTCCACGCTCAATAGCCAAGTTTAAAAACAAAACTAATTCATGAAACAATCTATTGGTGCTAATAAAATTCGAATTTTAAATATGTTTTATATTTCTTTATCTATCTTCTTATTACTCAAAAGAGGGAACAAGGCGAAATCAACATTCATTACACCGTGAATGGCGGGGATCATGCATGAAACGTATCACGAATGTGAAATTGTCAATAAAATTTGTTAAAAAAAAAATCAAAAAAAATAAATCAAGCATTGCGAAAATATTTGGCAAGAATATGGTATTTGTTCACTAATAATTACTCGGTACTACCAAAATGTTGTTCTTCTCGGGGAAGAAGGGGCATGCACATGCTATCCGTGAACCTGACCGTCATCGCTCTGGCAACATTGTGAAGTGATCATTGCTTTTTGATAACAATGAACTTGTCACCTATACATCAGTCCTGTAACGTTAGGCAACTATTGAAGGATACATAATAAAACGCAATCTAAATAATATTTAGATGCACGAGTGGTTTGGATGAATCATATGAAAATGTCAGTAACTACAAACAATTTATTTGTACATTATGTAAATTTTGCATCCAACGGACACAAATGTCAAATGAATTGTAACAAGGTTGTATAATAAAGCACAATACTTATTCTTGAGTCGCCAGATACTGATATCTTCTAAGAAACTAAATCCAATGGTTGCCAGAAAGGAGAGACATTCGATCCGTAGACCTAATATCTTTTTAATCTGATAAATTGAATCTATCAACCGCCGACGGCAAGGACAGACACCCTTGTGTCGCATAGCAAGAGTATGTAAGAAAAGCTGGCCACAAGGGGATCTTACAACCTACATATTTCCACTATGACTAATGCAAATCGTATTTGATCCATCTTAGAACATATTAAATCCCCGCACCTCTATATACATTTCACCTATTGTCAACGGCCTCAGCCAGCCAGCACAGGCACAGAGATGATGGAGAATGGATGATCCTCATTATGTCATAAGTTTAGGTACAATGAATGCAGTAGACCTAAATGGAGGGCGATCTAACCTAGTTGTATAGCTCGGTCTGCCAATGTATGTATGTATGTGTGTTACATGCCCTTCATATCGGACCTGTATATATAATAATATATATACATCAGCGTTTGCTTTGCAACCACGCCTACCCAAAGTTGACAAGTCGCCCATGCTTGTGCTGAGTAGCTATAGATCTCCAATATGCCTTCTACATCTCCACCATTTAAAGTAAAGATGGATCATGGAAATATGACCTTCACAGATATGAATTGTGAAGTTATCCGAGTCACACCTGCATACATTACACAATGTAGGCTCATGTATAGGACGGTATTTATTGTAGTTATTTAGGTGCACTACGCCAACATGAAGGTCAAATTGAGTAATGGCCTTAATCAATAACAAAATCAAACAAATTTGGCGCATGTATGTATCTTTCCCCACTTCAAATTATCGTAATTCCTGAATGAATACAGTAGTAATCGGATGGCGTTTTTTTTTCCTTTTTTACTAAAATGCTCTTTCCCAACTCGAAAAACTCGAAACCAGAAGACTTACGGTACCCTGCCGTGGTTTCAATCAATATGTTGATCCAAAATGACTCATTGAGACCGATTAAGAGTAAAAAATGAACCTACTATCTTTGTACATGTTGAATGTCTGACATGGGCGGATACTCTATAACCACTTCTCCTATACTAGGCAGGCAGTGACCTCCTCAAGTCAAGATCAACGAGATCGTTCCCAGACAAAATAAGGTCGAGACATTCCATCTCACAGATAATTCACATCGCACAGGTCCCACTCATATGTATACATGAGCACACATATAATATGTAAATGATTATCTAAATATGACTGTTAAATTCTCACCACAAATATTTGTCTATCTCGCGCATACAGGTGTCTGATATCAATTTCCAAGTGATGCACTGGAACTTATTTCACGGACAATGAGAAAATGAGATTGGCAGAAAATGTAATGCTCATACCTGGGAGCTGTTGGGGGATGTATACCTGAGGTAGGATCAGACAACTCAAGCCGGACCATTGCTAAGTTATTAGTCTCTAATATCTCAGTGGGGAGCCCCTGCAATGCTGGATCCATCAATAACAATGATTAATGGGATTCCAAGGCGTGAATAGGGCTTTTGGTCTATATTTACAAGTAACGATCTCAACACCACCCAGCAGCTCCAGTACCTGATATCCCACACCTGCGCGCGGGCCCGAGATGAAGAGTTGCTCTTCAAAGTTGTCTGTCTGCAGTGTAGCAGTAAACCTGGCAATGGTAGAGTGCTGGGCAAACAAGCTGTGAGCAAAGCCAGGCATGAACTAAACACACATCACGCTTTCTGGGTTTATATGTCATTTGGATAGCCATTCGATTGCGCGATCTGTACCTGGAGTTTATATAATATAGAGATATAGATCTATATATTACTGAAATTATAGATATATAAACTTTCTACAATTACTAAAAACCGTTAACCTAACCATGTTATTGTATGTGGGGATTATCATGTAACTTGTTTATTGTTTTTTGCACCAAAAGCTGCAGTATACAAGTCCCATGTAAACATATCATATGTTCAACGTTGTCGAATATATCACAAAATGACAGTTTGCGATGTGGGCAGACAAGAGGGGGTACGTACGTCGTGTTACTGTATAACAGTTATTAAATAAGAGTCCTACCCCCAACGTATACCCCCTTATGCATTCCATTTCAGAAAGTGAGAAAGGGAGATTCGATCAAAAACTCATACATGTATGTATGCGCGTCATAGAGAAAGGCGCCTGTGGTTTACCTGTAAACTATATGTAGGGTCATTTAGAGGCTGTTTTAATACCACCTGATTCTCATATACTACACAATAGAGACCAGGCCTGGCTGATCTGGATGCAGGTGGTCCCATATGTATCCTCCAAACGAGGAAAGGAAATCAGTGTTTTTCAGCTCACGTGCCAGCAGCCTCCCCCTCAAGTCATGGCAATATAGAGGAGAGCTGGGTGGAGGGGAGGATCAAGCATGGCAGATATAGCCGCCCCTTATCTTAACCCCAGGCAAGGCAAGTGAGTCTGGACAGCACCCCTGTCCTGCCTGATAAAAGTATGGCAACAGCAGCTGGACCCCTCCACCAGAGTGCCTATATAAAATGCACGTGGTATAGAATTCGAACATTAGTGGTAGAGCAAAATCCAGTCTAGGATAGTAGCTTAGGATGCTAGGAAGAGAAAAGCAGCACTGGAAAAAATAATGATATTTAATCAGTGAATTCTACATGTATACTACATGTACGGTACACCTTTTCATATAATCTGTACACGGAGATTATTGATTTGATTTGATGATCTTTATTCCGAGAACGTCTCAAGATGAGGGAGAGTTTGCTTCAGCCGCATATAAATTATAAATTTAAGAATGTGTTTATACATAATCACGCAATGTTCTCAATGGAAAATAGCAGTGAGGGGCGAAGCAATATTGCCTCTACAATGCAGATCGGGCGAGTCAATTACTTAATGTTGATTATCCGGAAATTGACCATTATTTCGGTGCATGACAGCATCTCTGTGAAAAACAATTGGCTTAAAAAAGGACTACAGCTCTCTCATTCCCGGCGGCACAGTTATGTCTGAGATTATAGGGCATGTAACGTCAACATGTTTTAACAATACTCAAATGGGGTCGGCCTCTTTACACAGTCATAAATTACACGTTTTAAAGTAAGGATCATCACAGTATCGTACACAATCTATGAAAATGGCAGACGTGATATGCTGTTCATGTTTAATGATGCCCGAGTGGTATCGCATTATGGAATAAAAATGATCAGTTTGTATGAATATGAATACACGCTAAAAGGGATTTTAAATAAATAGTTGTTCTTTACTTAACTTTTATATAATCCGGGTTCTTTTTGCTGACATGGTATTTCTTCGACAAAAGTTGGGATATTTTTGTTGGTATTAAAGCTGACAGATAATTGTAATAACACGGATATCATATAACGCAGATCTTGCCGTTGTTTCTCTCTTCTAGTAAGAGCCTAAGAACAACGTCCATTCAGGAAGGAAGCTGGAAATACTCCAAAATGATCAGCATCAACAAGGCCAGTATATACTGAGAACCGAGACGTGTGGCTTGTGTCATTTTCTCGTGTCATGTGACTTATGAAGTTATGGTTCATCTAGAGGTATTATAGCTACTACCTCGCACTAAACATTTGTTTAGCCAAAGTTCGCATGATTAGAACTACACCTCAGGGAGGTGATATCATTGATATGAGGTCCTTGAATAACGACCAGCATTTCAATTATATTTAATACTCAAGTCCAATGAGCCTTATTATCATAGATCCCGTATCATAGAACTCTCCATCAATTAAGTAATAAAGAATTAATTAGATGTAGTTCATTTGGACCATGGATGCAATAGCCAACACTTCACAGGGCATTCATCACTAGTAATAATTACTTGTGAAGTTGTGTTACAATTGGAAATTTAGATATTTTTGTTAAGGCTTCTTTAAATGATAGTCTGATATATAGTGTTTCCATCTTAAATGGGGTCAACAAAACTTTGACTTGGTTGTTAAATATATGATGATAAAATGGTCTAAGAAAACTAATATATTCCATAAAATGTTCAACATATGTAGCAGTTGACTTTTGAATATGTTGGGCAGGGGGGTCATTGATCTATTACGGTATAAGAATTACATGTACCGTATACGTTAATATTCTATTTCATTTTAATGCAACACACCTATTAAATTCATTGAGTATTTCCGTATGGTAGTATTGGTACGGTAACCAGAACTCGCCAGAACTTCATAGTAGTGTCATTTCCCCCCTGGATATTCGACCCTCTAATTACAAGTATCAAAAGAGTTTTTTTTCTAACAGAATTTGACGAGGAAGGCTATAATATCATATCATATATCAGTGCATCCCTAAGTATAAAACCCCTCTTGGACTTCAAGTCTTCGCTAGTAAAGCCTGAAGTAACAACCCAGGCCAGGGTAAGGTTCCATGTCTAGACGAACTATCAAAAATGAATGGTGCGCAATCAAATAATATCTATGGCACAATAACGCTGACTTTTGGACAAGATATGACTCAGTCTCGGTGACACTAACCTAGTGAAATAAAACGATTAGACCAACCAGGGACATTGATGGCGAGTTTAGCATGCCTAGACCCTAGCCCTTGGGTTTGATCAGAACAGCTCGAGTGGTATTCCCAACTCGGTCAACACTAGAATAGAGCGAAAATGACAGTCACTGTCAAAACATTTCCTACAATTCAATACCGGGAAAGATTGACCCAAATCGAGAATGGATGGCAATGTGATTTTTGCAGCAACAGAAGAGGCGGAGAAGGCCCGACTACAGGGGAAATAAAAACAATGGAATAATTATATTGCGCTACCGCGCCTTCTAATTTGTATACGGCGTCGGGGAAGCAAGTGTCCGCCGTCACATCAGCGTAGCCGCCCGAGAGACAGAATTTGCCGGGTGCGACAGAGCATTCATAGCATTCTGAGATCAAATACGATAAATTGGCCCCACTTACCGTATAATTGGAACTCTTTATTCTTTTAAGTATCCAATAAACACAGAAGGAATCACATCCGCCGACTTGTTCTTCAGATAATATCCACGGCTCAAACAGTTGTCGTTGAGACACTGGCACAGTCGGCCATTTTATTTTCTCCTCCCTTGCGCTATAAATAGCTACCAATGAAAACAGGGCATCCCCCGCGCAATTATTTCGAAAAAATGAGGACACGACTTTTGCGTCATCATTCATTTCATTTAAGATATATTTTAGGTTCATTGATGATAATTCGATGATTTGATGATTAATGAAACGAGTATGCCGGTCATTTGATCAAATAATATATACTAACTCCCCAAGGATTGGACTACTGGGAATTCCCCTGATAGTGGTTCTTTACTTAATCGCAAGAGGGCAGGGAATCCCAAGGTTTCTTCATCATGATCCTCTGCCGCTCTCTGCCTTCAACATGTAATTGTAATGAGCACGTCGGCTTGAGACGTGAAACAGGAGAGCGAGAAATGGTGCCCAATATTTCAGTTACGGTATTATTTGATAAGATTTGATGTCCCCGGTATGTCATAGGCCTACTCATAGTCTGAGTTTCCATCTCCACGGCCCGCCACTGTCCCTGTAAATTGTGTAATAGAACATGATACGAAGTGGGTGTGCACCCCTTAGGAACAGAGGTAATTCCTCCCATCACAATTTCAGGGGGTTTTGTTGTTGTTTTTATTATTATTATTATTATTGACCCAGGATGCAGCCACCTAGTGGACGCAGATGCAGGCTGGTAAAAAAACTTTATTTCCAGGTTAAGAAAATCTGTTTTCCTGATTTTATTTCCCTTTATTTTGTAAAAAAAAAAAAAAAAAAAAAAAGTTGGACTCAGGACTCTGGACTCACATCGAAGGAAGGGCTAGGCCTAGGATACCTGGCTAGGCATTTCCCAGATGTCCAATATTTAAATTTAATCTATGTAATATATTTAATTTAATTTATTAGCTAATATAGGCCTATCCATTCATATAAAATATTTGTATTCTTATTCCGAGGGACGTTACTTCCAGGATTGAGGAATAATCTTATATTCAGGTTGAACTTGAAGACTGCCTGGGTATTTTAAGATTGGATATTATAATTTCTGATCTTGACCCTTGGTCTTACTTTGGACTTTGTTCAGCAGGGTTAGGTCTATATAGACACAGCGGTGGGCCATGGTTATTCCGTATTGAATTATCATCTGTGAGTCAATGTTAATTATTAGAACTTCATTGTACAATGAACTTGTTTGTTGATAACTCAGCTGTCGTTATTACAGAAGATGTGCTGTATAAAAATACTAAATAAACAAAACAAAAAAAAGAATGGATGTGTGGTTAAATAACGTCCCAGTAATTAAGAAGATTGTAGAAATATGCATATGAAAAAAGGAAAATATATGTCTAGCCCAAGCTTACCTTGGCAGCGAAATGAAGCAATATATATATATAGTTAGCTAATAAGTAATATAGTGTTACCGGAATAATGACTAGGCTAGGCCTATCTGATTCGATTCGAAATTTTATAATTTATTCTGTTGAATTGTCAATTCCCCTAATAACCGAAAAATTAATAGATGTGGCTACATTATTACTCATAAGAAAATTCAGTTACACTTTTTTGTCAAAAGTTTAGTAGATTACCTCTAGTAGGAGTGTCGGCCTACTACAGCGCCAGCGAACCGACCTGCCCTCTTACGTACAGTGAAGACTCCACGGGTAGTTGTGTTAACGGGTATCCCACAAGTCTGCCTTCCCACAACATCCGCTTCGGTGCGCCCTTTTCACGCATAGACCTCCATCATGGGTAGGTTAATTTCTACAGCTGAATTTCAATCGGACTTTATTTTCTATTATTTATGGCCATCTAGCCTCCTGGATATCGTTGTTGTAAAGCATAATATCTATTCTAACTGTTTTATACTACATTTTGTCATTAATTTTCCACTTTCCACCTGAAATTCTTATTCGAATGGACACATGTACCGAGGATTTGTTGTGTATCGGAACCCTGTCAGTCCTTGGCTTCTGGCTACCGGTTCGCGAAGGATCCGATTGATCTATGTTTGTCGATTCCTTTCTTTCTCAGTAAATGTTGAATTGGCATCCGATATTAATTATCATTTCGCTGGAATACGGACTCTGAGCGCCAGCGGTATTGTGTTATTGCTCGTAGCTGTCAACCAATCTTGTATACATGTAAGCATTCGTGGCCGCCGTTCATGCTGTCACATTTCATGTCGCGATTTGAGGCACGTTGCCCGTAGCAAGGATTGACATGTACCTCTGAAATGCATGTATTCCTGTCGCTATTCCACAGTTCCTTTATTTGGTGTTTTAGTGAGTGATAGGCGCAGACGAACACGGCGAATCTAGAACTGAACGAAGGGTGTAACTCGCTGTAAGTGATCCGACACCACAGTATACACTGACACTGTATACATTACTTCGACGATATTATCCACTAACTTCAAAAGCAAGTCACATATTAATTAGTACGCTTTTAGCGTAGGTATCTACATATATATGTGAACTTGTGTATGTTGTCCTGTAGATCTCGATATAATGGAGGTTTTTAAATTGCTGTTGTGACTGAAAATCATTTAATTATTTTGACAGGTATCTCCCGTGACACATGGCATAAGAGGAGGAAGACTGGTGGTCGCCAGGCCCCAATCCGTAAGAAGAGGAAGTTCGAGCTTGGACGTCCTGCTGCCAACACCAAAGTAAATATATATAATCGTATGATGTGTTAAAAGTTATACACCTGTCGATGGCCCATATCTAATTCAACCTAAATACTAAGTCTAAGTTCAAATACCTTGCTTGCATTTTGGTGTTCAACGATATCTCAATTGGAAAAGATTTTCAAATTCATCTAGATCTAGTTCAGTTCTAAGAAGCGAACATCTGGTATAACGTTAATGTCTGCAGATTGGTTTCCTTGACCTTGTTATTGCTCGTGGCTGGTTGAATATTTTCTATGTACGTTAATTCTTCCCATCACAATTGTCATTTATATCATCTATTTGATTTTAAATAGCTTGGACCACGTCGTGTTCACACCGTGCGTACCCGGGGAGGAAACGTCAAATACAGGGCTCTTCGTCTTGACACTGGCAACTTCGCATGGGGATCTGAGGGTGAGTGAAGGCCTTTAATTTGACCCTGAACGTGTCTCCACAACCATTTGCTGATTCTCTATATTACCTGAGGCATAGGCTTAGTACTTATCTGAGGAAGTAGTTAGTCTGTCTGAAATATATGCTACTGGTTGTGCTAAATGATGATTTACTATACCATCTTTCGCCTGAAATGCATTGATGACAATTTTTTAAGTCCTGATGGCACACCTGACCTCATTGTTTTTCTGGGTAGTATAAATATAGTGTTTACGTAGGCCTACATATGCATGATTTAAAAAGAGGATTCTGAAACAACCATTTGGTTCATTGGTGGTGTTGGGTACTTATGGTGTAAATTATGATATTTTTCGTCAGCAAGATATTAACTATAGAATATAATGATGGATCACTCTCACATAAGATTCTTACCTAAACCTGAGGCCTATGCAGGGGATGCTAAGAACTATGTAGGTGCGTAAAAGGCCCCTGGACACTTTACCAGGCTAGAGATTGTGACTCTTTGTTTGGCCATTCAACCAGGGAAAAGCAAAATACCCTTTTAAAACTTATGCTGACTTGTGTCTGTATTTGAACCTGTCTGAGGGAACATTTAGTTTCTTATACTACTACAATATCCCATTCTTTATTGAATAATAATGATAGATTATATTTCCATAAACATTTACAAAGTGTAACGCATAATGTATTATGTGCCTTGTCCTTATTGCATGGTGACAGAATTAATATGGTTAAAAACCTGTTCTTAGCCCTCCACAGGGTGAAGTCTCAAGGAGGCATTACTACTTGTGCTGAATGATGATTTACTATACCATCTTTCGCCTGAAATGCATTGATGACAATTTTTTAAGTCCTGATGGCACACCTGACCTCATTGTTTTTCTGGGTAGTATAAATATAGTGTTTACGTAGGCCTACATATGCATGATTTAAAAAGAGGATTCTGAAACAACCATTTGGTTCATTGGTGGTGTTGGGTACTTATGGTGTAAATTATGATATTTTTCGTCAGCAAGATATTAACTAGAATATAATGATGGATCACTCTCACATAAGATTCTAACCTAAACCTGAGACCTAGCAGGGGATGCTAAGAACTATGTAGGTGCATAAAAGGCCCCTGGACACTTTACCAGGCTAGAGATTTTGACTCTTTGTTTGGCCATTCAACCAGGGAAAAGCAAAATACCCTTTTAAAACTTATGCTGACTTGTGTCTGCATTTGAACCTGTCTGAGGGAACATAAGTAAATTCTTAATGATTTATTGCCATGTATCACACATGCTATATATGAACTGAAATCCAAGTTACTAGCTTTGGTTGCTTTATACAGTTTAGCTACTGGTTATTTTTCTCCCAGAATGTTACCTTCATAATACACACTAAAGATTACTATACTATAGTAACCATTTCTTTTTTAGGAAGTTCGGTTCCCAAGCCCTCTTCACGTTACCTCTGTAACAATTGATTTTATTTGGAGGTTTTTAATTTTGGGGAATTAAGACTCAACATCATAACTTCTGGTAGCCTTTCACAGCCCTTAGGAATCCTGACAATCCTGATTTAATTAATCCATGATATAGTGACTTTCATCAATGAAGTATCAACCCTGTTCACGTAACCCTTTTGGGGAATTTTCTCCTCAGGGGCCTTTTTAACCAGGGAAGATAAAAAACAAATCCACCTTAAAACTCTAGTTGGTATCAATTGCTTACCTAGAATCCTGTCGGTGGATACACCCAACAACCAGTGTAACTCCTACAGTTTCAATTTCACAGGAGGAACTAAAAAACTAATCCAAATAGACTAGTGACATTTTCTTCAATAAAATATCAACCCTGTTCACGTAACCCTTTTGGGGAATTTTCTCCTCAGGGGCCTTTTTAACCAGGGAAGATAAAAAACAAATCTACCTTAAAACTCTAGTTGGTATCAATTGCTTGCCTAGAATCCTGTCGGTAAATACACAACACTAGCCCACATGACCACCATATTTAATACTTATGGAATAGCAACATTTTCTTCTCAACCCTGTTCACGTAACCCTTTTGGGGAATTTTCTCCTCAGGGGCCTTTTTAACCAGGGAAGATTAAAAACAAATCCACCTTAAAACTCTAGTTGGTATCCATTGCTTACCTAGAATCCTGTCGGTGGATACACCCAACAACCAGTGAAACTCCTACTGATTCAATTTCACAGGAGGAAGACTTAAAAACTAATCCAAATAGACTAGTGACATTTTCTTCCAATAAAATATCAACCCTGTTCACGTAACCCTTTTGGGGAATTTTCTCCTCAGGGGCCTTTTTAACCAGGGAAGATAAAAAAACAAATCTACCTTAAAACTTGAGTTGGTATCCATTGCTTACCTAGAATCCTGTCGGTAAATACACAACACTAGCCCACATGACCACCATATTTAATACTTATGGAATAGCAACATTTTCTTCTCAACCCTGTTCACGTAACCCTTTTGGGGAATTTTCTCCTGATGGGCCTTTTTAACCAGGGAAGATTAAAAACAAATCTACCTTAAAACTCTAGTTGGTATCCATTGCTTACCTAGAATCCTGTCGGTGGATACAACATTTCAGTGTGCATGAACGCCACTTGGATCGCGCCTAATTGAGTGAATAACACATGTAACCATACTTCTTTCTGTTCCTATTGCAGTGTGCACCAAGAAGACCCGTGTTATCGATACCGTCTACAATGCCTCCAACAACGAGCTTGTAAGAACCAAGACTCTGGTCAAGAACGCCATCGTCCAGGTCGACGCCACACCATTCAGGCAATGGTATGAGGCTCACTACGCCCAGCCCCTCGGCAGAAAGAAGGGTGTCAAATTGGTAGGTATCTCAAATGGCACTAAACAATGACCCTGGTCCAGGATGATTAATTCTACATACCATCTTTCGCCTGACAAGCATTGATGACAAAAACAAAGAATGACTGGTCCTGTTAATGGTTATAATTAAGTGTATACAGTATATAATACTCTGTAACATACAGGTAGTTTGGTTCATAAGGGGTCCAGTGGTCCAACTACGGATATCTTGCCTCTATTATAGACGTTCTCTCATCACAAGTGTGATTATCAATTTATTTACTGAAAATTATGACCAAGATGATTAATCTATATTATACAATCTTCGTCTGATAATCGTTGATGATCCAACTTCAACTGATTCGTCACATTTTTGTTTAGTATTAATAATTGCATGGATTTTTTTGCTTAGTGTAGGTACTGAGCTCTGTAAAACTAACCCCTCTAATAACTTCCATGTCGTATCATTGATACGGTTTTGTAAAAGACCAAAATGATTAGCATTCTATTATACCATCTTTCGCCTGACATGCTTTGATGAAGACATAATATGATTGGTCCATTTTGATTTTTGGGTAGAATATTTTAGTGCGCCCGGATAATGGGGGTGCCTTGTTAGTTCTAGGGATTAGGGGTTGAGTCCTAATAAGGTGGTTGGACCATCACCCGGGGTATGTCGCTTAAAAGGCATTAATCTAAACTAATGATTCTTAATTTGTGTTTATCATACCGTTGTTTCGTTTCTGTTAGGCTTAATGTAAGTACGCGAACCAGCGACACTAGACCTTGCTACTGTATGCGGCTTAACAGCCAGTAAGACCAATATGATTAACCTTCTATTATACCATCTTTCGCCTGAAATGCACTGATGAAGAAACAGTTGATGATTGGTCTCTTTACTTTTTACTAATGTATTCATGAACCAAAGAACATTTTGTATGCTAGGATTGTCAAGATGTCTTGTAAGGGTTTCCCCTCCTAGAATGCTAATGGTAGGAGTGTTTAGATCATTGGTATGTGTTAGCACTGAACATTACGGAATACGAAATGCCACATGATGTGTATGTTCTCTGCAGTGGAAACGCGATGTAGAAATTGATCCATCACCCACTTGACTGATGGTGGCAATGATATTAAACTACACCTGGGTTATACTTAAGAGGGGTGGGGGACGCGTCTTTATGGCAACAGGTAATGAATATGTAGCCCTGAACACTTTACCCCTCTGGAGTTTCCATTTCCTCTGGGGCCATTCAATCAGGGAAGACCAAACATCCTTTTTAAAACTCCTGGTGCCTCGATCTTGGCATTCAGTGAATCCTGTCTGAGGAAATACTTAAGTATACCTGTAGTAAAGGTGTCACGTATTAGAGTTAAAAGGTTCAATAGATGCACCAGTTGTTAATATTTTATTACCTCTTTATATTACAGACCGAAGCTGAAGAATCTAACCTTAACAAGAAGAGATCAAAGAAGGCACAAAAGAAGTTCGACGAGCGTAAAAAGTTGGCGAAGGTCGAACAAGCCTTAGAAGAACAGTTCTCTGCTGGTCGTTTGTTGGGTAAGTGTTAGATCTTTACTAATATCCGTAATCCCACCAAGGTTACTTGAAGCCACATGATGTGTATGTTCTCTGCAGTGGAAACGCGATGTAGAAATTGATCCATCACCCACTTGACTGATGGTGGCTTATACATTGGTATCTAAGAACCGAAAGCAAATTAGTAGCTGTTTGTAATATGTCGCAAGTTTCTCTTAAAATGTATTATCAATTCACTGTGCTAAATATCGCCGATGAGGTATAACCAATTCTCAGATCGCTAACTAGCTAGGATCTTATGCTTGTATTCATTTTCTAAAATATATATCTTCATTTCAATGATAAAGCGCATGTGACATCATAGTAGCAGGATGAAGAGAGTATTTGTGTGGAGGGGGCTGACATGCCGTCTTGGCTAAATGTTGTTCCCTGTGATTACACCTGTTGTCATAGTTACACTGACTGCTGCTATATTTTGTCATTTGGGATTTAAGTCATTTAAATAAAGCGAGTGACACTCTGTGTCAGGTCTTTCAAAGTGGCCTGGTTCAATTTTTCCACTCGCGAGATGAAGGCAGGCGTTTCACTCGGCACTCGGGCCATTGTTATGCCCGATATCTTGTGAGACACCTTACAACTGTTCTCTTTGACTCAGTAATGGGCATGACCCATATGCCTGCCGTACCTTTACTTAATGATGAATGTTCTTTACTTCAGCCTGCATCTCCTCCCGACCTGGCCAAAGCGGACGTTGCGACGGTTACGTTCTCGAAGGCAAGGAACTCGAGTTCTACCTGAGAAAGATCAAGGCAAGAAAAGGAAAATAGAGCATGCGCCACCCAGTCTATGTATTATAATAAACAACATCCAAGCGAGAAATGTTTCCTTTGTTCTTTGTAATGATTCAGAACTGATAAGTCCTCAATAGTCATTCAATCCCAGTAAAAATCGCTCCCCAAAATTATTTCTTTGTGCATTTTTAAAGATCCTCTGATTATTACAGTAGCCATAGCTGAAGTTAGCAAATTATGAGGCAAACACGTGTTGCCACAATATAATTCGGGTACTTGCTAAGTAGATCAGAACGGTGATTGAAAAGTAAATCTCAATAACTAGTGAGATTTAATTGAAATTTCTTAAAACCAACAACGCCGGGAATATCATTTTCCTAACCCACCCGTCATTCACCGGATGAAAGTGCAAAATTAAGTTAAGCCGACGCATAGCCCTCCGTCCCGTTGTGGGGCATTTAAAGCGTGTAGAGGAAGTATGAATGAATAAATAAATTTTTCCACAGCGAAAAAAGTGCATAATAATAATTATACTTAGATATGAACTGGAATGCTTCTGCACTGGTGTAAAGGGTCAAGTAGAGAACGTCCTCTAATTGGGCGCTTAGTAAATGTGAGTTACTTAAAACTGATGTTCGCCCAGGGAGTCTTAATAAATATGAGAACACTTAGAGACGGGATCTAACAAATATTTTATTGGTCGGTAAGCAGTACATGAGTAGTGATTGAAGCTTTTACTGCATTACAAGGCATGAAAACATTGGTGATGAATGCCACTACACGAGTATCCTAGCAGGTGAGGGTTGGTAGCGGCATCTGGGAGTTCTCCCTGCCCACCAGCCAGTACGTCATCTGTAAGCCCTTTCCCTGCAATGTCAATTAAACGATTAGCGTTGATACAATAATATCACATTACATGAATCCTGACCGCAAATGTCCATTTCCACCAATTGGACGACTTTTCTGCTCTGAGGGCCTTGTGACCATGGAAAAATTAAAATAATATGTTGTGGACATAGCCTATATCAGGGTATATGCCCTAGCTGTTAACCTGAAAGTTTGGAACCATTATCTCATTAGTTCAAATAGCTGGAATATATGAAGATTTCCCTCCACTCCTTACCCCAACCCCTATCGCGTGCGGGGACGCGACGGAATAGTTTGGCCCTGTGTGCAATAAAATCTAGTTGGAAATTGCCTAAATTTCTCTAATTTTAAGAATAAAAACGATTATTTCCCATATTTATAAAAAATATTAATGCAATAAATTGTGCATAGTGTCCCCCCGATGCGACACAATCATGAATCACAACTGTCACATTCACAGTCAAGCAATAAATCAGTAAATTCAAGGAATTAGTCATTTTTTTCAAAATGAAAATATGACCTATAAGAGGTTGCTAAGTTGATTTGGTTTGAATACGTTTTTAAACGCAGGTTCGCAACCTGCGTTTATAGGAATGGGTTCGCCTGTGACCGTTTCAGTGACCATGCGCTCTGGTCAGCATTGCCACAAGTTCCTAAGGGAGATCCGACTGCTGCGCAATTGCGGCTGACATACAGGAGCCATCTTTTTACGCTGCAATCCTAAAATGACATATACTACTCACAGATCCCCCATCTTACAATTCCTATGTAAGCTTATCGTAGGCTTAGTTCTGGATTCGGTAGGCATAGGTAGGGTTTGGTGCTGCGTTTTGCAGCTGAATTGGTATTTTTGCGTACGATTGCGTGATAGGATCCCTACTTCGTCGTCAAACACTCTCTTTCTCCTATAAATCTTTCTCAGAGGCCTTATAGGCCTATATATAGGTCCTTCTGTGTAGACAGTACTAAAAGGTTTAGGGTTGACAAGTGGTGTTCTCCTCCTACTCCTCCTCTCTCCTCCTCCCTCTCTATCTCTTGCTCCTCTGTGCATAATTGCGTGATTGGACCCCTACTGCATTCCTATGGGTAAATTGCCTTGGAATTTTTTTTTAAAAAATGGTTTCTCAGCCCTGGAAACTAAATATTTTTCCCGCTCTCTTTCTCTCTCTCTCTCTCTCCCGCTCCCAGCTCCCAATGAGTGGACGCCTACTGCGCTCACTCTCTCCCTTATATAAGCTTTGCCTAAAGAAATCTCTCCCGTCCCCTCTCGCGGTTTGAACCCGGGACCCCTCGTTCAGCACCCTAAGCTACTCTAGGCTAGCGCCTTAGACCGCTGGGCCAACGGTTACAGTTGAAAATTGCTCTCTAGTCTAGTCACTGTCACCACACTGGATGTCCATTTCGCGGTGCGCGTACATCAAAACGATAGCAGATGCTAAGTTCCATTGGTAACTTATTTCACTTTGTTTCTCCAGATTTCGAGCATGGTAGTCTTTCCCAACTCTAGGAGGTGCATTGAATGGCCTAAGCTTAGTATTGGTGTATAATATATGCTGTAAATCTACGTTATTTTGTCACAATGCCTTCAAAAACAAAAATCATAGATGTCCGTTCTACAATTTGTGTAGCACGGGCACCCTCTAAAACCTGCTCGGACATACCAGTACAATTGTATACAGGAGTTTTCTCTAACTTGACACAGCTATGACTATATTATGTTGTAATCAAGACAATATATTGGGGTACTAAAGGTGTGTGGGGTCGTGCACTGTAATAGATGTTGTAGATACATAGATATCTATGGAAACGTTTCGGCAGCATTGATTGGCCTATTCAAATAGGATGTACGTGCAGCGCGAAACGGACATTCAGTGTGGTCACAGTGCTAGTGCTCTAACCACTCGGCCATCAGTCAGTTGAGTCAGTGGCATGCACAAACCTAAGACTAAGTCCCAGCCGTCTTAGCGTGAGGGGAGGCTATGTGCGATTGTACTGTCAGCAACGATCCTATAGCTATAGGATAAACAACTGTATCTAGGCCGCCGTTAAACAAAAAAAGTCAGTCCATCCTTCAGTCCAACCTTCAATCCATCCATCACTGTACTTGTGTGTGCACACAGTACTGTACTTACTGTACTTTTGTGTGCACACTGTACTTGTGTGTGCATGCAGTGTGCACACTGTACTTGTGTGTGCACACTGTACTGTACTTACTATACATGTGTGTGCCACTGTAGTTGTGTGTGCACACTGTACTGTACTTGTGCGTGCGCACACTGTACTTGTGCACACTGTACTTGTGTGTGCATGCAGTGTGCACACTTACTTACTGTACTTGTGTGTGCTTTCTCTGATATATTCATATTTTTAATTATAATTATGTAATCGACCTATATTTATACTTATAATAAAAAATATACTTAATTTTTACTTATAATTACAATTCTATATAATTCGAATAATTAAAAACCTGCGTTTACACAAGCTTATGCTTGTAATTCTTGTTATTTATTCTTTTCATACAGGTACATCTCCTGGATTTCTCCATGTTTTCCTCAGTATCCTGTGACACTACCTATTTTGTACATTTTGTTGTTGTTAATAATACATCATAATACAATATCTAGTCTTTTTCGTTCGGTTATTGTGTACATTTATACAGATTTATACATTATTGATGAATCAGAAATTCATAATTTCTTTCTCGTTATGTTTTGTCTTAAATTATGTTTGTTAACAATGATAAAAATAAGTTATGAATAGTTATGACAAAATGATGATAGTATACATCTCTCGTCATGAATCACAAGTGTCACATTCACAGCCAAGCAATAAATCACTCAGTAAATCAGTAAATTCAAGGAATTAGTCATTTTTTTTCAAAATGAAAATATGAAAAATTGATAATTCTAAAGATTAAACCCATTAAGGGCGTATTATATATTATTTTTCCTGCATTTTTATGATTAAAAATGCAGGGTGTCCCCCTGACGCGACATAAGCTACCCCAAATGATTTTTGCCGGTTTATAGTAAAAAAGGGTGAGTTTATAGTAAAAAAGAACTAATTTTTCTTTACTCTTTATTCTCTTTACTCTGTATGCTAAAATACATGGCGGTCATTGGTGTTTTTATTTTTTCAAAATATCAATAGATAGTTAAAAAATTGGTGTAGGGGAGTAAATTATTGTCCAAAATTTGACGTCAGTTTTCCCCCCAAAAGATTTCTGGGGGAAAAAACCCTGAAAAGTGGTTCCACACATATTTCTTAAACTATTATTGCCAAATAATCATATTTTATGATATTTGATTAAAAGTCGTCAAATTGGTGGAAATGGCCAAATGCGCTTATATGATCCAGATATACACTAAGCAATGTAGATTAAAAAGCCTATACTAGTTTATTATAATATGGTGTCAAAGTCAAACGGGCTTCTTTCCTGTTCGTGTTTAATCAGACTATTTTCGATTGGAATCGATAAGTCGTGATTATGAATTAACTTGAACTAATAAATAGAAAAGAATCTATGCATACACTGCAAATGAACTGACTTACTTTGATATTAAGTTCTCCCCTTGGAACTATAGTGTAACCACGGATGACACTCAGAGCCGCATAGGCAGATCTGCTTAAGTGGATTTTTAAGGCTGAAAAAATGAGAAAAAAAATGTTTGGATAGAACGCCCACAATCGTGCCTGTATGCGTGTGTAAGTGATGTCAACTGTTGCATGAGCTTCGTTACCTTGTCCATAAGTCTCCATCCTCGAAGCCATATTCACTGTATCGCCGAATAAACAGTACCGCGGCATCGATATGCCAACAACACCTATTTTTATTGAAGAAAAACAATGGATAGATCACCCGATGAAGATTCACAGTATAATAATAACGCGTATACATACACCACTCTATACTTCTTGCAATAACTAGTCATGAATTTACCTCAAAATATACCTAGACGGTTTAAAGCATTGATTGGCGCGTTCCTGTTTGGCGTCTTATTTCACGAAATAAAACGCATTTGCCAAAAAAACTAAGTTCTCCAATTACCAAGTGTACTCCTGATAAAAGGACTGGGACACTAATTGGCGCTAGGCTTGGTTTCAATTGTTTTAATCTCAAGTGAGGAGACAGGTAGTCTACCTGCAGCACACGGGCCGGTGTGAAAGCCTATCCGTAGCTGCAGGGTCATGTGCGGCTTATGGCGGATCCTGAACACCGTGATTACTGTACTCATCAGTTCCAGGGCCAGGTCGGCTATCTCTGCCACATGGCGTCTACCATTGGGTCTAGGAAGACCACTTACTACCATATAGGAATCATTTATTGTTTCAACCTATACAAGAACATATTTACTTAAAATGCATATATATATACACGATACAAATAAGTTTACATTATTACCTGTGGAAAGGTTAGGCATATTTATGAATATAATTTATTGTGGGTAAAATAAATGCATCTCTGCATATAGTCACGAAAGGTAGTACTAATAAGTGATGGCTAATATTGGTTTAACTCCGCATAAACTCTGTAGTTCCCCTAAATTCTACGGTAATCCACATAAGGGGATGGACTGGATTTAGACTAACATAAGAAACTTTTAAAAAAATCTACCAAAATATTTTACTCCAGTGCAGGCAAAGGCAAACTTACTTTGTAGACGTCAAAGTGACTGATGGTTTCATCAAACATACTGTAGAGGTCATTGAGTAAGTCGACAATTTCTATTGGCGAACTGCTCGTTAATAAATCAACAAAACCGACGATATCAGAGAAGTAAACGGTAACTTGATCAAATAGTTCTGCCTTCACTGCCTGTCCGCGCTTTAGATCTTCTGCTACTGATCTGTGCGGAGAAAAATATTCTGATCAGACAAACACATCTATCAGTTACAGATCAGTAGCAAAACTAGGATTGTAATCGGATATACTTATAGGGGTAGAGGGATTGATTATGTAAAAATGTTTGGGTTGTTATAGTTGGGCGCTTTTCGGCGTCGAACCTGTATCAATACATATAACATTAGAAACAATTATTGTAACACTAAAATTAAAATGATAATTGAAAATATCATTTTTTAAAACAAGCTAATATGTAGGCCTCTTAAAAACATGCGTAATGCCCAGGTCGGGGAAAATGAAAATAATGTTTAAAATACAAAGCATAGCATATTGAAACGTGCTTCCCACAACTATGCAACAAACTTGTACATATGAGCTAGGTTAAGATGCTTCGAAAAACAATGATTGATACCGTATAGGTTTCTCGGTCATATTCTAAAGGAGATGACATATACATAACAATGAGGGACCCTCATGAATCTATAATAATAAATTGGAATAAGAGGAAATCGAGGAAAGCTTGTTTGGTAGGGTGGGAAATAATGGAACTCTTTAATGTGAGGCTCCAACCCGAGAGGCTGCTGCTGGGAGTGAAGTTTTCTTTTTCCTGTTGTTGTGAAAGTATCGCCGAAACTAATTAATGTATCCCCTCCGATTATATCCAGGATGAATTAATATGCCTTTCTCATGCTATATCCTGTACTCCAAATGCTAACTGCTAATTCCTTTCCCTCTCGGCCATAACCACTCGGCCGTTTCTACCATAGCCACATGAGTTCATTTACTAATTTGGTCATCTCCCCCACTATACACTGGCCATCTCCCCTCCTCTCACCCTTCACCCACCTCCACCACAGCTTCCCTCACGCTGCTCACCGCGCGCAGCGGTACACAGAAGATATCGTTCCCATCGTGGCCCTACCATGTATATGAATCTTTGCCTTTCTGATTGTGGGCTGCTGAAGGCACTTATTTAAAGTTAAAATATGGACTGTGAATATTATTGCAGTCACAGTGCTGCATATCCTTGCGTAATAATTACGCAATTATAAATAATTAAAATTATGAAATGTACAGTGGCAACAGTGGCCTCTAATAATACGTAAGGTTAAAATTATGAAAAAATGCACCAACAACAGTGACATGCAATATTGCGTAAGATTACGTAATTACAGTTATGAAAAATTTAAAATTGCAAATAAAGTTAAAAATACTCGTAATAGTTATATAAAGTTATGTCTTATTACATAACATTAAAATATGAAAACTGACACAAATAGATGTTAAGGTGCAGATGACGTCAAAGGACGCACGTTCATTAAAGCAGGAGGCTATGGGGCTGTCGTTGCAACGCTACCATTAGTCTATATAAAGCCCTACATGAGCGTAGGTAGGTCTATCACAGCCTGCAACGAAAAAAAGCGGTCTTTCCACTATTGCTGACTGACGACAAAAATAGTTTGCCAATAGGGAGGTGGAGTTAATGATGCAGACTGTGATAGACCCTATGCACTACGCTACCACATGGGTACGCGCGCGCGCGAGGGGAGTTGGGAGGATGACCCAGATTCGCGCGGTGAGAAAGTATGATGGCTGCCGTGGTTAGAGCAGTTGGAGCTTCAAAACATCATTCAGCTTTAATGACCGCTCAAACCTTCTGTCTATAGAAATGTTTAGAAATAAAGGATTTAGAAGTTATGTTAAAAGTAAGGGTATCACAATCTACTCGTTAAAATTAAGTCATGCACATATCCTTGATATGAATGGAATCGTCTAAAAGACTCACTCTGGTAACATCCTATAAAGAAGCGTATCGGTCTTCATCTTTTCATTTACAAGTTCCATGGTCCTTCTATTAACAAGATCTTCCAAGTCATTGGCATATTTCTCGAGTTTGGCCACCATTGATTCCATGATGTCTACTTTTCTGAAAATAATGGAAAATCCAACTATAATCATCACTAACCTGGTTTCCATTTCAAAGCGTTTATATTTCAATATGATTTTGTCAATATTCGTTACATTAATTTCAAGTTATCATACATGGGTGCGCCAAATCTAGCATACATACATTTACGATTATTTTGTTGTTTTGTTGAATAAAAGCATATTATAAGACCCAACCCTACCATATGGTATAGTTTACAAATGTTTAATACTCACTTTCCTTCATTCATAGAGAGTAACTTTTTCGATACAGAAACACAGGTGGGTCTTTTCTGCGGGTCTTCAACCCAGCATAATTGCATCAATTTAACCACTTCTTGATTGGTGTCTTCTGGCATGTCCTCCAGCTGAGGCCTGTATGGATTTTGCCTTATATCTTTCACCCTCTTGATTATTTCTTTGCAAAAACAAGAAACGGTTATTATCTGAAACCATAGCTAAACATATAATATATGGCACAATACTAGTTATATGACTATCTCTGTTTGGAAAACGTTTTATTACAGCTGGACAAACGAAAAATCGGCATTTCCACGACCCAGGTTGAGACATAAATTTATGGAGAGGATCGATGGCGATGTACAAATATGATGTACAAATATAATAGTACAATAAGTATATACCACCAGTACTATACATGTATGCATGTGAGAAAGTGTATACTATGTGTTTGATATACACGTATATATATGCAAAGAAATTACTAGAGTAAATTACCCTGTGGCGATATTGTTTCCATTGTTCCGAAAGATGTGGTCCTAAACACAATTTCATGCGTGATGATAGCAAAACTGTAAATGTCTCCTTCTTTGGTGCCATTACGCGGTTTTGTGTCTGCTCTGAGCAATTCAGGTGCTGACCAAAGTAAGGCGGAATAGTATTCATCGTCTCCCACATAAACAGAGTCATCAGCTTGAAAAGCAGAGAGACCGTATCCAGAGATTTTTAATTGCCATCTGTCGTCCAAAAAGCAGCAGGTACTTGTGAGATTCCCATGGGAGCCCAGAATTGAATTGTGGAGATAAGAAAGTCCCTGAAAATGCATGTAATCATTGTAGAGGTGGATCTATGAATTCATTGAGCTCATTTTACGTTCGAAATCAATGCTTTCTTCTATAACTTCTGAAGTAATCATAGTACGTAGTGAAATCGGGACTTACACTTGCTAGGTCTGCAACGAGTGAATTCTTAAAGGACCAGTCCAATCGAATGTCATCATTATCTATTATATCCTGAAAAGATGTATACATGCATATATATAGTATTGCCCATATAAACCATTCTCATCGTAGAAGTATATGATATAATTATAGCATGGACCCGAAACCTCACTAACCTGGAGGCTGCCTTTTTGATAATGTATCATAATAAAGCAAACCCTTCCTCGGACGGTGCTTGCTCCGAGAAAAGGAGCGATGTTCTCATGTCGCATCTCACACATCTATTCGATAAAATAAATAAAATCCCATCAGTTGCATTGTGTACTTCGCGCTAAATGAATGCATTTAATTAAAGTAAAATATTTAGATTAAAATAAAAAGTTTACCATTTGTGGAACAACTTACAGATTTGAGCTCTAAAAGATCGATTCTTGCGAGCATAACGGATGGAATGCTGCATCTGAACACGGATACCACTTTGTCCTTGTAGTATCCCATTTCTACGTCGGACGCAACTGTGTCCCTGTAGGCCTGACCCCAAGCACCTTGAACTTGAAGGTCTGCTAGATCGTCTCCGTTATTCAGCAACACTACGCTATTACTCAAACTCATCTAGAAAATAATAAATAGACAGATGGCTAGATGAATGGAGCTATTTCAATGCAAGGATTATTGAAGCAGCTCAAAAGTGAGAATTACAGGCACAAATATCACGACATTAGCCTGGATTGATATTGCCTGTGTGGATTACAGTCGTATTCCATATGCATCAAAGCTATACAAGGGAATTTCATTGATAGACTATAACCAATCTAGAAGCTTATGTCGATACCTTTTCTGGCTCATGAGGATCGATGATTTTAAGATCATCGATATTGATTTCCCATAGATGGCGCAAGATGCTCTCCTCTTGCTTTTTCCTATATCCAATATAAATATAATACTTAACACGCCATATCATAACGGATATATATAATATATATATAATTGAAGGGCTAGATATTATTATCAAACAAAACTGCATATCAATTGTTCATAAAAAGAAAATGTATACGTTACTTGTAGATGATGTAGCCCAGTATACTGGTGGTACCCAATATGCACAGAGCAATGCTCAATGTTGTAATCAGAATCGTGGCAATATCTGTAGATGAATAATTGCCATATTATTTAGGATTCAAGAAGTTTGGGTTTTTTAAAACTGATGAGATAGATAACTAGAATTTACCAATTTCCTATGATATTGAGACACACGTGTTTTGCTTTTATATATTTAAGGGATATAGGAAAGTGGTGCGTCAAATCTTTGATGATATACAAGGCCAACGGTTTATAGTTTTACATAAATAAGACTGTTCGCATACATATATATACACCGATAAGTAATGGGCATATATTTTAAACATAAGATATTCACCATAAGAGTCCTCGGAGCAGAGCTCACCATGGAACCCACATATCGGTGTGTCTGGAGGTGCCTCATTATTCTCAGTATCCCAAAGTGGGAATGGTACCTCGACATAGACAAATCTCTGTAATATAGCTAACCGTTTAATACATGCCATAGGTAATTAATACACATGCTTAAAGTGAGTTAAGTTAAGTTAGTTAAAATGAGTAGTCATGAAATCTTGTGAAACTTGTTCAGTGTAATCATATATGATAGGTATATAGCAGAATCTGAAGTATTGAGTACCAACATTGTGTTTTCATACAATGATTTTTGAATATGTGTAATGAATGGGTCAGAAGCCTCTACTCATTTCAAATCCCAAAGAACATGGTCCAGAACATGTATGTGCTGTAGGTGCTGCCCTCATTGCCCCAAGTGGACAGGAAAGAACTAATTTCTATTGTGTATCAGTGACCACACAATGCCCCCGTTGCATAACAATCTGCGAATAGCTTTTTCAGTTTTAATATTGAGGTCGCAGATTGTTATGCAACGGGGGCATGGGCTCCAACCTGGGGTTACATTACTCCAGATGTCAAGCCAACTGGCACTTTGGATTTTGGCTAGCTATCAGAAATGAATTTACTCACTATTTTCACCAAATATCTCATATACTATGGTTTACATTAAGTTTTAATATCACCAGGAATTAATTAGGAAGGCTAAGAAGTACCAGATATTGAGTAGAAATTCCGTTACTCGTGAATAAAAGCCAGAACAATGAGAAGTGCCACTTTAATAATTCATAGTCAATAATCGTTACACAACCTTACATCACATTACGTAATTAATCGATATCCATATCTGACAATAGGGCATTCTGTCATTATATTCTGTGATTTTCTGTGTTAGTCAACTTTAGTTATTTAAATGACAGATTTTACTTTTTACTGTTTCATATATGTATTATTACAGAATGCATGTCTGAAGCTATGATTTGGTATGATGGGACGGATGGCACAAAGGTATTTATCGACGTGAGTGTATTACCTGGTCCTCGCCCGGCCCCCCAGGATGAACTGTTGCCACCGGCTCCATGGTGTCCTTCCCGTGTGACCAAAGCCTCGAGTCTGTGATTCTATCCGCCCTTGCATCAAATCTTAGCTTTCCTGGCAACATCCCTCCTGCCGAGACAATAGTCCACATTAGTTGGAATGCTTCGAGAGAGTTTTAAAATGCAAACTTTTACAGTTTATGGATCTTTGAAGCAAAAGCTAGTGGCCCCAATGGGAACCATACTATATTAGAATCCAATTAGGAATCACTCCCCGTACCAAAAGATCTTCCCTTGAGTTGGTTTTGTATGTATTTGCCACTGCTGAAATACTCTCTCCCCTTTCCCGCCATCAATGTCTCATTCAGAACTATGAGATAGGCAGTCGTGAGGTCATATAAATCTACGGCTCGAAATGAACCCTGTCATTGAAAAAGAAATCAGAAATGTATTGTCAACGAGAAAGATTCTGTTCAGACACGCCTACTAGATTGCAAAAGTATACAAATATATAATATTAAAATGACTTACTCGACCACAGAGTATGTTTCCCCAAAGATTGAGTTCATGTATACATTCTTTAATCATAATCCCTTTTTTGAAATATGCAATGCATCTAAATTTCTTTTTATTAGGCCTATTCCTACGACAAACATCTGGGAACGAAATCCAAATTCTTGTCGGAAAGATTCAACACTGCAGAGAACGGGAAGAATATCTTGTTTCTATGTTATATGAAACAAAATCGTAGGTAAATATCTTGAATTTTAAAAACAGTTCACATAAGAGGATGGCGTTAACTTACGTTCCAACCATTGATTAGACTCGTGTTCCAATACCAAGGTGCCTCTGCCAAACGTTCTGGGATTCGCGCCACAAGCTCGTCGATTTCGGGTCCAGAGGGACGGATAGTGTTAATCTGTACGGGACCCAAAACAACACTTAAATCTAAACTTTTCATATCTATTTGTGTTTCTAACACTTGACCACATCCAGGGGTCGATTTATATTCAACTTCTCATGAGGAAATTGCATTACATTAGTAAGATTACGAATTAGTATAGGATTTACTCAGGGAGGCGACGCCTGAAGCATAATGCGTCTTTTCCTGATCTGTGTTTTCTGTAGGCCTTCAATTGCTATGTTCATGCACAAGATCAATTGTCAATGGGATTTAAGGTGATATACTAAGGTAAATGTTGATTTCTAGGAATCGAGTAATTTACCGATTTAAAGTTCAGCTTTATGAAGATATTGCTCCATTCGGCATGCTCACGCTCTGTCAGCGTTGGATATGTGAGGGGTGAAGTTGAAGTTGAGAAGAAAAGGAAAACGTAGCCCGGATACATTCCTAGTTCATACGCCAATTTTAATATTTGCAGCATAGTAGTGCGCCTGATACAGAAGTAAATCACTGTTGATGGGAAAAGCATACATGTGATTAGATTTGATTACAGTTGCAACTCTAAATTCGCCTATATTCCATTATCGACATGGCCCTGGAAATTTAAACGATGACAGGTCTCATTCAATATACGTATTATAGACTGTCTGAATTTGTATTGGGGCTTATAGAATTACCATTATTTTAAGGCTGGAAAGCATATGTTAATGGGAATTTATCCGGTCAGCATCAATTTTAATAATATTTTGATGTTATGACACTTTTTTTTCTTATGACACATTACGTAACATTGCATAACTATATTAACCTCCAATATATTCCGGCAGTCCGTTTAAGACCAATTGGCATATTTTGTCCCACTGATGTACATGCAGTGTCTGCTGTTTATTATTTATAAGCATGTTGGCAATAAAGCAGTAGACTATACTTCTTATCGGTTACCGCTCGTAGTTATGATGTTGCAGTTCCCACATTGCACTCGCCCTGCACTCGCCTTTTCAACACTGCATTCATTCACTTGATGCAGTGTGGGACCTACTCAGGACAGTCCACTACAGTACCCACTTTACTGACTTAGGACCACCAATTTAAGATTAGGTTTAGGGTTAGTTTTAGTATTCATTTTTAGTATTGAAGTAACATTTGACAGCTAGAAGGTCACCCGAATAGGGTCCCGCACTTTGTGGTTAGGGGAATCCCACAAACTAGCGGCTATGTACATGCATATGGGCACAGGGTCTGTGCGTACTCTGTGCAGGATCTGTTGAGTTAAAACTTCAAAGTGGGATACATTTTCAGGGTCAAGTCTGGGAATGTCTTTAGTGGTGGTATGACGGGAGCTAGAACATGTCAATGTCAAAACAGCTACCCTCCTCCTCATCCACCTCCTCGTAATGCTAATTAACTTAATTTTAGAGTAGGCCTAATGTTACCACACTCAACAGATCCCGTACAGAGTGCGTCTACCTGCAATTAACGTCGTAACTGGAAGTCGGCTGCGCGCTGCAATGTGGCACCTACACACCGTACCCAAATAGGTGTATACCCGGTTCCAATGAAGGGTATCACATTCTGACATCATTCTGCCTAGAACCACCATATACAATGGTTCTAGGCTGAAGCACACATATACACACGTGTGCTCAGGTTCGACCTTACCCCTGACCCGCTCCTTAAGCCTTTCCAGATATTCTCTAAGCTTGTAATCTAAAGGTTCTGATTCAATATTTCCAATAACTTCTGCTAAATCCACGCCGATGAGCGGCAGTCTGGTTTGGAGGTCTGGTCCCATGAATTCGCAAAATCCAGCGCTGTATACCAACGCCACATTCTTCCAACCAAACTGTTTGGTCATTGTGAGAACTGCATCTGTCACGCTTCCACCATTTGAGATAACACGAACCAGGGTGTCATAGCGGGATTTATTTCCTAAATGAGCGTCTGTACCTCCCAATGGCAGAAGAGTTATGTTCCAATGTGATGCGTACAAGGCGGACGCTATCATAGCTGCATGAAGTGAGAACGCAAACTCATGAATACCATATAATTTTATATTATATTTGATTCGGGTAGAATGACTATATACGTGTATGTATACTATATATAGACTCAAGACCTGGATACGCGTCCCAGAAACACTCTTCCCTATATATTGTGTCTTTGGAGATTCGTGTAAAGAATGCATTCTTATTATCATAAGTAAGTGTTTACAAACGAGATGAAATAAAAATACATTTTTGAATACCAAGGCTTTGTCATGCATACATAAACTTATAACATGAGGTGCAGAACTTTTTAAAATTTATAATTTACCAATCGTTCTTTATTACTGACGACAGTAGCCTACATATTATGACATTCTGTTTTACTTTTTTTTCTGTGACACGAAATAAATACATCATATTCCTACCCGTGGAGCAGCGAGGGCCCATGATTATGTCTGGTCGGGATTTTAAAACATGCTGCGATATTAATCCAATTGCGCCCTTTGGATCACACGGGTCATCTATTCGAGAAAACCTGCCAATGGGATCAAATCAATTTATATTTGATATCTTAGTTTCTGAATAGTATATTCATTCATTTATCATTTGAAATTAAAGGTTGAACTATACCTGAAATTGACGTCGTGAAGCCAACCTTTCGCTTTAAAATCTTCAATCGCCAAGGAGGGTGCTGATCCAACTGATTCAAAACCAAATGAACGCGGAGCGACTGTGCCATTGACATAGCGAAGAGAAGTACAATAAAGGATGTCAATATCGATTGAATTCGAATGTTTACTCATATACACTAAAATTGAGAAACACAGTATCAATAATTGCTCCACTCTTGACATTTTAATCCAGGTGACTTGAGGAATCCCTTGTGTGATAGTAGGCTTTACTTTAACATGAAAGCCTTCAGTTGCTATAGCGATGATCAATTACATAGGTATGTACGTATCAATGCAGTGATGTGAATTCACCAGGGTGGCGGATATATATCACCTCAAATGTGGTGTTTAGTAGGAATATAAGCATGCGTGCAGGAAGATATGTTTATGATTGGCTAAAACAAACAAAGAATGCGCTAGCTCAAAGTTGTCCCTTGATCTGGATGAGGCGACATATAAAGACACGTACAACACTTGCAACTGCCATGGCCATTACTATTATAGTCGCTTTCATTGGTTGCAGGTTCCGGTCGGATCTGAAATGCTAAAAAACACGTGTAATCTATATTTAGGTAATTGGAGTATTTTATTTTTTTCTTATCTTTCTATTCATGAAAAGATTGAAAGACATGGTGTAGGAAATCGACTCATATT
This sequence comes from Sthenelais limicola, assembly GCA_942159475.1. Lineage (NCBI taxonomy): Eukaryota > Metazoa > Annelida > Polychaeta > Phyllodocida > Sigalionidae > Sthenelais > Sthenelais limicola. The sequence continues at coordinate 10,046,773 of OW804100.1, read as the reverse complement.
TAGCTGATACATATTGTTATGACTTTCCTCTGCCTGATGTATATAGATGATAGTAACAGAAATGTCACCCCTAACAATTATATAAGAAGGCCTACACCACATCGAGTCAGCATTAGTTAGTAATGTTTTCTAATTACCTTCCATTGAAAAATTAAAACTTTGGCCACAATTGAAATGATTTCTAAAAAGAAAATGAGGAATGGTTGGAGGAATAATATTATATCTATATGAGCTAGAATTTGTACAAGTACTGTAATGAGTGTACTGAACGATATAATTGTATAGGCCTGTACTAAGTTAACCTTTGATTGATTATTGTTTTCATCTCCCGGTTATTACTCTTTTCCTTGTATATTGCATTTTTTAGCTGGGCGCAAAAACAGCTAATAAAAATCCTATGTATGTTTGATGACACTCCGATATGACTATTGAGGTATAGATTTAACTGTTTTTCTCTAGAGAAATTTCTTTTCACATAATGAAAGACTGTAAGAAAGGAGCGAGTTCTCATCATTTTATATTTGTCCCTTCATGTTTGATGTTGCTAAAAGATCTGTAATACTTTGACTGAATGAAACGTATCACGTCACGTCACGTCACGTATCACGTCACGTCATTTTTTTTAAATAAAAAAATGTAATACATATATACAGAATCGATTGGAGGATATTTATCGGTGTTGAGCGAATCGCTTAACGATTCGCTGGTTGGTTGGATGTTTTCACCTGGTTATTCCCTATGAGTCTTTTTAAACTTAGTAACAATTAAGTCGCTTAATGATTCGCCGAGCGACTCACTTAATGGTTCGCTATTTCTTCTTTCACAATGTTTAATATATGACGATTCGTTCATCGAATCGCAGTCTGTCAAATGATTCAATAAAATATTCTTTATACAGTTCATTGTCCTTGATTTTTTCAATCCACCTTTTCGGAACCTTTGCCTTTAATCTTAAGAGCTCTACGAAAATAACCTTTATACCATATTCTGCCTTAAATTCGGCTCTGTATTTTTAGTCGATCATTGGTTAAAATGTGGTCGACTCTGAATACTCCTTTACTTTTCGACCTTGATTTCTCCAACGTGAGGAATTAATTATTCCAGATAACTTCACCCAGAATAGCCTTCTTCCCATGCACTGGGTTCTTTCGACCCGAAGAAAAACCAATTATTACAAGATCTGAATAGAAAGAAGAACAACCCAAAGAAATCATTTGTCATGACTCGAAGACCCCCTAATGTTATCCCTAGTCTTCTCACGCATATATATATTATATAGGCTACACCACTTGAACTTGATTAGGATGGCATATATAGATGGAACCTAGCAAGGGGGAAGTCTGTACACTTGTTAATATTGACCGAGGGAGCGCGGGAAGATAGAGGGCGTTAGCCCGAGATCTTCTGCGCTCCCGAGGTCACTAACAAGTGTACATACTTCACCCGAGCTTTGTTCCATATTTATTACACCCCATTAATAAATAAAAAATATAATTAATTAAAAATAAAAGAAGTAATTTAAGTTTTTGGTGGACCTACTTGTTGTATGCGCCAAGGGTGACATAACTCACATGTTATGCACCACTTTGACCAAGTGTGACATACAATGCTGAAGGTATAGGAAGCAACATCACAGGGGTGTAATAAAGTGCGGTATATACCACTTTGTCAGAATGTATGCCCAAGCTAGGCCGGGGGACTAATAAAATTAAAACCACAGGTTGCCTCATTGTTCTATGTGTCCCCTTCTAGAATTCTAACGTACAGTAGGCTATACCTGATTAGTGATCTAAAAAGATTAAGAACCAAGTCGTTTGTTATAATAAATAATATCATTTGTGCCTTGGTTTGAACGTTTCAGTTTTGAAATGTATGTGAATAATAATCATTTAATATCGCACCCCTGTCCAGCGAATTAATTTTTGGATAGTGAAAAGCAGTGAGCGGGGGAAATCTTCATGTGTGTTGTTAGTGTTGCCTGCGCCAATGTACCATTTCACCTACACACAAAGAGCGCGCGGAATCCCGTCTATATAGCGCACCGGTGACAATTTAAAGGGTTTTGTTATATTTTGCCGGAAGTGACACGGCAGTTGACCTCAACAAGCCCGGATGTTGACCTCCTATCCAGCAGCTTCATACCCGGCGAAATGGCAAGAGGTAAGTCGTTTCACTGCATATTCCCCTCTTATTTACGCCTGTAAAAGCTTGCATTCTTTCTAAAATAAGGTTAGGATAGAGCCATTCTGCACATGTTTTACGTATGTAGGTAGAGTTAGCATATTTTAATCGTATTTCCCTGCCTTTCATGCAGTTATAATATTGACTTCTTGGTTCTAAGCCGGTGGGAGTCGCCATTTCTGCCACGTGTAATAAGCAGTTTGGTTGTTGTTGTCAAGCCTCTCGGTTGTCCGATATGTACCGCTTTTATTTATACAATGGGTTCTGGCAGTTTAATCTTTACCCATACTAAGACTATCTGGGAAAGGAATGTTGATAACTCTATGTGGCGCTTAAACGGGCATTCTAACTGTCCTTTGACAGGTTCAGTTATGACAACGTCAACGCCAGAGGAGTGAGATCAAATGCCACGACTACAAATTACAATAATGTGTGATACGGTAGTTCTTGAAACTCCTAGATCCTAGTCCGATAAAGTGCTGTACAATGCACTCTGAAGGCACTAGTATTGTGGTGTTTTACGACTGCATGTATACTAACCTGACGTTCTCCTGGACATATAATCATTCACGTCCCCGCCCCATTTGCTACTATCTATATGTCCATTAGCATTAGGGCCTACTGTGTTACGTATACTGCACAGTATCATACATTTGGCAAACCTGAGTCTAAGTTACAACAACAAACCAAGCCAAGGAAACCAATTTAAGATTAGAGAACAACCTCGTCTGGCATTTGATTTGATTATGATTTACTTGCGACTTAATCATTGTTTAATACATACATATGACTTATGAAGTTGTGTGCTGTGTCCATGTCATCCGCATCTATGGACAAGGCATGAGATGGGTGACAGATGAGCAAACCCAGGCACAATACGGATGTTAAAGCTAATTATAACATTATATTACCATTAAGTACATATCAATATTATATTTCTAAACTCTTTACTTCTCTAATGACCGATGACTTTACTCAATTTACATCATTACATGTATATAGGCATGACACTTAGAATAGGAAGATCCAGATCCGAACATGTTGGTCTCCACGTGGACAACGATTGAGTTAAATTAAATGGGGTACCGTCCTGTAGGCTACAGGTACCATTAAACCAGGCCATTGATCTCTCGTAGCGGTACCGGATACACAAATTCACTTCACTCTGTATCGTTGATCATAGCTTCTGTTTGACAGACTATCTCTAATAATAATTTAGTCATAAATGTAACCGGGAGGAAGGGCCGGTCATACTACTGGGCTCCATAAACTTGTGGACTTCTTGTGAACATTGCATTATTTATGAATTTAACAGGGCAAATTCAAATCCGGGAGAAGTTCTCTCATTGAGACGGATACTGGTGATTAACTATATAGTTGACTTCGTCCCTTTTGAAACGTATTGTTTATGGAATCATTTGTTTTTCTCATTTTAGGATTATTGGTATTAGCGTGCTTGGCAGTTGCTGCTGTGGGGCAAACTCTCACCCCATCAGCCTTCCTCACAGCTGCTGATTTAGACCGGCTTAGGGGTGTATTCGGCTCAGTCAGACCATATGGCTCTGATCTTGAGGCATTACACTACTCCATTCTAGGGTTCTCTCTTCTGGATGACACCATCCAAGAAGCATCCGTAAGTTGCCCCCGTCTTATCCGACAATATACGTATATTAGATATCATATCACTAGTATTGTTTTTACAAAAATTCCAAACCAACAGTAGTATCTATACCGCTCCAGTATACGCCGTTCACCTTTGCTGCTTGACAAACAAATGTTTAGGTTGGCTTTGATGCATGTTTGTTGCGGCGTATTACTAGAGCGGGTTATCTACTACTACCAACCCAAATAAATAATAATAAATAGTAATAAATCGGTCCCTGGCTAACTTATATTCAAGGCAATTAAAATGCATTATTATTCGTCAACCGTGTTGGTTACATAATTAAAAAGATATCCGGCGTTGAATATTTTTCTTTTAGTGTGAGCGGAATCAATTATTATTTCCCCCAACGCCCGTTTGCAGAAGTTTTATTCTATTTTCTAATTTTATGCCTGGTTCTTTTTTCCCGTGACAGAAAGCCTGTGATGCCATTAAAAATAACGTTGATACATCCAACGTAGAATCTCTTTTCTACGCATCTTCCGCCGCGGCCCAACTTAAATCAAAGGGCAAAGTTACTTGTCAGGTAAGAAGCTTTTATTGTAATCTTCGCTAGCATTATTTCTCAAATAATAAGGTATATTCAATTTTCAATTTAGCTCAGAAATATTGTGCATATTCATGATATTGTTGATCCTAGTTCAAGGTGTACCAATTTATTCACAGAATGCATTTGATGTATGCAAAGTTGAGGGGGATAGAGTTCTTAAGATTGTGAATGCACTGAGTGCCATACTTTCTCATTTAAATTACAATTACCCACCTAGTAATTTATTCATGTTTGGTTAATTCTTGTCTTGCAGTTCCCTACTGGCGATGCCCAGACTGTGTTGACGGCTGCTATCCGCGATGACAACACTGCCATCAACCTTTATCACGCCGTCAGTGCCCTACACAACCTTGGCCTCAAAAGTAAGTCCCTGCTTTTTTCAGAATCATTCCGAGAGCTACAGGGCTCGAAAAAACCTACCAACTTTACTTGCACTTTGGGCAAGTGGCAGCCAAGGTTTACTTGCCCAACATCATTTTTCATTTGCCCAAATCTATTTGCAGAATGATAAGCGAAATCACACTCACCTGTATGTATCTTGTTTCATTGTAACTAGACATCATAACAGGGTTTGAAACCGGCGCCGTAGAGATTTCCTCTTACCCAATCGTGCAACTAACATTAAATTTATTTGCCCAGAGCAATTCTTTAGTTGCCCCGGGCAACTAAACGTTTTTTCGAGCCCTGAGCTAGCTTATAATATATTGTTACCCTTAGCTCTTACATTCTATTTTTCTAAGGAAGCTAATTTCTCCATCATGCTATTAAGATACATATTCTCCTGAAGTATTTTATGAAAATCTATTTTAAGCGAAGCATATTGGTAGGATATTGTTAGTTGTTTGTGACCCTGGATAAAAAAAACATTCACTAAGAATATTTGTTGTTTTAGTTGATGCTGCCAAGGTGAGCCAGGCTCTGACAGCCGCTATTAAAGAAGACGATAGTCCTCAAAGGTAAACCATCTCGTGATAATCTTTGTCCCTGTTTGCCACATCCTTTTCCGCATTTCGTTATAACTATTTTTAATTTGGCTATTCGTTTCACGATGGTTGTTACACGATATTTTTTATTTTATCATTTTCACAGTTACGGGTATGTTTTCCTGACCGCATCGAAATTAGGCGGGGATCTACTGAAATTCCATGACATGATCGAAGATGTTATAGCACAAGCAGATGAAATTGATGATAGATATATGCAGGTAAGTAGTTACTTGCATCAAAACATTCACATGAAAGTGAGACATTTTTAAGGATGATTGATCAGTAGATGACTGACTACCCTGCAGTAGTCCCTGAGCCAGGAAACTTAGTCGGTCCTTTTGGGCCTCACTGCTATTTACCTTCAACATTAAAACCTTTGTTCGCTTGTATCCACATATGACTTATGTTGTAACTATCATTGTTCTCTTGCAGTTTGAAGGTGGACTTTACACCACAGCTCTCGTTGTAGATGGAGCTTATAAACTTGCTTCAGCCGCCAAAAAAGCGCCTACACTTTCTGAGGTGAGTTAAAAAATGTTATCTCTTTAAATTGTATTTACTGCTTTACAGTCAAGTACCTTCATGAATCGTCACGAAATATATGCGCGTAAATTTATAGTCTTGATATTTATTGTTTTGCAGGATAAAGTTGTAAAATTCAGCAACTATTTCCTGAGTCGGAAGCACGTCCAGCAATTAAAAAATGCTGCCACAGTTCTTTCTGCCATCAAAACCCTTACATCCAATAACTTCCACATCCCTATCGCTGTCACCCTCGCCAGCCAAGTGGCCGTTTCTCAATCTGCCCCAATTGTACAGGTGAGTGGGAAAACGTCCCATCATTCATTAAATAAACGCTCATCGTTTTATTTGTTGGATATATTGGAAAGATGTGGCTGGTTGTGAAACCAGGTTGCAGTGTTTTAGCATATGATATCATTCATGCTTTAAGATCATTAATGCTTTAATAAGCTAGGAACAGATGATCGTCCAATTGATCCTAATGGTGGTCTCTATTTAGGTTCGTGTAAGCAACCTCATGGGTCAAAGTCTGGGAGATTTGACTGTCACCGCCGACACCGCCCGCCACCTCGGTGATGATGCTGTTGTACTGAGCAAGAAGCCATTCACCACTGCTGCCTCTGACAGGTAAATAACACAGCATTAATCGGGAATATTGGGAATGGGATATGATGACTGGTGGACTGATGCCAGAATACAGGCTTGTGGATAATGTTGACCGGAACAGGGGTCTGGGTCACCTGTGTTTACATTATGTTGGTACAGTTTCCAATGGACACATAGAGAGCCCCCAATTAAAAGTCATTTTAGAGACAGAAACACATCTAATATCGCTACCAAACTTAAGGATATATAAGACAACACCATACCCAATCTTCATCTTAATTTATTTCCGTTTAATTATGGAAATTAAATACCAGATCAACCCCTCATCGGTCCTGGGTATGACCATCAAGTGCCTTTCTGTCTCTTTCTCCCTTTTCTACCTCTATTTCCTGGGTATGATCATAAACTGCCCCCCTCAGCTCTCCCACCCTTGATATAACCATATTAAATATGTTGATAAGGGCGTAAAGCAACCAATCTCACTCATCGTCGTCATCAATAGGTCATTGGATGCGTCATGTGTATAGTGTAGGTTCAGTGCGTGATGCACTTGGTATAGAGGAGCACCTAGCTACAGCTGTGGTGAGAGCAGCCACCCTCATATCGGCCACGCTTCCTCTGATGCCTATTCCTTAAACATTATACTCCCCGTGCTCAACTATTTCTCTGTTTAATCATTAATAATAAATCACTCTACATTTTCATCATTACCAAAGGAGATCAAGGCGACCTGGGTAAGCGTAACTAAGTCTCCGAATATCATACCCTGGCCTTGGTTAATTGCAATTGCTGATGGTAGATTTAATTATATCCTCGACATTTTGTTCAACACCGATACTATTCGTGTGGGGGTTTATCTGGCGGGGTTATAATATTTATTATTTATGAGTGCGGTGTAGATACACTGGTGTTGGACTATCTCAGCCTTCTCCGCGATTAAATCCTGAATGGTCCTATTGGATTAAATGTTATTTACATATTTCCCTCTTTGACATCTGAACACATTTTAAAAATCTGAATTCGGTAAATCGTCCCAGTGAATTTCTATCGTGATGATGTATCTTCAGTTATGGTACTACTTAGACGACGACATGGAATAGACGACAACATTTTTTTAAAAAATTTTTATTTTGTCTGTAACCCTTATATCAAGTTTTAAGTCCTTGTGAATTTTCTCTGCAGCTCCCTCTACGAATTGGACTTCATGAAGGTGAAGCCTGCCCGCGGATTCTACAAGATCTCTGTCTCAATTACACCAAAGAAGGAAGACGTTCGCCTCATTGGAATCTCAGGAGCTGAGGTTTGTTCGGTTTCCGATTCTAGAATGATTCAACTAATGAAGCTCACTCGATGATAGCATCGTGCTTTTGGTTAACCTGGATTCAATATTTTTATGCGAGTGTTGATATGTCCTTCGGCGTACGTTGTATGCACCTGAAACGTGATTGAAAGTAATTTAATCGATATCAAATAATTATATATATGCACCTCCTCTCCTACCTCTCGCTTGCGAAAAAAAAATAAAATATTTAGTTTGCATACCACATCGGTCCGGCTAGTAATCTACTGTTGAATGTTGATACAATTGATGTGATTAACTTTACCCAGGTGGAGGTGAAGGTGACCACCATGGTTACAGTGGAAAATGTAGAGCTCGGTATCGCTGATATGGAACAGCGCACAGCTGCCAAGAGCATCAAGTAAGTCCTACCATATAATCCAGAGCTATACTGGGAATCGCCTGTAGATCTTAGGTATCTAAACCATATCTGATATTGTTCATATGAATAACTAAATGATTATATAGTTTGACATGAACTTGTTGTGGTTACAGATTGGTGCATCCCAACAAGGCCGCCAACGTGCTGGAGGCAGACCACCACCAGCGTCTCATGATGCTCTTTGAGTTGACTGATCAGTCGACCGGCACCAAGATGACGGCCCACCAGGCCTTCATCCGCCTCACCAACGCCAAGACAAACCAAGAGATTATCTTTGTCGCCGAGCCCGACAGCTCGGATACTTACAAGTTTGATTTGGTAAGGATTCCCTGCTTGAATATATATATAACCCTGTGCTATACATCGTTCCTCATAAGCATGTGTCCCCGGGGCGTATTTCTTGATAATTAGAAAGAATCATATATACTTTATCGGGGCCTTGTAAATTTAAGTTAAACAAAGATTGTCTCAAAATACCTGGGAAAATCTTTGAAACGGCAAGTGCGTTCTGAGGTAACTCATGTCCGTCTCTGGCATCTTTATATTGTTCTAGGCTGTGGGAACCAGCGCCAAAGATTTTGGTCACTTGTCTGGCAGCTACAACTTGGACTTGGTGATTGGAGACGCTGTCATTGAAAACCCATTCTCATGGACTGTGGTGAGTATTTCTCTGGATTCGATTATAATAATAAGTAATTTACTTAAAGCAATAGATAGGTGTTTACTTTGACACTGTTGAGGTTAATTCGGGGATTTATATTCGCCCTCTAGGCTGAGGTAAAGCTAACCTTCGAGCCCAGGTTTGATGACAAAAAAGAGGATGTTTACCGCTACAACATGAAGCCAGAAATCAAGCACCAGTTCCGTGAGCCCGAGAAGCGCCCACCAACAGTTGTGTCCAACGTCTTCTCTGCTCTCTGCTTCGTGCCAATCTTGATCATGTTCCTGCTCTGGCTGAGAATCGGTGTCAACGTTTCCAACTTCCCCCTCTCCATCAGCGCCATTGGATTCCACGTCGGCCTGGGTGCCATCTTTGGCCTTTATTACTGCTATTGGACTACGCTCAGCATGTTTACCACTCTGCGCTACCTGGGCATCATCGCTATACCTACCTTCCTTTGTGGAAACCGATTACTAAGCAGCATTGCAGCAAAGAGGTATGTGGCGTTTATAAATTGCAATTAAGTTTTCAAGGTATATCGTCATATAAGAATATAGACATATTAGTTTGGTTCGGTCGTATCTGGTAAATGTTTCAATATATTGGGATCTGCTCATCTCTAAAATACCTTATGTACTATAATTCTCCCTTTCTGTAATGCTGAAAAATAGAATACTTTGATTCCCTTTCTATATTGAAAACTACTTCTCGAATATTGAAATAAAAAATAATTTATAAAAGTGGATGTATCTTAATTCCCTTTCTTATTCATCCTGCAGGAAGTGAGTGTGAGTGACATCATAGAGCGCTAGTTACGTCATCTATAAATTCATTCAACTGTACATTCCGTCACCCCGTCGTTGTTAACGCTCGCCATTACTACCATCTTTGTTTGGCGCCTCATGAACATCCAGTATAAAAAAAGAACACCTAAACAACAGAATTTTGTATAGAACATGCGCACGTGTACAGTAGTGAACTGTTGTCCCTGTTTGAATGTATAACATGGTGACTGTCTCTTCTTGGCTTCTCATTTCCTGGATAGTTAATTATGTTGCTATCTGGTAGATGAGATCCTCGATGTATCATGTATGAAAGATTTTTGAGAGAGTGTAGATGTGTATAAAAGTTGAAATTATTGTGGGAGTGCGGTGGAGAGAAATAATTCAGTCATAATGCATGATTTTGAGCAGTATTTGTTTTCCTTTCTCCAGGAGTCCTTATATATTTGTCATTTATGTCCTCGCTAAGAACATGTTTTGTATATAATGAACAGCCTTAAGCGTACTTGGGGATTATTAATTTGCAAAATTGTTTAGAATATGTTACTTCTCAGTGTTGTCTTCTCACGTAGAAAGATTGTTTTTAAAGCGAAGAGAAAAAGGATAAATAAGATCTGCGAGAGAGCACGGAAATACTTAAGTCGAAAACGAACCACTCGTTAATGTATATGCCGTAAATTTTGAGTCCAAGCTGTTTGCTCTAAATTATTGGGATTAAATCATGTCATTTGCAATGTTGAGGTAAATTATGAAATGTCTGTCCGTGCCTTTTTTGCGGATGAATAAATGACAAAAAAACTACACCTTTGAGCTTATTTATTGGTAAATTCCCTGGCGCATGAAATGGTATGACAAGAAAGTAGTTTAGAAGTAGGTGGTAAGGATGCCCTTTTATAGGAAAAAAGAAGTTGACGGGACCATATTACATGTGAACTTAAAGCAAGCATTGAATTGAGTAGTTCCGCTTGGAAATGCTTTTAATTTTGTCAATCTTGACCTATCTCCGTCCCTGCGCGATTTCGTTTCGGTCTTGCAACCATGTGACTTTTAGGTCGAAACTACTACTTGACAACCCTGAACGGGTCGAGCTGGAAATACATAATTATTCTCCCTATCTAATGTGGTCGTCTGGGACATCGCAAGTAATCCATGCACTCCTCCAACCATAGTAAACCTGTAAACCTAGTGATCGCAGATGGAACATGCCACCAGCGCAGGCTCAGTTGTAGCGCACTCATAAAAAACACAAACAAGACCCGGAACAGTCTTGAAACAAGAACAAATGACTTTTAAACGATTAATCGTCCTTTAGCGTTAGTCTAAAGTCTTCAGTAAACTGAAGCAAAAAGTTAGGCGGGAATCTTGGTTTAAAGGTGAACAATAATATCAAGGTTATAATACAGAAATAATTAATTTTGAGAATGTAATGACGGTCATTTCTGCTCATGTTCGTCATTATAGCCTATGCCTATGGTGAAACATTAAAAGGACATTTTCAGTTTAATATACAAATATCTGTAAAAAGTTATAGCCTATATATTATCAGAATCAAGTTCAAGACAAAATATCCATCCTTAGAATTTTCAAATATTGTAAGGTTTCAACACTATGAGAAAAACCTTTACGGATCCTGGCAGTTTTACCATATATTCTCAAGACATTACAAAGCTTGGACTATGTCTAGAATCATGAAATCAATGAAAAATATTAAAATAATAATTTTGAAATATTAAGCTTTCTTTGAGCTGTATAAATGTGACAACAATTAGTATAATATTCTCATAAATAGCACGAGATCCGATATCGTAAGGAAGCCATTTTAAACATTCCCACCCCCGCCCTCCTGTGTCTGGTATCTATGAATAATTTTGATGACCTACTTATGTATGCTGAACAGCTGATCGGAATTATTTTATAACAAAAATATCATGCAAGTCGAAATCATTTCTTATACAAATTGCATGTATTTCAAACGTCATAATGATGATCTATGTAGGATAGAAAGTATAGGACTAGAATTTAAGTTCTAAATGAGGTTGATGTGAAACAAAGAAAAAGTTAGAAATTATTATTATTGGATTTTAATCTTCAGTCATAAATTAAACATTAGGCTACAGCCAGTACAGGCATGATTCTTAGTAATTATTTGGGTCGGACTTTCTTAATGCTCAGCAGTCATTGCTTGCCTACATTACAAGACATTTCTATTCGTAATTCACAGCTTTAAAGCAAGCCCTTGTCTTGGATTTATTATTCATTGGATAGCATAACAGTGCTGATAGTATTTCAACACAAGTTACCATGATTATTTTAAGAAGACATGTCTAAATACATATCAAACGGATGTCTCTGTTTGGTGTATTTCAAATCTTTGCTCTTGAATTAGTTACTCTTGTATGAGTGAGAAGAAGAGGGAGCAAGAGAGAAATGACAGAGAGAGATGGTCAGAGATAGAGATCAGACAGAGAGAAATGATTGAGAAAGAAAGAGAGGGGGAGAGCGGAGGATAGAGATGAGATATATTTCGACCACTGTTAGTTTTTTACACAGCCACAATTAAAACCAAAATCGTGCCGTTCATTTCCGAATTTGTTCACAATTTTGTAAAAAAAAAAAAAAAAAAAAAAGCAGGAGAAAAGCAGCTTTTTATAGGTTCAAATCTGGAGGCTGGACTCTGGCATTTTAGGACCCATTTCAGGTGACTTAATGAGTCCATTTACTTTAAGGTGTGAGAGGGGCCAGTCAGGGGAATGTGTACAGTGAGAAACCAAATATCTTCGAAAATTTCAGGGCCATTATAGCGAGTTTAAAAATCAACCTGAAAAGCCTTGAATATATTGGGACCAAATCCGCGGAGACCCTAATTGTTACTTGTTACACCTTGGGAACGGGGATTTTTGGCACAAAGGAGCAAATATGTTTCAGGTGGCACGGAGCTAACTAGTCTATATTAGATCATCGAGTGTATCCACACTGGGAACTTAGACCAGAGCCCGACAGAAAAAGTACAGGAGCAGAATTCAAACTTATTTCATGAAATTGTGTTCTGATTAATGATAAACGATTACTAATTCAAGTGTTCAATTAATAAGGTATTGGTTCCGGTGTGTTGATATTTAGTTAGTTACTAGCTGACCCTTATTAAGATGGCTCATTGTTGAATTACAAGTTGATGGTGGAGTTTGGGCTTAGGATTGTTTGTTCCGACTTGGTGACATTCAGATTACAAGTCTGTCAAATCTAGTGAGTTTCTGCGCTAGCCTTCAATGACAGCTTACTTCGCAAAATGAAAATAGAACGATTTGTATAATATGAGTCGATTGCCTTTTATTGAATTCAACAGCAATGATTTTTTTCTATAAATATCTTTAACGAAACATTTTATTAGATGTTATCGATGCATACATGCAATGCAAATATAGAAGTACTCCTAATGCAGTAAGATTGTTCTGTACAACATTACATGTCATTGTAACACGTATATTTATTTATTCATTTATTTATTTACATGGTTCGAATACACTTGATCACAATATGCTTTCGTGGACTTTAAAATACGGCCTAAAAACCCTTTAGTCGGGTTATGTGGAATGAGAACCGTACTCCCCATCATATTCCTTTGGGTCAATAATGACCAACGTCTGAATTCTACCGGTTATGTTTTAATTATCCAAGATCTTGAAGAAATATTCAACCTGGAAAGAAAAAAGGAGGTGATTAGTAGAAATGTCATCGATCAATTGTAGTCAAAACTAGGATAGAGTGATAACCATGACTGGGACTGGCACTGTAGCGGCAGAAAGCCTTGATAATCAAGTGACTTGATGAGATTAGAAATGCTTACTTCTAGGAGTCCATCCTCGGGGAGGTCGGTACAGTGCACGCCATTTTCAATTTTGTTTTTGCCAAACTTAGCTCGAACTGTGTGAGACCGCAAGTGGCGGGCGATTTCCTGAAATAAAAACGATTATTTATAGTCAATGACGAAATACCGGAGCACTGACTTCACAACATAGGACCATTAGTGGCTGAATATATGAGTTTATGGATGATGTTTTAGGAAAGGGCGAGTGGGAACTCTTTCGTCAGGAATATGGATATCACTTTACAACGTTGGTGGGACAATTACGAAGCTTGAACACACATGGGTTACAGATCAACAGTGTAAAAAAAAAATTGTCATTATCACTTTTGCAAATATTTTTTCAGAAGAGAAGGAATGAAACTGTGACTTACTGGATCAGCAGGTCCTGTGAATTCCCTGAATGATTCTGGAGTGCTATTTCCCCGTGTTTCTCTGATCTCCATGGCGATGCAGGGCCCACAAGTCAGCTGGTTGACCATGGACTTGTACTCTTGTACGACTCCTTTGTAAACTTCGAAGAATTCCTCAGCGTTGGCCTGCTCCATGTTGAACATTTGAATGGCAGAGATTTCAAAGTTTCCAGACTCAAGAATCTTTTGGATGACTGATCCAGCTTGGCCTAGAAAGGGAATTGTAAGAGATTGGAAGAACGGAATGTGGTCAGTATTGCAAGAATTGCAGAAGGAGTAATTCTGTATGAAGAATTTTGAACCAGTCAATTAAGCATTGATCCCATATGCACACGTTCATGGAGTACACTCAAACATGTAAGTCTGTTTGAGAGAATCGGAGAACGTTGAGAAGTGTTAAGAATTAAAACTGACAACTAGATTTAATACGCAATTTTATTTCAATATGCTTCATTTAACTTGCTTTATGGTAGTATGTCGGCGTATTAGTCATACTCAGCTCAGGGATGTCCTCTGTATTCTATATACCACACTCCTACATATAGTTATGTCGTTCCAGCTGATAATATTAAATGATCAAAGAAAGCCACTTACGACTGAGGACTGCGTGGGGCTTGATAACGCAGCAAGTGCAATCCTTGAAGGTGGCGGTGTTCTGTCTGACTCTGCCACTGCTGGGGAAGAAGAACTCACGTTCCCTGGCAGAAGATACCTGCGAGTCTGAGCCGTGACACGCATTCTGCTGTCCATCTATAAGATGAGTCATACCATTCAATAAACATGTATCATCTTCATATTATTAGGCATATTTTCACGAACTCGCTTTATTGTATTGCTAGTTTGTTTATACCTACAGTTCATGTATAATTCCATGCAGATTATACGCATCACTTTTCGAATAGCACAGATGTACTAATACAAGTGTAGAAAACCAAGTCGGGTACTCACTATGACATAGACTCACATGATTGAATAGACTATACATGTACATACCTGTACCGAACCTGGCCCTGATGCTGGTAGCGGCCTCGTGTCTGGCCTGTGCGCTGTCAGTGGGTCCCAACAAATTACGCCATTCACCGATGGCGCCCTCTCCCATCAACTCCATGGCCACCACGGGTCCTGACGTGATGAATGATATCAAACCACTGGAAAACAGATACACGATAATATTGTAGTAGTGACGAATAACCATGGCAAAGTACCTCAAGAAAATAATCAATTGATTTGATAATATTTTACTAATATGGGTATAAATTCGTAAGTTAGTACATGTTTTCTTCCTTAGCACTCTATTAATATTATCAAGTGAGTTTTCTTGGTGAGCATCATACACCAAGGTAAACTAAAGCGTGAATGCAGCTTACTTGAAGAAGGGTTGACTCTGGTGTTCCAAGTAGAATTCCCGTGCTTCATTACGATCAAGCCGGCACATTTTGAGTTTAGCGATATTGAAACCTTGTTGTTGGATGATCTCTATAATTTGTCCCATCTTGCTGATGGCGTCGGGCTTGATCATGGCCAGTGTTCTACAACAAAAAAGGATTCAAGAAATCTGAAAAAAGTCAGGACAGCAGAGTAAATTCGTTAATTTATATACTAGTTAGGCCAGCGTCAATGACTGTCATAAATACTTCATGGTTTTACTACACTGTGTGCATTGAATGTGTGTGCATGGATATCTAGCATTGTTTACCTCTCTTTCTTTGCAGCCAATCGTGACCGTGTATATTCATCAGCGTAGTCTACAAAGTGAAGTTGCCTGTTGAGAATGTTTATTGTAGCGCCAATGAAGAGATCGACGAGGTTGACGTGGTCATTATTCGACCTCCTTAGGAATGTCCTTCTGTTTTTAATATCAAACTGCAAAAGAAATCATATATTATAAAGCATTTTCATAAATTTTGATATCTCGGATGATTATATGTGATATTCCAACAAGTAATGGCATAATTACTGAAATCATAAAAATGGCAGATGAAATAACAGTGGTTAATGATAATGGAATCCGCCATTGAACCTTTAACTTTAGAAGTTATCACAAAAATGAAAATTAACTGCTATTATGTCTCTCTCGTATGCCTCCGCCCTGCTCCCCCTATTCTCGAATACGTACCATCTCAATAGTTTTATCCCTAGGGTAGAATATGAAGTTATAGCGTCTGATAAGGGCAGCCTGTGGGTCATACCATTCTGCCAAGAAGCAGAATCTTTCTTCTGACGCCTGAAATCGAGAAGAAGTGAAGAAGTGAGTACAAAAATACCATATATGCAGTATGAAATAGCATTCCAAGATGAATATGACTAAGTGAGTCTAATAATTGTATATACTGTAGATCAATTTTGAAATGATTTGTGTAGATTACAAACCGTTTTCCGTGATTCAAAAGATATTCAAATAGAATTTAATGCAAAGTCTACCATTGGATTATTTTAATTGTCCTCGTACAATTCCTGTGTTATTCTTAATCTTCAAATACCTACACATACAGAGGACATTTTCTTTACGCCGTTTTTGAAGAAAGAATTGACATTTCTCTTTATATAGTTGTTCAAGGTTTTTTTTGTTTTTTTTTACAAAATTCACAAGTGTACACAAGCATATATAATTATATGCAAAGGTGGCAACAGCTGTGAGGGCAGACCAGTTGAGTTTTGCTTTGAGTCAGAGAGGGCGTGGCAGTACAACATTCACAATGAGCGAAGAACCTGAGTGGTATTTTTCACATGCAATTGGTAATATTCTAATATGACGAGAGAAGCAAGAAGCTTAGAGGTCGAAGTTTCTTGGAGTGAATCATTTAAGTTTTACTATACATTATTGAATATTGTATTTCATGCGGAGTGACGAAATCTGACATTTATGCCATGAGAACAGTTTGATTCAAAGTTTTATGAAGGTAGAAAAAAGGGAGAATGCTTGATGCCCTTAGAGGAAAGCAATTGCACAGGTGTTCTAAATGTACATGATGGCAAGTCTATACTTACGTCCTGGTCATATAGAGACTACATAAATAGAAATAGAAACTTGACCAATAATAACCTATTCAACCAGAGGATCACGTTTTAACAAGCACCAATACCCATTTCGATAAATTGACAAGTGATACAAGACAATGGAAAATGGTGAAACTAGAGAGAACTATTTTTATAAGTATACCGTTTAAGAGAAAGACTGACAAAGGGCACGAAACAAGACAAATAAATCAAGTGAAAAGTTAATGGAGACTGTAGAAGTACGATATCTAACCATGCAAATTTGAGACCGCAGAAATGCTTCTGGACTTATCATGTCAGAGGGCTGAGCCATGAGATTTCCCATTACACTATCTTGATACAGCAGCATGCACATATGTTTACTAATATTTAATGACTTAAAACAAGGCATATTAATTAATATGAAAATACACACGGCAGATTGGGGACGGCCACCAATTGGCGTCTATCGAGTTTCAATAATTAACATAGAAAGAAATTGTAAGTAAAAGTATAGATATAGAGTGAAAGAGTCAGAGTGAGAAATGCACACATTTTGTTTCTCACAAAAAGTCTTTAAGATATTGATCGGTGAGCATGAATTCAGTGATACGCCAATGAAAAACGGGGATATTGTTAACATACAATTTTATATAAGAACCATGGCTGCCTTGGAGGTGGCAGCAAAGCTCACTAAAACATTTATGCAAATGTTGGTATCATATGTATACACACTAGTATTTCTTCAGTATTGCAATAAAGATGTTACTGAAATATGTCGCAGTAAAAAACACACACATTTCCTCCTTAAAACATGTTAATACTTGATACTTACAACGGCCGAGGTAGGTCGACTCCACCCCTGAATGTCCTTAATCAACAAATTACGAGAAATTAAATTATGCGATACAAACTACCAGTCAGGTAGCATAAATGCATGTGATGACGGCAGACTTGTAGGAGAATATCTGATTCCAGGTGATATATCATATGACCACATGATCATATTGACATAGACATAGCTAGTGTTTTCCCCCATGGCCATGCACTAGCCTGCTTAGCTGGCCTTGATTCCCCGATTCCCAATCAATGCTCTGCCTCTGGGGGCAAGGGACGGACAATTACTCCCCTACCAATTCACTATAATTATAGTACTGTCTTAGTCTTACCAGAGTAATACATCTATATCATATCGACATTATACGTATAACTCTGGTCCTAAGTTCCTCAATCCTGCCCGGTACAGTGAGCGTGGTATGTAGCATGACAACAGTACGTTAATATGCGCGTTTTTATATATAAATATAGTTATAGGACATACTACTACCCTAGGGTAAACCAGCATTAGACCCCTTAGTAGCAAGTTACAGTACAGGCTACATTACACAGGCTACACACCTATGCCACTGCTACACTTCAGTCTTCACTACAGTGTCTACAGACTACACTGTCTACAGTACAACTCTTGGAAATGGCTAGGCTAGTTTTCAGTGTATTGTAGCATTCAGTCATCAAAGATAATCACTCTTTAAAAATGTTTGGACAAAATAATCACACAGCAGTAACCGTAAAATGAAATAACAAGCAGTAGCAACCCCAGTATGACATTTCTCAGCCTATTCTATAGCCTAAAGTAGGGTACACAAACCCGCTCTTGCCTCTTGGGTCAAGAGAATCGTGTTACTACACGTAACATTATGAACATAACGATGGAAATCACTGCTTCATGGACAGTCTAACTTATATTAGAGATGAAGCCCTACTTAGTCGAGAGAAATACATGCGTATAAGTATACATACCATTTTGTTTGATGTTGAATGAATAAAATCAAAGGACTGCAACACGGTTTCAGTAGCTTCAAATCAGTTGTTGTTGGCAACATGAATCGGAAGGAGGTAAAATGTAACGCGCTTTCTCATTGGATCCACAGACGTCATGTGATGATTGGTACAAAATGGCTACGTACTAAACTTCCGGCACTGACGACTTAATCCTCACAATTTCTCCCCCAGGTCTGGGTTATTATTTAACCTAATTTAACTGTTATTTTAAGTAGGTATGTGTTCTTTTATATCTTATTTCCCTCTCTTCTTATGTATGGACTCATCAGAAAGCATGGAGATGTAACACATTGCATTTCATTTGCCGGGAGTTAAGCTTTGCCATGGCATAGGCATAGACTGGCATGAATACACGTACAGTCCGTACAGTGACGCAAGGTCTACAGATATACTGAGATAGTTAAAACGACTTATTACTTTTATTTCACCACAGTTAACTTTGTTTCAAACTCTGTAGTCTACTTCCCTATAACTACTCCCATGGCGGCGGATGATTCTAAATAAACCTGGCCCTTGACTTGTGTATTGTATTATTTATTTGGTTTCAGTTGTCTGACTAGCCTACAGTGTCTACACTCGCAATGGAACAAACTTACCACAAGCCGGCTTCTTGTAAGTGAAATATTATTCATTCCCATCATCTCAAACAGGAAAACCTGATTTCTAGATCTTGATATTTTTCTTCTGACATGCTACCGTACATTTCGATCGTACCTTTCTTCATTTATTCATGATTTAAATAGATGTAACATATATCAGTTTAACATAGAGAAAGTACGGTAATGAAACCGAAACTAATTAAGATGATACCTTTGAATTCCAGTGTTGCCTCCTTCCAAAAACATTCTTCTTCCTCGACCCCAGGGGGATGGAATGGACAGCGAGACCCTAAAGAAACAAGACTTTTCACCTCAAACTATCCAATCCAGAAGTCGACATCACAATCTAGCATCTTCACCAAAGACTGCAACTTTTGTGAAAAGCCCCAAACAGAATTATATTCCTCACGAACCTGTAAAAGGCGCTGTAAAACCATTGGTAAATGAAAATTATTTCTCAAAACCCCAAGTTCCAGAGTATGAGGCGGGCAAAACCCAACATGTTGGACCTGTCAACAATGGAACTTCTCCATCTCGTTCTTCTAGTCGTGACCCGGCACAGAATATAGGAGCCAAAAATGTAAATGCTGAAGGAGTCAGTTTTAACCACAGATCTTCGTCTTCAAAGGAAAAGAATATAACAAAAACCATTAAGGTTCCCGTATACAATGCTCCCGGTCATCTCAATCATAATACATATCTAATGATGCAGAAACAGCAGATGATGGTATCCAATATGATGAAGCCAAAACCTGAAAAGAAAGTTGTGAAGACTATCAAAGATACTGTGAAAATAGATATGGAATATGGAAACAGACCTTCAAATGTGGCTCCCCAAAATGTGGCTATCAATATTGATCCTACCATAGAAAGTCTGAGAGAAGTAGAGGGAGACAACCGGACGGCATCTATGGCTGATCTCGAAAAACTTAATGATGAAATCGATGAGCTTCGCAGAGAACTTGAGAATCAAACTCGGGTAAATAAGTATTGTCAAGATCTCGACCCAGTTAGATTACTTTGTTGTCACATTTGAGACAAAATACACATATTCGTTTATGGAGATATTTGTTATAGGCGAATTTATGCTGAATATTTGAACATTGACTTGAACGCATTGAAGGATTCAATACACGTTGAATAAACCTTCATTGGCTACACACTTATATTTATATCTATTATTCAGGTGAATGCGGATTTAAAAAAGCTTTTAGTAGCCTCAATGGGGGATGATCTACACTATAAAGTTGACAGACTTGTTCAGTAAGTTCCTTCATTTACTGATACCGTACTTATTTATATTAAAGGACAAAACCCAACTATATTTCTATTAATACACATTACATATTTATTCTTAGGTGCAAATGTTGATGTATCCACTTTCATTTTATTTAGGGACAAAGCACAACTCGCCGAAGAGGTAGGACATTATAGTAAGAAGCTGAATCAGGATTATGAAGATATTGATAAGCTTTCCATTCAAGCAGATCTTTGGCGCTCAAAGTTCAAGGCCAGCAAGTAAGGAATTAAAATTACCGTATATTTATATAATCATTCTTTCTAATAATAGAGTTCCATATCATCTATATATGTTTCGTGCGAACAACACACTGTTTGATATCATATACGGTACTTCACAACATAACTACACGTCGTCCTATTGCACATAATTATGTTCGACCTTATGATGATCATGCAGTTTATAGTGTCACATGTACATATATTTTTTCAGGGTTATGTCAGAAGAGTTGATGAAAAACAATTCCAATTTACGGCAACATTTCCAGAGCTCTCACCTTGCACTGCAGCGCTTACTTCAAGAACGCCAACAAATGAAAGAATGGCTCTCGCAAACCCACAGGTGAAAACCAATTATTACTAATTCATAGTAATTGTACTCGCGAACAAAGAGGGGTTAACCCCATATTAAGGAGGAGGAATTCTGCACATTTAACGACTGGACAATTCTCCAATTTAAATGTTTTTAGATAAACACCAATCGAACTTTTGATAGCCCAGATCTCTGTATGATTAAGTATTTATCTAATTATAGCATTTGGCACCTTGACTACTTTTTCCAACAAATGAATGTTGTTAAGCTTGAATCCTATGTCTAGGAACAATATCAAGATCATTATATTAGATATAATGATATGAAAAATATTTTTATTCTAGAAGCATTATAGTTGACACTGCGTTTTGCTTTTGCCTTTTTCAGACATTTGTATAAAGTTAAACATGCATTTGACCCCCGCCACGCCCCCAGACAGACCAAGTCAGGACCACAGACTTTACTCTCTCTTACTCAAGCTAATCTGCAGCTCGCCGACAACGTCAAGTTTAGGCTCCTTGGTCCTAACACAGTCCTTGAAGATGGAGTTGACTCCAGCACAGTCGACGCCATATCACCTGCAGAGGCGTATGCTTTTCAGGTGAGAATGTTGATAAATATTTTAAGTGCATATTATTTGGTATGTGTACTCCGGAATATCATAGAGTTTGAAATTTCATTTTGCATACAGGCTTTCGTAAAACCGGGCTTGGCTGAGTAATCTGATCTCAGAAACCATTTCATTGATGGCGGATGTCGATTTTGATACTTTGATATTTTGTTATACCGAGGTGACGCACATACAATTATTGATACAAGTATTGCTTTGGTTCTTGTTTAAGGTTCTGTCGACGCCCGCTCCTACAGTTCATCTTACAGCAGGTGCACAACAGACCTGTGCACCACCAACTGTTGTGCCTGCCATCCCCTACTCCCTGGATGAACCACACAGTCGTTTCCACCCGGACACCAAGTACGATAATCTCACCATTGACGTATGCTGCAAGTGCAAAGGCGAGATCCAAGTAGTGTAGAGATGTGTCACTTGTGAGTTTTGTTGTTTTGGAACTCTGTGAAATAGGATTTTACGGAAACGGTACTTACTCTGCGTGCAATACATAAAGTGTGGCGAATGGGTATAGGCGAAAAACCATCAGATTAACGTGATCAATTATTTATGTAACAGAGTTGGAGCGTCGTCTCTCATGTTTCTTCCCTCTGTCTGCTTACTCATTCTCATATATTAGTAAGTATCGAAATGGATTTTTCCAGAACAATATATTTGTCCATTAGGACACTTCGTTCGTGCATGGACATAAAATATATTTATTTTTATATCTTGTTTTTAACAAATGATGATGTTTATGGGGGATTAGACTTGTTTTATTGTACATGTGTTGGAAAGCGCCACGGACATCTCTAAATGTATTTCATTTACTTGCATAACAACTTGACTTGGTGATCGTCCAACAAAAACGTAGCATTATTTGCCCATTATATGTTCAAGTTCTCGTCCTTGTGTAATGCTAGTATATAGCATAGAATAAATTCAATAAGATATTGTTCTTTTGCTTCAAGTTAAATGATGGATGTGAAACATTAAGTGTTAACATTCACTGCTATTTATGGCACAATATTTGACTGATAAAACATAATAATTACCACGTCCAACCAGGTTCTTGAAAATGAATATTTACAATGTTCAACCTTCGAAGGTGCGCAAAGCAAATCGAGTATAATAATAATTATTGTGCCAAATGCATGGTTTGTTCCTGGTTCTACTGTTCTGTGAGTTTACTCTTTATTAAGAGTAAAATTATTATTATTGACTCTTTTACTATTGCTTTTTATAAGGGCATTGTGATATGATAAGACTTAAATATTGGAGAAACATACAGTAGCCTAAGATGGTGTTCAACCAGCTCTTTAGTTTCTGGGGGTCTAAGCCTTGCATATTTTTGTAATGCATATTGAAGGTGAAGTGATGTTCTATATGAGGTGTGTCATGAGTGCAAATTATAGCATATGTACCGCATATCCTTTGTTAAATAACTTTGATTCTAATTATTTTAACTCAAAATGATCAACATTAAAGTCATGACGCTGCTAGGGGAATAAATCTTGTGTGTAGGGAGAAGGGGGGTGGGGGAGGGGTACAGATGTCATAATAGAAAATGATTGGAGGACGAGTTTCCAAATACATGTTAGCGCCTGTGAGGAGTTCTATTTCTTAGAACTTGGTACTCCATCCGTGGTAAAGAGTAAAATACACATGCATGACATTTATCTCTTTTATTTGAGATACATTGTTATACCTCACTGTGTCACATATAATTTCATTTTTCATAACCAGTACATGTTACCTCTAAGGCAGCCCCTTACCAACTGTTACATCAAAGGTTCTTTGGACCAGAAACATGGAAATATATGGTCTTGTATTTTCTAGCAGTGCTAGATATTTTATTAAATTATTATAGTTATCTGCGTTATTATTATATAATTTGTTATTAATACCGTGGGTGGTGAAGGTTATCGATGGTGTGAAAAGATGTGTTCAGACCCTGTAAACACAGTTGTAAACTATATTACTCACTTTTCATAAATAAATGACAAATAATTTTATCAAGATCTATAAGAAACACTAATTTAACTAATATCGGTATGTGTTTCTGGAATTGACCATGTGTTCGACTATTAGATTCATAATCTTCATGATCATCTTCATAATAAACATAAAAACGATATTTTAAATTTTCATCTGTTATCTGTTATGCACGCTTGTCAAACTCTTTATCAGCATTCCATGCCCCTCCGACGCCTTCATTTTCCATTTCGCTTCTTTTTAAAAATGCATGGTGTAAAAATTATACATGTAGGCCTACTTGTAAGTACCTTCCTATTACCGCATTGCATATGACTACTATAAGCACTCACCCTACCACGGCCCTACCAATAATGGTTTCTCGGATGTAAGTCTGCACACACCCCGGACAATACCGCCCACATTCCCCTGTGGCATTACTTCTGACCACACCCCATTATATGCACGGCGTTCATTCAAATGCTTACAGCATTGACCTATATTCCCCGGCCGTGCCCCTTATTCTCCTTGCACGCCTCTGCCTACCGAGTCTGCTTCTCTCACACGGATACCAACTGACAGCAGGGAAGGCGCGGTTCACATAAACATTCAGTGACTACCCAGTTTTATTACTCATCCAACAAACAATCCAATCTCCGAATGAGAGTGGCAGGCGGCAGATATCGAAAGGTAAGTTTCTCCATGCATTGGTCCTCATTATGTTGGTATTTTAGCTTATTATTGCACATTTACACTGGGATTAAGTGTTGCTACTGCCGCTGGCCTCCATCACATCAGCGTGTGACCTATTTAGCTGAACTCTAAAACTTGCTTTCCCCATAATTTCCCTGGGCCTGACGCATTGTTTACAAACCTTAGATGTCGAATACAACCCTCAGTTATAACCAGAGTAAGTCAGTTAACATGTTTGACACCCTTGCCATCAGTTGGCATGGGTTTTCTGGAGGACCATCAGCGCGGAATGCATTCCACTAAAAGATGCACACCAGTAGTACTAGTAGTTGGCGGAAATGTTCTGTCCCGCGAATACATTATTTCCTGACCATCCCAAGATGGCCTAACCACTTCCACGACCCTAGCTTCAAAGCACTCGGTGAAATGTTTTAGGGTGGGGTCATTGAGGGGCGGGGCTCGCGAGGCCGGAGAAATGCTTAAAGATTAATGCTCCAGACTGGTGTGATTCTGGGGAACGTTATTCCTGTGAAAGTAGCCAAACTTCATACAGCGGGAAAGCCTGGACTGATTAATGATATTACAGATGTGTCAGATAACTTTCCCTGGCTGGCTCATTGCTACAACAACTATTGCAGGACGTACAGCTAGCCGTGCCTGGTCGAGGTATACATAATCCTTCTGCCATTGAAAGCCGGGGATCGAGTATACAGTGTGAATGTCTGTATTATACTGAAATGTAATGTTGATGGAAGAGTTGGCTGTCTATCATATATGTAGCCACATTTTGACAAAGAGCCAGTACTAGTGATATGGTATTAGTATCTATATAGTGGTTATATGTTACATATGATATTGTAAAATATATAAATCTGTATGCATCTAAGTTAGCATATTGTCAGGTTAGAACCATGGAACATGCGTGCTATTTATATACTACTACACACATTAGTTCAACATTACGTAATACGCTTTACACTCGTCCACGATTCCGCAGATTTATGCTTCATCCAGGAATTTAAAGTACGGTATACGCGTTGGAACTGCATGCCTTAATGATGGCTAATCTAACTAGAGTTGACCTTTCTGATTGGTATCAGTATTCACACAAAGAGTAAGAGAGTAAATTTTGAGTGCTTCCTCGAGATCTGTCTCTCTATATAGAGGCCCAATTAAGATTATTATGTATAGATTTGTTAAAGCTTTAAATGACAGCAAGGAATGTTATCAACAATCAGACACCTAGTTCTAGGGAAGACTCCCTCTGATACCATCCATGTCCATGAGGTCATAGTGGGTGTCAGGATCTCACTTGATTGGTCGTGTTTTATTTGAAGGAGGAAACGTTGTGTTGTGTTCTCGTTTTGCCTGAATCATCAAAATGTCACCCAATCTTAGAACCATTTTGAGATAAAGCTTCTAAATTATGAGCTACCTCATTATACAATTTATGAAGGAATAATAAACGGAACTATTCTTGACATTCACCCGAGCAAGTTTGTTACATTATCAGTAGAAAATTCCCCTCTCATTAATACATCAATATTCGGGATAATACCAATAGACTAAATACATATACATGTATACATTAGATTTGGGATGAGTGAGTAATGGTTGCTTAATGCCATGACGACATCCATGTGGAGTCATATTCATGGCAATAATTAGATTTGGGTCTATTAGATTTGGATCTCCTACAACATGTGCTTGATACTACCCATGGCAGAAATGATTACTGAGCGATGCTAAGAGGCACAACATATAGGAGTATTGGCACACAACACAGGCAACCATATACTATAGTTGACCTTGTTCAACCATCCTTTTATAGTTCCATTCACAATCCGTGGTGAGATACACTGGCCCAAGCACGATTCACACTTTAGCCCATACTATATATGGTAAGATCTGCGCTCAATGTTGAACCAGTCAAAAAGCATGGCACACAAAAACAGAGGGGAGTTGTGTTGACACCCAACAATATTCCCGGAAGAACTGGAAGATATATACCAGACAAATGTTCCTCTTCTTGGGAGGCACAGTGCTCCTGACAAAATTATTCCTTTTTTAATCTCTAAACCAAGTAGAATACAGTACAGTATTATATCTCCTTAACCCGTCTTGCCACCTCTTACCCTCCTATACGGGTAAACGAATACATGTTACATTCAGTAACATTACCATTAACTGGTTCGGCTGGTTACAAAAAGTGTGCACATAGAGATCTATGGTTTACCTGGAGGCCAGGACTTTGTCTAATTATAGACTAATCGTGCATTCGTGGACGGTACGTTTACTCTGCTGTCACAATTAAATTGACTAGAAATCAATGTTTTTCACGCTGTTGGTGGGCGTGATTGCAATAGAATGTAGTACGTTTCACTGCTAATCCTCATGCCGATGATAGACAACATGAGTGTAGGCCTACTGTCGTAGTGGTATTTGTACAAGCCGCCCCCATGTACGTATACATACATACCGTACATGCTGGAGCATTCCCTCGTCTCCAACTAGACGCTTGATTTTGTATAGCCTGTATGTTATGACATTTAGGCACATTTCAACTACCGAAAAATCGTCTATTTAAAATTTGCGTCAGACTGGTCACAATTTTGGCACGCGCTTCTTTAATTTCACCATTACTACCGACTCAACGAAGTAATTATTTATGTAGTGGAAACTCGTGTCTATACTTATAATGGTGTCACGACTATAAATAGCTCATCTTCATTATTATGTAAGATTAGGTAATCCCACGTAATCATATCATCAATTATGATTAATAATCCAGCAAGGCTATGCTATAGCCTATACATCAACACTACTCTCTTATACCTAGCTCTACCCACTCGAGATCGAGAGTCATATCAATGGAACAGATGGTCTGAGATTGACATCATTGATTTATTTCGAAGGCTTTAATGTTCAATATCTAATGGCTGTTTATTATGATTGTCTGATTCTAGCCCCCTCTGTTTAGATATGACATTGTATATACCTCCATATGCCTTAATAAACTCTTAATGTGAAAAGGCCTAAACCTCTTCACCACAAATGTGTTATGACAATATTATATCAAGCCCCTTTAAATTGCTTGTATTTCTAAATGACCACCATTAATGATAGCATTGGTACAGTCAAGTCATTGCAGGAAAAACAAGCATTTCACTTGTCACTGAACCAAAGCCTCCTCACGAGCTGATAAAAAGCTTAAAAGTTCACTTTTGGGAAAGGCTAATAAATTTGTGTACGCCCTGCTGTGCGTCATCTTTTGTGAATCATTCATAATTCTATACTTTGCCACCCATGTGTATCGAGAGTGTGTTTATTGCAGTTTGAGTTTGTCTCTTCCAAACAACGTGACAACTTTCATTATAGACAAATTCGACAAGAATTTATTGTACGCTCTCAATATTAATAATAGCTACTGTTATTGTAAGAATTAGTAATTCATATATTTGACATGTATGTATGTCAGATTGCTGCTTTATATACTGAAGTAGCATCTATTTCCTTGTAATGTTATATTGTATACGATACACACATTATATGTTATAATATCAACCAGCATACGATAAATGAATGTTACTCGGGGCGAAGGCGGTGTTTTAAAGTATAAGGTACTAAATACTTGTAATTTGATTATTTCAGTAGAAATAGTGTAAAACAGTGAGGGGCAAGATGTCTGAGACTGAGAAGAAAGCCGAGAATGGAGAGCATGAGATGGAGAAGGTAACAACTGTGAAGGCAGAGAGTGTTTCAGTAGTCCAGACTCAGCCCGCTCCTGTGCACCATGCCATGGTCCAGCCACAACTACAAGCACAACAACCCGCGCCAGGGGGCACAGGTGAGGACTGCAGTGCATTGCACATTTATGTATACTACTTGTTGCACGTTGGAAATAAAAGTCAATTTATTAATCACAACCAAATACCTCCAGTTGTTTCTGCGGATTGCAAAGTGATATTGTTTTACCTTCAACATTTATATACTATCTCTGTTATCCCCCAAACGAACGTCCAACTTTCGTATATATATGGTTTATTAATGTCTTTATGTTGTTACCAACTTTGGTCCATTGTATGGAACATTTACTCAGCATCGATTGATTGATTATAGATTATCAAGCCTATTATTGGTTACTGTGAGTAATTCTACGCGTGTAAGGTTTTTAACGTGGTAATGCTGCTTACGAAACGTGCGACTCATAAAAGAACCCTGATAATGGTGTGATAATGGGAATATCGAATTGACAATGTTTAGTTAGTATATTCAGTGTATCCCTGTGATATATTGTCACTGAATCGCAGACACACACGTATTCAATTATTACATTCTTAATTTACCGAGAAATGAGGGCGTGGCTGATGCCAACTCTAGTGCGATGTTCAGGCTTAAAATCTGATGCTGATGACAATTTGCTGAAAAATACTCATCGTGTACTCTACAACTTATGATGCCATCCTTCATGGCATCAGTGTTCAGGTAGCTCGTTCATTAGGACAAGGACGCTTATCAGGTGCGTCTTCAATGAGTAAAGACAATTTTAATGATTGCTATTTTAGTTCAACTAATGGCGCCGCCGCAAGACGTGGCTAATTGCCCTCCTGGCCTGGAGTATCTGACGATGATCGACCAAATACTCATTCAACAAAAAGTGGAACTGGTAGAAGGTGTGTGTAACATTTTTACGTAATTCATCATTTGTAATCGAAACTCTAACTTACTTTCTTGTTTCAGAATTAGTCAATTACTCAGATTCAATGAAACTTGCTTGACTAAAACAAGTTTCAATCACTTTCCTTTAAAAGGTCAAACTTATTTCATTCGTGTTACATTTATCAGTAAAGATCAAATATCTAATAAGAGCGTTACAATTATTGACATCGTTGAATTATGCATGTATTAAAAGAAGGCCAATATACGTCTTAACTCGTGCCTTTATAATGTCATATGTTTACCCTTCGAGCTTATTACTGGCCTGAAATGAAATTTTAAATTTTGAGATTACGGCACAGCCTTGGGCGTTATTACACTGATGTGGCTTAAAATACTTGCTTAGTCCCCAATTGATGACTCAATCATTCCAAACTTGATTATCTTGCAGCTCTGGTCGGGTTTGAGACAAATAACAAGTATGAAATCAAGAATACGATGGGACAAAGAGTCTACTACGCCGCTGAAGGTGAGTACACTTCATTTCCTCTTTTCAAACTATTTTTTACTTTATATTCTCTCTCCACATAATTCCTCCACATTAAATGCTTTTCTTTAGCACTGTTCCCCCAAATAATTATACCAATTGGTAACATGTCCTGTCTACCTGTGAGTCATATAGACATAATGAATTATACATGATAATTAACATACTTTCTCTTACAATTATTAGAGACTGGATGTTGCAACAGAATGATCTGCGGAGCAGTTCGTCCCTTCACCATGAGATTGATGGATAACTACGGACATGAGGTAATCCACCTCCATCGCTCCCTTCGCTGTGAAACGTGTTTCTGTCCCTGCTGCCTTCAGGTAATCTTCCTTTGCTTTCTTTCTTTGCCCAAATCTCCAAGTTCTCATCTTCGACCAAAATCTAACATCTCGGTATTGATATTGGCCCTAATTGCCCATGCGATATGTAATTATGATGTTGCGGTTATAAAATCTAGGCATCCTAGGCTAAGAACCTACCAGTATACATTTTACTCCCGTAGCGTAATTTCATATGATGAAACCTGAGTGACAAGAAAAACCATTCATTGAATTGTAAAAGTTATACAGAAGATATATTCTGAGTGGTGAAGATGAACGCAGAAGAAAGTTTCGATGGTAGAATACACGTCTTCTATGTGCTCTTTCAGAAAGTGAAGGTGGAGGCGCCTCCAGGTAATACCATAGGTTATGTGAGACAAGCGTGGTCCCTGTGTAGACCCGAGTTTAAGATCCAGAATGCTGATGATGAAACGGTTTTACGTGTGCGAGGTCCCTGCATCACCTGCAACATGTGCATGGCAGACGTTATCTTTGAGGTAGAGCCGAAACTTTAGTACTTCATACCCTCACATTATTGCCATGCCATTTGGAAACAACCCCGCGTCATTTTTATAAATAAAAAAGAAGAATATTTTCATGTGAAAGTGCTTTTGAGTATCATCATTCGTATAAGACACTATTTAAATGTGATATGACAATATCTCTAATAAGGAATAATAATTTCAGGTTTTCACTGAAAAAGGCGATGTCCAGATAGGGGAAATAAGGAAAGCCTGGAGCGGGTTTGTCAAGGAGGCTTTCTCTGATGCAGACAACTTCGGGGTTTCCTTCCCTATGGACCTGGATGTACACTTCAAAGCTCTATTGCTTGGCGCCGTTTTTCTCATTGTAAGTCTCGCTAACGCTTTATTGAAACCATGTTCTTTTGTCGCTTTCTAAGAAAGTTTTGTTTTAAATTATAGTGTCCACAAGTATTTGAATTTTTAACGGTTTTTAAAAGAATAAATCCTTATAATTTGCTTATTTCATGTTATTTTTGCAGGACTTTATGTACTTCGAAAGCGGACCTGAAGACAACAGCAAGGTCTGAGTCTGAGATAACTGTATTATGAAGCCCACGGAAAGGTTCATTACAACAACATGAACGGCCTCTTACTGAAGACTATTTCCCAGCATATCTGGTATTGTGTTAGAATAGGTGTAGGTCATCCTTCTGTTTAAATTCATGAGGAGGTCTGAGCTGTACAAGACATTCATGTTGCCCGAAACTGCATTTCTTTAATATTGTTAATGAAAATATGTGGGGCTTACCAAATGGCTATAGAATGTACATGTAAACTCATGACATAAATATCAATGCTATCAAAGCTGCCTAAGTCTGTAGTGCTGGCAAAATTTATAGGTTATGAAACATCTGTTGTAGGGTTAATCGATTAAGTATCTCTCCGAGGTTTTACCTTAAAATAATCCCATTGGTTGCGGTCTGTAAAGGGGCCACATTTCTACAAGTTTTATGGGGCAATGCGGTTTGTCTCGCAAAGAAAGATATCATAACTTATGTATTGTTTTCACCATCTATCTTTATTAAGACTGGACCAATTTATTAAGATTAAAATTGCTCTCTTAAATTATACTCTACCCTGGAAATACTCTCCGGACCAAATATTCTGGCCTTAGTTCAGCTGAAATACAATCTGAAATGCTCCAACATGTGGCTAAGTGGCTACACCTCTGCGCTTTGTATTGATCCAAAGCCTGTTGAGAACCTAATTCACTATATGTGATCAGATAAATTCTCATGAGAAACATTTACACCGCCATTGGACAAAACAAACGCAAACATCGCCAAACTGCCAAATAATCAACATTTGTTTGCAAAGTTTGTAATCTTTTTTATTTGATAGTACATTGTTATCTCTTGACCCCGGTTAAATTATGCTTGACACCTATTTATATATTATAGATGTGGTTCCAGTGACATGAAATGTAGTATTTCTAGAATGTTGTTGCAGAATTGATATTTATTGATATAGAAGCTATGTCATTGCAATGAAGGGATTCCGTAAACATGGCATTGCAACCAAACTAGATGTGTACAGAATAACTGCTCATAATCAGGGCTCTATTCAGAGTCTTTCTTGTGTAGGGATAGAAAGTCAATCACAGCTACTGGGATTACATGAAAGTGTTATTATTATGTACCGGTCATGAATAAGTTTTTTCATTGATATATGAATATTTTATATAAATAGTTATGTAATACCTGCTGCCAGTATGCAAGTTTGTAATATATAGTGAGTATATATGTGTGTATATGTATGATCAGAGCCATACATAAATATAGCTCTGGTATGATTTATATTGTAGATATATTATCACCAAACTTCCTGAAGCGTAATGTATAGCTTCATAGGTTAGAGCATGCATAGGTCTTGCATCTTGTATACCATTCCTGTGTATGAAGGATATTGATATGCATGCATCCTCACTGTGGCCTTCTATGTACCGGGCAACATGAGTACAAACTATTTTCATCCTGAAAGATTTACTCATACCAGGGAGGTATATATACTAATATATCTCCCTGCATATACGTATTTTCCTGAATAATTTTATTCTTACGATGAGGCAAAAAACCCTTTAATAATGTTTTAAAACAATTGCGTCCTTAGTAGGGTCTGGACACTGTTTGACCTTTACCATACGATATATCGCTCTTTCTATTCTCCAGAATTCCACTATTGCTGATATACGTACGCCTTGCACTATCCTAGTCTGTGATGTATTTTTTTACGCTTTTCGGGCCCGTATTTCCTCTTAAAAGCATAATTTTAAACTCGATGCCGTTTAATGCATTATTTATAGGGCAACTCCTATCAGTTTCTTGACTGATGTGATTATATACATGATGTTTAAGATGCTTGATAAACTTCCTGGAACTGTAACCGTTTGTAGATACCATATTCTAGAATGGAATGAGTACATAATTATAAAGTGGCGTTGATGTATTAGCATAACGTATCTTCTCCAACTACTAAAATTAGATAAGCCTCTCTTACTCTTGCCTAAAATATTCAATTTGGGGCTGTGATTAATGCTAACGTATCTGGGTTTATTTTTCTCCTGAGGAATATCTTGAGGCTTTTATTTACTGCGTAAACCTAAATTTAGCAATGGCATCAGCGAGCTAGTCGACAATTGTTATGATTCTTTGATGGACAGCATGGCGCAAAGTTAGTGTATGAATTGTATTTATTCTGTAATTGTGAACTTTTTATACAACGATAGTATCCGACAATAAACAAGCTTTAACGTGTTTTGTTGTTTGAATGTGATGTCTATCCCTTTTGATGAAGGAACACACAAGTATTACCAATTACATGTATTTGGATTAATTTACTGCGGAATGTTATCTGATAAAAATGCCCACAAATATAAGAAACAAGTGCAATTTCATAAAGCTATCAACACATCGAAAAAAGCTATAAAAATCTGTATGGCTATGTTATACCAATCAGGTACTACAGTAGATCTATGTTGAACACTTTTGTTGATTCTTCCTAGCAACGTTTTTTGCCCTTTCCCATGCGCCTCCACGATTACTTGAATGTGTCGAAGCAGCTGCAGGTATTGTACCTCCCTGATCGAAGGTATCTTTTCTTTTAAAACAGATAAAATTGGGAGTATTCAAATAGTCACTATCCAACACTTTAGGGCAGTCCTTATCGTTCAATAAAAATATGACTTGCCGAACTTCATGAAATAACGATGATAACCTAATCGAGGGAACTGGTCATCAGTACTATGCAGGAACACTCATAGTTCCTACTAGTACCACTAGGGAGCAGATCGTCCAACAAGTCCCGGTGCAACAGTTCTAAATTACCCCTTAGCTTTAAATGCCCCCCCCCCCCCTCTATGTTCCAATTACCCCCCTTTGTTTCTTTGATAATCTCACACCAACTGAAGCAAAAAAAGAGAGAAGGTCATATCTGATGTCTAGGACTATACCTGTACATAGTATATACCCGGAAAAAGATAGACTTAACTTCATTAATTTGTAAATTCTATTGATTCCATGACTTGCCTCAAATTAAGATTTGTCAACAACCCCACATTTAAAATTGAATTGGACTATTGTAGATTTAAATTTAAGATTTTTTTGCAGATGTATTTTGCTATATATGTAATGCCTATAAGTCGAATTGTCACTATTATGTCATTTTAATCGCTCTTCATCATTATAATTTAATATCTTATAAAATGCCCCAGGATGTGAACAGAATTCTGTGTAATTCATATCCTGAATTAAATACTTTTCTCAAATCACAATAATTCATTACTGAAATCAATTCAGTTCTGCCTATTAGGCATTTACTATTACTTTTATTGTCATAATTTAAAGAATTAATGTTTTGATGGGGGTACATCAGTACTTGATTATTATCAAATACTTGAGGTATATTAGACCTAGGTTTAGTTGTCCCCTTCGGGGTACTTTGAACCTGGCGGGGGTACATTTGTCCTATGTCTAATTTACCCCCGGGGGCATTGAAACTGGAGGGGGTATATTCAACCTAGGTCTAAAGTACCCCCGGCGGTACATTTGACCAAGGTCCAATGTAAAGAAATAATTTTTAATACTCGGGTGACGTATACTTTTCCTTTTCATGAACAAAACTATTGACATTTACTTCCCATTTTCCCACTAGACACTGGCACTGGGCTGTATAAGGGCGCGTCAAGAATGCCAGCAAGCCCAAGCAGGTGTAGCAGTTCTATATGTACCCCCCGGTATAACTACCCTAGGTCTAATGTACTGGGGAAAGATACATATATATGGCACCTCAAAGTATGCGGGTGTTCAATGAAAAAAGTGCATCCGCTAATATTTTCACAAAACTTTCAGGGATTATCCCTTACTACATATGAAAGAAAAAATCGAAAAAAAGTATATCTCGCCAACTTAGCTTTTATTTTATAGTTGCTTGTAAATAACATTGCTTTAGTATGGGAGTCTTTGGGAAAATGGGGTATTTATTCCCGTTTTACTACATAAAAAACAATTGTCCTCCGATTTTTCCCCCCAAAAATTCCCTACACATATTGAGGAAATTTGGGAGGAAGATTGAGGAAGATTCTTAAAAACATACATCGCGGGGGGGGGGGGGGGGGGGTCCAAAATAAGTTGCAGTCATCTGAAGTTGACCATGTCACCCACATTCAGTAATTACGCAGCATAAGCAATAGCAATACTATGGAAGAAAATTGTGCTCTCCCCTATAGGGCCTCAACGGAAACGAGAATTTGAGTCTTGCAATATCGCATACCTCACGGTGTAATTACTTGCAACGAGTATCTAAAGAATATTAATAGAAAAAAGAATGACATGATTTCTGAACATATGGCCTACTTCTTTGTCAAATGTACCAACACAACTCACCTTTGGAAGGACATACTAACCTGCATGGGTCTATGGAAGTGGCTACCTCAATAGGAATCCTAGAGGTGAAAGAATTTTCAGTAAAAAAAAATCAGGTTTATTTCCCCCCTATATAGGGATCTTCTTTTCGGTGTGGAGATCAGTAACACATGTATAATCTAAAATCATTGACTGGGTAATTCTCCAGATTAAGCTTTTAGGCAGAGACTGTTGGACAAAGGTTTATATCACTATCTACGGGTATCTTGGAAACCGTTTTTCTGCTAAATTTGACTAGTAGCAAAGTCCTTTGGGAACTTATAGGCTTCTAGAGTTGAACTTTTCATATGAACACAATGCAGAACAAAATCTAACATGGCTTTCTACCTTTTTCATTGATTTTTGATTAACAATATTTGGACAAATGCTCTTTTAAATTCTGGAAAAAATCCCCCAATAAATTACATTATCCGCCTTAGTTCATGAAGTCGCCACTAGGATTGTATTGAGGAATTAACTTCTTTCTCAAAATAATATAAAGAATGGGTCGGCTACACCCTGTCCAGCCTCTGAAGAACCGAAACCCCAATGCTAGCCTATACCGGTACTCTTTGAAGTTTCGGTTCTACAGAGGCTGGACAGAGTGTAGTTAGTAAACCCGGCAATGGAACTTTACATCTAGGTTCATTTTCCTGCCAAATTGCACATTCCATTCCAGCAATTCAAACCGAACGTAAACGTGTTTTATTTAATTGTCTGCAGTATATAGCATTTCTCGATTGAATTAAATAAAACAGTTTCGACCTGTGAAAATAGTTAATTTTCGCCCCCACCCTGGTTGTGATTTCTTTCAGAAACTTTCTTATTAGCCATAAACATTTAAACATTCAATTATATAAATATTAAGACGCATACTCCTTGAGCGTGATTGTTTTCATGCGTTGCCAGTCAAAAACAAAAGAGCCATAAATCATACACTAGTATAAAACCAGATTTACAAAATACTATATATAGTGGTTATGCTTTCCCGCCGCAATGATTGCAAGCTATAATAGCAATGAAGCAACAACACACTTTGGTAGCCTCATCAAAAACATAGTTGTATGACAATTTCAAGTATGTATCTGTCTATCGTACATTTCTTACACGACTCACAAACTTGGCGCGATCTGGTACATTCTTAGCTATTCTTTAAAGGTAATTCGCTCCAGAGTTGAATATCCCTGAAATAGACACTATTTCTGAACACTCAGTCATTGGTCCTCCTGCACAGAGGTTTTGATCGTTTGCTGCTCTTGAATCGTACCCTGTATTTTAGTCATTCGATCGTTCATGTATCATGGATTAGTTCCAATATACCGTCCTACGACTCTCGTGAGGTAACAATTTTGCTCTCCTCAATTTATCATTTATATAGATTGTCTTCCTATAAGCCATGGGTAATTGTGCCCCAATAATTTACTAAATATAAGTAAATACAGTGATCAGGACATTAGATCCATATAGACCAGTCAAGGAAACGCGCGATGTTGATTAGCTTAGCCGAGGCCGCAATTTTTCTTTTGTAAAAATAAGAATTTCATCTCTTTTGAAAAAGTTGAGATTAATTCCCGAGTGCCCCGATTGCAATATGCCTCAGAATGGTATACGACCATCTACATAAATTCATGAAGTTCTTTGAGTGATAAAGTTGGTTTTATGACTTATACGGGCCAATTAACATATGCTGTTAACAATTTTGAACTTTTATAACTTTATTTTTTCAGATGTTATTCTTACCTATGTTGACAAGCTAAATATGATGGTGTTATATTCATTATGAGACTACTGATGTCTTTGGGCGCAATATTAGCAGGGATTCTAATTAGTCCTCATAACAAGGTGCAGACCGTTACTGCCCTCCAGTACAACAGGTAAGCAGAATTTAATACGGAAATGCAACACTAGGGGGCAGACGAATTTCCACCGAGCCGCCGTATTCAGTTTAGTTCAGGGTAGAGAGTAAACACTTTGGTGCCATCTGGGAGCAGGCAATGAATGCAAATGTCCTTTTTGGCTTAGCCGAGGCCGCGAATTGATGGCCAACCCTCAGGGTGTCACAGGTGCTACGTTTTATCAAAATTATCTCTTTTATTATTATTTTTGTAGCAACCGCTTGATTGTTTGAGTACGAAATTACTCGTTTTCATTAAATTTAACAATGTTAAAAATATGATTCTGTAATTAATCAGGAAAATTATATAATGGAGAGATTTTTGCTCCTCTATCTCCGGGGTAGACCATCACTTACACGTCGGACTTCCATTATTAATATGCAGCAGTTTAATCTTGTATTCTCAACGAGAACTGGAGACTTAATAGACACTTTCATGATTAATTCTGACATTTGGCTTTAGGATTTTTAATTGAAATTGCACATGGGCCATTTACTCTGCCAGCGTTTTCTCACTTTTTGGCATACTGTAATATGTACGCGAACCTTTCCCCACAAGTACATGTCTGAGAACAGACATACTGGCATGTATGCGAACGTTGTTCGCAATCGTGTAGGTGTTCCAGAAAAATATTTTGCGATTTATTTACAATTTAATCTGTTTGAAATTGAATGTACCTTTGATCTGACCAGGACAATCAGTTTGTATTTGTAAGTACAAATTAGACATTCGGGATGTACCATTCGATATTGTTGCTACCGTCTACATACATGGATCCATATAATTTAAAATATAAAAGAAGTCATGGGGAGAGATTCATTGCAGCGAAAGTGAACTCTTTATGGGTAATTGGGTATCGAATTGATAATTGGCTCGATGCAATATACTTCTGAAACACGACATGTCTACGTATAAGGTGCATTCGAGTTTTCTAACAATTCACCCTTAAATTGATGGTGAAAAACCGACAAAACGACCAGCTCGCGGTGAGTTGCTTTCTTGTTTTATTTCATGTGTCTCAACGTTTCGGTACAGTGTACCTTCATCAGGAGAATCACCCTTAAATTGTTGGCGCGATCATCTTGCACATGATTTTTTTTATCAAACATTATGTTGTCTATGAGTTAAAGATGTTCAAGGTCGAATTCAGGAAATAAGTATCCAGAGTCAACATATAAACTTATAAACGCTCTTACTTAGACATCTCATCGTTTTTTTTATTGTGAAAAAAATGTAATGATTCTCCCAGTAGCAGTTATACCAACGACGACATGAAACTTTTTTATTTGCTATTATGACTAGTAGGTATAGCATGCTAGTGTTCTCTCCTTCGGCTTCTATTCTGGCCAGGCCATGCCAGACTTCTATTCCGGGAAATAGGCAATTGCACCAATTATAGTATTTGCCACTGTGGATTATATGCACGACAATCATCATGAAATGGACAGTATATGTTTGCTTTTGAATAACTAGAAAAATAATTACAACAAATGAAATGAACAAGAAAACACCAAACCTTAACCAATAGTCATCCGTTATTCTGGTCTTTTTGTTTTGTTTTTGCAACTCCTTTATTAACTCGTTTCCTGCCATATTGGCGTATACATGCAGTGCTAAACATACATAAGAATAAACCAATGTGAGTGACTCGTTGATATAAGTACATATATTGGGATTTCACAGGACGAAAACATATCCCTTGAAATAACTAATAATATAAGGGAAGCGAAGCTTCCATACCATAGTCTCTACACAATGACAAGGGTAAAGAATGTCTTGAACGGCGACTTTCTCTCACTACGCTAGATATGATTTAATTTATTCTTCGCGGCAAAGGCGGATTAAGGGGTCTGCAAATTAGTTTTACAGATATTCCCCTGATTTGAACGTTTCACAGTGAGATGAGGTTGCTCACTGGAACAACATACAGTGAAAGTGACATGCACATTTTTACGAGAACAAAGCTATAAAGGTATAATGGAATTGATCGATATATGTATACCCACATTGTATGGTATGCATGGGAGTGGGTGTTTGGGGATTTTTTAGCCTTTCGATTTAGTTATAACATCATACATATCTTCCCTGATATCTCCGCCAGGGTAAGGCGTCAGCACCTTTACTTGGTGACATTGATATAGATTTAATGGTAATGTCACATCTGTGTTTGAGCTCATACATTAGAGACAAAAAGGGTAATTCGCCATTATGGAGAAGCTTCTGCATATGTATACATGTAGGCTTTCGTTTGAATCACTATCCAGTTAATTATCTTCGAGTTATTGTTATCCAATTCAAAACCAAACAATATTTTACAGGGATTATTCTGGTCTTATATGTATCATTTACTATGAATAGTATGATATCACATTTATACATTATTTCCTACACCATTTTTTCTCCTTATGCATATACAAATACAGAAATGGGGAAACCCAATTGTTTTATGTACTTTCTCTAAAAACATGTCGTTGAAAAATATCATATGACTATTCTGTATTATTTCTTGAATTAGCTTGAGATGCAATTTAGGATGTATTTGAATAAATGGAGTTTCGGGCTCCGTTGAAATTGAAAATGAATGAAATGAAACAATGCTTTCGGGAATAAACCCCACCCACCCCTATATGTCCTTACTCAATTTGTCGATTTACCTGCTTAAGACTCAACAAAACAAACACTGATCACCATATCCAGGATTGTGTTTCTCTTTCGAATTCTTTCTAGAACCTTCAACAGATGTTACCATTTATCAACCAAACTTCTATCATGATTAAGCAGATTTATACTTCTCCGGTGATATGATATAGACAAAGGTGATATTCCAGATAGTATCCTATCCACAACCAGGGAATACGTTAATGGGAAAAACATGATTAATGGAGGTCCAGGAAACAAAAACTCTGTACATGAAGAGCATATTTTAATCGTTCTGCACATCACACCCCCTTTCAATTGTTCAATATAATACAAACTTTACAAGGATTAAAAGAGACTGACCAATGAATGAGCTTCTTCCCCGCCCATGGATCCGCGCCCGGTTCTTTAGCCATCGCCTCGGGTGCCGTCAACTCCTTATGGCGTAGCTCCGGAAACCCCTGGGTATTTGGTGGCAGTCTCGCCTCCCCAAGCCTTAACTTGCCAGCCATGGGTCTGTGGGAAAATACCCGCCTGCCACTCTTACTCGGCATGGATTCTCTACGCGCTACAATCCCGCCTCGGCATAAAAGTTATCGGCAAACCGTTACATTGACACTGCCAATTTGATTAGGTCGTAATGTGTAATTGCTGCATTGATACCTGGAATGAGTCGGCCTTAGGCAGTAGATTAAAGTAATAGAAATCAAGTTGGAAGAGGTAAAATAAACAAGTCAGTCGCAGAGGAATGGGTACGCACACGAACTGAACAATGATGAACCAAGTTAACTAATTGCAAAAGTTCACTTCCCTTGAAATTAAATTTGTTAAACATTAATGCAAGTTTCCTAGGAACGTCCATTTTCAACGAGAAAGATAAAAGTACTGCAGTAGGAAAAAAAGAAGGATAATCGGACAATTGCATCATCTACAGGTCAATATGCATATTGAGAGATACATTTCCTCTTCATTATAGCAATTAAAGATCGAAGTTTTACAGGTTTTCTCCCGTATAATATGACAAAGTGTTTCACTCTTGGCAAAGGTTAGGTGTAAACCATCCTCTCGTGTTCCCCGCGCTCCTCTGATTACAATTCATACAATCACCATCGATATGTTAGCAATATTCATCTGACACCGATTATA
Organism: Sthenelais limicola; assembly: GCA_942159475.1. Taxonomy (NCBI): domain Eukaryota; kingdom Metazoa; phylum Annelida; class Polychaeta; order Phyllodocida; family Sigalionidae; genus Sthenelais; species Sthenelais limicola. The sequence goes on along the minus strand of OW804100.1, from coordinate 10,005,675 downwards.
GGAGTTATATTACACGACTGTCTTACTACTGCTTATACAACTGCAGTTGACATATAATTGACATAATTTTTTCCATTTCGCTAGATGCATGACATGTCAATCTTATCTCCTTAATTTGTCTCTAACAAAAAGGTAGTGGAGTAGGGTTTCTCCTAGACCAATAGAAGAAGAATCATAGGCCTGACTTACGATCAGCTCGGTTAGAAATGATCACCCCATCACGACTACCACTAAACGTGGAACAGATTAATCACACATATTAAAGTTACATGCACTGACACAAACATTAAACGGTACAACCAGACCAGTAGTTATGTTCAGAGCCAAGCATTGTTTTGTGGATACGATGCCTCCACAAACTCCACACTCCTGTCATCGCTAAGAATTTAAGGGATGGATGGATCCAGACATGCAGAGATAAATTACTCGTGCATGTTTTAATTTGAGTACCAAAACCTCGTTTTATTCTTCAAAAATAGAGTGATACTATCATTGCCAGGTGTTTCTACAAAAGCTAAAGTTGTTCTTCTTAATACGGAACGACGTATACAGGGAATGCATTCCAGTAAGTTTATGTTTCATATAATACAGAATTTGTGATCTTAGTTATCCCGGGCATTATTACCTTGGAGTTTATTGCCCTTTCATGAGTAAATACAGGTTAACTAACGAGTTGGTTCAAGGAGTGTGCATATTGCGAGTGAGTGCAATATTCTAGGTGACTGGAACCAACGAGTTAGCTAACGGATTTATTATATGCCTTTAATAATCTACAAAGAAACCTTTTAACACCATTTTGTGGATATTCCGGAAAGTAATTCCGGCGGTTCAGGTGGCGGGGTTGTGTATACCACAAGTGGTATATGCAGGCAACGTATCCCAATATAGGCGAGTTGTTTCATTTTGTTTTATTTGGAAATCTTTCTGAAGACACTAGGTGGGTACCTGTTTTCAGGTCATCAGGAGTAGGTGTAGACACAATTGAGAAAAAGCTTATGAGTTAATATGATGATTTAGAGGTATGACATAGTGATGTAGAAGGAGATGAGATGTAGAGAGGAGATGGATGAATGATTTGCTAGTCTGATTGTACCATTACGTTCAGCAAGATGATTTACTAAGCAGCAGTTTACTATGTATATAGTTCAATTGTATCCAATATTTACATAGATTACCCTGGCAGTATAAAATATAAAATGCTTATAATAACAAGAGCTCTTGTATATCTCTATTGCCATGAACACATTGATAAAAAAACAAGTGAAAGGCATATCGTAACACTTGTATGTGTCTGATCTTATCCTGTATCAAAAGATGTAATGTTCGGTGATCCTCTTCCACATTGGTATACATCTTGACTATTACAAAAATGACTTGGTAATTTTATCAAAGAATGGCCATTACGAGGTGTGCGTGTGTGGCGGTGGTGGTGGTGGTGGTGGTGTGTGTGGGGGTGGGGGGGGGGGGGGGCACTGGAGCCAATGTAGTAGCTCACCCGGATCCACCGTACGTTTTCGCTGGCTCACTCATGAACAACGCCACTCGCATTCAAATAAATGTGCGGTATACAGAGTGTCATGCATGGGTATATATACAACTTTGTATTAACTTTTGTAAGCAGTGAAACAACAATATCATCGTGCATTAACTCATGCATTTAGCCTCTCAGGACATGACCATCTCCAAGGCGAAATCTATTACCAACATAATATTATAACGATTAAGCCCTACATGTATAGGATATATTTGTGGCCTGAAACTAGTCATGGTGAACCTGTACCCAATCATTCAGTGTCATTGACCTTCAATTTCTGTCATCACAGGTGTAATTTGTGTGTGGAATGTCATTATCCCAATTATTATTTTTTCCGATCAAGCGTTTCCATCTGCTGGTTTTCCATCAATAACCCACGCCAATACACATAATTACATATGATAAATGAAGGAAATTATGATGCTTTGGTTTGGATTTACCATTTTATATTTGAAAACATTGAATAAATAATGGATATGAAATCTCAACTCGATTTTATGCATCAGCGGTTGTAGATGATTTACAGCTAATGTGACGTCGAGACAAAGTTTGAAAAATTAACACCCCTTCTAACTGTTTGTTACTTTTTCACAATGGTTATTTCGTATGAACAGGAAAGTCATGATATATGTCATTTGACAGGTGCTAATTTAGGGTCGACTCCATCCTCACAGTCCCGAACATATTGAGAATAAGTTAAGTTCATGATAAGTTAGTATTACCTATATAGAAGTGTGGATGTTCCATAAAGACAGGTAGTCCTGCTCTCGATCGTCCCTCCCTGGAAACATATTATCTGTTGTATATATGAGACACTGGGGAATTCTGGGCATTTCTTTTAGATATTAGCAACTTGTATACCATTCATTGAAGGCCTCAACATCATTAAACTTCTTCCAAAAAAGAAGATTCCACTCTTTTCACTTTTTAATCTATGCTTTAGAAAAGCAGGGATCGAGCATCTGTTTATTCAGTCGAAAAGTCATTGATGTCGAAAGTCATATTTTCATTCATCAATTCGGACAGACGATGTTTTACACCGTGTTGACAGCCAGAGTCATATTCACTGCGGTCGCTTCACAGATAGAAGCTGCTTGGTTTTGATTGTCTTTCAATATAGGAATCGTCTCTAATCTCACATTGATTGTATGCATTGAGCCTCTAATATGACCAGTGTCATAAGAGTCAATACAGCATGAAGAGATAGTATCCTTACATTTCGCTATATGTTTGAATGAAACAGGTAAAACATTAGGCAAAAAAAAATATAGGTGTGTTTCCGATTTATCTGGCTGAAAACTAGGTTGGGGGGGGTGGTAATTTTTTTTTTTGTTATTTTTGTTTGTTTGGAAACCACCTCCCAGGAACTGAAAAAAATGTCTTTTTCATAACAATAGTTGTTTTGAACATGGGAAATGTGCTTTTTGACAGTTTTGGGTTAGGAAAACCCGTTTTCCTGCGTTTATAAGTTTTTTTTGTCAAAAAATCCAAAAAAAGTAAGATATGAAGGGGAAAAAATCAGGTATGGTAAATTTTTTTTAGGTAGGGTAAGGTTTTTCTAGGTAGGGGGGGGGGGGGGGAATCGGAAACACACCTATTTTTTTTTTGGCCTTACCTCGAGGAATAGTCTTTGTTCTCTCATACATGTATGTGGTGTTATATGGCGTGGGACCAAACAATGGTAGCAGAAAACTGTTTTAGGTCGGTTAAAGAACTGGTTTTCAAAAAACACTGTAAATATGCTCCCACAAAATGAAGTATCAAATCATAATATACGCACTGGATGACCATGGCCACAACAATGTGACGGCCATGTACCATTCAAATATGCGTTATGTACAAGTTTTACTACACCAAAATTCAACTATGTGACTTTAAAATGTTCTTTGGGGAGTATTAAAGCATAACTAACAATTAACAAGTGAGTGTGAATATCGCACGAGTTTATGTGTGGCATTTCATATTATGGTTAATACATTTCCAGCACATAAGACATGCAATGCATCCATGAAAATGCCGATTACAAGTTTTCCAGTTGCGCAGCATCTCTCCTTGCTTGCCGATACATTTCATCTTACTTGATCTCTCACAACAGTGACGCAAACAGCGGAGAATGTGAGAAACAATGAGTGGACCAATACCCTCCCAACCCCAACACATGTACGTGCTGCGATTTTCTCCTATTTACTCAATTAATTACTCGGGCCCCAGTGTGCATTATCACAATGGCCTGTCAGTAGATCCATATTGTATCACTCCAGAAGTAGCAGAACAAAGGAGACCGATTGAATCGGTTTTACATAATTGATGCCAATAGACCACGGGCCCATACGGGATAAGTGTCTGTGAATTAAAGCGCCTAACGAGGGTGACGGGCTTAGAGCCTCACTATTGTTGACTGGCTCAATTCTACGGAGGACAGCCGTGCGGTGGCAACAATGGACTGGTCAGTTACACATTAATATGTATTGAAATAGGATTATGTGAACTGAGTAGGGCTAATCTAAGGTATCAGCATTCATCTGTGATAGGCAAAGCCAGTGGAATTGCTAGATGTGGTCCAAGCTTTGCTTGCAGAGACATTGATGTTCTTGATTACCATCTAATGCAGGTGCTACATCCATGCTACATGTATACTTGAGCAATCTAATTGCTCGTTCATCAGCAATTTAAGTTTATAAATACCCGAGGCAACCAAAAACAGGTTCTTAATAGATTATTATGCCTGTGTTGTAACGTCCAAACCCCGTTCGATCGTCACAGGTATTTGTGATATATACATCCTCTAAGATAGACAAAGAATGTTCATTTCATTGCGTCGGCAATTCACACTGGTCTTTCAACTTGGATAGCAAAGCACAGAAACCGGAAAAGTCTGCCAGGTTTCCGGATGACAGTATGGAACTAATGATTGAGTAATGACACAATTGTTTTGTTTTTATGGCTTAATGAGGTTAAAGTTAAAAACGGTTTAACTGATATTAAGTGATGGTTCTTTGGTGAGCGCTTGAACTGAGTAAAGTGGTTGCACGAAAGTTGTAAATAGTATGCGTGTGATAGCCCACGCTGACCATTAACCACTTTGCATTAATACATAAATGTGCATTAACTTGAATTGGATTATCATTGGCACAACACTTAACGATCATAAACGCATCCCGACAAGCACATTGTAAGCACCTGACGCGCCAAGCGGGCAATAAGTGGGAGGGGCTAAAGATCTAGTTGGACGTTGATTGACGCGAAATCCTGTCATCTGATTGGAGCGCGCCTTGTCTGGAGGCGCTGAAGCAGGTGTCAACCCCAGGGGAGGCAGGAATGGGACAACACTAAATGCTTCACTCTTCCACCCGCAGGTGTCTCTAGGATAGCATGTAAAACCTGATTTCCTAGGGTGTTACTCGACCTTGTTGTTATTAGAAAGCATGGATCGCTGTTTCCTTCATCTGCCTTCGTCTGGTCTTTAACAATCAAGGCGAGGGAAGAACCCACATACCTGACAGTTCTTGGATGGTCTTTCTTGACTGAGCATTATTCTTCCCGGATGTCCTTTTTATTTCCTCAATAAGGCCTCTTAGTGTTGGCTCAGACGACACTCAGTATTATCGGGATAATTACAAGACTGCATTATATATGTACATCAAACGTGGATCAATCGTTGTGCTCTGTACTTGTGTTGAAGTAGACTTCTCCAACAGATATGGTAAATATTGATTACGTATTACAGTGATATTACGATGCCACTTCCTCACAGTGTATGAGCGATGACCTCTCGTTAATAGGTCATTTAATGTAGAATCCATGTTTATGTTTGACTCACCGTCTCTGCTTAATTACATTTGTACATGTAAATAGGGATGACATTGATTATGATGTAGGGGATCAAACAATACATACTTCCTCTTTTACTAGGTTGATATTACGAGATGCAAATTGCATATTATATAGATACAATGGCCAGTGATATTGAAACTAAAGTCAATACATGTTATGATTCTTACTTAAATATGCAACTAATCATAAAAAAAATAATCAATGCCAAGGAGTACCAAGGAATGCTTGTACCGTAATTATTCTTATTATTTCAAAGTGTTTACACTATATCATTTATGATTCAAAGTAACAGACATTATTGTATACCAAGCTCTTAAGCGTCAACATCTTGGATAAGGGGTTTCTCCACGTTTTGTTGTTTCATGTAATGTTTGACTGTGTGCTTCTCTCCGCACATATAGAATGTGGTGGTTGGCGACGCTACCCCCGATGAAACAGTTACTATGGAAGCATCGTATCAAAGTCTGCAAGTGGAAGCTTTAACGTCTCGGAAAACTTCGTCTTACTCCATCGAGAGCTTAATTGGTTCAAAACGTGATGACGTCACAAAGCGCTTGAATATGACGTCGTGCTACCAGAAGGAGGAACGACGAAATAAAACAGAAGGTGGAGACCTATGTCCACCAGTCATAGGCGAACGTGAAGGCAAGTATTATTTTATCTTTTCTAATCTTTGCGAATCCATGCTCAATAGGAGCAGCCGGCTCCACCTCGGGACAATCTTGACGTGGGTGTGGGTAGAGAAAAATCCTTTCTTTCCATTCAATCTTTCGGCAGTGTCCACCATATATAGCCAACATATACGATATTGATAACTCGCATAGTACGAACTATAATGTGATTGGGAGGAGTATGTCCTGAAACATGGTTGTACCATCGGGTTCATTATCATTATACATACTACTTTTTTTTATAATTCATTTATTGGCAATAAATTACTTGCACTCATATCACCGCTTTTAAATTGATTTCTACTTCTCTTCTATCATGCTAAGTAGAAGTACCAGAAGCTAAGAACTAACTACTAAAAGACATAGCAGGAAAGCAATACTAAGATCGAGTGTATATTTCTCATTTATATTAATAGCGTACCAGCGTTTGTTTTTTTGGTGTGTTAAAAAAACCCGATAGAATGAATTACAGAGTGTATCGCTCTTAGCCTTGATTTGAATTGGTCGCTTTCTAAAGTTACTTATCAGACCTGTTTTAAGAGTTTGAGAGCGTAGGGCAAATGTCAGAAATGTTGACATCGTCCTTGGTAAAAATTCAATAGGGGGGATTTTAATGATTTATTTGATAGGACTATAATGTAGTTTTGCGCATATATACAGCAATTCAGGTGGATGCTTGGCTCTTCTTACTTCCAAAAAGTGATACCAGCAGCTTATGTTTCATTAAAATAGACAATGACAACCGGGTGAGGTAAGATGATACAACGACAGGCGTCTTGATTCATATACTACTTACGGACATGAACATCCATCCCACGAGCTTTGAATTCGTCTCATATGAATATTATTGGCACTGGATCACACAATGATTGAGACAGTTCAGAAAATACATGTTTGCATCCAAGTAAATACCAATATTCACCTCAAGGCAGAACACCAAGCGTTACCCTTATGCTTTCGCCACTTTATTGATGTGAGTTCCCACGAACTGGTATAATGGACGGTTGTTCACATAGAAAAGAGTAATTGACTCAGTTACGATAGGCTGGTATCTTATACAAGATGCAGGCGTTAGGTATATGAGGGCCATCATTTGGATCACATAGGGGATGAAGAGCGAATGTATTGTATTAGGAATAACTACTTATAGAGATGATTAGTCCATTCTATGCCTTCTGTTCTGTACAATATGATGTAATACAACATATTCACTCATGAGTAACGCCATATTTTACACATGTCCTTGCGACGGAAACATCATAAATGAGAACCATTGCGCACAGGTTCTAGCCAAACTATATACTATCAGTAGAATAATTAGCAGGTATTAATGATACATATGCGAGAACGAAATAAATATAAGGGGGCTGATGCTTTCATGGAGTGTCTGATATTACAAGGTTCGGCTTGATTGGGCCTATATTTCCCCAACATAATGCACAATTTGAGACACCGTATACAACACCATTGAGTGCCCTTATTTTTGATTTTTTTCTTACTTGACCCATTTATCCAGTTATGTTCTCGTAAAAATCGCTCACGAGTCCATCGCTTTTGGTATGTTATATGCCTCTTATCTTCTTTTTATGTGAGGTTGGGCGGGGGCTGGGGTACCTTATTACTAATCATAGGTGATGAGCAGATATATTGAATGCAAGAGGGGTTCTTCTCACCAGCATTTATCTATAGAGAGGTATCGTGCATGAATGTGTCTAAATAATCTCTCAATGCGAAAATCTATTCTTCAATCAGAATCCTATTTCACATACCAATTTACCACACATACATGGTATTTATACGGTACGTGTACTTTATTTCAATTCTAGCTTCATTTCCATTTCACACATGTTGCAATGCCACCAATAGAGCTCAATACGGAAAGCCCTATTGTGTGTAGCCAGCTTCTGTTTGGGATTGCTTGGAGGCCGGTCGCTAGCAGCTGCACTTGCCCGGGGAGGGGTGGGGAAGCGGCCGCGAGTAGAACCCATGCGATGGCGGCCTCTCCGCTCCCTTCCTATACCTCTCTCCCATAGTGTCATAGACACAAACATCAAACTACCTACACACCCTCCATCATTTCCCTTATAAAACATATGGGGAATATCTGCATGTGCTCAATAATTATTAGTATCTGTCATTGTGCAGGAACAACCGGCTTCACAATTAATATGAAGTATTTTAGTTCTATAATATACGTTTACCAAGTCCGCCAGATAAATGTGTGTAATGTATTAAACTAAGTCCCCAAAGCTTAAATTAGGCATCAGATAAATTTCAAGCACAATTGATGATATTTAGCCGTCATCAATCAACGCATGGAGTTTGTATAATAATAATTATGTCAGGATATGAATAAGTTTTCTTTCCATAATTCGATTAATCAACTCTTTCTCCTTGGTCGTATTTTGTATCCCTCAAATGTTATTGTGTGAACACTTGCTTGCAGCAGATGAATACTTCCTATATTGCATAAATGTAGATGATATTGATTGACATCTTCTGTAAAATGTGCGGTCAATCCGTGAACATGGAGATGTTAATTTTATTGTGTACCAATATCCCCGGTTAGTGGAGTTTTCCAATTATTAGCAACTATAGTGTAGTGGTCAAGCGTACATATATATATAGTATAAAGCAACAAATGGCAAAACGTCTTTCTCTTGTTATAAATTGTTTGACCAGATATATTATACCTCCTGAAAACTTCAGTTACAGATAAGAAAATGTATTATGAGGGATTGGAAACATAATCTTGTCTTAATCATTCCTTAAATACTCGCTCAGCGTCTCTCTATGCCCTATTTGATACCCGTAAGCAAACGGAGCAGGATTTACACAGCCTGGGCCTTTGACTGAAGTACTATCAAATTATCAATCCCCTCGTTCCCCCCACTGAGACATGCCTTTAACAGTGGACAGAGCCCTTAACCGATTAACTTAATCAGGAATGTCAAATTATTGATCAGTTATCGCCAAACACTTATTCAACACGCCCAGCCCTTTGCCGCGAACCCTGTGCCGATTAACCTCTTGGCGCCCTACTGCCATCCACAACACAATTAGAGGTGGGGACTGTTTCTAATTAGGCGGACAAAGGACCAATAATTGCTGGGCCACAGAAACATTGTTGGTGACTTGTGTAATAGCCTGTTAGTTCGCTCTTTCTTCGAATATGGGCGAATTCTCTGGTAACATGTGGGTTCAGCTATAAAGTGTGCAGTAAACGTAATTGCTGTGTTGGTCCTCTGTTTGTTGTCTCCATTTGCTAAGTGTAGCAATAGCGGAGTGTGACCGATGGCACTAGCAATATATGGCCCATACACAGTGTTCTCCCTCCCAGTGCCTGTACCCTGCATGTATATGTTACCATAGTGAAATTATCTTTCCGTGATTTCACAGATTTGCAAGTTATGCTCTATATTCCAAGTTCTAAACCTGCATGACTCAAAAACGTTGAACCAGTTAGAGACACACCATACCAAAAATAGCAATCCCATGCAGTTGCGATTGAAAGCGATCTATATATAGGATGTCATTGGATAGGTAATTGCAAGTCATGAGTAACTGTGTTTTTTATATTCATGAGAATAGATGCTACATTAGAGAGTGAACATGCATGCATGGTAAATTACTTGCTGTAACCCTATGTAACATATCGCCACCCTATGTTACGCCCATCTGAAAACATTAAGACGGTAATGAATATTCATAAATTTCGGCATTTCCATGAAACGCACTTTCCGCCCTGAGGGCCCTTATTCGTGGATATTTGTTTAATCTGAGAGGGTTTTTAACCAGAGAGCCAGGCCACCGTTGGTGGTTCATCGGACATTAGCAGCATAATGTTAGTGTTAATTGTAGCAGGAACTTGTGGGGTGAATTATTTTGCAGCAGATGGTGAGAGCTGCCTCGCGGCCAAGCCTCCAGTCAACGGTCAGTGGGATGAGTGATGAGAGAGAGTCCACCTTCTCCCTAGTCTCCATACACCTGCCATTCTCCCCCTCTAAAGCCTTGTTATTGCTGGTAGCATACACTCTTCATAAATTCCCACTGTCTCAACAGTTTTCCTGTATGGTATACTTAACGCTTTCCTCTCTCTTCAAATGCATTCAATTCTATCGAGAGTCAGCTTTGATAACGGTTTAACCACCTCTGTTATTCCGCACATGACCTAATTATTTATATTTTATAATCATTAACTCACAAACCACTAAGAGAAGATACCCCCCCCCCCTTTAGATAATGTGTGTAGTATATGTTGTGCATTACACAGTGGCGATGTTAATACGAGGTTGAATATAAATTGCTACCACTATATAGATTGTTTGGAATGGCGTGTCGCTTAATTCTTGGGATTTGGGAGAGAAAGTATAATCTTATTACACATTTAAAACATATAAACTTGCTTTTGATGACTGAATATTTGGCTATGAATACTGGAAGGTATAGACTACACCTGTGATTGGCTGTAGGTTGGTGCCAGATAATCTTGACAGGAGTTGGCCCTGGGCACCTTTCTCGTCGTCTCTGGTGTACGAGTGTAATGAATCCCATAATAATATATATTAAAGCAGCAAACCAATCGCTGTAGGAACCCCTTCGGGGAATGTCAGTCACGCCTATTAAATTCATCGAAGGTAAATTTTCTCATAATGTCAAGAGATTAGTTGATATAATTAGCCAATTTCAACTAGAATAAATGCATTTCCACGTCTATATGAATAGGCTTGATTTTAAACCTGTGCACATGTTTAGCGAAAGAGATACGATTAATGGTTTAATGTACAGGGGAGGAAAGTGCAGGTAATACTAGTATGAGAGACTTCATGAAAGTAAATGCTTTCATTGGATATGTGGCAATTAAGGCTCGCATATTCAAATTCCTACTTAAATGGCTTGTGTTATTTTGAGCTCAAAAATCAGCTTCAATTGAATAAACAGGTCTTCATTAATCCTTTAACACTAAGAAGGATATAATCAATTGAATGAGATTATTACAAATCTGGATATTCTTTTTAGAAGATTCGCTCATAATATGATACTTTGGAGTATAAATTTCCACTGACCTTTTCCAATCATTCATTTTGCCTCCTCTGCTATTACTCTTAATGATATTAATGAAAATAACCATAAATACGCATCAAGAAATTGATCAGCCCGACTTTAAGGAATCCTAATCAGGAATGGATATTATTCTATTCTTTCCATTTTTGCTCATTAGCTTTTACATGATACATTAAGATGTCATTTACCGGGATAAGCCCATAAATATTTATGATTTAATAGAGATTAATAATGTGTTTAATTGAGTCGCCTCGGAATTCACGGCCGTTGTGACAAAATCCCTCATGGCAATGCACCATACAGATTATACTGCCTGGAAATTCTAATAAAGCACGTGTAATTTATGAAGAGTAATATATAACAACTTTAGATGCAACGCATTATCATATTTTATGCAATGACACCGGGAGTTCATTACATGTGCCACTGTTCCTGCATTTAAATTATTGGTTTGGGAAGTATATGTAGTGATCATTACCCTTATTCACCTGCACCTTTTGTAGTGAAATAGTAAACTTCGTAAAGCTACAGACCGAATGAGGACAGGGGAATAATTTTCACTTCACACTGAATAGTAATCAATTTTACCGTAACAACATTATTACGATGTGAGGGAAAGACAGGCAGATACACTGTCACCTCACAATCAATGCGCCCTCTATGAGTCTATACTTTAAAGAAATTATGTTAATTTCCTTAGGTAAAAAATAGAGGTTAATTTACTTCAGGCATTTTATTAGCACTTAGTCGCTGGTTAGTTAATGCTTTAGAACATGTGAAATTGACAGCAGATCATTTCATGGGATTGCATTTATCACCGTCCCCTGGTTCCTTTGTGTACCAGTTACATCTTGCAAAGCTCGGTAATAAAACTGATATGAATAATTAACACTCATTTGTGCTCCTAATAACACTTCAATGGGTTTTTTTTCTAAAAATCACAGGTAGTCCCTGGAAGTCTCATTAAAAAGAGATTTACAATAGTATATCCAAAATAGAAGTATCGCCTGTCAATCGATAAAGTATTGGTTAATGATTGCTTCATTCGTCTAACAAAAATAATTAATAATATGTTGCCAAGTACACCCAAAAGTGTTATATATGTTGAACAGTCTTCAATGTGATTATGCACATGCCAAGCTTTACTTGACACGTTTATGGGAGGTTTACTGGAAGTACCTAATTCGCTACAGCGATTTCCCGCGCAAAAATAAACATATCAAGGAATAATAATAAGAAATTTGTAATCCATAATCAAACGCATTATCTTTAATAAATCACCCACACCCTATTAAAAACATCCCATTATGTATACCTTTTGTTTAAACGGTACATTTGGTGCTATGTAGTCATCGATATGTCATTGATGTTTAATCATATTTAGAGATACACATAAGATACATATAAAGGCGCGCATGGATAGAAAAAATACGAGCTTCCTGCCAATATTAATAGCGGGCAAGTCGAGCCATGGCCATGCAGATTACTTAGGGTTATGTCTGAACGCACCTGACGAAGGAAACAAAGTGCCAAATCAAACAATCATTTGTGTTGAACCTTATAATGGCTCATCTTAAAACATTGTCTTTTTTGTGCGGAATTGACTAATTCATCCAGAAGTTATAAAAATGTTTCTGAAGATTGAACAGATCTAGTTTTTCCTTCTTTGTTATTGTTATTGTAACATGCAAGCCAAGACTCAAGACAAAAATCTAGCTTGTCAGCTTGTTTACGTGTGTTATTTACTAATCGGAGACACTCCACGGAGCGTTTTTGTAATAAAAACGGGCATGTTGTTAAAAGAAAAAGATTTAACTATTGGGTAAAATAGTAGTCAGGTACTATACTAACATACAGGGGCAAAAGCATTATAGGGAAGGCAAAGATGGCCCCCGCTACATTGGACAATAGAACTCGTGACTGTGTGTCACGCCTACCAGTGACGTAGTGACCAGTGACGTGACGCAGATGACGTCACACGTCGCTTGACCCGTCCAAGATGGCTACTCACCCTTGCCGCACTGGGTTGGGTTGGCTTCACCAAATGATAGCACTTAGACACCTCTCACTGGTTTAATTTATTAGGTAGCAAGCTATAACTGTGTAGATCGTTTCAAAATATCCCACTGAATGCATCAAACACCAAATAAAAATCTTTACACTTGACCTTTAAAATACATTCTAAAGCATGAACAAAAGCCTACCTAACCGGAAAACCCTTACTTGGCACATTTCTCTTGTTTAAAACGACTATTATTACCACATGTCAGTAAACATTTTTTCAGTTCCTGAAAGGTGGTGTCCAAAAAAGTACCCCTTCCCCAAACTAGTTTCTAGCTTCTCTAACCCAGAAACTCTCCCTTTTCTAGAAGGGGGAGGCTCGGGGAACTGGTGGGTGGAAATTTAAGTTATGAGGAGAGCGTCTTTTATTTTTGACAGCTTCATGATACTATGAACCCTCGAGATCTATATGTCGGTGACAACACCCGTATTTTCTACTATGTACCTTCTCATCACATGATTAGTAATGAAATACACCCATCCACTCCCGCAAAAAAAAGGCAAAAGGGAGGAATATATATATAACACCCTATATGAGACTTCCATGCATCTGTGCCTAATGAATCACATTAAGAAAGACATTCTTAAAAGTCATATTCACAAATAGAAAATATACAATAAGTTACCATTTACACAATAGCAGGAACAGAAACTATATCATGACAGACATAGACATCATGTTCTTGGATAATCTGTATGGCGAAATATTTGCATGTGTTATTTTTAAATACCCCTACTCACTCACCCACCCTCCCACCCACGTCTGGCGCACAGGCATATATACTATAACTCCGTTGACCTACCTTGTTACCTTATATCCTCTGACAAGTCACTGATAACATCACAACTACCCTGGCCAACACCTGATGATTTGGCCAGCAATTTCATACCGACGAACCCTCATCAGTTCTACCTCTTGCCGCAGGCCAAAGGAAAGGCAAGTGCGCCAGAATCTAGGGAATGCTTTGGTGGTCTATGGGTATAATAATAGAAGTTTAAGTGGTCCAATACACCCCCAGTCAATCAGGTTTTGACATACAGCAGCTCATAATAAGAACAAGGCGAGCTTTGTTGTCACTGCTATGCTTCAAATTCGGTAAGAAATGTATCCATGTACAGAAGGTTGACGTGTCTTTGTGTTTGTCACGTATAATTAAACACTCCATATAAATCAACACTGAAAATATCAAGTTGTGTTTCGCCCCTGCATCATTACCCGCCTGTGAAAATCCCATCCGTACGAACGGTAAAATAAAAAGGCAGAACCAGTACTTTCAAAATACCAAGTAAACTAACATATTTCATTCAGAGATAAGGAAGACTTAGATCTGGGGAGAACTAGATAATAGGCTATAACCATCCTTTAATTATGTGTTGAAAGCTATAGATACTTATCCTAGAATTGAAATAGACATACGATATTGCGATAAAAACAATTCAGATCTATGTGATTGTCTTATGTGACAAGTCACCAAAATGAACAAGAGGATAATAGTTGAACACCGTTATTTCATATACCTTCACATTCTGGTTCCATGGTTGAAATTAAACGTGATTATTAATCCTCATCCTGGACCAATCCCATGCCTTACCTCCAACCCTCCCCCGCCCCCACCCCTCCCGCAAGTTGCCCCTCGTTATGTGTCCCTTCTCACGACAAGATATTATTGGATTCCTGTTAGAATTTATCTGCACTAAAGTTTATGTACACATTACCCCACCACACTCTATTGACGGTATAAGAAAATGTTTTGTCTTATACCAACACTCCACATTGCTAGATTCTAGTATAACAAACACTGCCAAACATTGCCTACAGTATTAATTACGGACGAACCATCAAACATGGTACTATTTGCTTGATAATAAAACACATTATTCAGAGAAAACATATTTGGCATATCTCACCTCTATTCATAAGATGCAGTGGTCTGTTTCATGCACATTATCCTATAATAAACTAATAACATGGTCATTGATGGGAAATAACAATTTCAATGATGCACCGTGGCAATTTGGGATTGATGAAATTAAGGTCCCATGGTCCAATCTACTCGTGTAATTTCACTCAGATAGCTTTTAACTTGTAATTAATTGCAACCCACGAATTGTCAGTATGTCATCCTATTTGCCCATGCATATATATACGGTATGCATATATACACGTACATAGTAGTGTTATTCCCTCCATAAGTATACATTTAGCAAGAAAGTAAACACATCATCTATCGAGAGATGCTCTAGGAATTATTTAATGGACCTGTTTTAAAATTAATAAACATTTCTTCTTAATTCTAAACTTGGCACTGTTTCATATATGGTCAATCAAAAAACCTTTGCGGCATTACATGAACTATTAACTGCTTTTGCTGCTATACAGCCATGGCTGCAGCCCTCCTCCCCTGTCCCTGCACCTAGAGGCCGAGCGTGCGCCTCGCACTATCCCCTAATTGGATCAGCCGTGTCAATGCACATTGTGTTCTATTTTCCTACATCAATACTACGGACAGAAGTTGTTGCCCAGGTTTACACAAACCATCTCACCCTTTTCATCAGAGCAAACTCAGACTGTTACACGGTATAATAGCTCTTACATACCCCTCCCTCTCTCCTCCCTCTTCTTTCCACCTCCCCCACGCCCTTGTCCCTCTCCTTGATACATTCCTAGGGCCCACTATGAACTCAGTGATCCCACTTCAGTGTTGACAAAAGGATTGAGATCTGTTTACAAGGATGGGCTCACATTTATTTGTTTGTAAAACAGTTCCGTCAATTACCGCACTACCGCAACATTGTTGATCGTTTAATCATGATATCACCTTAACCTCCTCCCTCTACAAATTGACACTATTATCACTGAGTAAATGTCTAGATCTTCTTCCCACAGCACGATTCCCCCGCTTTAAAAAAATGGATTTGCCACCTTACTACTGGCTCGGTTGATAATAGGCTAGAGGAATATATACAAAGATGAAATTTCCCATTGTTGAGGCGCAAGTAAAATATCACCACCAACGCCTCCCTGAGGCTGAATTGATTGTTTTTTCCGTGAATACCATGCAGCAGTGTGTGTGTTTTCTTGGAGTTGTTACTTTGTAGAAGTGGTGGTGGTTTGCGGACCCTGGTTCTCTGTTTTATTTACTTTTCACATGAATGCTATGATCCCCGTGCGAAGATATTCCTTCTTGTTTTTACGATGTATGAGATGTGCGAATTAACCCGGATCATAACACGTAGGGATCACCAAGTGCAAGATTTTCCTAAGAAAGGTCATGTACTTAGACTACGCCTGTCTTAACAATCCATAATCAGCATATATCTTTTAACACACTCAATTTTTTCAGACACTTTTAGTTATAATGATGATGCCAACCTATACAATTCCAAGTGCATCAAACTTAGTAAAACTCATGAGTTATAATGGTATGTTGTTTCTTGTAGATAATTCTTTGCCATTAGAAATAATGTCTATGCCTACAGTGTAAGCGTTTTATTGGTTTATGAGGTTCTCAACATCTACCCATGCTTCAGTAAGAACATGCAGGCAATATACTCAAGCATGGGGACAAAGAGAAGCATCTTGTGATTTCAACTTTTTGAAAATTTGATTTCGCCGCTCCAAGGCATATTGTGTGTAATATATATGCCCCATCCACCATAATAATTTACCTCCCCTTTAAAGTTCATTACACTATTTAAATATACATTACATAAGGTTGACCTTCAAAGCAAACGTTTTATGCAGCCGCCATAATTATAATATGTAACTATCCATGGCCTATAATGTATCCCCCGCAGCCCATATCGTCGTGAAAACATTATCTAACCGGGCACAACTGTTCAATTATTTGCCCATTTTCAATAACTTCTTGCTGGCAGATGAATAACACACAGGGTAAACTCACTTATTGCAAAGCGGTACATTTTTCCTATTAAGACCCTGAAGATATTTAAAGGAATTATTCAAACTAAGTAAGGCATTGAATAGGAACGGCGTCTGGAATGATTTGTGTCGTTCAAGTGAATGGTTGGTGATAAATGGGCGAGGATGAAAAAAATTCACACCTCGATGTTAGTGGAGTCGAGGCTTGTAACAGTAATGTATGGATATGCACCTGCTCTAGAGCCTTAGGCATGTTTTAAGCTATGCCTCGAGGTATAAACAGGTTGGTACGAGTCTGCTAGCCTCAAATAAGCTCTACTCTATCGTGACATTTCATGAGATTAATTTTGATTATGTGCTCACATTACTACCGTGTTATCATTTTGTATGATTTTGATTGTCACGGGAGATAATTGGTAATATATGAGGTGCAATTACTAGCCTATTTATTGCACGATGATTGTAATTCGCCGGGATCAATCATGGAGTTTCCCTGCTCGGAAAAGCCTGTGCCAACAGTTTAACATCTGTTTATTTATCTTTATACACATTTAAACATACATATGCCAAATGCAAGTTTTATACGTTTAGACACAAATGTCGGAGACTATTAAAATGTTAGGGGCCATATGGCCTCTCACGGTATACATGTTATGTCGGATGGAGAGCTCCACATTTAATTAAGCCAACAGGTAATTATGAAAGTACACTTATACCCTCTAAGTAATTCACGAGACAATTTCTCAGGGTAGTGTTTCAATCAAAAGATAATGCTGAAACTGTAGAAAAGGTCGATGAACTGTATACCATTCAATCCAAGCGCAAACAAAATCTATGGAAGAGATCTGCTCTTATGGTAGTTATTTGTATAAGAGTTTTCAATGTGTACCTTTATGCAGCGAAAGAATTCCATGCAGTCAAAAAAAATCAACGGTCCTAATAGATGGCAGTATGCTTCTAGCGAGACTTATTTTTTCCATTCTTCTTATCCTACACATCTGGGGATCGTGTTGTTTTACTGTACCATAGAATCCGTGGATTCTAGTTGTGTGACTGTACTAATCAGTCCAAATTCACATTCTGGGTGCGCCAAATTTCACATTGCAGCCTCTTACCCTTACACTCGCGCTCCTTCCCGCGGCTGTTCCAACATCAGTTTATAAAGCTCAACATAAAGTGTTTATTTCTGTATATATGTGATTATATTTTCGATATTATATTCGGTTCAGTGGTTTCACGACCAAAATATCTTTATTTTGTTATCAACTACAAAAACGTATTTCTCTAAGGGCCAATACAGACATCCGTATTCACACATTGTTAGTCACCCAAATAATGGAACAATTGAGGAAATACATTTTTGGTCGTTGGCTGAGAATGCTGTTTCAATATGTTTGTAAACAAGGAAATCTAAATGTATCTCCCTGCATGGGACCTCCATACATCTTATACATATCCCTGATAAATATATAAACACACATATATTATATAATATATATATATATATATAACAACTGTATTCAGTATTACAGCATACATTCTTTTGCCATATCATCCTATCACTGAATTGGAAGACATACTCTGCGTGGCAGATCTACCGTACATTCCATAATGCAATTAAAGGTGTGCAATGTGTATAATGTTCCTAATTGATGGGCTGTACTCTGCTTAACACCACTACACAGGTTATTATTTGAGATTTAAACTTACCAAAATAACCTTTTTGCCGAATCATTCATACGGATTATTATCCATCTTCGGACCCTTGGGCCCTCGAAGTCGTTTCAGTCGAATTCTAATAAAGACATCAATATACCAATCAGTTATGATCTGCGTTGATAGTGGAGAAAGCAGTTGATTAAAGCGCAAGCCGGTAATTAAGTAGTCCCAGGGCTGCGTTGATGGGATGCAAAGGCTTTATGTTATAATTATTAATGACATGGCGGTTTTGCAATACGGATTACGTCCTTGGTACTTGTGTGCGTTAGGCACAGATCACATAAAACTTTACAAAAACGAAACCCCGCCGACTGACCTGGGTTTTTAGCATATACTGCTGCGCTGCGCGGAATGGGACTGGTTGGTCCTCGAAAATTAGATGGAAATTCATTTTAACTAATTGCCATTCGCCAATAACGATAATGATTTGATTGTTTCTATTTCGTCCCTAGTCATCCAGGGAATGAAGTTAGACCTAATGGCAATAATACATCACGATTGATGCAAACAATATAGGCTAAACTAACTTTTTAAAGTTAAAAAATAATTATAAAAACGGTTAATTACACTGTCAAATTCAAAACATATATCAGTTCTAAAGAAGCATATATATATCCCGGTTTGTTATCAATATGTGATACAGATAACAAAAAAAGGGTTTAGTATTATAGTCCCTTGGTAAACATTGTATATCACGACATCAAGTGATGCAAAGATTGTAAATTTATTGTATGGTTCCTATCGTCCTATAGAGTATATATATAATATAAGTATATGTGATGACTTAAACAAATGTCAACTGGTGCATTTTGACCATACGAATTGTACCTGTAACCTTTACAAAACAAAAAGGTGTGAGCTTATAGATAGCTAAACTTGAATCAGTTATCATTGACAGTCCTTCGTACTGTACAACGCAGGCGATTTACCAGTGTCGGTATATGAAGGAGAGATGAAAAATGAAAAGCCTAACAGAGTATAGCACAGTATATAGTTATCCAGTAAAACCTCTATACTTACGACACTACTTCCGAACACCTCACCATTAAGGACTGTTCGGGTCAGTCCCTTCACTCTTAATTTTCCTTATAGTAACAACTGTCCAGTCCAGACACTTCACCATAATGGAAGTTGATTCCCTGGGTGTCCTTTATTGGTTTTACTGTACTTCACATGAGGTCCAGGAAAGGTTCGTTTAGCCGCCATGCCAACTATTCCTCCCCCGACAACCACAAACAGAACCAGTAGAAATATAGACGTGAATGCATACATACAAGCCACGGGTGAATAGATGACACCTACTGGCATGCGGCCAATCTGCACTTGTGCCGACAATGCGGAGTGTATCCTTCGCTTATCAACCATTTGTATATACTACTCACGAGGCTGAAAACCGTGTGCGATTACACCAAGGAGCGCTCCTTCGCAAACTTTCTCATTCGTCACGTCTAATTAGGTCTTCCTTCTAAAGTTACCATGTTCACTTGCACCTGCTTTCTACATGGACCCAGGGTGACGGAAATTTAAGGAGCTCATTGCCCATTTAAATATAATGTATGCATCATAATTGTCCTGAAGAATTCTTTGCATTAATCTCGCCTATTTATATATCATTTTCGGGATATACCACTCACTAACTCTATTACAATATCATTAATCCCAACAGATTGAATCTAATTGTCATTTGTGTATATTTGGCTGCTCGTCATCGTTTGCTTCTTGTTCGCAAAGCCCTAAATAGAGCGATCTGCCCATGTCTCCACGCTTCGTCTACCAACAGTCGCAAGCTTTCCCAGGCTTCTCCCAACTAAGCAGTATCGACACCTTTTGTCTTTTTTCTCGATTCCTGAATTATACTTCATCGCTCGGCGATGAGACAGAGTCATTGATGTTATCAATTCCATCGCGTCTAACGCACCCGCATGCACTCATCGTAGAGACAACTCGCAGGAAACAATTAAACTCGAGACAAAAACGTGCTTATCGCCTGGACGTATGAGACTAAACAACTGAACGATTCCATAACACTTGGGACAAATGAAACAACTTTCACAATGAGTTATACTTACAGGACGAGACAATCCGCGTTGAATTATCTGTGTTGGTTTGATTCATACGCCTCTTCCAACCAAGATGCGGAAATATTGGGAAAAACAGCTCGTTACTGAGTTTCCTCACCAGGAATTGATCTGTTACCAAGATAAATTGCATTAGAGTATACTCGCGGATTTCTTCCCGAAAGACCATCATTAAAGTTACAGTTTTTTAAAACCAAGGCCTTCCTTATTTTAATTGAGACGGAAAACATAGCCTTACCCATTAATCATTTATAATTGGCTGCAAATATGATAAAAAGTTTCCCCGCTTCTCCGATGGAAATAGGTAATGGGGAAGTTGGCAAGTTAACAAGTAAGTGTGATCATCATTTGTACTGCTTGTGCCAGTCTTTGACACTCTAATTAGTGAGTGTATTAAATAATGAAGGCAGCATCCGGAGTAGGAAATTGGGTTCCTGGATTTCCCTTTAAGACTGGACACCAGGAGCGCAATACCACTCTTGATGGAAGGAAATATGATGTGGGATTGTTTGCGAGGTCTATTTCAGGAAATGGTACAACGTAATGTTATTTTAAATTAACTTGTAATTACCGGCCAATGCAGCATCGTGCCGATGCCATTCAATACGATACATGCAACATACATAATGGTATTTTCAAGTAAATATGTCACGTAGCTTTTGGTTATAACATCTCATTCGTAAAATATGCCAGTTTACTGAGTTTTAATTGTCTCGCCTCCCCGATTTGCTTGCAAACCTTATACAAAATTGGTATTTATACTCCTTACACTTAATTGTGGGTGGTCGCGTAGCAACCATCATGAACCATGCCCGTCTTGTTCATACCTTCCAGCAACCTCAAGGACCGCTCTACAGAAATCTTTCAATTGCATGTGAGAAACGTGCGATCTGTAATGTTTATCTTGAGTGTGATCAGCGCCTCGGACAATAGCCAACATGTGAACTTTATTGTTCTCGCTTGACGTCTGAGAATAGCCGACATATTTCAGATCATATCTCTTCCAAATGTACGTGCAATTTCTGATACTTCGCATGCCAGAAAGAATTAGTGGTAGAAGACTTGACAGGGCCCTTCAGCTACTATGTCAAACGTCACATAACAATGTTGTCACTATACAAATACACCCCATATAAAAACCATTCCGAGACGGAGCAAAGAAACCTGGGAAATTGCATCAATTACACTGCATACTTCAAGCACACTACGACTGTCAATTTCATAACAAGTGACTAATGGCATAAATCTCAATAATGCTTAACCGCTGTAAAAGATATTCTTGCATGATACGAGATGATACCTATGCATCTAGGTATCTCCATGAAAGGTCGATTTCTGGCCAAGCGCCTCTTGGTACAGAACTTGTATTGTTACCAGGCACAGCAAATTGAATTATCCCCTCGGGCATTGCTATCCAGACCGAATTACACTAATTCTGTAATCAATCGTTCAAGGTGTGCCTATTAAAGTCAAAGAAGGGGGTGCCTATGGATGCTCTTGAATCGGAACATTAAAAAAATCCATAAAGAATTATATCCACCGAGTAATTATTATTATTCCAGGCTCAGGAAAGTGGTCAATTTTCTTAATGGTTGTTTTGCATTATTCATGAATGATCTCAATTGGAGAGATTAATTCACGCAACCTATGATTATGTGAGTTTCTTTGTAAATGCACCCAAAGAAGACGATTATCAACTTTCAATCTTTTACGTGGCATAAATCACGAATACTGGTGGTTTTATTCGCACATAAAAAGATTATTCCAAATAATTTGGTGGTTTTTTGTGCAACTTGACTGATGCAGGGTATATTTTCGTTGGAACGGGAATACACATATAATATTATCCTAGGAGCACTCACTCCAAAGTCCAAGGGGATAATACAATTCATGTTTCACAGGTAGTGGACTCAGCAGGGGTCATGAAAAATAAACATGTTACCTCGCCCCTGTAAAAGTTTCGATCATTCTGTGTGGTCGCAAGTTGTGTCTGTCTCCGCCATCCGGGCACCCGCTGTAGGCGTGGAGGCGGTGGCGGGGTGGCGGGAGTGGGAGGTGTTCACAGCGCGGCCACAGTAGTAGGAGGAGGAGGAGTGCCAGGCTACTTGTCGTCTGCTCCTGATGGCCACAGCACACACAGCTCGATGCGCTTTTCATCGCCCGCCAGCTGTCTGTCGGAGGGGATAGTAGTAGGCAGGTCCTCTTGTCGAACTCGTCACATTAGATCAGTTCGCGAGAGCGTTAACACGGACACGGTCTCTTTGCACCACCATTAGTACTACACACTCCATTGTGAACTACAACTCAGGAGGCTAACCAGGCTTGGGGAATTAAGTGTATTCAGCTACGTTCAACACCTTGACAGATGATGGCTTAATGTTCTGGTAAGCGATACGGATATTGATTATTATATCTTTTCACAAACGAGCGATCGCTTTTATTTGAAATATTGGATTTCGTATATGGAGAGGTACATTTCAGAATTCATTAATTTATTTTTTGCAGTCGATACTATTTTTACTTGAGATTGAAGATCAAGAGCGTTTATGAATATCACGATTACCTTGAATATGATAAAGCGGTGAAACTCGATATGCAAAACATACACGATAACAATGAGTGTCTAAAGTCACACAAATATGAAATATCTTCGAATTACGTGTGTCTCACTGAATCCCAATCTTCACGCCAATTAAATTTACAAAAATAGTCAAGGATATTTATTTCTATTTATGTTTTGGGTGATATATATAGTATTATTAGCGAAGTGTAATTTATAAGTAATCATTTGTACGTAAAACATCTTGTTCATTTGATACTATCAAGTTAGAGCGCTTTTGATTGTTGCATGGCCTTTTCATCATAACATGGCTTCATATCAACAACAATGTGGACTATGGGCCATAATTGCCATACCAAGTTATTTATATCGCATCTATAAAATCACTCTGTGATATAATGTCTCTAATTATTAGCGGGCCCTTTGGTGATACCTCGGTACATTAATATGAAAGGTGATTATTGAATAAAATATTTCGCCTAAAACTGTTCAACGGCGCCAATTCAAGTTGAACATTCATATTCACATTTATATTTTCCATTCCTGCACATAAGGAAATATTTAATAGTATGATGAAAAACACAACTATAAGGACTCCAGTTATAACGTCAGGTTCTTACATTTGGAGTCGCTCAAAGTATTCCAATTCCAATCCATTTGAAGCATTTGCCAATACTTGCCGTACATACACATACTAGGAGGTATTCACATGATTCATGCATGTGTCTTACTATAAAGCCTATATATCATAAAGATGTGTATGTGGTAAATGCATGCCACACGTATTTACTCACGGCGACAGGTGAGTGCTTTGCTCAACTCTTCGTTAGTTCATCCACCATGTACAAGAGCCATCTACCATAGCCATCATACCTTAGATGCCACCTGTGGTCCTTCAGGTTATCCTCTCTCCTTTTCTTCTCCACCATACGCCTCTCCAAGCTTTTTAAGTGCATCTCTTCCACATCCACCTGGTCAGAATGTCAATCTTTTGTTGCAGTAAATGTCTACAGGGATGTGGATTCTACTGAAATTTCAAATGAAAAATTCCTTCTATGCGTGACATGTTTTTTTGACATTTATGGAGTTGTATTCACAAAAGATCGAAGATGAATTCATTAGGCCTCCTTCTTGTTTCACCGATACAACATCGATATATCATGAACTCATTGCGTTTTTCTATTGGGTCCCGCCTATAATTTGAGGATAAGATACCTGCTAAATACCACGTTTGAAGAAAAGATCATACGGATCGGCTAATTAAGACCCCTAACATCACACACTATGGATATTGATTCATGCTATTTCCTATACCTAATCGCAATAATTTCATCAGAAGCCTTTGATGATCCCCAGTCTGAGCTGAAATAGCTTGAAATTTGAAAGCGTTCAAAGACACTTAATATGACTCTTGCTTGGTCATGAATGCAGGCAACCAGGCTTTCCCCACATAATGATAGCATGTCCTGTCAGTAGTTTCAACCCCAGCCTTAGGCTCCTTTTCCATCTTGTTCACCTTTACTTCATAGTGTGAATGTTGGTCGTCCTACTGAAACTGTGTGTTAAGCGAAGCATGCATGCACTATATGCGTTTCTAATGTTTCCCTCGGTCATCACATCCCTAATGAAATATAGCCTGAGATTGGCTAGTATGCATAATATAGGTGGATCATCCAATTAGTATATATTAAGACTGGGTATCCAAATCTCATCTGTCCACTTAAGACCCGATGGAAGGTCACTGGAAGTGACCTGCAGAGGTAGCGGTTGAGAACGGTCTTTGGATGGTGGGGAACTGCAGGTGAACGGTCAAATGTCCATTGCCCGGAGCTCAATATGTATTTAAATGGTCAGTGTTCAGTATTCTCCGTGGTCAATCAATCACAATCATGTCTGTCGGTGATATGTTTACCATCTCGTGCTTCTCACTGAGGTGCTAACTTTGTAGAAAAGAATTTATCTAAATGTATGAAGACCTTTCCATCATTGTCGAAAGGGCATCGGTAAATGAAAGCAGAGGGTGGCATCCCTGCCCTAGATGGTAAACTTGCGTGGCATGGGACGTGAGTCAATGAGTCCTCTGTTCCATGCTGTTCCACTCACAGCCTTGGGCTTATCCTCCAATTTATTTATCAGAACATTTCTTCTTAGTTACAAGACAAAATTGTTATTCGTCAAAGTCGATCACATGGAAGGGTTGACTTATTTTCACATTGCGAGTTGATTAGATCACTTTATATGATTATACAACTGTAGTACTAATGTCACCTATTTCTGTCCTTGCAGGTGTTCATAGGCTACACTCTGAGAGATTTGAAAGGCGATTAACTGACACGGATCAACACCACACACCTTCAGGCGCCAGAATGCAGGCAGTTGTTGACACGCACCCGAGTTCCACCCCACTGAGGAGGTTTGGCTCTCCTCCATGTCCAGATCCCGATTCTCTGGAGATGGGTCAGCTCCAAGGCGGCTACAGCATCTACAGGGGTCACATAAAGCTGACCACTGGTCACCACAAACTGCTGGAGCTGCAACATCGCCACCTACAGGAACAATACCACAGGCAACTACTGGAGCACCGCCAGCACCTGGAGCAGAAAAGGATGATCCGCCTACAGCAGCTGGAGGAGGAGAAATACCAACATTACATGCACCTCCAGGGGAAGGGTCACGAGGAGGAGCATGGGAATGAGGAGTTAGATGGCGATGATAAGGACAGCCTCCAAGAGAATGAGGATGATATCGACATCGATACTCCTGACCATGATGACGATATACATGTCAAATCAAGCGATAATATTAGTAGTGGGGAACGTCCTGAGGAAATAAGAACATCTAAGGGAATAATATTGATAAAGCCCTTAGATGGTGCTTCAAATGAACATAAAACCAATGACCCAACGACAGTTGACACTGAGAAAACTCATGATAATATAGATGGTCCTCAGGAAGTAATGAATCAAGCTTCAGTAAAGATTGACCCCGGGTACTCTCCCAGGGCGCGATCCTCGGGCGCCCACTCCCCACCCCATGAACAAGGGGCTTATGATAGCGCGAAAGAGGACGCAGAATCGCCATCAGCTCCCTGCCCAACCTGGAACGTGGCAACGGTTAAACGAGAGGAGGAAGGTGGGTGTGAGGACGATAAGGAAAGCTCTGATATTGAAGTACAGGATGCCGATGACGACGAGGAGGACATTTCTGTCTCAGATGACCATGATATTTCACCCTATCACCAAGTGCAACTCAAAGTTTGTAGCTCAAATTCACCCTTTTTCCTCACTCCGCAACAGCAGCAACAAAAACAACCTCGCGAACTTTTACCTGCTACGTTGGACTCGAGGGAAATGGAATCAAAGTTCAAATCTGGAACTGAACGGCAGCCTCAGGAGCAAAATAAACACCTCTTAAACCCATCTGAATCCACCTCAAAGCTTGTTTGCCATGAGGCAAACGAAACAGAAAGACTGGAAAAGAGCAGTAACGGACATGCAGAGAATGAAGATGCCATGTCTGTATCAGAAGCTGACGCGGAAATGGAAGATTTTGGGAAGCGCAAACAGCGGCGTTACAGGACGACGTTTACGAGTTTCCAGCTCGAGGAACTTGAGAGGGCTTTCCAGAAAACACACTACCCAGATGTATTTACTCGGTGGGTGCCTTTGCTCGTTGCTAAATATATTTATTTAGACTTTTTTTTAAAAAAAATTAAGGTAATGTGAAGCATTGCTTTGTAATTATAAGTACTTACATCTCTATATCAATGTTATTTGGAATGGAACGTATTCGATGTGGATTGAGTTTCCAAAGTAGACTAATTCTTCAAGTAGATATATCCTACCTAATACCAAGTAGATATTCCCTCTTAGTGTAACTGCTATTCCCTTCCGTGTCAAATAAGATTACATTTATTATGGCGCATATATGTGTCTCAGAATCACTCATCACCCATTCTGCTCCTTATTCCGGTCTTTTGGGTATACATGTATTGCAAAACTCGAAAACCTATGCGAATTAGCAAATGCGCCTCGACCACAGAAATGTCAGTTTAGATTTAGACTAATCGAAAGCCTATAGCTATGTCTGACCATATTGAGGATGTTTCAAATCACTCACTATTAACAGCACATCACGCACGCGATATCGAAGATTTGCGTTAATTTCATATCACACATGCGTCTTAAGTGCATGGTTCATGCAAATTTATGAAGTGAATTTTATTTGCGGAAATTTGAGCCAAGTGAAAATTATGTCAATGACAAACAGAGACATCGGATTTGTTTTGTTTAGTTCTGTTTAGTAGGTGAACTCGCAAACATTTAGCGAGTTCAACAAAAAAAATATTGAACCATTGCACAATAATAACCAAGGTCGAAACAGGAACTTATTATGAAGGCATGGCATATAATTATTAATTATTAATTAATGTGTGTATGTTGTCAGTGCGTCATGAACTAATGCTAAAAGCCAGGTACGCCCACGCAATGCTAATTAATGAAAGCAGTGCATACCATACATAACCACATGATTGGTCACTTAACTGAAATTTAATTGCATCACTAATTAAATAATGGTATTAATTCTGGCCTTGAGGTGGTGTGAATGTTAGGTGGCACTCAGAGATTAGAATGAAGCGGAGATGGCACCTGTGTAGGCCGAGGTACATGCATGAGATGTGGTGTCTACCAAAACCAGGTAGAGGGATTGGATTGATCCTATTAATGTACAATTAGCAAGACTCCCTATGATAAATACCTGATGAATCACGCCAGTGCTTCAGTTGCCTTCTATATTAAAACATAGTGGACTAGGTTCATCCAGACACGTGTTACAACATACACCTGATGAACAAGCAATAATAATGTGTAGTGGATCTACATAAGCATGATGTGTTCCTTATTATGGGCTGTATTTCCTGTATGTGTCTACTCTAATTGACAAAGTACTATCACCTGGTATGATGAGTAATAATAATCAATGGACTCCCAAAGTATCATATTGTATAATTATTTGTACATTATATTTTATCAGAGATGTGTATGCCTATATCTACACATTGTTACTGTTCTGGATATATAGTGCGATTCTGTATTTTTAAAACATTTTATCAATTAACCCTAACCGAGTACTTTGAGACCATGCTAGGTTATTAGTATAATATTGTTCGTCATTTGGAACCGAAGATGAGTCTCTGCCTTGGGTACTATATCTCCGCTGCAAATAATTATCGATCATATATCAAATCCATGTATAGATGAAAAG
The DNA here is from genome assembly GCA_942159475.1 of Sthenelais limicola. Lineage (NCBI taxonomy): Eukaryota > Metazoa > Annelida > Polychaeta > Phyllodocida > Sigalionidae > Sthenelais > Sthenelais limicola. The sequence continues at coordinate 9,977,006 of OW804100.1, read as the reverse complement.
GAATTGTGAAAGGAATAAAGGATCACCAGCCGCCCTGTAATTACCAACATTAGAGTTAAGTTCAACTGGAAACGATGCCCCCACAATTTGTTTAGCATCTGCAAGTTGACACCATGCAAACATCTATTCTGTTAGGGAAATTCCCCCGATAATGTGTTCCATTGCAAAGAATGTAAATTAAAAGAGAACAAGTGTCTTGGTTGCAGATCTTATTTCCTCCTGTATAATTAGCAGCTGATGGGAACTTTGATCTGTCTTTGTCTTCTATAACAACTAACAAAGCGGTGAGGATTGCTGTGTTCACGTGGATAATTAATTACAATTTAATTATCGGGACACTGCTCTCTTTCTGTCTATATAGCGACTGGGTCACGCACTCCCATTAATGTGATAATTTGATAACCCAACATGAGGAAGACAATTCAATCACAAAATTGGTCCAAATTGAATTAATTCGTATGATTAGACCTGCGGCAAAAATCCCTACTCGGAGACTAAATGCGAGTAATTATGCTCAGACCCTTGCTCATCGTGACTTGTTCCGTATATGTATATATTTTTTTCTATATCAAAATAAATTTGTTTTGGATGTGGGGCATCATATAACCGCATGGTGCTGCATGTTCTTCAGTAGCCTTTCCTCCAAAGTTTCACCGACGGTTAGCGTTTCTCCCTGCTGCAAGATTTAGATGCTAAGTGAAACCGAGTCCAAATCCAGTTCGTATAAACAGTTTAAACAGGTTTAATATTCAAGGGAAATAGATGGTAAAAGGTAGGATGACTAATACAGGTGGTGATGGGGGATAGCGAATAAAATGTGTATTCAAAAGGGAAGCATAATCTCTTGCTGCCTCGGGCTCTACGACGTAATCTCCATAATTACTCGTATCAGTTTCCTGACAGGACAAAGACAAGAAAATATTAAACAGCTAACCCACATAAACCTGTCTAATAATTCCCTTTTCTGAGTATCAATTTCCCCCATCAATGATACCGTATATTCGTTTATTTCACGATCATCTGTAACATACACTATAATGCGCTGATAAAATGGCGAAGCATACTATGTTAGTTCCCAGCTCGTTCTATTATCATTTAGAAGGAATGGTATTGTTACAAAATCATATAACTCTCTCAATAGCAATCTATTTAGCCAACGAATATTATCCAGAACATCCAAATCAATCGCATGTGGTAGAGCTAAACAAATATCTTAAATTCCTATTGCTGCTCCCCGTCAAAATGCCCAATTGATACCTTGCACGTACATGTCCAGTAATGGATAGTGATGGAATAGAGGTGGGACTATCTCTGATTGATGATTACAACCGCTGATGAATAATTTTACTTGTTGTATGGCTAACGCATTTTCATTTTTTTCTTCCATATTTCTTCCCCCTTTGAAGTTGGCATAATAACATTGCTTCATTTTAATATCCTCTGAAGTTATAATAACATTATGTGGGACTTAATGTCTTTATTTCTAAAGGCAATGAAATAGCCCCTAGTCACCTGCTTCCATCAGTGTCACTGTCTTTATTAAGGATACGCAGGTGCTTTCATAGTATTCAATTATGCCGAAGGTGTCACTCATTAACGAATCATAGAAAACCGATTACTGCACGAGTAGTCCTTCTTGAGAGGACCACGTCTCTGACATGATGCTCTAATGTAAATATGCATCCCATACCTTGCCTTAATCATGTCACTATTCTCAAATTACAATGTCCAACTAAAATGACTTTTCTGACACATTTCCGGGGCTCAGACAGAAGATAAAGTACATTTACCCATGAAAAAGAAGCCCATGATGAAATCAGAACATTAATTCTTACTCTGACCGCAGATATCCAGTATTATTATGTAATTCTACAGCCTCTGATTCAGTCGTTTATGTAATCATACCAGGCACTGACCCGCAAACTCTTTCAAATTCCCTTAAATTACTAGGCATCGTCTGTAAACATGATTTTTCATTGAAGAGTCATAAGCAGCTCACTTTAAGGTTTATTAAATTTCATTTCACAGAATCTCCGGCGAACTCACACACAAACAGGGAGAATCGGGCCAACTGCATGGTCTTTTCTCCCTGGTGGTCCAACGTGAGCGTTAGTTTATATGCTTAGAATGCAAATATTGATGGCATCAATTCTTCTGTAGACACTGTGGAATAATCTTTTCTTCAAAAATCAAACATCAAGTGTGACAAAGCATATAACGTGCATGGGTGAGGAGGGTGTGACTAAACGTTATCTAATGAGCGTCAACTGGAGTGTGCCATTACAAGGTCATCATGACGGCCCTATTGTAGGAACCGTGGGCGTGGCCTTAATGACATAAACCCCCAAATAAGTTAGCGACGTGTGTGGTCTCTAGGACTGAAGGCTCCCCGTCACACAGTATTTTAATCCTATTTCCAGTATATGGAACCTTTTTAGGCAGACTCACAGGGTCATCCACGTCGGCACAAGGCCTGCACGTGTATATTGTACTCGAGTTCTAAACCCAATCATGACCATTAATTCTTTCTAATTGTTCCCAATGAACGCCCATGAGTCAATACTCTCTAGATCAGTACAATGAAGTCTACGCATGTGTTGCCAAAGAAAGAGAGGCAACCCTTTCCAAACTGTCTTACTGCGATTTGTATGGACAAGAGGGAAACAGGAGAGGAAAAACTCCTAAGTAGGGCTCTTTTAATGCGTGAATATTTAATACATAAAGACATGATGTAACGGCTCATTAATTCTGGTGATACCGGCAGATGTTTGCAATGCAAGTTTAAGTCAGGGAAACTCACATGAAAGTAAGGAGAGTATAAATTATTTATCAAACGAGCCAGTGGTGTAAGTTTGAATGGGAAAAAACACATAGTTTCAGCATTTGTTATAATCCAAGGTGGTTTACGAGAATTCAGATAACTCATAGAAATGATTCTTCAAAGTAATTATGCTAGTTTATAGATAGTCAGTTCTGTTGAAAAGGCATTTCCTCAGGTATTTTAATTACAGTCTTATTGGTAAGGGAATATGCCTCGATACAAACCAAACACATTGATACATTATTCGCGAGATTCAACTTGCCAATGGAGACGGTTGTAAATTCTTTCCAAAATGGCAAAATTGCTTCTTTGCTCCAGGCTTTGTGAGTAGACTTTTTTCTGGTGTATACCTGAGAAGACATAATTAGATGAGGACTATTGGGGGACCATTGTGAGATGGTTATCTTAATTTCTCCTGACTCGTTGGTGTTTATCACCCTACAAAAGGCAGGACAATGTGGTACCCCCCAGGGTTGATGTCTTCATCCGCGCTTGTCAGTCAAGGGAGAGGCAAACACGGCGGTTAGGGCCAAATCTGAGGTCAGAAACATTCCAAGTTATGGCGTCCCGCGTGCAGCCTTTTCTCACTTGGTCTTCATGCGTTCAAACTAACTGGGAGACCTTTTATTATAGGCTTTGGCGACATAAGTATGTGTGACTGATGTTACTCTACACTTCATACCCATATTTCACCTTAGCCCCAAACTGCAATTAGGGTGCCCCCATTTGGCTGCATGGTGTTCCCAAGAACTGCCTGCCCGACGAATCACATATAAATAATATTACACCATATATACTTTGAGTAATAAGGCAAAGCAGGTTATAAAGTTAGCCCGTATGTGATCATGTGATCCCCTCCATAGCATTTTATATCACACCCTTGCGCTCCAATAATAGTATAAAGTTAATTTGCCAACAGATGCATGATTGCACGAATCGAGTAGTTTCTTGCAGCCTGTAAATTTCGTCAATAAACCATGGATTACCTTTCCAATAAGTCTATAATTAAAATATCTCAGGGAATGTCGTCTCGACAGAACTGATTATCTATAAACTAACATAATTACTTTGAGTAATCCTTTCTATGAGGCAATATGCAGAGAATGCACACCAAAGCGTGAGAATAGAAAGCAAAATAGAAATAGTGGTTGCTGTATATAGTAAGTGTATAGTAATACTGTGGGCAAATTTTACCCCGGTCAATTTTGCTGTCGAATCGAGACTTGAAGGACATATATTACTCGATCTTTATCAGTGCAGGGCGACCAGGTCCTTGCGAAGCATTCTATGGAAACGGTGTGACACGCCAAAATTCTACACTAATGATATCAACGGGCAATACATCAACATAAACAAGTTTCCCGGGGCTAGGATTTCCCTAAGAGAGAATCCATAAATATCTCTATTTCTTTTGTCCTTCGCTAAGCTAGTTATACCAGGCACAGACGCGATACATGTAGTCTAGCGTCTAATGCTCATAATGTACACTATGCCCAAAGGGAACTGAGAATAAATGGCGCTTGTGTAGTGACGGAATTACTTGGTCTCATAATTCCATCTAATTTGTATTTTCTCATCTATTACAGGGAAGAATTGGCCATGAGGATCAATTTGACTGAGGCGCGAGTTCAGGTAATTATGTTTCATGTTCAATAAATTTGTTTTCGTTCTCTCAAAGAAAAAAATGATTAAAATATATCATTGCGCTAAAGGAAGAATCGGTTAAATGTTTCTTGAATAAACTCTCAAACTAAAAACATACACAGGGATTATCACAAATCTAAAATTAATTCTATTATTTGACTTGCTACACACAGATCAAAGGGCCTTCAATTTGCAAGTCAGCGCGCTGCGTATATTTAAGATCCGTAATTGTCCAAAGTCAAATACTATTTGGCGCTAAAGCACACACGTTCAAGCGATACGTTCAATGGAGAAAGAAATGGAAACAGAAAACTCAGATCTAACTGTTAATGGACGGTCATCTCTCCTCATATAGACGAGTTTTAAGCGTCAGCTACTGTTTTCTTAACACCCTTTTGCCAAGTGGCGAGCTTGGCTTTAGGAGCCACCAGTTAGCAAGAAATAACAGCTGTGTAACACGGCAGAATAACAGTCTATAGCTAAAAGACGCAGGGAAAGACCAAATATTTTCCCGCTTTACTGTATCTGTACAGTCCAAAGGGCCTAGGCAGATTGCGCTCCATTTTGTAATTATCACATAAGCGACGAACACAAAAAGCATGCTCGGGCAAATGTTTGCTCACTTTTCAAAGCGTCTAATTGGTACAAACAAGAGCCTATTTACTTCTTTGTAATCCAATTTCGAATACATTCTACCCCGTGTGCAAACTCTATTAAGCCCATGAAAACATCATGGCCTGGTGCAAGGATCACATGGAAAGTAGCACGTTGTGTGTAAATAGTTCATTTGCGCCCTCTTTTCACCATCGGAGGTTTCCCAGCATTCAAATGTGTGCGCCGACGGTGGATCGAGGTATTCGTTTACCCAAAGCGACCTTATTGTAATGTATTTGCCCCTCTCTCCATGTCTAAATTCCCCCCCGGCAGAGATTCGGGGCTACTATGGTAGACACGAAATGTCATGAACACTAAACACCGGATGGGATGGGTTTTCCACTTCCGGTAGGCAAGTTGTGCTCTCTAATGTTAATATATAGGGATCGTGCCACTCCGGTGTTTAACACAGCCTCTAGTCCTCACTGTCTGCTTGATATACTTGCTATACTTATTCACATTGAGAGGAAGTTACCTCAAATTGTGGCCATCCCTGTGTATGCCAAATCTTAGTAGATCTAGACGTTTAAAGTTGCAACTCTATAGAAACCCGCCGCAACACATTCTCAAGAATATTGCCATTAGAGGCTAAGGAAAAATAATAAATGCGGGAACAATTGATAACATTTTCTTTAAATGCATCTACCTAAAACGCTAGAACTTCTGTTACATTGCAGGTTTGGTTCCAAAACAGGCGTGCCAAGTGGAGGAAGAAGGAGAAGGTGGGTCCTCAGGCGCATCCATACAACCCTTACCAAAACCCGCTGAACCTAGCGGCAAGAATGCACCACCAGCAACAGCAGCAACAACAGAGCTACACCGACATGCTTCTCAAGTCCTACGAGAACCACATTGCGCAGCGATTTACTCACACGGCGCCCTCGCCCATGCCCGGCCTGGCAACCAGCCTCTACTCGCCTGCCCCCATGGGTCTTGGTGTCGCCATGCCGCCGCTAGGGGGCATTCCACCCTCTGGTTTAGCGCCCTACGCCGTCCCAGCATTCCAAGGTCATCTGCCCCCAGCTCCTCCCGGCAGCTTCCAGCATCTGCTGGCTAGCATGACGTCAGCGGCAGCCAAAGCTAAACACGCGCACGTCGTGGCACAGTCGCAGGTAGTTCACGGTCCACTCCACGTGCACACGGCGCGCAGCGAACAACCAATGAGCACTCCGTCCCCACCAGCGTCTGTGACGTCACCGCGTGGTGGCTCAACCGGAAGTGGAAGTGGCACATCAGAAAGCGTTTCTCCTGTGGAACAAGACAGGCGCTCTTCAAGCATAGCTGTTCTACGAATGAAAGCACGAGAATATGAAATGAAGTTACAAATGGGTCAAAAGTGTGTCTATTAGGAATTGTGTCATAGAACATTTCAGAAGCTACGGGGACCCAAGGGACATATTTGTCCTTAGTATGTGCTGGAATTAATGCCTGGAACGCCTACCTTCACATGATGTACGTGTTGTTCCAGGACCTTTCAGTACGTTTGAAAAAGACACCTATCCGAAAGCAGAAATGACATAATATGTTCACATTAATATGATTAATGATAAATGGTCTAACTGTGGACAAAGACATTAGCGTGGCCCGGGGACCATTAGATCGACTTATGAACGTTTAAATAGAATTTGTCCTGTCTCAAAAATCATATTACTGGACACGGGTTTGGGAATGGGATTCAATCACACCTAAAGATAAGGCCATTCACTATATGTGCCATTGCATAATAACTGTAAAAATGAATTCATAAATTGTAAAAATTGAAAACTGTATTGAAAAACGAATTCATAGATTGTACATGAACACACAAGAGATACTCTTAAAAGAATCTGAGAAATTGTATTCCGCTAATAATGGGTGTGCATGGATACGACAGATTCTAGGGGTATATGAATATCATCCTCATCATTGGGCCGGATAGCAGCCAATATTTTTATACCTTAAACACATAGATTCTTGAAGATAGACTTCGACATTCCATAAAATATTGTACATAGTTCTGTATGTTTCCTTGCGTGCTTAATCATCGGATCTGTTGTATATACTCCAATTCTCAAATTATTATTTGAAGGCATGGTGATAATTTACACCATAACCCATGTATACATGTCTAATATTGAAATTAATATTCATACTTGTATACTCAGTTTGACACTGTCATTGTTGAATTATATTATATTATCAACATGTTAAACTTGTTTATTACACAAATGTTTCCATTAAGCTCAAAAGGGACTTAGAATGTATATTTGAATCTGTATGTTTAAGACATTATGCCTGTTCAGAGTGCATGCTATAACCGTATGGAAAGTAAAGATCTATATATATATATATGTCCTTGAGAGTAATAAGCAAATAAATTGTCATATACAAAAGTACAATTGATCTTGTGTTTATATTAAACATAATTATGGCCATCAATATATTTTTTGTAAATGTTATATTTCATTTAAAGCCAATATCGTATTTAAACAGCCAAACATATCAATGGTGCCAATAAAGAACGATTTTAATCAAATTATCGTATAGAGCATATCCTTTATGATAGCATTTTTCATAGCATAATTCATTATTTTCAGATTATTGGGTTAAGTTCTGATTACATAGGCGAAGGTCTACAGTAATAGTGGGCCTACCATATGGATGGGGCTCGTGAGATAGTAGGTAATAGACGATACCTATCCATAGGTTAATGGCCGCATGTGAGATGGGATTGCTAACTGCTTCGATTTGATGAGTTAACATTTTGTATTTAGCGGGTGTTCATTAAAGAATGTGAAGGAGCCAATTAGCCCACTTCATCTTGTGATTTCCTCTGAAAAACACAGTTTGTTTAACGAGTTTAGGCCGAAGAAAAACTCTACGAGCTACAACAACAGAGACGTGGAAAAAATGGGTTCCCGGTCAGGAGACGGTGCATTCGCTACTGTTCAGTGATTAATGCCTATACAGATCCCAGGAAGAAAAAGAACACTTTTTTCACCTCCTTTATAATCTGATTAATGGCGTCTTTGAATTTATTAAATCACTTTCTTTGCTACGTTCCGACACTTTCCAATTACCTCAAATAATAAATGATGACGTACGTTTCCTGGTTCAAACGCAGTAATGGCATTGTTCTCTTAAATTAAATTAAAGTGTCTCCCGGGAAGGTTATTTGAGGAAATTTTCAATCTGCTAATAATAAACACATTTATAATACGTACACTTACCGTCTGTTCATAGACGGAAGCTGAATATTTAATTACATGAATTATCTCCTGTCCAAACTCTGCCTAGAAAATTGTGCTGCCTGTTGACTTTGATGGGTGTTTTTTTCAGCAGCAGTATCTTAAACTTTAATTAAATTTGTTTATTCGATCCTGTTAATTCTCGATAATGGATCCTTCAGCGAACATCTGCCCACCTTCATTATAATTCTGCCTGCACTAGATTTTATCGCCGAGAGACTTCCGGCAAACAGCAACGGAAGCTTGTTGTTGGTTGACGCATGCGCAGTGGCGCCCCGTTAAGAAGTTAAACGCGTGGCGCGTTAAAGACTGCCAATTTCTCGATGTCTAGTAATATTAATTACGCAATTACGAGAAAGAATGACCTACTGATACTAATATCTCACCTAATTTTAATATAAAATATGAGGCCATTCGAATCATCAACAGTTCTTTCATCAATACTTATTTCAAATCATTGTTGTGGCTTTAAATCATGGTAAATGAGATGAATATAAACACAAACGTAAGCTATCGTTACTTTGGTTTCTTCTTACAGGACCAGCAACTATAGATTTGGATTCAGTTTAAATTCAAGATTAGGCCTATATATGCAGGCCTGTGTATACATAGAGGAACGATATAATTGACTAATATGAGCCTACATTGCAAAAGAGCAGGCAGTTAGACTGAGCTCGAAACATAAACAAAATATAGGAGATTGCTAATAAACACTACAACAAATAATTATAGTAATAATATATATATATCGTATGCTTCGCCGAAATTATAATTTGAAAAAGAAATTATTACATGCGGACAAAAGTAATATATATCAGAACATATATTTAAGAAGATTAAATACTGTGGTAGACAATTGGTCTAATGGTGACAAAACACTTATTGGCAGTTATTCAAATATATATAAATATTGGTGTTGAAATGCGAATTAATCCATCCATTTACTACCGTCATTCTAATACTATAGGCCTAAGGATCATATCAATCAATGCAAGGACATGGATAACAATGTTGCCAAACGAACGAGCCTTGTAGCAATCGGACATTTCCATATACTACTCGCCAGGCTGCTGGAGCCCAACTGTTGGTGGTAGGCACTACTGTGCGCTCTTTACTTCTACAGACTGATACATGAGTCGGATGCTTCATACGTGAGGCACCAGTAGCCAGTAAGATTTGTTTTTATTTCGTTCATCATTCACGGGTGCATTTCCTTGCTGGACAAACTACTGTTAGCCTACTCCAATATAGCCTATTTGTGTAGAGACGGCGGGCCATGGAGACTGGGACTTAAAATTCAAGATGAAGAATTTTCATTGTGTAATATCCGGGTGTTAATTAAAGTTTATTTTATTGACACATGTTATGGACAATTGAAGTTCTGTTTTCCGACCAACCCCCCTCTACACGCTGCTTACCTCCTGCCCGAGTTGGGCGCTGCAGCTGCAATCTAGCAAGGGGAGGGCGTCCGACGGAGGAAACAGCCAAATTGTGCCATTAGGATCCGCGACAGGCGCAATTTCCTGCTATGGAGGCGACCACTCGTTGACGGGAAATAAATATGATACGCAGGGCGTCCGCATTTTCTTTTGTGTCCACTTCTCTGCTGTGGTTGCAGAGATGATAGGAGGTGACACCTGAACCTGTCCATGCCACGGAGGGACGGATATTTAATTTGGTGGCGGAGACAGTCGGGGGTAATTGGGGGTCCTACAGGCGGGACTGAACCCTCCCTCTCCTCCATACATCTCCCACCATCACGGCATCACAGCTGTACTTTCTACTACCCTCCCACCCCGACCTCAACCTTAAGTCCACTCCAGCCATCCGTTCTTCTCTTTCACGCATCTAACTGCCTGCGACATTTCTGTCTAATGAAAAGTGAACGGTACCCCACGAAGCAGAAATGATTCCCAAAAAGATTTCGGATATTGGGTTAATGTGGAAAATATCCATTCTGTCAGCAGGAGGACGTGGGAGGAAATGGCGTTGTCAGGGTATCTGGGAAACGGGGAGGAGACAGCTAGCCGGCCGCCGAGCTCCTAGATGTAGTGAGTGAATACATTGAGGGATGGTGGAAGAAAGGGGAAAGATCGTAATTATTATAGTACATTATGCATTCATCAACAAGAAGTGATTAATTACACACAATACACAAACAATAGACGCGCGCTAAAATAGTCTTCATATTTGATATAGATATGTTCTTCGTCACCTTTTCTATGCCTTAATTAAGAAGTACATGTACATGTATAGCACAATGTCAGTTGGAAATCGTGCTACTTAGGCTTAAACTATTTCAACCTAAATTCGACAACTACAAGATGCAAATAAAATTGAACTGAATTTGCATTTATTTTCTATTGATACCTGTAGAAAAAAGGGAAAATAGAAAATGCATGGCCCAATGAAGTTTCATGTGATTTACATATAATATGATTTATCATCTTTGAAGCTAGAGTAATTTGATAGCCAGTTGGAGAAGGTGTATAAAGTATGAGTACATTACTGCATATATATGAGGGTCAGAAGAGTTTTTTCACTCGTAAAATACATTGTCGGCCTCTATAATAATAAGAAATAGATCTTAGAAGCACATCTTAGAAAATACAATCAAGAAAGACATTCAAACTTTATTGGGGCAGTTGTATCAATAAAAAAAAGATTAGGAGAAACACATGTTACTGGAATAGATCTATCTGAAACGATGCAAGATTTCACCCGTATACATATACATGTTCATAATTATCATTTTGAATAATACGGCGCCAAGTGCCTTCACCGGAATTGACTAATCAAAATCATGTATAATAGTAATGATGGAGACACTACCGAGCGCCACCACACGTACGTACAACTATAGAGCGAAGGACTGCACCAAGGAATGTCGGGTGTAGAGGAGGAGGTATTGGCGCTGGTGGATGGCGGGTGGAGGCGCTGCGGGGGGGGCCCTGCCTCATGTAACTCCAGGGCCGCCCGGGCCGTAGCCAGCAGGAAGGAGCTAGCAGCAGGGCAATAGTGCGCATTCCTTGCTGCACGTTATGGTCGTATTCTTGTATTCGCTATTCTCGCAATTGTTTGTTGTATGGCACAATACTTACGTAATCTCTCTTGTTATCGGATTAACAAGTTAATAATATGTCCGTGTGTTTATTGACAGGATTTATAAACTTTTGAGCTCATTTACCTTGATTGGATTTAGTAGTTCCTTTGATATATAGGCTATAGCCTACCATTTGGAAGAATTTGAAAATACTGCAATATTCTAAATCGTTTAAATAAATTGCAGGAAAGAGGGCGGTGTCAAAGTTGATATACATATTTCCCACCGTTCAAATTCAAGCAGAGTGCACTGCGTGCATTTGGCGTTTGTTTGTTTGTAAATATCGGTGGCGTCGCAGATATAGTGATCCTATAAGGATCATATGGACAGGTACAATGGACGTTTGTTGTATAGCCCCTCAACAGGTTCTTTCATGTATATTTCACTCAAAGCTTGTCTGAAAGGCTCCATATCTCGACTTTCAGATCATGTGTGTGCACATTATCGCCTGCTGGAAAAGGAGACGTATATTCTTGCCTTTTTATTGACTTGCGCTGAAATCCGATCTGCATTTTGGAAGAATATATCGCACTCGATGGCACCATCGGCCCCCATACGGGTTTTTTGTACGTTTCATGGGGAAGAAATGAAGGGAAATTCTTGTTTTCAATGTGTGCTATGTGATCAGTTGTGTGCGCAGGCTTGGGCATACACCCATCTGCAGTCATGGGGCTATTATGGACGGTCATGTTTATTTCGCTATCGTTTAAAGGGGGGAAAGAGTCCAAGTCGGTGTGCACCTTACAAAGATACTGCAGCCTCACATGGGCCGAGGTAACAGGAGCCTAAAACTGTCCTTTGTCAACCTACAATAAGACCATCCGCACAAAACTGGCGCCAAATATTGATGGAGGCTCACATGCGACGGGACTGTGACAATATCAAACCGGTGATATTAACCCTGGCTATTGTTGGACAGGAGGGGCTGAATCCCAAGTCTACCCTGCACCCACTCTCAAGGGCCTCTTCTGCTAACACTCCATGAAGGATTCACGCTGTTTTATGAAAGATTTGCCCCAATGGCTTGGCAAAAGCTCCGATGTTTGTTTATTTTCCGAAACCATTAGAGGCAGTATAACGGTGGGGTCAAGTAGTTGAGGGTTTGACTTAAGGTGACATGTGTGGTGAGAGTGTTAGGGGCACTAATGTTGGGTCTGGCATCTTACATTAACATATGGACAGTTTTGTTGGCATTTTGACCAGTTCAGGGTTACGAAATGCACAGGGGTTGCAATGACTCTCAGCATTGTTTCATTACTGGGCCCATTACTTAACGCCCTTATGCATTGGGGTCTTTTCAATGACCGCAGCCGCATGTGGGCGGGGCTGGACCATGTTTTCTAACCTTTTTACAACATATAGAATATGCTTTAATCGTCAACAAAAAATGCAAGTATTGTTGCTTTTATTTAAATCACTTAAATTGGTCGTTGAACATTCTACCTGGTGGAAGTGTCCGCCTTTAAAACCTCTTTGCTCTCTCCTTGACGCATGGTGCCAAGGAGAGAGTAGCCAATTGCCATGTCACTCCATTGCCATGAGAGCAGCGCTCCTCAATAACGTTTCTGATTTGCTGCGGCTCAAATTAGCACAACCATGCAATATTGATAGAAACATCTCTTCTATTGCATGCCGTTCTACTTCATACGTGGAAAAGAAACTTTCACGTTGACGTTCATTTAACATAATTGAAGTGGTCCTGTCGCATTTTCATTGACTATGTACTGCACCTCCAACCAATCACAGGCAGGTCGTCGACCAACCCGTATGAGGAGTTCTAAAAGGACTAAACATACTCTGAGATAGTGTGCATTCTAACGGAAAGCGGGCATATGTTCAATAAGAGACGACCGCATGGACTCGAAGGGTGGAGAGGGCGCATTGGTGGAAATAAATAGTGTTTTACATTCCCCCGTTTTCAAACGATATAAACTCTCTATTTATACAATGGTTGTGATATCTATTCAACATTTACGATTAAGGGATTCCCCTCACATAAGACAACCATAAAAGATCATTTGAGGTATAAATCATTTTTGACATTATTAGTTTCACCTGTCAAATAGAATTCATGTCCGAGTAGATGTTGTCCACCCCCTCACAGTATCACAATTCGTGTATGGCTTTTTTTGACGTACCTGACCCAAATCTACACTCGATGAATACACCTCAATGGAAGTATGAATTATCGTTGCCGTCAAGCCACCCAACTGAACATGCATTATACCATTAACTCGTGTTGAAGATAACACAGGAAAATTACACATAAGTGTTGTGAGCAGAGGTTAAGAAAAGCCAAGGGAGAGGAGATAGGCGCGACACCGCGTGGTACAAAAGCTAACTGTGGATGATGGCTGACCCTTCATGTCACGTCAGTCTCCTCACAATACAGATGTCTCGGCAGATACAGCAAAAGTTACATAAATACAATGCCTTTTTATTGTTGGCGAACAACACGTTGTTATTATCGGTCTACCAAAGCTATTGTCAGTGTCAAACCGGGTAAAGCCCAGACGAAAACAAGTGTAATTGATAATAGGTCGTTGTTGAGATGGAAATTAAGATAAGCTGGCATCTTTAAGCAGGAACCGGAGAAGGATACATTGACAGGTTCAATTGATGCAGTCCTATAATGCTGGTGCCTGAGGGTGCATCGCCAGTAGCTTATCTACTTATGGTTTTTTCTTACTGGCGTTGTTAAAGGTGGGTGCAAAAGTATTCGATATTTATGTCGAGAATCCTTTGGTATTACATTTCAAGCAGTTGTTCATTCTTTGGGACCCGGTCCTGTAAAACTTTGATAAGATTGGAAAAACCTAAAGGACTACATCGTTTTACAAATTTATTGACAAGTAATCATCCCCATTTCCTCTTTTTATGTTGGATTTCCTTGGATCTATTGTTCATGGAAGATCATTTGATATGTTAACTAGGCAGGCGATTTATGTTATGCCTGCCTATAGGATATAAATTGTGTTGTGTATTCATAGGCATTATGAAGAAGGTATTTTGGAACTTTGTGGAAATTAGGTCCAAGGGTGTATTTCGCCTATACTTGCGTTGAGGAAGCCTATCAATCCCACCTCGCCCTCCTTTTAGGCCAAATACCTCGAGGTTATAAAGTTTGATAGTTCTGGAATACCATACAGGAGCTCAAATATCAGGATCCCTAATCGTAAGAATGCATGGTTGGTATATTGATCATAAAGTCGTATCACACGTAGCATTTGTCAATTGTTGGAGTTACGTGTGGTATCGAATTCCTACCAATTGGAGGTAAATACTCCAAGTATCCCTCAATATCCAATGGAGCATTGATCATCTATTTTAGCGCTAAAATGACAATACATCCGGAAAGAGGCCTGGTACAAGTAACTGTATATTGGAAGATAAATAGTCTCTCGTTATTTCAAAAAGGCGAATCACAGACAGGCGTTGATGCTAAGGTGAGCCGGTTCCACCCATGAACAATAAACCACCATCTGTTTTGACGGCATCCATTATTAGGCTTTTTAACCGGAGAGTTAGCCTTAACTGTACCCCGAAGCCAGGGGTCTTGGATATCGACCAGTTAGCATCACTTGTTTCCCTCTTTTCATAGCAAGAACTGCTATTTACGCTTTTCACCTCATGTCAATAGCCCGAGGCCCTCAGATCACATACTAATGCCACTTCTACAAACTGCAACGTCAAACCCTCCCAGTGATTTATTACTGCAATTATGAGAGGTTTCTACCTCGTACGGCAAACACTGATTTTAACCTGCCACCCACGAGTAGACAAATCATTCGAGATTACTGCATCAACATGTATCCACCTATTGGCTACACAGGATGATTTTGCATGAACATTGTATTGAAACATACCACACCTGCTATACCGAAAGGACCGTCTCGTTTTTGTGTCACAATCAGCTGGATTTAACCATTGGTCGCTAATACAATAGGATTATGACACGCCTCAACCACGTTTCTCATTAAAATCTTGACGCGCATGAATAATACTTTGTATGAGGAAAGAGACATATGGAGTGTATACAAAACACTCGGTTACGTGTCATTTTTTAAAAGGTTTAATAGCAACATATTTAAATTATACTTCAACGATAACTATTGCGACACAAGTACAGCAATAATATTTTATGCACAAGTTTCAATGATAAAATATAATATCAAATGCTTCGTCTAAGCAGCATTCACATTAGAACTTTTTTACTTTCTTAAGAAAGAATTAATCTTAATGACCTAGCCAAGCATAATATTTAAAAACTGAAAAGCTAAATTCTAATTCCAAGGTGGTAATTTAGATTTACATACACGGATTGAAGGTACATAATGAAAACCCTGGCAGTGTAGAGCACGGTTCATTGTATATCATCACATTAGAGTCGCCACTAAAAAGGGGCAATTTTTAAATCAAGAAAAAAGCCAGTGAATGTGTCATATAACACTGAACCATTCCCTGAGAGTCCTTTCATTCGACGCCAGTGCCTTTATTCGTGTGTTGTCTGCATCCTCCTTCCTCCATCGTGTGAGAGTCAATGACGTTTTAAACGCTTTTCAGGAAATTCAAGTGCAATTTGTACTGGTATGTGAGACGTCAAAAGCCCTAGCATTTAATGTTTTATCTACTGTTAGACGACCAGGCGGGCACAATGAAGTGAGCGTTCTTATTTGACCAGCACTCAGGGAGCTACTTCAAACTAATATTTAACCACTCTCCTTTCATCATGGCTATGTATGTGCGGAAAGCACATGGATGAAGATCATGCTGGCCATATTTGAATTGGGGCTCATGAAGTAGTGCTCATGTCCCACACATTCTGCCATCAAAAAGGCCTTTTTCTTTCTAATAACTAGTACATTAAATAGGTGTTTATTATTTAATAATGTAACATTGAAAGAATGGTATCACAAATATTAGAATGTATCGTTATTTTTACCACAAGAACTAGGTCCTGGTTATATATATAATTCAAACCCTTATAAGTGTGTGATTTAAGTATCATGAATGAACTCTGGGCAATCCAACAAATCCAAAGCACACGACAAGATTAAGCTGGTAGGATGGTGGACCTCTCAGAGTCCCGCTAAGTAAATTAGCCCTATAGATGCGAGGGTGTGTAGGAAGAAACCGATCTATTGTTGGGGTTTTCGGAAGCAAGGCAACGTCTTTGTCACCATCAGGAAAAATACACAAGTTTGAGCTGATAAACTGACACAAGGCGCCTCCAGACTCCAGTTTGGCTACCTACATTTGCTGTATATGACGACACTCTTATTTAGAGACATCATTCGCATAAAGGTTGTAAGCCATGACTTAACAGGGGTGGGACAATGGTTTATCATCTGGTATGTGAGGTGTGTATTTTTCTTAAATACAAGGGAGGAAATATGAAGGAAATAAATCTAATCTAGTTCTTTCAAATGGTTGAAGCCATACACATGCGCCCTTAGATTATAACTTTGGAGCGGGTAATATGGAATTCCTAACACGTGGGTCCTCCACTAGGTTGCCAACAGAAGGGAACGTCATTATGAATGTCCTAGCGAACATGGTAGATGCGATCCACCTTGCGAATGGAGATTTCATTCACTCACGTTTGCCTCTTCCTACACTTGTGCAACCAGGTGCGAATGGTAGCGAACAGTTGCGAATGTCATGGTCGTTTGCTACCTAACATCGAAACTTTGGGATTTTTATTGTAACATATGCGAACAAGGTCCACTAATGTGA
Organism: Sthenelais limicola; assembly: GCA_942159475.1. Lineage (NCBI taxonomy): Eukaryota > Metazoa > Annelida > Polychaeta > Phyllodocida > Sigalionidae > Sthenelais > Sthenelais limicola. The sequence goes on along the minus strand of OW804100.1, from coordinate 9,959,821 downwards.
ACCTATAAGCGACTGTGTTAGGGATTGGGCCTAGTTTCTTTTGCATGGTACCATTTGCTAATAAGGGTCCTCCATGCACTATAGGTTGTGATCAGAAGACAACGTTATTATGAACGTCGTAGCGAATGTGGCACATGCAATATCTACCTTGTTAATAGTGATTTTATTCATTCATGTTTGCCCCTGCTTTCTACACATGCAAACGTCATGGTCATTCACTATCTAAAATAAACACTTTTGCATTTTTGTTGTGAATGCAGGCAGGTTGTGAATGGGGTAGAGAATGTGTCTGCAACCAGTTCACTACCACCTCCTGCACTAATGTGAATGTATAAGCAATTGTATTGGCGATTGAACCTGGTTTCATTTGCATGGTAACGTTCGCAACCTTAGGAAGGATGCCCTATCAGTTAACAACCTGTAGTGGAGGAGGAGCGGCCAGTGAACAACCTGTAGTGGAGCCCCACCAGTTAACAACCTGTAGTGGAGGAGGAGCCCCACCAGTTAACAACCTGTAGTGGAGCCCCACCAGTTAACAACCTGTAGTGGAGGAGGAGCCCCACCAGTTAACAACCTGTAGTGGAGCCCCACCAGTTAACAACCTGTAGTGGAGGAGGAGCCCCACCAGTTAACAACCTGTAGTGGAGGAGGAGCCCCACCAGTTAACAACCTGTAGTGGAGGAGGAGCGGCCAGTGAACAACCTGTAGTGGAGCCCCACCAGTTAACAACCTGTAGTGGAGGAGGAGCCCCACCAGTTAACAACCTGTAGTGGAGGAGGAGCCCCACCAGTTAACAACCTGTAGTGGAGGAGGAGCCCCACCAGTTAACAACCTGTAGTGGAGGAGGAGCCCCACCAGTTAACAACCTGTAGTGGAGGAGGAGCCCCACCAGTTAACAACCTGTAGTGGAGGAGGAGCCCCACCAGTTAACAACCTGTAGTGGAGGAGGAGCCCCACCAGTTAACAACCTGTAGTGGAGCCCCACCAGTTAACAACCTGTAGTGGAGGAGGAGCCCCACCAGTTAACAACCTGTAGTGGAGCCCCACCAGTTAACAACCTGTAGTGGAGGTGGAGCCCCACCAGTTAACAACCTGTAGTGGAGGAGGAGCCCCACCAGTTAACAACCTGTAGTGGAGGAGGAGCCCCACCAGTTAACAACCTGTAGTGGAGCCCCACCAGTTAACAACCTGTAGTGGAGGTGGAGCCCCACCAGTTAACAACCTGTAGTGGAGGAGGAGCCCCACCAGTTAACAACCTGTAGTGGAGGTGGAGCCCCACCAGTTAACAACCTGTAGTGGAGGAGGAGCCCCACCAGTTAACAACCTGTAGTGGAGGAGGAGCCCCACCAGTTAACAACCTGTAGTGGAGGTGGAGCCCCACCAGTTAACAACCTGTAGTGGAGGAGGAGCCCCACCAGTTAACAACCTGTAGTGGAGGAGGAGCCCCACCAGTTAACAACCTGTAGTGGAGGAGGAGCCCCACCAGTTAACAACCTGTAGTGGAGGAGGAGCCCAACCTGTAGTGGAGGTGGAGCCCCACCAGTTAACAACCTGTAGTGGAGGAGGAGCCCAACCTGTAGTGGAGGAGGAGCCCCACCAGTTAACAACCTGTAGTGGAGGAGGAGCCCCACCAGTTAACAACCTGTAGTGGAGGAGGAGCCCCACCAGTTAACAACCTGTAGTGGAGGTGGAGCCCCACCAGTTAACAACCTGTAGTGGAGGTGGAGCCCTATCAGTTAACAACCTGTAGTGGAGGTGGAGCCCTATCAGTTAACAACCTGTACACTGTACTCGTTACGCAAGTAAAACTATGGCGCAGCACTGGCAGCACATGTTTCAAATGCGTAATTCACCCCGCCGTAAATCTACATTTGTCCCGTAAAGCATGCTGCCGTAATTCGTGAAGTGTAATTCATGGTAGCGTAGCTCAGATCCCGCTACAAGAGTATGAAAAAAAAGCTGTAAGGCCAGAGCTAGATTCGAGCCCTCAATGACTGTTCTGTGGGCCAGTGTGCTAACCACTACACTACGGCCTGGCTGTGTGTGAGAGAGAGAAACAGAGACAGGAAAAGAAAGAGAGTGAGGTGCAATTTTCCGATATTTCCAATCATCTTGTAATGGCATGGGTAATTATTTTAAATGTGTTTTGGCAACATACAATTGAGATACCTTGTTTATTACCTTGAATAAGGACCCAACTTATGTATACATGTTTAAAGTTAAATATGTTTATTTGCTGACATATTGATATAATAGGGTGTGCCCCTATAAATATATACTTCTATTATATTGCATATAGTTATGGTGTACATGTAGTTTACCTGACACTGCTATTTCGTTCATCAATGCTACAATGAAATGTGTATTCATTTCCACACCTTCATGCTTTGTTATAGCTAGTGATATATATAGCCATAGGTTAAGACAAAAGCTACACAAGCTTTCCCACATGGGCGCTAATCTACGGCGCTGCACTGTATATCTACCCAAAGTGAGGGGGGAACAAAGCCAAGGCCAATTACACTTATTTTGAAGGTGACCCGCCATAGTTCTACGCTTTTTCAGGACAGTGTAGTGGAGGTGGAGCTCCACCAGCCATCTGTAGTGGAGGATATATAGTATATAGGCTACAGCATTGGCGCTCATACCACATACATGTAATGGCATTTTAATTATAATAACCCCAAAATAGTGATTTTTGTTCCAGCATTGGGGGCACTACTTTTTGTCAGCATATTTCAATTGCTAATACCCTATATTATGCCAAAAGTTCTCCATGTAATTCCTGCCAATTTTTGAGGAATTTGGCATTGATTCTGGCAGGGCAAAGCCTATGGAACCAATGGCCTGGCTTCATTTTTAATCCGAATATCATGCTATTTGGAGAACCTTGCAATTCTGGTCATACCAATGTTTTTTGATTGATTCTTAAAGCCGAAACACAATATAGGAATCCAAAGATATTTTTTTTCAAATAGCAGAAACATTATAGTCATAGGAGTACTTGTGCAGCATATTTTAGTGATTGTTATCATTATTTACCGACAAAACCATGAGAAAAGAAGTCACATCCCCTCTTACAAGGAGGCAGACATATTGGTGAGCAACAGCGCCACTGGTGGGGATTTACAATTATTGATGACATCACTGACCCACTCTATCTGATTGGTTACCCTGCTCGGGACATGTAAACAAACATTGGTCTTAGTACAAAAGGTTAATTTCAAGCATTGATATATACATGAAAATAGAATATATATACAGTGAGAAGTATATACAGTATAAATAGATTATAAGTACACCCTCCCTGACCAAAGGGAGCCCTGATTTTAGTCAGCAAATCTCCCCCTGCTACTCTGAAACTGAATGCTATCATGTACGGCAAGCTATCACCGACCCCTACCCATATAATATACGGGTAGAGCGATTTCTACGAAAAGAGGTAGAAATCCATATAAGGAAAAGAGGGGTTTCTTTGTCTCACATGTTCTCGGAATTTGTTGTTTTACAAACCATCGTATTCATCTGTAGAGTTCTGTCTACCCTCTCTGGAGGATTATATGTGGTTTGTGAAGGTATCTGAGGTGAAAATGTGATTTTTAAGCCTTTTTTAAATTGCGATCTCTACACTCTATTTATAGCCTGGGAAAGCCCCTGTGACATACTATGTCATTTCCCACATCCTACGTCCAGGGAGACCTAACTACATGCAGAGGAGTGGGAGAGTAAAGAAGAGGGTGTAGGAATAGGAGAGGGGGAGGGGAGGGAAAGAAGAGGGGGGGGGGGAGAGAGGAGGGAGAGGATGTAGGAGAGGGGAGGGAGAGAAAGCGGGGAGTGAATCTGCCAATTTCCATTTTGTAACCACTGAGGAATTTGAGTTCTCTACGTTGGAAAAAAAAAGTAAAAATTAATCAATACAAAAATTATTTACTAGATTTGATATCAATTGATATCGATTGATATCAATTGATAGGAAATAATGTGCCCTAAAATAGTTTTTTTTTACCTAAGATGTCAGTGCATTATTTTCGAGTTATTTGCAAAAGACCTAATAAAGGTCAAGGTCAAAGGTGATTTTGAGATCTTTTGCAAATAACTCGGGAAAATAATGCACTGACATCTTAGGTAAAAAAAATATTTTAGGGCACATTATTTCCTATCGATTGATACCTGTCACTTAATTCTAGAGCCAGTAAATATTCTGAAATTGATTAAATTATTTTTTTTAAAAACGTCAATAAAAAATAATTCTCAAAGGTTACAGAGTGGTACTGGGCAGATTCGGAATTAGGAGAATCTGCAATCCATAAAAAAATTAGTATGACCCAAAATTCAAGGTTCATCATATAAATGATATTATTAAATTTACTATTAAAAATGAATCCAGGCTTTTGTCCCCATATAGGTTTTGCAATACCGATTTCCTCAAAAACTGGCTGGAATTACATGGAGAACTTTTGGTATATACCGTAATAATATATAGTATTAGCAATTGGAAACTGCTGTCAAAAGTATTGCGCCCCCCCCCCCCCCCCCCCACCATGCCCGAACGAAAATCATTTTCTAGCCATATTTTGAGGCTCAGCTGATGGCCTATAAGAGTTTAGTATTTTTTCTATAATGTATCCTCAAAGTCGGGAATTATGGACATCGAAACCAATTGGACTTTTCTAGGCGACCTGACCCATATATGGCTGATGGCAGTCCGGCGAGGTCTAAGTAACCACGGACAACATAGGCTATAGTTGGGTGTTGTATGTAGACCAACGCTGATGCCGTGAGTAGTATACGGAGATGGTGCCCTGTGCCTGGCGGTATAGATCTAGGATTGGAGCCTGTCCAAAGCCAAATCGCAACTCCGTCATTGAACATTAAACTCCAAACTTTTCGTTTCTTTCTTATTTCAATGCACTGAGTCAGTGTTATTACTTTAACGCCCCAATTCCCCCTGATTCCGACGTCTTGCTTCCCCCTGGTGGTCAGTCCTATATATTTTGCACTTAAAGCTTGACTCCACTGAATTTCCCCCTGCGGTAGTTGCGGTTTCATTTTTATCAATCCCAATACAATAACAAATAGGGACATCGGTTCTTTATAACAATTGATATATGACATTAATTATCAAACCAAATATAAGTTGCAATAAGCTCGCGGTGGAGGCCTGCCTTATGGCTGAGTGAGTGGGAATACATCTTTCACGTGATCGCCCACCCTCATGACACATCACTCATTAGTAGAGCAGCAACGGGCTCTAAAACACCCTATTTTACGCGTTAGATCGTATGAAATAACAATCAGACATACCAATTTGAAGCTATAAGACCATCACAGATTAAGATTTAAAATTGAAAGTTTGCGATGTGGTGGGGCATTGAAGACATCTCTCACTCTACAGGAGGTAACGTTGGTAGTCAATATTTTTTCACGTAAACATGTTGAGGGTGTTCTGTAGGCGGAGGGGAGTGGCGAGAATATGCTTTTTCAAATGATGAAAGTGCGTCTACAGATAATTAACTGAATAAATGTTAGAAGTTGTCATATACTCAAGTAATGTCTATTTAACCGCCATGCATGTGTGCACTACGTACATCTCACTTTCTCAGCATACAGTAGAACCAATAACATGTCATACTATGGAAAGCCATTTATGTACATATCGCCAATTCGTAAAAATGGACTAGCAGAAATCCTGTTCGACCTTATACAGTTCCTGTTCAGCAGTACACAGCACCAGGGTAGTAGCCCACTGCGGCCGGACAGGGTTCTTCCATGCTGACCAGCAACAGGCCTCTTGCCTGACATATAGGCTAGGAGCCTGGTCTGCAATCTTCATTCCTGAATAGACTTTGTTAAAAATTACCTGTCATCAATTAAAGGTATACAATTTAGGAATGCCAGCGATTATTATTATTAATACAAAATTATAAATTCATAATATCATTGCTATCCACCAAAACCCACAGCACCCTCTCTATAATATTGGTATGGATGAGGCGGAATAGCGCGGAATGGTGCAGTATAGAGCCTGAGCATCTTCCTACACTCAGAATAGGCATTGGAGATACCTGCGTAATAGAAACGTTCTTTCCTGATTACCGCGGAGTAGCGCGCCATAAAGTGCGTAGTAGAAATGTTTGGAGTAGGATTATGCGGAATGGAAATATATGGAATAGGGCCAAACTCTCCTGACAAGCAGTAAGGACAGTTACAATCATTGATAATCGTTGCAATCATATAAGTGTGCAATAAATTATGTCGATCTTGATGCAACACGGATTTCTTGGACATTGGACATATTGTATATATATTATATATGCATATTTCGAAATTACAATTAATAAACAAGTATACTAAAAAGGTATTTTAGGCTTTGTTACATTCATACACCATGCTATATATCGTGCATAAGAACTAATGACCCTGATGGTGGGGCTAAAGAACAGACGTTGAGAACCAATAATTGACGGTGCCATGTGCTCCATATTTTAAAATGGCATCTCCGAGGGTGGAGTTAAAGTGCGGGAGTCATTAAATTTATGGGCATTACCATGATACTTGATCTACGATCCTCATTGTAGGGAGCATGTTATTTGACTCCAGCCACTAGATAATGGACATTGGATCTGTAAGAGCCAGAAATTAACATCTGAGATGGTAGAAATGTCAATTTAAGTGTCTTCAAAGATCCAACCCGGCCATTATAACAGCTCCACCCTCACACGGTTACCTCCAAACACCATATGTGATGGGTGACAGAAAAATGAGTAACAAGTTGCAAAAAACGATTTTGATATATCATCATAATATATTTGAAAAGATTTGAAACAAATGCATTTTCTGGAAAATAGGGTCGTACTATCAGCTACCCTTATTTATAGATATTTTTACTGTAAGAACCTGAATGGTGTCACCCATATATAATAAGTTAATGCTTGTGGTATAATAGGAATATTAAGGTCAAATCTAAGATGCCCTTAGGAGACAATAAAGGTTTGAAGGTAAGTTGATAAGGTGATTTGATTAACAGGAAGAGGCAGCCAATGTCAGCCAATGGGATTATATCTACCTATAACATTAATGCAATTTATTTCAAAAGAAAGGAAATTAAAAAGGCAATCCCATTAGTGTAGTTGGTAGCGACTTCCGGAGAAATGATGACTGGCTGGATAGTGGAATAGAGATTGTCGGAGATCTGTTGAATAAGGGAAAAAATCATGTCTACTGAAGAGTTAAACAGAAAGTTTGGAATTTATTGTGATGTAAGTGATAGACTAAAACTGGTGTCTGCTATTCCTAGAACCTGGCTTCACAGGTTGGTAACAGAGAGCTTTGTCGCGCCGAAAAATAAAAATATAATGTTCAAAATAAATGAAAATCATTTGATGTGAAAGAGTTTAAGACCAAAAATGTGTATAGAGAACTAGCTAAGTCAACTAGACCTGATTATGAAAAGCTAGATGGTTGGAATGATATTATAAGAGAGGAGGAGTTCGTGGGAACGAAGGAAATAATTATGGGAAAAAAAATTTGTAATTCCATATGAATGCAGTAAGATTGCCAAATGGCAAGCGTTACAATATAGGATTTTTCACAGAACGATAGGCTACAATAGTTATTTGACTCAAATTAGATTCCAAAAATCGAAGAAATGTAATTTCTGTGAGGAGAACAACACTATAGACCATTTCTTTATATTATGCAACCTTCCAAATGTAATATGGCAAAGAATGGAAGAGTGGGTCAGAAGAAGCGAAATACTTTCTGGATTTGATGTAAATGATTTTAATTGTACTACGATTTTGTTAGGGTACAGTGGGAAGAGCCCACAAAAACATTTCATGAATTGGATTATTGCAGCAGCCAAATACTATATATATCGTCAGAGGATATTCCATAAAAACGAGGTGGTACTTAGTGCATTTTTAAATGAAGCCAGTCTGAACTTGAGAATGTTAGAGTATAACAACACTGTACAAGGTATGGAGAAAAAGAAAATAATTTCCTGGCGTAAAATGATAGAAGAGGTCAGGTGTTTGTCATCTATATAAGGGCGAAAACCCCATATTTGTTAATAGCTGCTAGGCGGCTGCTCATTGTTAAGAGTAGAGCACTTGTGTTACTTATCCACCTTGTGTGAAGAGAGAGAAATTATAGAAAAAACAAAAAAACTATAAAAAATAAGGGGCACGGCATACTTGTTGTCTTAGTAATGTAAGAGCCACGATGGCAGGATATGAAGAAAAAAAGGGGCCAGAAAAATGAAAATAGGTAAAGAGTTTATTGATATTTTAAATCTGTAACTCCACACACATTTATATCTATATTATTTTATTCTCCCTTTTCTCTTTACTTCCTCTTCCATCTCCTTTCTCTTTCTGTCTCTCAACCCCTTTGTCAATTGCAATCTCCTTGTCTGTCTGTCGCCCTCTTTTTTACACTCACTCTCCCACTATTAACTGATTAGTTGATGCTCAATCACCGATAGATTCTATGATATAGTGATTCAGGTGGTCGCTTGTGAATCGCAACATTGTCAGTTCAAACCCAAGCAAGGAAAAGTTTTTCTTTGGAGTCAACACTGGTGCCACTCGGGCAGCTGTTACCATGTTACAAATTACGAATTAGGACGGTTAGAAGGAGAATTTCCAATAAAATATTATAGAAATATGAGGTCGGGCTGAGCATGTAGCATTAATTAGGATTGTGGACAAGACATATTTCAATGATTTTCTGTAAATTAGGCAAACAAAACATGTACTAAATGCTACCAAAATCCACCCTGAGCGGTCTTTCTTGCATTAAACGCAATTTCAGTGTTAAAAAATGTGTGATAAAAAATGATTTTTGTCACCTTTGTCTCCCCCGACCTGACCCTGATACTTTTCTTAGTTTTTTTTTATATAAATCCTTGTATTAATAAAACTCTGCCTTTAGGGCTTTTACAATGCTTAACATATGAAGCAATAAATCAGTTTCAGCAAATGGAAAATATCAATATTTGTATGTAGCATAACAGTTGGATAACCTTTGATTAAACGTTTCATATTCACTGCACTGGATAGTATATATTTGGATATAGTAGGTGGTTGTTTCTTTTAATTAAATCAATGATTGGTTTGTGACTATTGCATTTACCCACCGATTGTGAAGACTAAAAGTTCTAATTATATATGGGTTTATGCTATGATAGAGGCTCTACCCACCAAACTACTACTGCGTTAATGTTGCTGAAATGTCATTAAATTCCTAAATTCCTAAAATGTAACTGATTGGAAGAATAGGAAGAGTGCGGGTTGGAGGCTATCCCGCAGCTGAACAGGAAATAAAATCCCCAGTCTACACGCTTTTACTATGGCTATTCTTACTTCATTATTGCTGATCAGCATGCTAATCTTCCCATTTTAGATTAACGGGGATATGTACATAAATATCCCCAGCGCTGTGTACTGCTGAACAGGAACTATATACATATATAATATATAACAATTTTTATTCAATAACATATACATTTCTGTTATAATGAAATACTGAAAAGGAATGGTCCCACTCAATGTACTGTCTACGCTGAGATCTTCCTGGTATTCCTTTTAAATATTATATGAGAAAGACATAATATAATGACAGTGTTGATGCATATTCAATATCAGTGAGTAGGCAAAGTTTAAATTTACATTTACTTAAATTCCGAAAGATATATTCTTCGTTAACTATTTTTTTTAATACAGTCATGCATAGATTATTATTATGGAATTTTTAAGGAGTTTTTTTTAAGGAGTTTTAAAGAAAAGTCTTCCCACAACCTACCCTTGGATGACAACCCATCGATATCTTGATCTTTTGTAAGGTATTACACACCATATTTATCAGTTCCAGTACAGTCCGGACTTCTTATAGGTTTAAAATCACTACTATAATGACTCATAAAATATATTTGTTACATACTCAACTCTTTCCCTTTCGTTATCAGGGCTCTGAAAAGCGCCTGGGTAACAGAATATGCGTGTGACAGTCCACATATTATTCTTATCTCATTGTGGATTTACTTAGATATGGGTCAAATTCCATTGGGTACTCTTGTTTAAGATATTTATGAAATTCTTTGTACGTTTTTAGCAACTGGGTTATTTTTTAGTTTGTTCCACAGTATTGTCATGATGTAAAGGTATGATTTTCTATACATTTCATTTATTGGGTGTGGCATTAGGCTATGCATGGCACATCAGTTTGCTTAAAAAAAATCCTTATCAGGAAATGCGCAGGTTGAACAGGTGCAGGCTGGGGTATCTGAAATGTGAAAGATTGCTCAACAGGAAACCTTTTGCGGAATGGCGCCCAATCCGGGGAAGAATAGGAGAATCATTATGCTGTTCAGGAATTGGTCATGGCTGAGCAGGAATTATGAAACTGGAAGACAAGTAAATTCCTAAAATGTGAGTTTTTGGAAGAATAGAAAGAGTGCGAGTTGGGGGCTATCCCGCAGCTGAACAGGAAATAAAATTCACAGTCCGCACGCTTTTCCTATGGCTATTCTTACTTCTGTATTCCTGATCAGCATGCTAATCTTCCCGTTTTAGAGTTATGGGGATATGTACATAAATGGCTTTCCATATAATACACTTCAGCGACTAGAGCTCGGGTAGTTCTCACCATCATATATACGCAATACAAGATGATTTTAATTTTCGAGTCAAGATGATATGTAATAAGAACCTCTCGGCGTGTGAAGCAAACTTATGTCAACCTCATGCAGGGAATTAATCAACTAAATATTAAATACTGTGCCGGGCCTTTCAATGTATGCTACAGGGAGTAATTACTCAAGTAGCAAATGGAGGTGTCAACCACATATCGTATTTCATTGACGTGATAAGTATCAACAATTACAGAATAAAAAATGGTAATCATGACTTATGGTACAGCGAGAGGTTGGAAGGGATACGTGTGTAAATGGTTATGGGGAGAGATGACATGTGATGACATGAGGGTTGAAATGTAAATGTACTATAAGACGAGAGGTAGCCGGGTATAGATTCGCTAGTTTCAAAGCAATGCATCAGGAAATGAAATTACTGCGTATTTGGTCAGAAGAAATTCCAAGTTTTATGTTCAGATTTCATATGAATCACGGTTCTTTAATTTTCACTTTGTGAGCGGGTCAGTGGAAAGTGTACAGGCCATGCAATTGATTCCAACAAAATTCAAGACTTATGCGATTATTTTCCAAGCCCGTCGACCATATAATGACAGTGTTGATGCATATTCAATATCAGTGAGTAGGGAAAACTGCTGTCCATTGTGCAGGCCTTGAAGTCAGTAATGGTCTAGGGGCCAACAAGACTGGGACCATCGTAATGTATCATGACGTGCACAACACTTCCCCCGACTGTGGCTTTAATTCCTTCCCAAACTTAGCAAGTCGACTTAATGTCAATCTGAGGTTAAAAGATACAACCTGGTAAACATGATTCATTCCCTGAGAGAATAACGAGGAGAGCGAAGGGTGGCCCAGCCGCCCACCACGGGATCCAAGACCAGTGGGCTCACAATAAGGGCACTGACACATTTCATGTCTAACTCTTGAGGGTATACCCTCCGAGCATGAAACCGAGGCCCGCTTCTGCCCCCCCCCCCCCCCCAATTGAAGTTACATGTCATGAACGGAGGACTCCTTTATGTTACATCCATTATAACACGTCTTCATTGATTAAACTGTTGGCAATTCACATGCATATGAGGATTTTCGTCCAAAGAATTTTCAAGGCCCATTTTAGTGATTTTTCAGATCCCTAATTATGAGACAGGACAATAATGTATTTAACAATTATATTCACATTTTATATCAATCAGTTTTTAACTTTTACTTTAGGACTCAGTCTATAGGCACTATTTTTTTGGTTTGTATTATTCACTTTCAGGCCACATTTAAACAGTTCATTAAAAAAAGACGCTTGTTCACAATGTGAACGTACTCTAGCGCTAATATATTTAAACATCTTTTAAATGGGTCCTTGTGAAATCCCATTGATTTCAATTTGTTAATTTTTATTCCCGAGATTAATTATAGTTTGCCTTCGCCAAGCATCGACTGTGTTTCGTCAAGCTGCAATTTAGAACTTATTCTTTTTTAAGGTATGTTTTAATACCAGTAAATCCGAGTCTTTAAAGTTTAAGATAGCGTGCGGTGGCTTCTCGTTTTGGACTCGACACAGCAACAAATGGGAAAACTGCTGCGAATTTAAAGAAAACCATGTAGAAATGAATTAAAGAAAACCAGGTAGAAATGAAAAGTTTTATTATATAACAGGCATACACATGTAATCTGAAGTTTTAGTGATAGAAACATTTTCATTCATGCCGATTACCCACCCTTTGTAGGAATATAACTGATTGAGCCAATTGAAGACCCCACAAGGGGATATTGTATACCCAGTATAGAGAAGAGCAATACAATACAAAACAAATTGGACTTTATATTAGAAACAATTTCGCAGCAAAAGAAAGCTTCTAAAGTTATCATGATATGTTGGCAGTGGTTTCTCTGAATACATTGAACAATAACATAGATATCGGACAGTATCAAGTGAACACTCAGTGATAAGGAAATATAAAACTTAAATCCGAATTCTGCGATTACATACAAAATAGTCTTCAATGCTTTACGATGCTGCCTCTGTACATACACTAGTGACCACAGACATGGATGCAGCCGATATGACTGGATACAGGTATACTAGGAGACTAATTGTAATAACATACATTGTTAGTGTTCATTGATGAATTGGTTTGAGATAAATCTAGAAATTACAATAACGTGACACTGAACAAGTCAGCACATGTACTTGATAAACCAATCGCCATATGTCTGTCATGTCATGTCATTCGCACCTCAAATCAATTCGCTAAGCCGTCGATGGAAGTATCAAGAGTGATATGACACAACACAACTGGAGGGCGTTCAAAAATCAAGTTCATCGCCTAGGAGTTTGAATTAAATTATTGTGCAAGTTTTATAGAGAAAAGTCCCTCAAATAATCGCGTCAGGTTTACTTCAGAGTAGGCACTCTGCTTTATTTGGCGGTCCACATGATTTTTCACCTTTTTGTAGACAGCCACGTAAGGTGGACTCACTCTCTTGGCATACGCTGCAAGCAAAAATGGAACCGATTATAATGTACCATGTATTAATTTTCAAAATATAACTAAGCATCTAGTAAATGCCGTAGGAATACCCCACATTCAATTATATACTTTACTTTAGAAGAACAACAGTGTTATTTAAGCTATAATGCAATTATAATGCAGACATTAAGGAAACAAAATAGCTGAAGAGTTAATTGTTGCCAACCTACATTTATCAAGCTCGCTCATGTTACTGAGCGCGCGTTCCATGTCAAATATATGTTGGTAGAAACAAAGCTGGGTATACAGCGCACAGTCGGTGTACTGAAATACAAACATATAATCATTTAATGGCTTGAACAACGACAGCTAGTTACAACATGTACGTGTGTAATGTCTGGGTAGTTCAAGAAATAGGATGAGGACATGTTCATTAATTAACACAAATAAAACTCACGGAATCGAAAGTCATTTGTCACAGTAGCCCCTGTCCCAAATCAATGAACGAAAAAGCAAGTGCCCGAGTTCTAACTAGAAGTGTTTATATTAGTGCATCAGCTGCGCTTTACATCCAGCGAGTTAGCACCTCTATTATGATTCTTTATACTTTGGCATGACAGAGCAAACACAGTGGCAGAAGCTGGCACGTGAATCCCACAAAGCCAGTAATGTCCTGGTCAAGGGACAAGTCATTTGGTAATGACAGTGTGTCGCCTTACAGCTGTCGAGAACAACATATATTTGTGCTTAATAAAAATCTACTGGACAATTTAATTTCGCAGACTATGTTCACTTAACATACTCCACCTAATAATGTTATCATAATAATGTTATCATTATGATAACTTGTATAGAAACCACAAGCTCGGTATATACATTAGGCAGTGTGGTGCAATGGATTTGCCCATTTGAGGTGAACAATCGTTCTCAAGGGCTAGTGAAACACTGAGGCTGTTCAAATGCCTTATAAGTTGAATAATACATAGCATAAAGTATTAATATAAGAAGTTTCAAATACGCAGACGGGAAGCTGGAATGGAAATAGTGGTCGTGGTTCAGGACTACTTCGCCAGTGAGCCACATTCCGTGCCTCTTTAACACATAGTCTGCATTATTCTGCATCTTTCATATCCAGCTGATACTGACGGTAGACCCATAAATTGTTCCCAATATGTAACATAAAGAGACAAGACAGGTCGGAGCTCACAATTCCTTCCATATCAACACGTGGTAATATACGCACTGCTCTATACAATCGACCCTTTCCAATTAATGTAATACATCGGTAATTATCTAGCCAACCCCAAACACATATCCTTATTCTATAATAAGAATCTCACAATAATAGCTTAGCAAAAGACGCACAGGGGGGGGGGGGGGGGGGTAACTCATGAATAGGGTGGTAACAACAAATGTTACTGTGGGAAAATGTACAAATAAATTAATGTCAATATCGAGAATTAAAGAAGGGTTGCATGAATGAGAGCTTGTCCGTTTATAATATTCACCACCTTCATCAAACAGTAAAAGGGAATCAAATGTGAGGACATTATTAAAAGTAGACAGTATTGGAGTATACCAGTATCGTCATCCTTTCACAGGAACGCATGCAATATAGTATAATCTTTCAAATCAAATGTCTCCTCAGATTGGTGGCATGCGCAGAATCTCCAGACAAGTCACCTGCACCACATGCTGCTGCTGTGTGTGATGCACGTGTCCCGCCTTTTGTTTCAGTCAAACCACGTCAGATATCCTCCAAGTCATTAGTTATATCTTATGAGACATCATTACACTAACACACCTTGCATAGGACAAGGAGACCACATAGGCCGAAGTCTTCAGGTGTATGCCGCTGACAACAATGATCTACAGTGTATAAATGACGGACAGAGGGAACTCCGAAGCAACGGTTTAAGTTAATGTAGGTTACTTGTATGTTACGTAGTTTATCCTATTTCTTTTAACCTTTCTTTTTAACTATGAAGGGAGGCAGGTGCCTAGTCACGTACTACTATATTTTTCTGTATTATATCTCATTATATTGCTGCTATAATTCAAATTTAAAATTGTATTCCCATGTGGTTTTAATTGTCCCATATATATATTGATGTAAATCCTTAGTTGTGTGTACTGAGACAAAATGCAAAGCTTAGGACGCTGAAACCAATGCCTGTGAATCATTACTCTGCCTCCCAATGCTACCGTGTAAACGGTTTAACCGTGTCGGGACTGAGCAGAACAGACTAACCGGGAGACTAACCAAACGTTACTACTACAATACATAGGAGAAACAAGGTTATCTTGTGTTGTTGGCTGTTTTACTAATTAAATGGAATATTCTGGGGGCAGACGGAAGATAAATTAGCAATAGTCAAAACTCATATCCTTATATCCCAAGCCTTTTAACATAAGATCTTCTAACTGACCAGTGAAAGGCAATGTTTTCCTAGCGCAGAAGAGCACGGCGGCAGGTAAGAGTCTGTCAGAACTAGCCTGGCAGGAACAAAGTCTTACTTATCCAAATTAATGGCCAATCACAAGCCGGCTAAAGGAGCCACCTGGTGGCCGCAGACAACAATTATAACACACAGCGTCGACACTGTATGTAGCCGAGAAATTAGGAAAGTTGGCACAAGTCCCCGCGTCAGCTGGTGGCCTTGGATTAAAGAATGTGCTAGAAATGGTGGCCACCAACAGGTTGGGCTTTGAGTAATGTATGTTTGTGGGTACATTTTGGAAGGATCTGGTGGGTAAGAAGCCAGAAAAGAGTACAACCTAATTCAATTATTACATCCAAAGACATTTCATTGAAAGGTTGATATTACGAGGAGATACATATACTTTGATAGACCTCCCCGAATGCGACATACTACTTAACCTGCCACAATGTTGAGTTCAGAACCGCGTCCTTTCGATTGTAATTGCATTATTCATGAATACTGCCGGTAAATCGCGAATTTTAATTGTCTCAGAAAACATACATCATGTACGTGTAGCTCTTTTTCATGCAAAAGATGGAAGGAACGTATGAACGACTGTAACTCTACTTGTACATGTTTGCGTCATGACCGTTTCTTGACACGAACGTGCTTCATCATCAATGCATAACCAAATCAAATCAACTTCAAAAGATATTTGGTCTGGAGAGGGGCAGGTCGCAACCCCCAGCAGAAGTAAGGAGTTTAACCAGCTGCAACACACATCCAGGTGTCACTTGGTGAGTCCAACATGCAGCTCACATAACTTGGCACAAGTTACTTGTCCACAAGCACTAATCACAGCCCATCAGGTCACTAGCGGTCAACTGTCATCTTGTCATCATCTCCCATGCCTCACACCGTATCCACCGTACATCCATCACATTAATATATCTTAACATAAAGCCTGTCTTGCGACGCATTCTTTTTATTACTGGCATTTATTCAGGTAACGGTAGGAGTTTTACGTTAATTCAAGTTTTGTATCTGTTTATTTTAATGTTAAGACGGGAGTATTACAATAGAGCACGTACAGCGAAGTGTAAAACTAAATACACTTTTCCCTGAAAGTCAAACGTAGGAAATAGTCCTACTGATCCACACTCACATTCTCAGTTGTTCTCTCACAGTTACCATCTAAACACAGTTTAGCCATAGAGATCTGGGCTCACGGGAGACAGTGAGGAAGAATAACCTCGCGCTCACTGCTGTGTGTAAGCTTAAGGCAGGTTAAACTGTGTGGTGAATCTACTGACAAGCTGGGCGAGGTGCTCAGGTGACTTTAACGCCATACTTTAGCTACAGGGTTGCGGGCATCTGGTGCAGTGGTGGCGGGCGGGCGGGCGGGCAGTCAGGTGATCACAAGCACTATCTCAGGTCGCAGGTAATCTTAATAGTATCCCAAGTTTGTAAGTTGAACTTGATAATATAATTACTTTTTAAATAAGTAATTATAATTTGTAATTTCCACAAGAAACTACCAAGTTTTTTTTTGTTAAAAAAAAATTAATAACATAATTTTATTAGTGCTTTTTCGGAGCCAGGGTGCGACTACAGCTGCGATTGTTGCCTAAGACAAACCCTAGCGGCGGAGATATAGCGGAGGAAAGGGAGGGAAGCAGTGGCTCTGTGGTGTACAGCACCAGCTGTTGCAGTCAATCTCCATGACTTCTCTAATTATCCCTACTCACAGCTTTGTCTTTGATTGATTACAACTGTAGCTATCTCCTTTTTCTTTTCATCCCTTTCACATGAATGATGGATCACTTTATGGCCAGGTTCAATGACGGCCGCAATATCTCTTAACTTGTTAATTAAATCGTTTGGTTAAAAACACAATTGAGGCAGCGCATACGATAGAAAAACGTCAACTAACGGTGGAGCCTGTTGCAACGAAACAAAAGGTAACGAGGTCTTCAGTACACAAAACATTTACTCGGATCGTAAGGTTTAAGGCACGCGATCGCTTGCGCGTCTTTGTAAACATACAATGATCTGCAGAAGAGCGATTTGTGGAAGAGCTAACTAAATATAGCTTGCTTTAATAGGAAGATTTGGGTGGATGCAATACTCCTGACCAGTATGGACACACTTATGGATAGAAGTTATATCTGTGATATATTATGCTATGGGGACGGGGAAACGCAATAATCAAAGTAAGAGTATTTTCAAAACCGTTGTCACCCTAGATAGATCTTTGTTTGCTCCATTACAAAAAAAAAAGAGTAGATGGAGGGAGATTGTTTACACCAGCGACAGCAGAGCGCCTTCTGTCGCGCCTAAGAATAAGATGAGGGTGAATCATTTACCTCTTGTTGTAGCTGGCTCTTGTGACATTGCGGACATACGGGATGACCTCGGGCAAATATGAGCGGCACATTCCTGGTCCTGAAGCCACAGGCGGCGTCATCACAGTGCAGCCATCCCTGTATTGGTGATAAGAACATAGAGCAACTCCATAAATATAGCTCCTCGTAGTCATTCAATAGTAGCGGTCGACACAATACAAAACTGAAAAGTTTACTGAAGAGTTACACATTCTGATGTTGATCGTTATAAATACTGTTAAAAGCAGGGTAAAGGTAACCGATATCTATTATGCAGCAGTCAATAAAAGGGGCCTAACATAGCCCCGAGTCCTACTGCTGGTTAAGTCCCAGATCCACTACAAGAATATATGAATAGAAATATACTGTTATGACGACATCACTGTCATTACTACAATTTCCCAATTTTTATTTTAAAAGAAATAAAGTTTTTACAACAATCATCAGACAATGCAAAGATATTACAATAAGGCATGTGTACACTGTCAGTTATCATACAGTGGAGGTCATTGAGATATGGGCTCACGGTAGTATATTTGGTCAGGAATATCCACGGTCCGGGTTTAATTTACTCTCGAACGCTGTTAACACTATTAACACTATTGGAATAAGTTCATGGTTGGAGATATTAGTGTCTCCAGCGTTTCAACTATAAACTGACTTTGCAATAAGGTACATGTTTTGAGACCACTGACCTCGTAGTACTTTTTGACGTGTTCCCTAATGAGACGTGTGATGAGGTTGATGAGGGCGTGACTGTGATCTATGGGGCTGACAGTGCAGGCCTGGTTCCCACACCTCACCAGCACCACGTCCATGTGGCTCTCCTGCAACACGCAAACATGGCGCTCAGATGTGTATTCGTGCAGTGGCAATTGAAATAATTCAAAATTAAAATCAAGTTAATTACATGTGAAAAAGGTGTTTGTCGGGAGCGTGGAATAGGAGTAGTGAGGTAACTTACCACACCCGTGTATACACTATCCACAATGATTTCCTTGCTGCAGCCCGGACAGGGGAATTTGAGGCGGTCGCAATCTTTGTATTTCTCCTCATCAGATATAGCAGCCCCCGCCAGTAAGGCTTGATCATCGTCCTGCTCAGTTCTGGCCATGGCTTGCCTATATCCTGTAGGGTCCAGTCCTGCGTGAATAGATGAATACATGAATTAATAAATAAACAGGTTAGTGAGTGAGTGAAGTAATCAATGATAGAATTAGTGAACAAAGTATTACAAAGATAGGCATTAGCGTCAGTAAATAAATGATTGAGGAATGCATGGGCGATAAAATGAAGGAATAGTTAGTAACACGGTAAATCAAAAGCGTTATCCTACGTCAAATCGAATGATGAAAAATGAAGTCGATTCTATTCGAGGACGGAATATTTGCCTGTCCTTAATTTTAAAAGTTTGCAAAATGCCCATACCTAAACATTCAGCAATGTGCGCGGCGTCTGTTCCATCTATAGGGTCACAGAGACGCGAGACAACGGGGTGAACTTGGTTGGCGAGATAATACTTGGTATCTGAAAGCAATATTCATGTAATCAAATGGATAAGCGTGACTTATTTTACTTCTTTTTCAATATAGTTTAAAGTTTGAAGGGAATAGAAATAGATGTGTCGGCGTAAATAATATCTAGACATAAAATGGCCCGTCGTAGTACAAACGTTGTTCAATGAGGGGTGAACAGGTTAAAAACATTATACAAAGGACGATTTACAAGAAAACCTATTAAAAGGCGAGGAAATAAATAGGAATAGAGCTAATGAAGGAGACTAACCTATCTTCAGATTGTCCGCCTTCTCGACCTCCTCAGGGTGGTAGGCCCTTTGGCTGGCCGGTAGGTTGGACCCATCCTCGCAGATGACATAGTAGACCGTGTCGCCCGCTCGCATTTTCCTCCCACCTTTAGAGTTGTGCCGCAAGGCAACTTGCACATGAGGCAAGGATTTCTTGTCTGGGTAGTCCTCAGGGTTTTTGGTGAGGGACTTTTGAACAGAACACAAGCAGTCATATCAAGGGTTTGTCATAATTTTATATTGTCACAGGAGCGAGTTATTTCAGTGCATTTTTAAAAAGATATTGAACTCAGATTTCGGAAGTAACTACTCGTTATAGCAGAAGTAACAGAAGTAAGTGCGACTGGAAAATTACCTTGGTGATGTGATATAATTCCATGTCGAGTTTGTTTTCTTTGACTTGCTGGCCAACTTCAAACAACTTAGAATGTATGTTCTCAACGATAGTCTCACGCAATTCTCCAGACAAAATCTGAGTGACGACAAAGCTGAAAGAGATTACAAAATCGTTTCAATAATGGAAGTGGCATAACACATCTAATATAGAAGACTTTTTTTTTTCTTTTTCCCTCGAGTAGCATGGTAGCACTGGACCGGTGAGGGTGTACGTTGCTTCGTTTAATTAATTAATTAATTAATATAGAAGACCATAAATGAGATGGCTTGAGAAAGAACGACGCTTAAAGGTTTCTTAAAAATAAGTTCCAATCCACACTTTAATCCTTACTTTCCAGCTTCCTTGGCCAGTATGCACCAGTCACGGCGGACTATATCAAGTCCCTTCAACTCCTTCCCAGTGATAACTTTATCCCCTTGTCTGGTGACTGTAAGAGCAGCATACTTCTTCTTTTTAAGCAGGAGCATAGACTTGAAAACTCCATCAATATCTATTTCCAACAATTTGTATAGTTTGTTGACTTCATTTTTTACCTGTGGAATAGACAGTGCAAATTGATGTAAGCGGATCGAAAAAACAATTCCTGATCTTTCCTCCTCATTTCGCGGGCACCATAGTCCTCAAAACTTTCATGAATCCAATAAATGCAACACATCGGATTTCTTTGGAGACGAGACAAGAAGGAATATATGATAGTGTACACTTGATAGACAAAGAAACTTTACCTTGTTTCCTAGTTTAAAGACCTCATCCAAGTCGGTGGAATTGGTATTAATCATAATGGAGTCCGTGTCTCCGTATATGACATCCAGGCTCATCTGCAGAAATAGGACCAGTTTTAAAACCATAAGAACTTTTGGGTATAAACTTACCCGCCTCCATTTCCCGCCAGTCATAACAGACATCTGACATGCAATATTGATTACCGCTAAGTCAAATATCGTGTATACGGTTATTAAAACCACGACGTTTAAGGGTACCGCCACTTTGCCTCTTATCATGGTTTAAATAAGTTGTTTTAATAAGCGTATACTCGATACACGCAGGACGAAGAAAGCATCAATCGGTGCAAGTCAAGTGAATCACCAAACCTCAGAGCAAACTGCCAATTTCTCCCGTTATTCTGTGTGTAATTTATACCATAGGTCTATCCAAGCAGCTGCAGATCCTAATTAAAAAGTAAAAACTGAATCGAAACCAACCCCGTCGAATTCCGGAAGATTTTCAATAGCATTGTCAAGCTTTCATTAAGTTGCTAAATTAAAGCTATTGGTTACGTTTGAACACGGACAAATAAGTGAGCTATCAACAATTGCTAAAGTTAACTAGATAAAAGCGTAAAAAGCGCACCCGAGGAAAGGAACCATTTATATTCCTACTTACCGTCTCTACAAGGTCCTTAGTCTTCATTAGGATCTGTAATTAGGAATGAAGGTTTTTTAATACAACATTTAATAGGCTTGAAGCAGGAAATATAATTTTTCTAAAGCAAATAAAAACATAAAAGTTTAAGGAGATATATGGGAGTGTCTCGAGGTGCGCGTGATATTTAACGATGAGGAGGCAGGAATAACTTCACAGGGATCAGGTGCTGCGAGAAGGCAGAGCAATCGATAACACAATGCCGCAACAGTGTTGGTATCTAACAAAACACTGATATAACAATACCAAGACTAAGGTGAAAAAACATCTGTATAAATCATCTATTTCTCATTTGCATCCCGAGTTTTAAACCGAGGGGTTCTGTTGTGGGTATTTGTATTTCTGGTTCACCAATGTGGGTGATTGTTTATATAAAAAATTATCAAGAGGGTGTTGGTGTGAGCGTGGGTACATATTTTCATACAACATTAACAATGAGCGTCTCAAACCCGGGGCGATCAGCCCTTCAGCTTCCAACACCAAGTGTTGTCATTTCTTCCACTCAATTAAGGAAGAGTTTTGTCGCCCCAGTCGCTGGGCCCCAGCCCCTCTCTTCACCTACTTGACGCAAACTCTTCAAATTTGGCACAATAGGTGTCCCACAATTCCATGGTGTCTCCTCTTGTCTTTTTCTGCCACGTGCCCCCTTTTCCTGTACGAAGCATTCTGGGAGCGGTGGATTACCCATAATCCTTTCCGTCTTTGTGGGTGCTTCCTGTCGTTTCAGTTCAGGCTGGCATATGTTGGGAGTAGTGAGGCGGGGTGGGGGAACGGTGACAGACACAAACAGGATTATGGGGAAATTCTATTTGGCTCAATTAGAACGACTTAGCGATGAGAAGGCATTGGGAAAGCACACAGCTGATGGGAAGGCGCTCATCAAAGCTGCATTGATCGGATGTATGAAATGGAGAAAAATACCATTTATCAAATCGACATTTTAGTCAGTTTGTGAAATCCAAATCCTCTTCTGAATCCAGTATTTATTGACAGCGTGAAAAATTGTATCGCATGCCTTATTCCACTCGAACCTTTTATCCTATCCAAGGTGAACTTGTAAATTGCATCATATGAAAACTTCTAAGAACTTCTTCCCAAAAGATGGTTTTTTTTTCGTGATGCTTGATGTTTGTGTACAGGAGACCGACTTTGTCGAACTAACCCGAATAACCATATTAATTTTAACGAATATTCAAACAAATTTTAATCAATGAATCAGTTTATAATCTTTGATACAAAAATATAATACCATATCTCTATCCTCTGATAACGGATTATCGAAGGCATAAGTAAACAGAGGGAACTCGTATCATACAGTAGTACACAGACAAGTAAAACACAATGCGAGGACCCTTTTCTTTTCCTGACCAAAAACACCATCAAAGATGTAGGCAATCTCTGGCAGCTTATATCATCATCTGGGGGCAAATTCCCGCCATCATTCTAAGCCACTTAACAATAGGATGTCTTTTGTGTGAAAATAACCCCGAGCCTATGCAGTGCAGCCAAGCATGGCCTCGGCTCATGGCTCTTATCCGCTGCTGTTAATAATGGCAATTGATGGGACTTACCGCGGCCACTGGCAGGGCGCCAAAAGGATTACTTTCCCCCTCTTCATTGCTAAGGGATTATAGCTCCTGCCCCCGCCAGGGTTTCTCTATGGATAAAAGATGAACGACTTGAGCCCCACTCATCAAGTAGGGGCGGAGATAGACAATCCAATAAATCTTCAATTAGAGCAGATATGCTGCTCTGACATGTTTGAAAAGCGTTGGTTTTGAAGGTGGAGGCTTGTTTACACTCGTCTCCCAACTCCTGCGGGTTCGATGCTGACTATTTACTTTTCACGGCCAGACCACCACCGGCGGGGTAAGAAAGAGGCTTTGTGGCACCGTGTAGGGCGGGGGTGTTTACGACGAGGGGCAGCCAACACTGAAGGGCTTCTGACACGAGCGTTTCAACCGTGACACAATGATAAGACAACTAATTGTTCGACATCCACACCTAGCCCTCCCAACAACTGAAAATGGAGATCTTAGATGAAATCTTGCGAAACGCCAGATAGTATACAATTGAGTTAAACCTTCACTAGCCACAATTAATAAATAATTATGAGCAATTTTTGTCAAATGCTTCCAGTGGAGAGAATCATGACTGGAGGGGATAAAATCCATACCATGAAAGTAATAGAGGGTTGGTTCACTCTTAATTTTAAATAATTCTAAGACGATGAGATAAAAAAAATATTAATGCGTACAAAGACAAATTAGACAGTTATATAAAAGGATAGAAGAAAGGATCAGCATCCTAACTTTTAAGGATATAAAATAGGGAAACAACCCGCAGTCCTAAATTCATTAAACATTGACTTATAACAGCGACACATTATCTGAGACAGATTGGCAGACTAGAAATGTCCTCAACGATTAACGAACGGACAGACGTCATGTGGCATAATTTTCATCAAAGATTACTAAAAGGTAAAATGGCGTCACTTGTCCGTGGAAATGATCACTCAATTCAACACTAGAACAAGATACAAGACTACCATGGCAGGCGCAGGACGAACTAACTTGCACCGGGTGTCCTCATCAGGAAATATGAAACGCTTGCCGGACAAAGGCTGAAATTCTTCCTTTTGTCCAGTGAGCAATATTGAAGGCAAACTCTCTCTCTACTTTAAGGCAGGGCTTACAGTCGACAAGGTCCATAAAATAAATCTCTCCCATTGTAGGCGTACAAGCTCAAACATATGTGATAAATCGAGTACGGACCACATGGGGAAAAACAACTTTGACAACTTATTTGCTCAAGTATCTAAAAAAAAACTGTTGTCCGAAATGGAACATTCAGAATATTTAATATCTTTAAAAATGCATGAACCGCTTTAAATTGTTGAGTGTCTTTTCTTTAAAGTGTGTAAAGAACAGGACAAAATAATTATTTAAAGTTGTTTATTATACACGCATTGCTCTGAAAAAAACCCAACGTATCTAGAGTGAGTTAAGCATAGTGCGTATTTCACTTGTGAGTTACGTGGGGTTGTTTGTCATGGCAACCAATCTGTTTTTTTATTTTAAAAACTAAGATTAACGCTAAAATTCAAAATTATGACTCATTTTTTTTTCTATTCTCATGGTTGAAAGCATGTATAATAAATCTGTTAACTAACACGTTGGTTTCAGTCGCTTAGAATATTGCACTCGTTGCTACGCAACTCATGAAATATTCACGCTCCTTCAACCAACTCGTTAATTAACCTGCATATATTTAATGGTTCAAAATTATGATAGCGAACATCTACTTGGAAAAAAACTAAATCAACATAAGGTCCTTTACCACAAAGCTTCACATCAATATGAAGGCGCCCCACTTGGTCAATAAGAATCCATTTCAGGACCGCGAAATCAACAAATTAAGTTTGTCTGCCATTTTGACAAGGTTTACTCGTGGCTGGGAAGGAATGTCTGAATTCTGACGCCCGCTACTACGAGTAATGCGTATAGCACAAGGTGGTTTCGGCATGTCAAGATGAAATATAATACGTTATCTACAGGAGCTGAGTGAAAACAAACAGGAAATCCTATTCTTAACACACTCGACCAGATGTTTTGCCTTCTTTTCACACTATTGACATGACCAGTGCATTTATTGGTAACAATAAGTAGAGGAGAGTGCGGAGGCACTTAATATGGCGGGCGGGGGGAAGCCGATACAGACCCAAGTTTGCAATCACATTCACAGTTATGATTCACACCAGGGGGAATTTCACTTGACCCCGGCGGTGCACTTGAACCACACCAAATAAGATAATAAAAAATAGCATCTTGGATTTCCAACAGATCTTTTCGAATAAATGTTATTTCTCCTGCGGTTCTATATGTAAGGCACGACTCCTAAAATTACAAGGTCTTCCTCCTACAACTAGGCTTCGATGTTGTATTGAATGATGAACGTTGCCTGTACCCACTCTACACAGTTGTGTATGTGTACTTCCATGGGAGGACCATGATATATACAAACTCTGGAATATGGAGGTGTAAGAGATGGAAATGAATTTTCCAGATAGATGGGTCACCCGGTTAAAAAGCAACATGGAGGGGAACAAGGAGGGGTGATTAATACCAGGGAGGGGAGATTAATAGCTCTAGCACAACCTGGATTTAGATGCCATTATCATACATTACTGATCTTCCGCGTGTAAGGGCCTACTAGTGGGGCCCCCTGGATTCCCCAGTGAAAACAGGAATGGGTCGGCCTGACATCTAGTGTCCATTACAGAAACCCGATTCATCATGTAGAAAGTACAGGGCTGTGATTCAACTCATCGACCACTGATAAGTTTATAGTGTGAGGACTACCTACGGATACTCATTAAGGAGAAGGTTAAAGGTTCAGAGATCAATGGGCAAATGCATCGAATATAACGTCTACATCATTCCTCAGTTTAAGTTGAAAAAAGTTGACGATGAAGTTCGACACTTTCCGCCTTGAGTTTCTTAAGACAGGCAGACGTAAAAGTGGGACCCCAGTTTAATAAGCTTACAGCAAAGAACCACGACAGCAGTCTAAAACATCACGTCCTCCATTAGTGTTGATGCAGTGTGCTTGCCATCAAGATGACATTTAGTCTCATAAGCCCAACGTGGGCGGACTGAACCGGTCTTATTTTTTTTACGTAAATTAAAAGGCACCCCCCCCCCCCCCGGTAGGTTAGTTTCACAAAAAAACAATTCTTGAGACACGTACATAAGATGCACCATATCAGAGTTACCTGTCATGATGAGTCACCTGTCATGATAAACACTTTTCAAAGACTTTAAACAATTTTCGAGGCCCTTAGAAACACAAAACACATTCGATATAGTAATGATTTTGATATCTTTTTTATAACTCGGGGATGGCAGTCGACCATATTATAAAAATAGGTGAATATAGGATGTGGGTATAGCTTTTGTTGCAAATGGCATAGGCGCATTGCTCTTCTAGGGGCCGGGGCTATGCCCCCACGCTTGGCAATGTTATAGACACTAGGAGAAAAATGATGCATTCTGGTGGCATTTTTGCATCATAACTATTCATTCTTCTGATCAAATGGTTTCTGTAAACAGCCATTTGAAATATATGACTGCAGTACAATTTCCCAGAATTTTCCGCAAAATTCTAGGACCTACAACGCCTTGAAGATAGAATAGAATTCCCAAGTTAAATGAGACTTACCTTGGTACAAAGGTGATATTTGACTAGAACTTTATTAGTGTTATCTACTGTGATGAGGGACTAAGTGAGATCTCCTACGCGCATGCTTGAGCAGTCTTTAAAACTTCGCCTCTGTCCAAATACTAGGAAGTAACTGTGAAACACAAAAAACTAAGAGAAGAAAAATGTAAAGCTACACCCATTTTTCCCCTTTCGGTTAGGGCGGGTGGGCACTTAGTCCCTCATCACACTAGATAACACTAATAAAGTTCTAGTCAAATATCACCTTTGTACCAAGGTAAGTCTCATTTAACTTGGGAACTTTACTGCGCTGTCATCTAGTGATGATGAGCAGTACTAAGTGAGATTTTAAAGCCTCTCCACTTTGGACAGAGGCGATCGTAAACAACAACAACTGTATCCTCAACGAAACTTAGTGTAATTAATTACCTAATGTTTCTTCTTTGAAGAAGGCACTCCCTTGAGAAGAGCCATCCCCAAATTAGTAGATCTCACTATGTTCGTGATTATTGGAAGAGACATTCGCTGGTAAAAAGGCAGTGGGCACAATACAGGGGCCCGTTGCACCACTTTTTGGTGATATCGTAGCGTTAAAATTATATTAAGGATATGTTAATCATATATTAACAATACGATTTTGCCAGTGTTGCATGAGACCTGTCGTATCCGTAACCCGAGACGCGCATACACCTTCCAGCTCTGAAGAACCTAAACCCCAATGCTAGCCTATACCGGTACTCTTTAAAGTCTAGGTTCTACGGAGGCTGGACAGAGTGTAACTGAGTGTAGTGGTGAAAGTGGTGCGTCATTTTCACGTTACAGACGATGGAAATCATTTAGCGCTACGATAAGGATATCCCATGCTCAAAGGCACTTCGTTAAAACACCCCCTTTTAAGGACACGAAACATGACTTAAGGACACGATATTGGCTGGTGCAACAGTAAGGTATTAAGGATATTTTAAGGACACAATTTTCACTTAACGATACCTCATGCAACGGGCCCCTGGGGACATTGAGCTATAGTAACAAGTATAATACCATAGGGACTAGTGGGGAACCCGTATAGAGAACTGAGCACAATTTAAAAATGCCTGACAGAATCGGGGAGGTCTATATCCTTGATGGAACGTACAACAAAAACGTAACTGGAACTTTCCTTGATCCAGGTGCTTTTTCCCATAGAGACCAATGCTATTTTGTGGAAAATGACACAAAAACGTCAAAATCTCAAAAAGCACACGGTCCCTAGGTGGGGACTTTTCAGGGAATGTTCCCCCATGTGTCCCGCATCATATATCCAAAAATCAGCTTTACATTATTTTATTCCGGGTTCCATGCTAAAATGCCTGTACTATATTAGCAGCAGGCTTCATAAATAGTTAATTCTTAGCCGAGTAAACAAGATAGAGTGCAACCCCAGAATACACTCCTTAGAAAGGTTTACAGATATTTCGCTACTGAGGGGTAATCTGGCGTATCATGTGTATAAATTATTGCAAGTTTACCTCACGACCTTTGCCTGTGACTAGAGCAGCGAGGGGTTTGGCGTAGAAGCGGGAGAAAGTGAATCCTAGACATCCATACATACTGTTAGCCGTCAACTTGAGGGCTTTCTGTCGGATATCATACTGCAAAGAATAAGTACAGTACAGTAAGGAATACTACAGACATTTAAGAATAGGATAACTGCTTTGAACAGATCAAAACCAATTACTAGTTAAGACTTCAATACAGCCGGCTAAATGTTAACCGGACATAAGGAAAACTATAATTCTACCATTAATAAGATACTTTCATGAATTCGACATAACAAAGCAATAACAAAATAGACGTAGAAAGGAGTGTGTGTCTGAGGGAGAGAACTTACTTGCATGAGTAAATCTTGAGAGATGTCGGGCGTCTTCATCAACCCCTTCACTTGCTTTCTACTTTGTACCAACTTTCTAATTTCCGTGGGAAGTATTCCAGGCTCTAGATCTTGGTCGGGCAATTCAAGATGGTCGAGCTCATCTCCCTTGTTATAAAAAATATACATTTATCAAGAACTAAGTCATCATAAATTTTCAAATATAAGGCTGCCCTGGAATTGAAACTGACATACTAAATGATATTACAGAAAGAGGATATAGATATGAAAAAGACACCATAGTACTGCCTTAGCATCTCTAATAAAAGTGCGACTTCTTATTCTTAAAGGTGTCCAGAAACAAATTCATATTTCTCTCCTTGACTGATTATTTGATTTCAAGTTGTCCTACGGAAACAAAGGTACCGGAAGAAACTGAGACTCATAAATGCAGAAACACTTAGAAAAGCTGTCATTTATACTGCCCGTTTTACACTCAGTATACTTATCCTATAATGGACATGAAATACAAGTTTGTCGGCGAAAAAGATAAGTTTTATTAAATGATACAAATAGTTTAGCGGTTCTAATGACACTTCTCCCAGAAAAAGTCAGTTATAAACAATACGAAAATTAACTTGGAAGAGAAATTGAAGCTCACCTCATTCTCCGCTACATTTCTGGTAATGGTTGTGAAGCAAATGTTATATTCTTGTATAATAGAAGGGTAGAGACTGTTGAAATCTAACAGGAGAATAAACTTGTCATAAAAGCCCTTCTTAGGTTCAAGCACAAGACCTCCTTCATATGCTGGCTTTTTCCGGCTAGTTCTCTTTGTTGTATTGAGCGAGTCTTCATTTTCATCACCTTCTGTCTGGTTCTGAAACCAAAAACAAGTTAAGTCTGTAGTAATGTTTCAAGATCTCACAATGTGCTCATAATGAGATTTGCCAACCCTATTTACCTGTACAAACATACCTCTCTTTAATCGAACAACTAATTATTCGCTGGTTGTAAAATATAGTAATGTACCTTACTATACGAACAATGTCCTAGTCGTTAGATATCTACCTTATATATATATAAATCGTCCTATCATGTTATATTCCAATCGGGGTAGCAGCAGGAAGAAATGTGTTGATCAATTTCAGCACATAAGCATGTCGACCCATTTGTCACTTTCACTGTAACTAACTTTGACAAATAAAAGACTTTCTATTCTATTCTATTCTATTCTCATCATTCGGTTATATAATACAATGGCTCAAATCAATTGAAAATTATATGTCCACTCAGGCATGGCAGGGGCATGGCAGGTGTGCCTCGTTGTGAGTTGTGGGAGTCATACGTCATCGGAAGTCACATGACTTACAGCAATGGTAGCATCCATACCAGTTGTCTGCTATAATTAATTCCATGTAAAATAGCTCTCCATTTCTTTAAAAGATGCGAATTACATAAAATACACATGCGAGTTCATTGGATACGATTTCCCCGCCTAGATGATGTATACATGATATCCTATGAAGTTTAGGCTTTAAGTCACATTGGTCCTAATTACACTTACGTATTTATTTACTTCCACTATAACCAATTTTACAGTAGATAACAGTTTAACCTAAAATGCTCACCTGGACTGGCTTTTTTCCATACGTCTTGTCAGGTACCACAAAGTTTTTCTCCGTAAATGCATGGAGAAGAAGGTATTCATTACGTTCTGAACGTCCGCCGAGCAATGTCCGACTCTATAATTAAAACATTAATAGATCTGTTAAGTTTAGTTTCTTGCGTCATTATGTAATGATATATCAATGAGGAAGTCAGCCAGAAAGGTACATTCAGTTACTCGAGGACATTTTTAGAGACTGCAATTTATGAAATAGAAACTAAATAAAAAGTAAACAGGTAAAAATGTAAATTAATGGACTAAATATTC
The DNA here is from genome assembly GCA_942159475.1 of Sthenelais limicola. Taxonomy (NCBI): domain Eukaryota; kingdom Metazoa; phylum Annelida; class Polychaeta; order Phyllodocida; family Sigalionidae; genus Sthenelais; species Sthenelais limicola. Next base: position 9,929,267 of record OW804100.1, on the reverse strand, counting down.
ATTAAACATCAATAAAAAATACAAGGAAAAGATTAAATACTACTTTTAAGGAGGCTGGGCACGATTCCGCGCTGGGGGATAGCGTGCGATTTGTTGGTCGGAATTTGCCGTTATACGGTCGTCATATTCTCTCTTTTGCAACATATCAAGTCTAGTAGTTAACAGACAACACTTCATAAATCATATTGAAAAACGAAATATGAATAAGTTTATGTTGTTTTTTTAAAGTATAAATGGTTTCTGTCATGGTTTCTGACATTCTTTCATATTTTACGAGATCCATATGGTTTAATTCCCAAGCTAAATCTCGCACTATTTTGTTTATTTACAATTCACCAACGCCCTAGGTTTTCAGGGTAAAACTTGGGAATTTCTGTTGAAATCAATATGTTAAAGACATGTACAGGTTGTAGAATCGATCAGAAAAGTATCATCTAGGTCTAGCCTATCCAACTTATAGTTGACAACAGCAAACAACGGTGTAAACAGTCAAAATTACGGCAAACTCTACCTGCAACTCAACCTTGACCTGACACTTGCAACGTTGTCTACCAAAAAATCTAGAGCAGGGACCCCCAATATATTTTACTGTTTTGTAATCTAAACAGTTATGAGAATATATGTGAACTTGAAAGAAATCTGATCACTTTTTTCTGGTGAAATATGCGAAAATGTTTTGAATTATGACATTTTCCCATAGCTGCCAATAGTAAAGCATCCTCCAGGACATCGACCCCGCAGTGGGGAAATGAATATGGAAAGGTCATTAATGAATGTGCGGGGTAGCAGCAGGAAGAAATGTGTTGATCAATTTCAGCACATAAGCATGTCGACCCATTTGTCACTTTCACTGTAACTAATTTTGACAAATAAAAGACTTTCTATTCTATTCTATTCTAATGACCCCCGAAAATGGCATTTTCAAATTCAGGACACTTGTAACTATCACTGGAGCAATTTTGGGGAAAATCTAATGACTTTTCGAAATTGTGGCCAGCCTCCTTAAATTCATCGTCCACTATGTTAAATTTTCAAAAAACATGGGAAGTAAAATTCAAAAAATAATACATCTTGTGGCAGCGGCCCAGGAAGGAGACTTACTATAACATTTCCACAGATATTGGTAATGGAGAGAGCGAGCGGCAGGACCATGAGGTCGTACATCATGCGCAGCGCATAGTTGGCGTCCATTAGTGTGTGCTCCACAAGTTGAAACAGGGTATTTGAAGAACTGAAAAATTGAAAATAAACTAATTACACTAGTTTTTGATTACTCAGGGATGCAAGTCGGGTAAGGTTAAATAATCTGAACATTTTCCAAGGTCCAAGGGGATATGGGCAAAGTTAAAGTTAAAGTTAAAGGCGCACATGTCACATAAAGGACCATGTGTGTTTGTAGGGCAGTGCGCCCTAACTGGGGTGGGTATCTAGGTCAGTCCAAGGGGTGTATAAGATTCCCATTCCCGGAGGTCTTGAGCGAAGGACCTCGGGGATTTCCGTGTGCTGCAATGCTAAAGACTAACGGAAATATCTGGAATCTCACTTCAGTTAGGATCTGAGGCCGCCTCTCCCCCGGCAGGGATAGGCGGCTCCGTGAGAACACTTAGATAGAGGTCTCATCCCATCACTCCCCTATGGCGTGTGTACAACCTCTACTCAAACTGCTTACATTTGTTGGTGTAACACAAGATGATCCAACAACAATATTGTCAAATGAGATTTTGAGAAAATTTTGGAATTTATAAGTCAGTTTAGTGTATTGTATGGGACATTTGCCAACTTTTCCATATATCTGAATTCAGTTGATAATCTGAGAACTTGCATCCCTGAAATTTACTTCTTTCAAGGATATGATCTCCCCAAATGCAGATTTCAATTTTTACAATTTGGAAAGATCCGATTCCAAGAAATCGAAGTGGATTAAGGCAATAATACAGGATTGTGAGGATCAAATGAGAACTGAGGCTTATGTCTATATGGACATTATGAACAAATCCAGTCAATACCTTCTGCCGTGATAACACAGAAGTCAGGTTTTTAAAGCTCCTCTCCCAGCTATTTCCTATGCAAATCTCAAATTTCACCTATTTAGAGAACAGATACCCTACCCCACATTGTCCCAAGAGTTTGGGTCTCTTTCTTAATGTTGAAGATAGATATTTGAGTCTAAAGTGAGTATTTGAGTATTGGTGTCCACCAAATACATATATATATGTTGTCACCATTTCTAAAAGCCTGTCCTGCCCTCTGTAGTCTTAGCCCTACATAACATGTGACTTGGCTTGACCAATAAGGACAGAGTAATAGAGTAGTTTACAGGCTACAGGCCGCACCACCCGGGCATCTATTGTTAACTAGTGGCAATTCCAAACAAAATAATAGGTTGACATTTACTTGACCACGATCTGGTTGGTTCTTAAATCACTGAATTTAGACATTTATTGGGCTTTTCATTAAGTAAGAAATCGATAATAGTGAGTTTGGGAACTAATCTCAATGTAAATTCCAAAGAACCATCCAATATTGATACTAGGGAAAGCAACTTTAATTGATCTCCCCCAGACCATAGCTTCTTCCCTTTAAAAGATGAGCTTTTCTTGCAGGCCAAATTAAAAGAAAATGTGGAAATAAAAAGATTACTCACTTGTAGTAATTAGTGACGAGTTCCATGTCGATTTCTTCCCTTTTCTCCTTCAGTACATGACTGACAAGTTCAGTTAAATCATAACTACGGCAGCGTATCAGTTCTTTGGCAGAAATCATAACATCAGCAACCAATCGACCAGACGTTGAAGCACTTGCACGCCCTCCTTTGCCCTTATTCTGAAATGTCAGAAAACTATTCAGTAATTATGGTATCAGTAGGTTTTACAAGTATACGGACATAGTAGAAATACTGTTTATTGAAAATAGCCACACATCCCGATTCTAAATTTCTTAGTTCGTTCCTAAGAAAAACTATACAAAAGTTAAACATATATTCCTCCTCTAATGCACCTAGAAGGTGCACCCAAAGCTATTAAAGGAAATATTTGGTACAGCTCATAACTGAACTCATTGGGAAAAAACCCAGTTCAACCATCTGCAAACTAAAATCTAACCCATAAAAAAATAATAATGGTAATAATTTTAATTTTATAATTATAAGTTCAAACCCATTCACAGTTAGTCCAACCCCGAAATCTCTCAAGAGAAGATACAAGATAAGATTGCTGCAGATACTTCAACAGGCAAGAATATCAGTGAAAATGGCCAGACTAAAAGATCTACTCACGCTGAACTTAGGCATGTTTGCACGCTTCAAGCGGCCGATTCGAGACCAATGTGGGACTTTGTTCAGGTCTATACGGTGTAGAAGAACTTCAAGATCAAATGAGAATATATCGTGTCCCTGCAAAGAGAAAAACAAGATGAACCGAACCAAGCAAAAGATTACGGAAGAATCACACATTTTTTAATTTTCGAAAAGGAGAATTTCTTTCATATTTTCTAGTATTAAGAAAGTCGTCATATATATTTAGGCTCCAGGGAATTGACAAAGGTCAAGATAAGTACTCACCACTATAACATCTGGATCTATTTTGTGAATCTTGGCGAGTAAGAACCCGAGTAAACCACGTTCAGACATCATAACATGCACTTTTGTCGTAGCTGACTGTAAATACAGGAGTGTAATTATGTTATCAATAACAAGCAATACCCAAGCAATGCATCTATATTAAAGGGCTAGAGACTGTGAGAATACATTTCTACATCGCTGAGTTATATCGAAAAAAATGAAGTAATACTATAGGTACCTTCTTTTGTACTTTATCCTTGAAGTCATAAGGGAAAATGCAGTCGTTTGGTTTTCCTATGGCTGGGAATTAGACAAAACAGGGAGATGAAAGACGTGTAGAGGCATCTTAGTGTAGAGGCAGCCTCTTCATAGACCATATATGTAACCTTATATAATATTATGATGTAGGAGGAAGTAAACATGTCTCAGTACAGAAACATCTTTACTTCAATCACTTCCACAACTGAGAGGAATGACTTTAAATTGAGCACCAAGGCCCATTATAAGGTATTTAAGGTAAAGAATAATACAGTACTGTGTAAAGCAAATTGTCATAATATTGAGATCAATGCAAGCCGATGCCTGCAAAAAACACCAGCGGTATAGACTGAAAGAATTGAGGCTATATATATCAGAGATGTATTGCAATAAAACCAGAGCTCTGATATCATAAAACCTTTCGGTTATAATATATGTCAATTAGTTATTACAATCTTAAGTTCGCAGATCACCTATACTTCCTTTTCTATATTGGTCATCAGTTAATACATGAGAAAGCATACAACCAGCTTTAGAATTAATTCATCAGTTGCAAATTGGCTACAGGACTAATCAATCGATTGGTATAACAAGAGTCGTACGGCAGACTGATGTATTTATATGAGAGTAAGACTCAAGGCTTACCACAGAAATGCTGTTGGAAGTGTGGTTTCGGCGCTGATTTATCCGCATGGAATTTGTGCTGGACTAAACAGGCGGCCCCCAAAACCTTGTGAACAAAAGAATATGTCATCATTAGTAGACCGACGCTTCCAAGAAGTATCTCTCACTAAATTTGTTTCTAAGGTATATAATATATATCATATCTATTTTCAGCAAAAATCGTGGAAATAGCTAGGATAGTACCATCGTCATTCGCATGGTTGCGAGAGGTTAGGGTAGAAGCAGATATGTATTCCGATCCATCTTTTTTAGTTTTGGCAAATAACTGTAAGGGGGAAACTAGAGGAAATATATATTGATGCAGTGGCGCTCTATTTTTCACTGGTGTTACTGTTTACGGCAAACTTAAGTTTATAGGAGATAATCTTAAAATGCAGGTGTGAGAATGGGAAAGAGTGTCGGTAGGATTCTGTTGTAACGAATGACAGACGCAATAGATAATATTAATTAAGTACCTCATTTTGGTGTGTCCTTGGGTTATGATATGTGAGCACCTTGAGAGTCATCACGACAAGAGGAGGCGGTGCGGGGGGACTTGGTGATGCAGTAATACATACTGGCGTATTCACAAAGGCCTATAAAAAGAGAAAAACTAGTAAGAAAAGAAACAGAAAGGAAAGGAAACATACTAAACCAACTGAATATTGGAATCGGCCCCAATGAAATTACAATTTATTATTATTATTAGTTATCTTCATTTTCACGTCATAAATTACATCGGTTTTTAGTTTTCTACAGGTGGAAATAGGTGGTAGGCTCTGCCGTGGCAGTTCTTCTGACTACCCCTAATTTAGTCAAGCCTTCGTCTTTAGAAAGACAGGTGAATTTAGAATAGCTAGTCCACGTGTTCATCCATTTACTCTGACCAGTCTCTGTGGTGTTAGTCGTGTAACATGAAGTAATAATAACGGGTCCTGCCTGGAGAGGCGTAAGGATGGTCGCGCAGAGAAGAGCGAGTAACTAAATCTGACAGGCCAGAGTTGTAATTCAACTACAGAAAAACTAGACTTACTTCGACTTTGCACCAGCTAACGATTGGATTCGGAATTTCTAGAAACAAAACGACATTTTAGAGGACGCTCGATGAAGGGGAAGAAAGTTATTATCTATTAGCGCAGTTTTAGGCGATTTTCATGCAATAACACCATTAATTATTGGGAACAAATTCACTGAAATGAGGCATTTACAGTGTGTTTCACTGTTATGCCATATAACACATCTTATTGGCAAAAGAGTGTGTTATAGGTTTTATGACTCCTCTTCCCACTATAATTGTTGTAAGGAGGGATCAAAGCGAGGTTAGATAAATAAAATAGTCGATTAGAAAATGAGTAAGTAAATGCTCCGTAAATTTGTACTTTATTTATACTTACGGGGAGTTTTGATATCAATCCAACTTGGGCCTTTCATCTTTCTGTCAAGAAGGAACAGTTCCAAGCTCGATGTATTGGCGCCGAATATATAGCTGAATGTCTCTCCTTTTAGGTCCATGGGCAAAGCAGGGAATTCAGCCTGATAATGAAAAGACAATGAGTTGAACATGGAAGTAAGCCCAGAGCAATCCCTAGCTAAACGAACTTACTTTTAGCTATGATTAATTCTGCACATAAATTTGGGCAAGTGAAAAATGATGTTGGGCAAGTAAATCTTGGCTGCCACTTGCCCAATGGGCAAGTGAAGTTGGTAGGGTTTTTTTCGAGCCCTGGCTTTGGTCGTCTTCACGTGCAAAATCCACATGCGTGGAACGATAAGTGACTTATGTGTTCAACTTGGTCCTTGGTACTGCCGTCCGAAGCATAATCATAAGCTCTCAGAAAATATAGGAACAAATCTGAAAATACCCTGGGCTATTGAAACACCGTGACCACAAGACCGTGGAAAGAATATTTCTAGATAAGTTTAAAAAAAGTGCTTGGTCATTTACTACCCATAGATTTGAATGTTATTTTTTAAATGACTACCATGTTATATGAACCCCAAAATATATATTCATAAGGATCTATTCATTCCATTTTCTCATTCGTAGGAGAGATCTGTTCATTTATGGCGATAATTAATATTTTGTATACCCTGAGCAAACAAAGAAATGTACTTACAGAATATCTGACTTCTAAATAGTCCGATTCTGCAGGTACATCTACTTTCTCGAAGGCGTATTCCTTGGTTACTTTCTGAAATGAACATTTTTATTTATTGAAACATCAGTGATTAAACAAGAAAAGATTAAACAGCTACATATTATGATATCTATCGAGAGGGTATGGCAGCTATAGCTAGTTTCAATTTACTATTGCTTGACTATTGAACCTAAGTCCTTTGATATAAAAAGGAAGTGGTAGAGTAAAAAAAAGGCAGTCTTAAAAAGTTGGTTGTTAAGTCAAAAGGGTTGGTCGTAGAGTCAAAAAGTTGGTTGTAAAGTCGAAATAGTTGGTTGTAGATTCGAAAGTCGGTCATAAGTTGAAAAAGTCAGTCCTAAAAAGTAAAAAAAAAGTCAGTCATAAAGGTAATTGCAATTTTAAAAAAAGATTTAAACTTTTGAGTTTGGTTACCTATATCAGAATTATTTCAATACAATATCAAGTAGTTAGTAAAGATTCACAGAACCTTCTCTGTCTCTCTTACTCTGGGTGGAGCTGATAAAATCTTACACCTCTGTCTGTCTGTCTTTTACTCTTAAAAAGCGGGAATACTGTAGTTATTTTTACCAGAAATTGGGCAGATATTGTAGCTGTAAATCATAGGGCCTATTATTAGGTCACCATGAATAGGGGAATTTGAGATTGACTTACTTGTAAAGGTTCTTTTTCTATGCCTTAAAAACGCTCGAGTCTGTGGCATTTTTTGGGGGTCGGTCAGGGACGGGAAACAAAATTAATTTCCTTTTATGCCTAAGCTCCACCTCACTCCAACCCAATACACAAACAGCACCGGGTGTTATATAACACACCAACACATGCCCCACTCTCATTGCCGCGATATCATGGGCAGACTAGGGGTAATCAAAGCCTCTTGTATACTGATTTCAGAAAAGGAGTGTTTCATTCTAGATTAAAACATAACATACCATACCCTCCTTTAATAAAGATGCGTATCTTGAAAAAAGTATACAAGTATTTAATTAACTCATAGATATTATACCATCAACACTTACCATAGATTTAAAACGGGTAATTCTATACTTTTCAGTAATCCTCTCGGAGAACTCACTGTAAACATCGGCCAGAGTTACAGGTTCAGTTGTTTCTACATTGGACTTCAGATTGTATCTCTAGGGGGGAATGGGAGAGAAGTGGCAAGTTAGCATTTTCACTCATCCAGAACATTACTCTTATATCCGAGATCATTAGACTGAAGGAAATATCGTTGATAACATCATATACAGCGCGACTAATGAGAGAGAAGTAATAACATTAATGAGCTAGCCTCCGAACAGGTAGGAGCTAGCATAGAGTCATATAGAAGAAATGAAATTTTTAGGGTATGACACAATGAGTACTGGTACTGGTTTTGAAAGCGCATTGAAAGAGTTGGTGAAAAAGACGGATTTAGTAGGTTTGTTTTCTTTTAGTTTTATATCCGTTTTCTTTAGATCTATTGCGCTATTCAAATGAGCGTTACTGATATAAGTAAAATGTAAACCAATATCTTGAATATCATAGAATTATATTGACAAAACATATTACAATGTCAAGAGCGAGACTACACTAGTATTTCCTGAATAAAGAATTTGAATTAATTGATAGGCAAAAAGGCGCGTATAACAGTAACAACAACAAAAAAGAGATCCAAACTTACAAATTTTCTGGGAAGGATGTAGATCCGCCTTTGGATATTTTTAACGGCAATACAGGCACTGACGTGGGTTTTAGCAGATTCAATCCAAACTTTGCCAAACAGGTAGACTGTCCCGGGCTGTTTATACTGATCCTCGTAGGCATCCAGCCAGTACATTCTTAGTACCTGGGAATGGGATACACGTTAATTTACAAGTCAGAGCTAGAATCATTAAAGCAATTTCTCATTCTCCATCATTAAAGCAATTTCTCATTCTCCTAGTCAAAAGTAGATCTATACTCTACCCATTGGATATTACCCAAGAGGGCAGAGGAAATAAAGGAAATTATTTAAGTTCATATTTTTTTGGAGGGAGAGCCATGATTAGATATACACCAATTAAACATTTTATCATTATAAGCTGCCCATCTATACACGAAATAAGACGTCGTTGACAGCATTATAACATCCAAAGTTCGAGGGAAAATACTAATGATAAATGAGTCCTAAAGGTGAATTTCTTTCACAAATCAGTTTCTGGGCGAACAGCACAGGGATTTTTTTCCCGCGAAAGAACAGTTTACCCAAAAATAAAAATAAAGGAGGACATTTTGAGTCTCTTGGATTCCCAGTCTAAGTCTTTTCCTCATGGGATTTAAGTAATTAATAAGACTGGAAATCAGAGACGACACATTCTGTAGAATATCACGATGACACCAACCTGGTCTCCGTTCTCGTTGGTAGTCAGAGGAAGCTGGGAGGAGTCAACCTGAACATCTATAGGGATATTCATGTCTCCCTTCTCGGTATCATTCCAACCTGTCATTTCGGGAATCCTGTTCATATAAAGATGCGTATAACATTCAGGAGTCAAGAAAAAGTACAAATGTACTGTTAGCTGAGTGCGAAGAAAGGAAGTGTCTGGAGTGCGTAGTGGAGCCATCACCCGTGCCCTGCATCATGGGTGCTGGCTCCACGACTAGGGTGTATGTATGGGATGAGCAACTATATCACACATTTATTCTAATAGTGCTATTGAAACCAATAGAGAAGATGATAAAGACTAAAGGAGTTACTTACTCTTTTAACTTTACTTCAGCTTTCTTGGCAGGCTTTACAGAGTCATCCTCCATCTCGTCATCAAAATTAATGTCATCAACAACAACACTGTTGTTGACACCTTCAGCTGTTTCTGCACTTATAGATTGTTCTGATGAACAAAATGATTTTGATTATTTCCACTGTACATGACAATGCTCGTCAAGTAACATATGAAGTTACACTTATGTCCTCAACAAATAGGTCAAACAAATCCGAACAGAATGAATGAGTAAATTCTTCATTTCAACTTTGTTTTATTTTGCTTTATCTTATTTTGTGTACTAGTCTAGTACCACAGTAACCGCCGCAAGACCAGAGGCCAGATTACCAATTTTGACTTCCTGCTCATATGTAAAAGCTTCGAGAAAATAAAGTATTCTTCAATTCAATTCAACTATGAAGAAAACATACAGTAAAGCAATTAGTAAGTGCTAGGACCTATTAGACTTAGTACTTAAAGTTTTCACCTGTTTCTGTAGGTTCTTCCCCAGTAGCTTCCATGGGTACATTCTCATCTATGGGTTCTGCAAAGTCTTGCGTTTCATACTCCATTATTTGTGGTTCACTGTCTAGATTATCAAGTGCCGGTTTAGTTGCTGCTGTACCCTTAGCCTTCCTGGCTCGTGATGGCATATCATTGTTGATATTCCTGGGCGTCAGAAGCTTTGGAGTTGGTTTCTTCGGAGTGACTTTAGTGCTGAATGGATTATATGCTGCTCTAAGAAAGGAGAAAATAACGATGACTGTGAGACAACGTAAATAAAAATCTACTGGCAGCAGCTATCAAGTTGAAATACCAGATGGAACGGGACTACTAGTAGTCAGGGATGCCAGTTGGGCTGAGGAAAATTTATGGAACTCTTTGAGAGAGGTTTGGGACGATAGAACATATAGAAGAAATGGTAGAATAGATGTTTGTTGTGGTCTCAATGCCCTAGGTTCTCAGTGAGGCGCATCAAAACCTCCTATAGCCCTAGAGACTATGTTAGGCCCATACATATGTTTCCATTTTTGGAAGCATGGAAATTATGGATATTCATTAATTAATGGAAGACTGGCATCCCTGAACTGTAGTTGATAGGACTCCCATTAAAATATACACTTTAAAAACGTACTTTGCAGGGGCTTTCTTCTTCAGTTTTATCGGGGCGGGAGCCAAGGCTGATGCACCATCGTGGTGGAGTTCTGCCATTATGTCGCCAAGTAATTCATCTTCATTCAAGTTTACGTCTTTCTGTGTCCATTT